>CP136058.1:7870652-9273152 GCA_032464435.1 Aegilops umbellulata | reverse complement strand
GAATTGAAGCAACGTTTGGTTACAGCACCAGTTTTAACTCTGGCAGACATACATAAGGACTTCCAGGTATATTGTGATGCTTCTCGTCAAGGACTTGGGAGTGTTTTGATGCAGGAAGGTAAAGTTGTTTCATATGCTTCACGTCAGCTTAAGAATCATGAGCATAATTATCCTACACATGATTTGGAGTTAGCCTCAGTTGTGCATGCATTGAAAACTTGGAGGCCATATCTTATTGGTAATCATTGTGATATATTTACTGATCATAAGAGCTTGAAGTATATTTTTACTCAGAAGGATTTGAACCTCAGGCAGAGGAGATGGTTGGAGCTTATCAAGGATTATGATTTGAATGTGCAGTATCATCCTGGTAAGGCTAATGTTGTTGCTGATGCATTGAGTCGTAGGAGCCATGCTAATGCAATTAATGTTGATAATATGCCACCCAAGTTATGTGAACAGTTTAGGAATCTCAGGTTGGAGATTGTTCCTAAGAGATATTTAGCAACACTGGAGGTAAAGCCTACTTTGCTTGACAGGATCAGAGAAGCTCAAAAGGGTGATAAGGAGATTGCTGAGATAAAAGAGAATATGGTTAAAGGTAAGGCAGAAGGTTTCCGTGAGGATGAACATGGAGCCATATGGTTTGAGAAGCGTATTTGTGTACCTCAAGATGCAGATATCAGGAAGTTGATTCTTCAGGAGGCGCATGATTCACCTTATTCTATTCACCCAGGTAATACTAAGATGTATTTGGATTTGAGGGAAAGATTTTGGTGGCCTAGCCTGAAGAGGGAAATTGCTGGGTATATTGCAACATGTGATGTGTGCCAGAGAGTTAAGGCGGAACATCAGAGACCAGCAGGTTTGTTACAGCCATTGCCTATACCTGATTGGAAGTGGGATGAGATTGGTATGGATTTCATTACAGGTCTACCTAGGACTCGGTCAGGTTATGATTCTATTTGGGTAGTTGTTGATCGTTTGACTAAGGTTGCTCACTTCATCCCGGTAAAGACTACTTATACCAGTGCTCAGCTAGCAAAGATCTATATGTTTAAAATTGCTTGTCTGCATGGAGTTCCAAGGAAGGTAGTGTCTGATAGAGGTACTCAGTTCACATCTAAATTTTGGCGTCAGTTGCATGAATCCTTGGGCACCAGGCTGGAGTTCAGTACAGCTTTCCATCCACAGACAGATGGGCACACAGAGAGGGTAAATCAGATTTTGGAGGATATGTTGAGAGCTTGTGCTTTGGACTATGGGTCCAGTTGGGATGATAATTTACCTTATGCAGAGTTCTCATATAATAATAGTTATCAGGCTAGTCTGAAGATGGCACCATTTGAGGTACTGTATGGCAGAAAGTGCAGGACACCGTTGATGTGGGATGAGGTTGGAGAACGTCAATTCTTTGGACCAGACTTGATCAGAGATGCTGAGGAGAAGGTCCAGTTGATTCGTGACAGGCTGAAGATAGCACAGTCCAGGCAGAAGAGTTATGCAGATGCAAAAAGTAAGGAGGTGACATATGAGGTAGGAGACCGTGCATATCTTCGTGTTTCACCACTTCGTGGAATTAAGAGGTTCGGAATCAAAGGTAAGTTAGCACCACGTTTTGTGGGGCCTTACAAGATCTTGGAGCATAGAGGAGAGGTAGCTTATCAGCTGGAGTTGCCAGAATCCTTGTCAGGAGTTCATAATGTGTTTCATGTATCTTAGTTGAAGAAGTGCCATGCAGAGATGATGGATGTTCCATTGAGGGACACAGTGCCACTTGAGGCAATTCAGTTGGAGAGTGATTTGACATATGAGGAGAAACCTGTTAAGATTCTGGAAACAGCAGAGAGAGTTACTCGCACCAAGACAATCAAGTTATGCAAGGTTCAGTGGGATCATCACACCGAGGAGGAAGCTACCTGGGAACGAGAGGAAGATCTCAGGCAGGATCACCCACACCTATTTGCTAGCCAGCCCGAATCTCGAGGGCGAGATTCATCTTAAGGGGGGTAGGTTTGTAACATCCCAATTTTCCTAAATTAGGATGTTAATAGATCATTCATATGCATCTCATATTTTTCCATGCATTATTTGCTTTTCTGGAATATTCTCTTCGTTATGCAACTAAAGGCAATTTATTGGAGCGGAGATAATATGACTTCTCCCCTGTTTAAAAAGGTTCATAATGTTCATGTAAATAGGCGGCCCCGAATTTAGATTCGAGCGCCTCCCACAAGTCCTTGGCGACATGCACATGTAAATATGCGTCGACCAGTTTATCTCCGATCACGCTAAGAACTGCTCCGAGAAACACAACGGTAGCCTCCTTGAACGCCTTCTCCTGTTCAGGAGCAATCGTTCCCGTGGAGACACCGGTGACCCAGAACACGTTCATAGCCATGAGCCATAACGTGGTCTTAGTCTGCCAACGCTTAAAGTATGTACCGGTAAACTTATCCTGTTTCAGTGCAGCGACAAAGCCACTTGCCGAGAAATTCCTACACATAATAGGTTTTTGGATTGTTGAGTAAATAGGAAATTTCTCGATTAAATTAATCCACGAGTAAATCACTAGCATGACATTGACTAAGTTGACGACGTACTGACTCTGATCTAAACATGCACGTACTAAGCAAACAGTAGACAAATCTACACATACTGCTAGTACTGCTAATATGAAAATAATCAGGAGCGGGATAAACAAGTTATACCCTCCAGTAGACCATGCAGAGGCCGCGGCTTTGGTGGCAGCAGCGGCGTCCTCGGCGGCCTTCTTGTCGGCTTCAGCTTTCTCGGCGGCGGCACGGTCGGCGTCGGTGGACATGGTGATGATGAAGGTGACGCGGACGTAGAGGAAGTAGACGATCGGAAGCGAGCAGTCGCGTAATCGCTGCCCAAAAACCTATTCGCCCCTCACCCCGTACAGGAACCAGAAGGGCGTGGTTTCGGAGACCTTCTCTCCCGTCGACCGTGTACGCGGCGGACGGGATGGAGTCATCGGCGGCGGCAGCACCAGCAAAGGAACGACGGTGGGTGTGCGCGTGAGCAGATGTGATCTGTTCGTGGCGGCTAGGTTAGGAGACACCACACACTTATATAGGCGCAGCCGCGTGGAGAGACATGGGCTCGACCCACGTCCGAGTCCGTGATAGCCCACGATCCGACGTCTCAGATCGTGGCCCAGCTGTCAGAAAATCCTCCGTTAGTGACTGGCAAAAATAAGCGCGTAGGTGTGAGCTCGGCTCGGCTCAATCCCGCAACCCGCGGCGCGTCATGACGAGGCGTGGCGTGGCGAGGCGGGCGGCGGAGGAGGAGTGCGCGAGGGCCTCTTCTCTTCTCAAGCTCCAATAGCATGTAGAAGAGAAACCCTTATAAACCACTCCAACTCTCCTTCCACTTCCGGGGTGGGACTAAACTTCCCACCACACCTAGTGCCATATAACCCACATGGGCCCTTAGAGATTTTTCAGAAATTGCATTATGGGCCTAGAGCCCATCTTAGATTTCAGCAATCCCCCACCAGATCTCGAGGGCCCATTGTGTCCTCTGTTCCAAATACTGTTTCGATATACCAGTGTTTTTGTGAAGACCTGTTAAGGTTGAACTTCACCTAGAGCAAGTAGCTACACTCCTTCACAACTGAACAATGGACTATGCCTTGAATTGTCAGTTTGGCGTAAAGAAGTTTCACTACATGTCTTACTAGTACTAGGCTGCCGAAGGCTGACCCCTTGGGTGGAGCATATAAGTCACACTCCTGGCCTATTCATGAGCTTACTAGAGATCACCCCAATCTCATAGACTGTGACCAGCAGTCGGGCTCATATAGGTGTGTTCCTCCAAAGATCGTTCTATAGGATAGCATCTTGCTTTTATAAGCTTTGGAACACCTTAAGACAGTAGTCATCCTACCATATAGTATCGAGAGTATTGCATCTCCAACGGAGTGGGTTAGTATAGTTACTCTCCTCAGTTCACCACTGGCTTGTTTTCCCAGGTCCTACTTCACGGGATCTCCGATCACATAGGTTGGGTTACCACCATGGCAACTCATGTGGGTCTCATACCCATCTCCCTCGATGTATTATCTATCACAACACGTGATAGCCCTTTCGTAAAGGGATCTGCCAGATTCTTAGCCGTATGGACATAGTCCAACGCTATCACTCCGGAGTTTCTTAATTTTCTGACAGCTTTTAATCTCATTCTTATGTGTTTGGTGGACTTCATGCTGTCCTTTGAACTCTTCACCTTGGTGATGACAGTCTGATTGTCACAGTTCATAAGGATAGCCAGAACCGGTTTATCAACCAATGGCAAGTCCATCAAAAGATCTTGAAGCCATCTTGCTTCAACACCAGATGTGTGTAATGCCGTTAATTCTGCTTCCATTGTCGATCTCGTTAAGATCGTTTGCTTGCCAGACTTCCAGGAAACAGCGCCACCTCCAAGAGTAAACATATACGCAGTTGTGGACTTCATCTCATCAGCATCAGAGATCCAATTCGCATCACTATACCCTTCAAGTACCGACGGGTATCCGGTATAGTGAATTCCATAGTTCATAGTACCTTTCAGATAGCGCATAACTCTCTCAACAGCATGCCAATGTACATCACCCAGTTTGGAAACAAACTGGCTCAGTTTGCTCACAGCAAACGCGATGTCAGGCCTCGTTGCGCTCGCTAGGTACATCATTGAACCAATGATTTGAGAGTATCTCAATTGATCTTTAGCCATGCCTTTGGACTTTCGAATCAACACGCTAGGATCATATGGTGTTTGAGATGGTGTGCAGTCCGAATATCCAAAACGACTCAACACCTTCTCAACGTAGTGGGATTGCAGAAGTGTGATCCCACCCTCATTATCTCTCAGTAGCTTGATGTTCAAGATAACATCAGCCACACCAAGGTCTTTCATCTCAAAGTTCTGAGATAGAAACGATTTGACCTCCTCAATGACTTTGAGGTTTGTTCCGAATATCAGTATGTCATCAACATACAAGCACAGTATAACTCCTTCGCCCCCACCATGGCGATAGTATACACATTTATCAGCCTCATTAACAACGAAACCAACAGATGTCAGAGTTGTATTAAACTTATCATGCCATTGCTTAGGTGCTTGTTTCAGGCCATATAAAGATTTTATCAACCTACACACCTTTCTTTCCTGACATCTACCACAAAGCCATGAGGCTGTTGCATGTAGATTTCCTCCTTTAGCTCTCCATTTAGAAAAGCCGTCTTAACATCCATCTGATGGACGAGAAGACCATGTGAGGCCGCAAACGAGAGTAATACTCGAATGGTGGTCAGTCTAGCCACAGGTGAATAAGTATCGAAGAAATCTTCCTCTTCTTGCTGGTCATAGCACTTGGCCACAAGCCTAGCCTTGTACTTTTCAATCCTACCATCGGGCCTAAGCTTCTTTTTGAACACCCACTTACATCCCAGTGGTTTGCAACCATAAGGACGGTCAGTTATCTCTCATGTCCCGCTAGCCATGATGGAATCCATCTCGCTACGGACCGCATCCTTCCAGTAGTCAGCTTCTGGAGAGGCATACGCTTCTGAAATAGAAGTGGGAGTATCATCCACGAGGTACACGAAGAAATCATCACCAAAGGTCTTTGCAGTCCTTTGTCTCTTGCCCCTACCAAGGGTTTCCTCGTCATCCTCCTCGGGATTTTCATCATGTGTTTGTTCATAATATTCCATAGGGATGGCAGGTTCAGGAGTCTCCTCAGATTCCTGTCTAGAAGTGCTTTGCATATCTCTCATAGGAAAAAATATCCTCGAAGAATGTAGCATCCTTAGACTCCATAATTGTACCGACCTTCTGGTCAGGTACCTCAGATTTCACTACTAGAAATCTATAGCCAACGATGTTCTTAGCGTAGCCCAAATTAACGCAGTCCACAGTCTTGGGTCCAAGCTTACGCTTTTTGGGGATCGGCACGTTGACTTTCTCCAAACAGCCCCAAGTGCGCAAGTACGAGAGTGTCGTCCTTCTCTTTGCCCATTTCTCATAGGGAGTGATCTCATTATCCTTTGTCGGAACTTTATTCAGGACATGACATGTGTTGGGGAACGTTGCAGAAAATTAAAATTTTTCCGACGGTTTCACCAAGATCCATCTATGAGTTCATCTAGCAACGAGTATTCAGATTAGATAGCATCTACATACCACTTTGTAGATCGCAACGGAAGCGTTCGAGTGAACGTGGATGAGGTAGTCGTACTCGCCGCGATCCAATTCACCGATGATCTAGTGCCGAACGGACGGCACCTCCGCGTTCAACACACGTACGGAAAGCGTGACGTCTCCTCCTTCTTGATCCAGCAAGGCAAAGGAGAGGTTGGGGAAGAAGGCTCCAGCAGCAGCACGACGGCGTGGTGATGGTGGAACTGCAGTACTCCGGCAGGGCTTCGCCGTGCTCTTACGGAGGAGGAGGAGGAGGTGTTGGAGAGGGAGAGGGAGGCGCCAGGGCATAGGGTGCGTTGCCCCCCTCCCCTCCCCCCTTTATATAGGCCTCTTGGGGGGGCGCCAGCCCTGGGAGATCCAATCTCCCAAGGGGGCGGCGGCCAAGGAGGTTTCCCTCCCCCCAAGCCATCTAGGAGGTGCCTTCCACCACTAGGACTCCTCCTAGATGGAACCCTAGGCGCATGGGCCCTTTGGGGCTGGTTCCCCTTGGCCCAAGCAGGCCAAGGCGCACCCCCTAAGGCCCATGTGGCCCACCAGGGCAGGTGGCCCCACCTGGTGGACCCCGGGACCCCTCCGGTGGTCCCGGTACAATACCGATAACACCGAAACTTATCCCGATGGCCAAAATAGCACTTCCTATATATAATTCTTTACCTCCGGACCATTCCGGAACTCCTCGTGACATCCGGGATCTCATCCGGGACTCCGAACAACATTCGGGTTACTGCACATACATATCCCTACAACCCTAGCGTCACCGAACCTTAAGTGTGTAGACCCTACGGGTTCGGGAGACATGCAGACATGACCGAGACGGCTCTTGGGCAATAACCAACAGCGGGATCTAGATACCCATGTTGTCTCCCACATGCTCCATGATGATCTCATCAGATGAACCACGATGTCAAGGATTCAATTAATCCCGTATACGATTCCCTTTGTCAATCGGTATTTTACTTGCCCGAGATTCGATCGTCGGTATCCCAATACCTCGTTCAATCTCGTTATCGGCAAGTCACTTTTCTCGTACCGTAATGCATGATCCCGTGACCAAACACTTTGGTCACATTGAGCTCATTGTGATGATGCATTACCGAGAGGGCCCGGTGATACCTCTCCGTCAAGCGGAGTGACAAATCCCAGTCTCGATCCATGTCAACCCAACAGATACTTTCAGAGATACCCGTAGTATACCTTTATAGTCACCCAGTTACGTTGTGACGTTTGGCACACCCAAAGCACTCCTACGGTATCCGGGAGTTACACGATCTCATGGTCTAAGGAAAGGATACTTGACATTGGAAAACTCCAGCAAACGAACTATGCGATCTTATGCTATGTTTAGGATTGGGTCTTGTCCATCACATCATTCTCCTAATGATGTGATCCCGTTATCGATGACATCCAATGTCCATAGTCAGGAAACCATGACTATCTGTCGATCAACGAGCTAGTCAACTAGAGGCTCACTAGGGACATGTTGTTGTCTGTTATTCACACATGTATTACGATTTCCGGATAATACAATTATAGCATGAATAAAGACAATTATCATGAATAAGGAAATATAATAATAATGCTTTTATTATTGCCTCTAGGGCATATTTCCAACAGTCTCCCACTTGCACTAGAGTCAATAATCTAGTTACATTGTGATGAATCGAGCACCCATGGAGTTCTGGTGTTGATCATGTTTTGCCTTAGGGAGAGGTTTAGTCAACGGATCTGCGACATTCAGATCTGTGTGCACTTTACAAATTTCTATGTCTCCATCTTGAACATTTTCACGAATGGAGCTGAAGCGACGCTTGATGTGCCTAGTCTTCTTGTGAAACCTGGGCTCCTTTGCAAGTGCAATAGCTCCAGTGTTGTCACAGAAGAGCTTGATTGGCCCCGACGCATTTGGTATGACTCCGAGGTCGGTGATGAACTCCTTCACCCAAATTGCTTCATGTGCTGCCTCCGAGGCTGCCATGTACTCCGCTTCACATGTAGATCCCGCCACGACGCTTTGCTTGCAACTGCACCAGATTACTGCCCCACCATTCAAAATATACACGTATCCGGTTTGTGACTTAGAGTCATCCAGATCTATATCGAAGCTAGCATCGACGTAACCTTTTACGACGAGCTCTTCGTCACCTCCATAAACGAGAACCATTTCCTTGGTCCTTTTCAGGTACTTCAGGATATTCTTGACCGTTGTCCAGTGTTCCTTGCCGGGATTACTTTGGTACCTTCCTACCAAACTTACGGCAAGGTTTACATCAGGTCTGGTACACAGCATGGCATACATAATAGAACCTATGGCTGAGGCATAGGGGATGACGCTCATCTCTTCTATATCTTCTGTCGTGGTCGGACATTGAGCTGAGCTCAATTTCACGCCTTGTAATACAGGTAAGAACCCTTTCTTAGATTGATCCATATTGAACTTCTTCAATATTTTATCAAGGTATGTGCTTTGTGAAAGACCTATGAGGCGTCTCGATCTATCTCTATAGATCTTGATGCCTAATATATAAGCAGCTTCTCCAAGGTCCTTCATTGAAAAACTTTTATTCAAATAGGCCTTAATGCTGTCCAAGAGTTCTATATCATTTCCCATCAAAAGTATGTCGTCTACATATAATATGAGAAATGCTACAGAGCTCCCACTCACTTTCTTGTAAACACAGGCTTCTCCATAAGTCTGTGTAAACCCAAACGCTTTGATCATCTCATCAAAGCGAATGTTCCAACTCCGAGATGCTTGCACCAGCCCATAAATCGAGCGTTGGAGCTTGCACACCTTGTCAGCATTCTTAGGATCGACAAAACCTTCCGGCTGCATCATATATAATTCTTCCTTAAGGAAACCATTAAGGAATGCCGTTTTGACGTCCATTTGCCATATTTCATAATCATAGTATGCGGCAATTGCTAACATGATTCTGACGGACTTCAGCTTCGCTACCGGTGAGAAAGTCTCATCGTAGTCAACCCCTTGAACTTGTCGATAACCCTTAGCGACAAGCCGAGCTTTATAGATGGTCACATTACCATCCGCGTCTGTCTTCTTCTTAAAGATCCATTTATTTTCTATGGCTCGCCGTTCAACGGGCAAGTCAGTCAAAGTCCATACTTCGTTTTCATACATGGATCCTATCTCGGATTTCATGGCTTCCAGCCATTTGTCGGAATCCGGGCCCGCCATTGCTTCCTCATAGTTCGAAGGTTCACCGTTGTCTAACAACATGATTTCCAAGACAGGGTTGCCGTACCACTCTGGTGCGGAACGTGTCCTTGTGGACCTTCAAATTTCAGTAGGAGCTTGATCAGAAGCATCTTGATCATCATCATTAATTTCCTCTCTAGTCGGTGCAGGCACCTCAGAAACGTTTTCTTGAGTTTCGCCATTTTCCGGTTCAAGAGGTAACACTTCATCAAGTTCTACTTTCCTCCCACTTACTTCTTCCGAGAGAAACTCTTTCTCCAGAAAGGATCCATTCTTGGCAACAAAGATCTTGCCTTCGGATCTGAGGTAGAAGGTATACCCAACAGTTTCTTTAGGGTATCCTATGAAGACGCATTTTTTCGACTTGGGTTCGAGCTTTTCAGGTTGAAGTTTCTTGACATAAGCATCGCATCCCCAAACTTTTAGAAACGACAGCTTAGGTTTCTTCCCAAACCATAATTCATACGGTGTCGTCTCAACGGATTTCGACGGAGCCCTATTTAAAGTGAATGCGGCAGTCTCTAAAGCATAGCCCCAAAAAGATAGTGGTAAATCGGTAAGAGACATCATAGATCGCACCATATCTAATAGAGTGCGATTACGACGTTCGGACACACCATTACGCTGAGGTGTTCCAGGCGGCGTGAGTTGTGAAACTATTCCACATTGTCTTAAGTGTGTGCCAAATTCATGACTCAAGTATTCTCCTCCATGATCTGATCGTAGAAACTTGATCTTTCTATCACGTTGATTTTCAACCTCACTCTGAAATTCTTTGAACTTTTCAAACACTACTAGAAAAAGGGCTATAGATGGGATTGACACTAATGGCGCACCAGACAAGTGGTGCGCCATTAGTATATACTAATGGCGCACCACCTTCTGATACGCCATTAGTGTTGAAACTACTAATGGTGCACCCGGCCTGGGGTGCGCCATTAGTGTCCTAAATTTTTTTTTTTGAACTAGCGCGTCTGGCCAAACATACTAATGGCGCATCCTGGTACGGTGCGCCATTACTAGTTGTAACTAGTAATGGCGCACCAGTGACAGGGTGCGCCACTAATGATTTTTTTTAATTATATTTTTTATTCCTTTTGTTGGAAAACTACTAATGGCGCACTATCCCAAAGTGCGCCATTACTAGTTCAAACTACTAATGGCGCACTATGACGGAGTGCGCCATTAGTATGATTTACTTTTTTTGCAAAACTACTAATGGCGCATCAGGCGCTGGTGCGCCATTAGTAACCTGGATTACTAATGGCGCATTTATGTCAGGTGCGCCATTAGTAAGTGGGCAGCAACAAGATATTTTGGGCAGCCTCTCCTACCCACACTCACTTTCTCCCCCACTTCATTCTCCACCTCCTCCTTGTCTCGGGTGCCTCCTCTCTTTCTCCTCATTTCCACCATAGATTCATTCAAATTAAGTGGTTAAATTACCTTGTTTTGATAGGTAAGTAAGGGGAAGCTATATTTACGTTGTTCTTCCTACAACAATGTGCACATGCACTTTTTATGGCCTAGCTAGATCTATGTATGTTCGTGGTGTTGCATATGTTAGTGGTGTTGCATATGTGTTTGTGGTTGGAGGTGTACCGGTATTTGAAATGCGATAGTTGCCAATATTTTGCCGGAATGTTGATTCATTTCCGTTTCGGCGATAATTTTGGCATTAAGCATTCTTTTTGGTCCTATTTTTAGGGAAAGTCATGCCAAATTTTTTCTTGGTTCTAAAATATTGTTTTGCTCTACCCCACAGGCAACCATGGTCCGCACGATGACCGAAGGCATCGTGAATAGGTTTTTGAGGTCCGCGAAGGCCGAGATGCTTCAAAAGAACGAGACGGAGATAAGATGTCCGTGTCGAAGATGCAAGCTGCAGAGCCTTATTGCGGACCCAGATTCCGGGCAGGTGCGGGACCACCTGCTCTTGCGTGGTTTCATGGATGGCTATCGGTGGCAAGGTGATGAAGATGACTACGAAGTCGTCCATGGGGGCCGGGCAAGAAATGAGGAAGGGCAGCAAGACAACCACCGCGGCTCGGGCGGGCGAGAAGACGAAGAATCCCCAGGAGATGATCATGACGGTGATGCTGTACACAGTCATGATGATGAGGAAGATGCCGGAGCAGACGACGGGCATGATCATGAAGATGATGATGCCGGCGGAGCAGACGACGGTGGACCATCGATGGGCTGGGTGCAGGACCCTTATATTCAAAAGCTGCTTCTCAAGCAGACGGATAACGCAAGAGCTGCCGCCCGAGAGAAAGCCAAGGTGGATCAACTTGAGTTAGACGCGGTTACTCCATTGTATGAAGGATGCAGGCCCGAGGATACCCGCCTGAAAGTAACGCTCATGGCTCTGGAGATGAAGGTAAAACACAAAATGACGGACGCATGCTTCGACGAGAACATGTCATTCTGGCACGAACGTCTTCCAAAGGGGAACAAGTGCCCGACCAGTTTGGAGGAGGCGAAGAAAATCGTGTGTCCTCTGGATTTACCGCACGTGAAATACCATGTCTGCATGAACAATTGCATCATTTATCGGGGCGAGCACGCGGAGTCTACCATATGTCCGGTGTGCGGCGTCACTCGATACAAGAAGAGGAAGAAAGCTCCTCGAAAAGTGGTGTGGTACTTTCCGATCACTCCTCGTCTGCAGCGGTATTTCGCGGATCCTAAGGTAGCAAAGCTCCTGCGTTGGCACGCGGATAGGGAGGAGAAGAAGCGAGAAGATGACGCAAATGATCCGGAGATAGATAAAAAAGACAAGATGCTGAGTCACCCTAAGGATGCGAGCCAGTGGCAAGCGTTGAATTTTGAATACCCAGAATTTGGGAAGGATCCAAGGAACATCGTGCTGGGCGCGAGCACCGATGGAGTCAATCCGTTTGGCAGCCAGAGAAGCACACATAGCACCTGGCCTGTGTTTGTGTGGATGTACAACCTTCCCCCCTGGTTGTGCATGAAGAGGAAGTACATTCACATGAGTATGCTAATTAAAGGGCCGAAACAACCAGGGAACGACATCAATCTGTATCTGGGGCTGCTGAAGGAGGAGCTAGACACGCTGTGGAAAACGCCAGCCAATACGTGGGACGCCGCAGAGAAAGAATATTTCCCTATGAGAGCCGCACTGCTCACGACGGTGCACGACTATCTCGGTTATGGATATCTCGCGGGGCAGGTAGTCCACGGATTTTCTGGATGCGTACGGTGCATGGACGACACAACGTATCGCCAGCTAGATAGAGATCCCGGCTCTTCGAAAACCGTGTTCATGGGACATCGAAGGTGGCTTTGCGACGATGACCCGTGGAGGAAACGCAAGGATCTGTTCGATGGTGAAACCGAACCCCGAAAACGCCCGTGTACGAGGAGCGGCGAGGAAATAGACAAGCTGTTGAAAAATTGGAAAGACTGCCCACTGCCGGGAAAGAAGCAAAAGGCGCCAGAGCCGGGAAAGAAGCGAAAGGCGCCAGAGCCGCTATTGAAGGTATGGAAAACGAGGTCTGTTTTCTGGGACTTGCCGTACTGGAAGATCCACCGTGTGCCTCACAGCCTTGATGTCATGCATATCACGAAGAACGTGTGCGAGAGTCTGCTTAGTACCCTGCTCAACATGCCAGAGAGGACCAAAGATGGGCCGAAAGCAAGGGCAGACTTGAAATCAATGGGCATCAGGCAGGAGCTTCACGCTATATATGATGATGATGATGATGATGATGATGATGATGATGATGAGGCGAAGCAGGACACAGAATGTCGTCGCAAAGGCAAAAAGGCCAAGAAGACCGGAAATGACTACCCTCCCGCGTGCTTCACTCTAAGTCAGGAGGAGATCGAGCAGTTTTTCACCTGCCTCCTAGGAGTAAAACTTCCTTACGGTTACGCGGGGAAGATAAGCAGATACCTAGACCCAGCGAAGCAGAAGTTCAGCGGGATGAAGTCTCACGACTGTCATGTGCTGATGACGCAGATACTTCCAGTTGCAATCCGTGGGATCATGGACGCTCACGTTCGTGAAACGCTATTTGGCCTATGCAACTTCTTCGACGTCATCTCTCGGAAGTCGATTGGCGTGAGGCAACTCAGAAGGCTACAGGAAGAGATCGTGGTGATACTATGCGAGCTTGAGATGTACTTCCCGCCCGCATTCTTCGACGTTATGGTGCATCTGCTGGTCCATATAGTGGAGGATATCATCCAACTCGGGCCGACGTTCCTGCACAGCATGATGCCGTTCGAAAGGATGAATGGTGTCATCAAAGGATACGTTCGTAACATGTCTCGTCCAGAGGGAAGCATAGCCAGGGGCTTTCTAACCGAAGAGTGCATCTCGTACTGCACGAATTATCTAGGCATCGAGAACCCCGTTGGTCTGCCCGTCAACAGGCACCTCGGCAGGCTCGCTGGATGGGGTCACCGTGAGGGTCGCCGCGAAATGCATGTCGACTTCGAGGGTCGACTCGCCGACTTTGAAAGAGCAAACCTAGTCGCGCTACAACACATAGACGTGGTCGATCCTTGGGTGGTAGAGCACAAAACCTTTATTAAGAAGACGTACAATGACCGAGGCCAACAGAGGACGGACGGAGATATACTCAAAGAGCACAACTCATGTTTCACGCGTTGGTTCAAGCAGAAGCTTCTGTCGTACCCTTTACATGAGGATTCTTCCGCGGAAGAACAACTCATATTCGCCTTGTCACAGGGCGCCAAGCACAACCTGATGACCTATGAGGCGTACGATATCAACGGCTACACATTCTACACTGAGGCCAAGGACATGAAGAGCGATGGTTATCAGAACTCCGGGGTAACGATGGAATCCTACACCGGTAACGACAAGGACAGATACTACGGAAGGATCGAGGAGATCTGGGAGCTGAGCTACGCTGGAGAGAAGGTCCCGATGTTCCGTGTCAGATGGGCCAAGAGCGTCCTAAAAGAAGACCGGTATTTCACCACCATGGTTATACCCGAAGCCAAATCCAAGACCGCGGGCGCAAACGTCACCGCGAAAAATGAGCCATGGGTACTGGCTTCCCAAGTGGACCAATGCTTCTTCATTACCGACCCGCCAAAGCCCAGTCGTGTTGTCGTGAGGAGAGGCAAAAGGAAGATCATCGGAATGGATGGAGTAGCCAATGAGCAAGACTTCGACAAGTACGGCGACCCGAGGATCGAACATGACGACGATGATGAAGTAGCAGCATACACCACAAGAAGAAGCAGGACCACCCTACCTAAAGGACGTCCGTTCCACAGAAGAACTCCATTTGCGAAAAAGAAGGTCAAGAAGATTGTGAACAGATAGCTAGCTAAGATCGATTGTATTTAAATCGTAGACTTCATTTCTCGATTGTATTTCATGGGCACTTTTTAAACTATCATGAATATTTTTAAATTTCATGGACACTCGATCTCGATCCCCCTCCATCTCGATCGTTATCCCACCTCGCCAGATCCGGTCCCCCTCGCCGCCGAGCACCCCCCGGTCCACCGGCCGCCGCCGTCGACCCCCCGCACCCTCGATTCCCCTACTCAACCGCCGCCGCCGACCCCCCGCACCCCTCCCCTACTCAACCGCCGCCACCGACCCCCCGCACCCCTCCCCTACTCAACCGCCGCCACCGACCCCCCGCACCCTCCCCGCTCCACCGGCATTACTGTTTGATGATATTTTTTAAAAATTATTACTGTCTTATAAAAAAATTACTGTTATGATTTAAACAAGTTTGAACATATTTAAACACAAATAAGTATCAAACAGCATTTTAAATGCATAAAAAAAATTTGTGGAGCCTGGGAATCGAACCCAGGACCTCCTGGTGTGAGAACTGGCACCTGACCAGTCAAACTAGTAGAGGGGATTTGATGTGGATAAGGTCAGGTGGAAGATAACCTGTTGGCTCGAGCGGAAATAAAAAAATACTAATGGCGCACCAGGTCGAGGTGCGCCATTAGCATGTATATACTTATGGCGCACCGAGGGTTGGTGCGCCATTAGTATTGTGCCCCCCTACTTCCCCTCTCTCTCCCTCGCCCGAGCCCTCGCCCTCGATCCCCTCTCTCTTCCTCGCCCGAGCCCTCGCCCTCGACCCCCTTCCCCTCTTCTCTCCCGACGCCGCCGCCCGGCCGCTCTCGACGCCGACGCCGCCGCCCCGCCGCCCTCTGCTCCCATCGACCGACGCCGCGACGCCGCCCCGTCGACCTCGTCTCCACCCCGACGCCCCGACGCCGCCCCCTCCTCTCCCGACGCCGCCGCCACGCCGCCCCATCATCCTTGTCTCCTCGGTGCCGCTCTCCCCGTCGCCCCACCTCGTTGGACGCCATCGCCCCGCCGCCCTCGTCGCCGGTGGCCCGGACGCCGCCCCGTCCACACCACCGTCGCCGGAGCACCACCACCACCCGGACCTCGTCGCCTCCCGGACCTCGTCGCACCACCACCACCCGGACCTCGTCGCCCCACCTCGTCACCCCGTCCACACCACCGCCCCCGTGAGCTCCCCCTCCTCCTCTCCCCCTCTCCCCCTCGCATTCAGATTCAGTCACATTCAGATTCAGTCACATTCAGATTCAGTCATGTACCCACGTTATAGGTTCCAGAACTAAAAACTTGATGAGCTCGATGATTTGGATGCTGTTATATATGATTACAGTCTTTCACAGATCAATATACTGTTGATATATTATATATATTGCAGTTAAATTTCGATTTTAGCAGTCATCAATTAATTTGCAGTACGTAGCAGTCTGCAATGAATGTGTCTAAGTTTCTGCAGACATGCCCTTTCTGCTGGTAGTGGTACCCATCATTTTTTTGCAATGATAGTTAAACTCCAAATCGATGCTTGAGGGCAGCAGACGATAATCTCTCTACGTTTTCTAAGCAATGTATTCAAGAATTAAGATCTCCGGTTGGGTTTATAAGTGAAGCAAGTTCTGTAAGGCATTTTCAGTACTGAAGATCTCGAGAGCTGCCGGCTAGAGTACACACACTACAGTTGTAGGTATTTGAGAGAGACCCTTTCTTTTGCTTTTTTTGTTTTTGTGAATTGTGCATCTTCAGTTGTTTGGTTTTTTGTCCCCGATAAATTCAGTCATGTCCTTGTGGTTAACATCATCCAAATCATCGAGCTCATCAAGTTTTTAGTTCTGGAACCTATAACGTGGGCGGAATTAACTTTGGATTTTCTGCATTTAACTAAAAAACCCATAGAGTACAGTTCATTATTGAATAAAATGAAATGGCAGTTTATTTAGAAATTTGGAGCAGTTGTTCTATGGTTTTTTTATCACAAAAAGTCTGATTATATAAGCAAAAACAATTGTTAGCTTTTAGATGTTGTGGTGGTTCACTTGGGGGTATGTGTAACAGTTAGCAAAAACAGAGGACTAAAGTGCTCTGTTTTGGCAAACCAGTGCATGCATGCCTTTTTTCTTCTTCATTTTTTTCACAGACAACGAATGGGCACTCTTCTTGTAAACACAAATTCAGATTTATATACTATATGCTGGCATGACTGTTTTTATTAGGCAGGACAGTGCAGTAGTTGATGTATCTTGGGTTGATTATAAAGTTGCTTGGGTTTAATATTACCCAGCATGATGATGTATCAATGTAGCGTTAGCATATGATCCAAGTGTTAGTACTGCTAGTAAATAGCTAATACAGCTAATGAAGAAGAAAGAAACTGCTAGTACAGTTAATGAAGAAGAAAAATATGTGTTCTGAAACACTGAGAGCAGAAACACTTACTACATACATATGTTAATAGCACAGAGAGCACCACAAGTTAAACACCTCAATCTGTTAGTATTTGTCTGCATTTTCTCACATTCTTCTTGTATCTGATCCAGTATTGCTTGTAGTGGTTTGTCCAAAATGTTGAATGATACTGCTTGGAGATGCATATATTGTTTCACCTCTTCACATGCCAATGTATTTTCCATGTTGTGATGGAGGCCTTTTTTGCCTTGTCCACCCGAGAGGCCCTTGAGTTTGCCGGAATGTCGATTAACTTCCGCTCCGGCAAATTCGGGTACTCCATATGTCCTATTTTCAGCAAAGGTCATGCTGAAATTTTCCGTGAATTTTAGCATGACTTTGCTAAAAATAGGACATATGGGGTACTTGTGACTAATGCATGGGCCGGGGTATCTTAGTAGTTAATTAAGTAGGATCAAGTGCCCCGGGGTACTTGTGACTAATGCATGGCTTTTAGGGTGCCTCGGCGTCGAAAAACCCTCAATGATACAAGCTTAGATTTTAGGATGCCTCGGTGTCGACAAACCCTAAATGATGAGACCATGATCTTTTTCCTTGATAATAACCAACTTTTTGACCAAACTTTGTTTCTATTTAGAGAGAAACATGGCAAACAACGATGAGGCAGGGGGTTCGGGCGGCAAGTCATTCTGGGAGCTGTCCCAGGAGATGGAGGAACAACCTCACTTGTATGAGGACACCGCCTTCCCCACCGATCCTGAGACCACTGATGGTGCCGCCGAGGATGACCCCACTGATGCCACCACTGATGGTGCCGCCGAGGATGCCACCACTGATGATGGCGGCGCACGCACAGATGGCAGCCAGAAGAGGCAACGGAAGGACCGGCGCCCGACCGTGCTCCGCACCCTCAAGGAGGAAGTTACTGAAGTGGACTCCGACGGGAATCCAACGGCGCCCGCACGAATAGTCAAGGGGTACTCGCTTCAGCTCGGGCGCATTCTCCGGAGCACCGTCTCGATCAACACCGAGAACCTGAGGCATCCTGACCGAGGGAATTTGCGCAACCTCCTCTTCACGAAGCTGCACGAACGATACAAGTTCCCCGCTGAATTTGAAAACACAAACCTCAAAGGGAATAAAGTGAACAATGCTGCCCTCACGAAGATGAGCAAGGCCCTGTCTACTTGGAAAAGCAATGTGAAGAGAATGATCGAGAAAGGTGAGAGTTATGAGAAGATCAAGGAGAAAAATCCTTCGATCACCGAAGATGACTACAATGACTTCAAGATCAATTGCTCGAGCACCGCACACTCCCAATCAAGTCAGTGGGGGAAAGAAATGCGGGAGCTAAACTTAGGGGAACACACACTCGGTCCCGGCGGTTATAGAGTGGCGGAGCCTATATGGGACAAGGAGGAGGCGGACCGTGCCGAGCAAGGCCTACCGCCCCTCTTCGATAAATACGGTGACAAGCAGACCAGGAACTATGTCAGGGCCCGGTACAAGAAGGACCCGAAAACAAAGGAGCTTACCACGGATCCGAAGACCAGGGCGCTTGAGCTTGTTCTGGTAAGGAATACACCCCCGCGTAATTAGCTCCATATGGTTGCATTCTAATTAATGAAGCCGAATTTCTAAATGGTTCACATTCCTTCCGCAGGCGAGTGAAAGCAGTAGCGCGGGTTCGACTAAGAGCAACCCTTGGGACACCACTCTAAATAGGGCGTTGAATGTAATGAAGAACAAGGATAAGCTCAGTAAGCCGACGTCAGCTGGTCGTGTGGCCGGCAAAGGCTTGTCGACAAAATGGGGGTCATACTATAACACTGGTGGACGAAAGGAGAAAAAGACCAGCTCGGAAAGCCAGGCGCGCGAGGTTCAAGAACTCAGGGCACAGGTGGCGCGGATTCTGGAGATTGTCCAAGAGCAAGTGCAACAACAACTCGGAGCGACGATCACCGCCATTGTGCCTACCTTGATGCAGGGGTTGAGTGCGTGGATTGCGGGCGGCCAACAGGGGCCGCCCCCGATTCCTAGCTTCACGGCCAGCAACTCGCAGAACGCGATGGCGGGGCCATTGGGGTCTCCGGCGGAGGCGGCATTGGTGTCTCCGACGCCGGCACGGGAGCTTAATGCACCCGGGTGTACGCCGGCCGGCACCTCTGCAGCAAGCGGCCCCTCCGTCAACTGCACGCCCGCCGTTGGCGGTGCCTCGACATTAGCCGAGCTCGACGCCATCATCACGGTAACTAATTAAGCCTCTCTCGGCCGAGGACTTCATCTCCTTGCCTTTGACTGGGCATCCCTGACGCCCTACATGTTTTCGCAGGGCGCCGCCGACGTTCCGTGCACTCTCCTGCACTTCGTGAACAATGAGTTGGTCGATGTCGCCAAGGGCAAAATCGTTCAACCGGGCAACCCCTTGTTCCACGGTACGCAGATGCCACCCAACTTGTTTAGGGTTCAACTGGTTCGGGTGCTGCCAGGCTGCGATGAGTTGCTACCTCCGATTCGACCTGTCGGGGCCGACGATGATGACGTGATGACCCTCAGCGCCTGCCTGATCGGCTGGCCCCTGCTTTGGCCGAAGAGCCAGATTCGTTTGGGGGCGGGGGACACCACCCCAAAGACAACACCGCCAGTCGTGCCGGCGCCAAGTCGGCCCCATGGCAAGACCGCCGCAACGGTGCCGGACATCCCTATGCCACTGGATCCAAACATGCATATGGCACAGGATCAGAACGACGACGACGACGATACATTTGTCAACGTCGATCGGTACTTTGCCGATCATGGGTATGATGGCGACTTCATGGGGCCTGCTTCTCAAGAACCCAACCCAACAAAAGACGTGCGCGATGTAGCTGGTACCGCGGGGAAGCCAAGTTGCAACAGGCGTCGTCTGCCGTTCAGCTCTCAGGAGACGCCTCCAGCTGCCGACTTCACCAAGCCTCAGATAGGCGAGGTGCGAAATATTCTCAGCCCCAACACACTCAAGAAGGCGGTCTGTGAGCAGAACTCGGTCCCATTACAGGAGAAGAAGAAGGCACGCAAAAGAAAGACAAACAAGGGTGCGGGCCAGCCGGCAACGAGTACGATCCGTGCTCAGGACGGGCCACCTTCACCTGAGGATTTAATGAGGAGGGTGCATGTGGCCGGTAGGCCGATGCTACCGAGAAATATGCTCGATGTTGCAACCGGTTCTATGCGGAGTCTGCATGACAGTGTTCTTGCTTTGGAGAAGCGGCGTCTCAGAGAGAAGGATGTGGCATACCCGGTTTTCGTGGCCAAGGTGCCAGAGGGCAAGGGCTTTGTGGATAACTCCATCGGGGGTACGATCGTCCTGTGGTTTGATGACATCCACGCTATGTTGAACCTTCATCCGCTGCACTACACCTTCGTTCGGCTATTTTCGCTGAGTATGGAGATGCGGATCATTCGCGACAAGACCCCGGACATCGTGATAGTCGACCCCTTCTACATGCGTGCCAAGATCTTGGGCAGCGCTGGGGACCGGCAAGTTGCGAGTTCTTACCTCGAAGGCGTCATTCTGGCAAACCCAGATAAGGATAAATTCCTCGTGCCTTACTTTCCCGAGTAAGTCCTCCCCTCAACCGCCCCTAACATACGAATTCTTAGATTTCGATCGTTTTTTTTTAACATTCCGTGTTTTCTGCAGTGACACACATTGCACGCTCATCCTCCTAAGCCCCAAATATTCCATGGCCACGTATTTCGACCCGGACCGTCAGTCGAACGTAGACTACACAAATGTCAAGAAGGTTCTTGATGATGTTCTCCCCGGCTACGCCCAATCTGGAGGCACCTTCAACAGGCCTATTCGTAAGTACGGCAAGCACGTGTTCTCGCACAATACGACGTTCTGCTGCGTCAAGCAGCCGACTGGCGGTCAGAAGGGTGCCTACTACGCCATCCATCACATGCGGGCGATCGTACGGGACCATCATCAACTTCTGCTACCGAGTAAACTCAAAGATTGGGCCGCGAGCGTGTCGGCAATCCAGGACGCGGACATCAGACAAGAATTCTTTCGCATCCAGTCGGAGTTTGCGGAAATCATCCATCAAGATGTCCTTCGGACCGCGGGGCAGTTCTACCTCAAAAATCAACCGTCCAACAGTGAGATAGACGGAATGCTACAAATGCAGGCTGACAACGCCCGTAATTTCATGACTCCCACGATAGACGGCGGCTTCATCCACGCTCCGGTCCCTTGAGTCGAGAGTCGCTCCTTGTAATTAAACTTTAATGAACTTGTAGTATGTCTCTTTGGTTTCGAGAGTCGTTAAACTTAGATGTAATCGATGCTATTAATGTCTTGCTTTTCTCTTCCGATCGTTCTGTTGCATACTTATATATTGCTTATGTATTGTTTGTGAATTGGTACTAACGTTTGGCTAGTGCATAGCGATGCCATCGTATGTCGTCTACAAGGGTAAGGTTCCCGGAGTCTACGACGACTGGGAGGAGTGTCGGAGACAGGTTCACCGATTCAGCGGAAACAGTTACAAAGGGTACACCACTAGGGCCGAGGCCGAATCTAGATACGCCCGCTATCTAGCGGGAGAGGGGAGGGAGCGTTGGAGGAACCGGATGAAGACGAGTTCCATCGTGATGATGCTCATCGTGATGACCGCAGCTCTCTTCTATGTGATGGTAGTTTAGATGATCGATATCGACTTGTAATGTGAAGACAAACTCGCTACTCGCGGTCTCGAGACTTGTAATATAATGTTCTATCTTTGTTCGGTCTTTTCAATTCGGAGACTAATATGATGAATTGTATTCGGAGACTAATATGATGAATTGTATTCGGAGACTAATATGATGAATTGTATTCGGAGACTAATAAGATGAATTGTATTCAGAGACTAATCTTTTATTGTATTCGATGAATCTGTTGTTGATGTGTGCTGTTTATATTTTGTCCAATTATACATTTTGTAACCTGTGCAAAAAAACAGAAAACTAAAAAATAAAAAAAAAACTAATATTCATACTAATGGCGCATCACACAAAAGTGCGCCATTAGTATTCCAGAGGATACTAATGGCGCATCCCCAACAAGTGCGCCATTAGTATGCCTAGGTTACTAATGGCGCATCACCCAGAGGTGCGCCATTAGTATACCAAAGCACCTGGCTATACATGGTGCTGGTAGGCATACTAATGGCGCACCGTACCCCATACTAATGGCGCACTCGTGGTGCGCCATTAGTATACCAGATACTAATGGCGCACCGGTGGTGCGCCATTAGTAAATATTACTAATGGCGTGCTACTAATGGCGCACCACTAATGCGCCATTAATGGCCAAATTAGGTGCGCCATTTGTAGCCCTTTTTCTAGTAGTGAAAGGTCTCAGACTTGTGTTTCATTAAGTAGATATACCCATATCTACTCAAGTCATCAGTGAGGGTGAGAACATAACGATAGCCACCGCGAGCCTCAACACTCATTGGACCGCACACATCGGTATGTATGATTTCCAATAAGTTGGTTGCTCGCTCCATTGTTCCTGAGAACGGAGTCTTGGTCATTTTACCCATGAGGTATGGTTCGCACGTGTCAAATGATTCATAATCAAGAGACTCTAAAAGTCCATCTGCATGGAGCTTCTTCATGCGTTTGACACCTATGTGACCAAGGCGGCAGTGCCACAAATATGTGGGACTATTGTTATCAACTTTAACTCTTTTGGTATTCACACTATGAATACGTGTATCATCACGTTCGAGATTCATTAAGAATAAACCATTAACCATTGGAGCATGACCATAAACCATATCTCTCATATAAATAGAACAACCATTATTATCGGATTTAAATGAGTAGCCATCTCGAATTAAGCGAGATCCAGATACAATGTTCATGCTCAAACTTGGCACTAAATAACAATTATTGAGGTTTAAAACTAATCCCGTAGGTAAATGTAGAGGCAGCGTGCCGACGGCGATCACATCGACCTTGGAACCATTCCCGACGCGCATCGTCACCTCGTCCTTCGCCAGTCTCCGTTTATTCCGCAGCTCCTGCTTTGAGTTACAAATGTGAGCAACTGCACCGGTATCAAATACCCAAGAGCTACTACGAGTGCTGGTAAGGTACACATAAATTACATGTATATCACATATACCTTTGGTTTTGTCGGCCTTCTTGTCCGCTAAGTATTTGGGGCAGTTCCGCTTCCAGTGACCACTTCCCTTGCAATAAAAACACTCAGTCTCGGGCTTGGGTCCATTCTTTGGCTTCTTCCCGGCAACTTGCTTACCGGGCGCAGCAACTTCCTTGCCGTCCTTCTTGAAGCTCTTTTTACCCTTGCCCTTCTTGAACTTAGTGGTTTTATTCACCATCAACACTTGATGCTCCTTCTTGATTTCTACCTCTGCTGATTTCAGCATAGCATATACCTCAGGAATGGTCTTTACCATCCCCTGCATATTGTAGTTCATCACAAAGCTCTTGTAGCTAGGTGGAAGCGACTGGAGGATTCTGTCAATGACCGCTTCATCCGGGAGATTAACTTCCAGTTGAGTCAAGCGGTTGTGCAACCCAGACATTTTGAGTATGTGCTCACTGACAGAGCCATTTTCCTCCATCTTACAGCTAAAGAATTTATCGGAGACTTCATATCTTTCGACCCGGGCATGAGCTTGGAAAACCATTTTTAGCTCTTCGAACATCTCATATGCTCCATGTCTCTCAAAACGTTTTTGGAGCCCCGGCTCTAAGCTGTAAAGCATGCCGCACTGAACGAGGGAGTAATCATCGCAGCGTGACTGCCAAGCGTTCATAACGTCTTGTTCTGCAGGGAGAATAGGTGCGTCACCCAGCGGTGCTCGTAGGACATAATCTTTCTTGGCAGCTATGAGGATGATCCTCAGGTTCCGGACCCAGTCCGTATAGTTGCTACCATCGTCTTTCAGCTTGGTTTTCTCTAGGAACGCGTTGAAGTTGAGGACTACGTTGGCCATTTGATCTACAAGACATATTGTAAAAATTTTAGACTAAGTTCATGATAATAAAGTTCATTTAATCAAATTATTTAATGAACTCCCACTTAGATAGACATCCCTCTTCTAGTCATCTAAGTATTACATGATCCGAGTCAACTAGGCCGTGTCCGATCATCACGTGAGACGGACTAGTCAACATCGGTGAACATCTTCATGTTGATCGTATCTTCTATACGACTCATGCTCGACCTTTCGGTCTTCTGTGTTCCGAGGCCATGTCTGTACATGCTAGGCTCGTCAAGTCAACCTAAGTGTTTTGCGTGTGTAAATCTGTCTTACACCCGTTGTATGTGAACGTTAGAATCTATCACACCCGATCATCACGTGGTGCTTCGAAACAACGAACTGTCGCAACGGTGCACAGTTAGGGTGAACACTTTCTTGAAATTATTATGAGGGATCATCTTATTTACTACCGTCGTCCTAAGTAAACAAGATGCAAAACATGATAAACATCACATGCAATCAAATAATAAACGTGACATGATATGGC
Source organism: Aegilops umbellulata (assembly GCA_032464435.1). NCBI lineage: Eukaryota > Viridiplantae > Streptophyta > Magnoliopsida > Poales > Poaceae > Aegilops > Aegilops umbellulata. The sequence goes on along the minus strand of CP136058.1, from coordinate 9,248,445 downwards.
CAATATCACATAGCTCCTTCGATCTCCATCTTGGGGCTCCATGATCATCTTGTCACCGGCTTGACACCATGATCTTCATCATCATGATCTTCATCATCGTGTCTCCATGAAGTTGCTCGCCAACTATTACTTCTACTACTATGGCTAACGCGTTTAGAAATAAAGTAAAGTAATTTACATGGCGATTCTCAATGACACGCAGGTCATACAAAAAATAAAGACAACTCCTATGGCTCCTGCCGGTTGTCATACTCATCGACATGCAAGTCGTGATTCCTATTACAATAGCATGAACATCTCATACATCACATATAGATCATTCATCATTCATCACAACTTTGGCCATATCATATCACAAAGCACTTGCTGCAAAAACAAGTTAGACGTCCTCTAATTGTTGTTGCAAGTTTTACGTGGCTGAATTAGGATTCTAGCAAGAACGTTTTCTTACCTACGTTAAAACCACAACGTGATTTTTCAACTTCTATTTACCCTTCATAAGGACCCTTTTCATCGAATCCGCTCCAACTAAAGTGGGAGAGACAGACACCCGCCAGCCACCTTATGCAACTAGTGCATGTTAGTCGGTGGAACCGGTCTCACGTAAGCGTACGTGTAAGGTTGGTCCGGGCCGCTTCATCCCGCAATACCGCTGAAGCAAGATAAGACTAGTAGCGGCAAGAAGAGTTGACAACATCTACGCCCACAACAAATTGTGTTCTACTCGCGCAAGAAGAACTACGCATAGACCTAGCTCATGATGCCACTGTTGGGGAACGTTGCAGAAAATTAAAATTTTTCCTACGGTTTCACCAAGATCCATCTATGAGTTCATCTAGCAACGAGTATTCAGATTAGATAGCATCTACATACCACTTTGTAGATCGCAACGGAAGCGTTCGAGTGAACGTGGATGAGGTAGTCGTACTCGCCGCGATCCAATTCACCGATGATCTAGTGCCGAACGGACGGCACCTCCGCGTTCAACACACGTACGGAAAGCGTGACGTCTCCTCCTTCTTGATCCAGCAAGGCAAAGGAGAGGTTGGGGAAGAAGGCTCCAGCAGCAGCACGACGGCGTGGTGATGGTGGAACTGCAGTACTCCGGCAGGGCTTCGCCGTGCTCTTACGGAGGAGGAGGAGGTGTTGGAGAGGGAGAGGGAGGCGCCAGGGCATAGGGTGCGTTGCCCCCCTCCCCTCCCCCCTTTATATAGGCCTCTTGGGGGGGCGCCAGCCCTGGGAGATCCAATCTCCCAAGGGGGCGGCGGCCAGGGAGGTTTCCCTCCCCCCAAGCCATCTAGGAGGTGCCTTCCACCACTAGGACTCCTCCTAGATGGAACCCTAGGCGCATGGGCCCTTTGGGGCTGGTTCCCCTTGGCCCAAGCAGGCCAAGGCGCACCCCCTAAGTCCCATGTGGCCCACCAGGGCAGGTGGCCCCACCTGGTGGACCCCGGGACCCCTCCGGTGGTCCCGGTACAATACCGATAACACCGAAACTTATCCCGATGGCCAAAATAGCACTTCCTATATATAATTCTTTACCTCCGGACCATTCCGGAACTCCTCGTGACGTCCGGGATCTCATCCGAGACTCCGAACAACATTCGGGTTACTGCACATACATATCCCTACAACCCTAGCGTCACCGAACCTTAAGTGTGTAGACCCTACGGGTTCGGGAGACATGCAGACATGACCGAGACGGCTCTCGGGAAATAACCAACAGCGGGATCTGGATACCCATGTTGGCTCCCACATGCTCCATGATGATCTCATCGGATGAACCACGATGTCAAGGATTCAATTAATCACGTATACGATTCCCTTTGTCAATCGGTATTTTACTTGCCCGAGATTCGATCGTCGGTATCCCAATACCTCGTTCAATCTCGTTATCGGCAAGTCACTTTTCTCGTACCGTAATGCATGATCCCGTGACCAAACACTTTGGTCACATTGAGCTCATTGTGATGATGCATTACCGAGAGGGCCCGGTGATACCTCTCCGTCAAGCGGAGTGACAAATCCCAGTCTCGATCCATGTCAACCCAACAGATACTTTCAGAGATACCCGTAGTATACCTTTATAGTCACCCAGTTACGTTGTGACGTTTGGCACACCCAAAGCACTCCTACGGTATCCGGGAGTTACACGATCTCATGGTCTAAGGAAAGGATACTTGACATTGGAAAACTCCAGCAAACGAACTATGCGATCTTATGCTATGTTTAGGATTGGGTCTTGTCCATCACATCATTCTCCTAATGATGTGATCCCGTTATCGATGACATCCAATGTCCATAGTCAGGAAACCATGACTATCTGTCGATCAACGAGCTAGTCAACTAGAGGCTCACTAGGGACATGTTGTTGTCTGTTATTCACACATGTATTACGATTTCCGGATAACACAATTATAGCACGAATAAAGACAATTATCATGAATAAGGAAATATAATAATAATGCTTTTATTATTGCCTCTAGGGCATATTTCCAACAACATGCCGTCAATATAGCCTCCCCCCACCATGCCTTGGATAACTCCTTGTTGTGATGAATTGTTGCTTACTCATGTGAAGTTTTATGATATTATATATTGCTATTATAATAATGATCATGATGCTACTACATTTCCGTATTTCTTTTTTATCGACACCTCTCTCTCTCTGAACATGTGGACATGATTATCGATATCGGCTTTCGCTTGAGGACAAGCGAGGTCTAAACTTGGGGGAGTTGATGCGTCCATTTTGCATCATGTTTTTTACTGTTATTTATAATATTTTTGATCCATATAATACTTTGTGGAGCAATTCTAATGCCTTTTATCTCTTAATTTGTAAGATTTACATGAAGAGGGAGATTGCCGGCAGCTGGAATGCTGGACCAGAAAAAGCTATGTGAGAGACGCCTATTCTGCACAACTCCAAGTGAGCTGAAATTTCACGAAGAATTATCTTGGAATCTATAAAAAATACTGAGAAAAGAAATACCAGAGGAGGCCACCCAGGTGCCCATGAGACACCAGGGCGCGCCCTGGTGGCTTGCGGGGCCCCTGCCCATCCTCCGTGGCCCATCTTGTCCTATATGAAGTCATTTTTCCCTAAAAAACCAGGAGAGGACGAAGCGCCGCCATCTCGAGACGGAACCTGGGCAGGAGCACTTTTGCTCTCCGGCGGAGCGATTCCGCCAGGGATACTTCCCTCCGGTAGGGGGAAATCAAAGTCATCGACATCGCCAACAACCCTCTCATCATGGAAGGACTAATCTTCATCAACATCTTCACAAGCACCATCTCATCTCAAATCCTAGCCAATCTCTTGTATTCAATCTTTGACTCAAAACCTCTGATTGGTACCTATGGGTTGCTAGTAGTGTCGATTACATCTTGTAGTTGATGCTAGTTGGTTTATTTGGTGGAAGATTCTATGTTCAGATCCATGATGCTATTCAATACCCCTCTGATCCTAAACACAAAATTGATTTGTGAGTAGTTAATTTTATTCTTGAGGACATGAGAGAAGTGTTGTCATAAGTAATCATGTGAATTTGGTATTCGTTCGATATTTTGATGATATATATGTTGTTGCTTTCTTTAGTGGTGTCATGTGAACGTCGACTACATGACACTTCACCATCTTTGGGCCTAAGGGAAGACATTCTGGAGTAGGAATTAGATGATGTGTTGCTAGAGTGACAGAAGGTTAAACCCTAGTTTATGTACTATTTCGTAAGAGGCAGATTTGGATCCATATGTTTCATGCTATGGTTAGATTTATCTTAATTCTTATTTCCTAGTTGCGGATTCTTGCGAGAGGGGTTAATCATAAGTGGGAGGCTTGTTCAAGTAAAAACAGCACCCAAGCACGGTCCATCAACATATCAAAGTAACGAACGCGAATCAAACAAACATGATGAAAGCGACTAGATGAAATTCCCGTGTGTCCTCAAGAGCACTTTACTTGCTATAAGAGAAATTTTCGGCATGTCCTTTTCTACAAAAAGGAGGGCTACGTTGCTGCACCTTTGTTACCATTAGTACTTGTTGCTCGTTAGAAATTACCTTGCTACCAAACTATCTGTTACTGATAATTTTAGTGCTTGCAGAAATTACCTTGCTGAAAACCTCTCGTCATTTCCTTCTACTCCTCGTTGGGTTCGACACTCTCACTTATCGAAAGGACTATGATTGACCCCTTATACTTGTGGGTCATCACCCCACATAATACTCTCACGTAGACCATGGGTTAGTACACAAAACGTAATGGGCAATGTTTACCATACCACGGGATCATTTGATCCCTCTCGGTACATTTTGTATGCTTTGTGTGTTGATCAACTTGATTCACTCTTTGACTTAGTCTTGCCTTGTATCATGTCTTCTCTATGACCAATCTTTGGATAAGTCCCTGATTAACACCTTGGTCATCACATAAACTCCTTGAAACCAACAAATGGATTTCAAAAAATGTTGATGGACAAATCCTTCGAATATTAATTCTTTTTGCGGGTGAAATCCTTCGAATATAACTCAAGGCGATCATTAGTCCATAGAGAATGCCATGAATTATCAAAAACCACACGTGGGGGTGGCATGCTCTTTCAAGCGGCTGTAGCAAGTTCGGGCAATGTTCAATCATTTTCAAACCAGACTCGATCCAACGGTCCGGATCATTTCATCTGAAGATCCAACGGCTGGGATTCGTTTTGACACCCAATCCGATGGTTGAAAAATGCAAAAGCCCTAAGAAGCCTCCAATTCTTACCAGGTTCTAAGAATGGGATTGTGAGCATGAATCCAACCCATATTATTACAGCAGGGTAAAGTAAGTAACAATCAAGTGAAGTACCCTTTCGTACCATGAATTGCAGCCATGTAAAAAAGAGCGATGCGCGAACGTTGTTGATGCAGATATTTTGGTGGTTTTTTCAATTGTATGATTCTATATTATCTGCTAATTAAGTCATACTTGAGGATTGTTTTTACGCTGAGCGCCGCATGTATTATATTGGTGCTACTATATCTCATGTTGGCAATTTTTTCCAAGTGATGAAAGGATTGTAGATTGATGTGTTTTTATAGGTCGTTTGCTGTGGATTGATGAAACATTGTCGATCCACCCAAAATCACAAATTAACACTAGAAACAGCTCAATTGAACGAGAGTGGGTCGGAGAGAATGTTGACCCGGTCAAAATCACAACTCAAATCTTCACCTGAACATCTTAACCCAAAATAAATGTACTGTTTGATTTAGTAAGATTTTGGATAGATGCACACAGTAAATCATTTCCGGCCGCACGGGTCCGACCAAAGGCGGAAACCCTACCCGTTTAGGGGCGGAAAAAGCACAGATGAACGGCCGAACAGGTTAAGATGAGAGCCCCCCTGCGATCCGACCCGTTAGGGACCGGTAAGCACAGCAGTCACACGCCCCGGCCCCCAATCACCCTCATTTACTTTTCTCTCTCTCTCTCTCTCGCTGCCGCATCCGGGAGCGCCTACTAGTACATAGACCGGAAGAGAAATTCGAGCAATATTCGGAGGGGAGGGGAGGCGGCAGGCCCAGGGCGGCGGCGGCGGCGGCGGCGAGGGCGAGGGCGAGAGGAGGCGCGAGGAGGAGCACTCGAAGGTGCGTTGTATCTCCGCTCCGCCTTCCTCTTTCTCTCGGAGGACGATGGTCTTCCTGGCGTTTTTCACGATGAATTCGACGAATGCGGCGGCGCGACGAGAAGCGCGAGAGGGAGGCGGATTGCGGCTTCCTTTTTCTTCTGGGTGCGGGGGTCTCGATTTCAGAGGTGATTCGGACGATTCGGTCCGCTAGAGTTGTTGCCGATCCTTGTTTTTTCGTCGATTCTGTGTGGGCTCGAGCTTTTTCGAGGCAATGTTGGGTTTCGGGGGGTCCGATTCTGGGCTTGCGCTCGCGAGATTTTTTCCTTGGAAATGGCCAAGTGTACTACTACTTGTTCCTGCGAATCCTTTCTCGGCGCCGCTTCCCGTGGTGACCCGATCGACGCCGAAGCGAGAGAGAAGACTACCAGTACTAGTACTTTCCGGTGATTTTATTTGGGCAACCCAGCTAGCAGACTGCATATGTTTAGTTTAATTCCTGTCCCGTTCGCTCAGGTGTTGGATTCCACGCGCACGCGTGTTGTTGCATTGACGGTTTGATTTGATTTTCAGGCGAGTTTAAGGATGTCCTCTATTAAGATGTCAAGTCGATCATGTGCTTTGTTCGCGTCTTGTTTGGCTTTGTACTGCAGCATGTTGGGATTTGGAGAGAGATTGTTTTAGTTTCCAAACAAGATGGTCCGGTAGTGCTGTCCCTTAGGAAGGATGCTTATTGTAGGAGCATATTTATGGACGCTTTTCTGCCGAGATTCTCTTCAGTCCCTGTCAATGGGATTTCAGATTGAGACCGGAGAGGGATCAAATCAAACACGACATGGCTAGCAGTACAGTATCTGTTTTTGGGTTCCAGTACGTCCTTGAATGGAGTCGGTGTTTTTTTGGCAGCTCGATCTATGCATGCTACTACTAGTATTGGCGTTGGATATATGTATATATCCTTGTGCAGATTGTTTGTTTATATTAGTTACTTTCTTGCGCATGCACAAGATTGTTTGTGTTTAGCTAGTTCCTTCGCATGCGGAAGATTGTTTGTTTGTTTCGTTCGTTCCTTGATGATTGATGCATGCACTTTGCTCGCCATCAGGCTTGGCTGACTTTTGTTCGTTTCTTGTTCCTTGCAGTAGTACTAGCTATATATAGGAGCTATGGCTGCTGTGCTTGCTCCGGATGCTCTGCCTTCGGTGCAAATGGTTGATTGGAGACCCTTGTGCCTAGCAGCGAGGCCATCCCTCTTCCTCGTCCTCCTCACACCCTTGCGTGGTAAGCGGAAAGAGACCAGGAGGCTCATGGACCAAGCCGGCACCAAGTCTGCGCAAGAGAAGATGGCACTTCGTAGATTGAAGTGGTTAACAGAGACCGGACTTGCCTCGCACATGGACGCCCGGTACCTCTACGTGCTCACATGCGCCCACATCATCGACCACCTTTTTCACGCGGTGGACAGCCCGATCCAAGCAGAGAAGGTACACGAGCTGTTCAGGGTCCAGGTCACCTGCCACCACGCCGAGAGAGCCTTCGTCGAGGGCGGGAGGGTCAGCGACCGGGCCTACGCGCCGGCGACGGTGTGCGGGATCAACTGCGCCAGCGACCTCATGCTGCTGCGCGTCGACCTCGCCGCCCTGCCCCTGAGGTTCAACGACGATGGGCAGATGGAGGCGTGCCCGCATCCGCACCCGATCCCGCACTTCTTCCCGGACCAGGTGCCGGCCGCCGCGCAGCTGATGCTGCTTTCTTGGCCCGAGTTCCGGCCCTGCACCTTGGCCACGGGCCTTTACTGCATGCAGCGGTTCCTGCCTGACATGAGCACCAACCCCGTTGGATACAATCTCATGCTTCTGGAGGCGTACATGGGAAGCCAGGGGGGCTCCTCAGGAGGGCCGCTGTTCGATTCTTTCCGGCGGGTCAAGGGCATCCTTCACGGCGGCTCCGGCGGACCGCACTCCCACTTTATCCCGTCCAGACTCATTCTCCCTTTCATCCAGGCCTACGCGGTCCCTCCAAAGCCTCCAGCCCCAGCTCCCTCTGCAGATGACAAGCCAGGCCCTCCTCCGGGGGGGCCGGGTGATCGCAAGCGCGGCCCCCCCAAAGATGACAAGTCAGCTGGCTCCAAGCGACGACCGTCTTCTGGTTCCCAAGGCAAGAGCAGCAAGTCCGCTGCTGCAGGTGGGTACCACCGCCGGCAATACGTGCTCAATCCCGGCGATGACTGCTATTGATGATGCATTCTAGACCCAGTTCCACACCCAGACCTAGACGGAGAGCAGGTCCGCTGCAGCAGCAGGTGGATCCCGGCGATGCTATGTATCCCATCCCACAGAGAGAGAGACTAGCTAGTACCTACCCTACGCTACCCAGTGGGACGATCGACGCCACTTATCGGTTTACTTGGTTATTACTCATTCCTAGTATCCATCCGAGACGGACGCTGAAACAGATCGACGATATAGTAGGTAGTAGTACTACCTCCGTCTGGGTTTATTGTACCCCTTCGTGTTTTGGTCCAGATTTTGACCGTACATAGACTACTAAAACATAAAGTATATGCTATAAAAAATTATACTGTTGAATTTGCATTTGAAAAAGCGTTCCAACAATATAATTTTTGTGACATATATTTTACATTTTGTTAGTTAAATGTTTAAGTCAAACTTTAACCCAAAATAAGAGGGGGTCTAATAAACCCGGACGGAGGTGGTATATACTTATACTTGTTTATTAATTCCAAAAGTTGTTTTGCGCTCACGGGTGGAGCCAGATATCGTCCGACCGTCCACCTTTTCCCCTTGGCTTCTCAGCGGCGTGACCTAGATAGATATAGATGTCGCTCATCTTCATTAGCTTCTCCAACCGATCGAAGAGGAGGGGGCGGCCTCTTCTTCCACCCGTTGTCCCCGATCGCCGGCGGAGTGCCTGCTGGACCAGAGCAACTAAACCGATCGAAGAGGAGGGGGAGGCCTCCTCTTCCACCCGTTGTCCTCGATCACCGGCGGGGTGCCTGCTGGACCGGAGCAACTAAACCGATCAAAGAGGAGGGGGAGGCCGCCTCCTCTTCCACCCGTTGTCCTCGATCGCCGGCGGGGTGCCTGCTGGACCGGAGCAACTAAAGCGACCGAAGAGGAGGGGGAGGCCTCCTCTTCCACCCATTGTCCTCGATCACCGGCGGGGTGCCTGCTGGACCGGAGCAACTAAACCGATCAAAGAGGAGGGGGAGGCCGCCTCCTCTTCCACCCGTTGTCCTCGATCGCCGGCGGGGTGCCTGCTGGACCGGAGCAACTAAACCGACCGAAGAGGAGGGGGAGGCCTCCTCCTCCACCCGTTGTCCTCGAACGCCGGCGGGGTGCCTGCTGGAACGGAGCAACTAAATCGATCGAAGAGGAGGGTGGGGGGGGGGCTCCTCTTCCACCCGTTGTCCTCGATCACCGGCGGGTGCCTGCTGGACCGGAGCAACTACTTTGGCTCTCCACGACCTATACTTTGACTTGCCTTAACCATAGTCAACATGTAGCACTCATGTGGATTCTAATGTTAGGTTACAATTAATCAACGTGGAAGAATGGATAATTAAAACTTGCTTATCCCACTTTCCCTTTTTTTTTGTGGGAGTGTTTGTCCATGCTTTAAGAGTTAGGATTCCCTTGTTTACATTAGAAATTTTCAGTTTCCTCTGTTTCCTTTTTTTAGGGAAAAAAACTATGGTATTGTCCATGACTAGCGAAACAGAGTGGTTAATTGCCATATTGTGTGTCCATGACTGGCAAAATAGATGTTTTCTGCCTACTAGGTTAATCCTAACTGTTACTATCTTCCATGTTCAGAACCAGAGGTATTGTCATCTCATTGGAAGATGGCATATTCAAGTTCCTCTGCTTAACTAGATTTGCAAACGATGATGTTCCTCTGACCGCAAGGCTCTGGGACTAGAACTCAGTGCGTTTTACAAATTGTCAGAATATTTGATATGGGATGTCCATTGTCTCAGAATTACTGCTACATTTCCAGAACCATGCCTAATCATCAAACTGAAGCACATATTGGTGGAATCTAATAGTCGCTTCTTAGGTAAACTCGCTAGCCAGTACTGCTTATCGCTTATCACTTCCAGGTAAACTCACTAGCCAGTACTGCTTATCGCTTATAAACTCGCTAGCCAGTACTCAATATCCATGGTAATGATCTACTTGTGCTTGTCATCCAGAATGTGTGCTAAACAAACCTTGCACATGTGTAGCTTACTTGGAGATTCTGGGAGAAGTTTTCCTTTGAGGTTAGCTAGCAAGCAGAGGAGGTGACGGTCATTAAGATTGGTGGCACGTTGCAAAGCTCACCTTTATCAAATGTTCTTCTGGTTGCAAAAAAGCTTCTGAAATTATGCTGTCAAGTGCACGATATGCAGAAAGACTCTGTACTAACTCTCACTAACTTAGGTAAAACTCTCCCCATTTTCTTCATGGCAATTTTCACTGTTTGTCTACTGCAGGCACTGTAAAGATGGATAACTTTGATGCTAAGTTGTTGTCAAACAGGGGCCTTTGCTGGCTTCATATGGGTGATGGACAAAGGGCTTTTGATGATGCGGCTAAATGCAAAAGGCTGCGTCCAAAGTGGGAAGAGGTGAACTATGGGCAAGGAACAGCTCTAATGTTCATGAAGGTGCAATAGAAGATGGAGTTCAAAGTTCAAACCGACGATGTCATTGCTCCTTTCATATCTGCTATAATTGATTCTGATGTGCGCTTGCCTTCCTTGGGAGTATGCTGCTGCGCATTCCGCACTCCCGCGCGCTTTAGAGTTGGACCCGGAAAGTGAAGAGACCGGGAAATTATTCTGGTATGAAATCCATGTTTCATCTCGTTTTTTCCTCGAGAGTATTAGATTAACATTGTCAGCAGCTGCAGATTCTAGGTGTTTCCATAATTAGTTAGTTGATTTGGTTGCTTCTTTTGACAATGTTGTGATGAACTTATCAGTTGGTAGAATTTGATCCTTCTTTTTAACAATGTTGTGATCAACTGATTCATGCAGGGAGGCGATGGAACTGAAGTGAACTTGCCCTGCATGCTGACTGCCGAGAAAAGCTCACACGGAATCTCAAGCTCTCTGTTTTTCGAAAATGTTAACGCCCACACGTGTGGGCGTTAGCCAACTCGTCCACACGCCTTCATCACCGTCCAGTAATTTTTGCACGAATCTTGGCACGAATTAGCTTATTTTATATGCCACGTAGGACAACTGGCGTGTGTGGTGTGTGAGAGAGGTCGCCCACACATCCGTTTTACCACACGGAGGGGCCGGTGTGTGGGCGTTTAGCAGTTCACCCACACACCAGTTTTCAGTCACGCATAAGGGCTGGTGTGTGGGCGTTTGCCATCTCGCCCACACACACCCGCCTCCTCTCCCACACCCAATCTGCTAGTTGCCATGCGTTTTGCAATGTATATGGCAACTGCCCTAGTATGATTGCAAGCAGATGGCAACTCTCTTCTTTTTTTACCCGAACATGTCAGTTGTCATATGTTTTGCATGGTACATGGCAAACTGCCCTAGCGTGCACGTAAACAGATGGCAACTCTTTCTTTTTAAATGGCAACTGCCTTAGCATGCTTGTGAGCACATGGCAACTCTCTCTTTTACCCGAACATGTTTTTTGCCATGCCTTTTTTTTTAGCGCTACATGGCAACTGCCTAGTGTTAGTAGGTGGCAACTCCTAAAATTTTGAAATCATGGCAACTTCAGTAGACCAGACCACACATGGCAACAGCTGTAGTTTGTCCAAAAAATGGCAATCTGGAACTTTGACCTGAGATGGCAACTGCAGTTGAGCAAACATGGCAACTGTAGTTGTCCGACATGGCAACCGTAGTTCAGCGACATGGCAACTGCACTTAAACGGACATGGACGAGGGTCCGGCCCATGGCAACTGCGGGGCGCGCGATAAAGTGTCACGTGGGGCGTGCGGGACCACGAGGTACAAGACCTGACGTACCGGGCGTGTGGGCGTTATCTATTTCGCCCACACGCACGCGTGTAAGAAGGACCGGGAGGAAAAAAAAAAGAAACGTGTGGACGCTAATTGTTTTGCCCACACACAGATGTATGGGCTAGTCCTCTTAGGCACCACACAAAACGTGTGGGCAGATTCCTTAACGCCCACACGTGTGACAGTTAGCAGCGTTCTAGAAGAAAACCCGCTAAGGCCTTGTTTGGTTTCAAGGGGAGGACAACCCAGGGCAATAAACCCCTATGGGAGATTTTCCTATGCTCGTGGGATTCCTCCCACCACGGGGGAGATGTTCCCAGTAGACCAGGTGCCCAAATGGCAACAAGGGAGGGAAGGAATTCCCTCACGTAGAACTGACAAATTTAACACAACTAACCATTGGTAAAAATTTCACAAATAATTCTGAGAAACAACCACAAAAACCATAGGCACATAACAAAGGTTCATAATTCATGTCAACTAGAATTTTAAAAATATTACTACAACTTATCCATCACTTCATCAAGCTTAAGATATCGGTCCGCAATTCACGACGATCGAGCATTGGCCTAAGCCGTTTTCATGTGCCAAAATAAAAGCAATCATTACAAGGCTTGTTGATACATCATTGTGAAGTTTGTGCTCTAGAAAAAGTTTTGGATTATAAGTTGCCATGTCCAAGGTTGGGATACTTTCAAACAAGATGGGCAGGTGTCGTCATATTCTCGTGGCAGATGCCATGGGTAGGCTTATCGAATGTGGTTGGGGCCTAAGAGCGTCGGAGGGTACCAGAAGCGATATCGGGGACAAGCGAAGGGGGCTCGCGATTTACCCAGGTTCGGGCCCTCCGGGGGAAGTAAAACCCTTAGTCCTGTTGGATCTACTAACTGGATCCCACAAGGTGAATACAAAAGTGCTCCTGGAGCTGTTTGAGGGGAGGAGGAAGAAGAGGAGAGCTATCTCTCCCCTTCTCCTGGCCGAAAGTGTGTGTGAGTGGGGAAGAAGCCTCCTCTGCACGGAGGACTCCTGGGGGGGTTCATATAGGTCGGGCCCCCATGGTTACAATGGTAATGTCACATGGGCGCGGGGCCCAATCATCATCGTCTGAAGCCGGCTGTGGGGCCCGCCGGCTGCCGGGTCAGCCAGGCGCAGGTCCCAGGGGAGGCGTGGCACTGTGGCACGCCTCAGCTTGCATCATGGTGCGACGGGTGCCATCTTGCTACAAGATCGCTCCGGGTTGCCGCCGCCGACCCCGGGACGTGGCCTCGGGGCGCATTGTAGCCACGCCTACCTTGGTTGGGACGATAGGTGCATTGTAGCCGCGTCTGCCTATCATACGAAGGGGGCAGCTCGGTCGTCTGGTCGGCTTGAGCGGGAGTCGGCCCGGCCTGGTTGAGCCCTGATGCTACGCGCAGCCGGCCCTGAGCCGGACGGCAGGGCGCTTGTTACCCTATTGTTTTAGAAGATTATTGGGTCCGCATTGTCCTACCCGGGGGTCATCCCCCCGACATCTGTACAACAAGTGCACAACAGCTACACAAGAAAAATACAAGCTCCTATGGATTTGGTGGTTCACGATCAAGGACGGTGAAGGCATGAACTGAAGAAAAATGTATTGGGGCGAGGGAGGGGGCTAACCCTTGATCAGATGAGATGAATATGTCCGCGAAACTGTCGTCGTCAATGTCGCCGAAGGGGATTGGAGCTTGGAGGCGGAGGGGAGATCCGGGGAAGGAGAACAGTGACGGACGCGGTTCGTCGTCGTCCCTCGAGGGGGCGAAGCTTGGATCCTCAACACCGGAGGGAGGGGTTCGGGGGCGTCGCTTCTGTTGCCGGCGGAGGAGCTCGGAGGCGGTCGGGGGCCCTGGATCTTGGTCGACGGCTCTGCCGTTCGCTCGTCTCGCTCGAGCCGTGGGTTTCCTCACCGAGCTTTGGGGTCATGGGTTTCCTCCCCGTGGAAAGGACATGGGTTGGGCAGGGTTAGCACGAGAACGATGCAGTCCAAATGACAAATTCGATTCCCCTGGGCCAACTTGGCATGTGGTTCTCCGGCCCGGGGAAACAACGGGGATCCCCCCCGGGGAAACCCTGCAACCAAATGAGGCCTTAATGTAATAATTCACTCATGGGCCTTAGGAGCAACTTAGATCAAACCAGGTTACTGGCTACTTATTTTAAGTTGGTTTTGCAGAACTTAAACCCTGTTTTGTTTGTATGGTAGCAATGGATGGTGAATTGAATTGGGTATCACCAGAGTGAAATGTTTGGCAGAAGATCATGATACTTTGCATTGCCAATTCCCATATGTAGTTGCTACCATGATTGCAAACCTTTGATGAGATTGCTATTTTACTTTGCAAATCATTGGCATTGTTTATGCTCTTTCCTTTTTTTGCGGGACACTGTTCATGTTCCTTCTTGTTGTTAGCTCTACTTTTCTTAACTGGCCATCAAGTGTAATGTAATCATTAAAGTTAGTTTAACGTGATATGTGGTTGCATCAAATAGTTTCATGCTCTAGGAGAATCTTGATAACCTGAAAATGATATTGTTTTGCTTCACTTCTGGTAACAGCATTCATCCTCCACCCATACATGGTGGCTCTTTTTATGCTGATTTGCTTCATTCTCTTGAGGTTTTCTAGGGGTATCTTTGCTTTTGTACAATCTTGACGAAGATTATTATCTTTAGTTTCATCATGCTCCACTGTTCATTGCTAATGCTTTTGAAAATCATGCATTTTATGTCCCAAGGTAGAATATGTTACCTTTGTTTGTGTGTAGGCCCAAATTTGTAAATTACCTTCATGTTTCTTGCAATGCAAACATTTTTGCCAGACTAAGGCATAGCCTAGTGGTGGGAAGGTGCTGATGCCTTCCCACCCACCCAGGTTCAAGGCATGGTACTTGCAATTGGGTTTGTTGCATCAATTATACTGTAGGGGGTTCTCATACAGTCTTTCTATCAAAAAAATGTAAACATTTTTGTAAATTTCAATAATGCATGACATCAGGTTTTCTAGGCTATGATTGTTATATTGAAACAATATTATGTTGAGCTGTCTGCGCTTTGTCTAAACACTTGGTAAGAAGCCCAACAAAATTGTGTATATGCTCATTATCATGTACTCCCGCCATTCCTAAATATAACTCTTTGTAGAGATGGTTGTCCATGGTGGAATCTCTACAAAGACTTATATTTAGAAACGACGGGAGTAGATGTTTCTTCTACCTTATAAAAGCTCAAAGTGCGAAGATCCGAAACTATCATCAAAATCGTCAATTGCTACAATTATATGTTTCTCCATTGGCCAATAATTCAATTGCATGTTTTATTGTTTGCATGTTTCAAAATTAAAGCTTTCTTCTTGGCTATGTTCAAAGCTAATTACTCATGGCTCAGGACTGTTAATGCTATTTCCTTAAAAAAGCATGTGAGTTCATGTCACCGCATATTTATGGGTGAAGTTGATGCACTTTTGGCTCACCTTTGCAATGTTGATTAAGAAGTAAACTTTGGAAGAACAAACATTCAACACTCAAACGACTAATATCCTGGGGCATGCTACGCATCCGTCGACTAATCTTTTTAAAAGATCGGTTGGGTCACGAACTGTCAGATCGTGTGCCATAGAGTGGCCGAGCGGTGTTCTTCAATTTTGCAACAGAGGCAATGTTTCTGGAATCTTTGCACCAAAGGCTATGCTGCAGTAATCTTTGCAATAGAGGTGATGTTGTAGAAAACTTTTGCAACAAAGGTCATGTTGCAGAATATTTTTGTCTTCACCTTTTTGCAACATAAGTGATGTTGCGGAAGAAACTTTTGCAATATAGGTGATGTTGCAGAAAATTTTGCAATGGAGATGATGATGCAGAAATGCCGCCCACCATTGCCGACGCATGTCGCAACCGCACCCCTTTGTTCGTCGTCATCGCAATTGCAACATGGAGGCGGCCCATGATGATTGGGAACTACATGGAGGAGGTCGGCGGGGTTGTGCCAAACTGGGGCGCTTCGTTGCAGCCGACGGTCCTGCAATAGTCGACGGTCATGGTGAAGGCAATCAACGGACTGGCGAACTGCGGCACCTCACTAGTGCATGCGACCTCTCCATGTGCGTGAGTTGCTAGCCACCCATGACCACGACAGATGATAGAGAGAGCTTAGAGAGAAAAGAGGATTTGGAAGGGATAAAGAACGAGCAACTGAGATAAAAGGGAGAAAGGATTAGTGTGGGCACGGGCCCATAGGGGACACATGTCATGCGCTAGTGGCGGCGGATAACCCGTGCTGAATCGGCCAGCTGACCATAATCATTTTCCTTATATCCCTCATAAATGAAAATTAAATGTTCATTTTTATCAAAAAAATGTTCAAAATTTTGAAAAGTTGGTGAGTTTAAAAAAAAGTATATAGCTTTCATTTTTTTTAAATCACTTTTCAAGAATTATTATTTTGAAAAAAATTGAAACTTCTATTTTTTTTCAAAAAAGCAAATGAAAAAACAGTAGTAATAAACCGCTGGCATAGTGACGAGAGCGGCTACAGTGCCCAATAAGCTGCAGTTCAGTTCTTTTTTTTCAAAAAATGTTCAAAATTTTAAAAAGTTTAGTGACCAGAGCAGCTACAGTGCCCAATAAGCTGCAGTTCAGAAAATATGCGCGCGCACAACTTCGAACTCATCGAACTCAAGACCTCTAAGTATCGTACACATCACGATAACCCACGGGACACCTTAGCACTGTGACTCCTATGCTTCTTTTCTCTTCTTTAACTATAACGGTAAAATAACACAGTGGTTTCTCAGGTTTGGTTTATTTTGATTTTTGCTTTGGCCAGGTTTTCTACTGTTTTTTCTTTTTATTACTTTTAAAAAATCGTGAATTTTCCTAAATTTGCGAGAAAATCAAATCCGTGAACTTTTTTTGAATCCACAAATATATTTTTTCAAAATCCATGAACTTTTTCCAAATTCGTTAACTTTTTTTTGAAACACATGAACTTTTTTTTGAAACACGTGAACTTTTCTTCAAATTCATGAACTTTTTTTCTTAAATCTGTGATGATTTGTTTTGAAAATCCATGAACTTTTTCCAAAACTTGTTCTCAAATTTAGTGAACTTTTTCGAAATTTTATGAAAAAAAATTCAAATTCAATGAGTTTTTTTTTCATATTTGATGAACTTTCAAAATATATGAGCAAAACAAAGAAAAACTATTGGCCCTGCGAGCACACCACTCCAGCCCACCAAACAGCATCCCTGTTGTCGAACCTCAAACACCATTTCCTTTCCCTTGATCGATCCGGCAACTTCTTCAACTACTCTGCAGGATCCAAGATGTTGTTGGGACGCCTCAGCAGATCTGCTGTGATGCGTTTGCCGAGGTTTGTGATGTATTCCTGGTACAAAAAAATAAAGATATTAAGTGAAAGTCTAAAGAAACACGGAAAAAAGGCTACCGTTCTGAACGGAACACATTCCCCTGGCCACCTAAAAACTCCCAACAAAAAGTGCGTCTTGATTTCCACAGCAACACACCTAGTCATAATAACACCGTCAAAGTTCTTCAAGTGTAGAATATGAAAATAGCTGCAATCATAGCTGAAAACACACAACCATTAATTGACAAATATGAGAAGAGGGTGTGTGGAAAATAAACGAAACATAAGAAAAATGAACAAAACTGAACATGTTTCCTTATTAGCATTTTTAGCCGTTAGATCATTGGTTTGGTGCATTTTTGGCCGTCTGATCGCTGCTAATCCCACCTGAATCTCGTACGCAAGCGCTAACTCGCGCGCCAGGCCGCACTGGGCTTTTTGGGCCGCTGCTCCGGTGGCTTTTTTGGATGTCTCACGTTCAATTGGGCCTACTGGCCTACTGGGCCTTTTCTACCATGCGGCAGCGCCTGGGGCGACTCATCAGCTGGCCGGTGGCGGCGCTCCCCTCCCTGTCCCTCACCTCTCGTCTCTCTCCACCGGGAACCCTGGTATGCCGCCGCCGCCTCCGGCTCCTAACTCCCAAGGTTCCTAGCTCTGCCATGGCGCTAGGCCGATCCAGTCCAGTCCATGAACGGGCGCCACTTCCGCCGCCGCGTACTCACGGCCCCCAGTCGATCTAGCTTCTTTCTGATCTAATAACTTGTGCAGCTTCCATTTGTAGATTGCATCAAGATCACCACCTTCTCGTCATTTAGTATCTCCGTGGGTTAATACATTACAATGTCCATTGATCATGAGAGCAGACTAATCTATCGTCTATCGATCTTACCGCGCGCATGCTTGATCCAATATATTTAGTATCTCGGTGGGTTGATGCATTATAGTGGCTCCTGATGAGCAGACTAATCTATCGACCTTTCCGCACGCATGTTTAATCCAGTGTATAAATTGATGTCGCCCTTCTCTTGATTCCACTACTTGCCTGATTTGATTGGCTTCTGCCTATTGCCTCGACCCTTGGCGGTGACTG
This sequence comes from Aegilops umbellulata, assembly GCA_032464435.1. Taxonomy (NCBI): domain Eukaryota; kingdom Viridiplantae; phylum Streptophyta; class Magnoliopsida; order Poales; family Poaceae; genus Aegilops; species Aegilops umbellulata. Next base: position 9,230,360 of record CP136058.1, on the reverse strand, counting down.
GGCGATGCGGATGCCCAAACCCTCCAAGAACCCACCTTCTTCGTCACATCCAATCTTAGCGGGCTAGCTTTCCTCCTCCACGGTGACGCAGGTTCATGCTGCGGCGGTGTTCCCTCTTCCTTATGGGTCCCGGCGCTCCCCCTTCACCTTCCGCGTCGCGCGTGCTCACGTGGGATGGCGGCGTCCAAACCATGGAGTGGTCTTCATTTTTAGACCCAAGTAGCGGCGCACAGTTCAGCCGATGCGTTGCAAGGGGACACCTCCGGCACCATCCTACCTCTATAACAACCGTGCAGTTTTGCAGGTAATCCGTTTCTACCCCTCTCCCCTATCTTTGTCTAATGAATGCTCTCCCACGGCGTCCCAATGTCTTCTCTTTCTTGCTAGCTACAATCTCTTGATTTATTGATGCCAGTTTCTGTACCGATATGACAATCTGCAGCTATTGTGCATCTAGGAAGAATGAAGTGGAAACTATTATGTACAGACGGAAGAATAACATCAGTACAATGACAATTCCAAATTTCTCCCAGAATAAAGTGAAAAGAAATGATGGATTGTATCTAAAATCCATCGAGACTGTTCAGTTTTAATATTTGGATCGTTGAATTTACGACTACATGAGGCATTTGATTTGAATTAAGAGATGGAGGATCTGATTGCGTTGTCAAAGGTTGTCTCAAGGTTAGCTCACTAACCATCTTTCTATTCAGAATGTATAGATTTTGGTTCCCCTGATTGTATGTCTTTCACTTCCACGCAGGAAAACTGGTAAAGTGGAGGCCAACCACTCTTCAGTTCGACTGCAGCATCCCTATGCGAGGTTCACCCATGGCTCCGGGATAGATTAGCATGTTTCCTGGTGATTAATTGTGCTCCTTCCTTTTATGTATGCATCAGGTACATCATATGCTCTTACCTCCATAATTTGTTTTTTTCTAGCCCAGTATATTTGGCAAATATGCAGAATATCTTCGGGATGAAACAACTCATTTACTAGAAAGTGTTTGCCAAGCTGACACCGGAAGCTTAATACTAAACGAGAAACTCCAGGCTTGCTTCCAGTTCACCAACATATTTAGAGACGACAACATGGTAGATTTAAATAAGCAGCTTCCACAACATATTTAGAGAAGACGTCCAGGTCAGATCTAATATGCAGCTTCAATAAAATATATCTAAGTAAATTCATTATGTGAGGTGCAGCAAATGAGCCACATTAATTGTCAGTTTCCTACCAATGAAATAATCAGAATCAGCTATTTTGGGAAGTAAACCAAAATCGTTTCAGTCCTGTACACCTAGCATATTCCAGCAACAAATTAAACCAGGGAAAACAGGTGTACAAACCTTGCTCATGTAGTTTGGTTGGATTCCATTGCTGGCCTTTTTACAATGGATTTAGGGCATGTAAGTGTATATGGAATAAAGAAATTAGGACCATAATTTATGCGTTCAATTCATATATCTATTTTCGATGTCCTAACAATCTGCTTTGTGATAATTTTTCCAAGAGACGTCACTTAACTCAAACGCATCTCTGCTGAAATAAAGTGGCACCTCTTCAAAACATGGTACATGTGGAAATACAACAAATAGAAGGAATTATTTCTTGACACAGATTTGTATCAATGACAACCATAATATTTGAAAAATAGGCATGTATTAAGCTAAAGAGAAAAAATGTCTTGTTTGTTGGATTACCCGTTAACATGATGTATCACGAGTTACTTGTCACCATCGGTGCTGGTGCTTTCTTCACTTGTACAGTTTGGGTATATATGTAGCCAATTCTTTGCTATGCTTCAACATGTATTTCACAGCTTTGAACATGTGTATCCGATAATTTGATGCCATGCATCAACTCCATTTATGATGCCTCAGTTACAATTAGTATTTTTTGTTTCCTTTATTAAGTTTCATAACCTCATATTTTATTTATCAAAGTTAATCGATTGAGAGTTGCATGTCTATATATGTCATACTCATTTCTTTGCTGCTCATTCTCCATCAACCTGCTATGAAGAAAGTGTCCCAATCCTGATTTTTTTGCTTCAAGTTAACAGTTTTGGAATGTTGTTACATAGGCCTCTCAAGTTTCAAAACTGGCTAACTGAGAATTTTTGTAGACTATCCAAGATTATATAGAAGTGATGCGTAAATATGTGTGTTCTTTGTACTCTAATATCATTCTCTTGAACTAACACCCTCCCCTCCCCCACACACACCTCATGCTATCGTGTGCAAAAAGGAACATTCAGTAGGAGCATCTACATTTTACCTTGGAATGTATGGTTAGATTTTATGAAAAAAATAATTTCACGTTGTAGATTCTTATAATTCTATTGCCAAAGTTGACGGGCGCAGCAACGCGCGCCATCAATGATCTAGTGTTTCCTTACTATCGTACTTACTATGTTGCTTGCTGCGGGTAGACTAGAGTGAACACCTGGAAACAATCTAGATCATGTTTGAATGATGGCTCAATCCTTGCCACTCTCTTGATGTTTGTGATCTTACTTAATGGAACACACAAAAACGTGAAACACAGTTGTGCAAGAGGTTTACAACATAGAGCATTACCAAAAAGGAAAAAAATTGTATGTCGCGCCTCTCTCAAACATGAGCATTACCAAATTATTAGTTGACCTCCCGAGCAATTGTACATCTTTGGCATTCTTGATGGAGTCAAAGACATTGAGTTGCTCGTGAAAAAGGTCTACAACCACCACAACCCAATGCCTCTTGTGGACAACTTTGAAGAAAAGCTACAACGGAACAAGCAACAACAAAAAAAGACAAGACCTTTAGCTCAGAAAATGGGGAAAAGGAAACCCACCAAAATAAAAGTTGGAAAAGTTAGAAGAAAAAAATGGAGGAGTAAAAAGAGAAATCTTACTAGATCAGATTTTGAGATATTGTTCTTCTCACAAGCCTTCCTGGACTCTCTTTCGCACTTTTTGGGATCAAATACATCCGGCTCAGCAACAAGTTGTACCTGAAAAAACCCGCAACAGAAACACAAGCATGAAAAATGATTTCCATGTTCATGTTGCGATGATAGGGGATAGGGAAGATGCATGGTAGAGAATGTGTGCACTAGCACTCATAAAAAATGAGAATGCAAACTTCTTTGGCTTCTTCTTGTTGCCCATTTGCTCTATGTTGAATGTTTTAAGATAAAGAGTCATGACCTCATTGTGAATCTCAGCTTGTGGGTTCAAGGAGGCGTGGACGTTCTAGAGAGAGGTGTGGAAGCCCTCTATTTGAGTGAAATAAGGGCTGCAATTTCAAAAAAGGGATGCATCGCAAACAATCATAAAAGGTTTTAACGGCTATCACCCCCTCCCTATGTTTGAGTCAAAACAAAACAAGCAATTTTTTTTAAAAAAAATAAGAAGACCAAAAAGAAAACATGTGAGTAAACTCACAAAATTTTGCCTTCTTCGGTCTCCTTATATGATATCTCTTCATGACATATTGCTGGTGCAAAGCATCCCCGGTTGCATCAACCTTGTTCTTTTTCATCTTCAGCACACCATCAGGCGACTGGGCAACCTTTTTCTTGTTGGTCTTCTTCACATGATTGCTTAGCCCACTAGCTAGTAGACTTAGCATTCTTCTCCAATGGATGCTGCGACCCCGCTTTAGCTGTAGTATCTTGCATGGTCACCAAAAAGAAAAAGGGAAATGTTGCATGAGTATAGTTAGTCTCTTCCATATAAAAAAAGCTTGCAACAGGAGGTATGCTTGCAAAAAAGGTTATAAAAAATGAAAATGCAAGGGTGAGACAAACCTGGAGATCCAACGCAAAAAAGGGGTTGCAACAACAATTAGAGATACATCATAAGTGGCCTTCTGGATGTCAGTTGGCCTGGGAAGCTTTGGATCGGTATCAAAAAGAGGCCCAGGGATGTCGGTTGGCATTGGAAGCTTTGAGGAATTGTCATATTTTGGGACCGAGATGTCAGTTTGCCTTGCTATCTTTGGAGTGTCATCAATGGTAGGCCATGCTGAACCCGGTTGTTGCACAACAGAGAAGGTAGCAACTGAGATTGGAGTGTGCAAAGATTTAGATGGACTCTCATGTATGCCTTTAAACCACTCATAGTCTGCACTTCCCTCTGGAAAAGGTTACAAGATGGGCCATCTTCCCATTCCAAGGCAGCTGCCTACATTGCCTGCACTATGCCTTGTGATAGAATTGTTTTGTCGGCCTTGGCGGTGTCACCCGAAACCTCCTTGATGCAATCAACATTTAATATTGCCTCTGCATCCTCATGTGTCGCATCCTCCTATTCCACCTCATCCTGTTTCAACTCCACATGTTCCTTTCTTACTTGATCGCAACTCCACATGGGCCTTCAAGCCTTGACTTGGAGGTACCTTGAGCATTGTTGATATTGGAACCAGTTGCAACTTGGCTGTCGAGCCTAGCTTGTTTTGCCGAGGCACTTCCGCACTTGTAACAGGCGCAGCTGTTGCGTTGCCTGCGGAGACAACAAACGCAACATCTCCTTCTTCACCCTCATGCTCCTTGCTACTTGTCTTGGTGGGGTGAGCTTCCACCAAAAGCTCTCCCATCCGCTTACAGAAGATAGCATGTATAACCTGCCCAACCGAAGCCAAAGTGTTCTTCACCTCAACAACATACAACTTCTTATGCTTCTCATAAATATGTTGCATGTGCTTTGGGATCTGCTTCGAACAAAAAACACAGTGAGGACAAGAAAGGAAATCACAAAAGCCTGATATGTGAGGATAGGAAAATGTATTTAAATATAAAACATGTCTACTGACATAAAAAACAAGGCAAAAAGGTATATATGTGCCTCCTGTTGGGGAATGTAGTAATTTCAAAAAAAAATCCTACGCACACGCAAGATCATGGTGATGCATAGCAACGAGAGGGGAGAGTGTTGTCTACGTACCCTCGTAGACCGAAAGCGGAAGCGTTATATTAACGCGGTTGATGTAGTCGTACGTCTTCACGATCTGACCGATCCAAGCACCGTTACTCCGGCACCTCCGAGTTCTTGGCACACGTTCAGCTCGATGACGCTCCCTGGGCTCTGATCCAGCAAAGCTTCGGGGAGGAGTTTCGTCAGCACGACGGTGTGGTGACGATCTTGATGTTCAACCATCGCAGGGCTTCGCCTAAGCACCGTTACAATATGATCGAGGTGTAATATCGTAGAGGGGGGCACTGCACACGGCTAAGGAACGATCACGAAGATCAACTTGTGTGTCATGGGGTGCCCCCTGCCCCCGTATATAAGGGAGTGGAGGAGGGGAGGGCCGGCCCTCTCTATGGCGCGCCCTAGGGAGTCCTACTCCCACCGGGAGTAGGATTCCCCCTTTCCTAGTCCAACTAGGAGTCCTTCCATGTAGGAGTAGGAGACAAGGAAGGGGAAAGGAGAAGGGAAGGAAGGAGGGGGCGCAGCCCCTCCCCCTAGTCCAATTCGGACCTAGGCCTTGGGGGGGCGCGCCGCCTGCCCTAGGCAGTCCCTCTCTCTTTCCCGTATGGCCCAATAAGGCCCATTACTTTTCCCACGTATTCCCGTAACTCCCCGGTACTCCGAAAAATATCCGAACCACTCAGAACCTTTCCGATGTCCGAATATAGTCGTCCAATATATCGATCTTTACGTCTCGACCATTTCGAGACTCCTCGTCATGTCCCCGATCTCATCCGGGACTCCGAACTCCTTCGGTACATCAAAACTCATAAACTCATAATATAACTATCATCGAAACCTTAAGCGTGTGGACCCTACGGTTCGAGAACAATGTAGACATGACCGAGACACGTCTCCGGTCAATAACCAATAGCGGAACCTGGATGCTCATATTGGCGCCTACATATTCTACGAAGATCTTTATCGGTCAGACCGCATAACAACATACGTTGTTCCCTTTGTCATCGGTATGTTACTTGCCCGAGATTCGATTGTCGGTATCTCAATACCTAGTTCAATCTCGTTACCGGCAAGTCTCTTTACTCATTCCGTAATACATCATCTCGCAACTAACTCATTAGTTGCAATGCTTGCAAGGCTTATGTGATGTGCATTACCGAGAGGGCCCAGAGATACCTCTCCGACAATCGGAGTGACAAATCCTAATCTCGAAATACGCCAACCCAATATCTACCTTTGGAGACACCTGTAGAGCTCCTTTATAATCACCCAGTTACGTTGTGACGTTTGGTAGCACACAAAGTGTTCCTCTGTCAAACGGGAGTTGCATAATCTCATAGTCATAGGAACATGTATAAGTCATGAAGAAAGCAATAGCAACATACTAAACGATCGGGTGCTAAGCTAACGAATGGTTCATGTCAATCACATCATTCTCCTAATGATGTGATCCCGTTAATCAAATGACAACTCATGTCTATGGCTAGGAAACTTAACCATCTTTGATCAACGAGCTAGTCAAGTAGAGGCATACTAGTGACACTCTGTTTGTCTATGTATTCACACATGTATTATGTTTCCAGTTAATACAATTCTAGCATGAATAATAAACATTTATCATGAAATAATGAAATAAATAATAACTTTATTATTGCCTCTAGGGCATATTTCCTTCTGTCTCCCACTTGCACTAGAGTCAATAATCTAGTTCACATCGCCATGTGATTTAACAGCAATAGTTCACATCACCATGTGATTAACACCCATAGTTCACATCGGTATGTGACCAACAGCAAAAGGGTTTACTAGAGTCAGTAATCTAGTTCACATCGCTATGTGATTAACACCCAAAGAGTACTAAGGTGTGATCATGTTTGCTTGTGAGATAATTTTAGTCAAATGGTCTGTCATATTCAGATCCGTAAGTATTTTGCAAATTTCTATGTCAACAATACTCTGCACGGAGCTACTCTAGCTAATTGCTCCCACTTTCAATATGTATCTAGACCGAGACTTAGAGTCATCTAGATTAGTGTCAAAACTTGCATCGACGTAACCCTTTACGACGAACCTTTTGTCACCTCCATAATCGAGAAACATATCCTTATTCCACTAAGGATAATTTTGACCGCTGTCCAGTGATCTACTCCTAGATCACTGTTGTACTCCCTTGATAAACATAGTGTAGGGTATACAATAGATCTGGTACACAGCATGGCATACTTTATAGAACCTATGGCCAAGGCATAGAGAATGACTTTCATTCTCTTTCTATCTTCTGCCGTGGTCGGGTTTTGAGTCTTACTCAATTTCACACCTTGTAACACATGCAAGAACTCTTTCTTTGACTGTTACATTTTGAACTACTTCAAAATCTTGTCAAGGTATGTACTCATTGAAAACTTATCCAGCGTCTTGATCTATCTCTATAGATCTTGATGCTTAATATGTAAGCAGCTTCACCGAGGTTCTTCTTCGAAAAACTCCTTTCAAATACTCCTTTATGCTTCGCAGAATAATGCAACATTATTTCCGATTAACAATATACTTATCAGAAATGTTGTAGTGCTCCCACTCACTTTCTTGTAAATACAGGCTTCACCGCAAGTCTGTATAAAACTATATGCTTTGATCAACTTATCAAAGCGTATATTCCAACTCCGAGATGCTTGCACCAGTCCATAGATGGATCACTGGAGCTTGCATATTTTGTTAACACCTTTAGGATTGACAAAACCTTCTAGTTGTATCGTATACAATTCTTCTTTAATAAATCCATTAAGGAATGCAGTTTTGTTTATCCATTTGCCGGATTTCATAAAATGCGGCAATTGCTAACATGATTCGGACAGACTTAAGCATAGATACGAGTGAGAAACTCTCATCGTAGTCAACACCTTGAACTTGTCGAAAACCTTTTGTGATAATTCTAGCTTTGTAGATAGTAACACTACTATCAGCGTCTGTCTTCCTCTTGAAGATCCATTTATTTTCTATGGCTTGCCGATCATCGGGCAAATCCATCAAAGTCCATACTTTGTTCTCATACATGGATCCCATCTCAGATTTCATGGCCTCAAACCATTTTGCGGAATCTGGGCTCATCATCGCTTCCTCATAGTTCGTAGGTTTGTCATGGTCAAGTAACATGACCTCCAGAATAGGATTACCGTACCACTCTGGTGCGGATCTCACTTTGGTTGACCTACGAGGTTACATGATCATCATCATTATCTTCCTCACTAATTGGTGTAGTAGTCATAGGAACAGATTTCTGTGATGAACTACTTTCCAATAAGGGAGCAGGTACAGTTACCTTATCAAGTTCTACTTTCCTCCCACTCACTTCTTTCGAGAGAAACTCCTTCTCTAGAAAGGATCCATTCTTAGCAAAGAATGTCTTGCCTTCGGATCTGTGATAGAAGGTGTACCCACCAATCTCCTTTGGGTATCCTATGAAGACATATTTCTCCGATTTTTGGTTTGAGCTTATCAGGATGAAATTTTTTCATATAAGCATCACAACCCCAAACTTTAAGAAACGACAACTTTGGTTTCTTGCTAAACCACAGTTCATATAGTGTCGTCTCAACGGATTTAGATGGTGCCCTATTTAACGTGAATGCAGCTGTCTCTAATGCATAATCCCAAAACGATATTGGTAAATCAGTAAAAAACATCATAGATTATACTATATCCAATAAAGTACGGTTATGATGTTCGGACACACCATTATGCTGTGGTGTTCCAGGTGGCATGAGTTTGTGAAACTATTCCACATTGTTTTAATTGAAGACCAAACTCGTAACTCAAATATTCGTCTCCGCGATCAGATCGTAGAAACTTTATTTTCTTGTCACGATGATTTTCCACTTCACTCTGAAATATTTTGAACTTTTCAGACTTATGTTTCATCAAGTAGATATGCTCATATCTGCTTAAATCATCTGTGAAGGTCAGAAAATAATGATACTTGTCGCGAGCTTTAATATTCATCTCACCACATACATCAGTATGTATGATTTCCAACAGATCTGTTGCTTGCTCCATTGTTCCGGAGAACGGTGTCTTAGTCATCTTGCCCATGAGGCATGGTTCGCAAGCATCAAGTGATTCATAATCAAGTGATTCCAAAAAGCCCATCAGCATGGAGTTTCTTCATGCGCTTTACACCAATATGACCTAGACGACAGTGCCACAAATAAGTTGCACTATCATTATTAACTTTGCATCTTTTGGTTTCAATATTATGATTATGTGTATCACTACGATCGAGATCCAACAAACCATTTTTGTTGGTGTGTATGACCATAGAAGGTTTTTTTCATGTAAACAGAACAACAATTGTTCTTTAACTTAAATGAATAACCATACTGCAACAAACATGATCAAATCATATTCATGCTCAACGCAAACACCAAATAACACTTATTTAGTTTCAACACTAATCCCGAAAGTATAGGGAGTGTGTGATGATGATCATATTAATCTTGGAACCACTTCCAACACACGTCGTCACTTCACCCTTAACTAGTCTCTGTTCATTCTGCAACTCCCGTTTCGAGTTAATACTTTTAGCAACTGAACCAATATCAAATACCGAGGGGTTGCTATGAACACTAGTAAAATACACATCAATAACATGTATATCAAATATACCTTTGTTTACTTTGCCATCCTTTCTTATCCACCAAATACTTGGGGTAGTTCCGCTTCCAGTGACCAATTTCTTTGCAGTAGAAGCACTAAGTCTCAGGCTTAGGACCAGACTTGGGTTTCTTCACTTGAGCAACAACTTGCTTGCCGTTCTTCTTGAAGTTCCCCTTCTTTCCTTTGCCCTTTTCTTGAAACTAGTGATCTTGTCAACCATCAACACTTGATGTTTTTCTCGATTTCTACCTTCGTCAATTTCAGCATCACGAAGAGTTTGGGAATTACTTTCGTCATCCCTTGCATATTATATTTCATCACGAAGTTCTACTAACTTGGTGATGGTGACTAGAGAATTCTGTCAATCACTATTTTATCTGGAAGATTAACTCCCACTTGATTCAAGTGATTGTAGTACCCAGACAATCTGAGCACATGCTCACTAGTTGAGCGATTCTCCTCCATCTTTTAGCTATAGAACTTGTTGGAGACTTCATCTTTCTCAACTCGGGTATTTGCTTGAAATATTAACTTCAACTCCTGGAACATCTCATATGGTCCATGACGTTCAAAACGTCTTTGAAGTCCCGATTCTAAGCCGTTTAAGCATGGTGCACTAAACTATCAAGTAGTCATCATATTGAGCTAGCCAAACGTTCATAACGTCTGCATCTGCTCCTGCAATAAGTCTGTCACCTAGCGGTGCATCAAGGACATAATTCTTCTGTGCAGCAATGAGGATAAACCTCAGATCACGGATCCAATCTGCATCATTGCTACTAACATTTTTGAACTTAGTTTTCTCTAGGAACATATCAAAATAAACGAGGAGCAACATCGCGAGCTATTGATCTACAACATAGATATGCTAATACTATCAGGACTAAGTTCATAATAAATTAAAGTTCAATTAATCATATTACTTAAGAACTCCCACTTAGATAGACATCCCTCTAATCCTCTAAGTGATCACGTGATCCAAATCAACTAAACCATAACCGATCATCACGTGAAATGGAGTAGTTTTCGATGGTGAACATTACTATGTTGATCATATCTACTATATGACTCACGCTCGACCTTTCGGTCTCAATGTTCCTGCTAGAATCGTCAAGTTTAACCTGAGTATTCTGCGTGTGCAAAACTGGCTTGCACCCGTTGTAGATGGACGTAGAGCTTATCACACCCGATCATCACGTGGTGTCTGGGCACGACGAACTTTGGCAACGGTGCATACTCAGGGAGAACACTTTTATCTTGAAATTTAGTGAGAGATCATCTTATAATGCTACCATCAATCAAAGCAAGATAAGATGCATAAAAGATAAACATCACATGCAATTAATATAAGTGATATGATATGGCCATCATCATCTTGTGCTTGTGATCTCCATCTCCGAAGCATCGTCATGATCACCATCGTCACCGGTGCGACACCTTGATCTCCATCGTAGCATCATTGTCGACTCGCCAATCTTATGCTTCTACGACTATCGCTACCGCTTAGTGATAAAGTAAAGCATTACAGGGCGATTGCATTGCATACAATAAAGCGACAACCATATGGCTCCTGCCAGTTGCCGATAACTCGGTTACAAAACATGATCATCTCATACAATAAACTTTAGCATCATGTCTTGACCATATCACATCACAACATACCCTGCAAAAACAAGTTAGACGTCCTCTACTTTGTTTGTTGCAAGTTTTACGTGGCTGCTACGGGCTTAAGCAAGAACCAATCTTACCTACGTATCAAAACCACAACGATACTTTGTCAAGTTGGTGCTGTTTTAACCTTCGCAAGGACCGGGCGTAGCCACACTCGGTTCAACTAAAGTTGGAGAAACTGACACCCGCCAGCCACCTGTGTGCAAAGCACGACGGTAGAACCAGTCTCGCGTAAGCGTACGCGTAATGTCGGTCCGGGCCGCTTCATCCAACAATACCGCCGAACCAAAATATGACATGCTGGTAAGCAGTATGACTTATATCGCCCACAACTCACTTGTGTTCTACTCGTGCATATAACATCAACACATAAAACCTATGCTCGAATGCCACTGTTGGGGAACGTAGTAATTTCAAAAAAAAAAATCCTACGCACACGCAAGATCATGGTGATGCATAGCAACGAGAGGGGAGAGTGTTGTCTACGTACCCTCGTAGACCGAAAGCGGAAGCGTTATGTCAACGCAGTTGATGTAGTCGTACGTCTTCACGATCCGACCGATCCAAGCACTGTTACTCCGGCACCTCCGAGTTCTTGGCACACGTTCACCTCGATGACGCTCCCCGGGCTTCGATCCAGCAAAGCTTCGGGGAGGAGTTCCGTCAGCACGACGGTGTGGTGACGATCTTGATGTTCAACCGTCGCAGGGCTTCGCCTAAGCACCGCGACAATATGATCGAGGTGTAATATCGTAGAGGGGGGCACTGCACACGGCTAAGGAACGATCACGAAGATCAACTTGTGTGTCATGGGGTGCCCCCTGCCCCCGTATATAAGGGAGTGGAGGAGGGGAGGGCCGGCCCTCTCTATGGCGCGCCCTAGGGAGTCCTACTGCCACCGGGAGTAGGATTCCCCCTTTCCTAGTCCAACTAGGAGTCCTTCCATGTAGTAGGAGTAGGAGACAAGGAAGGGGAAAGGAGAAGGGAAGGAAGGAGGGGGCGCAGCCCCTCCCCCTAGTCCAATTCGGACCTAGGCCTTGGGAGGGCGCGCCGCCTGCCCTAGGCAGCCCCTCTCTCTTTCCCGTATGTCCCAATAAGGCCCATTACTTTTCCCACGTATTCCCGTAACTCTCCGGTACTCCGAAAAATACCCGAACCACTCAGAACCTTTCCGATGTCCGAATATAGTCGTCCAATATATCGATCTTTACATCTCGACCATTTCGAGACTCCTCGTCATGTCCCCGATCTCATCCGGGACTCCGAACTCCTTCGGTACATCAAAACTCATAAACTCATAATATAACTGTCATCGAAACCTTAAGCGTGCGGACCCTACGGTTCGAGAACAATGTAGACATGACCAAGACACGTCTCCGGTCAATAACCAATAGCGGAACCTGGATGCTCATATTGGCTTCTACATATTCTACGAAGATCTTTATCGGTCAGACCGCATAACAACATACGTTGTTCCCTTTGTCATCGGTATGTTACTTGCCCGAGATTCGATCGTCGGTATCTCAATACCTAGTTCAATCTCGTTACCGGCAAGTCTCTTTACTCGTTCCGTAATACATTTTCTTGCAACTAACTCATTAGTTGCAATGCTTGCAAGGCTTATGTGATGTGCATTACCGAGAGGGCCCAGAGATACCTCTCCGACAATCGGAGTGACAAATCCTAATCTCGAAATACGCCAACCCAATATCTACCTTTGGAGACACCTGTAGAGCTCCTTTATAATCACCCAGTTACGTTGTGACGTTTGGTAGCACACAAAGTGTTCCTCTGGCAAACGGGAGTTGCATAATTTCATAGTCATAGGAACATGTATAAGTCATGAAGAAAGCAATAGCAACATACTAAACGATCGGGTGCTAAGCTAACGAATGGGTCATGTCAATCACATCATTCTCCTAATGATGTGATCCCGTTAATCAAATGACAACTCATGTCTATGGCTAGGAAACTTAACCATCTTTGATCAACGAGCTAGTCAAGTAGAGGCATACTAGTGACACTCTGTTTCTCTATGTATTCACACATGTATTATGTTTCCGGTTAATACAATTCTAGCATGAATAATAAATATTTATCATGAAATAAGGAAATAAATAATAACTTTATTATTGCCTCTAGGGCATATTTCCTTCACCTCCAAGTCTAGGCTTGAAGGCAGTGGGTGCAATCACTGGTCCAGATAGCCAAAAACCTCGTCGCCTATCTCATTATCATCCGGGACTTGCACACTTGGTGCATCAGGTATGTTTGCTTATGCTGCCGTGCTGTTGGTTCTGGCCCTCGACTTCATTGCGAGCCTCATGTGTTGTGCATGGCGCCTCTGACAAAGGACGAAGATGCAAACAACCAATAACATAAGCTGGACAACAACAAACAAACAAAAACAAGTAAGAATAAAATTAGATTGAGCTTTAATCTTACATTCCATTTTCCAAAATCAATCTTGTGAAGTGTGAGCTTGTTCCTATCAATTTATGCAACCAGTTTGAAATCATCATCACGAACGCAGCACAACCTGGGAAGCGTGTAGTTCAACATGTGCTCTGTAGCCAATGTCCTAGGAACATCCAGAAAGTCCATGTATATTGGATGTATTTTATTGATGAAAACAAAGGAAAGTCGAGAGTATTAACATGGCTTGTTGCAACCAGAGGGAAAAAATGAACTTGAAAAAAGAAAATGAAATGGGCATACCACAAACATCGGTAGACAACCACCGATCCAGAAGACAACTAACCCAGCCTCCCTCTTTTGTTGGTACTTCTTCACCTCTCTCATAGCAACAACCAGAAATATGCTCGTCCCATGCAAACTGATTGAGTTCAGCCATGTCCTTCAGGCTAGCAAGATAGTCTAGAGGTACCGTGTTGCTAGTGCTAGGGGTTAGCACGAGGGCGAGGCATGCTAGGACCCAAGTTTTTTTTGCGGGGTAGGACCCAAGTTATCTCTATGGTCACAACATCGGTGTTGCTCGCCTCCTCAAGCACACTGCTACAATGCTTGATGGGGCCCCTTGCCCCTACTCGGTAGATGTCACGCAGCTCGTGTGGTTCATTCCTCTTCGGTAGCTCCAACGTCTTTGTCCCGGATGGGACATTGAATTTTTTTGCACCATGTCGCTCGTAAAAAGCATAGTCTTCTTTTTATGACTGAGAAAGAACAAGCAGTAGCAAGACACATGTCATTGACTAGAAAAATAAAAAGATGATGAGCTATCTGACAAGAAAAGCAATGCAACAAACATGTTGGCCAAGCATGGGGTATACCTGAACATGCTTCGATCGGGGTCAATTTTCATAATCACCCAGTCCATAAGATCGCCTGGTACAAAGAATGAGGCGATATTCAATATCGATCCAAAGCTGCATTGGTTTATGACTGCCCACTTAACATCAACAACTTCCAGAAGTTTGTGCACAACCATATGCAACCGAGAGGCTAAAAATGGTGATGAGAAAGACCCATCAGTAGGTTCCTCATCATCCATTGTTGAGTCTCCGCAAAAACACAAAGAAAAGCACTCACAACATATTGTACAGCTTTGTTATGAACGTATGCAACAATAGGAGTGGAACTAATTTGAAAATGAAAGCACCACTACACACCATTGCGACACCAGTGAAGAAAAGAGATCAAGCAAATCATCGCAATATAAAACCTCAAAAGCAAAAGATAGCATGCATGTGCTGCGCTCGGTGTTTCATGTTAGTCAACTGAAAATGCGCATTGGCCAACATGCAATTCCTAGTCCATACCTATGACTGATTACTGAAAATGACCATGTTAAAATAAGCCATGTTAGTGTTCTACAAACTAGATGGATTTCATGACAGAATGTAGCAGTCGTGCAGTGGCTGGTCTAGTGGAAGAACATGACTTCTAATGGCTTCATGGGAAGATGCAATTTTATTAAACATGTTTTCCCGTCTTTTTCTCATTCTACTGTGCAAGCATCCCAACGGAGCCCCTCGAGAACAAGTTGAATTTCAAGAGAGGGGCATTGTCAAGCCTTAAGATGTTATATACAGAAGACAGTGCAGCCTACTGCTTCAATTATTGTATGACTACCAATGCTCCAATCGACTGTTTAATGTTTCGCGGAAGAATTGATTGTACTGAGTACTTTAAATCCAAAGTTACCACTCCTACAATGTTTACTAGCCTTATCTATTCCAGTTGTGCCTAGTCTTTCCATCATTACTCAATTTGCTATCTGTATGCAAACACAAACCCTAGATAAACTGCTTGAAAACTATGCATACTTGATGTTCCTTCCTTAATGGACTAGTCAATGTGTATCTACAATGCACATTAATTAGGAAATAAATTAATTGCATGAGGTTATGAAGTACAATAATATCTGTAGGATTAGATCGAGATAACAACGCTAAACGTGTTGAACGCTCGTTATTGAAGCAGTTTAGGTCATTGGATTGACTTGGTTTGACTGAATCTACATACGTATTTGATTTTTTTATTGGTATGGATATAAATACAGATGATTGTTCAATTATTATTTTTCGGATTAGATCGAAATTAGAGAGTATCTTAAAAAAAAGATCTAGATTAGAGCAAGGTCCTCTTCCAGGGCTCACAGGCCGGGCCGGGCCTAGCCAAGCCCGACGAAAAAAACCCAGGCCCGAGCACGGCCCAGCCCGCCATCGGGCCTGTTTTCTGGGCCCGAGCCTGGCCCGAACACGTAAAAGCCCGTCGGGCTTCGGGCCGGCCCGGCCCGACCTTCGGAGAAATGCAAAAACGACAGGCCCGGGTCCGGCCCGGCCCGGCCTTCGGGCTCAAAATCTAGGCCCGAGCCCATCCAGGGGCAGCGTCGGGCCGGGCTGGGTCGGGCTTTTTCGGGTCGGGCCGGCCGGGCCGGGCTTCCCATGGCCAGGTATACTCACATGGTCGTCACATATGCGCGTCCTTAAAAAAAGACTTTTATCATCAAAAAGGGAAAACAGGGGAAAAAAAAGACGCGGACCCACACACAGACAAGTCCGCCTCGACGCGGACGCGAGTCCATCGATCCCCAAACCGTCTCCCGGCCTCCCTGGTGCAGAGGCGGCGGCGGCGGCGCCGGCGCACGAGGTGAGGAAGATGCCGAGGGCCGTCAGGATCCGCGGCGACGAGCCGGAGACGGAGCGGAGAGCGAAGAGGCGAAACGTGGTAGGGGAGGAGGGGGAGGAGGGGGAAGGGACAGCTCTCCGCTCCACGAGCCCTAGATCTCCCGGCGACCGCGTGGATCGGAGGAGGAGGAGGAGGAGGAGGAGGAGGAAGGGAGCTGTTCGGACTTCCCACCCAGAGACGCTCTTCGCGGTCTTCGAGCCTGACAAAGATCAATCACAAGGAAAACAAGGTGATTTTCCCTCCACGTTCCAACCTCTTTTCCTCCTCGTCACGATGTTTACTTGTTCGTTGTCTTCTGTAGATCGTGTGGACGATGTGGACGAGTCCGTGACGGAGGAATCCTCCGATCCGCCCAGCCCTCCGATCTACGAACCCTACATCCCCGACGAGCTGGTTGATGATCCGGACACACTCGCTGCCTTCGACTACGCCAAGGCCAATTACGAAGCGGAAAAGTGTAAGATCCGGCCCCATTCTTTTCTCTTCTTCTCATCGCTAATTTCCGGCCTGATGTTAGCTTAATTGTCTTCTTTTGGTAGCTCGTCGGGCTAACCTCTTCACTATGGATCACTACGGTTATGAATCACCTTCTTGCTTGTTCGATGACCATCGCTTTCTACCTGTTCGTGAACGGGCAACGGGTGCGGTACTTCTTGCTGCTAAATCCGTCGTTTTGCTCTCATCATTTCTAGGTGTGTATGTAACATCCTACTTGCTTCTAAATTAGTACTATATGCTAGCCGGCCAAATGTGTGACTTTTGGTTGCTTTGCAGAGAGGCAGCCACTCAACAAGTGTTGTGGTTTGTGGTTTCAAAGGAACGACAGAAGCAAAACCGCCCATGTTTTGACGTCTGCGCATCTCATTCGTGAAAAGGATCCCTCCGTGAAGAACCATTGGAAGTTGCAGTGGACAGGAAAATATCATCGTGGCGCTGAGGTAACCTTCTTAACAACATTAATTCACTATTTGGCGTGTAGGTGCCTTGCACTTCTATACAAGGAAAACTAATAATTCAGCAGTTTATTTATTTACCGGCACGGCTCACTATTGATTGTTTTCATTTGTTTGTTTGTTTGTTCTCTCTCTGATTAAATTATTTGTAATGCATCTGTTGCTAAACCGTAGACTAGTTACAGAGTAAGTGTGTCATCATCTTCAACTTTCCCAAAAGACTTCAACTTTCCCAAAAGAGAAGCTGGACTAGTATTTATTTATACACTCTGTGTACTAACAAAAGGTTTTATTCTGTTGCTTGGCTTTCATGATAGTTGACTTCTAAAAAATATTTTCGTCAATATAAGATCTCTAAAAAATGTAGCATCATAACTTTTACCGCCATCGTTTTAGGTCAATGTTCAGTTCCTCGACAAAAGAGTTGTACCAGGCCAACTCGTCTATCTTCAGGAGCATTATGAACTTGCTCTTTATGAGGTTAAAGTGAATAAACCAGTTCAGCTGCCCACTTTTAATGACTGTGTGCGTTCTGGTCAAGATGTTTTTCGACTTGGAAGAGATAAAAATCTAGATCTGAAGATAACACATGGTATGACAGCCTATGAGGTTCCATCTTGGTATGAAAGATGCCACTACATGTATTTTTGTCGTGATGCATCTAGTCGCAAACTGGTGCGTTATATCTCAAATTTATGTTTTTCTATTTCGATCTTGCTATCTTATTACTACGATCATAATATTCTAGTACTCTTACTATGCTATAGCTTGATGATGATGGAGGACCGATCATTGACTTAGAAGGGAAGGTTGTGGGTTTAGTTAATAATCATATCAATGAGACTTTCATACCTTCGTCCATATTGCATAAGTGCTTCGATTTTTGGAGAAGATTCGAGTATGTATTTTCCTCATTTTCTCATAATTCTTTGTTACCACCTTTTGTGATATACTTCGTCCGTTCCAAAATAAGTCGTGATTTTAGTTCAAATTTGAACTAAAACCACGACACTTATTTTGGAATGGAGGAAGAAGTACTAGTGTCTCGTAAGAGTAATCGTGATCTTTTTCTTAAATTTGTGTGATACTTATTTAGCCTTTGTTTTATTTCTTGCAGTTGTATGCCTCGCCTTCATCTTGGAATGACGTTCACTTCAATCAAGCATTTAGATCCTATCTCTATTGAGAGAATGACTCGAGATCATAACATCGAGTCCGGTCTTATTGCTGAACAGGTATATATTGTGGTGCTTATTTTATTTATTTATTTCACTTTTCTAATAGTTTCTTCTAAAACCATTTCTCATATGCATATTATGATGTAATAATGCTAAAAATAGGTGTCTAAAGGATCGCATGCTGAGAAAATTGGAATTCGTGAGGGTGATGTTATTGAAAGCTTTAATGGAAAGTACATTTCTACTACAATCGAGGTATGTGTATTGTGTATTTATTGAATTTAAATTTTTTCTACATCTGGGCTTAGTTACACTCTAATCCACCTTAGATTAATCTCCCGTGTCCTATAATCGGTAGCAAGTAATTTTGTATTCTTAATCAAATAATGACGTGCTCTTTAGAGTATCACCAAAGAACTAGAGGTCGGGGTAGACCGAATTTGACATGGGAGGAGTTCGTAAAGAGAGATCTGAAGGATTGGAGTATCACCAAAGAACTAGCTATGGACAAGGGTGCGTGGAAGCTTGCTATCCATGTGCCCGAACCATGAGTTGGTCGTGAGATCTTATGGGTTTCACCTCTAACCTATCCCAACTTGTTTGGGACTAAATGCTTTGTAATGACGTGCTCTTTAGAGCACCTTCTTGATTCTTGGTTGGATAGGTCAACTTTCTGCACGGATGGTTATTCTCATTAGTTGGATCAGGCCACACCCATTGGTCAACCTCAAAGGTAACCTCATGGCGCTTGTCATCTTAGTATTGAGCTTTCCCGGACTGAATTCCACTACAAAGTGCAAGTAGCTTGCTGACCCAATGATGTTGAGGGATGTAGACAAGCCTTGGTCCAACAAATACTTCTCACTGTCGTGGTTTGTTTGCACTCAAAACACGTGCCCCAGAGATATGGGTGCCAATGGCGCACTAGATGGACAATGCCAATCAACTCTCGTCCTTATGCAGCGAGTTTGACGTGGCACGGGGCTATAAGGCGGCTGAAGAAGGCTACAACCCATTCGCCTTGGTGTAACACAAACCCCAAACTTAAGGTGTCGCAGTCAACGATGAATTGCTTTCAGAAATTCTTCATGTGTTGTACTGGTGTCATTGAGTGTTACTTGAGTTTGTCAAAGTCAGTTGTCGCTTTAGCCGACGAACGATGCCCCTCTTTTTTTAAGAGCACCATTAGGGGTATAGCCCTGAAGTTGCAAATGAACTTGCGGTAGTAGCCCACCAGTCCAAGGAATCCATGCAAGACGATAATTGTTCATGGTGTCGGTCAATCCATCACACTCTGAACCTTGGCAGGATCCATAGCTGCCCCCTTTGCTGAGATGATGTGGCTTAAACATGCCATTGTTTCATCCCAAAAAATGCACTTGGACCGTTTAAGCGCCATCTGATGCTACTACATCAACTGGAATACATCATGCACATGGCGTAGGTGGTCAACCCAAGATTTGCTACAAATCAAGATATATTAAGAAACACGGGGACAAATCTTTGTAAGAAGGGCCAAAGGACGACATTCATCAAGGCTTGAAATGTCGATGTAGCGTTTGTCAAGCCGAAAGGCATGGCCAGAAACTCAGCCTCCCATGGGTGCAGGATGCTGTCTTGCGGGTGTCATTGACGTGCATTTTGATTTGGTGGTATCCCGAGCGCAAGTCAAACTTAGTGAAATAGCAAGCGACCTTGAGTCCGTTGAGAAACTCGTCCACCAATGGGATGGGGAACTTGTCCTTGATGGCGTGCTTATTGAGCGCGTAGTAGTTGATGCAGAAACTCCATGAGTCATCTTACTTCTTGACCAAAAGGATTGGGACTAAAATTCGTAATGGCTCCTTCGAATCAATTCCTGATCTAGCATATTGGGGCATTGCTGCTCAATCTCGTCCTTTTGAGGTGTGATAGCGATATGGACGGACCACCGACGACGGTACTGAAAACCGTTAGTAGTCCCAATAGGGCGGAGCGCGTGACCGGAAGTACTAGAAGGGATCGCACATGGGGGTACCTAGGTTCGGACGCTCGTCTTGGAGATAATACCCTACTCCTGGTTTTGCTTTGATTGATGTGGGGAAAACGCAGAGGGCAGGCCTGGCGCAGTGGTGAAGTCCTCCCCACTTGTGCCAAGAGGTCCTGGGTTCGAACCAGCCTCTCTGCATTGCACTTTGCAGGGGTAAGACTAGGTTCCTATAATCCCTGCCCAGACCCCACCTTGTGTGGGAGCTTCTATGCACTGGGTCTGTCCTTTTTTGATGTGGGGAAAACGCCTTGTGTGAGGGGGTTACAATATGCGTGGAGATGTTGCTATTGAGACTGTGACTAGATGTCAGATGGCTCAAACTACCTTGCTATTGAGACTGTTACTAGATGTCAGATGGCTCAAACTACCCCTAGGAGTCGCCTTATAAAGGGAGACGAGTCCTAGGGTTACACGGTTTGCTTACCAACCTAGAGCCCCAATCGGATGGATAGTCTCTGACTTGCATCAAAGGTTCGGATCTTCTGGAAACAAGGCGGCCGCTTGGTGAGAGCCCCATGGGGTGGGCACCACCATGTCGTGCACCGTCGGGTATGGGCCATCGGTGTTGTACACCGTCAACCAGCATTGGAGCCACCCCTGGAAGGAGGTAATGGGGCTATCACATCACCATGCTAAAGGTAATGTGCACGGCTTGATGAATATGCCCTCAAAATCCTGTAGCGAGGTTGTTAGGAGGTCCTGCCCCTCATAAACAAGGGAACGAACGCCCAGGGTCGCCTCCCTGTGCAACGTGACTGCATGGTCATGATGCCAAAAGGACACGGTGAGCTTGGTGAGTCCCAACGAGCCCCTAGCCATTGCGTGCCGAGCACCGTGTTGTAACTCTACAAAGGAAGGGTGTAGGAGTCGATGGTGAATGGTTGTGTGCCCACCAAGACTTCAAGGCCACAACAGATCCTACGACTGATGAACTTGTTGCCATTGGCCACATGCTTGCGTGTTGGGAAAGCTCCACGTTGGTGCGCATGGTTGCCTGGTCTGATAGGAAATTGTGGGTGGAGCTAGAGTCAACAGGAGTGACAAGGGTGATTTCATAGATGACAACTGCCAACTACATCGTTGAGCTTTTGCGGATACCGGTGAGTGCGTGAAGGGAGACCTCTACATCCGCATCCTTCTTGATAGTCGCCATCGTCCCTCTTAGGCACCCAGATAAAAAATTTCTTACAGTAGTGACTAGGTGTGAATCTGTTGATCGCAGTTGAAGCAAAGTTTGGCACGACGGTCGTTCATCTTTGTAGTCGTGAGGTGCTTGAAGGGCCTTCTACCTAGTGTGGCCCACGTGATTCCTGAGGTATCTATTTGTGCAGCCTTTGTAGGAGCAGTAAGGGCCGGGGTAGACGAGCGAGTGGGTTGAGAGGGTGGGTGTTAGGCAGTAGCCGATGGACCCTAGTCCTCGTCCTCTGTCTTGTCACAGTCTCACATGCCTGGGCTTGGTCCATTGCGTCTCTTTTTGTGTCGCCTTATAAAGGGAGACGAGTCCTAGGGTCACAAACTCTCCCAAGTAGCATGCTTTTTCTTAGACTTACGGGTGCATTAAAGTGTGAAGCCTTTACTGGTTCACGGTGAACACACCTACTATTTGATTTGCCTGCCATCACTTGTGTATGACCATGGTTCAATCATGAAGTTCAAAAACTGGATTATAAGTAAATTCAACCATGATTCAAATTACTTATCAGATCAAGATATCTCAAAATGTGGGACACCCATATGACCGGAATTGCAATTAGATGGCTTAGATTAGTGTTTCTGTAGGATCAATGAGAGGGCTTGAAAGGCGCCTCATAACATTATCATCCAACATATTAATTTCCCAACTTGTATTATTTCCTAAGTTCATTTATTGGGACTATATACTGCTTTTGTGTTAATCACTAAGATATACTAAAAATCGAGTTGACTGGATCTGAATGTTTCAGTTATCTTATTAACCTTGTAAGTAAATTGCACTGTATACAAATGAAAGAAAATATGAGCTGCACTGAACTATTTAAAATGAACTACAACTTAAAAAATTATCAGTTTTACGTAGATAGATATGAATGAAAAGTTTGGATCTTACAATACAATACGTAAGGTGAAATATTAGACCATAATGTCTCTGGCTAAAACAAAAATTCAAGCTATATGTATCCTAAACTGAACCTTTACATTCACGAATTTGCAAGGCCCATCAACTTTGAATTTGTAACTTTCATAAAAACACAGATTTTCCTAATTGAAGTCAGCTGAAGCTAATAACCTTCTCAACCATCTGAAATAATTGATTCATTTGTCCCATCCTGTCGAAACATAGAGGGGTGATACAATCGATCACTAACAGGTGAACAAATAAGGAGAATAGGTTGAGGCTAAAAACTACAATGCAAATAAAAATTAACATATCAAATCTATCAGTAACAAAATGGAGCGGCAATATAAGAAGAGTCAATCACCTAAAAATGTCGGTCAGTTAAATAAAAATGCTGCGAAGTGAGAAACATTACTGCTAAAAAAATTGGAAGACCCATGCAAAGATCAGCTTGAGTGGTACTTCAAGGAAAACAATAAACAGTACCTGTGAAAATCAGCAAATGGAGACTCAAGTCAGACCTGAAATATTGTACTCCCTCCGTAAACAAACATAAGATGTTTTAGATATTTTAGTATGGACTACATATGGACTGAAATGAGTGAACAACTACATTGAATTAGTCTATATACATCCTAATTAGAAAAAGTTAGAACGTCTTATATTTGTTTACGAAGGGAATACTTTTTTTTACTCGATAGTAATTTTACCCTATTTGTGAAATTTAATTTCTCATAAATTTCTACAACACTTTTTACCGTGGTCCACTTCAGTGAATTATTTTACTGACATAGAAGCCCACGATTATTGTACATGGCCTCTAGAGGAACATGGGAGAAAAAAGTACTCTGCTGTCCCCTTATAGTGAAAAATCAAATAAAACACAGTAGCACTTTTCTTCTTCAAAGTTAAGATGGTCATTTCTTTAGTAATGGAATGGAGAGCCTTATTCTAGAGTGGGGTTGCTACTTATGCTTTAAAAAGGTTAAAAAAATAGCATGCAGCAATTGAGTTTACTTTGAGAGAACGAAAAAATACTTTGGGGAAAAACACTCTTGTCTTCTTTCACTCTCTGTCCTTCAGTGAACCAAAAAGCCCTTCTTGATAATCCAATACTAACCTGTTCATGTAACTTGCTTAACATGTTAGTACAACATTATAATTGGACATAAACTGCTATTTAGTACGTATTGTGTAAGTGCAGAATGTGCATCCCTCGGTATATACTATATAGAAATAACATTAACACGTGTTGTAGTGCATATCTGTAGGCTCCAATAATTAATTAGTGTAAATAGGATCACCGCAGCAATCTTCTTTGTTGATTCTGAATTTTGAATTGTAACTAAAGAATACACAACATGTAGAATGGGGAGGTTCCGGTTGGTGAATATAAATGTTCAAATTGCACTATTTTCCGCATGGTCATCTGGCGACCTTTTTTACAGCTTCATGTAGGGAACTTGGTCGTAACTCGTAAGCAGGCACAGATTGATACTACATGTACTCTTCTCTAAAACAAACAACTTCAAGCATGATAAATTAGGATGTACGTATGCAAAAAGAAAAAGAAAAAGAGTTCTTGTCAGTGGGTTGCTTTATGATCCGAATTTCTAATCAAACAAAAGTTCATTGCAGTTTCTACAGAAATTGGTTTTTACCATTAACCGGTATGTGCCAAATGGAAAGCTCTAGCACATATTACGATTCCGAGTTGTTACAGAAGTGCCAGAAAATCATAGCTATAAGAAAAAAGTGCATTGCCTATACATATACTGAATTGTGAATAAATGACTGCCTTATTTAAAATTTACACGTAAATGCAGATGTTATATTTTTGGCTAGTGTAATAGATTTCTTGCACAATTAATGTCATACCCAAAAGGAAGTTAACAAAATATCTGATACTACAAAAGTTTTGACTGATGTGAGCAATTATTCTTTACAGAAACTGCGACTATTACCTTCTAGGTACAAAAGTAGGTGATGCATCATTAAGTTGAAAAGAATAAACTTACCTATATAACCAGCCATTGACACTACCAGATACAATAAACGCTCACCAAAGAAAACAGAAGTGAGGATATTCTGAATTGCATTTAACGCAAACCAACTGGCATACTGTTTAGAAGGGAGTGAAAAGATGTGTTTTAGGTACCCAGAGTTGATGTTCAAATAAAATATCAGGTTATTAGATAATTTTATCCATATCTTAGGTACTAATCCTTTATATATCTTTGAGTCCAGGATATATTAGCATGCAAGAGAAAGAAACCTGAGCTTCTAAAATGCTAAATGATGATTGCTCCTTCAGATCATTACATTTGTCAGCAGAAAAAGTTGGAAGAACAAATACCAAATGGATAATCCATGAGATTCTCCAAGTAAATATGCAACAACATTACACCTTATGACAATACACTTGTATTAAATAATCAATAACAAGAACTCAAGCTCACCGAAATAAGTAAAAATATACTGCTCCTGCAGTGAACACAGATGGAATACCTGATTAATTATCTTGGCTGGTGTAGAACCTATGCACTGAAGTCTATTCTTGTAGTTCAATTGCCGAAAGAGGCAAAATTACAACACTATTTTATTAAAGGAGAATATGTTAAAACTATTATCACAACCAGAAAATATAATAGGACAGTGGAAAGATAGAAAATGCATGTACTGTGAGAAGACACTCACAGAAGCTAAGATAGGAGTGACACTGAGCTGTCAAATATTGACATTCTTTTTATTCAGCATTTCATGCTATGCTTTCTAGGTTCGTGGTATAGTTATATGAAGAAAGTTCTTTGCTTAATCAAGGGACCATACATTCTCATGTTGTGCATGTTCTCACCAACCTGAAAGCAATCAAGCATCATGTGCGCAGAGCTCGCTGCTCCCCTTGTCACCTTCACTGTCACCTTGCCAACAGGGTTGTTCTCCTTGTTCTGTGGATTGTATGCAAGAGCAGAAGCCTATCTATATTTGAGGCGCGTGTTCTTTCCAACCATCAGCTACCTCTGATGCTCAGACCTCACCTTGAGCACCGGCTGTCATAATTCTCCGTAGGCTGCGTGCTGCTCCCTTTAGTTCTTGGTGTGCTTCAGTTTATTAGAGATTGAAAAGAAGATCTGCTCCCTTGTGTTTTCTGTTGCGTGCTGTCTGTCGTAGTGTCGTGTAGCTGTGCCTCCTATAACCCAAAACTCTGTTATCTTTGCATAATAAAGTTTCAGCTGAGGCAGAGCCGCACCCTTGATCTGCTAAAAAAAGAGGCATAATTAATTTTATTTCCATCTACTGAAACGTATTCCTCGGAACCATAGAACGCACATGAAGCATGAGATTCTCACGATCCAAACTGGCATCCAACAATTCGATCCAATCATCAATAAATCCTCAAATATGGAGTATGTTCTTTCAAAGGAAGTATATAATATTTGTTCATTTGATATTACAGAGTTTGTAATATGGATCATGGAGTATGCTAGTTTAGTGGAGGTGCTTTTGATATGAAATATCTTTAGAGTTGTAGACATTGTATATTTCAAAAATCACACAACAAGGATCTTTATGAAATATCTTTAGAGTTGTAGCCATCTTGTATTTAAAAAATCACAGAACAAGAAAGAATCTCGTGTGAGGGAGAGGGAGAGGTGCGAGGGTCAGTACACTTGGTTGTAGGGTATATTCTCTATATTTTTAATGTGACACTTGACTTCTGCAATTTCGCCAGTTGGAGCAGATGTTGATAGACATATGCTGGGAACATTTTGATCAAGGAAAAGGTTTATATGCTGAAAAAGATGTTTCGGTAAGTTAATTCTATATTGTAACTATGAATAACTTAATTCATGCCGACCATAGCACTACGAAAAAGATGTTTCGGTATGCTAATTCTATGGATTACTCTATAGGTGAAAATATTTGATGCCATCAAACATCGCCGGAGAACTAGAAACTTGACTGTTATTGTATCGGATCTTGGAGAAGACATTGTGAAAGGTAAACATGTCTCTATTATAAGTCATATTTCGCAGGAGCCAAAGGTACATCTACTCTAATTGTGATGTTTTTATTTGTTGTAGGCACTTACCCTATCATGGGTAAAGAAGCCATGTCAGTCTCTTATGATTCTTGAGCTTGGCCTGAGAGAGGTAAACATCTTCCTTTTTAACATAGTTTAGATTCAACACGTTTGAACTCAAATTATATGGTTGTAGAGGAGATTGTTCTGTGCGGTAAACAACTTCACGAAGAAATCATTTGTTATTTCTCTTATCTCATTCTGTTTGCATTGGAAAACACACTATTTTGATCAATCTTTAGCTGGCAATTTAACCACTGATCGCTAGCGAAGCATGCTCTTCAAAGTTGTGACTAACCGAACCTTGATGTTTTTTTTGTTTGTATAGGTGCTTGCCCGCTGCTGGCCTTCATGGACGAGTCATTGGAAAAAAACCTTGCCTGCCAATTGCAAATTCAAGTTCAGCATAATCTTTGTGTGTCTGTGTTCCCAGACAAAAACTTCAAATTGTGCATGCCTTTGGAACGGTAGAAGCAGCTTAGTTTAGAGCATAACCTGCATGCTAGAGCAGGTTAGAACCTGTATATTACTGGCTACTACTTATTTTGAGTCTTGTGAAACTCACATCCTGCCCTTATGCAAGTGAAGCTGCCGTGGATGATGAATTGAACCCGGTAATTATGCTAGTGTAATGTTTAGACTGCAGAAGCAGAATAGCTTAGGGATTACTGGCTACTACTCCGTAATTGTTTTTAGTTCTGTGAGACTCACATCCTGTCTGTACGCTGTGGATGATGAATTAATGTTGGAAGTTGGTAACAATGCTAGAGCGAAATGTTTGCTACATTGCGAATTCATTCCCGTTGTGTGTATGTGCACCCTTGCTGTGCAGGACTGCAGGGTAAAGCATAGCAAGAGTCTCTAGTTTCACCAAGCTCCCTAATTCTGGAACCCTCTCATTTATCCGAGGTCTTCAATTTGAGATTGCGTGCACAATTTCGACTGATTACCGAGGAGGGACCTCAGGAGCCTGCAGGCAACCATGTAAGAGGACCTGCGCTTGCACCCACCAGGGCCTTCTTTACTCCTCCCACACTAGTCCACACAGTTGACGGATATGACATACCCGCCAAAACATCTACCATTGTAAACGGTTGGGCCATTGGGAGAGACCAGAGGATTTCATGCCGGAGAAGTTTTCCTACCACAAGGTCAATATTTTAAGTACTTGCCATTTGGATCCGGACGAAGGATGGGCCCCAGGCAAATTTGGCGCTCGCTACAATGGAGATTATGCTAGTAAATCTCATGTACCATTTTGACTGGGAGAGTCCCAATGAGAAAGAGGGAGTAAAATGCATAGAACCACCAGTCATGTCACGATAGCTGAAAAACATCCCTTTACGATTCGTGGTATTGTGCACCAAATCGAATTTTTGACAATGGCAAAAACACTGACATCCCTCTGTTGCCGACAATGGTGACGGTGCGGCGCTAACAGCCGTTGATTGCTCTGTCGGAAGCGGCTGGGTCGGAACGAACCCCTCTCTCTCCCTCTCTCCCTCTCTCTCGCCCTCCCTCCCCTCCCTCTCCCTCGCTCCCTCTCCCTCTCTCCCTCTCCCTCTCCCTCTCTCTCTCTCTCTGAATCAAATGAATGTTGCTGTCCTATTTGAGTGAAGTACTGAATTTAGTGTTTCGAATTTATGGAATTTTGCTGTCCTGTTTAACTGAATTTAGGGTTTTGAAAATAGGGATTAAGTCTATCTAATTTGTAGTTTGTGAATGATGCATGCTTCGAACTGAGTACTCATTTAGAAATGTTGATGCAATATTGATCTCCAGTTGCTAACTGAAGTTTATACTTTTCATTTGTAGTTTGGAACATGCTAGTGTTTGGAATTTGACGTTCCAATTCTATGATAGGGCTATGATATCTACTACACAACTTATTCTTGTAGACTCGTGTTAGGCCTCCAAGCGTAGAGTTTTATAGGACAGTAGCATTTTTCTCTCAAGTGGATGACCAAAGGTTTATCAATCCGTGGAAGGCGTAGGATGAAGATGGTCTCTCTCAAACAACCCTGCAATCAAATACAAGAAATCTCGTGTGTCCCCAACACACCCAATACAATGGCAAATTGTATAGGTGCACTAGTTCGGCGAAGAGATGGTGATACAAGTGTAGTATGGGTAGTAGATATATGTTTTTGTAATATGAAAAATATAAAAACAACAAGGTAGGAAGTGATAAAATGGAGCACAAACGGTATTGCAATGTTCGAAAACAAGGCCTAGGGTTCATACTTTCACTAGTGCAATATCTCAACAGTGTTAACATAATTGAATCATATAACCATCCCTCGACTTGCGATGAAGAATCACTCCAAAGTTCTTATCTAGCGGAGAACCTAAGAGGAAATGGTTTGTAGGGTACAAAACCACCTCAAAGTATCATTTTGCGATCAATCTATTGAGCTATTCCTATAAGTGTCACGAACATACCTAGAGTTCGTACTAAAATAACACCATATGGTACACATCAACCAACTCTAATGTCACCCAGATACTCCAATGTCACCACAAGTACCCACGAGTCAATTATATGATACGCATCAAGCAATTTCAGATTCATAATATTGAATCCAACACAAAGAACTTCAAAGAGTGCCCCAAGATTTATACCGGAGAAAGTAGGACGCAAGCGTGCATCAACCCTTATGCATAGATTACCGGGCCAATAGCTCCTGTGCGACGTTTTTCATGCGAATTGGAAGGAGTGCGACGTTGTTGGAATGAATGGCTGTGATGCGACGTTTTAGAAGCAAACAATAGCTCCAATGCAACATGGCTCTGTTTAACCATGAAATGAAAAACACGAGGGGTTAGTGATTCGAGTTATGACACGCGGGACCTAGCAGTTACTCGCATGCGGGTGGGACCCACAACTTATCCACGCAAGCATGCCCGTGCTCATCAGCGTGCCCCGACCCGAGCCAGCCCACCCCACCCCGCCCTCCATTGCTTGCCCTGCCCCTTTCCTTTCCCGCCTTCTTCTTCCTCTGCTCCGGCAATGAAGCCGCCGCCGGCGAGTGATGTCTAGCTCGACTTCGGCCTCCCGCCAATCATGGACGCAGTATGGTCCACTGCCATTGACAAGATGCCCCGATTGCCCGCGCATGGAGCCTCTGAAGCATTTGACTTGTGTGAGGGAAGAAAATGGCAACTGTGGGCGCGAGTTTGTGAAATGCTTGAGCAAGCCACAACCGGGGCAGGTTAGATTTGTGTTCTTGACCAATCCTATGGTCTAATTTCTCCTGATTTCTTTCTTTTTTCCTCGAATTAGGGCGGTGGATCTGGGTGGTGGATCTAGGATTCATGCGCCTCCGACCCCCTGTTTTTCAGGTTCTGAAGAAATGTGGGCATTTTGAGTGGCTCGATGACTATGTTGAAAGGTTGAAATTGGAGGGATCAACCGGAACCCAAGAGCTCAATTTTGGGGGGTGGCTTGCCGTGGAACAAGCCCCCAATTTGACGGACAGAGCCGATCCGATGATGCACAGTGCAGAACTGAGGTGTGAATTGAAGAAAATTGGCAAGCAACTAAAGCATCTGATCGATTTGAAGCAGCAAGCAAATATGATGGCTGGAGCATTTTATGGTTGTGTCATTGCTATGGGTTTATTTTACTTGATGTTCATCAATCGCTAGAATTTGTTAGAGTTTCAATTAGTGTGTCAACTAGTTTCAGGGGTGCCCAGTAGTTTGAGTTAGCCAGGGACCATTTGTTAGATGAATTTGAATTAGTGTGAAGCAAAACTTGCTTGAATTAGTGTGAAGCAAAACTTGCTTGAATTATTGTAATGATATTCTCAGGGGCCCTATTTAGTGTTCATGCTCTGTTTTCTCTGTTTTTGTTCTTCAGTTAACAGAGTACAGGGACCCAAATTCAGTTTCTAGTAAAAAACAAAACTGGGCTGCCGAATAGATGTTGGGCCGTGACCAGCCCACCCGCGTAGGGGCACCAGCCTGCCCACCTCTAACTTCGGCAAATATCATTTGGGCCCAATAAAATGTTACTTTTTTTATTTTGGCCTTTTTCTTGCACTAAATTTTGTGATGGAGCATTTTTTGATGCACTAAAACTAAATGTTAATTGCTTTTATGCATGTCTACGGTTCCATGAACTAAATGAGTTGCATGCTTGCATGAAGTGCCCGAAGTAAATTAGTTTGCATTTCCTAGTTGCACCCATGTCCATAGTGGGTTTGCATGGGGCTCCTAGTTGCATGTCCATGGTTTGGCCAATATTTTGGCCCATTTTGAAGATGGTGTGTGTGGAGATTGGGGTGTAGAAACCCGGGCTCGTAGCAACCCATAGCAATACACGAATAATAAGCAAAAACAACCCATAGCAATCCACAAATAATAGCACGAAACACACAATATATATAGTAGCATAACGATTATATAGAAGCATAACGAAACCCATAGTTCCACGATAGCCTTACAACTCCATGATAGCCTTACAACTTAAAGTACTAATAAAACTTAATAATAGTAGCATAACGATTACAACTTAAAAAAACTAATACGATAGATCTATAGCAAGCTAGATAGATAGGGGGGCACCAAACACGGGTTCTTCGGGTTCTTCTTCTCCTCCTCCTCCGGGGCCACCTCGCTCCTCGGGCGCCCTCGCTCCTCCGGGCGCCGCCCTTCACTCCTCCCCCTCCCTGTTGTTGATGGGGTACGGGAGCATGTGCATAACGCCGTTGTTGGGGAAGATGCCGTTAAAGTCGGTGAAGATATTGTAGGTGGTGAAAGCTATGAACTCACAACCAACCCAATACACTCGCCTGAGGAGATGGAAAGCATCGAAAGGGTTAGTGAAGGTGGCGAGGAGCCCAACCACAACGCCTTTGTGGTTGACCTCCTCAAGATGGTACATCCGAGGAGAGCCGTGGGGGAGGTGGCGGAAGCCGGCCGCAAGGAAGAACTCCTTAACTCCCTTGCGCCCCTCCACCTCGAGATCGCCCAAACCCTAAGGGTTCTCTCTACATACACTCCGGCCGGGTAGAGCCTTTCCGGCACGGTTGGGGGGAAGCAGTAGGTGGGGGCTTTGTACTGCATGGTGGCGGGGGGGGGGGGGGGGGTGGGGCTCGAGGGCTCGATCGGGTTTGATGGAGAAGAAGGAAGAAGGAGGGCAGAGGAGGCATAGGATGGAGCGTGAATGAGGAGGGAGAGGAATACGATAGTGCCCGGCTTAAATAGCCCAAGTGCGACGTGGTTTCACCCCGTAGAATTAATGGGCGGGCGGCGTTTGGTGTTGCCCCATGAAAGTGTGTACACGAGCGTGGGAAACGGGCTGTGATCCTTCTGTGCCACCAATCGCGGGTCAAGGGGGACGGGCTCACGCACGCGTCTGTGCCGTCGTGGATCAAGGGGACACGCCTGCCCCGGGTTCTCTGCGTGTGCCACCCGTGCATTCATGCCGTAGCCCATTAATTTGCACATCCTGCTAGGGCCTGGCTAGAGGGCAACGTTCGGTCGACGGGAGACGTGACAATAATGGACGCCTTCATTTGCCCATCTTGTAACGGGCAGCACGTCGTTTGAACTGCATCGATACCCACATCGACACCCCATGCCAGTATTGCGTCCTCAAAGAGGAGCACGCCATGTACAGCACGCCATGCAGCATTGGCTTTTTGGTTGTCTTCATCGGGCTGCTGCATTGTGGCCGGGTGCATGCTTTGATGCGACGATGCATCGGTTGTAATGGTAGGCATGCGACAGCTTACTGTGTCCATAGGGGTGGCGGAGCAGGGCTGGGCTACGTCGAGGGCATGCATGCAAGCACGGGCGCAGTTCTGCGGGTGAGCATGCATGCTGCGGGTAGGCACGGGCACGCATGCAACGATGGAAAGGGCACTACGTAGGCTTGGTCCATGCACCGCGTCAACTCTTGTCGTTGGATTCAAATGAACGGTCCTGATGCCCCAACGAGAGAGGCTGATCCAAACCCCACCGATTCAACCAATCAGCGCGTCTCATGCGGATCGATGCACACTGATTCAACCAATCAGGGCGTCTCATGCGGATCGATGCACACTGTAGCTAACCCTAGCGCCTGATCTCAACCGTCCACGCACAACGATCAACGACCCAGTAGTGTGCGGGGTTTTGAGTGGTTTTGAGAGGGGTTTTGAGGGGTTTTGGCTGATTAGGGTTGCGCATAACTAATTCAAAAAAATCAAAAATATATAAAAGTTGCGCACATAGTCTTATTATGTCGTATAGTAACGAGAAAAAAATATAAATATGATTTACATACATTTTTACGAAAAATCCTTCACAAAATTGTCATTCGTCGAACAATGTAGTATGGAGTTCAAGGGAGAGAGTAGTGGGCACCCGAGAGTATAGGTGGGGTTTTGAAAATGAAAAGTGTGAAAACCTCACCAAAACTTTATTTTGGATTGACTAAGAAAGATCTTAACTTACTTTTCTCATTTTCATGTTTTAAACTTGTTTTATATATAATTTTCTATTAAACCTTGTTTTTCCCAAAAAAGAAAATAATAGAAAATTAATTCAATAAATAGTGAGACTTTAGATTTACACTATATAGGTAGAATAGATGTGTAGAAAAATTATTTGTCTGGTTTAGACAAGGTGCAAAAAAACTTGCTTAAATATGAGGTCGTTTACCCTACCTTTGGAGGTCATTTGAGACACACTTTTCATGACTATGAGTTCAACTTATCAAAAGGGCTCGGAATGATCAGCAAACAAACATATTTCAGTTGAGGTACTTTAGATAGCATTAAAACATCAATACCCCATCCCTAATTCAAATTTGAGTCCAAAATTGAATTTAAATTTGAATTTTATTTGGCTGGTTTAGACAAGGTACCAACAAACAAGTTCGAATAGAAATACGGGATACATAGTGACTACCAGTATGCACCAAGTTACAAATATTATTACATGCCCCAAATTTCCAAACTGTTCTCTGTTCTACCTCTTCCTACCATGTCGCGTGCCCTTCTTCACCTTAGCATTTCTTGTTTTTGTTTCAACTACACACAAGTTCACTGATCATCTTGGTTTTTTTCACTGGTCTTTTCAACACCTCGCCAACACCCTCGTGATCAGTGTCTTCAGTCTCAATGTTGACAGCAGTTTCAGTTTCTTCGGTGTGTACCTCAACATGGGTTTCTTCAGTCTGAACCTCGACACGCTCAGGTTCAGTTTCAACCTCGAGAGCAGTTTCTCCAGTCTGAACCTCGACACACTCAGGTTCAGTTTCAACCTCGAGAGCAGTTTCTTCAGTCTCAATGTTGACTGCAGAAGGATTTTCTTCACTCCGCTCAGGCTCAGGCACACTTCTCTTCTTTCTACCGCCATTGACTCTTGCTTTTTTTGTTGGCCAACACTGTTCAACAACAAGGGGCTGACTTGCTCACTTCCGCCTGGCCATTGGGAAAATGTTATAGATATAATAAAGCACCAAATCAAAACACAGACAAATAAACAAGAACATATTTTGGCTTATCAGGAGTGTAACGGCATTTGACAGATCCCACTCTGTGCCCAAGTTCCTGGCACAACTTGGATCTGTTTTTGTTATCTTTTTAGGCCCTTTTTGTCTTTCCATCTTTATTTCCCTTCTTACTACTCCCACCTTTCTCAAACCATGTCTTGAATCTACTTTGTTTAGGCCTGCCAGCCTTTCTTTTCGTCAAGGGAGGACACATGGAAAATTCAATGTCCACTTCAGGCCACTGAGACTGATCTGTAAGTGCTGGAATTGGAGTAGCATATGCAGCTTTGAATCTTGCCACCAAATAATATTCATGCAAATATGGGTGCATGTTTATCTTCGTTTGGGATGCTAAGAAGAGAATGGCATGCTCACATGGTTTACCAGTGTGTTGCCACTCGAGGCAAGTGCAATCATGCAATTCAGTGTTAACAACATGTCTCCTTCCAGTTTTGTTATCTCTAACTTCAGCACCCCAAGGTGAAGATTTTTCAACAAACAAATGTGGAAGACATCTGCTCCTATTGACCACCTGTTGTACCACTGCTGGAAGCTTATCACCTTGCAGACAATCACCTATCCTTCTTCTCAATTCCCACAACCGCATGAGCATGATCCTGATTCGGTCAACCATGTCATGCACAGGCAAATCTTTTAACTCCTTCACCTTGTTGTTGAAACTCTCTGCAAAATTGTTGTTGATGTGGTCACATTTGATGGCAGTGTTGAATGCTGACCTGTACCATAACAAAGAATGGTAGGTGTTCAGCCATGGACCAAACTCATCACATGCTGCCATTATCTTATCAAGATGATATTTGTGTGTCTGTCTAGTGTAAGATCTTGCTGCTGGCCACATGCGCCCAAATTCTTCTCCTCTAAATTTTTTGATCAAATTCATCCACAAATGACTGAAGCACTCCCTTTGCTCAGCATGTGGGAAAACATATTTCACTGAATTTTCAAGCCCCTTACATGCATCTGTGTGTATAGCCAAAGGTGACACTGGCCCTAGGCATCTTTTCAACTGGATCATGAACCATGTCCATGAAGCCTCTGTTTCTGACTGAAACAAGCCAACAGCAATAGGAAACATACAGTTGTGTCCATCTAGAGCATTGCATGCTGCCAACTGACCATTCCACTTGCCTGTCAAAAACGATGAGTCTATGCTCAAATATGGACGGCACCCTGCTTTGAACCCATCAATGCAAGGCTTCAAAGCCATAAAAAACTTGGAGAACTTGACTTCACCTTTGGCTGATACCTCTGTATCTATCTCCACAACACTGCCAGGTGACCTCTTTTCCAGCTCTGCTTTGAAGTTGTAAAGCATCCTAAATGTATTTGCCCAATCACCATATAAATTTTTCATTGCCCTTTGTTTTGCCTTCCACACTGTGGTATATTTCAGTTTAATGGGGTACATCTTTTCCAAGTCTACTTTGAGTTTCTTGGCAGTAGTGTTTGGTGTTTTGGCTAAAATTGGGGTGATCTTTTCTGCAACCCAAAGTTGTGATGTCATGGTTGATACTCTCTGTGAACTTGTAATACAAGTATGTTGATTGGGGATTTGGTTAACCCTGATAGTACTTCCATCAGGTTGCAGTCTAGCAGATATGTACCACTTGCAAGGCTTCACACTACCATCAAATCCTCTGCACCTCGCATAAAAATTCTTTCTATCAGTCCAAACAGTCTTGGCATCAAACTCATGTTTCACTGCATAAGTCTTTAAACACATCCTAAACTCCTTCATGCTTGGGAACAACTTGCCTACTTCAATGACAGGGTTTTCTTTGTCATACACGCACCAGCTCATCATCATGTGCATCATCTACTTCATCTGCAGCTTGTTCCATCAACTGTCCATCTACTTCTTCATCAACATTAGCAGGCAAACTAGATTTGCCCCTCTCCTGCTTATCTCTGTCATCGACTGGAATGCCAAAAAGTTTGGCCATCTCAATGTCAGGCATTGGTGCAATGACCAAATCAGTAGGCTCATCTAATTCACCTACATTCCAATCAACAGTTGCTGCAGTTTCAGTTTCAGTTCCAGTCACCTGTCCCTCTTCGGCTATTACTGTAAGTTCAGTACACATGGGAATCAATGGCCTCTGTGTAGCCCAATCATCATCTACCATCTTCGCAGCCAATTTTGATGGCACATATCCAACCTTCAAAAAAATGTTCAGATCAACGAGCTCAGCAAAAAAATTAGCCCGTTTGCTTGTCCAGCCGTTTTGCCGATCGATTTCTTCAACAATCTGTTCACCATCTTCTATTCTCACATACTCTCCTTTCCAATCATCAAACCTCAACAGTGATACTTCTTGCTCTGGACCCCAAACAACATTCTCCCCAATTTTTTCCACCCATTTCT
Source organism: Aegilops umbellulata (assembly GCA_032464435.1). Classification (NCBI taxonomy): domain Eukaryota; kingdom Viridiplantae; phylum Streptophyta; class Magnoliopsida; order Poales; family Poaceae; genus Aegilops; species Aegilops umbellulata. Next base: position 9,193,758 of record CP136058.1, on the reverse strand, counting down.
TCACTGCCGTCTCTCCCATGTTCTATAGAACTTGTGGATCAATCTCTGTAAACTCAACCTCCCATTTAACAATTGTGTCTCTCTCAATGTTCTGTATGATACCATCAACTAATTTTGCCTTTGATGGAAAGAAATTGACTGTCAATTCGAAGGACCGAGCGGCAGCATCCCCTCTGTCAGTGGCGGACAATGTGAGCCCGTGAGAAAAGGCAGACGAGGCCACCCCCTAATTGCATGCAAAATTGGATCGGGGAGAGGCGCATTACCTATTCGAAGTTGAATCTGGCGGCTCCATCTCAGTATGCCCACGGGCTCCCCTCACAACCTATCGATTCCGCAAGCGAAAACAGAGGAAACAAGCTGAGATCTACGGGCCCGAGAGAGGAACGGGAGGGCGACTAGGGTTTGAATTCACTCACCCTTTTCTGAGGACGAAGGCTCCACCGCCGTTGAGAACGAGGGCTCCGCCGTCGCCACCGAGAACGCAAGATCCGCCACCACCGGAGAAGAAGGGGGCAGAGTGGCGGGCCCGGCACGGTCGGGCGGCAGGGCACGGTCAGCTGTTTTGAGGAACAATTAAGTTGGACCCACATGTCCTAACATAAATGGGTGGGCTTGGTTGACGACCAATTTAACCACATTTAACAGCCATGTCGTGCGTGGGCTATTTACCTGCTCAAAATCGTCGCACCACAGCCATTCCCTCGAACAACGTCGCACTCTTGCCAATTCACCTCAAATGTGTCGCACAGGAGCTATTGGCCCTAGATTACCCCAATGTCACCTCGGGAATCCGCGAGTTGATTGCCAAAACATATATCAAGTGAATCAATATAATACCCCATTGTCACCACAGGTATTCATATGCAAGACATACATCAAGTGTTCTCAAATCCATAAAAGTATTCAATCCTGTAAGTGCATCTAGTGCCACCCCTAGTTGGTTTTGGAGTATTGACGACAAACTTGGTTGAGGGACTAATGTGTTTGTGAGAATTGCAGGATAACACAGGTAGTAGTCCCATATTGATTCGGTTTACCTACCAGAGATGACCCCTAAAAATGTGTGAAGACATTGAAGACAATGGTGGTCTGTGAAAACATTCACATTCAGGACTATGTCATGAGAAGACATCGTATGAAGACTATGGAGTACGAAGACATAGTTGTTTTGTAGTTTCCTTTTCTTCTTTGTTGAGTCATAGGAACCACCGTACTATTAAGTGGGGTCCAAGTGAACAAAGTCAGAGTGACTGATGTGATGCTCAACCAAATCTTATGTCTTCGAGCGAAGACAATGCGAGCAAATCTTATCCAGAGCTGGATAAGTCAGCTTAACTTGTAGCCCAAGTCAAGTTGTCGCGTGTGTTTGAAATCTGACCGTTGAGCACGTGTCAGTTCCTTAGTGACCCAGGGTCATTTTGGACAAATCAGGTCGGGTTGCCTCCTGGCTATAAATAGCCCACCCCCTACACCATAAATTGGTGGCTGCTCAGAGTTAGTGCACGGCTTTTGTCGTTTAAGAGCAACCCACCTCCGAAGCATTTGAGAGAGAGATCCTTGCGAGGACAAAGCCCAAAACACCCAGAGCCAAAGAGTGTATCACTGAAGTCTTTCTGTCTGCGTGACCTGAAGACTTGTTACACATGAGGACTGTGAATCCTCCAACCGGTTAGGCGTCACGTTCTGAGAGTCCAAAAGTCATTGTGGATCGCCGGTGAACGAAGTCTGTGAAGGTTTGGAAGTCCACCTTGAAGACTTACTAGAGTGATTGGGCGAGGACTGTGTGTCCTTAGCTCAAGGGGAATAAGGTGAAGACGTGGTCTTCTGAGTTGAATCTCAGCCTCCCTAACCAGACATACAGTTGTCACAGCAACTGGAACTGGTCTACCAAATCCTTGTCTTCATCAAGATACTGGTTCTATCCTTCAGTTCCCTTTACTTTACAGTTTGTCTTCGTGAAGTCATTGCATGCCTGTATGATCTGATTGACTTCATTGAGTGAAGACTCTTTACTGTTTGGCTTCATACTATCTTCCAGCCTGATCCATACTACCTAGCTGCTGATAGTCTTCGTGTTTTCACTTCATTGCTTACTTGACTATGGCTTGTCTAGTGTAGTCTACCTTCCGCTGCATATCAATAGGTTCAATTCTTCTGTTTGTCTTTAAAGCCTCCGTGTTTTGAAGACTTCCATAAAAATCGCCTATTCACCCCCTCTAGTCGATAACTAGCACTTTCAATTGGTATCAGAGAAAGGTGCTCCCTTATTCTGTGTGATTCGGTTTAACCACCTGGAGTTTTAGCTATGTCGATTGCAGGGATGATCAAAGTCTCCGCTGCGTGCCCTGTCTTCGATGGCACTGATTACCCCTACTGGAAGAATAAGATGCGCATGCATCTTGAAGCCATTGACGTCGACCTCTGGTATGTCGTCAAGAACGGCGTTCCCAAGGTCGGTGAAGGTGTCGCTACTGCTAATGTCAAGAGACTCATTCAACTGGACTCGACTGCCAAGAACATCATCGGTGGTCATCTGACCAAAGGGCAGTATGGTCGTGTGAGTGCTCTGGAAACTGCGAAGCTAGTCTGGGAGTGGCTCTCCAAGGTCAACGAAGGTGTCTCAACCCAGAGAGACTCAAGGATCAGTGTTCTTCGCAACCTCTTCAACCGCTTCAAGAGAAATGACAATGAGAATGTCCAACTCACATTTGATCGCCTCACTGATATCACAAATGAGCTTCACGCACTCGGCGCCACTGAGATCACCAAGCACGAAATCGTCAAGACGCTTCTGAGATCGCTTGACAGCTCATTCGACACCCTGCCCTGATGATTCAAGAACGCTTTGACTTCAAGACTCTCGATCTGTCTGACATACTTGAGAGGCTCAACACACATGAGTTCCAGCAATCTGAGAAAAGAGATATCTACGGTCCTAACTATGGCCGAACTCGCGCTTTGAAGGCAAAAGTTGTTTCCTCATCCGAAGAAGAATCTGACTGCAGTTCTGAGAATCCTGAAGACATTAGAAAGGAGCTTGCTATGCTTGTGAAGAAGTTCCAGAGGTTCACCAAGAAGAAAGACTTCAGAAAGTCTTCAAGATCCAACTCAAGAAACGATGAAGCTTCCTCTCGTGACTATAAGAAGAGAACATGCCACAAGTGCAAGAAACCTGGTCACTACATCTCTGAGTGTCCACAATGGGACAATGAGACCAAGAAGAAGAAGAAGAGCAAGGAATATGATTCTGATGACAAGAACAAGAAGAAATCCTCAAAGTCTTCTTCCAAGTCTTCGTCGAAGTCTTCATCACAAAGGAAGAGCTCATCCAGCAAGGCTCGTGCGTTTGTTGGCAAGGAGATGGATTCAGAGGAGGAGTCTGCATCTGAGGAGGCAGAGGTGGAGTCTGAAGAGGAATCTAATTCAGGCATGGCAAGCCTGGCTCTAGCTTCAGCGTATGTCGCCAAGTCCATCTTCGACACTGAAGACAATGGCTTCGTCACCAACACTGATGCCAATGATGAGGATGACTCCGCTCCCACCTATTGCTTCATGGCCCGTGGTGCCTAGGTAAACTCACGATGCTTACTTTAAAACTTCAAGTGAAGATGACTCTGAATGTGAATCTAAACCTAGTTACAAAACACTTGCTAAAATTGCAACAGAACAACAAAATGCTATGGAACATATTCAAAAGTTGCTAGACAAAAGCGATGACCTGTTGGACGCGGAAATGACTCGAACTCAGTCCTTAAACATTAAAAATCTCCACGTTAAGTACGAGGAACTTGAAAGTCATCATGCTACGCTCTCAACTACTCATGAAAAGCTCTCCTACGATTATCTTCAAAGGAAGCAAGAGCTTGAGAACTTGAGATCGGCTCATGAAGATCTTCAAAAAGAGAACGAGTCACTCCGCGCTCAATAGATCAGTTCCGCTAAAGAAGACTTTGAGCCACCATGTTTAAAATGTCTTGAGCGTGATAATGCTGCTTCTATTGCTGGATGTTCTACTGCTACTACTGTTGCTATGTCTTCAATTGCTGATGTGGAAACTAACCCCTCTTCTGAGGATACCACTACTATTGCTGATGAGAATGCCAGGTTGAAGACATTGCTTCAAACAGGGATGTACAAAAGCCTCAAAGGGCATCAGACACTGTGCGATGTCCTCAAGAAACGGATTCTGAACGGAACCCCTAGAAAAGAGGGTGTTGGGTTCGAGAGGAAAATGAATGTTGATGGTTCCTACTGGAAGCCTAGCAGTAGCCCAAAACCACATGGGTTGCTTCAAAGGGATCTTCAGTGGATCCATCTACCTTATCTGGCTTCACTTGTGCTAACCCTATTATCATTGATGAATCCTTTGATGCAAACTATAATTTGTTTAAGAATCAGAATGGTGAAGTGTTTGCTAGGTATATTGGTACTAACTGCAGGAACGGACCCCCTTTGAAGAAGATCTGGGTGCCCAAGAGTTGTCTTGAAAATCTTCAGGTGAATGTTATCATGACACCACCTGGGAAGAAGACAGACCCCAGACCACATGCTTCATATGGTTCAAAGGCTTCATAGAGACAGAGGACTCACCAGAGTCACCCTAACGCCAATGTTTTGCAGGGAAACCATACTCGGACTTATGAATATGAGCGTGTTTCATCAAACCGCTATGTTCATAAGACCAAGAACTATTCTGCTTATTTTTATGAGTATTATTCACCCCCTGCAAGGCTATTTGCTAGGGCTCCAAAGCCAAAATTCTCAGATGCTGCACTTAGACTCATTGCTTGTAAGACACCCTGGAAGATGCGGGTGGTTAAGAAAAATTAACTCTCTTTTTCAGGGAAAGGTCTCCAGCCGGAAATCAAAGGCGTCTGATGCTCATGCTGGGGACCTAAAACATCTTGTGGGACGCAAGATAAAATGTCCAAATGGTCTTATTATGTATTTCGTCCTAGGATTTCTTGACAAACATCCTACTTATCCTAACCGAGACCTGAACTTTCATAATGCGCTTGTTCGTCAAATGTTTATGCTTCACATTTCCCTTGGTGAAGCCTATCCCCCTAACTGCATTGTAGGGTACGATACCAAAGGCTTCTGAGTGGATTATGGACAGTGGGTGCACTAACCACATGACTTGTGATCGAAGTCTTCTCATGGACTCAACCTTATGTCCATCTGACAAGAGTCACATCACATTTGCTGACACTGGTAAAAGCAAGGTATTGGGTCCAGGTAGAGTTGCAATCTCAAAGGATCAGCACATGGATAAAGTGATGCTTGTTGAATCCCTTGGTTTCAAATTAATGTCTGTCTCAATGCTTTGTGACCTGAACATGGTTGTGATATTTGGAAACTATCATTGTCTTGTGCTTATGGAATCTGACAAATCTCTAGTCTTTGAAGGGTACCGAAAACATGATCTGTAGATGGTAGATTTCTCAACAGGACCACAGTTGGCCGTATGTCTTCTAGCAAAATCTTCAGAGTGTTGGCTCTGGCATCGGAGGCTAGGGCATGCTGGCATGAGGAACTTGTACACTCTCACGAAGAAGAAGCATGTCGTAGGCATCGAGGGCGTCAAGTTCAAGAAAGATCATCTGTGTGGTGCGTGCGAAGCTGGAAAGATGACTAGGGCCAAGCATCCCTCGAAGACATTCATGACTACATCACGTCCCTTTGAGCTGCTTCACATGGACTTATTCGGCCCTACTCACTACTAGACTCTTACTACCACTGCTTGCCTCTATGGTTTCGTCATTGTTGATGATTACTCAAGATATACATGGGTGCATATAATCCTCTATAAGAATGAAGTGCGGGATGTCTTTAGACGATTCGCAAATCGTGCCATGATGAACTATGGCATCAAGATCAAGCACATCAGAAGTGACAACGGCACAGAGTTCAAGAACACCGGCCTCGTGAAAGTGCGTTATATCGACTAGAGGGGGGTGAATAGGAGATTTTTATGAATTCTTCACTGAGGAATTTGCTAGTGAGGAAATTCCTTAGCGAAGAACTACGCGCGGCGGAATAAGTACTCAGAAGTAAACATAACATAATACAAGCATAGTCCTCATGATGAAATGAAGACAAACACAGAGTACAGGAAGCGTAATCACAGGATAACACAAGATCAAGACAAACAGACTGAAGAAATTGAACTGAGGAAATTGAGAAAGTCTTTAGTCAAAGTCTTCAAATACAGATATGAACAAGCGCACAACACCGTAATGAGGAAACGAAAGTGTTGAGGAAATAGAACCAGTTGGCTTGGTGAAGAAAATGATTTGGTAGACCAGTTCCAACTGCTGTCTCAGTTGTACATCTGGTTGGAGCGGCTAGGTATTTAAACCCGAGGACACACAGTCCTGGACACACAGTCCTCACCGTATTCTCCTTGAGCTAAGGGCACACAGTCCTCGCCCAATCACTCGGGGTAAGTCTTCAGGTGACTTCCAAACCTTCACAAACTCGGTCACTCGGCGATCCACAATTCCTCTTGGATGCACTAGACCGTGACGCCTAACCGTCTGGAAGAAGCACAATCTTCAAAGGTAACAAGCATCGGATCCACGCAGGATCAATCTCTTCAGTGATGCTCAATCAGTTTGGGTTTGTAGGTGTTTGGGTTTGGGTTTTGGATTTTCCTCACTTGATGATTTTCGCTCAAAGTCCTCGGAGGATGGGATGCTATCAAATGACAAGTGTTAGTTTCTCGCGGAGTAGCCAACCAGCTAGTGGTTGTAGGGGGCGGCTATTTATAGCCTAGGGAGCAGCCCGACATGATAAGACATAAATACCCTTCAATGATATGAACGTTAGGTGGATAAGATATTTTGGGACAGCTGGCGTGTAGCACAACAACGGTCGGAAATTTGAGGTACAAATTCCTCAGGGCTTATCATGTACCTCACTGTGTAGGTAATCCGCACTGGCGAATTCCTAACTGCTCAGTCAGAAAAAAGTCCTCAGTGACCAGAAGAACTGCGTCTCTTTTACTGAAGAAATTGACTGAACTGTATGAGATTTCCAATGGCTTCACTCGAAAGGGTTGGTAGGTGTAGGATTTTGAGTTAAGCATCACATGGAATTTTTCCTTAGTATTTCCTCGATCCCCCTTAACAGTACAGTGTTTCCTATGACTCGAGAAAGAGATAATGAAACTACTAAAACAAAAGTCTTCACGCTTCATGTTCCTCAAATGAACACCAAGTCTTCAAGGTCACACCAATTTCTTCACTTTCAAAGTCTTCAGAATACCAAAGTCTTCAGTCGAAGAACTTCATTTTTAGGGGTCGACTTTCTCTGTAAATATCAAACTCCTCATGGACTTATTGTCCTGTGTACACTCATAAACACATTAGATCCTTAACCTATAAGTCTTCAATACACCAAAATCACTAAGGGGCACTAGATGCACTTACAATCTCCCCCTTTTTGGTGATTGATGACAACATAGGTTAAGTTTTCAACGGGGATAAACATATGAAGTGTAAATACTGATATTGAGGAATTTGATTGCAAGATATAGAAGAACTCCCCCTGAAGATGAGCATAGTGAGGAATTTGCTTTTGAAGCAATGCACACTTGAAGAGTAGAATCATGGAGATCTCCCCCTATATCTTGTAATTCATACACACATTTGATATATAATATGAAGAATTTGAAAACGCATGATGAAATATGGTGACCGATGTAGTTTAGCATGCGTGCAATAATATTAACAAGGAATAAGCATGCAGAATAACGTAGCAGAAGTATTAGACCACCATCGGGTTTAAGTTTACAACTCAATCCAATAAAAGTTTCAGAAGAACGAGAGTTGTAACTTAGCAAAAAAAAACGCCCATATAATAGACCCGCTTGAAGACTAACTCAGATTTCTCCCCCTTTGTCATCGAATGACCAAAAGGATCGAAACTGAGGACTAACGCCCCTGAAGATAATCAGGTTGATGAAGGAGCGCCAGCGTTGTCGGGGTCGGTTGTTGAAGTAGGGCTTGCCGCTGTGTCATCCAAGTCTTCATGTTCATCAGTGTCACGCGATGAAGAATAGGAGCTGGCCACCAAAGAAGGAACCTTGACCTTCTTGAATTTCTTCGGAGGAGGTGCAGACCAGTCAAAGTCTTCCTTGAGACCCATTTTCTTCAGATCTTCAGCGCTGTAGACATGAGAGAGGACAGCCCAGGTGCGGTTGAGGGTTTCATGGAGGTAGTAGTGGTTTTTCTTCACTGCATTGTGTGTTGAAGTCATGTTGTGAAGAATTGAACCAAACTGACGCTTGACCCATTTATGATTGCGATCAACCTTCTGATGAAGACTGAGGAGTAACTCACGATTAGTCATCACCCTGGGTGCTGTGGCTTGAGGATTTTGCTTGGCATTGTTGGCGGCAGAGTCATGTGTGGCAGAGTCATCATTGGTGGAGTAGGATGCAGCCTTGCGAAACTGACCATCCAATGGACGAATGCCTTCATCTATCACAGCAGCGGCCTTGCCTTTGTCATCAACTGAGGAAAATGTCCTTTTGAGGACTTCAATCGGAGGCAAGTAGCTGCAGTGGTTTAGAGTGTCAGCTTTGTAGTTGAGTGAAGACCTTGTCCTGATGAATCTCATAATCCATGGCGCATAAGGCTTCAACTCAAATGGTGACATTGTAATATTGGCCAGAGTCCTCATGAAGAAATCATGGAAGTTGACGGGAACGCCATGAATGATATTGAAAAGCAGATTCTTCATGATGCCAACGACTTCTTCATCATTTGAGTCATGGCCTTTGATAGAACTCATTGTCTTTGTCAGAATGCGATAGACAGTCCGAGGCACATACAATAATTCCTTGATGAGGAAATTGGTTCGAGGGGCCTGCCCTGGCTTCAAAGGCTTCATCAAAACTTGCATGTAGTGATTTGAAAGCTCAGGTTCACTATAGACACAACATGCACCTTCAAGGGGAGGACTGAGTGGTAGGGCACGAAGCAATTCAGACGCTGGTGCCTTGTAATGAGTGTTCTCTGTCATCCAGTCAAGTACCCATGAATTCACATCTTCAGAGTCGCCTGTGATGTGCAACGTTGCATAGAACTGAAGAATGAGTTCTTCATTCCAGTCGCAGATGTCAGTACAGAAGGTGAGTAGCCCAACGTCGTGAAGAACAGTGAGGACTGGCTCGAAGCACGACAGAGACTCTATATCCACGTGAGGAATATGTGCATGATCGAAGACTTTGTCTTTGCTGAACAACACTAAGGAATAGAAGTTGGCTTGACTAGCAGTCCAGAAACGCCTCTTCCTTATGCGAGCAGAGTCATAAGGGTTGTAGTCAGTGAAGAATACATGCTCGCCAAAGATGTCTTCAGCCTTGAACTTTTGCTTCCTTGAGAATGGATCCTTTGGCTTTGGCAAAGGGGTGTCAGTGAGTTGCATACAACTTCAGGAATCGCGAGCTCAGGTTCTTCAGGCTGAGGAATTTCTGGTTCCTCTTCAGGTGTTGTCTGTGTCGTCACATTCTCAGCAGCAACAGTTTCTTCAGCACTAGCGGCTGGAATGTCTTCATGCACAGATGCAGTGGGATGAGTTTCTTTAGAGACCATTTGAACTATTGGTGTAGGGGACTGGGAATTTGTTGTAGCGGGGTGAAGAGTGGAGAATTGGGGTGCTGACTTTCCCAAAAGTCATCATTTATTACTGGCGTTGTGCTTCCAATATCCACATCTTCATCATCCAATTCTTCAACACCAGCCTCTTCAGCTGTGAACTGAGGCATTGGTGATGATACAACATGTGTTGAAGGGATTGCATCCACTTCAATTTCCTCATCAATCTGCTCTGACAAAGCAGCAGATTGAGTTTCTTCATCAGATCCGCCTGGGATCTCATATTCTTCACCAAAAGGAACAAGGTCCTTTGATGGCATGGTGGAAATTGGAACAACATCGATCGGATTTGCAAAAGAGCTGGTCATAGGCTTCATCTTCTTTGGAGCCGAAGATTCTGAAGCACTTGATGCTTTCCTTTTCTTCACTGCAACTCGTTCTGCAGCCTTGGTCTTCTTCACATCTGACGCAGATGTAAGGATAGGAGTTGGTGTAGGCGCAAGAGGAGCTGAGGAATCTGTTTGAATTTCCTCAGGCGCAACTGATGCAGTTGCCCTGACTTCTTTAGTTTCTTCAGGCGCACCACTAGTGGATATCCTGGCAATTTCTTCAGCGGCTGGAATGGAGTAATCAGCCCTGGAACTAGCATTTTCTTCAACAACTTGAAAATCATCAGCGGTGCTGGCATGTTCTTCAGTTGGCTGAGCAGAAGCTTCAGCCTGAGGAACTTCTTGTTGCGATGGGGCTGCAACAGTTGTGAACTTCTCAGTCGGTTTCACAAACCTGACTTTGTCTCCTTTCCAATCAACATAGTATGAGTTGAATTTGTCGCTGAGGATTTTGATTTCAGACTGAATTTTGATGAGTTCATCAGTCGTCATTTTGACCATGTTGGTCTTCAGAAACTTTTCTTTCTTATACTGGGCCTTCTTGATCTGCGTGGCCTGATCATATTTCCGTTTCTCCTCTTGGATGAAATGAGTCAGCATGTGATTTTGACCAGGTGTCAACTTGAAGTCTCGCATAGGAGTATTTGGGTCCTTGTGCTAGAGATCAATGTAGTCTAGGATCGCCCTTGGATCCAACAGCGGCGACACAGGTGTGCCTTCGGCTCTAGCGGCCCTCATTTGTCTGTCTCTGATGATTTCTGCAAGTTCATCATCATCAGCTTCATCATCTTTAGGCGGCTCTTGAAAAGCGACCTGTTTCTTCTTGGGACTTGGCCGAGGACCTCATCCAGCAGTTGCCTTGGTCTTCAGCAGAGTGGGGCCAGATGAAGAATTTGGTGCAGCTAAGGAACTTGCTGAGACACCAGAGGCAATGGAGATGCCTGTAGTCCTTTGGCACGAGGCCAGATGTGCAGGTGCTGAGGACTTTGTCGGAACAGCTGAGGACTTTGGAGGAGGTGCTGAGGATTTTGAAGGAGCAGGAGCAGCTTGAGGAATTGGTCTTGAAGATTTTGAAGAGCCTGGCCGTGAGGGCACAACTGAGGAAGTTGGCCGTGAGGGCACTGTTGGTGAAGCACTTGGCTTACGAGCAGGCTTCTTAGGCATAGATTTCCTCGGCTTGATAGAGGCCTCAGTGGTAGCAGTAGCAACAAAGTCTTCATTGAATTTCCTCACTGCTTCTTTGGCTTGTCTTGCCAATTTGGCTTGGCGCTTTGCCCATTCTTCAGGAAAATCCTCAACGCGTTTGATGCTAGTGGGATCTGCCTCTTTGCCAGGTGCCAATGGGGCTCTTGGGCATGGAGTATTTAGTGCGAATTTCTTCATATACTTTGGGGTTACATATCTGTATTCCCTCCATTCGCGTGCCCATCTCCATTCAATCCTCTGAATGTGCACCTTGCGCTGATTTTTGTTTTCTTTGCCAAACTTGGCCTCATCAGGTGTGCAGTATTCTTTGTAAATGTCCTCAGGTATTTCAAAAGCAATCATGACCTCAGGCCTCTTTCCTCCTTTCTGTGGCTTCTTACCATCTGCCATGTTCTTCAGCTGAGGAATTTGAACAATCGAATTCTCTGAAGAAGTATGCAATTTCTCTTCGAGGAACGCTGCAAATGAGTTAAGTTGATGAGAACCTAGTGATTCAGCAGCGGACATGAGTACCTGTGAACAGAGTATAGTTGCGAGGAATTTGGAGAGGTCATATGCGTTCTCAAAAGGTTTTAAAAAAAGTTTGAGGAATTTGACCAGATGAGTCTTGAATAATTTCACTAAGCGCGCTTTGTCTTAGGTTCCAGAGTTGTATAGATCGAAGATCCACACAATTGAGGAATCTTGAAGAAAATAAGGCTTAGAGAAATGAATCAAGAACAGATGATTTGTGAGGTGTTTTGTGTGTGAGGATTTGAAGAATAAAACACCTTTGAAGATTTTGTAGAAAACTTTCGAATCAAAGAGGGCAGTAAAAGTAACTTTTAATTACCCTGAATAAAGAACACGACGAACAGTGAGGTGAAACAGTGGAGTTCGTCGGCGTAGATCTTCCACGCCCTAACTTGGCGGAGGAAGATGTCTACGGCGGCGGCGGAGGTGAAGAATTCCGCGGTCGGCGCGAGTACGACGGCGATGAGGTCGAGGCAGTGAAGCTCTTCCTCACCGGCGACGATGGAGTAGTGGCGGCGCTAGGGTTTGGGAAGATCGAGCGGGAGACAGAGATCAAGCGGAGTAAAGGAAGTGAGGAAGGGGTGAGGGGGTATTTATAGTGGCAGTGAAAAACTGTTCGCCCAAAGATTTGTGACAAACGTGCCCCTGACCCTTCTCCTTCGCATGACATGTGTCACCCACGTACTGTGAAGTGGAGATCGTGTTAGATTCTGGGTGAATAGAATAATGCATCATGGGATGCGGAACGGTTTGAGCGGCAAAACTGAAAATTTGGATAAGATTAGTTTTAACGTTCCCTTCGCAATTTCTTCAGCTAACAAGGAGACAGTGAAGATTTTGAACAAGTTTCAAATAGAACGCACATGAAGAATTTGTGAATAGATTGGATTGAGTATAGCATAGAGGGGGAAGGGTCCGATCACATTCCCTTAGCAGAAAAACCAACTTGAAGAGATAGCCATAAGTGAATGCTGTAGAGGACATAAACTCATATATATATATATATATATATATATATATATATATATATATATATATAGAGAGAGAGAGAGAGAGAGAGAGAGAGAGAGAGAGAGAGAGAGAATGAAGAAAAACTACGGAACAAGTGAAGATTTTGAAAAGTTGAAGAATTTGAAAAACTGAGGAAGAACTCAAATTCAAGATTTTCAACTTTGGTGGTGGCGTGACCCACCGTATAAGAATGATCATTTCAGACACCGCGTACAATTGTCGTAGGGTTCTGAGAATCAAATTCTTCATTAATTTCTTCACACTTAGAGTGTTATTCTTCATTGATTTGAAGAAAAACGTTTCTTCATGTGTTGCACATATAAGTCATCAATTTTGCATAAGTGTTAGGATGAGTGCCTTTTCAAAGTACATTCGAAGACTCTAAGATATTTAGCTCACACCGCAACTTGCTAAATCTCTTCTCATCCAAGGGCTTTGTGAAAGTATCGGCTAGCTGTTCTTCAGTCTTCACATGCTCAATAGAAATGTCGCCCTCCAACACATGATCGCGAAGAAAATGATGACGAATCTGAATGTGCTTTGTCTTCGAGTGTAGAACTGGGTTGTGAGAAATCTTGATGGAACTCTCATTGTCACAGAGGAGATGCACATTCTTCACGTTGATGCCATAGTCCTTGAGTGTTTGCTTCATCCATAGCAGTTGAGCACAGCAAGAACCAGCAGCAATGTACTCAGCTTCAGCAGTAGACAATGATACGCAATTCTGTTTCTTCGAGGACCAACAGACCAAGGATCGTCCGAGGAAATGACATGTACTAGATGTTGACTTGCGGTCCACACGATCACCAGCATAGTCAGAGTCAGAATATCCAATGAGATCAAAATCCGAGCCCTTGGGATACCATAATCCTAGTGTTGGTGTGTGAGCTAGATATCGAAGAATATGCTTCACAGCCTTATGGTGTGATTCCTTCGGTGCAGCTTGAAATCGGGCACACATGCAAACACTAAGCATTATATCTGGCCTAGATGCACATAAGTACAATAAAGAGCCAATCATGGAGCAGTATACCTTATGATCGAAGTCAATACCATTTTCATCAGTGCATAGTTGACCATTTGTGGGCATAGGAATTTTGATGCCTTTGCAATCTTGCATGCCGAATTTCTTCAGGACATCCTTGAGGTATTTCTCCTGAGATATGAATATGCCATTGCACTGTTGACAAATTGGAAGACCTAAGAAGAATTTCAACTCTCCCATCATAGACATTTGATATTCTTCACTCATCATATAGGCAAATTCATCACTATAGCGTTGGTCAGTACAGCCAAAGATGATATCATCAACATATATTTGGCAACAAACAGTTCACCATCATAAGATTTAGTAAAGAGAGTAGGATCGAGTGAACCGGGTGTGAAGCCGTTCTTCATGAAGAATTCCTTCAAAGTAACATACCACGCCTGTGGGGCCTACTTGAGGCCATAGAGGGCCTTATTGAGTCTGAAGACTTTGTCAGGATTCTTCCTCAAGCTTACCATTGAGGAATGCACTTTTCACATCCATTTGATATAAGATGATATCATGATGGTTAGCATAAGCAAGTAATATGCGAATAGCCTCAAGTCTAGCAACAGGTGCAAAAGTTTCATAGAAATCAATTCCTTCAACCTGTGTGTAGCCTTGAGCTACTAGTCGTGCCTTATTCCTCACCACAAGGCCGTTTTCATCTTGCTTGTTGCGGTAGATCCATTTTGTGCCAATGATATTATGCTTGCGAGGATCTGGACGGTTGACCAGTTCTCAGACGTTGTTGAGCTTGAACTGATGTAATTCTTCTTGCATGGCCTGAATCCACTCAGGCTCCAGAAATGCTTCATCTACCTTAGTGGGCTCTATGATAGAGACAAAAGCATAGTGCCCACAAAAGTTAGATAAGTGTGAAGCTTTTGAGCGTGTGAGAGGACCTGGTGCTTTGATGTTATCAATGATCTTCTCCACTTGCACTTCTTTTGCAACGCGAGGGTGAGCTGGTTGTCGTTGAGGAATTTGATCAACATTTTCTTCAGCATCAATTTCTTCGGCATTTTCCGCAGGTGCATCAGCTCGACGTTCTTCATGTTCAGGAATGAATTCTTCACTAGATTCTTCATTAGGAATGACATACTCAGTATCCTTGAGCTTGATAGAATCCTCAGGTGTTGGTTCATCTATCACAGAAGGTAGGTGCTCTCTTTGCGAGCCATTTGTTTCATCAAACCGCACATCTACAGTTTCAACAATCTTGTAAAGAACATTGTTGAAGACTCTGTAGGTGTGCGAGTCCTTTCCATAACCAAGCATAAAACCTTCATGTGCTTTCGGTGCAAATTTAGAGTTGTCATGAGGATCTCTAATCCAGCATTTAGCACCGAAGACTTTGAAATAACTCACATTGGGTTTCTTGTCAGTGAGGAGTTCATAGGCAGTCTTCTTGAAGAATTTGTGAAGATATACTCTGTTGATGATGTGGCACGCAGTATCAATTGCATCAACCCAGAAACGACGAGGTGTTTTGTACTCATCAAGCATAGTGCGAGCCATCTCAGTAAGAGTCCTATTCTTGCGCTCCACGACACCATTCTGTTGAGGAGTATAAGGAGCAGATAACTCATGAGTAATACCAAGTTCATCAAGATAATCATCGAGACCCGAATTCTTGAACTCAGTGCCATTGTCACTTCCGATGTGCTTGATCTTCACACCAAAGTTGGTTGAAGCCCTCGAGGAAAATCGTTTGAAGACTTCCTGCACTTCATGTTTGTAAGTAACAAGGTGTACCCATGTGTAACGAGAGTAATCATCAACAATAACAAAGCCATATTGAGATGCTTCATTTGAGATAGAAGAATAATGATTAGGACCGAAGAGATCCATGTGAAGCAATTCAAATAGGCGAGTAGTAGTCATGATGGTCTTAGCTGGATGCTTGGCCTTGGTCATCTTTCCAGCTTCACAGGCACCACATAAGTGATCCTTGAGGAATTTGACATTCTCAATGCCAATAACATGCTTCTTCTTTGCAAGCGTGTGCAAATTCCTCATGCCTGCATGACCAAGTCGTCGATGCCATAGCCATCCTTCTGAAGATTTTGCAAGTAGGCACACGGCTGGTTGTGAATCTGCAGAGAAATAAACAATATACAAGTTTCCTCTCCTAAAGCCTTCGAAGACTTTGGAATTGTCAGTTTCCATAATCACAACACAACAATACCTGCCAAAGACAACAACCATATCAAGATCACAAAGCATTGAGACAGACATAAGGTTGTATCCTAAGGACTCAACAAGCATGACTTTGTCCATGTGTCGATCATTTGTGATAGCTACCTTACCTAGACCCAATACCTGACTTTTGCTTTTGTTAGCGAAGATGCTTCAGATGTGATGATGATAAGGGAGCATCCATCAATAGATTCTTGTCACCAGTCATGTGATTTGTACATCCACTATCGAGGACCCACTCAGTGGCTTTGGGTTGATCATCCTGCAGATGAATTAGTGCAACTTACGAACTCATATACTTCATCAGTGAAGAATATGATATCAAATTCATCAGATCAATTCCATCAAGCAGTAAGACAGATAAAGATGTAGGAGGACGTGTGAAATGAATATTCATCTCTTCATGATTAGCCTGCGTCCTTTCAGGCACGTTGTCAGGTCCCCAACAATTTCTTCAGACATTTGAGCACGTCTGGAGACTTGACCCTGCAGAAGAGATTAGTTCTTTTTCTTCACCACCCACATCTGAAGGGGTGGCAAAGAGTTCATCACTCTGCGAGCTCCAAATGAGAATGGTGGCATAGAGGCCAATCCATTTCGTTTCACATAAGAGTGGTTAGGGTAAGCATATGAATAAGTAGAGAAATTCTTCGAGGACTTATGAACATAATAATTAGAAGAATAATGCTCATATTCATAGCCCTTGGCTCTTCCCTGCGAAACAGAGTTGTTAGCACGATGATGTTCATATGAGGACTTGGATCCATATGAAGAGTTTGGTCCATATGAGGAATTTGATTTGGGGTTCCTATTCTTCACAGGTGGTGTCATGAAGACATTCACCTGAAGAATTTCAAGGCACCTTTTGGGAACCCAGATTTTCTTCATAGGGGAACCATTCCTGCAGTTAGTGCCAACATATTGTCACGACCGGTTTTCCCATAAAAATATTTATTGAGAAACCAATCTTTAGAATCCAGTTTGAGATAAAACCTCCTCACTGGCAGACAAACTTTTGATACAATAAGCCTGTAGCATAAATATGTTACAGGGTTGAGCTGACGATGCTCAACAATTTATTACAAGCGTGCCAATAATTATACATAAAGGCGATTAATGACACGAGGGAGTGGTGGCATACTACTGACTCGCAAATATGGTAGAGGTGGAGTAACACAGTGGGGAGTGGATATGGGATTCTCAAACTAACATCCCATCGAGCGTTGAGGTGAGGCTCGATGAATTTATTAGGGCAGCGGAAACGGATATAATACAGTGACCAACTCCAGGGTTGCACGAGACTGACTGGGACTCCTCTAGGCGTCGGATTCGCTATCGAACTCTTCATCCATGAGATCACCTTCGTCAGCATCTGGCCAAATCAACAAGCCAGTGATTACTATGAAAGTACTCGCAAGACAGTTCGGACGTAAGATATAACAAATGCTAACATGAAATGCATGAATAAGTTAACCAGTACGATCAGACATAGAGGTAATAATACTGGGTGCCAAGCGAGGGTCTGAATGACTCCTTGAGCGGAAAATGCGGAATAATAGATACTGGTGCCAAACGAGTGTCTGAAAGACTCCTCGAGCGGAAAATGCGGGATAATAATACTGGTGCCAAACGAGTGTCTGAAAGACTCCTCGAGCGGAAAATGCGGGATAATAATACTGGTGCCAAACGAGTGTCTGAAAGACTCCTCGAGCGGAAAATGCGGAATAATAATGCCACAGTCGTGCGTCTGAGCGACACCACATAAAGGGCTTAAAAAAAAGAAATGCCACAGTCGGGCGTCTGAGCGACACCACATAAAGGGCTTTAAAAAGAAATGCCACAGTCGGGCGTCTGAGCGACACCACATAAAGGGCTTTAAAAAAAAGGAATGCCACAGTCGGGCGTCTGAGCGACACCACATAAAGGGCTTTAAAAAGAAATGCCACAGTCGGGCGTCTGAGCGACACCACATAAAGGGCTTTTAAAAAGAAATGCCACAGTCGGGCGTCTGAGCGACACCACATAAAGGGCTTTAAAAAGAAATGCCACAGTCGGGCGTCTGAGCGACACCACATAAAGGGCTTTTGACTGATAAGGAAATAATATATTCATCATAAATATATTCAACTCATGGAATTAAACGGGTTAGTCCATCCACAAGGATAAAAATTTAACCGGTCTTAGTGCCCATGTGTCCCACCGGGAAATCTGTCACCAAACTGGCACATGACTGTTAGCAGGGAACTTGGATATAGATAAGATGATTTAAGGATATAGAGCTCTGCAGAGTTTGTACAAAAATTTCCCACAGTCGACGGATTTCCGTAGTCACCAGGACTAATTCCGTTACGGTATTTCAGAAGGAAACACAGCTAACCAGTACACACCCATCCAACTCTTCGATGCCAGGAATCACCCTCAACATCGTCCAAGAAAAACTATTGAGACGGGGAGATCACAATCTCGAATAACATGGGATCAAATTTATATACGCGCGCTCTAAGGGGTGCCCCCCTCTCGGTCCCAACCGGAAACACCCATGCCCCTGACCGGATGCCTGGCTTTAATCCAGGGCCATGGAACCATCATCCCGGCCTCTCCTTTTGGTGTGTACCCAGAAAGCGGTTTGCGTCTTACTAAACCATATCCCTTTCGGGAAACATGTGGTAGTACAGGGAAAGGAAATGGATTTGAACCCAACCGATATGGGTTGGTACTGAAGATAACTTGCATGGCCTAAGACTGGCATGCTACAACACTGCCATCTTACCCATCTTCATGCCAACACATGGCCTTGCATACTTACGTCCAATGACGTGTGAAATCATCGGGCTTACTTGCCTCAACAATGCATAATGAACGGTTCATCGGTATGCTTCACACATGCCATGAAACTATCTACATGCAAACATGCCAAGACACTCATCATATCAAAAGTTCGAACATGCTTGCCTGGTTCAGAGTAGTCGGAGCCTAGCTCGGTGAAGTTCGCGGCCCCGTCACCTCCTTTGGTATCTACGGTATAGAGAAAACATATGCGCTAACGTGAATACCGAGAGGTGCAGAAAAAGTATTGCAATTAATTTTCAAATAAATCTGATAAAAAACTAGACAAAATTTTGAAGAGAACAGAAAAAGAATCACTCAAAAATGTGCTTCTGTTAAAAAGTTATGAAGGTTTTCATCCAGGGACTCATCTGTAATGAAATAGAAACTTCCCAGGGTTCTAACTGAGAAAACAGAAAACAGTTCGTTTGGAAATGCGCAAGCGCAAGAGAGAAAGCGTATTTTGCCCGAAGGCGCCAACAGAAAACGGTTCGCGAATAAAAGAACAGAGGCTGACATGCGGGGTCCGCATGTCAGGTTTGAAAAGGCTCGCCGGCGCCCGAAGACGGCGGTCGACGCCGGCGTCGAACTACGGCGAATTAGGAGAAACGGAGGGTACCAAGAGCTTCAGTGTCTTCTTCCGCGTCGGTGGGTGGTGGACTCGTCCAACGGGGAGCACCACGTCGACGGCGACACTAACTCCGGCGGACAGCGGTTCGGGTGAGGATGGGGAACTCCGGTGGAGGGATGCAAGCTTCAAATTGAAGTGCGGGTCAGAACGAGGGATGCATGGTGAAGCTACTGGCAGGAGAATGGAGGCGGAGGAGCACACACGGTGGCGAATCGGGCTGGATCCCGTGGCGGGTCGCGGCGGTCGGAGTCGAGGAAGGAGACCTCCTCGGGGCTCTTCCAGAGGCCTGGCGTGCTCTAGGGGGAGTGCAGGGCTAGTGGGTTCTCGAGTTGAAGCTCGGGGCCTCTATTTATAGGCAGATCGACGGGGTGGCCGTAAACGGAGAATCTCCGGCGAGCGATTACGGCGGAGCAGTGGATTGGAGGGTGGTTTGAGCGGTCGGGCAGCATCAGTGGAGGTTACTGGGTTCGTTCCGCTACTAAACGGAGCTGGCCCCGGCGTAATGGCGTCTGTCCACGATGAGGTGACCGCACGGGCTCAACGGCGGCAGAGAGCGCGCGCTGTGCGCGTCGCGCCACGGCGACGGTGCTGCATGCGTGCGCTGGCGTGGAGATGGCCACGCGGAGCCATAAGCGGGGTTGGGCGGCGCGGAACGGTGTTGAGCCTCCGTTCTGCTCCCTGTTGGCTGCCACGGCGGTTCAGCCGCCGCAAGACATGCCGGCGTGGTCGGGCCAGGGCGCCACCGACGCCAGGAAGAAGCCAAGTGCGCGTGCGGGGCTCCGGAGAAGCTGACTAGGCGGCGAGCAACGTGCCAAGGGCACTGTGGGCGCGTGACTGAAGATGATCAACGGTGTTCGACACTGAAACTGAATTTTAACTGAACTTGGCTGAAATAGTGCATGCAAGGTGTTCGACGAAATGATTCAGGCATGTAGGCATTTTCCCTAGAGCTGAAATTTGGTGGAGTGGTCACTCATTGCACCAGTAGGTTGCCTGAATTTTGGTGGAATTTTTGGGGAAGTGTAGATATGAATTTCACTAAATTTGGCAAATCTGGTCCAAACTTACAGGGAGTGAAATTTGAAAATTTTGAAAAGGAGACGAGTGGATCAAGATGGTTCTGGGTTGTGGGTTCAAAGGACTAGCCAGTAGAGTTGTTTTGAGTTCAAATCTCAACTGAAATGGGGTACTTGCTTTGAAAAACCATTTGGCCCAAAATAATTGATAGAAAAATATTTGAGAGATGAAACAATCAAAATAAAATCCAAAATTTGCTTGGATGAGTTGGGACAGGGATCTTAGATTGATAACAAGGAGGAGAGGAGGTTTTGGAGTGGTTTAACCACATGGGAGAAAATACAAGGTCATGGGTGGTTATCAATAGAATGAAAAATCCAAATCTTCATAGAGTTTTTTTTTTTGAAAATTTTGAAAGGTCTCAATCCACAGAAGAAAAATCAGCAAGGTTTTTGCTAAGACCAAATAAATTTTTTTGGAGTGTCACACATATCTAGCAAATACTTCACCATTCTGATTTTTGAACAACTTATAGTTGGAGTCAATTGACTCATCAGAAGAATGAGAAGATTCACATGTATAGCCAGATAAATTAGATGGATCAACTGGAGGTCCCTTTGCAGCAACCCATGAGGTTTTGGGGTACTACTCAGGCTTCCAATATGTACCATCAGCATTGAGTTTCCTCTCAAAGGCAATACCCTCTTTCCTAGGGTTCCTGTTGAGGATCTGCTTTTTAAGCACATCACAAAGTGTCTGATGCCCTTTGAGGCTTTTGTACATGCCTGTCATGTACAATTCCTTCAGCCCTGCATCATCAGTGATACTAGCAATGTCCTCAGATGAGGAATTAGTGATAACAGAGGCAGGTGAGGAATTTTTAACATTAGAAGCATTTGAACATTCAGGTGAGGAATTAGCATATTCTCGTTCAATGCATTTCAGACATGGAGGAACAAATTCTTCCTGAGCAGTGATGATTTGTTGAGCAAGTAATGAATCACGCTCCTTCTGAAGATCTTCATAACTCACTCTTAGCTTTTCAAGATTCTTTGAAGAAATTCATAAGAAAGCTTCTCATGATCAGACAAGAGAGTGTTATGATGACCTCGAAGGTTGTCATACTTAGAGTGAAGTCTCTGAAGACTTTCAGCCAAAGCTTTTGACTAATCCATTTCTTCACCCAACATATCATCGCTCTTACTAAGCATGTTGTGAGCCTTTTCCAAAGCTCTTTGTTGTTTAGCACCAAGAGAAGCAAGTTTGACATAACCGGGTCCAAATTCATCACCAGATTCATCATCACTGGATTCAGAGAGATAGCATTTAGTTACCTTTTCACCATCTGCCATAAGACATGGTGAGGAGGATGATGGTTCTGTTTCAAATGTCATAGACTTGAGAGATTCCTTGAAGTCCTCAAACCAAGGATCGTGACAGGTTCGATGACCTTCATAGACATCAGAGAGACGGTCCCAGATAAGCTTCGCATGATCGAGATGCATGATGTTCCTGAACTGATTTCGAGATAGACAGGAGCAGATGACATCCTTTGCCGTGAGGTTGAGGAGGGTGTACTTGCGAATGTCATCAGCTTCCGCCATCTTGCACAGATCGGTCAGACCAATCTCAGTGACGGTCCACAGCTCGCTATTCATCGCCATGAGGTGCTTCTTCATCATGGCCTTCCATTTGGGATACTTGTAACCGTCAAAGATAGGGCATGTCACTTTCTTCATACCTGCGATCGACATAACTAAAACTCCAGACGGTTAAACCAAAATCACACAGAACAAGGGAGTACCTTGCTACGATACCAATTGAAAGTGCGTTATATCGACTAGACGGGGTGAATAGGCGATTTTTATGAATTCTTCACTGAGGAATTTGCTAGTGAGGAAATTCCTTAGCGAAGAACTACGTGCAGCGGAATAAGTACTCAGAAGTAAACATAACAGAATACAAGCATAGTCCTCATGATGAAATGAAGACAAACACAGAGTACAGAAAGCGTAATCACAGGATAGCACAAGATGAAGCCAAACAGACTAAAGAAATTGAACTGAGGAAATTGAGAAAGTCTTCAGTCAAAGTCTTCAAACACAGATATGAACAAGCACACAACATAGTAATGAGGAAATGAAAGTGTTGAGGAAATAGAACCAGTTGGCTTGGTGAAGACTATGATTTGGTAGACTAGTTCCAACTGCTGTCTCAGTTGTACATCTGGTTGGAGCGGCTAGGTATTTAAACCTGAGGACACACAGTCCCGGACACATAGTCCTCATCGTATTCTCCTTGAGCAAAGGACACACAGTCCTCGCCCAATCACTCGGGGTAAGTCTTCAGGTGACTTCCAAACCTTCACAAACTCGGTCACTCGGTGATCCACAATTCCTCTTGGATGCACTAGACATTGACGCCTAACCGTCTGGAAGAAGCACAATCTTGAAAGGTAACAAGCGTCGGATCCATGCAGGATCAATCTCTTCAGTGATGCTCAATCACCTTGGGTTTGTAGGTGTTTGGGTTTGGGTTTTGGATTTTCCTCACTTGATGATTTTCGCTCAAAGTCCTCGGAGGATGGGATGCTCTCAAATGACAAGTGTCAGTTTCTCGGGAAGTAGCCAACCAGCTAGTGGTTGTAGGGGGCGGCTATTTATAGCCTACGGAGCAGCCCAACATGATAAGACATAAATGCCCTTCAATGATATGACCGTTAGGTGGATAAGATATTTTGGGACAGTTGGCGCGTAGCACAGCAACGGTCGGAAATTTGAGGTACAAATTCCTCAGGGCTTATCATGTTCCTCACTGTGTAGGCAATCCGCACTGGCGAATTCCTAACTCCTCAGTCAGAACAAAGTCCTAAGTGATCAGAAGAACTGACTGTATAAGATTTCTAATGGCTTCACTCGAAAGGGTTGGTAGGTGTAGGATTTTGAGTTGAGCATCACATGGAAATTTTTCCATAGTATTTCCTCGACCCCCTTTAACAGTACGGTGTTTCCTATGACTCAAGAAAGAGAAAATGAAACTACTAAAACAAAAGTCTTCACGCTTCATGTTCCTCAAATGAATACCATGTCTTCAAGGTCACACCAATTTCTTCACTTTCAAAGTCTTCAGAAAGTCTTCAGAATACCAAAGTCTTCAGTCGAAGAACTTCATTTTTAGGGGTCGACTTTCTCTGTAAATATCAAAATCCTCATGGACTTATAGACCTGTGTACACTCATAAACACATTAGATCCTTAACCTCTAAGTCTTCAATACACCAAAATCACTAAGGGGCACTAGATGCACTTACACCTCGACACTTATCTTGATACATTGGGCATCACTCATGAGTTCTCAGCTCCATACACACCTCAGCAGAATGGCATCGTGGAGCGCAAAAACAGAACCCTCATTGAGATGGCTCGGACGATGCTTGATGAGTAAAAGACTCCAAGAAAATTCTGGCCTGAAGCCATTGATACCGCATGCCACGTAATCAACCGTGTTTATCTTCAAAAGCTTCTAAAGAAGACATCATATGAGATACTAGCTGGTAAGAAGCCAAACGTCAGTTACTTCAGTGTATTTGGTGCTAGGTGCTGGATCAAGGATCCACATCACACTTCCAAATTTGCACCGAAAGCACATGAAGGTTGTATGCTTGGTTATGGAAAGGATTCACACTCCTATAGAGTCTTCAACCTCTTTCACTACAAAGTGGTTGAAACTGTGGATCTGCTGTTCGATGAAACTAACGGCTCGCAAAGAGAGCACCTGCCAAATGTGATAGATGAAGTCTCACCAAGTGAATCCATCAAGCTTATGGGTACTGGAGAAATCATACCTTCAGAGGCTCAGGCTGAAGAAGAACTCATCATTTCAGCACCTAATCAACCTGAAGACACTGCTCAGACCGAAGTTAATACTGATAATGAAGACAATGATCAGCAAGACCAAGGTATTCGTCCAGTTCATCCTCGTGTTGCAAATGAAGTGCAGATTGAGAAGATAATCGATAGCATCAATGCACCTGGTCCACTCACTTGTTCAAGAGCAACACAGCTAGCAAATTTCTGTGGGAACTTTGCATTTGTCTCTATATCTGAACCCAAGAAAGTTGCTGAAGCCTTCATGGAACTTGAGTGGATTCAAGTGATGCAAGAAGAGCTTCAACAGTTCGAGCTGAATAATGTGTGGGAATTGGTTAAGCGTCCTGACCCTCTCAAGCATAACATCATTGGCACCAAATGGATCTATCGCAACAAACAAAATGAGCATGGTCAAGTTGTAAGAAACAAGGCTCATCTCGTTGCTCAAGGATACACTCAAGTTGAAGGGATTGACTTCGATGAAACATTTGCTCCCATGGCTAGGCTTGAAGCCATTCACATACTGCTGGCCTACGCCAACCATCACAACATCTTCTTGTACCAAATGGATGTGAAGAGTGCTTTTCTCAATGGCAAGATTGAAGAAGAAGTGTATGTTGCACAACCACCTGTCTTTGAAGACCCAAAACATCCTGACATGGTATACAAGCTCAACAAGGCACTGTATGGCCTCAAACAAGCCCCTCGCGCTTGGTATGACACAATCAAAGACTTCCTGAAGAGCAAAAGCTTCAAACCTCGTTCACTGGATCCTACACTTTTCACAAAGACATATGATGGAGAATTGTTTGTGTGCCAAATCTATGTGGATGACATTATCTTCGGCTGCACCAACAAGAGATACAGTGATGAGTTTGGACACATGATGCAAGAGCAATATCAGATGTCCATGATGGGTGAGCTGAAATTCTTCCTAGGTCTTCAAATCCTTCAGCAGAGCAACGGCATCTTCATACCACAAGAGAAATACCTCAAAGATTGCCTGAAGAAGTTTGGAATGCAAGACTGCATAGGATACACGACGCCAATGCCAACCAAAAGTCATCTGGGCCCCGACGACAATGGTAAAGAGTTCCATCAAAAGGTATACAGATCCATGATTGGTTCTTTACTCTATTTATGTGCATCTAGGCCAGATATAATGCTTAGCATTTGCATGTGTGCCTGATTCCAAGCGGCACCAAAGGAGTCGCATCACTTAGCTGTGAAGCGAATTCTTCGGTATTTGGCTTACACCCCAACACTAGGATTGTGGTATCCAAAGGGCTCAGAGTTTGATCTAGTTGGATTCTTAGATGTTGATTATGCTGGTGACAAGGTTGATTGCAAGTCCACATCAGACACATGTCACTTTCTTGGACGATCTCTTGTCTGTTGGTATTCAAAGAAGCAGAACTGTGTATCTCTCTCCACTGCTGAATCCGAATACATTGCTGCTGGATCTTGCTGTGCTCAGCTTTTGTGGATGAAGCAAACTCTCAAGGACTATGGCATCCACCTGAAGCATCTGCCAATCTACTGCAACAATGAAAGAACCATCGAGATTGCCAATAACCCAGTTCAGCACTCGAAGACAAAGCACATTCAGATTCGTCATCATTTTCTCAAAGATCATGTCATGAAGGAAGATATTGCTATCATTCACGTCAACACTGAAGAGAAATTGGCAGATATCTCCACAAAGCCCTTTGATGAGAAAAGGTTTTTCAAGTTGCAGTGTGAGCTAAATATCTTAGAATCATCGAATGTCCTGTAATTGGACACACATCCTAATGCTTATGCATGTTGACGACTTAGATGTGCAACACAAAAAGTAACGTATATCTTCAATCAATGAAGACATACACTCTAAGTGTGAATACATTAACACGGAATTTGACTTCAGAGCGCCACGATAATTGTGCGTCGTCTCTGGGTCTAATACTTCCTATACGGTGGGTAACGCCACCACCAAAATCCTTTTGAAGTGTTTCATGTGGCATCATAATCGCATAGTCTTCGCATTTTGTTTGTCTTCAACATTGATTTGACTTCAAGGTTTATCTTCGGAATGTTGAGTTGGTCTGATATATATATATACACATATATATATATATACATATATATACATATATATATATATATATATATATATATATATATTCGTGTTTTTTCCTCTACAACATTCACTTATAGCTATGTCTTCATGCTTGAATCTTTTCTTGATCTAAGTGAATGTGAACGGACCCTAACCCCCTCTGTGCTTCTATCTCAAACTCTATCTGTCCAAATCATATGCATTTTATTGAAACCTGTCGATTGTCTTCTCTGAGTCCTTGTTAGTAGAAGACATAGAGACAAACATTTAAATCTGGTTTAATTGCCATATCCTTTTGCCTGAATACCGGAGAAGCCGGAACGACCACCCGACAATCCAGGAATGCGTGCGAACATGGATCAACTCCCGATGAGTTGCATGCAAGCCACATGTCCTTCAGATGTGAACAGCCAGGGGCACCTGCGTAATTATGCTGTGCAGTCCCTATCCCTATAAATACACAACTCAAAGTGGTCATTATCTCTTCTTCCACCTCTCCGCCTTGCACAAACCCTAGCGCCTCTGCTAGCTCGCGTCGACGCTGAAGACGAAGTGCTTAGCTGTCGCGACCTCTTCGACGCCTTCCTCACGCCGGCCGTGGACCTCGTCCTCTCTGCCGCCGCCGTAGGTGTTTTCTACCACCAAGTTAGGGCACGAGAGATTGAACTGCTCGGCCTCTCTCTTCACCTCGTCTAGCAATTCATCAAGCGGTAATCAAATCTTACTTTTTACTGCCTTTTAGATTCCTCACTTCAAAATATGGATCCATCCTTATCTTCATCTCATATCATGCCAAGTATATTCACTTATGCTTCATAACTAGTTAGATTCCTCACTTGTACTTATTCATGGATTCGTACAAATCTGGAACCGACTCTCTTCAAATAAGTGAATGTCTTCGCGCTATGAGGTCAATGTCTTCAAACTGATTTATCTTCAAAATCTTCCGAGAATGCATATGACCTCTTGCCCTTCCCTCGCATCTCTAATGCTGTCACAGGTACATGTCCGTGGGAGAATCCCTTGGTTCCCATAGTCTGCATTCATTTGCAGAGTTCTTACAGCGTCATATTCACTCACCTGAAGCCAGTTCCTATCTGACCAGCAAGAGGAAGCCATTCACTGTCTTGAAGCCTTTTAATCCGAATACAATTGCAACACAGAAATCAGCTAGAAAGGGCGGCAGGCAGCGCCGTGGAGATACAACCAAGGATTTGCCTCCAGATCTGTTTGAGCTATACAAATCAGACCCCGAGGAGAGCTATGGCGAGCGCAAGACCCGAATCCAATGGATTCGAAGATATTGGGCAGAGTAATAGTTCATGTACAGATTTGTGACTGCTGAATATGCTAAAAAGAACGCCATCAAGGGCCCCTGGGGAGATATTCTATACATAAATCTGCAGCCCAAGTCCAAGTCTAAAGCCATTGCTCAAGGCTTATTCCCTTGCATGTTTCGAGGGCCACAACCAGAGAATGCCGACCCATCATCACTGTTGTGGTGTTGCGACGACAATATCTTCAAGCGCAATTATCAATTTGCCAAGAGTCTGCTGTCAAGAGCAAGAAGGACCTGGGACTTGACTACAAACCTGGTCCATCTGCTCCCAGGGCTGATGGCACCCGTGATGCCAATTCAAATTTCATCGGCCCCTTCTACAACCTTTATGGCCTTCTCACTCACATAGCTGTACAGGGGGCTATGGTGGAGCACTCTGCTGATGACGCAGACTCAGAAGATGTGCCAGCACCACCAAAGCCGCAGAAGAAGAAGAAATCAAAGGCTTCAAAGCCCCCTGCCTGACCAAAAGCTTCGCGTGTGAAGCCATTGGCCACTGCACCTCCTGAAGCAAATGTGCAGTCGGAAGACTTGTCTCATGTCTCCAAAAAGGCCGAGAAGACAAAGAAACCCAAGAAGCCCAAGAAGATTTCCAGGCATGAATTGACTCCAGCTGCCGTTCTCAGGAACGAAGAAGACACCATTGGTCTGTCAAGTGACGAAGATCTTGGTGATGACGCCCTTGAGCAACTCATCAAGAGCAAACAATAGGCCGAGATCTTCAACAATCTACCCCTCTTTGATGTGGATATTCTAAACAACTTCATTGATGAGTGGTTCGACGATCAAAGCAAAGCATCGATGATCTTCAGCTTCATGTGGATATCAGCACCACCTTCCATGGAGCTATTGCAAATGAGTTGGTCGTGGCTCAGAAAATTGTTGAGCTGAAGAACAAAATTAACTATGAGAAGGCTCACTTCAAGAAGAACATGGCCAAGCTCACAATGAGGCTGAGAAGCGCAAAGCTCTTGGCCGTCCTGGCATCGACCCAAGAATGGCTGCTAAGCCAACAAAGAAGTCTGCTGCGGTCCAAACTGAAGCACCAAGGCAGGAAGAACCTTGCATTGTCTTCCCTGCCAGCATGACAGACTCGAAGCCTAAGGTCCCCTCAGCAGCTTTAGAACTGAAGAAGACCAGGGCAGCTGAAGTTGATGCCAGAAAGCGCAAGCACAAGAACACCGCTGATGAAGCCCCATCCAAGAAGAAGCTGAAGACAAAGTCTTCAACGAAAGAGCGTGCTGCGGCCTCTGAGCCCCTTGTGGTTGAGCCCATTTCTGTTGCTCGACCAGCCTCCACCAACCAAGAGCGTCGCCTAGTGATTCACGAGCCTGCTTTCACATAGGCTCCTGAAGATGAAAAAGTTCCAGCTGTTGACCCCACCACAGCTGAAGACATTGATCGTGAATACAATGTTGAAGATGATGAAGTCCTTCCTCAACTCGAGCATCAAGTGGTATCATCGCCTGTTCTTACAAATAGCGAACTCATCAGCATTGGTCGTCCATTGACACCAATTGCTCGGGATGATTCATGGGCAGATCGCCCTCCAGAAGACACCCCCATTTATGAAGACACACCCAGAACTCCAACACCTCAAGTCACCACTTTGGTGCTTGACGATGATAACTACATGGTACAGACCTCTTTGTCACCACAGGCATCGCCCGCTTTCCGCAGGCTTCGCAAAGGCCCCAGGCCACAGGTCACCATGTCGAGCATTCCATAAGGGGAGGTGCAACAAAGCTCAATAGCACGTCAAGTGTTTCTTGAAGCCACCCCAACTGTGAGTGTCTCCGAGTCTGAAGCTAAAGCTGCTGAAGACATTTCGGCTGCATCAGCAGATGAAGAAAAAGAAGAACCAAGAGAAGAAGAAAGAGTCGCTACACCCCTCCTACTGAACCAGTCATTCTCGGGGAGAATGAGTCTGTGCCCAAACCTCCTGTTACAGAACAAGCAGAGGTTGAAACTACTGAGGCGGCCACAAACAATTATGCTGAAGGCAATGACATTGTCATGGCTGAAGATAATGTGGCTCCTGAAACTAATGTGGCGCCCGAAGACAATATGGCGCCTGAAGCCACTATGGATACTGAAGCCCCAGTTCCCCCTCCAAGGCCTCACACCATTGAACAAACCTGTAATCGTGGTGAACTTGCCACAGTTTGATGGCCCGTTATGGTGCCTCCCACTGCTCCCGGGCCTCAATATGACTATCATGTGGAGCAGAGGCCACAAGTTCAGAAGCCAAAGCCCAGGCTACCAAGGCTTCCAGGTGCTGCCACATCCCCAGGATCATTCAACGTGAACAGCTTCAGGGCACACAATACCTTGTTCAATAGCGCCAAGAATCCATACTCGAAGCCAAAGATCTCATTTGATCGATTCTGGAGCTATCAGCAGCGCAACTACTACTCCTGCATTATGTACAATCAGGGGTGAATCTTTCCGCACATGCGCCTTGATTGTGAAGCCATTGGCAGGCTGCCCTGTCTTGAAGAAGCCCTTGACTGTTTCGGGGAGGTTGGTCTTCTCCCATTCGTCACTGACAAGGAGCACTGGAATGAAGAGCTTCAGCTGCAGTTCTATGCCACTCTTCACATTCGTGGCTACAACAGGGATTCAAAGACATGGGTCCTTGAGTGGATGTTAGGAGATGTACATCATGAAGCCAAAGCTCAAGACATCATTGAGCTTACTTCCCTCCCCACTCTAGGCGAGTTCTATGAACCTGGTTATCAGCGTCATCGCGATGAACTGCAGAGTGTCTTCCAAAAGCCTGAACCCAATATGAGTGAGATGTTGAGTATGACGAAGCCATTGCCTTCTGATGCTGAATATCCCAAGGAATTCTTTGTCAAGGACCTCGAGTACTTGCCTCGCATAGTCTATCACATTCTGAGGCATACTCTATGGCCAATCAAGGGATATACTGCTGAAGCCAAACTTGAAGGAGCCATGAAGACTTTGGTGTTTTACATCATCAATGGCATCAGATTCAACACCCAGGATTTCTTCATCAGACAACTTGCTACATCTGGGATTGATCTGTTTGTCCCGAAGTTGTATGCTCCATGGGTGATGCGCCTGATCAAGCTCCACTCTTCTATTAACTATCAGCCCTCAGCGCGCAACCATGTTGTCTTTCTTCCCGTGGTTGATTTGTCCGTCGAAGCCATCTACCCAGAGCCTGCCAAGGAGCCGCTATATCTTCATAATGTTGATCACCAAAGCTTCACGCAGCCCATAGAAGGCATTCATGTCCCCAATGCTGCAACTCCTGCTTATCCTTTGGCTGGCAATATACGTGTGCCTCATCGTGCCAACACCGATGCCACTGACAGTACAATAGCTCAAAGTCCTTAGAAGCATTCTCGTGTTCTCAATGACTGAGAGCTTCTTGTGGCCTTACATCAGAAGCAGGATAAGCATCACGACTAGCTCAAGCGTCAGATGCAGAGCATCTTGGTGGACGTCAATCACATCAGAAATTTGGCCACCAAGAACTCGTTCGTTGCCCATGAAGCCCGTCAGCGGTCTTGGAAGAGTCTCACACTACTTTTCCCTGAAGAAGATCTTCGCAAAGATGGCTTTGCTGAGGGCTTCAAATTTGACTCCAGACCTCCACGCAATGCAAGCTGGCGCCGAAATCCATCAATAGAAGATTCTGAGTACTCGTCTTCGGCTGCAACTGTTGTTGTGAGAGTCGTCGATGAAGAAGACGACGCCAATTCACCAACCATGGCTTCACTACATATCGGCACTGCACCAGGCCCTTCTGCTCCACCGAACTCCAATGTCGACCCTGCACCTACATCTACTCCTGATGGGAACGAGTAGATACTCTATGTCTTCAAACCTTTTTGGTCATTACTGACAAAAGAGGGAGAAGCATATGAGTTGATAGTCTTCAAGCGGGTCCTTATGGGTGGTTGCACTATTTTTGCCAAGTGTTTACAACTCTCGTTTTTTTTGATACATTTGGTTCTTTGGGTTGTAACACTTAAACTCGATGGTCGTCTGCTACTTTTTCTGCTACTCTGTGATGCGATGATAAATTCCGCATGAAGTCATTCCGCAGACATCCATTTTTCATTATGCATGTCATTATCTTTGTTATATATTTATATGCATGATGAATTGTCTTTATAAGTTGAAGAGGATCTCCACAAAGTAAAACCTGCCATGTGCATTTGCATTCAAAAGCAAACTACTTATATACACATCTTCAGGGGAGCCTTTTTGCTACTTATGAAGACAATGCCGTAATTCTCAACTTTCACATACTTTTATCCCCGTTGAAAACTTCAACCAGTTTTTCATTAATCACCAAAAAGGGGGAGATTGTAAGTGCATCTAGTGCCATCCCTAGTTGGTTTTGGAGTATTGACGACGAACTTGGTTGAGAGACTAATGTGTTTGTGAGAATTGCAGGTAACACAGGTAGTAGTCTCATATTGATTCGGTTTACCTACCAGAGATGACCCCTAAGAATGTGTGAAGACATTGAAGACAATGGTGGTCCGTGAAAACATTCACATTCAAGACTATGACATGAGAAGACATCGTATGAAGACTATGGAGTACGAAGACATAGTTGTTTTGTAGTTTCCTTTTCTTCTTTGTTGAGTCATAGGAACCACCGTACTGTTAAGTGGGGTCCAAGTGAACAAAGTCAGAGTGACTAATGTGATGCTCAACCAAATCCTATGTCTTCGAGGGAAGACAATGAGAGCAAATCTTATCCAGAGCTGGATAGGTCAGCTTAACTTGTAGCCCAAGTCAAGCTGCCGCGTGTGTTTGAAATCTGACCGTTGTACACGTGGCAGTTCCTTAGTGACCCAGGGTCATTGATACGTCACCGTCATATCTATAATTTTTGATTGTTCCATGCCAATATTATACAACTTTCATATACTTTTGGCAACTTTTTATACTATTTTTTGGGACTAACATATTGATCCAGTGCCCAGTGCCAGTTCCTGTTTGTTGCATGTTTTTTTGTTTCACAGAAAATCCATATCAAACGGAGTCCAAACGGGATAAAAACTGACAGAGATTTTTTTTTTGGAATATATGTGATTTTTGGGAAGAAGAATCAATGCGAGACGATGCCCGAGGAGGCCACGAGGCAGGGGGCGCGCCCAGGGCCCTCGTGGCCATCCCGTAAGGAGGTTGGTGCCCTTCTTTCACCACAAGAAAGCTAATATCCATATAAAAATTATGTCCAAATTTCAGCCCAATCGGAGTTACGGATCTCTGGGAATATAAGAAACGGTGAAAGGGCAGAATCTGGAACGCAGAAACAGAGAGAGACAGAGAGATAGATCCAATCTCGGAGGGGCTCTTGCCCCTCCGTCGCCATGGAAGCCATGGACCAGAGGGGAAACCCTTTTCCCATCTAGGGAGAAGGTCAAGGAAGAAGAAGAAGAAGAAGGGGGGCCCTCTCCACCTGATGATAAAAGAGTTAGGGCTGCAACTAGTGAGTTTAGTGATTTTGCTTCTGTTTGGTGGAGAGAACATTGTCGTAAACATCCTAATAATATTCCTGCCACTTGGGAAGCTTTGAAATTAGTAATGCGTCACCGATTTGTTCTTGGATATTATGAACATGACTTGCTAAATAAACTACAACGGTTGAACCAAGGATCTAAATCTGTGGAAGACTATTATCAAGAATTGCAAATGGGCATGTTACGTTGTGGTTTAGTTGAGACCGAGGAAGCCTCTATGGCTAGGTTCTTGGGTGCATTGAATAGAGAAATTTATGACATACTTGCTTATAAAGATTATCATTCAATGACCCGTTTATTCCATCTTGCTATACATGTTGAACATGAAGTGAAGGGTCGCTCAAGAATACATTCTTATTTTTCTGCAGGTCATACCTCTACATGGGAGCCACGCACCCCTGCTACCCCGTCCGCTCACACCTCCACGACAGCACCTGCCACCTCTCGATCGGGGCCTACTTCATCAACTTCAGCATCACACACTTCGGCACCACTGAAAATTTCTACACCAATTACAACAAAAAGTTCGTCATCATCGTCCGCTGCCTCCAAAAGAACAAAGGATATCCAGTGCCACACTTGTAAGGGATTTTGCCATGTCATGAAGGAGTGTCCTAATAAGTGTGTATTGATCATTCATGAAGACGGCGAGTACGATTCCGCTAGTGATTTTGATGAAGACACATATGCCTTGCTTGCTGCACATGAAGACGATGACACAAGCCCGACGCAAGAGGAAGAACATGTGACCGCCGACGCCGCCGATAAGTACATGAGTCTTATATCACATCGTGTACTTAGTGCTCAGATTGTCAAAGCAAAGAAGGATCAGTGTCACAATCTCTTCCACATCAAAGGAGTTGTCAAGGAGCGTTCCGTTCGCATAATCATTGATGGAGGGAGTTGTAACAATTTAGCAAGCATTGACATGGTGGAGAAGCTCTCCCTACCTCCCCGACAACATCCACAACCTTACTACATTCAATGGTTTAATGATGGTGGAAAGGTAAAGGTAACACGCATGGTGAGAGTTCCTTTTTCTTTAGGTTCATACCATGATGCTATTGATTGCGATATTGTGCCTATTCAAGCTTGTTCTATGTTACTAGGAAGTCCATGGCAGTATGATAAACAATGTTTACATGATGCATGGTAGAACTAATCAGTACACTCTCACACATAAAGGGAAGAAAATCATTCTACACCCTATGTCTCCTAAGCAAATTTTAAAAGATGATGAGTTAGAACAAATTCATAAGATGCACAAATCTGATCCTAGCACATCTAAAGAAACTAAATTGAAAGGTGCTTCTTTCGTAGCTACACGTGCTGAAATTTTTGAGTTAGATGCTCACACTGATGAATGGTATGCTCTTGTTTGCAAAGAATTTTTGTTTTCATTTGAGGATATGCCTCCTTCTTTGCCTCCTGTTGTCGCTAACCTTTTACAGGAGTATCATGATGTTTTCCCAAAGGAAGTACCACCAGGGCTGCCACCCATGAGAGGAATTGAACATCAAATTGACTTGATACCTGGCGCCTCATTATGCAACCGTGCACCGTACCAGACTAATCCAGAGGAGACAAAGGAGATTCAGCGACAAGTTCAAGAACTACTCGAAAAAGGTAACATTCGTGAATCCCTTAGCCCATGTGATGTACCAATTTTACCTGTTCCTAAAAAGACGGTACTTCATGTATGTGTGTTGATTGTAGAGCCATCAATAATATTACAATTCGATATCGTCATCTTATTCCTAGATCAGATGACATGCTTGATGAACTCAGTGGCTCAGTTGTGTTTTCTAAAGTGGACTTGCGTAGTGGATACCTTCAAATTCGTATGAAACTAGGTGATAAATGGAAAACTGCTTTCAAAGCTAAATTTGGTTTATATGAGTGGTTAGTTATGCCTTTTGGATTGACTAATGCACCATGTACTTTCATGAGACTAATGAATGAAGTTTTGCGAGCTTTCATTGGCCGATTTGTGGTAGTATATTTTGATGATATTTTGATTTATAGCAAGTCACTAGAGGAACACTTAGATCATTTGCGTGCTGTTTTTTCTGCTCTGCGTGATGCACATTTATTTGGTAATATCGAGAAGTGCACTTTTTGCACGGATCGAGTCGCTTTTCTTGGCTATGTTGTGACATCGCAGGGAATTGAAGTTGATAAAGCCAAGGTTGAAGCGATCCAGAGTTGGCCGACCGCTAACTCGGTCACACAGGTACGAAGTTTTCTCGGACTTGCTGGGTTCTACCGGTGGTTCATGAAAGATTTTAGTACCATCGCAGCGCCGCTCAACGAGCTCACAAAGAAAAATGTGGCATTTGTTTGGAGCGACGCACAAGAAGAAGCCTTCACTACTCTTAAAGATAAGCTTACACACGCCCCTTTGCTACAATTACCTGATTTTAATAAGATGTTTGAATTAGAATGTGATGCTAGCGGCATTGGTTTAGGTGGTGTTTTATTGCAAGAAGGAAAACCAGTAGCATACTTTAGTGAAAAGCTCAATGAGCCTAGTCTGAATTATTCAACATATGATAAAGAACTTTATGCACTAGTTCGGACTTTGGAGACATGGCAACATTATTTATGGCCTAAGGAGTTTGTCATACATTATGATCATGAATCACTCAAGCATATTATAAGTCAAAGCAAACTGAATCGTGGACATGCAAAATGGGTTGAATTTATTGAATCCTTTCCTTATGTTATTAAACACAAGAAAGGGAAGGAGAATGTTATTGCCGATGCCTTGTCTAGACGCTATACTATGTTATCACAACTTGACTTCAAATTTTTTGGACTTGAAACTATAAAAGAGAAATACGCTAATGATGTTGACTTTAAAGGTATACTGCTCAATTGCAGAGAGGGTAGAACTTGGAACAAGTTCGTCGTTAATGACGGATTTGTTTTTCGCGCTAACAAGCTATGCATCCCGGATAGCTCTATTTGTCTTTTGTTGTTACAGGAGGCGCATGGAGGAGGACTTATGGGACATTTTGGCGTCAAGAAGACAGAAGACATTCTTGCTAGTCATTTCTTCGGGTCAAAAATGAGAAGGGATGTGGAGAGATATGTTGCACGCTGCACGACATGCCAAAAAGCTAAGTCATGCTTGAACCAACATGGTTTATATATGCCTCTTCCTATTCCTAGCACTCCTTGGGAAGATATATCTATGGACTTTGTATTAGGACTGCCTAGAACACGACGGGGGAGGGATAGTATATTTGTTGTTGTCGATAGATTCTCTAAGATGGCACATTTTATACCTTGTCATAAAAGTGACAATGCTACTCACATTGCCGATTTGTTCTTTAGAGAAGTAGTTCGTTTACATGGTGTGCCAAATACAATTGTTTCTGATCGTGACAAAAAATTTCTTAGCCACTTTTGGAGGGTGTTGTGGACAAAACTGGGGACTAAGCTTTTATTTAGTACTACATGTCATCCTCAAACAAATGGTCAAACTGAAGTGGTTAATCGAACATTGTCTACTATGCTTAGGGCTGTTTTGAAAAAGAACTTAAAAATGTGGGAAGAATGTCTACCTCATGTAGAGTTTGCATATAATTGTTCAGTTCATTCTACCACAAAGTTGTTCCGTTTTGAGATTGTTTATGGATTTATACCCTGGGCGCCTATTGATTTATTACCTATTCCATCTTCGGAGAAGGTAAACCTTGATGCTAAAGAACGTGCTGAGCTAGTATTGAAAATGCATGAGATGACTAAGAAAAATATGGAACGCATGAATGCCAAGTATAAACTTGCTGGTAGTCAGGGTAGGAAAAGTCTTGTGTTTGAACCAGGTGATTTAGTATGGTTACATTTGCGAAAAGACCGTTTCCCTGATTTATGAAAGTCAAAATTAATGCCTCGTGCAGATGAACCTTTTAAGGTGATAGAAAAAATTAATGAGAATGCGTATAAGCTTGATCTGCCTGCAGAATTTCGGGTTAGTCCCACATTTAATGTTGCAAACTTAAAACCTTATTTGGGAGAGCATGAAGATGTACCGTCGAGGGCGACTTCTATTCAAGAAGGGGGGATGGTGAGGACATCTCTGCCACAGTTGCACCCACCGCGACATCAGTTATTCCATCTGGACCTATGACTAGAGCACGCGCGAGACAGATAAATGACGAGGTACTATCACTCCTTTGTACATATGATTTAACTAATTAAAATATTATATTACACTCATGTTTGGATTTACTTGTACTCAGGAACGAAGGTGTTGGAGAGATAAAGAGGAAAAGCCGCATGCAGATGGAAGATGAAAAATGTTGCACGTTGATTCCACAAGCAGCAACACTATTGACATGCAAGAAGCTACCTAGCCACGTACGTGCTGAAGTGCAAAAGGAGGAGGAGTATTAGGCTTCCTGGACCGGAGAAGGCCACGTCCGCGTGCAGCCCACACCATCAACAGTTAAACAAGGAAATAAACTACATGTGGGCCAGCTCATGATTATGATTTCTTTAAGTCGTAGCCGACCAGGATTCGTCTACGCGCAGGCGGCTGTACGCTAATAAATAGTTAGCTACTGTTAGGTTTAGACTTCGGGTTTTATTGTATTGTCTAGCTTTCGCTACAATTCGCATCTACGAGACGTGTAGGACTACCGCCTTGTCAGATCCACAGTGGAACTCCAACTTTTTATCTAGTTCGTGTACTCAATTTATCATCCACAATTTCAGTTGCAATTCACCTTTGTTCTTGCTGGTTCTTCGGTTGCTTGCAGGAACTCGAACCTCGTTGTTCAGGTTGATCGTACCTACGGCAAGGTTAATAACATCGGAGATTGGTTTAGCCATTGTCGAGGCATATCGTCAGGTACGGTATAGCCGGATCGTCAAGGTCAAAATCCACCAAATCGATAGTTATCCCCACTCTCATCGAAAGATCGGGCCACCGTCACATCATGCATGACTTGAGCATTCATTGTCGTATTGCTTTGTATGATCGTAAGATAGCTAGCATGATATTTTCATGGCTTTTCCATTTTTTGATATCTTTGCTACGCTAGATCATTGCACATCCCGGTACACCACCGGAGGCATTCATATAGAGCCATATCTTTGTTCTAGTATTGAGTTGTAAATAAATAAAAGTATGATGATCATCATTATTAGAACATTGTCCCAGGTGAGGTTATCAAAATAAAAGAGGCCAAAGAAGCCCACCAAAAAAAAGAGAAAAAAGAGAGAAGAGAGAAGGGACAATGTTACTATCCTTTTACCACACTTGTGCTTCAGAGTAGCACCATGTTCTTCATATAGAGAGTCTCTTGAGTTATCACTTTCATATACTAGTGGGAATTTTCATTATAGGACTTGGCTTGTATATTCCAACGATGGGCTTCCTCAAATGCCCTAGGTCTTCATGAGCAAGCAAGTTGGATGCACACCCACTTAGTTTCAGTTTGAGATTTCATACACTTATAGCTCTTAGTGCATCCGTTGCGTGGCAATCCCTACTCCTCGCATTGACATCAATTGATGGCCATCTCCATAGCCCGTTGATTAGCCGCGTCGATGTGAGACTTTCTACTTTTTATCTTCTCCACACGACCTCCACCATCATATTCTATTCCACCTATAGTGCTATGTCCATGGCTCATGCTCATGTATTGCGTGAAAGTTGAAAAGGTTTGAGAACGTCAAAAGTATTAAACAATTGCTTGGCTTGTCATCGGGGTTATGCATGCTTTTAATATTTTGTGTGGTGAAGATGGAGCATAGCCAGACCATATGATTTTGTAGGGATAACTTTCTTTGTCCATGTTATTTTGAAAAGACGTGATTGCTTTATTAGTATGCTTGAAGTATTATTGTCTTAATGTCAAATGATAGACTATTGCTTTGAATCACTCGTGTCTTACTATTCATGCCATGATTAGATCACATGATCACGATTATGCTAGGTAGCATTCCACATCAAAATTATTATTTTTATCATTTACCTACTCAAGGACGAGCAGGAATTAACCTTGGGGATGTTGATACGTCACCGTCATATCTATAATTTTTTATTGTTCCATGCCAATATTATTCAACTTTCATATACTTTTGGCAACTTTTTATACTATTTTTTGGGACTAACATATTGATCCAGTGCCGAGTGCCAGTTCCTGTTTGTTGCATGTTTTCTTGTTTCATAGAAAATCCATATCAAACGGAGTCCAAACGGGATAAAAAACTGACGGAGATTTTTTTTGGAATATATGTGATTTTTGGGAACAAGAATCAATGAGAGACGATGCCTGAGGGGGCCACGAGGCAGGGGGCGCGCCCCAGGGGGTCAGGCACTCCCTGGGCCCTCGTGGCCACCCCGTAAGGCGGTTGGTGCCCTTCTTTCACCGCAAGAAAGCTAATATCCAGATAAAAATTGTGTCCAAATTTCAGCCCAAACGGAGTTACGGATCTCCGGGAATATAAGAAACGGTGAAAGGGCAGAATCTGGAAGGCATAAACAGAGAGAGACATAGAGACAGATCCAATCTCGGAGGGGCGAGAATGTCAAGGAAGAAGAAGAAGAAGGGGGCCCTCTCCCCCTCTCTTCCGGTGGCGCCGAAACGCCGCCGTGGCCATCATCATCACCGCGATCTACACCAACACCTCCGTCATGTTCACCAACATCTTCATCACCTTCCCCCATCTATCTACAGTGGTCCACTCTCCTGCAACCCGCTGTGCCCTCTACTTGAACATGGTGCTTTATGCTTCATATTATTATCCAATGATGTGTTCCCATCCTATGATGTCTGAGTAGATTTTCGTTGTCCTATCGGTAATTCGTGAATTGCTATGATTGGTTTAAATTGCTTGTGGTTATGTTGCTGTCCTTTGGTGCCCATCATATGAGCGCGCGCGTGGATCACACCATAGGGTTAGTTGTATGTTGATAGGACTATGTATTGGAGGGCAAGAGTGACAGAAGCTTCAACCTAGCATAGAAATTGATGCATACGGGATTGAAGGGGGACCAATATATCTTAATGCTATGGTTGGGTTTTACCTTAATGAACGTTAGTAGTTGCGGATGCTTGCTAATAGTTCCAATCATAAGTGCATAGAATTCCAAGTCAGGGATGACATGCTAGCAGTGGCCTCTCCCACATAAAACTTGCTATCGGTCTAGTAATGTAGTCAATTGCATAGGGACAATTTTGCAACTCCTACCACCACTTTCCACACTCGCTATACTAACTTTATTGCTTATTTACCTAAAACATCCCCTAGTTTTTATTTACGTGCTCTTTATTATCTTGCAAACCTATCCCGTTACACCTACAAAGTACTTCTAGTTTCATACTTGTTCTAGGTAAAGCGACGTTAAGCGTGCGTAGAGTTGTATCGGTGGTCGATAGAAATTGAGGGAATATTTGTTCTACCTTTAGCTCCTCGTTGGGTTTGACACTCTTACTTATCGAAAGAGGCTACAATTAATCCCCTATACTTGTGGGTTATCAATCATTTAGGAACAATCAGGTCGGGTTGCCTCCTGGCTATAAATAGCCCACTCCCTACACCATAAATTGGTGGTTGCTTAGAGTTAGTGCACGGCTTTTTCGTTTG
Organism: Aegilops umbellulata; assembly: GCA_032464435.1. NCBI lineage: Eukaryota > Viridiplantae > Streptophyta > Magnoliopsida > Poales > Poaceae > Aegilops > Aegilops umbellulata. The sequence goes on along the minus strand of CP136058.1, from coordinate 9,152,908 downwards.
AGAGCAATCCACCTCCAAAGCATTTGAGAGAGAGATCCTTGCGAGGACAAAGCCCAAAACACCCAGAGCCAAAGAGTGTTAGGCATCACTGAAGTCTTTCTGTCTGCGTGACCTGAAGACTTGTTACACTTGAGGACTGTGAATCCTCTAGCCGGTTAGGCGTCGCGTTCTGAGCGTCCAAGAGTCATTGTGGATCGTCGGTGAGCGAAGTCTGTGAAGGTTTGGAAGTGTACCTTGAAGACTTACCAGAGTGATTGGGCGAGGACAGTGTGTCCTTAGCTCAAGGGAATAAGGTGAAGACGCGGTCTTCTGAGTTGAATCTTAGCCTCCCTAACCAGACGTACAGTTGTCACGGCAACCGGAACTGGACTACCAAATCTTTGTCTTCATCAAGCTACTGGTTCTATCCTTCACTTCCCTTTACTTTACATTTTGTCTTCGTGAAGTCATTGCTTGCCTTTATGATCTGATTGACTTCACTAAGTGAAGACTCTTTACTGCTTGGCTTCATACTATCTTCCATCCCGATCCATGCTACCTAGATGCTCATAGTCTTCGTGTTTTCACTTCATTGCTTACTTGACTATGGCTTGTCTAGTGTAGTCTACCTTCCGATGCTTATCAATAGGTTCAATTCTTCTGTTTGTCTTCAAAGCCTCCGTGTTTTGAAGACTTTCATAAAAATCGCCTATTCACCCCCCCTCTAGTCGATAACTAGCACTTTCAAATACGATAATAGTGAAACCTCAAAGGTAAAAACTCGATTCATCATAGCAAGATAGAGAGGGAGAAACACCATATGATCCAACTATATTAACAAAGCTCGCGGTACATCAAGATCGTGCCAAATCAAGAAAACGAGAGAGAGAGAGAGAGAGAGAGAGAGAGAGAGATCATACACATAGCTACTTGCACATACCCCTATCCTCGAGGGTGAACTACTCCCTCCTCATCATGGCGGCCGCAAGGATGATGAAGATGGCCTCCGGTGATGATTTCCCCCTCCGAAAGGGTGCCAGAATACGGCTCCAGATGGTATTTCGAATGTACAGAGGCATGCGGTGGAGGAGTCGAAGTTCTAGGGTTATTTCTGGTGGTTTCTCTATTTACAGGATTTTTTGGCGTCGATTTCACGCGAAGATGGGCAACAGGGTGCCCACTGAAGGAAATATGCCCTAGAGGCAATAATAAAGTTATTATTTATTTCCTTATATCATGATAAATGTTTACTATTCTTGCTAGAATTGTATTAACCGGAAACATAATACATGTGTGAATACATAGACAAACAGAGTGTCACTAGTATGCCTCTACTTGACTAGCTCGTTAATCAAAGATGGTTATGTTTCCTAACCATAGACAAAGGAGTTGTCATTTGATTAACAAGGTCACATCATTAGTTGAATGATCTGATTGACATGACCCATTCCATTAGCTTAGCACCCGATCGTTTAGTATGTTGCTATTGCTTTTATCCATGACTTATACATGTTCCTATGACTATGAGATTATGCAACTCCCGTTTACCGTAGGAACACTTTGTGTGCTACCAAACGTCACAACGTAACTGGGTGATTATAAAGGTGCTCTACAGGTGTCTCCGAAAGTATTTGTTGGGTTGGCGTATTTCAAGATTAGGATTTGTCACTCCGAATGTCGGAGAGGTATCTCAGGGCCTTCTCGGTAATGCACATCACATAAGCCTTGCAAGCATTGCAACCAATGAGTTAGTTGCTGGATGATGTATTACGGAACGAGTAAAGAGACTTGCCGGTGACGAGATTGAACTAGGTATTGGATACCGACGATCGAATCTCGGGCAAGTAACATACCGATGACAAAGGGAACAACATATGTTGTTATGCGGTCTGACCGATAAAGATCTTCGTAGAATATGTAGGAGCCAATATGGGCATCCAGGTCCCGCTATTCGTTATTGACCGGAGACGTGTCTCGGTCATGTCTACATTGTTCTCGAACCGTAGGGTCCGCACGCTTAAGGTTTCGATGACAGTTATATTATGAGTTTATGAGTTTTGATGTACCGAAGGAGTTCGGAGTCCCGGATGAGACCGGGTACATGACGAGGAGTCTCGAAATGGTCGAGACGTAAAGATCGATATATTGGACGACTATATTCGGAGTTCGAAAAGGTTCCGAGTGATTCGGGTATTTTTCGGAGTACCGGAGAGTTACGGGAATTCGTATTGGGCCTCATTGGGCCATACGAGAAAGGAGAGAAAGGGCCAAAAGGGTGGCCGCACCCCTCCCCTTGGACTAGTCCGAATTGGACTAGGGAGGGGGGGCGCCCCCTTCCTTCCTTCTCCTTCTCTCTTCCTTTTCCTTCTCTCCTACTCCCCCTACATGGAAGGACTCCTAGTTGGACTAGGAAAAGGGGAATCCTACTCCCGGTGGGAGTAGGACTCCCCTTGGCGCGCCCCTTCTAGGCCGGCCGCCCCTCCCCCTTGCTCCTTTATATACGGGGGCAGGGGGGCACCCCAGGACACACAAGTTGATCCTTGAGATCGTTCCTTAGCCGTGTGCGGTGCCCCCCTCCACCATATTCCACCTCGGTCATATTGTCGCAGTGTTTAGGCGAAGCCCTGCGTCGGTAGTTCATCAAGATCGTCACCACGCCGTCGTGCTGACGGAACTCATCCCCGGAGGTTTTGCTGGATCGAGACCCGGGGACGTCATCGAGCTGTACGTGTGTCAAGAACTCGGAGGCGCCGGAGTAACGGCGCTTGGATCGGTCGGATCGCGAGGAGGACGTACGACTACTTCCTCTATGTTGTGTCAACGCTTCCGCTTCGGTCTACAAGGGTACGTAGACAATACTCTCCCCTCTCGTTGCTATGCATCACCATGATCTTGCGTGTGCGTAGGAATTTTTTTGAAATTACTACGTTCCCCAACACCCACTACCCACCAGCCCACTGCCAAGGCCCCTAGCGCGCCCTGGTGGGTAGTGGCCACTTCCTTCACCTTCTGTTTCTCCCACGAAGATTCTAATGCCTCTTTTGTTCCAAAAAACATCAAAAAGTTTCGTTGCATTTGGAGAATTTTTATTTCTGCACAAAAAACAACACCATAGTAGTTTTACTGAAAACAACATCAGTCCGGGTTAGGTCGATTCAAATCATACCAAAATCATATAAAATTGTTGTAAACATGGCATGGATACTTCATAAATTATAGATACGTTGGAGACGTAACAACATCCCCAAGCTTAATTCCTGCTCGTCCTTGAGTAGGTAAATGATAAAAGAAATAATTCATGAAGTGTGAATGCTAGCATAGTGAATAAGTTTGATAAATGATAATTTCAATCACTTTTCCTAGCATCATAAAACATTATCTCATCTCATAAAACTCATCATGATAAAGTAGCAAATGAAAACAAATTTTTGATGTGGAATTCTACCTATCATATTCATCATATACTCTTTTCTTTTGTAGCATAGACATTTGGACTTGAATGATTGACATGAAGACATCAATACTCAAGCATACTAACAAGAAACCATGTCTTTTACAATAGAAAAACTAAAGAAAGTTATCCCTAGCCCATTATGCTCAATCATTGATCCATTCATGAAACACACTCAGATATTAGCTACATCCAATGCACAAGTATGACAATAGTGTTCCCTAGTTGGTGATTTGTAAGAGAAGATGAAGACTCAAAATAAAAATAAAAATAGCATAAAAGTAAATAGATAGGCCCTTCGCAGAGGGAAGCAGAGATTCCAGAGGTGCCAGAGCTCAAGGCTTAAACTGAGAGAAAATTGTTTTGAGATGCATGCTTTTCCTGTCAATGAAAACAACCAAGAATTCCTAATATCTTCTATGCTAGACAAATCATAGGAAGTTCCCAAACATAAAATAAAGTTTATTTCCCTTTCACCATTCGTACACAATCCATGGCTAGCCGTATCCACGGGTGCCTTCCATACCAACACTTTCCAAGGAATTTATTATTATCATCATAGTTTTTCATTTCAGGACTGGGCATCCCCTATTACGTGCCACACTCCCATGTGATGACAAATGAATAACACTCATCATTAGAATAACCCACCTAGCATGGAAAATATTGGCCACCCCCTGCCGCTTCATTAGCGGTACGGGCACACAATCCGGAAAGTTATTTTGAAAATTAGAGTTGGCACATGCAAATTTACTTGGAATGGCATGGAAATACCACTTGTGACAAGCGCACACGCCAGCCCCAAGGGTGCGCACCAATCGAGCCAACAACACCGCAACCTAAGTGACAAGAGACGACACCCTACCACCCTACTTCGGATCCTAGAGCCACCGCTCCGATGTCCACACCAACCCCGAGGTTGTGTCCTAGCCTAGTCGATAGCTTCCTCACCCTAGCGACCAAAGCTAACACCCTCACACAGGAAATACCTAGAGCCGCCGCTCCAACTTTCACAGTGGCCCCCAGGTTGGGCACTCATCTAACAGACGATGAGGCTAACAAAGCTGCATGAGCCACCACCTAATGACAAGACCGGGCATCGAAGGCATCACCCCCAAGGGGGAAGTGACGAGGACCATCGTCGATGCCCGCTTTGACCAAGGTCAAATCTAAAGCTTTCTCCCAGGGAACTCAAGACCAAGATGACAAGGGAGGTGAAGGGGCTTCGCCAGGACACCCCCAAGGAGAGAACGACGTCCTAGGATGCCGCCGAAGTCGCCATCAGCCGAGGTTGACCTAGGTTTCACCAGAAGCTCACCAAACCCATGGTCACCATTGCAAATCCGGCCAAACTGCCACCGACAACGATCAAGCAGGCTTTGTCAACTCACAACTGGCAACAACATCACGACTCCTCACAGTGCCATGGGAGCCCCACTCCCTACATCCAAGCGTGGCGCCGCCACACCGCCATCAACTATCCTTGTTGCTGCAGCAGAAGCAACCCACGCCATCAACAACCGCACCGCCACTAAAGACTGCACCAGCCAGGCCACTTCCGACGACCATGGCTGCACCAGATCCAGTGCCAAGCCCTCAAGTCAACCCTCCCACGCCAACGGGCAGTCTCCGCACCATCCACGGCCAGCCACCGCACCACTGAGCTCTGCCATGGCCGCCACAATCAGATTTGGGCGAGAGATGCCCTGATCCGCAGCCACCACATCTCCCCCAACACACAGCGAGGAGAGGAGCCAATTGCCTCTATCACACCCAGGGACCGCCACCCCGACATCTCTACGATGGTGAGCAGTCTGTCATCGCCCCAGTCGAGTGAGGCCACCCCCGGCGCATGTAGTAGAAATGAATCCACCCACACAACCTTCGGCAGGCGGGAAGCTACCGCCACCGCGGCACAGCAGCCAGTGGCAACAGCGGCGATGGGCAGCCGGTGAGGAGGGGACTCTGGACAAGTTGGCGACCAAATGCACCAAAGGCCCATTCCTAACTTTTCTCAAGGATAAGTTGCTCTTTCTCAAGTAATTCAAGCGGTGTCATACTATCAACACAATTCCTCGCGAGTATTGGAATTACCACACATTTTTGCACCCATTGAGATGGCATTGGAGAAACACTTGTTGCTTCAGATTGAAGAGATCTCCTTGAGCTAAATATTCTTCATACGAGGAATTCGTGTCCAATAGGTCAGTCTCGAGACATTGGAATCATTTCTATAGTATCCTTGTACCATTACTACTGTGCCAGGGTTCCAAGGAAATTCTAGAGTAAATATGAAACAAGTAAGGAAACCATGAAATGTTGCAGCGGCAAGGGAGTTGTAAGTTTGCAACATGTAGTAGCTATTTTATATATCCTGTCTTGCATGCAGATTTTATCTGTTAACTAGACATTGCATTTATAGTATGAATTGTTCAAGATTATGTTAAGCGTAAGCTGCTTCTACAGTCCAAAGGCACCCATAATTTGAAGGCTTTTTCCAAGAATACACAACGAAAAGATTCAGTTAGATAAACCCTTGGGAGATCGGTCAATGGTTAAATTTCTAGCTAAAGGCTGACAAAATAGTGTGTGTTTTGCAATGCAAACGAAATGAGATAAGAGAATTAACAATTGGCTTCTTCATGAAGTTTTCACCACACCTGACAATCTCCTCTACGACCTTGGAATTTGAGTTTAAACGTGCTAAATGTAAACTATTTTAAAATGGAAGATATTTACCTCAGGCCTAGCTCAAGGATCAAGAATCATAAGGCTGGCATGGCTTCTTCGTTCATGTTTTGTATATCCTGTCTTGCATGCAGATTTTATGTGTTAACTAGACATTACATTTATAGTATTAATTGTTTGGAATTGTTCAAGATTATTTCGTTCATGTTTTCAAAAATGTTTGAAGTTTCTATAAAATATACAAAATATTAGAATTTTCTATAAAATATCAAAAAATGGAATTTAAAATTTTGAACATGTTTTCAAGAATATGTCAGTAATTTCAATTTTTTTCACAATTTTAAAAAATGTTCAAAAATTAGAACTTGATCGCATTTTGGAAAAAAAGTTCAATATTTCAAAATGTGTTCTTGTTTATAAACAAGTTCACAAACTTGAAAAATGTTCGTATTTTGAAAAAGGTTCACATTTTTTAACTGCGCTTAACTTAACAAAGGGTGCTACAGTAACCAGGTTTTTACATCGTACCTTGTTACATCGAAGGAGTATTCTCACACTGTTCTAGGGAAGCCAGTTAATTGGCTCACCATGTGGCAAAGCACTCCTATGATACTCGGTCTAATTTTTATTGAGAAGGAATCCTCCCCATTTCATTATGCCTTTTGTAGTAAATGATGTCATTCTGATGGCTGTGAAATAAAATACCGAGAGGCTTTTTCTTTAAACAAAAGACGGATTTGATCACAACCAATCTTACACGACATAAACACAAGCCGGCCCAGGTAAAATTCGGCCCAGATCATCTACGACATAAACAACACGCAGGGCTTCCATGTGGCCGCTCCTATTTGGCGCTTCAGGCGCCCGTTACTGTATATTTTACAAATGGGCCCCTCAAGCGCCCCAACGGTGGGCCGCCCAGCTTGCTTTAATTTCTTCTGTGTTTTAATCCGCAAAAATCTGCAAAAATGCTCTCTCAGTGAATCGCTAAACGCGCGCTGCAGTAACCACAAAGCCGAATAACCCGATGTGTTTAGTTGTATCTTTTATTTCTTTTCTTCTATTCTCTATCTTCTTATTTTTACTGTTTCCTTTTTTATTTACTTTATTCAAATTTGTAATTTTTCAATTCAAATCAACAAACTTTTTCTAAAAATTGATGATCTTACCTTAAAATTTGATGAACGTTATTTTCTAATCGATGAACTTTTTTCTAAAGCGATGAAATTTTTTGCATATCGGTGAACTTTTTTCTAAATTAAATGATTTTCTTTAAAAAAATTGATGAACTTTTTAAAATTCGATGACCTTTTTAAAAAATGATGAAATTGTTTCAAATTCATGATCTTTTTTTAATTCATGACTTTTTTTCGTTTTTATATGATTTTTTTGGTTTTTTTTTCTCAAATGCAATCGAGGGCATGGAGAAACGAGTAGAAGCTTGAGGAAATAATGAAGTGTTGCAGCGCCACTTGACTTGTAAGTTTGCAACATGTAGCTGTTTTGTGATATGATGTATCCTGTCTTGCATGCAGATGTTACTCCCTCCGTCCCATAATGTAAGACGTTTAGTGCCAAAAAAACGTCTTACATTATGGGATGGAGGGAGTATTTGTTAACTGGACATGAGACATGGCTAGAGCTATTTATAGTATGAACACTGCTGATCATAAGTTCAGCAATAATCTGTCCCACAGTTCCAACAAGTATCATGGCAGTAAATTGCACTAACTGGTCATGTTCTACTGGATCCCATGCGAAAAGCAGCTTGACCTGAGGTAAGTATTCAGGACCGGGAGATGGCCACTTACTACTTGAGCCCTGGAAGAAGCAAAAGAGGGTCGCAGGCATATGTGTACTCAAGAGGCTCGGACGGTGTATCCTATCTGATGTCGCAAGGCATGGCATACATGGATGAGTCAGTGACGATGAATACAGTGCCGATTCTCCTCTTGGTGTTAGCATTGCACCATCAGACTACGAATCTTTGAACCAGATGGATCAACGGCAGCGGTTTGAAAAGATAAAATGCAATTTACTGTAGGGTCAAAGTATACATTGTCAATATAGAGTATAAAGCATAGGTGGTGAAGTGATAGGGGGTAAAGATGGATTCTTTTGTAAAGATAAAATGCAATTTACTATAGGGTGAAAGTATACATTGCCAATATAGAGTGAAAGAATACATTGCTACATGATGGGTATTCTTATTCCCTTTTACCCTGCACAACAAGGTAAAGGGAATGAATTGGCAATGCACTAGCAATTAGTAGCCAATAACATTCTGCTCTAAGCTACATATGTTGCTTCTACGGTCCAAGGTCCAAACGTTACACTCCAGCATAATTGCCCAGTTCAATTCATCATCCATGACTGCTACACTTGCACAAGGACATGATGTGAGTTTCACAAGACTCGAAATAAGTAGGAGCCAATAATAAGTTCTGCTCTAACATGCATGTTATGCTCTAAGCTTGAGCTGCTTCTACGGTCCAAAGGCACCCATAATTTGAATTTTCTTTCCAAGAATACACAACGAAAACATTATGCCGAAAATGAATTTGCAATGAGCATGCAGGGTTAATTCGGTTGACTCATCCATGAAGGCCAGCAGTGAGCAGGTACCTACACAAATAAAAAAACACAAGGTTCGGTTAGATAAACCCTTTGGGAGATCGGTCAATGGTTAAATTGCTAGCTAAAGGCTGACCAAAATAGTTTGTTTTTTGCAATACTGCAAACAAAATGAGATAAGAGAAATAACAATTGGCTTCTTCATGAAGTTGCTTACCACACCTGACAATCTCCTCTACGACCTTCGAATTTGAGTTAAAACATGCAAAATGTAAACTATTTTAAAATGGAAGATATTTACCTCAGGCCTAGCTCAAGGATCAAGAATCATAAGACTGACATGGCTTCTTCACCCATGATAGGGTAAGCACCTACACAAATAAAAACATCACACTTAGACCTGCAGAAATCTCTACTCCTATAAAAACCACAGTTGGTGATGATGGTGTGCCTGCCATCTTGCATTTAGGATCATTCGACCTATATCTAATGCACATGAAGCAATCAGTGGCATTTTTACGAAAAGACACCCATCACTCTGTACAGATTTGCAGACAACCCCCTTCTCACCCTTTTAGCCTATCTTTTGCCCCACCTTATCCAACGACCTAAGAATGGGGAAAAGCGGCCGTGAGAACCAGCAGCCCGCCAGCTGGCACCGTCTGCTCCCGGAGCCTCCCATACCTTCCTCAGCTCCACCGCCAACCACGACCACCCCCCACCTAGTCATCTCCTCCACCACCTTTCCTGTCTCCTCCATTGTCGACCTCGGCAGGCACGCCGCCAACGCCATCCCTCCGCCAGCGCCTCTCCTACCTCCTTCCCTGCTAGAGAAGTGCCACCTCCCAGCATCACCACCACACACTATACCTGCTGGCCATCGCCTACGCGTCCTACACAGTCTCCTCCGATGCCGACCTCCGTAAGTACGCCGGCGGCTCCGTCCGTGCCCCAACGCTTCTCCGGCCTCCTCGCTTTCCTGCTGCAGAATACCGGTCACCCACCACAAGCAGCACCTCCCCATCCTCCTCGCCACCTCCTCCACCCCCTCCCCCTTCTTCTCGGATGCTGACCTCTGCAAGTACACCGCCGGCTACACGCTGCTCCTCCTGTTATTTCCCATTCCCGGCTGACGTGCTCTATGGCCTGTTCTGGTGCTATGCTCGGGTACCGCCTCTACTTCCCAAACCTCACCGTGCCCATCCTTGCCGCCTCCCAAATTCAAATTTTCTGTCATCCAAATCCACGCGCCTATGTCGAACTGTCTAGAAACTACTCCTGCAGCCCATTATAAATTAAGTGAGCAGGTAGATGAGACTGACGCTACTCGGACCACATCCTTAGTTGTGCGATTATTGACATGTGATGGTAATGGGTATGCAAACTGTCTTCTGTTGGAACCGCAGCCCTCTAGCTACCTCTCCTCTCACTCGAACAGAGGTGGAAGAAAAACAGTGGACACAAAATTTTCTGGCCGGCGCATGAACGCCGCCACAGGTGCACAAACGCCCCAATCCTTTTCCTCTTTACAGTGGCTACATGGTTACAAACTGGAGTCCCACACACGCGCTACCGTAACAAGCTCAGCTGGGGGGTTTTATACTTGGCCGATGCTTACACATCGCTCCCCACCTCCCCCGATCTGGCGCACGATCCATCCGCGCAGCACGGACGCCACCTCACAACGATTTCAGGCGTAAGACTCGCTGCTCTCAACAGCCCCTACATGCATGCACGACTCAGCACGTAGCTACACACCTAACTAGTTTATCCATCGGATGCATGCACGCACTACACTGGTAACTAACCAATCTACATGCATGGCGCAGCTAACAAACTTATACATGTCAAGATTATGTCTAACATCTTCTATGTCCAATAAATACTCCAAGGCATTGTTTTTCTTTTTTGCAACATTAGCCATTAGTTCCATAGCGCACCACTGTATCTATAATTGGTTTCAATTTCCTTTTTGGATCTTCTTCTAGAATGGAACTTTAAGTATTATAGAAGGCTATGAACAAGAAGAATTGCCATAGTTACTGACTTACTGCTAGAGGATTTGACATCAATATCATACTGGCCATAATTTTTTGGTAAAGAAGTTCTTTTAGTGCCCAAAGAATTACTAATGAGCAAAATAGATGAGTATCGGCACATACTACTATTAGATGATGATGCCACTTTTATTGGTGAAGTTGACATCAAAATGGGAAGTTACATGTCACTATATGGTTCTGTAACATGTATTTTTGTTATTTTAATGTTTTTTATGCATACTGATTGTTGGGTACTTGGAACTCCAAGCTGATCTATTTGTTATTAAAACATCTGCACCATAGTCCTAGGTGGATCAGTTTGTTTTAGAGTTGGTCAGACAGAAATTCCGCAAGCTAGGTTTCTTATATTTCCCTTTTTATAAAATCACATGACTTCGCCAGGCATATGCGCATATATACTCAGTATCAGCTCCAACTACACTTGGATTCGGTTCTCACCAAATCACTGAAATTTCTGAAAAAACAATAATCTACATGGCAGGTCCAAAAGACATTCAGTAAGAGTAGGAGTTTCCTGGAGAAACCCACGGATTTAGGTCTGAAGCTGAAGAACTACATGGTCAATAAAGCAGCAGGCCTTACGTCTGAAATGATACAGACCTTGTGCCAACAAAGTGCTGAAGGAAAACAAAAAGGTGAGTATCCTGTACCTTACCGCAAGGCGAAACAATCTGCCTGCATATTTCTTTTTGTACCTGACCATTTGTGGTCCTACTTGAAATAACACAGTGGTTGACGGCAGTAAGCCAGTAACAAGTCCAACAGAACTTGCCCCAATGGCATCCCATATGTTCGAACAAGTTTATTTATACGTGAATCAACGATGCGACAAATTTAAGTCATTCATCTTCAGATGATGAAGTGATAAAACAATCAGCGATTGTGATTTTTCCTACTTGTAGTGGTGTGCTCACATCAATCGAGGTCTTGGAGCGAGGAGAATGCTCAAAAGGTAAATCTATAAGGCGAATGTGTTTGCTTATATAATTTCATTTACCCACTTAATTAATTTCTTGCGTGAATGTTGTAGGGTGAAAGCGTGAATGTGAAGCAATAAGATATGCTAGCCGTACACCAGAAGAAATCCAAGCAAGGCGAGTAAGTGTTAGAGCATGTCAGCAAAATATGACACCTAAAGAGAAGGAGCCCGTCCCAGAATGTGAGGTGATCATTGCTTTCACTTGGTTAGTGTGTTGTTTGGTAATTTTTTGTGTCCATACTAAATTGATTTGGTGGCTGGTTTGCAGGATAGTTTAATCTGCGAGAAAGTACTATCTTTGCAATGTGATTATCCATGCATATTAATGTTGCTTCATACTTCAGACATTTACATGTGCACAATAACTGTCCCTTCTGGCTACGATGTAAAGAGTACAAATTATTTCTACCTTTACACGTATGCAGTGTTGGTCCTAGATACGAGGCTTGATGTTTTATATCTCAAAGAAACAAACCAATTACTCTGTTCCCTGTTCGATTTCAAATCTTGTTTTATATTGTATAGTGTAAAAGGGTGAAAGTTTGTTCAATTAAGTAGTAATCTAATGATACATAAACAATAGTGAATGCCCTTCAGGAGCAATGCCTCCAGTGGCTTGCTGTATGTTGAGCATTTATTTATATTTTGTTGTACATATACTAATATCTATGTGCCTATGTTTCAGACTGTAAAACATGGTCATTGATAATTTTGTTATTAAGCAGTGCTTGCCGGAGATGAAAATCAAAGAGATCACACCCCATTGGTACAGGTGAGTGGAGTGGAGGTGTTCGTTGCACTGAGGGTGAAGCAGTGGCTGAAAGTTACGACTGGTTTTCAGTGCTTCACAAGCTGCTTTGGAGCAAAGTTAAATACTCTGTTTTTTACAGTAAGGGGAGATACTCAGTTTTTTTATGGAAGATACTCTTCTTTGTGGCTGGGGGAGCGTGTTATTTCGGTCCCATTCTTGTGCATCTAAGCTTAATAACAATTGATTACGCTCTCTGTTGATTTTCGCGACGTAACCTTTTTTAAGGCTAGCCACATCGCGACGTAGTCTTGATGACGTGTTCTTTTGTGTTGAGGCCCGTATGCTTCATGAGGTGATTGATTTTAAGAATAAAGAAAAAACATCCATGTGCAAAGGACATATATGGTCCAAGCTATTATGTGGAGAAGCTAAGGCTAGGGTAGGAAAAGAAAGTAGAAATTGAAGAAATAGTGGCAAATAAACGAAAGAAGATGATCAGATATTCTGATGATACATTGTTTTTTGAAAATTGTCATGATTATGTGTCCTTGTGATTGCAATGTTTTAGCCAAAGTTCTTTTATTCATGCATCACTTCTATTTTGCATAGATGGCCGAAAACACATATATTTGTAAGCTAATGTTGTAACAAAAATCCTCCCGCTAACAAACATAAGCACCATATTCAAATCCACGTTGTATCTCTTCAGGAATGGCGCCATCTCTATGTTTTTTTCCTGTGACAACGCACGGGCATCCAACTAGTATGATTTATAACAGGGAGATGTTTACCTTTTACAATGTCCTCTCCACGATCCGATACAATTGCAGTCAAGTTTCTAGTTCTCGGACAAAGTTTGGTAGCATCAAATATTTTCACCTGTAAAGCAATCCATAGAATTAAATGTACCAAAACACATTTTCAATAGTGCTATGGTCGGTATTAATCGTAGTTACAACAGAGTTAACTTACCGAAACATCTTTTTCAGTATTCAATTTCTTTCTTTGATCAAAATGATCCCAACATAAGTCTATCAACATGCTTTCCAACTGCCAAAATCACAAAAGTCAAGAGTGTCACATAAAAAATATGGAAAATATACCCTACAAGCAGGTGCACTCACCCTCACACCTCTCCCTCACAGGAGATTCTTTCTTGTTCTGTGATTTTTGAAATACATAATGGCTACAACTCTAAAGATATTTCATATAAAAAGCACCTCCACTAAAATATCCTTGTTCTGTGATTTTTGAAATATACAATGGCTACAACTCTAAAGATATTTGAATCAAAAGCATCTCCACTAAAATAGCATACGATAATCCATACTCTACGCTGTAATATCAAACGAACAATTTTATATACTCCCTTTAAAAGAGCATACTCCGTATGCTATCAAATGAACAAAAATTATGTATACACTTGCCATTATCAACGGAGTATCCTATTGCCTCTTAATGCATATATAGGACCATACTCCTTTATTGAATTAATCGTGCATACACCAGATACTCTAGCTACAAGTACAATTCAACATCGTTACATCCTATGTACAATATATACTCTTTATAAATCTTAGCTACAGGATACATATGTGCCAATTACAAAACATACAATTGAGGAGTTTCTTTATGGATTATCATGCCCTCGATAACACCTATTATTGGGTTAGCAAGCTACTTGGACTTTGTAGTGGAATTTAGTCTGGGAAATCTCAGTACTAAGATGCCAAGCACCACGATGTTGACCAATGGTTGTGGCCTGACCCAATTAATGAGAATAACCCTCCATGCAGAAAGCTGATCCATTCAGCCATGAATTAATGTGCTTCAACTAGCGCACCATTATTCAAATTATTTAATTTGAATTACAAAATTACTAGGATGTGTGAGATTAACCTAAGGTGGATTAGAAAGTAACTAAACCTAGTTGTAGCAAAAGATTGAAAATTCAACAAATACAAAATACACAAACCTCAATTGTAGTAGAAATGTGCTTTCCATTAAAACTTTCAATGACATCACCCTTGCGAATTCCAATTTTCTCAGCATGTGATTCTTTTGACACCTAATTTTCAATTAGCATGATTACTTCAAATATGCATATGGCAAATAATTTTAAAATAAACTATTAACAAAAGTGAAAGTCAAAATTATTATATAAAAAGCCACATATATACCTGCTCAACAATAAGACCAGAGTCGATGTTATGCTTACGAGTCATCCTCTCAACACAAATAGGATCTAAAAACTTGATTGGACTAAATGTCATTCCAAGGTGGAGGCGAGGCATGCAACTAGACCAAATAAAATGAAGACCAAATGAATATCATACAAATTTTAAAAAGAACATCATAACATTAATATCTTTACAAGACATAGGTATTGCACATGTTACTAACAAAGAATTGAGAAAGGGGAAATACGTACTCGAACCTCCTCCAAAAATCAAAGCACTTATGCAATATTGACGAAGGTACAAACGTCTCATTGATTTGATTGTTAACTAGACCCACAACTTTTCCTTCTAAGTCAATGATGGGCCCTCCATCATCATGTAACTAGAGCATTATAGTAATGATGAATATTACGATTTGTAGTGAGAAGGAAATAAGATGGAGATGCAAAATATAAATTTGAGATGTAACATACCAGTTTGAGACTAGATGCATCACGAAGAAAATACATGTAATGGCATCTCTCATACCGAGATGGAATGTCATAGGCCAAATTACCATGTGTTATCTTTATATCAAAATTTGCATCTCTTCCAAGGCGGAAAACATCTTGACCAGAATGCACACGGTCATTAAAAGTGGGTAGATGAACTGGTTTGTCCACTTGAACTTCATAAATAGCAAATTCATAATGCTCTTGAAGATAGATGAGCCGGCCTTGTGTAGTTTTGTTATCCAGCAAATGAACAATGACCTAAAATAGACCGTGGCAAAGGTTATGACACTACATTTTCAAAAGAACTTATATTCAGGAAAACATTTTTGAGAGATCAACTATCATGAAAGTCGAGCGCTAGAATAGTTTTTTTGTTTCTAATTCTCTGTTCTAACAAAGCGGAAGATAATGACACATTTAATTTCCAACTAGCCACCAGTGTAGTAACTGAGTCATTACAAATAATTTAATTTGAGAGGGCATAAACAAGCAAATAAAAACAGAAAAATACTTATATAACACTATTTTAATTTTCACTTCCCTATTTAACACTGAACAAATTTTTTTTCCTTATCTAACACTAAGGATAAAATTTATGCCTTTTGTAACACTTCCGTTACTTCTATTAGCATCTGCCGTTTTGGACCCTCATGAGTTTTCTTTACGTGGGCAAAACTGCCCTGCCCATACCGAACCGGCAGCTATCTCCCGACCCTGACTCGTCCCTGTCTTTCTCCCCTCTCCTCCTAACCCTAGCGACCGGCGGCAGCGGCGCCAGTCCTCTTAACGACGGCGGCGGCCCCAATCCTCCTAATGACGGCCGCCGCACCAATTCTCCCAATCCGCCATCTGCTGCTGTTGGAGGTATCTTCACCCTCTTCTGTGTGGACGTTGTCTAATTAATGTTTCCTTGTTCTTGTCAGTAGCTTATCGTAGTGAAATCAACATCTTTAGAATGTTTCCTTTCGAGCCTTGAATACAACTTTCATTTACTAGTGTTGCCAATTGGCCGATGCCGAGCTGAGAGCTTGAGCTTGGTGGTCATTTGGATGATGCATGCTTAATTTTTACTTCAGTTGTTGATGACATATGCCCAGGATATAGCTCAGAATTTTGTAGGTACGACATACTCCATTTTATTGTTGTTTGTATTTCTGTTGGCAGTGTTTTTAAAGTTTGATGTGCTCATATATCACTGCTCCCACTAGCAGTTTAAGATTGATGAACCATTGTGGTTTCAGTCCATGAATCATTATTTCTAGTTGAGTTCTGCAAAAAAAAAGTCCCACTTTTTAGATGTAAAAGCTCACCAAATTGATTCTACAGGATTTTGACATAAATAAAACATCCTTTAGGAAACATCAAGTTGCATTTTAGCATAGATATTCAGTTGTACTGTCAGTATTGTTAGACTACACTTGAAGAGCTATTCTGATTACGGTGTCCATGATGATTGTGTATGTAAGCTTAGAAGACTCTTTGAGGAACTATAAATTATTGCTTCTTTGGTCCCATGAATAATTCTGGGCACCAAGGGTAAAATCATCTTTCCAGGTGTCACTTAAAATCATCTTGCTGTAATTAGGATGACAAAGAGTGAACGCCAAGAAGGTCACCTTAGCATTCTTATGATACTCGCCTGTCCACTGCCGCTTCCACTTGTGGATATCATCTTTACGAATTAGATGGGCAGACGTCAAAACAAGGGCGGTTTTTCTCTGGCCGTCCCTTTGAAACCACAAGCCACAGCATTTATTCAGCGGTCGGTTCTCTGCAAAGCAACAAAAGTTACAAACAGTTGGCCAGGTAGCGAATACTCGCTCCGTCCCAAAATTCTTGTCTTAGATTAGTCTAAATACGGATGTTGTATTTAGACTAATCTAAGACAAGAATTTTGAGACGGAGGGAGTATTAATTAAGAAGCAAACATGACGCTGAATACAGACCGAGAAAGGACGAGAGCAAAATGACGGATTTTGCAGCAGAAAGTATTGCATCTCTTGCGAGTTCACGGATGGGAAGGAGACGACGGTCCTTGCGCAGGCAGGAATATGGTTTGTGCCAGTAGTGATCCATAGTGAACAGGTGAGCTACACGAGCTACGTAAAGAAAATTAAAGATCGGGTTGGAAATTGGCGGTGAGAAAAAGAATTAGGGGCGGGAGGGAGGGGCGAGGATTTACATTTTTCTGCTTGGTACTTGGCCTCGGCAAGCTTGAAGGCGGCGCGTACGAGTGGATCTGCAGCTAGCTCGTCCGGAATGTAGGGTTCGTAGATCGGCGAGCTGGGTGGATCGGAGGATTCCTCCGTCGCGGACTCGGCCACATCGCACACACGACCTACACAAAAAATCGTACAGCACAAGTAGACACCAATCTGCCGTGATGAGGATGAAAACAGGTTGGACATGGGTGGGGCCGTGGGGGGAGGGCGCAAAATCACCTTGTTTTGCTCCGGATTGGGCTTCGTCGGGCTCGAAGATCGCGAACAGTATCTCTGGGTGGGAATGGGAACTCCGAACAGCTAGGTCGCCGGGAGATCTAGGGCTCGTCGAGCGATCCGCCGCCAGGCTTCGCTTCTTCGCCCTTGCTCCCCGCTCCGTCTCCAGCTCGTCGCCGCGGACCCTGACGGCCCTCGACATCTTTCCCACCTCGTGCGCAGCCGCCGCCGCCGCCTCTGCACCGGAGAGGGAGGAAGACGGTTCGGGGATCGATGGACTCGCGTCGAGGGGTACGTGTCATGTGTGTGTGTCTCTTCTCTTTTTTTTCCTTACAAAAATGCCAACAGAAATAAAAATATGAACAAAATTAGGGGAACTATAAACTTTATGGGACTTTCTATTTACGGAGTATGTATGTGGCAACCGGAATCTTTTTTGCAAAACTGCCACACGAGCTGGGAGACATCGGCTCACGATCACGCAATTGAAGCAGTACGCAGAAAAAAAAAAACATCGAACAGATCGAACCCCACCCTGACGAGAAAACCAATATTGCTTACCTCTCCCCCTTGACCTCGCTCCGATCCCCATCCCAGTCGCCGGCGAGCTCGCGCGCCACCATGGTCGCTCCCCCACTAGCGCGTCATCGCCGATGGAGGCTCCTACTTCCACCTCCCTACGTCGCCCATACTCCCCCTCCCCCTTCCCACACCAGGCCATTAGGTGTCGCCCCCTCTACCTCCTGTGTGCCACCGCGAGCCAACCATGCGCCGGCGACTAGCTAGCCAACGCGGACTCTGCCCAGTGCCCACCGTGGACTGGCCCATGGATAGAATGGGCGCGGCGGGCGTTGTTGCTCCTCCTGCTGGTGGCGGACACCGTGCCGGCAAGGCTCTGCCGAACCGATTTGGTGGATGGTTAGTCAGTCTCCTCGGCCATAAGAAAGCTCTGTTTCATCTAACGTTTCTCCACACTGCTCACCTTTGTTCTGAATGGATTATGTTTACTTGTGGCAGTCGCGAACATTGTGAACTACTTATCCAAGCAGTATTGATTGGTTAGATCTGAAACTTACCAAGATAGCTGATCTGTACAGTTGCCTAGCTATTCTACTACAATGTTTGGCGAGAATGAAGGTGAAAGCGTAATCCTGGTCCTGTATTTCAAGATATCCGATAGCCTCGACAAGGAGATTTATCCTCAGCCCAAAGACAACATCAAGGTGAGCCAAATTGATTGCATTTCATAAGCTAAACATTTTTAGTGCCTCAGACAAGTTTCTGGTAAGTAATTGGTTATGCAGAGTGTTATGAATGAGGAAATGGAGAAGGTCAAGGGGTTCCCGGTGGACAACAATGCGCCCTACACAGAGAGGCTGAAAATTCTGGCTGACATTGTGAACTCCAAGACCTGCTGTTTAGTGGAGCCGAGGGGAGGCTTATGCAGACCTACAACCAGAAGCATGTGTTGTCTATACCCCATCACAAATTCTACAAGATATACTGACCATTCATGCTTCCTCACATCTCCATCAATGTACTGAAATTCAGATATTCTTGACGCACCTTAATCCTGATTAAAACATGTGCATATGTCTACTTATTATGATGTAGGGATTGAACTACTTTGAGATCGATATCGACGTGCACCGGTTCAGCTACATATCGTGAAAGGGCCTCGACATCGCGGATCCTGACGGCCCTCGACATCTTTCCCACTGTCGATCAAGTCCGGAATCATCGGCCGGCCGGCGTCGTCAAAACAAGTCCATTTCTCATGGCATGCATGCATGGCAACCAAGTTGGTTGCTCACGCTCGGGGACGCATGCTTCAACGGCAACCCTTTCTTTCGCTCAGCTTTTTTTGCATCTGCCAACAAATTGGTCATGACGCCGGCCGGCCTGCTTTCCGGTACGTGTCCCACATCATGGTCATTGACACTTTACTTTGTACGACGAGAGGTGCTCGACGACAAAACACTCCCTGGAGCTTGTCAAGGCTATGTGGCTCGGTTCCACCGCTCGGCTTCGACGCATGCATGTGATCACACGTGACATGGATGCGCCTCCTGATCGTATGGGAGGAGGGAGGTACGCCTTGCCACCTTCCTCGTAACCACCGACTAATACCATCGCGTCATCGAGCTTGTTTGCGTGCGTGCCGTCCTCACGTGCACCGTGCACTTGGACGTGTGGGAGAAGTGCGCCTGTGGGTGGCCTCGGTGTCATTCGGATCACCGAGCGCACCGACAAGCAGCAGTTCAGGATGAACACGACCGTGGCGACGAACTAACCCTAGCTAGAACTTGTTGACGCTCAAAAGTGGCAGAATCATAAAAGTTGCTTTAATCTATGTCAAGATTACTTCAAACTTATGATTGGAAGTCAACATGAGATGGCTTTCTTTGAGAAGATCAAGATAGATATGAAAGTGGTCTAAAATGGAGTCCGGATGCAAAAGTTATGACAAGTTCAGAGATGCTCATGGTGACATCAGATTAAATAATGGCTTGAAACCCAATTAGGATGACTTCAAATGGAAAAAGTTTCAACACGAAAGTTGTGCGTCTCGTCGAAACGGTCGATTTTGGTATAAACATCGTCCCAATCCGAGTTCGTATGCAAAAGTTACAGCCATCCGAATGCAGCCCTGTCACGGTGCCATAAGTGGCACGCCCCACCAGCCACGTGTCTGATGGGGTAGCGCGAATAACAACCTGTTTTGCGTGACCGTTTTGGCCTAGAAGATGAGTTCAAATCGAAAAACATTCAACATGAAAGTTTTTCATCTCATCAAAACGATCAACTTTTCTTTTGGGCACATTTTCATCCGAGGTCATTTACTGCCTCAAAAACCTTGCCGGGGAAAGCTTGCCGCCGTGAGCAGTAACCTTGCCGGGAAAAGCTTGCCGGCTTGAACAGTAACTTTGCCGGGGAAAGCTTGTTGCCGTGAACAGTAATCTTGCCGGGGGAGAGCTTGCCGCCGTGAACAGTACCTTGCCGGGGAAAGCTTGACGCCATGAACAGTAACCTTGCCGGGAAAGCTTGCCGCCGTGAACAGTAGAAACTGTCGGGCCAATCCGACCACATGCTGAAGATGGGCTCAAATACTTATCAAGATTGCTTCGGATGAAAAAGTGTTCAACACGGGAGTTGTTTGTAACCTCGAAACCATCAACTTTGTTTTTGGAGTCATCATCATCCGACGTAGTATACGACCTGCAGAGACGCTGCAAGAGTCGGACGATCCAGTCAGCTACATAAACGAGTCCGACTCGAAATTGGAGATGACCCCGTGGAGTATTCAAGATGGCCTTATTTAGAAAAGTGATCAACATACGGATTGTTGGCCTCGTCGAAGCACACAAAATTGATATTTGAACCGTTTCCATCGGAAGTCATATGCAGATTCCACGGCCCATGCAAGGAGCAAGACAGAAGATTGGACCAGATTCGGGCTGAATCCGAATGGGATCGGAACTAGGACTCTAGGACGTGAATTGATATAATTTTCTTGTAAGGAAAGCCTAGATAAATCCTTTGCTTGTACGGGAAGTCCAGCGCCTCTTATATATGTTGGGGGTAACGGCCGGTTGAACAACACCCAATCGAACAAACACATCTACTACTTTTTCGTGTTCATCTACTTTTTATCTCTTCCTTGTATCTTTCTTCTCATTCTTCGCTAGTTCTTCATGCTGGAGGGCTGCGGATCCACGAGGCTCTAGGGGCGAGCGAATCGACCTGGAGCATCCCATAGCCGCCGCAAGCCCTGACGGGGTCCCTCCCGGGCAAGTGGGGCTTCGGGTCTACAAAAGCGCCCGCCGACTGTCTTGCGTATCGCGCTGTCGGTCGGGTGTCCTTCGACGTGAGCTGCGGTGCATCACCCCCGGCGTCGAGGGTACACGTGACGTGTTCGTGTGTCAACACACTTTTTGGCGACTTCGCTGGGGACGAAGCTTTGAACGGTCTCCAGCCCGTTCTTGCTACGAAGAGATCGTCATCAAGTTGCTGCAATCTACAAAGGTAATATGAATACCCAATTCCCCTTTGTAGATGCAAATAATCCATATGTTGTTTCTGGATCACCTAATGAGCATAATGTATCGGCTAGCCCTAGTTTTGTCAATTATGCAACTAATTATGCGCAAGGGCCGATGCAAAACAAACTTCTTGCTTCAAATTCTTATGATTTTAGCAACGTACAACATATGTATCCAAACTCTCATGCATGGGCAACCCCACAAATCCATATGCCGATGAACAACATGATGGGTTTGGTTAATCAATTTGAAACACCTCATGTTAAAATTTCCAATAGCATACAGGAAAGTGTTTCACCTTTTTATTCATCGGCAACTAATTTGCAATATGTGAATCCAACCTTGCCGATGGATGGGAGAATTGGCCATGCTACTACTAGCTATTCGGCCAGTTACTCTCAACCATCATATGCTACACCTCATGTTAGTAATTTTACGGCACCATACACAATTATAGATGCTCATAATTCGGCTTCACACCTTTCTAGTCATAGCCGAATAAATGTAAATTTTACAGGAGCGGTTGTGCCAAATATTGTAGAAGATGAGGTAGTGGTGGCTGCATTGAAGAGTTTAGCCCAAAATAAGAGGATTAGTGCTCTTTGCCTTGAACAACATGAAAAGGGGCTATTTCCTGATTATGTCGCAATAAAAGCTAGAGTTTTGCAAGAAGATGAATCTTTGCCCATTGATAAAATTGGCGAGCAAAAATATGGTTTTACAACAATGCATATACCTTCACCTAGTACTACATCATATTATACACCCCCGCTATTGCAAAATTTCGGCAACAACCGTGTGTCATTGCCGAAAGAATCTAAAAGCATTAGGGGGCAATTGTATCCGGAGTGGGCTGAAATTGAGAAAAAGCTTAAAACCAACTTTGCCGCTCGCCGTCAGAAACAAATAGAAAAACAATTGGCTCAGATAAAAGAAGGTTTGCCAATTGGTAGTATCAATGAAAAGAAGGATGATTTGGAACTTGTAAGTGCTTCGTTGAAAAAGCCGAATCAAGTAGCATATATTCCAAATTCATCAAATCCAAAGAGGCAAGCATTATTGAGAAAGGGCATGGCAAGCATAGCAAAACAAACGTGCTTGATTTTTCTAAAGTTAATAGAACCTACTTCCTGCCCTATGAGTTTCGTGCCAGAGAAATTGATGAACTTCAAGGACAAGAACAAGTAGCCGAACAAAGTTCGGCCGACAAAAATCTTCAATGTAATGATGCACGGAATCAAGAAAAAGATGATGAAGAGGCGTTGGGGAGCCATCCAAAGGCGGAGCAAGATATTGTTCAAGTCACACCACCATCGTGCTCTCCCAACATATTTGAAGAGGTATGTTTAGCAAATAATTTACCTATTTTCTGATTTGGTCAGGACTTTATTGTTGATGCATCTATTAGAAAAATTCTCATAATTAATTTTGAAAGACCAATGAAGAAGGGTAATTTACTTGCTAGCAATAAAGTTATTATAGAGGACATCGGTCAACCCATTACGCCATTTATAAAGACTGATAGTGACTTATTATTACAGCCAAAGCTTTCCCCGTTGCTTTATCTAAAGTTCATATCTATTTGGGTAGCTTTGCTTGTTTCATACTTGGCTTGCATTTGGTCTCAATTGAGACATGTATGTTCTAACTATTTTCGTTTTAGAAATTTAAAGCCAAGGTTAAATTTTGTTGAGAAAACCAATGCTAGTATAATATCTTACCCAAAGACATCGGAAATAGAGTGCAAAACACAATGCATAGCCGAATGGTGTGGTGCAAAATCCAAACGATTCATTTGCTTAATTCCAAAGCCGTTCTCACAGCAAGATCGGCTAGAAAAAAAAGGTTTACCTTTAATTCAAACATGTGTGATCAAATCTTTGATTTGTTACTGAGGAATAATTATATTATAATTCTTGATCACCATGTTGAGCCATCTGTCCAGGGACGAATGTATTGTAAGTTGCATGATTCGTCCAAGCATAATTTTGAGGATTGTAACATGTTCCGTCAAATAGTTAAATCGGCCGTTGATAAAGGACGATTGAAATTTGTTGAGACACCAAGAGATGACCAGTCCATTCCGATTGGTCCCGATGGTAGAAAGTTTTTGCATCAGCTGCTTCAAGCCGATCCATTTGAAGAGAAGGTAAAAACTGCAGGTGATGGGATCAAGCTTTCAAGTAAAGAAGTTGTCGAAGAGCATAATGAACATAATCTTGAGCGTAAGAATTCCATCGAAGCTACAATGGAGACGCCAAGGACTGAGGGGCGGCAAGCAAATCCAATGAACGATGAAAGCAAACCAAAAGGAAATAAAGGCCGAAATAAGCGCAAGTGTAAGAGATAAAAAATCACCTTCGCTGAACTATTGGATAAATATCAAAAGAAGAGTGAAGAGAAGAATGCTTATCGGCCCAATCATGCAGAGAAACCAAGATCACCCCCAAGGCGCAAATATGAGGATCGGTATTGGCAAAGTGAGAATTTTAATGCAACATATTCATATCCTTATTTTGGGCCGCCAATGCCAATGCCGTGGATGCCTCCCTATGCTCATGTAGATGCATATTCATCATGGGACAGGTATGATACAAGGGCACATTCTCCATCTTATTTTAGACCAACTCACCAATATTATGCAGCTCCGAGAAGATCAACATTTGAAGACTCACATGTTAAAGACCGTTTCAATTATAAGGAATCGGTCCAGACACCATGGATGAAAAAAGAGGTGGTCAATCAAGTCTACCGCGTGAAAAGAGATGGTCGTAAGTGTGCTACTTCAGATTTGATCTCAAATAATAAAGAGCCAATTAAAGTGTTGACATTGGCTACAAAAGGCAATGAGACGAAGCAACCAATTATTGAGAGTCAAAGTGCCAAATCTGAAGAAAAGAAGTTGAGAGTGCACAAGGCCAAAAAGGAATTGCCATTGGTCAAAACAGAATCACAGCCGAGATGCCCACTCGGCCTATCGTATTGGCAAAAGAGGGAATTACACAAACTTAGTGCACAAGAACTTGAAGAAAGGAACATGGCATGGCTTCCTAAAGGAAGTGCTCAAAATAAGAATTATGTGCAAGCCTCCATTACAAGAAGTACGGCAAAAGTGAAGAAGGAAAAGAGTAAAAACTATGAAGGACCAAGCCGAAGGTTTCAACATCTTTGGTCTACACATTATCCATATTCTTCAACTATGCCATTAACGCCTATGCCATGGAATTCTTCATCAGGTATGATTGGTAACCCTCAATGGGCTTATTTTAATCCATGGATGCAATATAATTTCTTACGTCATGAAAGGGTATTACCAAGTCACTATACATTTGATTAGCTACAAGTTTGTTTCTGATCCAAAGGGCCGAAATACTTGATTTGTCATTTCATTTGTTTATTTCGGCTATATGTGCTTTGAATGAAGTTTACATAGTAATGGCCGATATTTATCTATCGTCCTAAGAGTATGTCAATGCATGGCAGGTGTAGTATTCTAACATCATCTTTAGTTTGATTGGAGAGCGAGACAAGGTATGTGCTGATGAAAATTTATATGTATGCCTATATTATGATTGAATGGAGTTGAGACATCATGACCGATGTCATTGAATATATGCTGCATAGACCAATTCATAGCTGCAGAATTGGTTGGTGGGGTTATACTTTGTTTGGATATGATTTGGCTTATGCATCTTTGAGATCTATGAGAGGCCAAATCATAGTTGATTTAGTTACTGAACATCGGATTAATGTCATGCATAATATTAATATTAGCCTTGTCTCTATAGTACTATGGAGATTATGTTTTGATGGTTCAATTCATAGCAATGGCCAAAGTGTTGGTGTTGTTTTTATATTTCTTTATGGTACTATTTTTTGAAGCCTCATGCCGCTTATAATATTTTTGCACAAACAATCAAGCCGAATATGAGGCATTGTTATTCGGCCTGGAGATGTTACTTGCTATAGGTATTACACATATTGAGGCTTATGGTGATTCGTTACTAGTGGTGCAGCAAATATCCAAAGTCTTTCTATATTTGGACGAATCACTTAATGTTTATCTTGATAAATGTCTAGATATAATCTCTACTTTGGATTGTTTTAGCATTGCACATATATCTAGACATGACAACTGGAAAGCAAATGAGTTGGCACTTCAAGCATCTGGATACCATGTTGATCATGGCATGTTTCATATTTCTCAAAGTCCGATGTCTTGTCTTACCAGTATAGAAGAGGCTGAACCAGAACCCACTGATTCGGTCATTAACAAAAAATCTAGTGCAGGTGACAATTCCGACTGGAGGAAGCCCATTGTTGCTTACTTGCGTAATCCGAATGAAAGGGTGGACAGGGCTGTTCGGCGTATGGCTTTTAAATATACTATGAGGGATGATGATCTTTATCGCCGAACAGTTGATGATGTTCTTTTAAAGTGCTTGGATGAGGACCAAGCAAGAGTTGCTATGGGAGAAGTACATGAAGGCATTTGTGGTACTCACCAGTCGGCTCCCAATATGAAATGGTTATTACGACGTGCTGGGTTTTATTGGCCGGCCATGATTAATGATTGCTTCAGATATTATAAAGGGTGCGAAGCTTGTCAAAAATTTGGTGATATTCAATTGGCTCCTGCTGCTATGTTGCATCCTATTATCAAGCCGTGGCCTTTCAGAGGATGGGGTTTAGATTTTATAGGGCAAATTCATCCATCTTCCTCAAAGGGGCATCGGTTCGTGTTGGTGGCAACTGATTATTTCACTAAATGGTCTGAAGCAGTACCTCTCAAGAACATGACACATACGGAGGTAATTTAATTCATAACCGAGCACATTATTCATAGATTCGGTATTCCTCAAACATTAACTACAGATCAAGGTTCATCTTTTATGTCACACCAAGTCAGAGAGTTTGCCAAATCTTATAACATAAAGTTGCTCAATTTCTCCCCATATTATGCCCAAGCTAATGGACAAGCTGAGTCTAGCAATAAAATTTTAATCAAGCTCATCAAGAAGAAGATTGAGGATAACCCAAGGAGATGGCATGACTTGTTGTCTGAGGCATTATGGGCACATAGAATTGTTGTGGAACGTAGTAATTTCAAAAATTTCCTACGCACACGCAAGATCATGGTGATGCATAGCAACGAGAGGGGAGAGTGTTGTCTACGTACCCTCGTAGACCGAAGCGGAAGCGTTGACGCAACGTAGAGGAAGTAGTCGTACGTCTTCCCGATCCGACCGATCCAAGCACCGTTACTCCGGCACCTCCGAGTTCTTGGCACACGTTCAGCTCGATGACGCTCCCCGGGCTCTGATCCAGCAAAGCTTCGGGGAGGAGTTCCGTCAGCATGACGGCGTGGTGACGATCTTGATGTACTACCGACGCAGGGCTTCGCCTAAGCACCGCAACGATTGTTGGGGAACGTAGCAGAAATTCAAAATTTTCCTACGTGTCACCAAGATCTATCTATGGAGAAACCAGCAACGAGGGGAAGGAGAGTGCATCTACATACCCTTGTAGATCGCTAAGCGGAAGCGTTCAAGTGAACGGGGTTGATGGATTCGTACTCGTCGTGATTCAAATCACCGATGACCAAGTGCCGAACGGACTGCACCTCCGCGCTCAACACACGTATAGCCCGGTGACGTCTCCCATGCCTTGATCCAGCAAGGAGAGAGGGAGAGGTTGAGGAAGACTCCATCCAGCAGCAGCACAACAGCGTGGTGATGATGGAGGAGCGTGGCAATCCAGCAGGGCTTCGCCAAGCACCGCAAGAGAGGAGGAAGAAGAGACGCAGGGCTGCACCAACGAGAGAGAGATCGAATCACGTGTGTTATGGGCAGCCCTAGGCCTCACTATATATAGGGGAGAGGGAGGAGGGTGCGCCCCCTCTAGGGTTCCCACCCCTAGGGGGGCGGCAGCCCTAGATGGGGAAGGGGGAGGCGGCCAAGAGGGGAGGAGAGGGAGGCGCAGGGAGCATGGGCCTTAGGGCCCATCTGCCCTAGGGTTTGCCGCCTTCTCCTCTCCCTTGCGCCTTGGGCACTTGTGGGGGGCGCACCAGCCCACCTGGGGCTGATCCCCTCCCACACTTGGCCCAAGTAACCCTCCGGGGATGGTGGCCCCACTTGGTGGACCCCTGGACACCTCCGGTGGTCCCGGTACACTACCGGTGATGCCTAGAACACTTTCGGTGGCCAAAACCATACTTCCTATATATAAATCTTTACCTTCGGACCATTCCGGAACTCCTCGTGACGTCCGAGATCTCATCCGGGACTCCGAACAACATTCGGTAACCACATATAAGCTTCCTTTATAACCCTAGCGTCATCAAACCTTAATTGTGTAGACCCTACGGGTTCGGGAGACATGCAGACATGACCGAGACGTTCTCTGGTCAATAACCAACAGCGGGATCTGGATACCCATTTTGGATCCCACATGTTCCACGATGATCTCATCGGATGAACCACGATGTCAAGGACTTAATCAATCCCGTATACAATTCCCTTTATCTATCGGTACGATACTTGCCCGAGATTCGATCGTCGGTATCCCGATACCTTGTTCAATCTCGTTACCGGCAAGTCTCTTTTACTCGTTCCGCAACACATCATCCCGTGATCAACTCCTTGATCACATTGTGCACATTATGATGATGTCCTACCGAGTGGGCCCAGAGATACCTCTCCGTCACACGGAGTGACAAATCCCAGTCTCGATTTGTGCCAACCCAACAGACACTTTCGGAGATACCCGTAGTACACCTTTATAGACACCCAGTTACGTTGTGACGTTTGGCACACCCAAAGTATTCCTACGGTATCCGGGAGTTGCACAATCTCATGGTCTAAGGAAATGATACTTGACATTAGAAAAGCTTTAGCATACGAACTACATGATCTTGTGCTAGGCTTAGGATTGGGTCTTGTCCATCACATCATTCCTCTAATGATGTGATCCCGTTATCAATGACATCCAATGTCCATGGGTAGGAAACCGTAACCATCTATTGATCAACGAGCTAGTCAACTAGAGGCTTACTAGGGACATGGTGTTGTCTATGTATCCACACATCTATCTGAGTTTCCTATCAATACAATTCTAGCATGGATAATAAACGATTATCATGAACAAGGAAATATAATAATAACCTATTTATTATTGCCTCTAGGGCATATTTCCAACAGTCTCCCACTTGCACTAGAGTCAATAATCTAGTTCACATCGATATGTGATTAACACTCAAGGTCACATCCCTATGTGACTAACACCCAAAGAGTTTACTAGAGTCAATAATCTAGTTCACATTACCATGTGATTGACACTCAATGAGTTCTGGGTTTGATCATGTTATGCTTGTGAGAGATGTTATAGTCAACGGGTCTGAAGCTTTCAGATCCGTGTGTGCTTTACATATCTATGTCATCTCCTAGATGCAGTTACCATGCTCTATTTGGAGCTATTCCAAATAACTGTTCTACTATACGAATCCAGTTTACTACTTAGAATAATCTGGGTTAGTGCCAAAGTTTGCACACGGCTAAGGAACGATCACGAAGATCAACTTGTGTGTCTTGGGGTGCCCCCCTGCCCCCGTATATAAAGGAGAAAGGGGGAGGGGGCGGCCGGCCTAGAAGGGGCGCGCCAAGGGGAGTCCTACTCCCACCGTGAGTAGGATTCCACCTTTCCTAGTCCAACTAGGAGAAGGAGGGAAAGGAGGGGAGTGGAGAAGGAAGGGAGAGGGGGCCGCGCCCCCAAACCCCTTGTCCAATTCGGACTGGGCTTGGGAGGGGCGCGCGCCACCTCCTGGCTCCTTCCCACTAAGGCCTAATAAGGCCCAATACTCTTCCCCGTATTCCCGTAACTCCCCGGTACCTCCGAAAATACCCGAATCACTCGGAACCTTTCCGAACTCCGAATATAGTCGTCCAATATACCGATCTTTACGACTCGACCATTTCGAGACTCTTCGTCATGTCCCCGATCCCATCCGGGACTCCGAACTCCTTCGGTACATCAAAACTCATAAACTCATAATATAACTGTCATCGAAACCTTAAGCGTGCAGACCCTACGGTTCGAGAACAATGTAGACATGACCGAGACACGTCTCCGGTCAATAACCAATAGGGGGACCTGGATGCCCATATTGGCTCCTACATATTCTACGAAGATCTTTATCGGTCAGACCGCATAACAACATACGTTGTTCCCTTTGTCATCGGTATGTTACTTGCCCGAGATTCGATCGTTGGTATCCAATACCTAGTTCAATCTCGTTACCGGCAAGTCTCTTTACTCGTTCCGTAATACATCATCCCGCAACTAACTCATTAGTTGCAATGCTTGCAAGGCTTAAGTGATGTGCATTACCGAGAGGGCCCAGAGATACCTCTCCGACAATCGGAGTGACAAATCCTAATCTCGAAATACGCCAACCCAACATCTACCTTTGGAGACACCTATAGAGCACCTTTATAATCACCCAGTTATGTTGTGACGTTTGGTAGCACACAAAGTGTTCCTCCGGTAAACGGGAGTTGCATAATCTCATAGTCATAGGAACATGTATAAGTCATGAAGAAAGCAATAGCAACAAACAACACGATCAAGTGCTAAGCTAACGGAATGGGTCAAGTCAATCAGATCATTCTCCTAATGATGTGATCCCATTAATCAAATAACAACTCCTTTGTCTATGGTTAGGAAACATAACCATCTTTGATTAATGAGCTAGTCAAGTAGAGGCATACTAGTGACACTCTGTTTGTCTATGTATTCACACATGTATTATGTTTCCGGTTAATACAAATCTAGCATGAATAATAAACATTTATCATGAATTAAGGAAATAAATAATAACTTTATTATTGCCTCTAGGGCATATTTCCTTCAGTCTCCCACTTGCACTAGAGTCAATAATCTAGATCACATCACCATGTGATTAACATCGATAGTTCACATCATCATGTGATTAACACCCATAGTTCACATCGCCATGTGACCAACACCCAAAGGGTTTACTAGATTCGGTAATCTAGTTCACATCGCTATGTGATTAACACCCAAAGAGTACTAAGGTGTGATCATGTTTTGCTTGTGAGAGAATCTTAGCCAACGGGTCTTTCACATTCAAATCCATTATGTATTTTGCAATTTTCTATGTCTACAATGTTCTGTACGGAGCTACTCTAGCTAATTCCTCCCACTTTCAATATGTATCTAGATCGAGACTTAGAGTCATCCAGATCGGTGTCAAAACTTGCATCGACGTAACCCTTTACGACGAACCTTTTTTCACTTCCATAATCGATAAACATATCCTTATTCTACTAAGGATAATTTTGACCGCTGTCCAGTGATCTACTCCTAGATCACTATTGTACTCCCTTGCTAAACACAGTGTAGGGTATACAATAGATCTGGTACATAGCATGACATACTTTATAGAACCTATGGCCAAGGCATAGGGAATGACTTTCATTCTCTTTCTATCTTCTGCCGTGGTCGGGTTTTGAGTCTTACTCAATTTCACACCTTGTATCACAGGCAAGAACTCTTTCTTTGACTGTTCCATTTTGAACTACTTCAAAATCTTGTCAAGGTATGTTTTCATTGAAAAAACTTATCAAGCGTCTTGATCTATCTCTATAGATCTTGATGCTCAATATGTAAGCAGCTTCATCGAGGTTTTTCTTTGAAAAACTCCTTTCAAACACTACTTTATGCTTTGCAGAATAATTCTACATTATTTCCGATCAACAATATGTCATTCACATATACTTATATCAGAAATGTTGTAGTGCTCCCACTCACTTTCTTGTAAATACAGGCTTCACCGCAAGTCCGTATAAAACTGTATGCTTTGATCAACTCATCAAAGCGTATATTCCAACTCCGAGATGCTTGCACCAGTCCAAAGATGGATCGCTGGAGCTTGCACATTTTGTTAACACCTTTAGGATTGACAAAAACTGTCTGGTTGCATCATATACAACTCTTCTTTAAGAAATCCATTAAGGATTGCAGTTTTGTTATCCATTTGTCAGATTTCATAAAATGTGGCAATTGCTAACATGATTCGGACAGACTTAAGCATAGATACGAGTGAGAAACTCTCATCGTAGTCAACACCTTGAACTTGTCGAAAACCTTTTGCGAAAATTCTAGCTTTGTAGATAGTAACACTACTATTAGCGTACGTCTTCCTCTTGAAGATCCATTTATTTTCAATTGCTTGCCGATCATCGGGCAAGTCAACCAAAGTCCATACTTTGTTTTCATACATGGATCCCATCTCAGATTTCATGGCCTCAAACCATTTCATGGAATCTGGGCTCATCGTCGCTTCCTCATAGTTCGTAGGTTCATCATGGTCTGGTAACATGACTTCCAGTACATGATTACCGTACCACTCTGGTGCGGATCATGCTCTGGTTGATCTACGAAGTTCTGTAGTAGCTTGATCTGAAGT
The DNA here is from genome assembly GCA_032464435.1 of Aegilops umbellulata. Classification (NCBI taxonomy): domain Eukaryota; kingdom Viridiplantae; phylum Streptophyta; class Magnoliopsida; order Poales; family Poaceae; genus Aegilops; species Aegilops umbellulata. The sequence continues at coordinate 9,120,785 of CP136058.1, read as the reverse complement.
TACATGATCATCATCATTAGCTTCCTCACTAATTGGTGTAGGATTCACAAGAACAGATTTCTGTGATGAACTACTTTCCAATTCGGGAGTAGGTACAGTTACCTCATCAAGTTCTACTTTCCTCCCACTCACTTCTTTCGAGAGAAACTCCTTCTCTAGAAAGTTTCCGAATTTAGCAAAAAAAAGTCTTGCATTCGGATTTGTGATAGAAGGTGTACCCAACAGTCTCCTTTGGGTATCCTATGAAGACACATTTCTTCGATTTGGGTTTGAGCTTATCATGAAACTTTTTCTTATAAGCATCGCAACCGCAAACTTTAATAAACGACAACTTTGGTTTCTTGCCAAACCATAGTTCATATTGTGTCGTCTCAACAGACTTAGATGGTGCCCCTTTTAACGTGAATGCAGCTGTCTCTAATGCATTATCCCAAAACGATATTGGTAAATCGGTAAAAAACATCATAGATTGTACTATATCCAATAAAGTACGGTTATGACGTTCGGACATACCATTATGCTGTGGTGTTCCAGGTGGCATGAGTTTGTGAAACTATTCCACATTGTTTTAATTGAAGACCAAACTCGTAACTCAAATATTCGTCTCCGCGATCAGATTGTAGAAACCTTATTTTCTTGTCACGATGATTTTCCACTTCACTCTGAAATCCTCTTGAACTTTTTCAAATGTTTCAGACTTATGTTTCATCAAGTAGATATACCCATATCTTCTCAAATCATTTGTCAAGGTCAGAAAATAATGATACCTGCTTCAAGCATTAATATTCATTGGACCACATACATCAGTATGTATGATTTCCAACAAATCTTTTGCTTGCTTCATTGTTCCGGAGAACGGCGTTTTAGTCATCTTGCCCATAAGGCATGGTTCGCAAGCATCAAGTGATTCACAATCAAGTGATTCCAAAAACCCATCAGTATGGAGTTTCTTCATGCGCTTTACACCAATATGACCTAAACGGCAGTGCCACAAATAAGTTGCACTATCATTATTAACTTCGCATCTTTTGGTTTTAATATTATGAATATGTGTATCACTACGATCGAGATCCAACAAACCATTTTGTTGGTGTGTATGACCATAGAAGGTTTTATTCATGTAAACAGAACAACAATTTATTCTCTTACTTAAATGAATAACCGTATTGCAATAAACATGATCAAATCATATTCATGCTCAACGCAAACACCAAATAACACTTATTTAGGTTCAACACTAATCCCGAAAGTATAGGGAGTGTGCGATGATGATCATATCAATCTTGGAACTACTTCCAACACACATCGTCACCTCATCCTTAACTAGTATCTGTTGATTCTGCAACTCCCGATTCAAGTTACTAATCTTAGCAACTGAACTAGTACCAAATACTGAGGGGCTGCTATGAACACTAGTAAAGTACACATCAATAACATGTATATCAAATATACCTTTGTTTACTTTGCCATCCTTTCTTATCCCCCAATTACTTGGGGTAGTTCCGCTTCCCGTGACCAGTCCCTTTGCAGTAGAAGCACTCAGTCTCAGGCTTAGGTCCAGACTTGGGCTTCTTCACTTGAGCAGCAACTTGCTTGCCGTTCTTCTTGAAGTTCCCCTTCTTCCCTTTGCCCTTTTCTTGAAACTAGTGGTCTTGTTAACCATCAACACTTGATGTTTTTCTTGATTTCTACCTTCGTTGATTTCAGCATCACGAAGAGCTTGGGAATTACTTTCGTCATCCCTTGCATATTATAGTTCATCACGAAGTTCTACTAACTTGGTGATGGTGATAAGAGAATTCTGTCAATCACTATATTATCTGGAAGATTAACTCCCACTTGATTCAAGCGATTGTAGTACCCAGACAATCTGAGCACATGCTCACTAGTTGAGCGATTCTCCTCCATCTCTTAGCTATAGAACTTGTTGGAGATTTCATATCTCTCAATTCGGGTATTTGCTTGAAATATTAACTTCAACTCCTGGAACATCTCATATGGTCCATGACGTTCAAAACATCTTTGAAGTCCCGATTCTAAGCCGTTAAGTACGGTGCACTAAACTATCAAGTAGTCATCATATTGAGCTAGTCAAACGTTCATAACGTCTGTATCTGCTCCTGCAATAGGTCTGTCACCTAGCGGTGCATCAAGGACATAATTCTTCTGTGCAGCAATGAGGATAAACCTCAGATCACGGATCCAATCCGCATCATTGCCACTAACATCTTTCAACACAATTTTCTCTAGGAACATATCAAAATAAACACAGGGAAGCAACAACGCGAGCTATTGATCTACAACATAGATATGCTAATACTATCAGGACTAAGTTCATGATAAATTAAAGTTCAATTAATCATATTACTTAAGAACTCCCACTTAGATAGACATCCCTTTAATCTTCTAAGTGATCACGTCATCCAAATCAAACTAAACCATAACCGATCATCACGTGAAATGGAGTAGTTTTCAATGGTGAACATCACTATGTTGATCATATCTACTATATGATTCACGCTCGACCTTTCGGTCTCCGTGTCCCGAGGCCATATCTGCATATGCTAGGCTCGTCAAGTATAACCCGAGTATTCTGCGTGTGCAAAACTGGCTTGCACCCGTTGTAGATGGACGTAGAGCTTATCACACCCGATCATCACGTGGTGTCTGGGCACGACGAACTTTGGCAATGGTGCATACTCAGGGAGAACACTTCTTGATAATTAGTGAGAGATCATCTTAAAATGCTACCGTCAAAACAAAGCAAAATAAGATGTATAAAAGATAAACATCATATGCAATCAAAATATGTGACATGATATGGCCATCATCATCTTGTGCCTTTGATCTCCATCTCCAAAGCATCGTCATGATTTCCATCATCACCGGCATGACACCATGATCTCCATCATCTTGATCTATATCAATGTGTCATTTCATGGCCGTCTCGCCAACAATTGCTCTTGCAACTATTGCTATCGCATAGCGATAAAGTAAAGCAATTATTTGGCGCTTGCATCTTATGCAGTAGAGAGACAACCATAAGGCTTTTGCCAGTTGCCGATAACTTCAACAAAACATGATCATCTCATACAACAACTTATATCTCATCACGTCTTGACCATATCACATCACAACATGCCCTGCAAAAACAAGTTAGACGTCCTCTACTTTGTTTGTTGCAAGTTTTACGTGGCTGCTACGGGCTTAAGCAAGAACCAATCTCACCTACGCATCAAAACCACAACGATAGTTTGTCAAATAGACTCCGTTTTAACCTTCTTAAGGACCGGGCGTAGCCATACTTGGTTCAACTAAAGTTGGAGAAACTGACACCCGCCAGCCACCTGTGTGCAAAGCACGGCGGTAGAACCAGTCTCGCGTAAGCGTACGCGTAATGTCGGTCCGGGCCTCTTCACCCAACAATACCGCCGAACCAAAGTATGACATGCTGGTAGGCAGTATGACTTGTATCGCCCACAACTCACTCGTGTTCTACTCGTGCATAACATCAAACCATAAAAACCTAGGCTCTGATACCACTGTTGGGGAACGTAGTAATTTCAAAAATTTCCTACGCACACGCAAGATCATGGTGATGCATAGCAACGAGAGGGGAGAGTGTTGTCTACGTACCCTCGTAGACCGAAGCGGAAGCGTTGACGCAACATAGAGGAAGTAGTCGTACGTCTTCCCGATCCGACCGATCCAAGCACCGTTACTCCGGCACCTCCGAGTTCTTGGCACACGTTCAGCTCGATGACGCTCCCCGGGCTCCGATCCAGCAAAGCTTCGGGGAGGAGTTCCGTCAGCACGACGGCGTGGTGACGATCTTGATGTACTACCGACGCAGGGCTTCGCCTAAGCACCGCAACGATATGACCGAGGTGGAACATGGTGGAGGGGGGCACCACACACGGCTAAGGAACAATCACGAAGATCAACTTGTGTGTATTGGGGTGCCCCCTGCCCCCGTATATAAAGGAGCAAGGGGGAGGGGGCGGCCGGCCTAGAAGGGGCGCGCCAAGGGGAGTCCTACTCCCACCGGGAGTAGGATTCCACCTTTCCTAGTCCAACTAGGAGAAGGGGGGAAAGGAGGGGAGTGGAGAAGGAAGGGAGAGGGGGCCGCGCCCCCAAACCCCTTGTCCAGTTCGGACTGGGCTTGGGAGGGGCGCGCGCCACCTCCTGGCTCCTTCCCACTAAGGCCCAATAAGGCCCAATACTCTTCCCCGTATTCCCGTAACTCCCCGGTACCTCCGAAAATACCCGAATCACTCGGAACCTTTCCGAACTCCGAATATAGTTGTCCAATATACCGATCTTTACGTCTCGACCATTTCGAGACTCCTCGTCATGTCCCCGATCCCATCCGGGACTCCGAACTCCTTCGGTACATCAAAACGCATAAACTCATAATATAACTGTCATCGAAACCTTAAGCGTGCGGACCCTACGGTTCGAGAACAATGTAGACATGACCGAGACACGTCTCCGGTCAATAACCAATAGCGGGACCTGGATGCCCATATTGGCTCCTACATATTCTACGAAGATCTTTATCGGTCAGACCGCATAACAACATACGTTGTTCCCTTTGTCATCGGTATGTTACTTGCTCGAGATTCGATCGTTGGTATCCAATACCTAGTTCAATCTCGTTACCGGCAAGTCTCTTTACTCGTTCCGTAATACATCATCCCGCAACTAACTCATTAGTTGCAATGCTTGCAAGGCTTAAGTGATGTGCATTACCGAGAGGGCCCAGAGATACCTCTCCGACAATCGGAGTGACAAATCCTAATCTCGAAATACGCCAACCCAACATCTACCTTTGGAGACACCTGTAGAGCATCTTTATAATCACCCAGTTACGTTGTGACGTTTGGTAGCACACAAAGTGTTCCTCCGGTAAACGGGAGTTGCATAATCTCATAGTCATAGGAACATGTATAAGTCATGAAGAAAGCAATAGCAACAAACAACACGATCATGTGCTAAGCTAACGGAATGGGTCAAGTCAATCAGATCATTCTCCTAATGATGTGATCCCATTAATCAAATAACAACTCCTTTGTCTATGGTTAGGAAACATAACCATCTTTGTTTAATGAGCTAGTCAAGTAGAGGCATACTAGTGACACTCTGTTTGTCTATGTATTCACACATGTATTATGTTTCCGGTTAATACAATTCTAGCATGAATAATAAACATTTATCATGAATTAAGGAAATAAATAATAACTTTATTATTGCCTCTAGGGCATATTTCCTTCAAGAATCTCAAGGCATGGTGCTACGAAAGTGACTCCATATGAGCTAGTATATGGTCAGGAGGCTGTTTTACCGGTGGAAGTAAATTTGAATGCTTTGATAATAGCCAAACAAAATGATTTATCGGCAATAGACTTCCATAACTTGATGATGGACAACATTGACGAGGTTGCTGATAAACGTTTGGCTGCTTTGAATGCCATAGAGAGAGATAAGTTGAGGGTGGCAAGGGCTTACAATAAGAAAGTTAAGTTGAAATTTTTTCAAGTTGGTGATCTTGTCTGGAAAGTGATCCTGCCGATTGGTTCAAGAGATAGAAAATTCGTTAAGTGGTCTCCAAATAGGGAAGGTCCTTTTAGGATTACAAGAGTTGTTCCCGGAAATTCATATTTGGTGAAATCAATACAAGGGGCATTGTTACCTCGAGCTCTCAATGGCAAGTATTTGAAGAAATACCACCCGAGTGTGTGGCAGGAAGCCTAAGTAGACAATGGCCGATATACGATTATCGCCCTTAGCACAAACATGGCCGATACATAATTATCGCCCTTGAAAAATAGATGGCCGATGGAGTGTTGACATCGTCCTTAGAACAAACATGGTGCAAATTATTTTTCGGCACGCTTGCTTTGCCGAAAAACAGGGGGGCATGTGTTGACGCTCAAAAGTGGCAGAATCATAAAAGTTGCTTTAATCTATGTCAAGATTACTTCAAACTTATGATTGGAAGTCAACATGAGATGACTTTCTTTGAGAAGATCAAGATAGATATGAAAGTGGTCTAAAACAGAGTCCGGATGCAAAAGTTATGACAAGTTCAGAGATGCTCATGGTGACACCAGATTAAATAATGGCTTGAAACCCAATTAGGAAGACTTCAAATGGAAAAAGTTTCAACACGAAAGTTGTGCGTCTCGTCGAAACGGTCGATTTTGGTATAAACATCGTCCCGATCCGAGTTCGTATGCAAAAGTTACAGCCATCCGAATGCAGCCCTGTCACGGTGCCATAAGTGGCGCGCCCCACCAGCCACGTGTTTGATGGGTAGCGCGAATAACAGCCTGTTTTGCATGACCGTTTTGGCCTAGAAGATGAGTTCAAATCGAAAAACGTTCAACATGAAAGTTTTTCGACTCGTCAAAACGGTCAACTTTGCTTTTGGGCACATTTTCATCCGAGGTCATTTACTGCCTCAAAAACCTTGCCGGGGAAAGCTTGCCGCCATGAACAGTAACCTTGCCGGGAAAAGCTTGCCGGCCTGAACAGTAACTTTGCCGGGGAAAGCATGCCGCCGTGAACAGTAATCTTGCCGGGGGAGAGCTTGCCGCCATGAACAGTAACCTTGCCGGAGAAAGCTTGCCGCCGTGAACAGTAACCTTGCCGGGAAAGCTTGCCGCCGTGAACAGTAGAAACTGTCGGGCCAATCCGACCAGATGCTGAAGATGGGCTCAAATACTTATGAAGATGGCTTCGGATGAAAAAGTGTTCAACACGGTCAACTTTGCTTTTGGAGTCATCATCATCCGACGTAGTATACGACCTGCAGAGACGCTGCAAGAGTTGGACGGTCCAGTCAGCTACATAAACGAGTCCGACTCGAAATTGGAGATGACCCCGTGGAGTATTCAAAATGACCTTATTTGGAAAAGTGATCAACATACGGATTGTTGGCCTCGTCGAAGCACACAAAATTGATATTTGAACCGTCTCCATCGGAAGTCATATGCAGATTCCACGGCCCATGCAAAGAGCAAGACAGAAGATTGGACCAGATTCGGGCTGAATCCGAGTGGGACCAGAACTAGGACTCTAGGACGTGAATTGATGTAATTTTCTTGTAAGAAAAGCCTAGATAAATCCTTTGCTTGTACGGGAAGTCCAGCCGCCTCTTATATATGTTGGGGGTAACGGCCGATTGAACAACACCCAATCGTACAAACACATCTACTACTTTTTCGTGTTCATCTACTTTTTATCTCTTCCTTGTATCTTTCTTCTCGTTCTTCGTTAGTTCTTCATGCTGAAGGGATGCGGATCCACGAGGCTCTAGGGGCGAGCGAATCGACCTGGAGCAGCCCATAGCCGCCGCAAGCCCTGACGGGGTCCCTCCCGGGCAAGTGGGGCTTCGGGTCTACAAAAACGTCCGCCGACTGTCTTGCGTATCGCGCTGTCGGTCAGGTCTCCTTCGACGTGAGCTGCGGTGCATCACCCCCGGCGTCGAGGGTACACGTGACGTGTTCGTATGTCAACAGAACTCTCTGTCGTTCTCATTTGACATACATTCGTTGGTTGGTTGGTTCATTTGGAAGGAGCACGTACGTACGTCTCCATGCATGGAGTGGAGTGCATGCCTTGTCATGGGGACGACGGACGCGGAGGAGCATCGCTCGTGCGTTTCGGTGCTTCTTAACTTAAGCATCTGACGATTACGTACGTACGTACCTCCATCGACGTACGTGCACCTGTATATATATTGGTTAGGTTGATTCGATTCGGTTGGTTTCTTTCTTTTCTTTTCCATCCGTCCCAAGAAGCGCACGACACCAAGTTTAGTCGCTTCTGGCGAAGCTTAACAAAGGCCGACTACTACATAGAGGCAACTACTACCAGTCATGAGCGATAGTGAAGCCGTCAGAGGCAGAAGCTGTCGCTTGACGGACGAAGCCGAGCCGATACGATAGGCGGACTAAGTGAGCGAGACCAAGACGGGCCGGACGTGGAGTGGCGAAGGGGGCCTACTATACGTATACGTGATTAGTAAGCGGTTGAAGACATCGAACGAAAAATCAAGTGAACTAATGAACAGTGATTGGGTCGATGGACGTGGAGTGGAGTGGACGTGGAGTGGCGATGCCAATTGGGTCGCTGCTGCCTCCAGCGAGTCGTCGCAGTAGACCAGCCACCGCACTGCCGCTCCAATCCGACAAGGCCGACGTCAGGGTTGAGCTCCATGACGGATCTGCACAAAAGGTCCTAATGACGGCTCTGCGGAGCAACGACGCGAGTAGCAGTTTGCACAGTCTTCCCGATGGGGAGAGCAGCGGCATCGGGAGAAAAAGGGAAGGAAAGGCGATGGGAGCGTGATGGATCAGAGGCGGCTCACCTCGGTTTGTCCTCTTCCAGGAGAAGTGCGCCTGTGGGTGGCCTCGGCGTCATCCGGATTACCGACAAGCAGTAGTTCAGGATGAACACGCCCGTGACCACGAACTCGCCCTAGCTAGAACTCTCTGCTGGGCATACTGGGATATATATTGGTTATCTCTCCGTTCTCGTCGACATACATTCGTTGGTTGGTTGGTTGGAAGGAGCACGTACGTCTCCATTGAGTGGCGTTGCCATGGACGAACGCGGAGGAGCATGCATCGCGCGTGCGTTTCGGTGCTTCTTAACTTGATCATCTGACGATGGATGACGAAGAGGGCACCGCTACGTTACGTACGTACCTCGGTCGGGGTGGCGTACGTACGTGCACCTGTATGAATGCATGCATGCAAATCGACCTCCCTCTCAGCCTACTACACTTGTGAGTTGTACACAAACTCAGTCCGGGTTTATTGGACCTACCAATACAAACTCATGGTTCCAAGGAAAACAATTAAAGTTGATTTAACGCTGAGAACACATTATTCGGAGCATGCAATGGCCAACCAGAGCAGCGCCTAGTTAAGGCATGCAGCTGGTGGCACGCTTCGCCTCTTCATGTGGCCAATGACGCCCTAGTGGATAGTTATGGCATGGTGCATGTAGCTAATAAGGCGGATGCAGTGGAGTTAGTCGAGGAAAATTAAGTGCCTCCTGTTTAGAAGCCTTACAAAAATCCTCGCAAAAAAAAAAAAGAAGCCTTATAAAAATGGTACATGGTTAGTTTGCTTAAGGGCCCAATAAATCCGGACGGAGGGAGTAGCTTCTTAATAATCCTGTTAATAGCAAAAAAGAATTGGCACGTGCCCAAACCTTGACTCCATCTATGTATTGTATTCATCAATTTTGCTTTCAACAAACACGCCCCCCGTACGCTCATTTTGCTCGATTCAATTTGGTTGGTTTACTAAATTTGTGTGAACACACTTTGTGTATTATATTTACTATGTACAATCTTTCTGCACAGAGATACCAAAAATTATAAATTTTCTGTTAGTGCCATTAGTGTCAAATTAGAATAGTTAAATTTGAATTCTTTGAAATTTGTGTGAATCTCAAGTTTGTGATTAACTTTACTAGTGCCATTATTTTTTCAGTTTTACTTAGAACTAAATACTTATAGTTTTTTAGTGATTTCTTTTCTCTTTTAGGTCACAAAAATTATAAACTTTCTGTTAGTGCCATTAGCTTTAAAATTTGAATAGTTTAAATTTGAATTTTTTAAAATTTGTATGAATCACTAGTTTATGAATCACTAGTTTACTAAATTTGTGTGAAAACACTTTGTAGAATAGTTAAAATTGATTTTTGAGTCAATCTTTTTCCTGCTATTTAATAGTAGGTGGCACTTTTTTTGTTTTTTTGTTTTGTAGTGATTTCTTTTTTATTTTAGGTCACAAAAATTATAAACTTTCTGTTAGTGCCATTAGTTTTAAAATTTGAATAGTTTAAATTTGAATTTTTTAAAATTTGTGTGAATCACTAGTTTATGAATAATTTTACTATAAACTTTCAGTTAGTGCCATTATACTCAATTTGGTAATTTTAGTTAGTCATAACAAATATTATAGGCATTTTTTCTTTTTTGCTATCTATTTAGAACTAAATACTTATAGTTTTTTAGTGATTTCTTTTTTCTTTTAGGTCACAAAAAATAAAAACTTCTGTTAGTGCCATTACTGTCAAATTAGAATAGTTAAATTTGAATTCTTTGAAATTTGTGTGAATCTCAAGTTTGTGATTAACTTTACTAGTGCCATTATTTTTTCAGTTCTACTTAGAACTAAATACTTATTGTTTTTTAGTGATTTCTTTTTTGTTTTAGGTCATAAAAAATAAAAACTTCTCTGTTAGTGAACATAGATGCACTTATAGAGAAAATTAAACATAAATTCATAATCAATTTCTATTTATGAATTTAGGTCCAATTTCCTCTATAGGTGCATCTATTTTCACTTTGAGAGGAGCTCAACAACACAGAGAGGGACGGGCTTATAAATAGGTGTGGGCGCCCTTCGGTTGGCGAGGTGGGACTAAACTCTGGGTGCAACGAGGGCCAACCCTTTAGTCCCGGTTGGTGGCATGAACCGGGACTCAAGGGGGGCCTTTGGTCCCGGTTCATGCCACGAACCGCGACCAATGGTGGTGGGCCAGGAGCCAGGCCCATTGGTCCCGGTTCGTCCCACCAACCTGGGACCAAAAGGTCCAGACGAACCGGGACCAATGGCCCACGTGGCCCGGCCGGCCCCCTGGGCTCACGAACCGGGTCCAATGCCTCCATTGGTCCCGGTTCTAGATTGAACCGGGACTAATGGGCTGACCCGGCCTGGACCGTTGCCCCCTTTTCTACTAGTGCCTGTTCCTGACCGACGGAGATTTGTTTTGTTGCGTGTGCCTGTCTTGCTATGCCTGCTACTGCTCACTAACTCTTGTTTACCTATTGCAGTGCTAGTGTACCATCCATGGCTGCTCCTGCTCAGGCTCCTCTAGTGCCTGCTCTTGCTCAGCGTAACATGCCCTTGGTTGACTGGCGTCCACTGTTTCGACGAACAAGGCCATCTGTCTTCCTCATACTCTTTACACCAGTGATAGAAGAAGATGAGGACGCATGGGATCTCGCTCTGGCAGCCGGCTCCAAGACTCCAGAAGAGCTGGACCAGATTTTCGAGGCAGAGTGGTTAACCGAAACTGGGATCTCCTCGCACATGGATGGCGCCTACCTCTACGTACTCACCACCGCACACATTGTGGATCATCTATTCCATGCGGTCAACATGCCCATTGATCCAGGCACGGTGAACCGCTTCTTTACAATTGAGGTGACGTGCTTCCACGCAGAGACGGATTTCACTGTTGCTAGGAACAGAGTCGGCCATCGGACCTACACGCCAGCGACAGTCTGCGGGATCGACTGCCTCAGGGATTTGATGATGCTGCGCGTCGATCGGGCAGAGCTGGCCGTGAGTGTCACTGCGCAGCAGCAGAGGGTGCAATGCACAGAGCCGCACCCGGTTCTGCACTTTGACGGAGCACGCGAGCTTGGCATGCAGTGCATGCTTTTTTCGTGGCCTGCCTTCCGTCTCTGCACCTTCGCCACGGGCCTTCAGTGCCTCCACCGGTTTCTGACTGCCATGAGCACCAACCCAGTTGGATATGACATGGAGCTGCTCGAGGCTTACATCGGATCCGATCAGGGGTCCTCGGGAGGCCCTCTCTTCAACGCCGCTGGCCAGGTAAAGGGTATTCTACACGGAGGGAGTGGGACGCACTCTCAATTCATTTTGCCTGGAGACATTCTACCTTTCATCCAGAACAATGCAGTCCCCCCTCAGCCACCATCAACGTCATCTTCATCTCCCCGGGGTCCCAGAGGAGGAGGAGGAGGAGGAGGAGGAGGAAGAGGTCCGAAGCGTGGTCCTAACAAAGATGACAAGTCAGGTCCCTCAGATCCTCCAAAGCGCCGTCAGAGTGTTCGTGACAAGGGCAAGGCCACCGCTGCATGGGGATCCGGCCGGCGGAGGTACACACTCAGATCCCACGGCAAGGGCATAGCCGTTGGTGCAGGTGGATCCGGCCACAAGTATCTGCTTAGACCCCGGTCATGATCAGTCACTGGGGTGCTTCATTCCCAGGCCCGAGGATACTCATGCGAGTGGCCATGATGCGCATCTAGAGTTAGTAGGCTAGCTGAATGATAAAACACATAGAATTTTTCTTTGTTATTTATTTTATCTATGGGATGAACAACTTTTGTAAGCATTTGCTCCTCCACATTTACTCCCGACTACCCATGACTGTTGCTACTGAATTGAATCTATTGACTATGCTTTAGATGAGGCCAGCCATTTTGTTTATCAAGAGGCCAACGCATCTTCTACTGTGTAACTATCTTTTAGCCTTATCTGGTTAAGTTTCACTTATTGCTTATCCTTTTTCAATCGTGAATAATAGATAGTTTGTTCCCATTACATCCTATATCAGCACGGTTGTCATACTGACATTGACAGCCTTTGCATCACATATAAGAGCATCTATGTAACCGGACCCCACATACCCGCCCCAAACGCCGGGGTGGAAGGCCCGGTTACCGCCTTGACGCAAGAACCACACCCAACCGTGCCGCGCAAATCCGGTCAAAACGCGCGGACTGGCACTCTCTGTGTCCGGCTCTTATCTGGGCTGGATATGGGGGCGCCCGGACGCGCCGGTCATGTAGGACTGATTGCAAGGGTCCATGCGGTCACACGCAGAGACAGTCGGACCGACGGGCGCCTCCTCCGATCCTCGGTGCGAACGCATTCATGACGTAGCTCCAGCGTGTCGCCCAAGGGAGCAAGTCCGGCTATTTAAGCCGAACGGTGGCAGCCCAATCCTTCCCTCTTCCTCCCACCCGCGTGTGTCATCTGCTTCCATCCGCTCGACATCACCAAATGTGCCATGTCACCATATGCAACCCTCAACATCACCTAATGTGCCAGGTCATCATCCACTAAAAACCATTTTGTAGCACATGCATACTCCAATTTAATTGTTCCATCTCCAATAATTGAACTTACATGCATACTCTTTGTTTGCATATAATTATTCGAAAATAGTAGCTATTTACTTATGTCAATTTATTATTATAGAATTTACCCAAAATTAATATTTTAAATCCCTCAGCAGGCAGCGGGCGGATAAATCACCTAGTATAAGATGCTTTGGATATTTTCGTATGGACTACATACTGACTGAAATGAGTGAACAAACACACTAAAACATGTCTATATATATACGATTCAGAAAATTATAGACTATTGCTTTGAATCACTCAAGTCCAAGTATCCATGCCACAAAGAAAAGATTATATGATGAATATGATAGGTAGCATTCCACATCAAAAATTCTATTTTTAATTACTACATCATGATGAGTTTTATGAAAAAGAGTTGTTGTTATGATGCTAGGGAAAGTGATTCAAATAATCATTGATCAAACTTATACGCTATACTAGCATTCACACTTCATCAATTATTTCTTTTACCATTTACCTACTCGAGGACGAGCAGGGAGTACATCGAAAACTTCATGATAATGAATAAGGACAAGGAAACGGTTCTCATGTCTTATCATCCAATGTAAATCATTGCTGGACAACTCTTTCATAAATTTCAATCATCCTTCGCTCATATAGAGACTAATTTGAGGTGTTTTCTCCCGCAGCAATGGGCGCGCCGTCCTTATTGTCTTTTCCCGCAAGTCTCCCACGTTGTGTATTTCGACTCATCCAGAAACTACGAGAAGAAGGACTACACCCATATAATGAATATTCTAGATGATGCTCTCCACGGCTTCAGCATGATGGGTGGCCACATCGAGATCAGGAAACAAAGGAAGAGCAAGCCAGGTTTCTCGCATAAAACTACCTTCTGCTGCGTCCCTGAGCCGACAACAAAAAAGAACGATGGATTCTACGTCATCCATCTCATGATGGAGTTCAGAAGGGATCACCAACAGCTTCGCATGATAACCAGAAACGATGAACATATCCGCAAATGGGCAGAATCCTCAAGAGCCGAACCGGATTATAAACTCAGAGATGACTTCTTTCGCATCTAGAAGGACATTCCAACGATCATCACGAAATAAGTCATCGAAGAGAACGAGATGTTCCACCACGGCCCTATATCGTGAGATGACGTCCGAACTCGCATAGGCCTACAACGTTTGGACATGACGTTGTTCATGAAGCTAGGGTGCATCCTCCAGGATCTGGATGGATAGAACTTCCAATGATTGACGATGCCGATGATGACGTGTCGGTTGAACTTGTACTTCCTGTAGCGATGAAGCTTTATGATGTAAACGGTCCGGCTGAACTTGCGTAACGGTAGTTTGTTAGTTTGGGTACGATGACATGCGTACATCTAGTTAATTAGTTTGGGTACGATGAACCTGCGTTGATTAATTATGTTTACTATATGTTGCATCTATTTGCTAACTCTTTCTCTTCGAGTTGCTCTAGTATATTATGTTGCATATTATTGTTGAATTCGCTTGATGAAGATGCATCTCTAACAGGTACATAGGTCCTTGATGGTGAAGAAGTGATATGCCGTGTACACAAGGAGGGTTCCGGGAGTGTGCGACGAGTGGCCAGAATGTCAGGCCCAAGTGTCACGGTTCTCGGGCGGCAGCCATAAAGAGTTCAATAGCAGACAAGAAGCAGAAACTAGTTACTTGAGGTTCATGCTAGCGCGAGAGAGAAATAAGAACCGACGCCTCGTGTACTGCATAATTCCGCTCTTACTCATAGTGATAGCTCTTCTCTTCTATGTCATTGTTTAGATGGATGATGGAACATGTGTATGAAATGACAATGTAGTTGCATGTATTCGAGACATGTGATAACTTGTATCGCTATTTCGAGATGATGATGAGAGATATCATTTTGTGTTCGATGATGTTAATAACATTGTTGAACATGTATATGTTGCATGTACGTATATAGGTGAGTGTTTTGTATATTGCACCCGTCACGTCTCTCTCCCCTTATGTGTATCTTGGGAGACAAGGCAACCGGTGCACCCCTTGTATCTATATATGTGCCTAGTGCACGATCAATAAAATTATCGATGCACACAATCCCTTTCTTCCAAACTAACATGGTGTCAGATAGGAAGTCGATCTCCTAGGTCGTCGTGATGAGGAACGGAGGGAGTAGTATTCTGTACTCGCTGTGTCAGAGGTTTTATATTTCTAGGCTCAAAATAATTTGGTCAAACTTGTAATAATGCTGCTGCTCTTTTCATTTAGGATATAATTGAGTCCATTGAATGTGCATGATCTTTTCTAGTTTTCCCGTGGTTTGGTATTTGGTGTTCAGCTGTAGTGAAAGCCTTGTGTTTTGTTTGCGTGGGCGCTGTTTGAAATGGCGTTGTAACTTTGTATGATACACAAAGTCATGCCTAATTATCGGGCACAGCTTAGTGTATCTCTGTGTATACTATGATTGTCACCCTGTATTGACGCCTTATGATTAATTTCATGTTTACCTTGGTCTGCTTGTATGAAGTTTGATCCACTTTTGAGCAATCTGCTATTGGTTTCAGCAAAGTTATGTTTATCTGCAATATGGCAATTGTTTGTAGGTTTTGTTTTCCTTGTCTTGTGGTGAGTTCACTAGAGAGACCTGACCCGGTCTTTTGAATATCACAGGAACCTGGAAATCATGGTTGGTTGTTACGGAGTGAGGGATCTTGATTGATATGATCAAGGGCCACATGGTTGGTATTGAAGCTGAAGTGTTGCATTTCATACCTGGGGACATGTGCTTCGTTTCTTTGCTGGTGAGTTCTTGGTCTCCTCTCTCTCTCTCTCTCTCTCTCTCTCTCTCTCTCTCTCTCTCTCTCTCTCTCTCTCTCTCCCCCCCTCTCCCTCTCCCTCTCCCTCTCCCTCTCCCCCTCCCTCCCTCTCTCTCTCTCTCTCTCTCTCTCTCTCTCTCTCTCTCTCTCTCTGCCAATGAAATTGGTCTTGTAAATCTGTGCTGGTTAGGCCCTTCTTCTCTACCACATGCAACTGTTGCTAAAGGGTCTGGTAGTGCTCCAAGTTTCGTTTGGTAGGTTCCCTGTGCTAGGATTTGAACACAATGCTCACATGTATCATAGGGTTAAGCATGATACGATATCTCTTTGGGTTCAGTCATTGTAGCATCAAACACCTTCTCTTAAGACTTTATCATTAACATAAACAATTTCATGATGTTTTTTAATGAACATTTTCATGATGTTTGTTCCAAAGCTTATGTGCCAAGTAAGCTCACCACTGCTTCGCATCAATCTGGCGCTGACGGAGCTTACTATTACAACTTTGTTTATGTGTCTCCTTATGTTAGATTGTGTAATGCTCTCCTGCTGTTCTGAATCGTGATCCCCCAATTTTGCAACAGTGTGTGCAATTGATCAATATCCCACTTGTATAGATTTCAATCACTTGTAGTTGCTACCATTAGTTCTGCTTGAACACTTTATTTTCAGATGAGGACAAAGCTGAATGAAATTATGATTCTTGTTTCATAGTATTGGTCATGACACCCCTAAATACTCTTGATATCGTGCTCCTGCTAAACCAACCACCACTCAGTTGCTGCAGTCTTATTAAATCGATAGATTTGTATGCCTCCTTGTTGGATTTGTATTTGTAGCATGCCTCTGCTTTGGTACTTGCCGCAGTCATTAGATCTGATCCAGGAATATGTAGCGTATAGCTCGTGCGAATTGATAAAAAATGAAAACTTATGTTGTCTCTAGCCTGTCGACGCTTTGGAAACAGAGGTGTGCTAAGATACTTAAAAAGGCTTATAATCTAGCTTCCTTTTGTTGTCATCTGTTGCCTATGGTTAAGGCAAGACATTGCCACTTCCTATCGCAGCTATACATTCTTTTATCCTTGATTAACAAGCCATTTTTTCTCTAATGCAATAGGTATTTGTTTGTTTGGATTTGGTAGGCTTGGTCCCCTGATGTGGTTTCCTCACGCACACAGGTGCACGACAGAGTCGCTGTGTGGTGTGCGCAGTGATCCTTCTTCCACTCCGAGGACTCCCGCCCTGCCCCTCCTGTGGTCTCGATTCCTCTTCCACTCCGGCATAGCTGGTGGTAAGCCACGGGTTCCCCTCCTCTGCTCTCTCTCTCTCTCTCTCTCTCTCTCTCTCTCTCTCTCTCTCTCTCTGCGTGTTCACGACCATCGTGTTGTTGCTTTGTGGTGCACGTATTGCAGCAGCAACTATACTTAAAGTACAAGTCAGCCTGTCCAAAAACGCTCTTATATTATGGGACGGAGGGAGTACTAGCTAGCGTAGCATCCTAGTGGTGTTATTCTTGTAGGAAATCCGGTTTGAGAATGTCTTTTCATGTAATATGAATAAGAAAAAAGTTATACTTTATCACTTGTTTTTCAACTTGAAAGCCTAGCTGTTGCTGCATACACCGTAAATTCTTCAAAATCTGCATCAAGTTGGTTAATTTGTGTGCACTGGCCTAATATCATCTGCCTTGTGGCCCTTGTCTAATTATTTCAATTTTCTTACACTTTGTTTCTAGACTAAACTCCACATCGCAATCATAGTATTTCTGCTGTTGTTGTCAGGACTCAGTTCAGCAATGTTCAGCATGCCCAAGCCGTACTTTATATTTTTTATGCATCTGCTGGTTGTATTCCTTGAGTGTATCCTTTATTCCTTTCCTTTTGCATTCAAAGTTAGTTCTTAAATCTGCATCAAGTTGGTTGCTTTGTGTGTTCACTGATATAATATTATCTGCCTAGTCTAAGAATTCCAATTTTCTCACTCTCTGTGTTCTTATACATATTACTGCCACTGTTAACTTTCTAGATGCAGTATGCTGACAGCTAAGTGTTCTAATTTTGCAAAAAATACCCAGACAAACTAGGTAGTCTAAATTACTCGTAAAGCAAACAAACGACAACGAGAAAGCTTCACATTTCTCATATACGACATTTATATACAGCTTAGTATGTAGTTCAAGTAAAATACTGATGCTGGGTTTGTCCTTGTGAAGGATATGGTACACCATCATCATCGATGGAGAGAAGGGGTTCATTGTGCCAGGCAAGGTGCATGGTGGTAGGCTCAGTCTCCTGCTTCAGCGTCTTTCGTTGGTCCCGCTATCGTGCGGCGGAGATGGTGCTATTTGGCATCGGCTACAAAATAGCCATGGTGAGCTCCTCTCATGCCTCTGCTCGTCGCCTCCGGTTGCTCTGAGCTTGTGGCCGTCGAGCCACGGCTATGGTAGTCATTGTTGCCGGGATCGGAGAACGAGGTAGCGACCCTCGAACCGGGTTCGTCGCCCCGAATCGAGGGTCGGGGTCGACGAGTGGAACGACGAGGGTCGATGTCGGGGACGCGATCCCGGACGCTAGGACTAGGATTCGAACCACTTCAGCGACACCAAAAATCAACACTGGGTCTCGATTCCAATTTCCATCGCAAACAGAAACAGGAGGTACTGATTCATCGAGGCGCTGAGATTTACCAGGAGTCCATGGCATCCAGGCGTTGTGGTGCTTCCTCACCGCGCCGCTGATCCTAACCAAGTACGGGCTGCTGCGGCCTGTCCGGAGCCTCGTCGGCGAGGTGGCGCGCTCGTGCAGGGTGAGGGCGGCGCGTCCCAGAGGTTGCTTCACTCGGTGAGCAGCTCGAGCTCTACAACGACGCCGGCCGACGCCTCACGTAGCATCCGAATAGGCCTGAAGCTGTAAAGAACTGGAGCGAGGAAAGAAGAGACGGTGAGAGATCGTGCCTCGAATATATCGGAGAACACGAAGGAGATGACTATAGTGAACCGATGTGGGAGCAGAGACAAACTGACTCAGAATATGAACCGGATAAGAGATGTCCGGACGAGTGACAGCTAGATAGACAAGACTGCCAACAAGATGACGATAACGCGTCGGGTCAGGGAGAGGATCACCATCAGTAGCACGGAGGTGAACATTAAGCTCCATAGGAGTCTCAACAACGCGCTCGTCAGTAAGAGCAACACGAGCAAGAAGATCCTGGATATACTTTTCCTGGGATATAAAAAAGCCATCAGAGGTAGAAGAGACTTCAATCCCAAGAAAGTAGCGAAGAGGTCCAAGATCAGACATAAGAAACTGCTCACTAAGACGGGCCTTTACAAAGGCAATATACTCGGGGTCATCCCCCGTGATGATCATGTCATCAACATATAGAAAAAGAAGAGTCCGACCACGAGGAGAAAGGTGAATAAACAATGCTGGATCATGAGCACTTGCTGAAAAACCAGCAGCAGTGATCACAGAGGCAAAGCGCTCAAACCAGGCGCGGGGGGCTTGCTTAAGGCCATAGAGAGAGCGACGAAGACGACATACCATGCCATAAGGAACAGAATACCTAGGTGGTGGCTGCATGTACACCTTCTCACGCAGCTCACCATTAAGAAAGGCATTCTTAACATCAAGCTGAGATATAGACCAGTGGCGTGCAGAGGCAACGGCAAGAAGTGTACGAACAGTGGTCATATGGGCCACAGGAGCAAAACTCTCGTCATAATCACGACCGTGCTCCTGCTGAAAACCACGAGCCACAAGACGAGCTTTGTGACGCTCAAGAGAACCATCGGAGCGAGTCTTAACCTTGTAGACCCACTTACAAGTGATCGGACGGACTCCGGGAGCAAGAGAAACAAGATCCCAGGTACCAGTGCGTTCAAGAGCAGCAATCTCCTCAGCCATCGCAAACTGCCATTCAGGATGAACAACAGCCTGGCGGTAAGAAGTCGGCTCAAGAACAGCAGCACCAGCGGTGGGAAATCCAAAGCGATCAACAGGCGGACGAGGACGAGAACGCAAGCCATAAGTAGGCTGAGAGGAAGATGACGACTCATCCACAGAGGCATCGACTGGTCGTGGACGACGAGTGTAATGCTGAGGAAAAGATGGAATAATAGAAGGAGGAATCGTCAAGGTAGAATTGGGGGGTGGCGACGAAGAAGTCACCGGAGATGAAGGTGTAGAATCCGGTGACATGCTGGGAGAGGAGACCGGGGAGGAAGTCACCGGAGATGAAGGTGGAGAACCCGGTGACATGCTAGGCGAGGAGACCGGGGAGGATGGTGGTTGCAAATCAACTAGAGGTGGAGAAGGAGAGGAAGTGGAACAGAGAGGTAAAGGCTCGACGGGGGTGATAGGTGAGTCAGGAAAAGTGAGGAAAGAGATATCATGCACTGAAAAAGTCGAGGAAGATGGGCGTGGGTAGAAGGGACGAGACTCATCAAAAGTCACGTCTCGAGAGATACGCATCCGACAACCGATAGGATCCCAACAACGATAGCCCTTATGCTCATCACTGTAGCCTAAGAAGACACAGTCAACAGACTGAGCGGTCAGTTTGGTGCGTTCTCGAGGGGCAAGAAGAACATAGCAAACACAACCAAACGAGCGAAGCATCGAATAATCGGGAGAACGATCAAAAAGTCGCTCGAAAGGAACACCACCCTGTAGAGCAGCGGAAGACTGTATATTGATAAGATAGGTCGATGTGGAGACGGCCTCAGCCCAAAAATGAGGCGGGAGAGAGGCAGCAATCATCAATGCACGAGCCGTCTCAAGAAGATGTCGATGCTTTCGCTCAGCCACACCATTCTGAGCATGAGCACCAGGACAAGAGAATTGAGAGAGAGTCCCTTGCTCAGCAAGAACACCATGCAACATCTTAGAGATATACTCGCCAGCGGAGTCAGCACGAAAAACACGAATGGATGAAGAGAACTGAGTATGAACCATGGCAGCAAAACGCTTATAAATAGACAACACCTCAGAACGAGAAGTCATGAAATAAAGCCATGTGTAGCGAGATAAATCATCTATGAAAATAATATAGTATTTATGACCACCTTTCGAAGCGAAAGGGGCCGGACCCCATACATCAGAATGAACTAAATCGAAAGGACGCTTGGACACTGACTCACTATGTGAATATGGTAACTGAATCTGCTTGCCAAGACGACAACCCTGACACTCTAAAGAGACATCTCCCGAGACAGACCCCAGAAGACCTCGACGAACTAAAGAAGACAACCGAGAACCACACAGATGACCAAGTCGATGATGTCACTGCTGGAAGGAACCAGTAACGGAGGCGACAGAAGCGGAAGAACTGGCGATGGTGGTGGCAGCGGAAGGAACATGAAGCCAGTCGAACTCCCAAAGACCCTGAGAATCACGGCGGCGAGGGCCAGCCCCAACCAGAGTGTGCGTGCGACGGTCCTGGACAGAACAAGAGTCAACGTCAAGGATGACGCGACAACCAGAATCAGTAAGTTGACCAGCAGAAAACAGATTCATGGTAAGTCGAGGAACATGAGCAACATCAGGAACAGAATAAGGAGTGGTAAGATTGCCTCTACTAGCAACAGAAAGTGGAGTACCATCAGCAGTGAAGACATGAACAGGAGAATCCAGTGATCGAAGAGAGGACAAAGTGGAAGAATGAGAAGACATATGAAAAGAAGCTCCAGAGTCTAGAACCCATGGGGATGTACCTGACTGTGTAGAGGGTGATTGCTCAGTGCGGGAAGCATCAGTCACAGAACCAGCAGTACCCGTCGAGGAAGAACCTGAAGCCGCGAGCAGACGCTTAAGTCTCAGAATATCCTGCTCAGTCAAAGCAATGGCTGAAGCTGTCGAGGTAGATGACGAAGTCCCTGAAGATGATGATCGCGCCTTGCGCAGGTGTTTCTTCTTCATGTAGCACTGAGACTCAAGATGACCATCATTGCAATAGTCGCAATGTGGACGGGGGCGACCTAAGCCTCCAGAAGGAGTGGGCAAGAGCAGCGGAGCACTCGAGCGAGAAGGGGTCGGTGCAGCAGGTGGCGTAGGAGCACGAGTAACGAGCACAGAGGGAATCTCCAGCAAACCAGCACCACGTAAGCGAGTCTCCTGAGCACGAATCTCAGAAATACGGCCACGAGCAAACAACTGAGCACGCCGGGGCTCAAACTCCTTACGGAGCCGAGACAGGAACTCATAGACGCGATGAAACTCCAAATTGGCCTGGACAGCCTGGCAACAGGGGCAGGTACAACAACCAGCACTACGGAGAGAATCAAGCTGGCGCCAGATAGCAGAACTCTGTGCATGGAAGTCATCACCAGTAGAGTCTCCCTGTTGAAGAGCATGCTCCTGACGGACCACAGAAAGGTACAAGGCATCACCAGAGAGCTCATAGCGCTGACGAAGACGGGTCCACATCTCAAAGATAGTAGGGAGACCCAGAAACTCAGAAGCAAACTAGGGCAGAACACTGGCAGTGAGAACAGCTGCAGCACGAGCATCATCATCAAGCCACTGGGTGTAAACAGACAGAGCACCATGATATGTCTGAAGAGCCTCCTCATAAGCCAAAACCCTCTCATCATAAGCACGATCAGCAGCCTCATCAGCAAGCTTAGCCGCATCCTTGGCGGCTTGATTAGCATCCGTAGGAAGAACCGGTGGAGTCGGCGGAATAGGAGCCACCGGAGGAACCGGACGTGGTGGACAGCAGACCTCGCCAGAAAGAACACCCCAAAGACGGATGCCACGCATGTGAATGCGCATGAAGCCAGTAAACTCGGTGTAGTTAGTACCATCAAAGATCACCGGACAGCGAGGGACAACAACATAGCCCGATGCAGCAGACATATTTTTTTAAGGAATCCGAAGTCGGGCCTGCGAGCGAGAGATGAGATCGAGCGATCAGGCGGAGGTGGCAGTGCGGGAGCGATGGAATCCTTCCTGCGGGACGAACCCCTGTTGGGCCTGCTAAGCGATCACGCAGAGGCGGCCTTCGAGCGATGCTGAGATCGAGCGGGAGCGGCAGCTTCGGTGCTTAGCGATCAGTCGATGGAGTCCTTCGAGCGATTCAGAGATCGAGCGGGAGCGGCAGCTTCGATCGCCGATCGGGAGAGGAGAGAGATCGCCCCCTGCGGCCTGCTGCTTCGATCGCCGATCGGGAGAGGTGAGAGATCAAGAGAGGAGATCGATCTAGAGAGGAGGGATCGAACGCACGAGTTGCAGCGTGCGAAAAAATTAACCTAGCTCTAATACCATGTGAATAGGCAACTTGTATTCCCATGAGGCCATAGGCCGATATATATATACATGTACAGGTGTGGAACATATGCAGGAAACCCCTTATACAACGAGATAAATACAAAGGGGTACATGACTTATATTATAACTCCCGGGTCATCGTTCCCAAATTGATTGGATCATGTTCCACCTATTGATCGGTTCACAAGAGAGATGTATTCCCACATCGTTCCCTGCTATGGCTATCTGGCGATTCTCGACCCTCGTTCCCGTACCTCGACCCCGTCGTCCCAGGAACTTGGCAACTATGATGGTAGTAGCTTTGGTTTCATGGCCATCGTGCCATGGCTATGTCTGTTAGTAACTGGTCAGTACTATCCGTGTTAGTGCTTGTGCTGTGCTTATGCGAGCTATGCTTCAGGAATACCAAGTTTTTGTGCTGAAGAATTTAAAACGATCTCCTTAACAATTATCTTTAGGTATAGAATGAAAAACTTAGCTCGCAAAGTTTCTTGTTCCCTGTTTATATGGTCGCAGTCTATCTGCATCTTGTTTTACAATACTATTGATTGCCTATGAAATTGGAATCTGTTCCCTGTTTAGGCAAGGGTGATAATAACTCGTATAATCCAGATCTTCTTCTTTTTAATAGCTTAGTACAGATTTTAATTTTAGAACATAACAAGACTAGTTTATTGTTAGTGTTTTATTATAGAAATTTGAGGGAGTTCAAGATTGATACAGTATACTATATAATTTTGATTTCTGGAAGTGATACACTCAGGGAGCCATGTTCCCCTGGAAATAGTGCAAGTATCTTATCGCAAAATGACCTGATTATGATCAAGACTCTTTGGAAACCGGAAATGCCTCAAGTTGGTTGCTTCGTGTGTTCACTTATATAGTATTATCTTCCTAGTTCGAGAGTTACAACTTTCTCACACTCCCTTTGTTCGTAATCGTATAATCTTACTGTCACTGTTAACTTTCTAGATGCAGTATGCTGACAGCTCAACTAGGTTTTCTTATTTTGCCAAAAAAAAGACAAACTGGGTTGTCTAAATTACTCATAAAGCAAACTATAGACAACGATGTCTCAAAGCTTTACATATCTCTTATGCGACATTTATATGTAGATCACTATGGAGTTCATGTAAAATACTGATGCTGGGTGTCCTTGTGTAGGATATGGTACACCATCATCGTCGATGCAGAAGAGGGGTTCATCGTGCCAGGCAAGCTGCTTGGTGGTAGGCTCGGTCTCCTGCCTCAGCGTCTTCCGGTGGCCCCGCTGCTGTGCGACAGAGGTGGTGCTGTTTGGCATCGGCTACAAAATGGCCATGGTGAGCTCCTCTCCTTCCTCTGCTTCTTGCCTCTGGTGCTCTGAGTTTGTGGGCGTCGAGCCACAACTATGGTCGTCGCTTTGGGTTCATGGCCATCGTGCCATGGCTATGTCTGTTAGTACTGGTCAGTACTTTTTTCCGTGTTAGTGCTTGTGCTGTGCTTATGCGAGCTATGCTTAGGAATACCAAGTTTTTCTGATGTAGAATTTGAAAACCATCTCCTTAACAATTATCTTTAGGTGTCGAATACAAAACTTAGCTCGTAAAGTTTCTTGTTCCCTGTTTATATGGTCGCAGTCTATCTGCATCTTGTTTTACAATACTATTGATTGCCTATGAACTCAGAATCTATTCCCTGTCTAGGTAATGGTGATATAACTCGTACAATCCAGATTTCCTTCTTTGAGTAGCTCAGTATAGATTTCAATTTTAGAACATAACAGGATTGGTTTATTGTTTGTGTTTGATTATAGAAATTTTAGGAAGTTCAACATTGATACAGTAGATTATATAATTTCGATTTCTGGAAGTGATACACTTAGGGAGCCATGTTCCCCTGGAAATAGTGTGAGTATCTTTTTCTTGTCGGAAGATGACCTGTTTATGATCAAGAGTTCAAGACTCTTTGGAAACCGGAAACGCAGCGAACCATTCATGATGGTTCTGGTCTGGCAAAATGGCATGGACAAGGCAATGGGGGTCCTCGATTCCTTCAATGATCTAGAGCTTTTAGCTTATTTGACTTTTATGATGTTCTATTAGAGTGGATAATCCATATCCTGACACTGGTACTTGGGTCTGAGTGTTATGCTCTCTTGCCTGTGCTTTTTTTCCCTCTCACATTCAATGGCACATAATCCGTTATTAAATAAATAATCCAAGTCATTGATAGGGATTGAAATGCCAACTTCATGTTTTTCAGTTGGAAACTTGGTATCCGTTGATACCATGTATTTTTCTGTGTACTTCTCAACTCGCCCATTTTTGGTGTTTTCAATTCCAGGCACTTGGTGTGACTGATTGTGCTGTGTGTGTGTGTGGGGGGGGGGGGGGGGGTGCATGCAGGGAGGTGGTCAGCGGGACACTTGAGGAGGCGATGATCATGTAGCGGCCACGGGTCGGAGTGGAGTAATGGTGTTGTTAGTAGAGAAGGAGGTCTCCAAAGTTTATTTGTTGGTAGCCCCCTTGCTTGGTGCTGTTAGTTTTTGTTTTGGTCAGTGTTGCTTCCAATGTTTGTTTCTGTGGGGCGATGGATGGATGATTCCTCTGGCTTGGGTTTGATCAGGGAAACCCTTCCCAGTAGGAGAGGAGAGCAGTAACTTTGCAATCAAAGTGTTTCTACTTCACCATCTTAAGGAGTTGTTGATCACAATCAATTTTTTCGTGATAAAAATATAGTGCATTCTGTGAATGTTAACTTTTGAATTGCATGTCAAAGTATAGTGCCTGCTCACCAATCGCCGGTTATGTTCATTTTAATTTAAATGCATGGAATGTCTAGACCGGTGTTCATCTTGCATTTTTTTTCCAGATGATATCTATATCTATTCATAATGAGATTGATATGGAGCATGTACAGTGCTGTTACTTACTCCCTCCGTTTCATAAGGTAGTGCATATTCTTTTTTTGAGAAGTCAAACACAAGTTTGTGGAGAAACACTTCAATTTAGAATGCCAAACATATATACCATTGGATTCATCATAAGATTTAGTTTCATATTTTATATATTTGGTATTGTAGATATAAATAGTTATATATATAAACTTGGCCAAAGTTTGTAAGGTTTGACTGTCCAAAAAATGTATATGCACTACATCAAAGATGCTGCAGCATGAGTTCATTGATAGCTCTTGTGAGTCATTAACAGTAGCATGTAGGAATGCTAGTAATGGAGATGCGCTTCACGGTTCAGTTGGTGCTAGCATTTACGGATTCCTTTTCCTGTGATGTGCTGCTTATGTGCATGCTCCGCTAGATATGTTAGTATCATTGGCATGACTGTAATTAGAACATAGAGGATAATTGGTTTGATGCCAACATTTGGCATTGCCATACTTGGCAAGCCAATAATTGGCAATATCAAAAGTTGCCAAAAGTTGGCAACTTCTTTTGAGGTTGGCAAGAAAACATGGTAACCAACCAAGCATTAGCCAATACTTGGCATTTTCCAAATGTTGGCATGGCAATTTTTGGTATCAAACCAAGCATGCTCATAGTAACATGGTTGGTTTAGTCCTTTTGTCTTATTCTATTTATTTGTTTCTCATCCGTAAGAAAATTTTTGTACTCACTTGCAGGTTGCGCGTGGATCCCCCGTAAGGATTCGAGTCACTGCTGCTGCCGACTTCTTACTCACCACAGTCTACACCTCTCCCTGCTGGTGCATCACCTTCGTGGACTTCATTTTTTCCAAGTCTAGCAGTAGCAACTCTTAACAGCAGCTAGGTAGCAATTCATGCCCAATTATGTCCCAATTCTAACAGTGAGGTACCAAATGTTGTCATGCCTAACCCCAACTCTAGTAGCAGCACTATGAGCACTAGTACCAAATGCACTTGCTTGCTAATCTTCCTGCACCACATATGATTATGAATTTTAGAAACACCAATTTGCATTTCAGCACAAATAGTATTGTTAGACTATACTTGAAGAGCTATTTCGTTTACAATGTCCCAGTTCACAAACTCAAAATCTTGTCCTTTGTAGTACTTCTTGCTTGAACTTATTGTGATAATTGTCCTCTAGCCTGGTGAAGCTTAGTGTTGCCTCTTTGGCTAATGCCTGTTGGTTTTCGTTGTGATCACCAGGTGAAGCTGAAGCGATTCTTGCCAGGTCAGAAGCCACTGCTAGAGGGATCAAAATGCTCTCCTGGGCCCTTCAAGTTTGTTTGTTTCAAGTGGTTTGCCTCATTACTGCTCTCAGGGCCATATTTCTGCTCTATGGTTGCTTAATCCTGACCATGGCATGCTAACGTTCAAAGCCGCCGCTGCTCTCGGACCAAAGCTATATGTAATGAGGTTCAATGATGAGAGTGTATCTAGTGAAATAGAGGAATCTATGCACTGGATACACCCACGGGCTATTTGGCCCCTAGATCAAAAAGGGATGGACATGATTTGGTCACAAATTTGAGTTTGGGCATATTATATTTCTCAAAACCAACCCGCTTACTATTTTACGCTATCGTTTCATTACAGTTTTGGTGTCACTATGCAGGCTCATGTATCACATTTTGGTCTCACTGTAGTTCCAGTCTTGATTAAGATTTGCTCATCTTTGTTTCGGTTTAATTGTTGCTTCACAAAGGTTTAGTTGAGGTTTAAAAATCGTTTTAAAAGGTTAAGGTGAGGTTTGGTAGCAACTCAGGTAAAACCCAAACCTTTTATAAAACCAAATTGAGACATACAAAAAACTTTAAAATCAAGACTTTTTGGTAAGCTCAATGTAACCAGATTTCAAATTCAATCAATGTTCCTGTCATTCTTCAAAAAATGCAAAAATCTTTGATATTGATCTTGCTTCGAAGATCTTGTAAAGATGAGGACAATGGTTAAAATGGATCCGATCAAATATCCGGTTCAAAACTTATAACAAAGAGATGGACCATGGGTTGATTTTGATGGCATATAAGGACTTTTTTGTAAACACGACAGCAACTCGTATTTCTTGCTTGAACATATTGTGATAGTTGCCCTCTGGTCTGGTGAAGCCTAAAGTGTTGCCTCTTTGGCTTATGCTTGTTGTTTCTCATTGCAAACAACAGGTGAAGCTGAAGCGATTCTTCCTAACTCCGAAGCCATTGGTAGAGGGATCAGAATGGTGTCCTGGGTAAGTCCTGGGTGAAGCTGAAGCGATTCTTCCCAAGCCAGAAGCCATCAGTAGAAGGATCAGAATGGTGTCCCGGGTAAGTCCTAGTTTCCTGGGTTCTTCAAGTTTGTTTCAGGAATATCACGTACTTTTGTCCTTGATTACTTTGTGACAGTGAATATGAAACTGCTTGCTGAGACACACACTCATCCCCATCGTCTCTCGGCTATTTCGTTTCTGTTTTGACAAAGATGTATTAGCAAAACCATATCCAATTGTTTGATGGTTTGATGCTAATGATATCTATTTTGTTTTTTTGCTGGTTTAGTGGCTGCTGACTGGTTTGGTTTGGTCAGCAGGATCTATCATCCATGTTTGCTGTATGTTCCTAGTGTTGATCTGATGAGAGGTCTTAGTACACAAATATCCGACCTCTCCTATTCATCTTTTAATACTGTCTGGGGGATAGACCCCGGGTAGCCTCATCTGGACCCAATGACATTTCAAGACATCGGGGCTAGCAAAGCCCCTCACACCTTCCGGACACGCGGCCGGTCTCCTGGGCCAGCTAGGACCAAGCGGCCTGCTCCTAGAAGACGGAGCACTCTTAGAAGGCGGCTTTGGGGGAGGCCGGCTCCTAGCGGACATCCCCTCCTCCCCTCGGAGTCTGCACTCAACCACTACGATAAGACGGGGCGTGGCTACAGGACTACCCACTCCCCCGAATCCCGGAGGAGCATGGCTACAGTATGAGCTGACCAAGCGGCCACCTACCTGCCAGGCGCAGGGCTGTAGCCATGCGACTCATGACGTGGCCCTCGTCAGCAAGGGCCATGCTACCGCAATGGGCAACCAGTACGGCCTGCAGGCGGCGGGCCCTACCTGTCTGCGGCATTCCAGAAGACGGCGCATTACTGAAAGGCGGCCTTGAGGGCGGGCCGGCCTCCAGCAGGCGGCCCTCCCCTCCCCTCGGAGTCCGCACTCACCTACTCCGACGAGACGGAGCATGGCTATAGTGTGCGCTGACCAAGTGGCCACCAACCCGCCTGACGGCGTGACTGTAGCCATACGACTCCTGACGCGGCTTCGTCATCAAGTACAAAGCTACATCAAAAGGCAATCAGCATGGCCCGCAGGCGGCGGGCCCTACCTATCGGTTGGATTCTCGGCAGCCGGCGGGGCCCTCCAGAGGCGGGCCCCAGCAGCCGGCGGAGAACCTGGCGACCCTAGACACTGATGTTCGGGTCCTACACCCGGCTATATTACCATTGTACCCCTGGGGGGTTGGCCTATAAAACCCCTAGGGCTCACCCATGCAAAGGGTTCAACCCTCATTCCCATACACCACCATAGCTAGGAGAAGAGAGCTAGCCTTGTCCTTCTTCCTCCTCTAGCAACACAGCTCAAGGAGCAACCTTGTAACCGTTTGATCATAGTCATCATGCGGAGAGCCCGCAGAGCAGGACTAGGGGTGTTATCTCCCTGGAGAGCCCCAAACCTGGGTACGTCTCGTGTGCGATCGAGCTCATGCTCACTCCCGTTTCCAGGGCCCGACGACGTCCTCTTGGCTCCACCCATGAAAAGTCACCCCCTGGCATCTGACGTGTGATTACCGCGACAACTACTTTGTTTGCTATCTAACATCATGTCAGCCCTGAGCTGTCTGGTGGATTTGTTTTGGTTAACACACTAAAAGCCTATTCCAAACGTCTGGTGTTGAAAATATTGAATATGTTGCGTTGGAAAAGTCTTCTTCTGCCTCTCGCCTTCTAAGATATCATGTTTAGAATATAGTGCTTCTTAAGTTGATTTGTCACTGTAGACAACTACTCAACACTGTTCTAATACTGTTTTTCAGATATACAAGTGTAATAGCTGTTCTCTGAACTGTATTTATTGTTAAAATTTTAGACCATGAAATTCCTAGTTCGGTTAAATATAGACTTTGTATGTGCTCTCCCAGTCATGCTTCATTTTGTTTTCGAACGTTACTCATTTAGTTCTAAATTTCACTAAAACTAGTTGGATGTCCAATTCTTCTTTATACTTGTAGGTGATCAATCCTTAACAGTGCACTTGAGTTGCTTATGTTAATTTGAGTTCCTGTGATTTGAATTTGTGTTTTCTTGTTTTTCCCAGCGGCCATGACTCTTAATTGGGGAATACCGGAGTTCGTGGTGTTGGCAGCTAGCTGACATGGAGCCGCTCGAAATCTTCCTCCACCTGTTGTTGCTTGTGGAGGACAAGGTAGAAATTCTGTCCATATGCTACTGCATCATAGCTTGCGTGATATGGTTATAGGCGACAACTGTTAAGATCAGAATTATGTATGCCATGTTCAAGGTTATTGGAATATATGACATGACGACGTGTGTGGCGACCATTAGTCTGCTAGGGTAAGTCTGAGTATGCTTACTCTCACAAGGTGGTTACTCGTACACGCAGCTCTATTCTTGAACTGCTTGTATGAGCACCCAGCTACTGGAGGAACTTTAGGGATTTTAAGTTAAAGTTTCGCATCTTTTAAGATGAAAATACTCCAAAAATTTGTTTCTTTAGTGACTGGTTGCATCATGTTACATTGGTACTTTAGGGGCAAGGGGTGGCTGAAGATTATTGTATGTTAGTGTGTAATCCCAGTGTTTGCTTACCAAATTGATGGACTGAGTTTGAGATGTCAAATATGCTACATTTTCTTACCGTTGACACAGGTGGTAAATTCTAGTCTCTTAGAGCCCAACTGCTCACAACTTGAATTGGTAACAAAGCGATGTAGCCTTGACATAAAGAAAAGTACCCATTGTAGTTTATACAATAAGAAGTCTTACAAATAATCCTTGCAGTCATGTTGCCTGTGAGTTCATCATATTCTTGGCTGCCAATTGATGTACGCCGTATTGGCTAGCTAAATAGTTAAATGGCTTAATTTGTGGCTCCAAGAAAATTCAATGTTGTTGTGATTTTGCTAAGCTCTTGTATGGATCATTTTGTACAACGATTGCACTTGGTATATAAACAATCTTCTTATCTTAATTCCATGTTGCAATCTTAACTTTCAACCCCAAAAGTAGCTTTGAAGCACTGTTGTTTCCTTAGTGTTTGCATTGACTTGTTTGAACCACTTGCATTGGGTTCCTGATGCAATTATTATTTCTGCTGCTTCTGAAAATAAGTGAATGTAGTTCGCGTGGTTCTTTCTAAATCATGTGCAATTGCATTTCCTGGGATTCCCTTTTGACATGCTCAGTGTTTTGCAGATCCGTGTTTTATCATCTCTAACCAATGTGTATGCTTTAAAATTTCTTCCAACTAGTTATAACTTGTGTGATGACAATTTTGTTGATGTATGAGCAGGGTTGTCCTGGAGTAATGTGCATGTGGGTCCGCAGCTCTCGTTAGCGTGACCTAGTGGTTGGCGTCTTAGTCTCTGGTGACGGTGGTGTGCCACCTTGCTTCTGGCGTTGAGGGGATGGCAAGGTTGTTGCTCCTTAACCTTGGTTATTGTTCCAACGAATGCCTCTCCGGCTACCTATACTTAGGTAAGTCCCCGGTCTCTCCTTCCTCTTTCTGCTCTTTGATCCATCCTTCGAGGCTTTGAGCTATGTCAATAATGTGCTCTGCTCCGTCTATTTGAGTCGATGGTGTACTTATTTTAGCCCATAGGTAGAAGTGTATTGTGATACTGTAGCACGTGAATAAATATACTTAGCTAGCAAAGGGAAGCTAGTCAATCTGGCGCTTCAAATCTTGAAATGTTTAATGTTCTAATGCTTGTACAGTAGGATTGCAAGATTATAGCAATTAGGATTATCTCTCTTTTGGTTGCAAGATTAGATTGGTGTCTTTCAGTTATATCACTAATTAAAATTTAAAATGCCTCCAGTTTCTGAAGATTAGCAATTAGGATTGCTTGTCTGTGAACTGCAGCGTTCCTACACCCTTGGTCTATCATAGGAAGGTGGAAGGTCTGAAGCCAAAGGTGGAACAAGGAATGTCAAATGCAGTAGATGCAAACAAATTGACTGGCACAAGCTGTAGCAGGATGACACCACCTAAATACCAGGAATTGGCAATCCAGAAGGTGAATACACAAGTGCTAATCAAAAAGGTAACAACTCGTGCCACAACACGTGCTCCTTCCTAGCTCTAATTGAACGGCGAGGCGATATTTGAGTTACCAAAAGTGAGAATCACCTATTGCGATGTTGCTAGCTCAATGCGAACACAACTTAATTATTTGACCTGGAAGGACACCACATATCGCATTCTTGCTAGATAATGGCTCACTGCCAACACCACTGGTTCATGCCTTGTTAGTTAAGGCAGTGAATAGCAGGTTAAATTGTGAAGTTGTTCTTGCGGTTACTGAGTGCGCTGCAACCTTGCTCCTTTCTAGCTTTCATTGAATGGCGAGGCGATGTATGTTAGCAGAAATGTGACTACCTATTGCAGTGTTGCTAGCTAATGGCTCAAGGCCAACACTAGTGGATTATTTGTCCTGAACAAAGAACATCGGTCAGTGAAATTACAGTTGCGTGATGATAAGTTAACCTTGATGGTTTTTTTGGGGATTTGTTTGCTTCTCAGAAAATAAAATGAACTCTAACTATGTGCTGCTCTGTTAATTGCTTAGTTTATTTATTTATTTATCAAAGGCTATACTTTTATTACTGTAAGCAATACTTGTATGTGTCAATAGTATCACTCAACTTGTTTGGGTTGTTCAGGATGTCACCTTCTACCAGGACTAGCGACCTAGCATCTCAAAGGCACATGCGGTCGCTGGCCGTGTAGGTTCTGCTCAGCCTTGTCGTCTTTGTCCAGCTCACCACCGTCACTGACAGCTACAAACATTAAAGGTGAGACCTCTCCTCTTCTCTTCCTCTCCTTGCTCTGGGCATGTGGTCATCGAGCCACGGCTATTTAGGTTCTTTTGCACGGGGATATAGGCATAGATATGTATGTGTGGGTTTTAAGCACGCTTCCGAGAAAAAAATCTATCCAATTTAAACACTGCCTGTCTACCGCGCTTGTGGGATGGGGGTTACTCGAGGAAATTAGACTGTGCAAGGCAGGTTTTCCAAGATTTTTTAATCCAGTTTAAAACTCTTCATAGTTTTAGAAACATGTTACATCATCAGCCTGCATGTATCTTCTGTATTCTTCTTTTGGTCCTGATTGTAAGGACATTTCTTCTGAGCGGTGGGCTAAAAGAATTTGAGTTTGTGAGGGAGGTCTCTCTGTATGCCGGTCATCGAGCTGTGGTTGATTCTATGATGGTGGATTGTCATGCTTTAGGCGATGAAAGTGTTTTTCCCTGTTGTTCCTTGGGTAATTTGATTAGAAACATGATTTCGTTCCAAGTTGTCTTTGGGTCGCTCCCGGAGTCACTTTTATGCTCATGTTTACTGGGTATCATGAGAATTGCTGCTGCTTAGGCTTAGAAGAGATTGGCCGTGTCAAGTTTGTTTTTGTTTGCTATTTTTTAGTAGTGTTGGTTAGTACAGTAGCATGTTTTTTTTGCTTTTTGCCATTTCACTTATATGGTGTATAGGCAGAGAGATTGTGTTGTTGCGCAATACAATATGCTAATGTGATCCTTATGTTGGTGATCTTGCAGGCTGCGAAAAAGAGGGGGAGACTTTGTTTAGAGGACTGGCCTTTCTTCTTCATTGAAAGAAAGGCTGAAAGGGCAGGGGCAAGCATAGATAGGCACCAGAGATGTTTTTGTCTTTCTCTAGTCCGGCTAGGAGAAATCCCTGACATAAATGCATCTTCCACCACTCGCCACCCACATTCATCCACTCGCCCAAAATATCTCCATCTCCATCTGCATCTCAGCCGGTATGTCCGCCTCGTCGTCCCTACGCAGGATGACTCCTCTGCAGATTGTTCGTGCTCAGCAGCTAGCCGGCGGTCACCCATCCGCGCAGCCGTTCGGTGTCCAGGTCATCAGGACGACTTTACGGGCCAGCTAAGCTAGCCCCTCCTCCCAACAACCAGCAGCATATTCAGCCACCCCGCCGACCGCTGGTGAATCAAGTCTTCAGGCCGGTCACCGCCATGGCTGCTGCTTCCGGATCCCAAGCGCTCGCAATCGTACCTGCTGTCGTTATGCTTGCAGCTACTAACATCATGCTCACTGTGATTGTTCTGCTGCTTTGGTTTCGGAAATTACTACTTTGGTTGTCCCAGTATTATGTTTAGACAGCCAGTGCTTATGTAATGGTCTATCTCTAAATTCTTTTCCGCCTGCCGTTCTCTATTATGTTCTGCCTAAAAGGTAATTCTTTGCTGTTACCGTGTACCGCCGTCTCGCAGAGCCACACTGCCACCTGTATTTGCACTAGTTGCATTTACTCTGTCAAGCTGTTCGAAATTTGAATTCCAGCCAGGGGAGGTAGTTCGCTTGTGTCCGTTGTGTCGACATATGCTGCAGAACCTGGTGCACTTACTCAGACCCTCGTATGGTGCCTTCTCCCTGCTATTTGTAGATCTGTCGACTACTCTGGAGCTGTTAGACCTTGGTGAGCATTCACACTAACAGAATTACCAGCATTGCCGTCTCCAACATACGCAATCTCTCCATTGCCAGGTAGTGTACCTGGAGCCAAACCGGCCATGCGGTCCTTGAAACCAAAACCATCCCTTTTCTCTGCCTAAGGTGCGCCACTCGCCACTAAAGCTTTGAGACAACCAAACATGTGATCGAACGATTCTGTACTCGCATCGCCTATCTGTACAGAGGTTTTCTACGGTACCCTGGTACTCCATTTAGTGCGTTGGAGTACCATTAAAATCTGGCCATCCATCAGCAGGGGTAGTTCAGTCCTTGTATCTTTTTTTTGGGTAGAACTGGGCCTAATCTTCCCCATTGAAACGCAGGAGAGTATAGATCTGTCGCCGCCGGAAAAAGAATTGCGATCACTGCAAGTTAGGTGCGATTTAATTCCAGGATGAACGTGTGTATACATCACATGGCAAACGGAGATTAGTATGTCGTTGTGTGTTGGTTGCCGGTTGGCCGCCATAAGCCCGGAGAAGCCAGCCGGCGGGCGGCGGCGTTCTTGCAGGCTCACATAGCACAGACCGGAGGGCTGAACGTGCATGGCCCGGAGCCCATCCTGGCTGCGTCCGCTCAGTCCAGTCCACCGCGGTGGTAGCCTGAAGCCACTCCCCGGTCACCACAACTTGATTGTGATTTAAAGAATTAGGGTTCTTAGGACTTTTTTTATAATTAGGGTTAGCCAAATCTGCTGCCCTCATGAGCAGCTTTACCAGGTAACAACGTTATATTTATTTTCTCTTTGGTTTAATCACATCATTAAGTGAAATTCTCTTGATTACGATTTTACCCTTGAACTGGAGGTACTCCCTACATTTCTAGAGGTGGTACTCCTTAAGGCTGTCATGGAGTACGGGTCAAGATTAACCATTAGATGGGCGCAAATGGACGGCTCATACTTATTCTGG
The DNA here is from genome assembly GCA_032464435.1 of Aegilops umbellulata. Lineage (NCBI taxonomy): Eukaryota > Viridiplantae > Streptophyta > Magnoliopsida > Poales > Poaceae > Aegilops > Aegilops umbellulata. The sequence goes on along the minus strand of CP136058.1, from coordinate 9,085,153 downwards.
GGTACCTTAAAATAGCTCATCTGTACAGTATAGAGTTGAGTGCCTACACGTGAACGGCAACTTACCTGAATTATCCTTCTGGTACTGAACAAGATGACTAGGAAGTATGTCCCTCGCGTCCTTGGTCCACCCGCTTCAATATATGCTTAGCAGGGATCTCCTCAAGATGAAGTATATCCATGACCTTTCACATCAGAGTTCGTTTAGATCTCTCGTCCAGAAATACAGCTTTCGTTGCAGGAATGTAAATTTCAACAGAAGTTACCATCAAAATATGGCTGCATAACATTCCAGTGTGCTCAAACTGGCCACATTCACATGTAAACTCCGTTTTTGTCTTCACTCATGTTCACCTCGTACCGGACTCTGCTCCATTTCTCTCTTTTTGCTGCATTGTTATGAACTGTGACATACTTCCTCATCTTCTCTACTTCTGTGACATTGTAGGCCATCCCTTCAATTAGTTGAAGATCAAACTCTTCAAACTCTTCAAACTCTTCAAACATTGCCCTAGTGTATATTTTACTTGCATGCCGCTCTATAGTCAAATTTGTTCTCCTCACAGCTCACTTGCATAGCTAGAACTTGAATGCACCTCTGTCACAAACTAAATGTGTTGAGCGAAACCAAAAGAAAAATTACTATCATCGTCCTCTTCTCTTCATAGCTTTCCTCGCGCTCGCGGTCAAACTGTAACCTTATGTACTGCCTAACAAAAACATGCATCGGACTTGCCGGTGGCATGTACGTCTTCAACATGTGATTAGCGCTTTCACCGTGTTGTGTGCTCGTCACCTTTGTGCAGAAAACACCCGTGAAATATGGTTTTGCTCAGTTTTTCCTGATTTCATATACCTGGGTGCTTAATCAAATTGTAGTTATCTAGCAGCATGCCCCACAGCCGTTTCAAACTCGTCCTCAATTAACATATGTTTGACAACCTTATGGAACTTGGCTTGGAAATCGGACTTCTTTGTGTACAGTGGCCCTAATTTCTCTTTGGCCTTCGTGAGCACATGCCATTTGCACCACCGATGCACAGTACCCGGATAAACTTTGTTGATTGGCAACTCCATAGCTCTGTTCTGGTCTACTAGTACGAGGAATTTTTTTTAGCTCCAGCAAATTTCAATTTTATGTTCGACCTGAATGTACGTGCAAAAAATTGAAAACAACATGTGAAACTATATATGGTTCACCTGTCAGAATAGTCTTTGGAGCAGGGCCTGCCATCATCCGCAAGAACTCAGCAAAAACCCACTCGAAGCTCTCTTGTTGTTCGTCTCGCATTAAGACACCAGCAAGTATAATGCTTTGGAAATGATTGTAGGCTCTTCTGCATATTTGTGAATCGATTGCTCCAAGGCACTCATTCGAGAAGGGCGTGGTGTCCGGTCTGGTGGCGCACTGCCAAGACGTAATAATCTGCAATACCCAACAATACCATTTCGGTCTACTAGTTCAACAAACAATATCATACATAGTGATGCGCGTGGGTATTCAGGAACAATCAGGAAGTGACGCAATGATGGGCTGCAACAGGTTCAGTTTGACAGTTCATACATTCGCTTTTGCTAACGACCTCCAAATTAATCTCAATCATGTCTCAATATGTGCAGTGCAGACGAACGTGCACTAACAATGCAGAAGATACAGTCCAACAAACGACAGGATTTGGCTTCATACTTTTTTGTCCACCCAGGGGCCTGTGGATTGACTCTGCCCGACCTCATCGGGGATGTATCCGGGCGACGGCGCACTCCGGCTTGTGCCGTATTAGTGCGGCCGTCGCCAACCTGCTGACCGTAGCCAGACCCAGCACTTGGGTTCTCAGGAACGGCAACTCCGGCTCTGCTGTTCGCCAGCGAGACCAGAGGAACCGGATCTGGGTGTTCATGGCTGTCGGCGAACTCCTCTCGCAGTGGGAACCTGACAAACGATATCCTTGCCGGCAACCAAACCCCAAAAGTTAGAATGGAAAACAAATGCTCAAATTAATTTGCAGATCTTTTTTTTCAAATACTTACGAGTGTGCGTATTTTATATTAAAGAAGAAGAGGGGTGAAGAGCCCCATCCATGGTTGTGTTACAAGAGTATTTACATACATTCAATTACACGTCCACTCCTCCTATAGAAAGTAGTGCTAACTCCTCGCGTCATCACCCACCTTTAGCGCCATTAGGAAACTGTATATGTTCATTTTGAGGATGCCCGCCGTCTTCCAAGACCTGCATTCCACTTCTATTCTCTTGATAACGTAATCCAAGGAGGGAGTGGCGCCGTCAAAGACAATCGCATTTCGATGCTTCCAAAGTTCCCACATGACAAGTAGGGTCGTGGCCCTACTGTCCTTGCCGTTGGTCCCGCTTCCACTCTTGTTTGCACACCAATCGAGAAGTTTTGTGTCCCTCGTTGGCAGCCAATCTCGTCTATTCATCGCGTGGCAAATCCTAGTCCACACCTCTCTGGCTAGGACACACTGGATGATGAGATGGTCCATGATCTCTTCCTCTTGGTCATAGTGTTGCGAAAATAACATAGCGCAAGTATATTTGTCTACCCTCTAATTCCTCTGCCAAGTCCGTGGTGCAGGTCACAATGCGTTCATGAGGCTAGAGGGTAGAGACATATTTATACTCATGTTCCTGAATGTTCAAATCTGTATCCAGATAGAATTCAGTTAGACTCCTAATCAAATTAACCAACCACGATCATAACCGATTATTTTCCGAGTCAAATTCCTTTTATCCCTAAGCACGGTCCTATTTAAACGTGTAGACTTATCAATCTACAGAGCTGAACCTGTAAATAGCCTAGCCAATTCCAAGCCTATATTGTGCCTAGGCAAATAATTCCAGTGTACATATACACACTGTATTCCATATAGTTTGTACCCAGCTCCTTGAGTATATTTCCTCAAGTTCAATTGCAAATATTTGTACCAATCATTCATACACCAATTCCGTATGATTTCATTTATCAACCAAATAAATGTATAATGTTTTGGAAGACACAATAAATTCCTACATCTCCCGCTTGTCTGAAAAACATTCAATAAAAAATCCTAAGGCCCATGTTCCTGACATGTTTGCAAAACAATTCCTGACTAAGAGATTTAGTCAGTGGATCTGCCAACATATCAGTACCAGGCAAAAACTCAAGCCGAACAGTTTTCAGCCTATATATTACATCTCTAATATAATGGTATTTTCCCTCAATATGTCTAGCCCTGCTATGAAACTGGGATCCTTGGAAAGTTTAGTCGCCGCTTGATTATCACAATAAACAGTGACCGGATCAGACACATTTTCAACTATCTCCAGAGAAACCAGAATTCCTCAACCAAACACCATCTTTTACAGCTTCATTTGCAGCAATGTACTCTGCTTTCATAGAAGACTGCACCACAAAAGTTTGTTTCTTGCTCTTCCAAGAGATAGCACCTCCAGCCAAAGTAAATAGACAACCTGACGTCGACTTCCTTTCATCAAGGTCTCCCTGCCAGTCAGCATCAGTATATCCCTATAGCTGAAGATTATCACCATTATAGCAAATAGAAAGTTGATCGTTCCTTTTATATATCGCATATCATATTTTATTCTTCAGTGAGCTTCCCTCGGCATTTTTCTGAAATCTACTCAACATTCAAACAGTGTGACACAAATCTGGTCTAGTAAACATCATTGCATACATAAGAGACCCCAGAGCAGAAGCATAAGGTATATTTTTCATTCCCCTTATTTCCTTAGGAGTTTTAGGAAATTGTTCCTCACTAAGTTTAGTTCCTTTTATCATTGGTACATTTGCAGATTTGCAATCTTCCATAGAAAATCGTTTCAAAACAGTTTTGAGATAAGCTTTTTGAGACAGTCCCAAAACTTTCCTTTTCTGATCCCTATGTATTTTCACCCCCAAAACATAAGAGGCTTCCCCCAAATCTTTCATATCAAAAGTGGATGATAACCAAGATTTCACTTCCATTAAGGTTCCCTCATGGTTTGAAGCAATTAAAATGTCATCGACATACAAAGATAATAATACAAAGTTTTCTCCCACTATTTTGAAATAAATACAGTGGTCTCCATCCATCATAGAGAAACCATATGATGTGATTGCAGCATCAAATAAGGTATTCCATTGCCTAGAAGCCTGCCTCAAACCATAGATTGATCTTTTTAACTTACATACTTTATTCTGATTCCCTTTTTCCACAAAACCATCTGGTTGTGTCATATAGATTCCCTCTTTTAAATAACCATTTAGAAACACAGACTTGACATCCATTTGATGGAGATCAAGATCAATATAAGGAGTTAAGGAACATAAGATGCGAATAGAAGTGAACTTTGCAACAGGAGAAAATGTTTCCACAAAGTGTACTCCTTCCTTTTGTATATATCCCTTAGCAACTAATTGAGCTTTATATTTTTCCACACCTCCTGAAGCATTGAGTTTCATTTTGAATATCCATTTAGACCCTATGGCCTGGCGGTTTGGGGTAAATCAACAAGTTCCCAAACACCATTTCTTTCCATGGAGTTTAGTTCTTCCCGCGTAGCTTCCAACCATAGTCCAGATTCCTCACAATCAATGATCTGTTTGTAAGTTTTAGGTTCTTCCTCTAAAGACACTTTAGAGTGTACTTTCCCTAGAAACACAAAATAATCATCTAGATAAGATGGTGTTTGTGTGTTCCTCCCACTTCTTCTAGGCATACTAGTTGAGGGAGTTTCTTCCATATTTATGTCAGGGATTTGGCTTGAAAGATTACCGGCAGAGTCATTTACTACTTCCTCAGATTCTCCCTCTAACAATTCCACTCTAGCTCTCTTATCACGACGAGGAGTGCCCGGTCTAAAAACATAGCATCTCTGCTTTCCAATAACTTCTTATTATTGGGATCATAAAACCTATAACCATTGGAACCAGTAGAATAACCAACAAAAATTCCTGGAGTGGTCTTAGGTTGCAGTTTGGTTCTGTTCTGGCTAGGGATTTTAATTTGAGCATTGCAACCCCAAACAGCTAGGTGCCTTAGTGTTGGTTTCCTCCCTTTCCAAAGCTCATAGGGAGTGACCTTTACTGATTTTGAGGGTGAATGATTTAATAAATAAACTGCAGTATGCAGTGCTTCCCCCAAAAACTTAAAGGTAAATCCGAGTAAGCCATCATGGATCGAACCATATCCATCAACGTCCTATTTCTTCTTTCCGCTACACCATTTTGTTGGGGTGTGTAGGGTAATGTGTAGTGGTGTACTATCCCATGTTCTTTACAGAATTCATCCAAAATTCCGGATGTGTACTCTCCTCCTCTATCGGTCCTAAGTACTTTAATTTGCCCATTTAATTGGTTTTCCACTTCAGCCTTGAAAGTTTTGAACATGTCAAAACCCTCAGACTTGTGTTTAAGGAGGTAGACATAACCGTATCGGGAGAAATCATCAATGAATGTGATAAAATACACCTTCTGTCCTATCGTGGGTGTTGTCATTTCCCCACAAATATCTGAATGAATTATGGCTAAGGGCTCACTAGATCTTTCGGCTTTAGGAAAGGGAGCTCTAGTCATTTTTCCCATGATGTAGGCTTCATAAATTCCATAATCTTCCCATTTAAAATTTAGAATTCCAGAACTAATCAATCTTTTAATCCTGTTCTTTGATATATGTCCTAGCCTTAAATGCCATAGGTAGGATTCGGAATAATTGTCATTTCCGGTTATATTCCTCACAATGGAGTGGTTTTCACCAACTAAACTGTCCATAGCATCAATATCAGAAATATCTTCAATAGAATAGAGGCCCACTAGTAGAAAAAGGGTCAAACGTGAAGCACATTAGTGCCGGTTTGAATTAGAGCCGGCACTAATGTGTACATTAGTGCCGGTTCCAACGCCTAGCCGGGCCGCTCTCATTAGTACCGGTTCATGGCGAACCTTTAGCACCGGTTCGTGCCACGAACCGGTACTAATGAGAGTGGTGGCAGGATGTTGTCAGTCTGGGGCGCCTCCAGCACCTTTAGTACTGGTTCGTGTCACGAACCGGTACTAAAGGTCGTCCTACATAAACCCTTCGTCCACCCGAGCTCGCTCTGTTCTTCCCCTTTCCCCTCTCCTCTCTGTTCTTTCCCTCTTCCTCTCGAGCTCATCACACATTTTGCCCAAAATTTGTCAAGATTTGAAGGCCCCCATCCATTCAAATGATCACAAAGGTTAGCAACTTTGTCCTTTCATCTCTCATTGCTAGATTAGCTCTTGCAATGCTTTATATAGTGATTAATTTGTGAGTTTAGTAATTTGGGAGGATATATATATATATATATATATATATATATATATATATATATATATATATATATATATATATCATGTACTCCCGGTCATAGAGTACTCCGGCTGCACCGAGTGCTGCCCAACCGTCAGATTGAAAATCTAGGTACAGGATGGAATGCGGAGGACTAATCTTGTCAAATTTGCAGAAAGCCCCCCATATATGTACAGGATGACCAATGTAGTATGCAGTATCTTCAGAAGCTGTGCCACCCCAGTTTTGGAATAGAATGAACAGAGACATCATGTACTTCTGTAGCTTGTTGTCTCACGTTGATGCATTCATCCAACACATATAAATACGAGAACAACTCTATGGTACAGAGTGAATCATGGATTTTCCAAGATGGAAAACATATATATATATATATATATATATATATATATATATATATATATATATATATATATATATATATACTGTACACAACATGAACCTTATTCAGCAAGTTGATTTGAGAAGGCAAGGCTAATTCTAAGAAAATAAAGAATTAGTAAGTCCATGAACCAAGATTTGGATTCATAAGTCCTGTACCAAAGATACAAAGACCAGGACATCGGGTGTATTAACCACCTTTCTTAACTTAGAAGGCAACACATCAACAACCATCTCGACATTTCATAGCTCATAGTATGAAGTTTTGAATGCTTTGTGAACGACAATCATGACAATACACATTAATCTACATGCACATAGCTAGAGTTGCAGTCTAACCGTTACAAAGCAATGTATAGAAGATTAGTAGGTACACATATATTGCGCCAACAGATTCAGCATGGTGTACTTGAACTAGGTCCATATATCACATTAACGAACACATCTTTCATCCATTACTTCATGCAAAGTAAAAGGTGTCCGCTCCCATGGGTGGGTTGTGCTGAAAAATAATAAACAAGTAAAAGTCAAAGGTTTGCAAACATACTCAACATGTTTTAATCGATGAGGAGCAAAACATATATACCCATGTCACGTTCGCCTCGTTAAGTAGAACAATATGTTGAACATGAGTGACCTAGCAATGTTGTTTGAACTTAAGTCAAGTGACACACACACATGAACATGAGTAATATAACAAAGAAATACCATGGAAAAATTGTTGGCATCATCTTAAAGTCCCATCATTGTAGTTGACCCGACACTTGGAGCGATACTAGTCATTGACTCCATCATTCCCTGCTCGACACAGCAGTGCACCTAGTTAGCATGTCAATGAGGTCCAAAAAGAAGTCACAGGCTAAAATAGTGAAGAAAGAAAATGTCTAATGCAACATTTAGATGTACTAAAGAAAAAGAGAGTTATGAAAACGGTGCTAATATATGCTGCTGTACTCAAGAATGTTCTTTATTAGCACCATGAAAAAGAGAGTTATGCAACATTTAGGAGCAGCAAATTTATATGTACCAATCCATCTCATGCTCTGCTTAATTTGCTGCTCCTAGTTAATTAAGTGAAGATTCATTGCTTATATGCCAGTTACTAACTCCATCCTAACTGGAATGGTCGTCCTCGAGAGAGAGAGATAGTAGCAAAAGGATGAAATGAAATTAACTATTGTATGATTGCTTGCATCCACATATTTCAAAACAACCAAACATAAATGTTCAGGCAGTAGCTTATCTTTTTCGGACTATTGAGTGTTCACCCATACATGGGATTAGGATGAACATGCAGAAAATGAAAGGAATCTGAACCAAAACTTACAGAAATATCGATGTTCTGCTGCATCTAGCTTGTCTTTTTATTGTTGTATCCTTACCTTCTAATGAAAACTGTCTTGGTTATCCATACCCGCCATTTTTCTCTCTGGGTTGTTTTCGGCATGATTGATTCTACAATATAACCAACGATTCAATCACATCCAGATGATCTGACTAGATGTGCATCTATTTGCTACTATTAACCTCCATTAATTTCTACAAGTTCTAGGTGCTTCATCCACGTCACACACAAAACTAAATGCTCTAAGTTGCTGACATTTTTCTGTATGTAAGTTGCTGACATTTTACTTCGAACTCGGTTTAAAATTACTTCAAACTCATCTCAGGCCATAAGTTGCAAACATTTTTCTATTTGTAATTACTCGAATATGTTATATGTAGACTAAGAAAAATACAGCAAATTATTTCAGTGATTATTGCCTGCGCCCTGATACAGAGAGAGATCACCATATTTTACTCAAATAAGATTAGCTACATCTAACATGTACAACCAGAATAAAGCGGGTGATGGATTAGAATCAAAATACACAAATAAAAACACAGGTACGTAACTTCCAAAAGGATACTTGAAGGTTGGAGTTCTCTTCTCCGGCGTCGGCGGATCTAGCCGCCGTCGGATGGCGGAGGTAGGTGCTGGGTGTGGTGAGGGGGTGGCGCGGAGGAGGAGAATGGAGGCGCGGGGATGGGGCGGGCTCTCCGCTGTACGCCAGACCACGGCGAGATCACAGCGCAGCAGCCGGTGAGGTTGCAGCTCAGCACACGGTGAGGTCAGCCGCCGGAGCCCTGTATCCCTATTTGTTCCTGTTCGCTCAAACTTGGGGCAGCACACCTATTCTGTACTTACCTGAGGTGATTTCTGCAAAAACTGGAGGGTGGGGCATTCGGCTTCCATCCCCTCCCTTCATTCTGTACCCAACGTTCAGGATATGCACGGTGCAGCCGGAGCACGGATTCCTTTGGAGCACAGGATATTTTCCCATATATATGTGCTAGTATTTGATTTATATGAAATTTGAGGTAAAAAATAACACTTTGTTTGCATATGTAGGTGTGGTTTACTTAGTGCCTTCTAAATCTCCGTCGTAACCACCGTCGATCGCCCGCACCGTCCCGTCGCCGGCACCACCTTGTGGTGAGCCTCTTGTTCATGAAATTTTATATAAAAATTGATGTTTGTGTGATTTGGATATATAGTTACTCGTATAATTATCTTACCCGTACGTTGTTTGTTATACATATAGTGCCATGGTTTTGATATCCGTCCCCGTCGGCCCTCGTACTTGTTATGATTCGGATGTGGTATATATATTCTCTTTTAAAACTAGTTGCATTTCGTGTTTATGACAAATTATGCCCATCAAGTTGACATAGAAATTTTTTCTAGGAGGTATGTGAACCGGAAATTCCAACCGACCCTATTGTCGAGAGGTTAAATTTAGTTGAAAGAGAAAACGAGTACTTGAAAGAAAAATTGAAAAGAATTGAGGGGGAGAAGATGGAATTGGAGTTGCATGTTGCCGATGTCGTCGATGATCACAAGATCAAGATGAAGAAAATGCGCTTGAAGATTAGAAAGATTAGAAAATATGCCATCGATAGTGAGGCTTGGTATCATTATGCTGTTGGACCCATTGTTACCTTAGTTGCGATCTTGATTGCATTTTTTGTTGCATTTAAATGCTTTAGCTAGAGAGTTATTTGTTTGTTGCATTTAAGTGTTGTATGAACTTTATGTATGAACTTGTATTAAGTTGGTGTTTTTGGTACTGTGTATTAAAGATGAGCCGACAATGGATGTACGATGACCGATGCTCTCCCGAGTTCACTAATGGTGTGCAAACTTTTCTGCTTGCGGCTGAGACAAACAAGCAGGCGGATGGTTTTATGCCTTGACCATGTGCTGTCTGTAAGAATGGTCAAAATTACTCTAAGTCAAGAATCATTCATGTCCAACTGTTTAAGTCCGGTTTCGTGCCCCACTATAATGTTTGGACCAAGCACGGAGAAAGAGGGGTTATGATGGAAGACAATGAAGAAGAAGAGGATGACGACAGCTATCTTGGCCATGGGTTCCCTGAATACGATGATACAACAATGGGGAAAGAGGCTGAGCCGGTAATGCGGGAAGAAGCTGAGCCGGCAATGCGGGAAGAAGCTGAAGAAGAGGCATCAGATGAGCCCGTTGATGATCTAGGTCGGCCATTGCCGATGCAAAGAGAAACTGCGCAAGTGATTTGAAGAAGAAGAAGTTGCAGCGCATGTTAGAGGATCACAAAAAATTGTTGTACCCGAATTGCGTAGGTGACAAGAAAAAGCTGGGCACCACACTGGAATTGCTGCAATGGAGGGCAGAGAATGGTGTATCTGACAAGGGATTTGGAAAGTTGCTGGTAATGATAAAGGATATGCTTCCAAAGGACAACGAATTGCCCGAGAGTACGTACGAAGCAAAGAAGGCTGTTTGCTCTCTAGGGTTAGAGGTGTAGAAGATACATGCATGCCCTAATGATTGCATCCTCCACCGTGGTGAGTACGAGGATTTGAACGCTTGCCCGGTATGTGGTGCATTGTGCTATAAGATCAGCCGCGATGACCCTGGTGATGTCGAGGGCGAGCGCCCCAGGAAGAAGATTCCTGCCAAGGTGATGTGGTATGCTCCTATAATACCACGGTTGAAACGTTTGTTCCAAAACAAAGAGCATGCCAAGGCGATGCGATGGCACAGAGAAGACCGTAAGAAAGACGGAAAGTTGAGAGTTCCCGCTGACGGGTCGCAGTGGAGAAAAATCGAAAGAAATTACGGGAAGGAGTTTGCAGATGACGCAAGGAGCGTATGGTTTGGTCTAAGCGCAGAGGGCATTAATCCTTTTGGGGAGCAGAGCAGCAACCATAGCACCTGGCCTGTGACTCTATGTTTGTATAACCTTCCTCCTTGGTTGTGCATGAAGCGGAAGTTCTTTATGATGCCAGTGCTCATCCAAGGCCCTAAGCAACCCGGCAACGACATTGATGTGTACCTAAGGCCATTAGTTGAAGAACTCTTACAACTGTGGAATGGAACATGTGTACGTGCGTGGGATGAGCACATGGGGGAAGAATTTGACCTAAAGGCGTTGCTGTTCGTGACCATCAATGATTGGCCTGCTCTTAGTAACCTTTCAGGACAGACAAACAAGGGATACCGCGCATGCACGCACTGTTTGGATGATACCGACAGTATATATTTGGTTAATTGTAAGAAGAATGTGTACCTGGGACATCGTCGATTTCTTCTGAGTAGTCATCCCGTAAGAAAGAAAGGCAAGCATTTCAAAGGTGAGGCGATCACCGGACGAAGCCTCGCCACCGTACTGGTGCTGATGTACATGATATGGTCAAGGATTTGAAGGTGGTCTTTGAAAAGGGTCTTGGTGGACAACCTGTTCCGAATGACGCTGACGGACGCGCACCCATGTGGAAGAAGAAATCTATATTTTGGGACCTGCCCTATTGGAAACACCTAGAGGTCCGCTCCGCAACCGACGTGATGCACATGACGAAGAATATTTGTGTGACCCTGCTTGGCTTCTTGGGCGTGTATGGGAAGACAAAATATACACCTGAGGCACGGGAGGACCAGCAACGCATGCACGGAAAAGACGGCATACATCAGGGTCATGCAAGCTATGCTCTTACCAAAGAAGAGAAGGAAATCTTCTTTGAATGCCTGCTCAGTATTAAGGTACCGTCTGGCTTCTCGTCAAATATAAAGGGAATAATAAACATGGCAGAGAAAAAGTTCAGAACCTAAAGTCTCATGACTGCCACGTGATTATGAGGCAACTGCTTCCGGTTGCATTGAGGGGGCTTCTACCGAAAAACGTTCGATTAGCCATTGTGAAGCTATGTGCATTTCTCAACGCAATCTCTCAGAAGGTAATCGATCCAGAAATCATACCAAGGTTAGAGAATGATTTCGTGCAATGTATTGTCAGTTTGGAGTTGGTGTTCCCACCATCATTCCTCAACATCATGACGCACGTCCTAGTTCACCTATGCGAAGAGATTAACGTTTTGGGTTCTGTATTTCTACACAATATGTTCCCCTTTAAGAGGTTCATGGGAGTCTTAAAGAAATATGTTCATAACCGTGCTAGGCCAGAAGGAAGCATCTCTAAGGGCCGTCAAAATGAGGAGGTCATTGAGTTTTGTATTGACTTTATTCCTGACCTTAAGCCGATTGGTGTTCCTGAATCGCGGCATAAGGGCAGACTGGATGGAAAAGGCACACTAGGAGGGGAACAAATAATATGTATGGACGTACATTCTCTCACTGAAGCACACTACACAGTTCTACAGAATTCTGCCTTGGTGGCTCCGTATATGGATGAACACAAGAATTTGCTACGCTCCAAACACCCGGAGCGGTCTGATGACTGGATTACACGTGAACAAACCAGGAGTTTCGCCAGCTGGTTGCAGACACGTACCATGCATGACACCTCTATTGAAGATGACCTGTACTTGCTGTCCCAGTTACCATCTTCGAATATAATGACTTTCAAAGGGTACGAGATAAATGATAATACATTTTACACGATCGCCCACGATAAGAAGAGCACCAACCAAAACAGTGGTGTCCGCTTTGATGCAGAAACCAAGACGGGAAATGAAACATATTATGGTTATATACAGGACATATGGGAACTTGACTATCGACGTGGTTTGAAGGTCCCTTTGTTTCGGTGCAAATGGGTCAATATGACACGAGGCGGGGTAACAGAAGACCCGCAGTACGGAATGACAACAGTGGATCTCAACAATCTTGCGTATGCAGACGAACCATTCGTCCTAGCCAATGATGTGGCACCGGTTTTCTATGTGAAGGACATGTCTACCAAGCCAAGAAAAAGAAAAGATAAGGAAGCGAATGCATCGTACGATGAGCCAAAGCGGCACATAGTTCTTTCTGGGAAGAGAAACATCGTGGGAGTGGATGACAAGACAGACAAGTCAGAAGATTATAAAAAGTTTGATGAAATTGCTCCATTCACAATGAATATTGACCCGAGCATCCCGTTAAATGATGAAGATTTTCCATGGTTACGGCGCAAAGGGACACACGCGAAGAAAAAGTTTCACACCCAAAGATCTGGGATGTGATCGGCTTCACTATCATCACTTTTTTCTGTGTTTCACACCCAGAAGGGAATCTCTGTAATAGTTAGGGTAGTTAATTATGTGTTTTGGCATTTGAAACGCGAAGAAATTTTATGTGCAAACAAATTCTTTCACGCCTTTACTGATTTTTAAAGTTAAGTTATTCACAAACTAGTGATTCACACTAATTTCAAATAATTCAAAATTTAAACTATTCAAATTTGAAAACTACGGGCACTAACAGAAAGTTTGTAATTTTTTGTACCTAAAGCAAAAATATTCAAAAAGAAACTCTAAATACACAAGAAAAACAACTCAAAAATAAATAAAGCAAAAAAAAATTAAAAAAAAGCCCGCCTACTAGGCCAGAGCAGCCTGCATATGACTAGAAACCCAACCTGTTGTTGGGCGAGGATGCAGGCCCGCAAAGGCCCAGTAGGCCCACGGGCAGCACAACACAGGTAGGCCCAGAAGGCCTGCATTTGAGAGGAGCTCAAAGGAGCAGCCGCGGCTGGGTTTATAAACCAGTGCGGCTGCCCTTCGCTAGGCGAGGCGGGACTAAACTTTGCGCCCCTTGCGTGGCAGCGCACCCCCCTTTAGTACCGGTTCGTGGCACCAACCGGTACTAAAGGGGGGGCCTTTAGTACCGGTTGGAGCCACCACCCGGTACTAAAGGGGGTCGCTTCCCGCCGCTTGGCCTGGCCAAAACAGGCCTTTAGTACCGGTTGGTGGCTCCAACCGGTACTAAAGGTGTCCCCTATATACGAAACACTTAGAAGAATTTCAGTTTCTCATCTCCCACTTCTCTCTGCCGCCGCCCCGTCCCGCACCGTCACCGCCGCTGTCGCGCCGTCCCCCTCGACTCCGCGACGCCCCCGTCCTCGTCGCGTCGTCCCCGTCGACTCCGCGGCGCCCCCGTCGCCGGCCTGTCCCGATCGCCGCACCGGCCCGTCGCCGTCCCCTCGCTTCGTCGTCGCCGTCGCCTTTGGGTCGACCTCGCCTCGCCGTCGCCGTTGCCGTCGCCTCGACCTTGGCAGTGCGCTGTGAGCCCCTCCCCCGGCCCCTCTCTTCCTCCAATCGATCAAAGCCACACCGCGCGCCGGCGCCGACCGTAGCGCACACATACGCGCGCGCACACACACACACTACACGCGCACACACACACAATTTTTCTGTGTTTAGCTTTTAGTTTTTTCTATTTTTCTGTTTTTCATACAAATTTTTAGATGAATTAATTAATTAGATTAGATTAATGTCAAATAGTATATAGAAATGTTAGTTATAATATATGTAATGTCAAATGTTATAGAAATGTTAGTTATATAGAAATGTTAGAAATTTTGGAAATGTTAGTTTTAGCTAGCTAGATGAATTAGATTAATTTCAAATTGTTAGACGATGATCGATGTTTTTTTAGTTTCTTATATTTTTAGTTATAAAATTTAGAATTTGCATATATGAAATCACAATCCATCATTTAAAAAATGTTACTTTACTTTTGCGGCATATAGTATTTGTTGTCGACGATGCCCGACCCGTATCCTCGCCGTCGACACGTCCGCGACGACGTCTGGCTGACCCATGTCCGGGACTGGGCTCCGCCGGGCTGGCACTGGGAGGTTCTGCCTGGAGGGGCGCGCCGCTTGATGAGGAACCCGGCCCCGGGTCCCGTCGTCGACCCTGATCTCGTTTGGTGGCGTTCGCGTGGGTCAGTTTCGGTGCGGAGGGAGCCGGCCCCGCCGGAGGTGGTACGTCGCCGTGTCAGGGAGGAGGACGAGCACGTCCATCGCTACATGGTTGCGTTAGAGGGCGGCAGGTTCTCCAATACCTGGCAGTTTCTTCAGGGATCTCACTTCAGCTATGATCCTGTGAGGGTTCCTTCTCTTTGGGTGTCCACCGCCCACGCCGCAGGAACCGCGATTGTCCTAGATTCTTCTGTAGTATTCGATCTTTAATTAGCTACCTAGCCAGTGATGTACTATTCAATATTATATATTATTCGAGATGATGTATTCGAGATTATATCTGTTATTCGAGACGATGTATTCGAGATTATATCTTTTATTCGAGACGATGTATTCGAGATTATATCTATTATTCAAGACGATGTATTCGAGATTATATCTATTATTCGAGACGATGTAATTTGAATACTAAATTGTTTTATATTTCTTTTGGATTAGTTAAATAAAAGCTATGGCGGACAATACCGACAGAGAGGGAGAACAGACCATGTTCGATATGATACGCGGGCCAGATGATGATCAGAATGAAGAAGATTATGACGGCTCCGAATTTCTAAACAACACCGGAGAGGGTGATATGATATTCGATCTCGACGACCGAAATGATGAAGTCATGAACTACGATTATGACGATGACGAAGAACATGTTGATCCTGAAACAACAAAGACCGGCGAGGTATATATATTTATATATGCAGGCATCTGGTGATCATCACATGTTTTAAATGAGATGAAGATATATTAACGAATCGATCTTTCTTCTTTCAGCCATCCGGATCAAGCAAATCTTCAGGCAACAGGACGAAACGAGGCCCGAACAAAAAGTTGAAGGAGGGCGTAAAGTACAATATCGAGGCAATCAGACCTAATGGCGAACCATTAGCGCCTAAGAAGATTGCGGACAAGTTCGTTCGTCAGTTCGGAGTTCTTGTGAAGGACCAACTCCCGATCTCCCTTCAAGAATGGAGAGAGCCAGCAAAGCCACGTCCAGATGTTACTTTTGTGGACGACAAACAAAAAAGTCTGCTTTGGGATACTCTCATGGAACATTTCACCCTACCAGACCATTTCACAGATGCAGATGTGGAGAAAGTCAAGGACGCCGCTCTTAGGAAGATGGCGGTTGCATTCAAGAACCACAAGAATCGTGTATGGGACAAGTACGTCAAGGATGGAAGGAAGACTCCAGTATTCGAGGGAACACTAGAGAATCAAAGTGCTCATTGGGACGATTTCCTGAAATTCAAAGATTCAGAATTAGCTAAGGAACGGTCGAGAATAAACAAGAAGAATGCCGAAAAAAGGATAAGTTCCATAAGCTGGGGCCAGGTGGCTACGCGGTGGCAATGCCTAAGTGGGATAAGTCTGAGAAAGAGATGGAGGATGCAGGTGTCACTCCGGTTACTAAGAGCTGGCCCCCCAGGTGCAGGACTTGGTTCTATGCGCATGGGGGGGAGTTGGACCCGAGGACAGGCAAAGTTCCGACGAAGGCATGTCTGAACGGAGCCGACGATAGGATACTTGTTGCAATAGAAGAGGCTCGAACGGGGGTGTTCCAGCCCAACAGAGAGAACGACGAGCTTACGCGTGCCCTGGGAAATCCTGAACACCCGGGAAGAACACGAGGCAAGGGCGCTATTCCGTGGTATGAGGGGTTTTTGGACTGGAACACCGACTACAGAACCCGTGCGAGAAGGAAGATTGCGGAGGAGAAGCAGAGGAAGATGGAGGAGGAGAAGAGGAAGCTGGACTATGAACGCCTTCAAGGCCTAGAATCAGCGCACGCGGACTTGGCAATCAAATTCCAGCGGCAGTAGGAGCAGATCGACTCACTTAGCCAGCAAAGGGGGTCTCGGCAGCTGCAGCAGCTACCGGATGATCCAGCATTGGATACCACCGCCCCATCCATGCCGAGAAGCAGCATGGGTTCCGCCCCGTTTGACGCAATGCTGGATAGATACCCCGTGGATGACATCACGGAGAACACTAACTGTGAGCTACACTTCAAAATTAAGAACATATCCTTGAAGGTGGCGGACGGCGTTGCTTATACAAATTCCCCGATGCAACCTTCCATTGCAACCCGATTCCAGCAGGCTATGCTCGTGTCGTGGTTGATGAGGTGGTGGACCAATATTCGTGGCTAGAGCTTGACATTCCTGAAGGTGACGAGGAGCACACACTCGGAGAGGCCAAACATCGTATCATCCTATGGAGAAAGGATTGCATCATCTTTCGAAGGCCACCGACACCGCGTCACCCGACTCCTTGTCGAAGTCTGCCACCGATTCAGCAGACTCCCGCTCCTCCAAGTCCACCAACGCGTGAGGCCACTCCTCCTCCTCCAAGTCCGGCAAAGTGTCAGGCCACTCCTCCTCCAAGTCCGACACAGCGTCAGACGTCCACTCCTCCAAGTCCGGCACAACCTCAGGCCGCCCCTTCTCCAAGTCCGGCACAGCTTTAGGCCACTCCTCCTCGTCCAACTCAGCCCCGTCAGCCATCTCCGCCGCCTCAGCAATCACAGAAGAGACACCCCGCAGCTATGGTGCGTAGCGGTACGAGTCGAGGTCATAGTACAGGAAGTACAGGCGGAGGCAAGCGATATAAATATGGTCCAAACCTCACTACTCCTCTTCCTGAGAGGGCTTACGACAGGACCGAGGAGCAAACCAAGGCCATAGTGCGGGCAGAAGTCGACGCCCATTTTGGACCGAAACCGCCACCGCCACCAAGGGAGAAAGTGCCTGTGGAAGTTATTGACCACTTCATTCGTATGGCTGAACCACCAGCTCCTAAGCCTTTTGACACAGGCTATGAGCGCCACATCAGGAAGTTACATCGACAACGTCTACAGAAGGAGGCGAGCTCGAGCTCGAGCAAACAACAAGCAGCTGTCAAAAAATGCGGGAAAACCGTTGCCCAGCTGGGAGAACAGTGGGCGCAATCGATCCCCCCGCTTGTTGTGCCGCCAACAATACGTGACAGTACGCGCGCCCAATATTATTGCAGGCAAGCAGTTTACGTTCCCCAGGTGGGCGATGTGGTAATAACCCAGGGTAAGTAATTAAGTAGTACTAGCTAGCTAGCTAGCTGTCATCTCTTTAATATTATCATGCTTGATTAATTATTATCTGATCAAATTAAATTCCATTCTCGTAAAGGCCCTAAAGCAGGCGCAGGGGACTGATCTGTGTGCATTCTGTGTTTGCGAGAACATTCGCATGATGGCATCCGAAAGGAGTAGATCTCAAAGACAGGAATGTGTACGCTTGTCAGAACACTATTCACAATTTGTACACCATTATCGATATCTAGTCACACAACTAATACACATGCATATTGATCTCCTTCTTAACAGTTCACAAAGGTGCGGGACAAGCTCCTAGAAACGGAGCGCGTACAAGCACTTCAAGAGGAAATAACGGGATTTTTGCTCGACCAGGTCATAAATCCGAAGGGAGAATACTATTACCCGCTACCGCCCCCATCGACCAGATCATGAACGACTTCCAATTGTCATCGTGCTCTGAAGGCACCAATTAGGCTAATGCCACTAGCTTCGAAGGCAACATGCATATGTAGGAGAAATTGTCACTAGTAGAAAAAGGGTCAAACGTGAAGAATCTAGGGTGGTGGCTCCAACCGGTACTTGAAAAAGGGTGGTGGCTCCAACCGGCACTAAAGGCGGCCCCTTTAGTACCAGTTGGTGCCACGAACCGGTACTAAAGGGGGTGCGCTGCCAGACGAGGGGCGCAAAGTTTAGTCCCACCTCGCCTAGCGAAGGGCAGCTGCACTGGTTTATAAACCCAGCCGCGGCTGCTCCTTTGAGCTCCTCTCAAATGCAGGCCTTCTGGGCCTACCTGTGCTGTGCTGCCCCGTGGGCCTACTGGGCCTTTGCGGGCCTGCATCCTGGCCCAACAACAGGTTAGGTTTCTAGTCGTATGCAGGCCGCTCTGGCCTAGTAGGCGGTCTTTTTTAATTTTTTTGCTTTATTTATTTTTGAGTTGGTTTTTTTGTGTATTTAGAGTTCCTTTTTGAATATTTTTGCTTTAGGTACCAAAAATTACAAACTTTCTGTTAGTGCCTGTAGTTTTCAATTTTGAATAGTTTAAATTTTGAATTATTTGAAATTAGTGTGAATCACTAGTTTGTGAATAACTTAACTTTAAAAATCAGTAAAGGCATGAAAGAATTTTTTTGCACATAAAATTTCTTCGCGTTTCAAATGCCAAAACACATAATTAACTACCCTAACTATTACAGAGATTCCCTTCTGGGTGTGAAACACAGAAGAAAGTGATGATAGTGAAGCCGATCACATCCCAGATCTTTGGGTGTGAAACTTTTTCTTCGCGTGTGTCCCTTTGCACCGTAACCATGGAAAATCTTCATCATTTAACGGGACGCTCGGGTCAATATTCACTGTGAATGGAGCAATTTCATCAAACTTTTCATAATCTTCTGACTTGTCTGTCTTGTCATCCACTCCCACGATGTTTCTCTTCCCAGAAAGAACTATGTGCCGCTTTGGCTCATCGTACGATGCATTCGCTTCCTTATCTTTTCTTTTTCTTGGCTTGGTAGACATGTCCTTCACATAGAAAACCTGTGCCACATCATTGGCTAGGACGAATGGTTCGTCTGCATATGCAAGATTGTTGAGATCCACTGTTGTCATTCCGTACTGCGGGTCTTCTGTTACCCCGCCTCATGTCATATTGACCCATTTGCACCGAAACAAAGGGACCTTCAAACCACGTCGATAGTCAAGTTCCCATATGTCCTGTATATAACCATAATATGTTTCCTTTCCCGTCTTGGTTTCTGCATCAAAGCGGACACCACTGTTTTGGTTGGTGCTCTTCTTATCTTGGGCGATCGTGTAAAATGTATTACCATTTATCTCCTACCCTTTGAAAGTCATTATATTCGAAGATGGTAACTAGGACAGCAAGTACAGGTCATCTTCAATAGAGGTGTCATGCATGGTACGTGTCCGCAACCAGCTGGCGAAACTCCTGGTTTGTTCACGTGTAATCCAGTCATCAGACCGCTCCGGGTGTTTGGAGCGTAGGAAATTCTTGTGTTCATCCATATACGGAGCCACCAAGGGGGAATTCTGTAGAACTGTGTAGTGTGCTTCAGTGAGAGAATGTCCGTCCATACATATTATTTGTTCCCCTCCTAGTGTGCCTTTTCCATCCAGTCTGCCCTTATGCCGCGATTCAGGAACACCAATCGGCTTAAGGTCAGGAATAAAGTCAATACAAAACTCAATGACCTCCTCATTTTGACGGCCCTTGGAGATGCTTCCTTCTGGCCTAGCACGGTTATGAACATATTTCTTTAAGACTCCCATGAACCTCTTAAAGGGGAACATATTGTGTAGAAATACAGAACCCAAAACGTTAATCTCTTCGCATAGGTGAACTAGGACGTGCTTCATGATGTTGAAGAAGGATGGTGGGAACACCAACTACAAACTGACAAGACATTGCACCAAATCATTCTCTAACCTTGGTATGATTTCTGGATCGATTACCTTCTGAGAGATTGGATTGAGAAATGCACATAGCTTCACAATGGCTAATCGAACGTTTTCCGGTAGAAGCCCCCTCAATGCAACCGCAAGCAGTTGCGTCATAATCACGTGGCAGTCATGAGACTTTAGGTTCTGGAACTTATTATCTGCCATGTTTATTATTCCCTTTATATTCGACGAGAAGCCAGACGGTACCTTAATACAGAGCAGGCATTCAAAGAAGATTTCCTTCTCTTCTTTGGTAAGAGCGTAGCTTGCATGACCCTGATGTATGCCGTCTTTTCCGTGCATGCGTTGCTGGTCCTCCCATGCCTCAGGTGTATCTTTTGTCTTCCCATACATGCCCAAGAAGCCAAGCAGGGTCACACAAAGATTCTTCGTCACGTGCATCACGTCGATTGCGGAGCGGACCTCTAGGTGTTTCCAATAGGGCAGGTCCCAAAATATAGATTTCTTCTTCCACATGGGTGCGCGTCCGTCAGCGTCATTTGGAACAGGTTGTCCACCAGGACCCTTTCCAAAGACCACCTTCAAATCCTTGACCATATCATGTACATCAGCACCAGTACGGTGGCGAGGCTTCGTCCGGTGATCCGCCTCACCTTTGAAATGCTTGCCTTTCTTTCTTACGGGATGCCTGCTCGGAAGAAATCGACGATGTCCCAGGTACACATTCTTCTTACAATTAGCCAAATATATACTGTCGGTATCATCCAAACAGTGCGTGCATGCGCGATATCCCTTGTTTCTCTGTCCTGAAAGGTTACTGTGAGCAGGCCAATCATTGATGGTCATGAACAGCAACGCCTTTAGGTCAAATTCTTCCCCCATGTGCTCATCCCTTGCACGTACACCTGTTTCATTCCACAGTTGTAAGAGTTCTTCAACTAATGGCCTTAGGTACACATCAATGTCGTTGCCGGGTTGCTTAGGGCCTTGGATGAGCACTGGCATCATAATGATCTTCCGCTTCATGCACAACCAAGGAGGAAGGTTATACAAACATAGAGTCACAGGCCAGGTGCTATGGTTGCTGCTCTGCTCCCCAAAAGGATTAATGCCCTCTGCGCTTAGACCAAACCATACGCTCCTTGCGTCATCTGCAAACTCCTTCCCGTACTTTCTTTCGATTTTTCTTCACTGCGACCCGTCAGCGGGTACTCTCAACTTTCTGTCTTTCTTACGGTCTTCTCTGTGCCATCGCATCGCCTTGGCATGCTCTTTGTTTTGGAACAAACGTTTCAACCGTGGTATTATAGGAGCATACCACATCACCTTTGCAGGAATCTTCTTCCTGGGGCGCTCGCCATCGACATCACCAGGGTCATCGCGGCTGATCTTATAGCGCAATGCACCACATACCGGGCAAGTGTTCAAATCCTCGTACTCACCGCGGTAGAGGATGCAATCATTAGGGCATGCATGTATCTTCTGCACCTCTAACCCTAGAGGGCATACAACCTTCTTTGCTTCGTACGTACTCTCGGGCAATTCGTTGTCCTTTGGAAGCATATCCTTTATATTTACCAGCAACTTTCCAAATCCCTTGTCAGATACACCATTCTCTGCCTTCCATTGCAGCAATTCCAGTGTGGTGCCCAGCTTTTTCTTGTCACCTATGCAATTCGGGTACAACAATTTTTTGTGATCCTCTAACATGCGCTGCAACTTCTTCTTCTCCAAATCACTTGCGCAGTTTCTCTTTGCATCGGCAATGGCCTGACCTAGATCATCAACGGGCTCATCTAATGCCTCTTCTTCAGCTTCTTCCCGCATTGCCGGCTCAGCTTCTTCCCGCACTACCGGCTCAGCCTCTTCCCCAATTGTTGTATCATCGTATTCAGGGAACCCATGGCCAGGATAGCTGTCGTCGTCCTCTTCTTCTTCATTGTCTTCCATCATAACCCCTCTTTCTCTGTGCTTGGTCCAAACATTATAGTGGGGCACGAAACCGGACTTAAACAGGTGGACATGAATGATTCTTGACTTAGAGTAATTTTGACCATTCTTACAGACAGCACATGGACAAGGCATAAAACCATCCGCCCGCTTGTTTGCCTCAGCCGCAAGAAGAAAAGTTTGCACACCATTAGTGAACTCGGGAGAGCATCGGTCATCGTACATCCATTGTCGGCTCATCTTCAATACACAGCACCAAAAACACCAACTTAATACAAGTTCATACATAAAGTTCATACACCACTTAAATGCAACAAACAAATAACTCTCTAGCTAAAGCATTTAAATGCAACAACAAATGCGATCAAGATCGCAAATAAGGTAACAATGGATCCAACAGCATAATGATACCAAGCCTCACTATCGATGGCATATTTTCTAATCTTTTTAATCTTCAAGCGCATTTTCTCCATCTTGATCTTGTGATCATCGACGACATCGACAACATGCAACTCCAATTCCATCTTCTCCCCCTCAATTCTTTTCAATTTTTCTTTCAAGTACTCGTTTTCTCTTTCAACTAAATTTAACCTCTCGATAATAGGGTCGGTTGGAATTTCCGGTTCACATACCTCCTAGAAAAAATTTCTATGATAACTTGATGGGCATAATTTGTCATAAACACGAAATGCAACTAGTTTTAAAAGAGAATATATATACCACATCCGAATCATAACAAGGACGAGGGCCGACGGGGACGGATATCAAAATCATGGCACTATATGTATAACAAACAACGTACGTGTAAGATTATTATACGAGTAACTATATGTCCAAATCACACAAACATCAATTTTTATATAAAATTTCATGAACAAGAGGCTCACCACAAGGTGGTGCCGGCGACGGGACGGTGCGGGCGATCGACGGTGGTTACGACGGAGATTTAGAAGGCACTAAGTAAACCACACCTACATATGCAAACTAAGTGTTATTTTTTACCTCAAATTGCATATAAATCAAATAATAGCACATATATATATTTCCTCCCAAATTACCAAACTCACAAATTAATCACTATATAAAGCATTGCAAGAGCTAATCTAGCAATGAGAGATGAAAGGACAAAGTTGCTAACCTTTGTGATCATTTGAATGGATGGGGGCCTTCAAATCTTGACAAATTGTGGGCAAAATGTGTGATGAGCTCGAGAGAAAGAGGGGAAGAACTTAGAGGAGAGGGGAAAGGGGAAGAACAGAGCGAGCTCGGGTGGACGAAGGGTTTATGTAGGACGAACGAACCGGTACTAAAGGTGCTGGAGGGGCCCCAGACTGACAACATCCTGCCACCACTCTCATTAGTACCGGTTCGTGGCACGAACCGGTGCTAAAGGTTCGCCACGAACCGGTACTAATGAGAGCGGCCCGGCTAGCCGTTGGAACCGGCACTAATGTACACATTAATACCGGCTCTAATTTAAACCGGCACTAATGTGCTTCACATTTGACCCTTTTTCTACTAGTGGTTCCTCTACTAGCACACATAATTTATGCAGATGTGCACTAACAGTAGTGGTTTCCGTCATCTTCGCAGTCAAAAATTGATTCACCAAGCTAAGAACTTTGATAAGTGAAACTTCCCCAAAGTCCTTTTCCAATCTCCTCATTATTTTGCGAGCTGATTCCTCTGGTTCGTATTCTCCGGCTAGAGAATCAGACATGGATCCAAGCATAAACACTCTAGCCTTTTTGTTGTCCTTAGTCCATTGAGTAATTTCCTCACGGTAGTTTTCCTTTTCCTCATCTTCAGCCTCCTTTGACGGTCGGGTAGGCTTAGATTGAGATATGATATAATCAATGTTCTCAGCAGTGAGGAGAAACATAATTTTTCTCTTCCAGACGGTAAAATTCGATCCATCCAATTTACAAGATCTAAGTAATTCAGCAAACACACCGTTGGAAGCCATTGGGAAGGATGATTACGGTAGCAAAATTCCAGAAATCAATCTGTAGCAGCAAGTAGGAACAAGTAAGGCCGTGACCTGCAGATTCAGAGTACCCAACAGCAGCTCGTGTGGCTTGGTGACTTCTCTAGGCAAAGGACTTGGAGCAGCGACGATTCCAGCAGGTCAGAGGTCCCGGCTGGTTGACGGCGACCCGGCGGTTATGGCGGAGATGGCGGCCGCGACGAGGACGGCAAGGCGGCGGCCGCGGCTAGGCCGGCAAGGCGGAGTTGTGGTGGAGGCAGCACGGCGGGCTTGCGGTGGAGGCGGCGAGATCGAGCGAGCGGTGGAGGCTAGATCGATTTTTGTGGCTTGGTTCCAACTATGGCAAGAGTAGGCAGCGGAAGTTTGTTTCCAGGAAAATACAAGAGTTTGACGTCCTTTTTCCTATCTCAAATAAAGACATATTGTACGGCCGTCAAAACTCGTTGCAATCTGCTCCCATGTCAATGTTGTGAAAATAACATAGCACGAGTATATTTGTCTATTTTTTAATTTCTCCGCCAAGTTCGTGATGTAGCTCACAATGCGTTCATGAGGCTAGAAGGTAGGGACATATTTATACTCATATTCCTCAATGTTCAAATCTGTATCCAGAATTCAGTTAGACTCCTAATTGAATTAACCAACCACGATCATAACCGATTATTTTCCGAGTCAAATTCCTTTTATCCCTAAGCACATATATGTGAGATATATGCCACGTTTAAATAGTATGGTCCTATTTAAATGTGTAGACTTATCAATCTACAGAGCTGAACCTGTAAATAGCCTAGCCAATTCCAAGCCTATACTGTGCCCAGGCAAATAATTCCAGTGTACATATACTCACTGTATTCCAGTATAGTTTGTACCTAGCTCCTTGAGTATATTTCCTCAAGTTCAATTGCAAATATTTGTACCAATCATTCATACACCAATTCCGTATGATTTCATTCATCAACCAAATAAATGTAGTATATAATATTTTGGAAGACACCAAAACTTCCTACACATAGAACGGGCAAGCCTCCTGGTGATCCAGTCCATGACGAGCTAGTGTATCCGAAGTCCAACATCTGTTCCTGAGTGCCATCTACGAAAAGAACCTACTCCCTCCGTTCGGAATTACTTGTCGCAGAAATGGATGTACATACATCCATTTCTGCGACAAGTAATTTCGAACGGAGGGAGTACATCCCAAAGGTGCCTTCGAATTCCATGTGAACTGGGTTGTCGGTGTTGTCTCCCATCCCTAGAACCTAGCATTGTATGCCGATTGGATTGAGAAATCACCATTCGTCTCCCATGCCCAGGCTATCGAATCCTGGTCTTCATTGAGCTGTATATCCGCCAGTCTCTCCCACAATTGCAAGTATTCGTGAAGCATCTGGGGAGACAACTCTGGGCCAATATCTGCAGCACACGCCTCGCCCGGCAACCCTGCTCCACCTTCCTTATTGCCTGTGCCACATGCCGAACCTTGCTGTAGATGTTTGATGCTAGTTCCTCCACTCCGAATCCACCAACCCATCTGTCTTCCCAGAAGAAAGTGTTCTGGCCGTTTCCAACTTTATGGCATGTGGCCGCTCTGCATAGATGTGTCGGTTCCTTGGGTACTTGGATGTCAAACTCGCTCTAGGGCGTCGCCGGATCGGTGTGTTTTAACCATGGCCACCGTGCCTGCATTGCAATGTTGAGCCACTGCAGGTTAGGAATACCCAGTCTGCCTGCCCATCTTGGCATGCACACTTCGTCCTAGGCCACTGAAAATTGGCCCTCGCTTGCCTGGGTTTTTGCGCTCCAAAGAAACCCTCTGCATATCTTGTTCATGGCCGTGATCGTCTTGTTGGGTATATCCAGAGCCATCATCGCGTGAACGGGAGTTGCACAAAGAACTGATTTTACCAGGATCATCCTGCCACTCTTGGGCATGTTGGCTCCCACTAGTAGAAAAAGGGTCAAACGTGAAGCACAATAGTGCCGGTTTGAATTAGAGGAGCCGACACTAATGTGTATATTAGTGCCGGTTCGTGGCGGCAATCAATAGTACCGGTTCGTGGAGAACCTTTAGTACCGGCACGAACTGGTACTAAAAAAGTTGTGTCAGCCTACGGTCAGGCTATGGCCCCACCATCAACATTTAGTGCCGGTTCGTACCACGAACCGGTACTAATGACGTTGTGGCAGGCTGTTTTTAGTCCCACCTCGCTCCCCTAACAAGCCTTTACCACCTTAAATATGTTATTTCTCAAACTATCACAAGCACTTGGTCTTTATTGAACTCTATGTGTAGAATTTGTGGCCGCAATATGAGTCTTCATCGGTTTATAAATCGTTGATGACTCATATTGACAATTCAGATTGTACACACAAAGATCATTGATGATTAAAGTATTTTTTATGTTATAAGATCATATTGACAATTTAGACTGTAAAGAAATATAAGAGTATGATGTAAATGCTCTTATATTTTTTGCGTTCAGTATGCACCATTCAAAGCGACGCCATCAACTTTCAACCATTTCTGCCTTCATTTGCTATTTTTCATGCATTCAATGATTTGTTTTGAGAACTAAATGACCTGGAAATTGAAAAGCACTACAAATAAACTCTGAAAAAGTTGAAACTTGGCATGGTATCATCATTTCACCCACATAGATTGTTCAAAAAAGTAGAGAGGGTTACGGCAAAAACTGGATGCACTTCGTTTACAAACTGGACAATCTCTTTCGAAGTATTCAGGTTTCTGACGAAATTAAACTCATCTGTTACAAAGGCATTTTATTTTTTAAAATTTATTACAACTCCAGAATTCTTGTGCGTTCAGTATGCACCATTCAAAGCGACGCCATCAACTTTCAACCATTTCTGCCTTCATTTGCTATTTTTCATGCATTCAATGATTTATTTTGAACTAAATGACATTAAATTTTGTGCAGGCATAGCACCACCTTTAGTATCGGTTGGTGGCTCCAACCGGTACTAAATGGTGACCAGTACTACAGGCTGTTTTTTAGTCCCACCTCGCCAAGAGAGAGGCACTAGGAGCGGTTTATAAGCCCTGAGTGGAGAGACGATGAAGAAGAGGCTCAATGCTCACGTTGCTTAGCTTCTAGCCTTCAGGAATATGGTAGATTGCACGGAGCTACGCGCAGTGCAGTTTACACTATTCCGAAAGGCTTGAAGCAAATTAACGAAGCATTGCACCTCTTTTTTATATTTAATAACTTATTACAACTCCGGACTTATTACACTACACGTCGGCATTTCTTTTTTTAAAACTTTGGTTATAACTCCAGACTTTGACCATCAAGTTTTGCAGAAAAGAAAAAATAGCAGAAAAGAAAAAAATTATATAAAAAAACTACTCAGAAATAAATAGAAGAAAATAAATATAGCAGAAAAGAAAAAACTACTCAGAAATAAATAGAAGAAAAAATAAAGCAGAAAAGAAAAATATATATATTTGCTATTTTTCAATCGTTCAAAAAATGACCGTGAAATTGAAAATCACTACAAAATGAACTCTGAAATGTTGAATTTTGGCAAACTAGATGAAAAACTACTCACAAATAAATATAACAAAAAAGAAAAAACTATACAAAAAACTACGCAGAAATAAATAGAAGAAAATAAAGGAGAAAAGAAAAAAAATAAAAAAAATTGGGGCGCTGCCCCGTGGGCCTGCTAGGCCATGGGCGTGCAATTACAGGCCTTAAAGGCCCAGCAGACTCACAGGGCAGCGCGCAGAGTTTAGGCCCACAAGCCTGCTATACAAAGGAGTTCGAAAGGGCAGCCGCGGCTGGGTTTATAAACCAGTGCGGCTGCCCTTCGCCCGGTGAGGTGGGACTAAACTTTGTGCAGGCAACGCGAGGCCTTTAGTACCGGTTGGTGGCTCGAACCGGTACTAAAGACCACCCTTTAGTACCGGTTGGAGCCACCAACCGGTACTAAAGGCCTTGTCTTCCCGCCTCCTGGCCTGGCCAAAGTTGGCCTTTAGTACCGGTTGGTGGTTCCAACCGGTACTAAAGGCTCACCCTATATATACAGCACTTGCAAAATTTCAGTTACATCTCCACTTCTTTCTCGTACGTCAACCTCTCGCGCGCCGCTCCCGTCGTCGCCGCCCGTCGCCCGTCGTCGTCGTCGTCGTCGTCCCCGCCGCCGCCCCGAACGCCGCCGCGCCGCCGTCCGTCGTCGTCGCCGTCCGCCCCGAACGCCGCCGCGCCGCCGTCCGTACGTATCTCGCTCTCTCTCCTCGCGCTTATCCCGGGGGAGTGCGACTGGTGCCACGACGATCGAGGTGAGTGCAACAGGCCTCACCTGGACGATGGTCGGCGCTTCAGCATTAAGCTCGAGGAGACCTTCGAAGTTGAAACGGTACGCAACGACGACAAGTGTTTTTTTTTTCATAATTAAGCATGACTTCAACTATTTCAACGTGTAATTTTCATCTTTTACAATTCGAGTATAGTTGATCCCATGCCGTGCAAGACGCTATGTCTTGGAGAGGATGGATTTTGAAGACCATGAAAATTTTGAAACAAAGAAAATTCACCTAAGGACCCATCATGATGTGGATTTTGAAGTAAAGTTGTATAATGCTGAGAGCGTAACCCATTTTGGTTGCAAAAATTGGGAAGCATTTTGCAAATTGTATGGTTTTGATGAGGGTATGCTTGTCACCATGGATCTTGGTGATCCTGAAATCGAGCAAGACAATATGGACATTTGGGTCCTTGTTGATACTCCTCCAGTTCTACCGCTATGTGAGTTTCTCAAACATAGTTAATTATTAATAGAACTTATATTGTTCATTTCAAAATAGTTGACAGCTTATTTCCATTGACAGCTTATTTTGAAGTATCAAAGAATGTGCAGAAGATGGTAGATAGAACTTACTACACCGATGGCTCTGAGTTAACTTACAAGGAGAAAACTCATCTGGTTGGATTTTGTAATGATATTGAGAATTACAATATCTACAATCAAACTCCTCAATATTATGGTCAATACGTGCCACTAGTGCACGTGTTGAACTACGGTAACTACCATGGAGATACCCTGGTAAGTTTTTTTTACTATTACGACATCCGTGCATCTTTTTGCATACTTCTAAAACTAGTACATCATTACTAACTACGAAGTTATTACTATGTTTTTCAACAGCTTATCCCAGAGGATTGTGTGCCTCATTTGATGTATCAGAATGGCGGCAGCCTTCGTGTTTTGAACATATATCCGGGTCATCCTACGAATCTCAACTGTCCATACCGGATTTCTAAAAGAAGTGGAGACATGACAATCAAAGGATGGAAAAAATGTATGGACAGTCGTAAGGAGCTTCTTGGAAGCAAAAGGAAGCGAGGCGCAAGAATTGGAGACAGGATGATCTCCATTCTTCAAAATAGAGAGTCAGGGTCTATATTGTTTTATGCTATTTTACCTTAAGTGTGTTTAGGTCCGATCCTACCTGATACTTGATGATCATGTGCTAAGAACAATTATGTAGGGTTGGGTTCGATGACTATGAGGATGATGATCGTATGACTTATTATTAATAACGAGTAGAAGTTGTATGATGATGCTTGATTAATTAGCTAGTAGGACTTGTTATTATATATGATGATGTATGATGCGAGCATGCATGAGTTATTATGTATATATCTGCGGGTGAAACGAAAAAGAATTAAAATGGAAAACACAAAATTAAATGAAAAAGAAATCATAAAACCAAAACCCTCCCAAACATTTTAGTACCGGTTGGTGTTACCAACCGGTACTAAAGGGCTTCCGGCCCCCGGAGCTGGCTCGTGCCACGTGGTTGCCCTTTAGCATCGATTCGTGCTGAACCGATACTAAAGAGGAGGGGGGGGGCTTTAGTGCCCACACTTTAGTGCCGGTTCCTAAACTGGCACTAAAGGGCCTTACGAACCGGTGCTATTGCCCGGTTCTGCACTAGTGTCCCTTCCATCTTGGTAGGCGTGTTGCCAGATGATCCACAAGCCCTGAGAGCCGAGGAGCTATTTGCTTCCTAATTGTCAATGGAAGTCCAAGGTATCTACATGGAAAGGTTCCAGTTGGGTATCCTAAGATCTGTGATACCTGTTCCATTTGGTTAGCGCTGCCTCGGATCGGCAAGGCTGCACACTTCTCAAGATTGACATGCAGCCCGAGGCCTCCCCAAAGAGTTGTAGAATGGCCGCACAAGTCAGAAGGTGATAGAGTTAACCTTGTTGTATAAGTGGGTAATTTGTTTTTGCTTTAAGTCATGCAGGTAGTAATAGCTGCGGCAGTGTGCACACGTAGAGATGTGTCCGTGTGTGTGCGTGCAATCTACAACAGTACATATTGTGTTCAGCCGAGTCAAATGCATGCATGCATGGGTTAGTTAGGGTGCATGGATAAGTTGTTAGCTAGCCGGAAGGATTCCAGTGTAGCTAGCTGGGCTTGCGGTACGTGGAGTTAGTGGCCGAACCTGCCGGCTAGTTAGTACGGGCGTGAGGCCAACCCCTTGTATATATGTTGCATATCAAGCAATGAGAAAGAAGCTGTGAGGGCTATAGAAAATATGTAGCGTTTGTGTTGGCCAAGGAAGAGGGCCTCACGACAAAGCTCTTGCGGTCTCCCTTCGTACATGTGTGTGTGTATGTGTTTCTCCATGTCTTGTGTGTTCTTATGAGACACCATGAAAGAGAGAAGAGAGAGTTGTGCGAGAGGAGGAAGAAGAAGCGGCGCTGTGAGAGGGCGGCGCCAACAGAAGGTCCTATGTAGTCGGCTTGAGGAACACCATAACATCGTCCGCAAACATCGAGATCCGTTGTGAGAAACCAGCAGGGGCGAGTGGTGATAAAATGCCTTTTCACGACCGCTAGTTCAAACAATTTTTGCAAGGGCTCCATTATGAGTAGGAAGAGCATCGGCGATAGGGGGGCCCTTTGTCGTAGGCCCTGTTGATTTAGTATGGGTCTACCCGGCGTCCCATTGACCATGATCCACATTGACAAGCTAGCAAGAAGTCCACAAGTCCAATCTGTCCATCATGCGCTGAACCCCATCCGCGTTAGTACCTGAACGGCCACTGGACGGAGTTGAACACCTTTGAGTTTGAGCATCACCGCCAGTTCTCTAAGGGTGTGCAGCCGTCGTGACATGCCTTGCACTAGCATGAAGTTGTCATGAATGGATTGGCCTTTGACAAATGCGCTTTGGTGTATGCCCACGATGTTTGGGAGCTCCATCGCCAATCTGTTTGAGAGCGCCTTGTCGAAAATTTTGATCGCGTCATGGACCAGACTCATAGGTCTAAAGTCTTTCACATCCCTGCCCCATATTTCTTTGCTAGGAGTGTGACGATGGCTTTGTTGATAGCTAGCAATCCACGCATATCTCCCCGATGAAAGAACTCCATCGCCACCATGATGTCATCCTTGATGATGCCCCACACGCCACAAAGAAGCGTCCGGTGAATTCGTCGGCCCTGGTGCCCTGTCCATGGGCATGGACTTGACCACCTTGCAGATTTCCGCCTTTGTGAATTCGCCTCCAAGTTTTGCATGTGTACGTGTGGCAGCTAGAGCTCGTGCAGGTTAATGGCTTGCTGCCGTGGCGGAGCCGATCCCAGTAGCCATTCGTTTTTTTCCGATAAAGGGTGCTTTATTACTTAAAAGGTTTAAGCATTACACCCGGCCTCTGGATACCAAGATGCACACAGCCAAAAGAAGTCCACACACATAACAAAAAAAAGGCGAAATACTAAGAAACATCTAGTGTTTGTATAACGCCTAAGACGTAGGAGGGCCAATCCTGAGATCATGCTGCCACCCATGTTGGGTAAAAGTATCCCTCGCCGTAGCCTCCAATCGTGTACAGACCTTCATAAAGAGGCCGCGATTCTCCATACGCTGTAGAGACGACCATAAACGAAGCGTCTCGGTACATCTGTAGATAACCTGCTAAGAGATGTACTTTTCTTGTTAAAAACCTTATCATTTCTACATAGCCAAAGCGACCAAATAACGGTGAGCGCTCCCACCCTGAGAAGAGTTCTAAACTTGTGTTCGATCCCAAGTAACCAGCTGCCAAATATATTAGCAACACTACAAGGAGGGTACAAGCCAGAAGCTATTTGGATGACTGACCATATAGAACGAGCCAATTTACATTGAAAGAACAAATGTTTTATTGTCTCATCATGCTGATAAAAGACACATTGCGTACTTCCATGCCAATTTCTCTTAACAAGGTTATCTTTAATAAGAATGACTCCGCGATGAAGATACCATGCAAAGATTTTATTCTTAAGAGGTATTTTAATCTTCCCGATCTTCTTATTATTATCAACTGGCACATCGGATTGAAGCAAGGCTCTGTACATGGACTCCACTGAGAATTGTCCATTCCCTTGTACGTTCCAGCGAAATTCATCGGACCCTTGTGACAATTGCACCGTGGATAACCGCTGGAGCAGGGTGTTCCACGATTGGAGTCTGGGTCCAATTAAATCTCTTCTGAACGACACTTTCGGCGGAAATGATTCCATAACCGTGGCGATAGTATCACCCAGTAGCCATTCGTAGTAGGTGTCTACCATGTTCACAATCTCTTCGTGGCCTGAAGCTATGGCGTGTCCATTTGACAGCGTGGATATCATATTTCTTCTTTGTCGTTGGCAAGCAGCTTGATGGAACAGTCTTGTATTCGCGTCCCCAATCTCTTAGGAATAAAATCCGTGATCTTTGTCTTGCAATGGTTCTCTCAAGAGAGCATAGACCTAGGAGTTTGTGCTTTACAAGTTTGCGTAGGTCTCTTTCCGCAGTCGTGAGCGCTCTCCACTCCATTGCTTTGTCCAGGCAGGATATAACCTCCAGTGCAATTGCGATATGCAGTTTAACGTTTCCAATCCATCTATCGCTCCACTTCTTCAATGACTTTGCCGTGGCCCTGAGTTTTTTGTCCAGCGTTACATATGGGTTGCCGGCTGCCGCCTCTAGGGATAGAATCCCATGCCTGTAACCGTCTCCATGAAGCCCTGGGCCTTGGTCCAGAAAGCTTCAAACTTAAACCTCTTCCCCATACATAGCTCCGCATTCAAGTCGAGAAGCAGTGGACAGTGGTTTGAGATTGCCGATCCCATCGCCGAGAGGCAACAAGTCGGGTACAAGTCCTCCCAGCAAGTGGTGCAGAAGATATGATCCACTTTTCTAGAGTCGCCCGTTCCAGTTCGTTCGACCAAGTATAGCGTCCACCGTTTAGGTAGATCTGCTTCAGCTCAAGGAGACTAACCTGCCGATAACATCGAGAAGGAACTCCATGCCAGCATCATCCGTTTTTCACCAGCGACCACCGGAACAGCACGAGCTCTGCCGCCGGAGAACGATTTTTTTGGAACATTGATTAACGGGTGGGGAGCACCTGTGGATAGAGGGGCGGCGAGGGTTTCCAGAATGAACCGGGTGGGTTTTGCCATTCACACATCTGACAGACGGCTCAGCTGGCCCCTACCGTCCTGTACTACCGATCTGAGCCTAGGCTCGGTAGATACACTAACACTCTGGTCCACGGACCATAATGCACACACGAATCCGCCATCCCAACAGTTTGTTCTGGGCCCGCGTACGGACCACTATTTCGTACCTTATTCCCCGCACTCCCCATTATCTAAACTCCGCAACAAATGCGTCAGACCGTTTTTTCTAGATTCCGAGCCACGAACGGAAGGTGATGATATCGGGATCAGCTGGGCCCGGGCACCAAATCACGCCCTTCTAAAAAAAGTGATGTACATTGCCTTCCTTTTGGAACTATACTAGCTGTGTGCTCCTCTGATATTGTTTGTTTTGCTTGCAGCCACGACACTTGTGGATGGAGGGAGTTTGTCAAAGATGAGATGCTGCTAAGACTTGGTTTCGTTCGTCCTTGCTTGTGCAAAGCATGTTGTTGTGGTGGTCCATCCTTGCTTGTGCAAATCTTGTTGTTGTTCGTCATCCCCTGGTAGTAGCAGCCAACACTCACTTGGTTTTGTTCATGAGCACAATCATCTCCATTAATTCAGTTGCTCAAGAGAAGTAGCAGGATAGATGGATGAATTCGTTGCCATAGTTACTTAGGTCCTTTTCTCTTTCTCAAAAGGGAATATAGTTACACCATGTGTCCTTTTGTTTTGTTGCTGTGGAACAAACAAACATATTGATTGCATTGGTATAAAACTTCCTAATTCCCAAGAGCTTGATACTTTGTTGATTTGGAGGTGCATGTATTAATGAACCAGGACCTCTTGTTATCCTTAAATAGTTTTGCTTGCTTGTAAAAGCTGGCTAAGGTATACATGTCATTGAGATCAGGTTGCCCATGTTGAACATCAGACAAGGCTTGACCACTAGAAAGAAAGATGGTACTAGAAGTTTGGATTGTGCCACCTCACTGGTCCATGACATGGTACTAAAAGTAGTGACCAAAGGGAAAGGACCATGGACGGTTTTAGTTTAGTTTAGGTTGAACTTGGACCAGGCACAAGTTCACCGCCATCAACGAGCAGATCCAGGGAGGCGGTGCTCGACCAGCTTCCCTACCATGATTTTGACATATGCCCGAGGAATTGATGGTGGAAATCTGATGGAAGTCTAGGCCACGATAGTCTAACACCCAAAGGTGGCGTTGAACAGAATGGGCAGCGACGAGGGCGTAGCATGCGGGGAGCTATATATATGGGAACTAACTATATATATGGACCAGAAATTTGTGTGCATCAGTGATGGGAGGAAAGGTGGTTTACTGTTGATGTGGAAAAAGGAAGTGTCTATACATCGTCTCGCTTTGGATCTTATGTTCATTGATGTAAGAGTAATGGATGCGGATGCTAGAGAATGGCGTCTCACTGGCATGTATGGAGAGTTTAGATGAGAGAACAAATATAAAACTTGGGACCGCATAAGACAGCTTCAGCATAGTTATGATCTGTCATAGCTTCTAATTGGTGATCTTAATGAGATACAACTTTTTGCATGAGAGAGGGGGGGGGTAATCCGAGACCCCAGCAGTACATGCAGGCCTTCCAACAAGTTATTGAGGACTGTAATTTGTGTGACATGGGTTTTGTGGGAGACCCATTTACCTGGCGAAGAGGAAGGATTAGAGAAAGACTCGATAGAGGATTAGTAAATGAGTCTTGGTTAAGCTTGTTCCCACAGGCGACATTAGAGAACCTGTAATCTAACCATTCAGACCACTGGCCATTGTTAGCTAACACAGAGTATTATTCCTAGTCGTTTGCAGGTGGAAGTGGCCAACAGAAAAAGTTTGAAGCTCGTTGGTTACGGGAAGAGAAGTTTAATGAGACGGTACTAGAGGCTTGGGCGAAGGTTGGCTCTGATCCAATGGCAACAAATATTTATAAAAAGCTCAATTTGATGCACACCCAGTTTCATGTTTGGGACCAGCGGGTCTTAAAAAAACCAAAAAAGCGTTTGCGTAAAGCTCAGCGAGGCATGGAAAAAGTAATGTCTGGGCCAATGAATGTGGATAATGAGGAGAAAAAGAAAGAGCTGGAGGAACTAATAGAATACTTATTGGAATTAGAGGAGATCCAAGCAAGGCAGTTTCACGGGCGACCTGGCTAACTAGCGGTGATCGGAATACCGCGTTCTTTCAGGCGTTCGCATCTGCTAGAAGGAAAAGAAATGTCATCAAGAAATTTAAAAGTGAAGGTGGAAATTGGTTAGAAAGTAACAGAACCCTTAATCCCCATGTCCAGAATTATTTTTCTAACCTTTTCACACGAGAAGTGCAGCAAACAAGTTCGGAAGTGCTAGCTAAGGTGCAACCGAAAGTCAGAAATCAAATGAATGATATGTTGATGGCACCGTTCACCGCAGAAGATGTCCGCAAGGCTGTTTATAGTATTGGAGATCTGAAGGCACCCGGGCCTGATGGATTGCATGCTATATTTTTCAAAAAGTATTGGCATATTCTTGGAGAGGAAATAACTCACGAGGTACTAGTTGTAATAAATTCCAGGCAAATTCCGAATGAGTGGAATGATACAACAATTGTCATGATCCCCAAGGTTGAATCCCTTGAACTAGTTACTCAGTTTCGTCCTATTAGCTTATGCAATGTCCTTCATAAAATTGTTTTGAAGATGTTAGCACTAGGCTTGAAAAACATTATGCCGGAAATTATATCCCCAATGCAAACTGCTTTTGTTCCGGGTAGAATGATTACAGATAACATCCTGATAGCATATAAATGTATTCATAAGATCAAAAACAAGAGGTCGGGCAAAACGGGATTATGTGCGGTTAAGCTTGACATGCACAAAGCATATGACCGAGTTGAATGGAATTTTCTGAGGGATATGATGCACAAACTAGGCTTTCATGAGCATTGGATTGATATGATGATGGCGTGCGTCAACTCGGTGAGGTATAAAGTGAGATTCAATTCTTAGGAAATAGATATTTTTACTCCTACTGGGGAGATTAGGCAAGGGGATCCCCTCTCCCCTTACCTATTTCTCCTTTGTGCGGAAGGGCTTTCTAGTCCATTGCAGTTTGAAGAAGAGGCTGGTGGCATTGAGGGAATTAGAGTGTGCAGAAATGCACCATCGGTATCACACCTTTTATTTGTTGATGACTCTCTAATTCTCATGAGCGCAGATGTTCTAAATGCAACTTCCTTACAGCATGTGCTAGATTCCTACTGCCAAAGTTCAGGTCAAATGGTGAGTCTATCAAAATCAAGTATATTTTTTAGTCCTAATATACCTGTGGTATCTAGGACTGAAATTTGCCAGTTGCTTCATATTGATACGGAGGCTCTATCTGATAAATATCTTGGCCTGCCTGCCATGGTGGGGGCGGATAGGAGCGCTTATTTCAGACACTTTTGTGAAAGGATAAAGGAAAGCCTCAGGAGATGGATGGAGAAGAAACCGTTTGCTGGCGGTAAGGAAATTCTATTAAAGTCTGTGGCTCAGGCTATCCCAGTTTTTGCTATGTCGGTATTTAGCTTACCATTGGGTATTTGTAAGGAGATCACAGATTTAGTTGCTCAGTTCTGGTGGGGTGATGATGAGGAACATAGGAAGATGCATTGGTTCTCTTGGTGGAAATTATGCTATCCGAAAAATGAGAAGGGGGGGGGTATGGGATTCAGGGACCTCCAATCCTTTAATCTTGCGATGCTCGCAAAACAAAGTTGGGGACTTATTACTAATCCAGACTCCCTTTGTGCGAGAGTTCTTAAGGCCAAGTATTTTCCTAATGGAACCCTTCTACAAGCTACTCCAAAGAATGGTTCTTCTTTCACCTGGCAGAGTATACTGAAGGGACTTGAAACTTTTAAGCTTGGTTATATCTGGAGGATCGGGACCGGCGAGATGGTCAATATTTGGAATGATCCATGGGTCCCAGCTAGTCCGAATAGAAGAATTATCACTGCCAGAGGCCAAACGATTGTGACACGGGTTAGTAAATTGATGGACCCTATAACAGGTACGTGGGATGAGTAATTAATCAGGTTTTCATACCGGCAGATGTTCACAAAATCGTGCAAATTCCTGTTAATCTTCAAGCCTTTGAAGACTTCATTGCGTGGCATCCAGACCGAAAGGGACTATTCACAGATCGGTCAGCGTATCATGTTCAGTGGATACAAAAATACAGGGCCCATGCAAACACTATGGCGCAGCCAGGAGGATCCCAAATCCCGGCTACATGGAGTTCTCTATGGAAATTACAAATCCCACATAAAGTCCAAATCTTTTGTTGGTGGGTCCTGCATGGAATTATCCCTTTAAAAGCTATACTTACTAATAGACATATTAGATCTAATGGAGCTTGTCCAATCTGCCGTCAAGCTGCTGAGGATGTTCGGCACCTCCTGTTCGAATGTACGCATGCCAAGGAGTTGTGGAGCAAGCTAGGAATGCTCGATACTATTAATGAAGCTATCATCATTGACCGTTCAGGCTCAGTCATCATGGAGTATCTATTGCTACTACCGGCAATGTCGTCACATATAAAACCACAATTGGATATGAAGCAGATTCTTGCTGTAGGGTGTTGGTACTTATGGTGGATCAGAAGGCAAATTACTCATGATGAAGCTACTCCACCCCCTACAAGATGGCCCATTTCTGTTTTAGCAATTGCGAGTAATTACCAATGTTCGTGTGTGCGGAAGCCTGAAGGAGGAGAACATAAATGGGTCAGGCCCGAGCCAAAATCCATCAAACTTAATGTTGACGCAACATATCATGAAGATGAGGGTGCGGGTGCTACTTCTGCAGTGCTAAGGGATGGACATGGTAATCTGTTGGCAGCTCAATGTGTCTATGTCCCCTATGCTGCAAATGTGGTAACTATGCAGGCAATGGCAGTGCGCGATGGATTAATCCTTGCAAACAACTTGGGACTTCACCGTGTAGAAGCGGAGTCAGATTCTCTCATCGTTGTAGATTTCTGCACTGGTGAGTCACGTTGGTGGGATGTTGCTTCAGCAATCTTCACGGAATGTGTGGATATTAGTGTTTCTATTGGGAAGGTTAAGTTTAAACATTGTTTTTGGTCCGCTAATCAAGCGGCTCATGAGATAGCTCAGTATTGTTTTTGTAATAAGATTTCGAGTAGCTAGTCTGAGGAGCCCCGAGGTTGCCTCACAGCTAAACTAGTGGACGATGTACTGATTATTGGATCTTAATAAACCTAGACATGATGGCCTTCCCTAAAAAAAACTATCTCACATTATTTGAGGGATCCCGCTTACTCCCTCTGTTTTTATTTAGTCCCCGTATTAGCATTCGAGATTGCTATTTCACATTTAAATGTAATATACTTGCCTCATATCTAAGTCTCCAACTACATGATTGATTGCTATAAGATCCGTGTAAACTCTTATCTTAAATCACATTTAGATGAGAAATAAGTATGGCGCATCTAAGTTTTCTACCTCATGTTCAATTGCTACTAGATTTGTGCAGAACTTTGTCCTGGCCGCACGCGTTGTAGTCTTTTCGATCCTGATTCCTGCAGCCCACCCCGTGATTGCTTTTCTCTGTGTTATATGGGCTGTAAATTTCCGTTCCACATTTATTGTTGGTGGTTTCTTTCTTTTTTTTCTTCCTTTTTTCTTTGTTTATATTCAGCGCAGCATCATAGTCCTGAGAATCAAAACTCAATGAGACCTCTATGTTATGTTGGTGGTCATGCGCATCTTGCGTTTTTTCTTCTTTGCTTTTCTGTTTTTCGTCCCTCTTTCCTTTCATTTTGTATTTTGTTTGTTTTCCTTGATTGCTTTTAGTTTTGTTAATTCTTAAAAAAATCTGTTCTTTTCAAATAGTTTTTTTTAGAATTAGTGAACATTTTCTAATTTGTAAATATATTTTCTAAATTCTTGTTTTTGTTTAATTTACATTTTCTTTCTCAAATTTCAAGGAAAATCAAATATCTGAATATTTTAAACTTTGTAAATATTTTAAAATTCGCAAAATATTTCTAAACATAATTTTTGTCTCATTTTGCGGTCCATCAGATGTTTTGTTGTAATATTTGTGGAAACATTGTTCCCGCTTCAATTTTTCAAGCGGGTCTAGTGTTCTCATATTGTAAT
The DNA here is from genome assembly GCA_032464435.1 of Aegilops umbellulata. NCBI lineage: Eukaryota > Viridiplantae > Streptophyta > Magnoliopsida > Poales > Poaceae > Aegilops > Aegilops umbellulata. The sequence continues at coordinate 9,045,184 of CP136058.1, read as the reverse complement.
GATGTCCAATTTTCTCGGCCCATCTGTGTCACGTACGCTCTTCTTTTAGGCCTGTTTGTGTCACACACGCTCTTTTATTGGTTCATTTTGTTTGGCTTGTTTTGCATTTTGCTGGTTGTTTTCATTGGCCTTTTTTGTTTTTTCACTAGCCACCGTTGTAGAAGTGGAAGAGATAGATTTAGTTAGTCGCTACCTCTTCATTATCTTTACTTTGTGCCTTCCGATTCGTCTCTCTTTGTTTTCCCTTTGTCTTCTTGTAGAGCCGACACAAGCAAAAAAGGGCAAGTCGACCGGGAATTGGTCGTTCTCGTTCATTTACAATTGGATCCGGCCATTTTTATGTCTCATTTCGAAGTTTATCCTCGATTTGCAATTGGATCTGATCTGTTTTTTGTTCCGTTGCAGATCCATTGCCGAATCCCAATTTTGATTTCAATTTTTGCCTCAGTTGCAAGCTTTCCCTTGATTTGTAACTCGTGTCGACCTATTTTTTGTCTCAGTTGCATGCCAATCATGAACTCGTAACTCGGCATTTTTTGTCCCAATTGCAAATCCATCCTTGAGTCGCAACTGGACATGACCTTTTTTTTGTCCAAGTTACAAGTCCACCATCGACTCGCAACTAGAACGCGACCTTTTTTTGTTCGAGTTGCTAGTCCACTCACAACTTGCAATTAGTCCTGACCCTTTTTGCCCCAGTTAATAGTCCATTGTTGACTCACAATTATGCCCGGCTTTTTTTTCTCCCAGTTGCAAGTCCACGTTCGACTCGCAATTGGCCCAACTTTTTGGCCTTAGTTGCAAGCTCACCCACGATTCACATCTAGTCCCTGACTTTTTCTGTTTGATTTTCAAGTACGCCTTCAACTCGCACACGAAGCCCTGACCTTTTTTTAATCATAGTTGCAAGTCAACATTCGACTTGCAACTAGGCCCAAGATTTTTTATTTTGTCCCCAGTTGTAAGTTAACCCTTGACTCACAACTGGGACTACCATTTTTTCTGCCCCGTTGAACTTTTTTCCCACCCGAGTTGAAAGTCGACCCTCGACTTGCAACTGGAGCTGATCCTTTTTTGTTCCGATTGCAAGACCACTCAATCACAACTAACCCCTGACCCATTTTTCGCAATTACAGGTTCACCCTCGACTCGCAACTGGGCCTGACCTTTTGTGTCCCAATTGCAAGTCCAAGTTTGACATGCAAATGGCTCTGATTCTTTTTTCCCCGTTCCATGTCTACCCTCGACTTGCAATGAAGGTCAACCTTTGTTCGTCCTATTATAAGTCCATAATTGTTTTATGTGCTAGTTTGTGTGGGCTGTGATGTACCTAGTCATTTTTACATGATTCTTTTTCAGTTATTCATTTTATATTAAAAAAACATTTTGGGTTTAGTTTTTCTGTCAATGTCATTTTTTTGCAGAAAATGTTTGTGTCTATTGTATACTTATCACCAAACACAACCGACTCGATCTAGGCTTAACCCATTTTTTCTGCCTCAGTGCAAGTCTACCCTGGACTCGTAATTGGGCCTGGAGTTTTTTATTTGTTTCAACCATAAGTCCATCCTCGACTCATAACTAGGCCTGAAATTTTGTTTTGACGTAATTGCAAGTCCACAATCAACTGGCAACTAGGGTTGATCTGAGGCCCGACCTTGTTTGCCTTTACTTGCAAAGTCACCCTTAACTTGCAATTAGGCTCAACATTTTTTTCTTCCCAGTTGCAAGTGCACCGTGGACTTGAAACCGGGACTCGACCTTTTTCATCTCAGTTGCAGGTCCATCATTGACTCGTAACTGGTCTTTGATCCCGGACCAACCTTTTTTTACGTAGTTGCAAAGTTAGTCTTAACTTGCAATTGGCTCTAATCATTTTTTGTCCCACTTGCAAGTCAACCCTCAACTCGCAACGGGGGTCAAATTTTTCTCAATTGCAAATTCATCATCGACTCAAAACTGTAGAATCTGGGCTTGACCTTTTTTTTTATATCAGTTACAAGTCCACCCAGGTCTCGCAAATGGGCCTGCCTTTTTTTTGCCTAAGTTGCAAGTCCGCCATATACTCACAACTGAGCCCGACTTTTCTTGGTCCCAGTTGCAGTTCCACCATCGACTCGCAATGGGGGTCACTCTCTTTTCCAGTTGTAAATCCATCATCGACTCATAAATGAGCCCATTTTTAGGTTCCAGTTGCCAGTCCACTATTCACTCGCAACTTGGGCTCGACCTAGGCCAGACCCTTTTTTTTGCCGTAGTTGCAAAGTCAGACCCAAGTTTGCAACCGGGCCCTGGCCATTTTTTATCCAAGTTGCAAGTCCATCTTCGACTTGCAATTCGACCTCAAGTCTTTTTTTTCTTGGTTGCAAGTTCATCTGGGCCTGAATTTCTCTCTCTCAATTGCATGTTCACCATCAACCTGCAACTAGTCCAAAAGTTTTTTAATTTATAAACATTTTTAAAATTTTATTATGAACAATTTTCAGTTCTTTAACATTTTTAAATCACTATTTTTAATTCACGATTGTTTATTAGTATGTAAATATTTTCTAAATTTCGTTATTGTTGAATTTATGTTCTTTTTTTGGAAATCCAATAAAAAACAAATATGTGATCATTTTCAAGTTGAGGGTGAGTTTGAAAAAAATTCAAACATGTAAACATTTTGAAATTCACGAACACTTTTCATGTTCGGGATTGGGATAAGCTGGCCTAAAGGGCGTTGATTTAGGGACACGCTTGAGGGTACTCTAAAAAAAGAAAGAAAGATACGTGACGGGTCAAATAGGAGGCTGGCCTTTTCTTACCTGAGAAGAGTGCATACATGCACACCACACAACACCCCGCTCCGGAAAAGTAGGATCACACGAGGCGATCTAGGGAGGCGACGAGGGTTCCCTTGCGCGCCGCCGGTCCCCTCTCCCTCCGCAGGCCGCTCCGGCGGCGGGAGGGAGGGGGAACCTCGGGTCTGTTCGCTTGGTGGGTGTGTGTGGTAGGGTTAATTAGGGTTGAGGGAGACACTGCCGAGACCGCTGCGGTGGTGTCGCGTCGGAATAAGTTTCTCCGGGCTCCGTTCACGGTCAGGCGAGGCTTTTGCCTTCGTCTAGGAGCCAGCGGGGTGGGTGATCCCCGGATCTCGTTGAGGTCGCGGGCTATGGTGGATGGAGGTCCATTGACACTGGCCGTTTGGGTCCTTAGATGGGCGATGGATGCAGGGAGACGAAGACACTTCTTCTTCCTTGTCGGTATGATTTGCTGTTGTTGTTCTTCTCCTTCCTCTGCGCCAATGGTGGTGTGAGATCCTGCTTTGTCCGGGCGGATGGCCCGGCGGGTCGTATGACTCGAGTTCTCTTCCTTTCAGAAGGGACACTTTTCGCGGTACTCAAAGTCAAAGATAGCGGCGACTGTTGCAGGTGTATTGGATTGATGTTCATGCCCTCTCAGTGCTGGTGTCAAGAAAGGAGGAAGCAGCATGACGGCAATTGTACCGTGGTCGAAGATGATGACCTGCTTGCGGCTGGTTGCAGATCCTTCTGCTACTAGGGTCTTCTCTTAAGATTCAGGGATGATGACACGGGGCTCCGGAGATTTTTTTATGTTATGGTTGTCTTAGGGTACTCTGTGTTCATGGTTCTTTGTATTTGTATTTCAGTGTGCTTGTAAGGGTTAACTACTTTGTACTGTTTCATGATTTGAATGAAAAATTCTTTAAAAAAAAAAGGATGCATGCATGCACGAGGGTATTTATGGCATGCACACTTGAATTAACCAAGTTATTCTCAACATGAGAACCTAGCTAATCGTGGGTGGCTAGCTCTGGCACTCGCCAGGTAGGCCCGCGTCCGCTCGAGCCCTTCTCACGTGTTTTTTTCGTCAACTAACAACCAACAACAAACGAGCGAAGGACGTGTTCTTTAACAAGCCTGTGCCAAACCAAAACAGTCCGTGGGGCGGTGCCGCTCTTTTGTGGTCGTGCCTCACTGGCGGTGTGGAGTGGTGGATGCGGTCTTTCTTCTCTTCGGTCTATGTCAACGGCATGGCGGTGATCGGGTGGATCTTTTTGGGACCCGAGGGGAGTCGGAGTTGAGACTCCGGGTAGATGAGATTGGGCTCGATCCGGTTGGTGCCCACGGGTGGTGAGGTCCCACCCTCTACGGGTGGGGTGGGCGTTGGTGGTGGTCGGGACATCTCTTCCACGCGGCGCTGAGGGCCATAGTCACTGTGTCGTGCGAGGGTGCTTGACGACGGTCGTTAGGAGTCATGGGGTTGTGTCCCCCCGGTCGACCGAGACTGGCCGGGGACACATGGGTGGGGCCCCTACAGTGGTGGCGCCGTCCCGGACTCCGTGCCTGATGCTGGGTTAGGAGTGAAAGGAGATGTCTTTCTCTTCTCCTATCGTGGTTGGTACATCGTGATGTGGGTGACGGGCGATGTTTCAGACATGGATGCCGGGGTGGCGGCTCCGGATGGTGGTCCGCGTGGTTGGCTCTCCGGTAGGCACCATGACGGCGGCGGTGGCTTCCCTCTTGGTCGTGTGGGTGACGAGAGGGGTAGCGCTTGGTGACTCGGGCGTGTCCTCTATTTGATGTCACCCAGATCTAGATACGAGGATCTGAGCTCGTCGGGCTTGCTCTGGGAGCCTCATTGTGACATGGGTGGGGTGCTGAGCGACGAAAGCTCTGTGCCTTTGCGCGGCGCCGGCAACACTCTCTTCTTAAAGACATCATTGTGGTTCTCCTCCCCATGTTAGAGTTCCGGGTGAATACCCTCGTCCGGTGTGGCTACGCAGCAACGACCCTTTGCACTGTTTTCCTTCTTAAGGGCATTGTCGAGGAGGTTAGGTGTACTAGGATGTAGTGTGTTGTTGTGCTCATTTCTTCCTATGTTTTCCTTTGGTGGCATAGTGTCTGCGTGATCCGGGTATTCTAGGATCTTCTTTGTAAAATGGTTACCTCATCATCTTGTATAGTTCGGTCATGTACTTAATTTGTTCGGTGCTTTATATATAAAGCAGGGCGTGATCCTTTTTCGAGAGAACTAGCTTTAACGACAGACGGAGTCAGGTAGATGAAGTCTAAGAAACTGATGCTTTGGTCTAACCAAGTAAACATAGACACATTTCTGAGGAGACGTTTCCGTCGACGACGAGGCACCTACGGTGACTTCGTAAATCTCAAGATGATATGCCGGCTTAATCTCTCGGAGGTGCTCATAGGAGTAAGGTGTGAGTGTGTGCATTCATAAGGGTGAGTGTATGCACGTATGTATGAGCGCTTGCGTCTGTACTGTGTTAAAAAAACAGGAGCCTAGTTTCCCAACCCGGCTCACCACATTCTCGGCGAAGGCCCAGCCGGAGAGCGAACAACATGAGGCGTTTCTCCGACGGCCCTCGTCTGCTACCGCTCCCCGATGTCATCTCCGCCCACGGCTCGTAGATGGACATTGGCCCACCGCCTCCGCTACCTAGCCCACCTTCGGCAACAGGGATCTCGATGCTTGGCGGAGCGAAACAGGTTTTCTTTGTCGCGTCGTCCCAAAGGCTGGACTCGCCAGCGTCGCCGCCAAGGCTGGGCTCGCCAGCTTCTCCACCCTTCTTTTTGCCAAAGTCAGCGTGCTCAGTCATCATTATTTACTCAAAACCACCCGAAATCACACACAAAAACACCCTAGGGGACATCTGTCCAGTTTTGCACACTTGAGGGGCCTAAACATCTGGTTTTGAAGTTTGGGGGGGGGGTGGCCGATTTGTTTCCATTAGCCACCTTTTAAGGGGGAAAATCCTACTTTTCTCTAAGAAAAATAGCAGCCGAGCTTGCACCAGGATTTTTGGACAAGAAAAGAAAAAAGAAACAGAAAAAAAGAAGAAAGGCCAAACAGAAAAAAGCCCAGCCACTGAGCATGCAACTAAAGCCCGTTAGCCCAGCTCCATGCCCCCGTCATGATCGCTGCATGCCCACGCTCGGCTCCCTCAACAATCTTTGGCTGCAGGCGGCACACAATCAAGTCGACAAGATGACCAAGGCTGGCAGGAGGATCGGCGACAACGATGGACCACCGGAGACGGAGATGGAGAGGGAAGCGAAGAAGAGAAACCTTGCACCAGTAGAGGAGGAGGAGGGGGTCTTCTCCGGTGCGCGTGCACCCCATGGTCAGACTTCCCATCCAGAGACGACCTTGGCAATCTTCGAGCCTGACAAAGCCCAATCCGAAGCAAAACAAGGTGATGTTCCAACCTCTTTTCCTCCTTCGATCTTCACGGCAGATTGGTCTTTACTTGTTCGTGTTGTACTATCTTTCCCTAGATCGTGTGTACGATGTGGTCGAGTGCGTGGCGGAGGAATCCTCCTATCCACCCAGCCCTTCGATCGGTAGGTAGGTAGCTGAACCTCATACCTCCTTTCCTGATTACCTACTAGTGTCATAGTGTGCTTCTTTGCTTTCTATATCTTCTTTGCCATGTACTCCATGACACGGCTACAGTAAGGTGTGTTCTGATTATCTATAATATGCTTATTTTCTAATTCGTGCCGGTCTCTGAAATATCTCAAAGTGCCATGGAATACAGCCTCCACAATAACTGTGAGTGGCAATGCTCTTTTCCATCTGAGTACAAAGTTATACACCTCTGCAAGGTTGGTTGTCATGTGGCCATACCCAGCTCCATGGGTGTCATGCAGCAAAGACCAATTCACGGGAGGCTCTTTCTCTATCCACTCTGAAAAATCCTTTATTGCCCTCCCCTTCTTTCTCGTAGTATTAGGAGGGTCAAATGCTGGCAAGTCCTAAAGACCAACTGGCTCCTCTAGCTCCGCCATGAGTGTTGCTAATTGTTGTTGGTCTTTTTCCATTTTCTTCCTGGCACGGACCCGCTTCTTAGTAAACTCATCAAGTTTTGACCAAATAAATTGGTATTTACGCTCCTGGTTCTGCTTGCACAATTTTTTAAACAAGTTCATCAACTGCTTGTTCTTGAACTGTGAGAAAAAGTTAGCCCCAAGATGGCGCATGCACCACCGGCTCTGCAAATCCTTCCAAGGTGTTGGTTCGTCTACTGTTGGTTTCCTTAGTGTCTTCACAACCTTCAATATACCAGCATGCCTATCATGAATGACACACACGTTTGGTCGATCCTTCACGATGGCAATTTTCACTTGCCGGAAGAACCATACCCAGCTCGGAAAGTTCTCACCCTCCACAAATGCCATGGCAAGTGGAATGATTTGATTGTTTCCATCCACACCAATGGCAGTCAGGATTTGCCCTTTGTACTAATGAGTCAGGAATGTACCATCCACAAACATCACAGGAGGACAATGCCTGAAAGATTCAATGCACATAGCGAAAGATAAGAATACTTGTTTCAACACCTTAAAACCTAGTATACTCAGCAACCTTGTATGTTGTACGTTAACGTAAGTGTCGGGATTCCTCTCCTTCAGTACGTCCAGGAGATGGACAACATTATCATATGAGTCGAAGAACGTCCCAAACCTTTCCTCCATAGCCTTCTGCTTAGCCCTCCAAGCCTTCCCATAAGGAATGTTATAATTCCATCTGACCTCCACTTCTGTCTGGATGTGTTTTGTTTCCATATCTTTCTTCTCCACTATCTCAGTATACATGAGTTGCGCAGTGAGATTAGAAGTCAGGTTTGGATGACGAACCAACAAGTTTTTTCTCACACGATTATGTGGGACCACATTGGTGACAACCAAGTGGATGTTATACTTCGGCACGTGCCCGTGCACCTTCGCAGGACAACCTGTTTCAACACACTTCATGGTATAGTTTGTTGGATCTGATATGTGTCCGGAAAACCCTCTGAGTAGACATAGCCCACTTTATCACCGCATACTTCAATTTTTTTCTTTGTATCAAACATAGCACCTATCTGGACTTGGTTCAGATTATATTGCCATGGAGTCTCATGGCCATCGTTCACAGTAAGGCCGGTGGATATGTCCTGATTCCATGCAGAAGGAATTGGTACCTCCACTTCATCCTCGGAATTTTCAGAATCCAGATCCTCCGCATATCCATCCTCATCCTCTTCCTCCATCACCCTCTGCATTTCATCGCCTTCCTCATCCCCATCAGCGACACCAGAACCAACTAATATTATCGACTGAATATTCTGCCCAGTATCCTGACCACAAACATTGTCCAACATGTAGTATGACTCTTTCTCGGCTTGGCTAGGATCCACATCCGGTGGCTGTGAACTGGATAAATGAATCTCGTTAGCAACTTGACTACCCTGGCTGGGTTCATACCCCACATGGAGTTGTACGGTATTATCGTCATTCGCTACTGGTTGCACTAGGGCATATGGGTGGATTTTTCGGTCTTAGCAACTACTTAACAGGGTCAACCAATGCTGGCTCCTATCTATCGACATCAACTCCCACTTGACATTTTTACAGGATTTGGTCCACAAAGCATGAATACTGACAGAACATACTTCAGGATCCAGCCCAAAACTAGTAGTCAACCAGTGCTTTAACTGTCTAATGTCCAGTCTGTCCGGGTCTGAAAGTGTCATGACGCCATTTTAAAACTCGCTAAGATCAACCCCCAACTCATTATATCGAATATTACCAGGGCCGTAGTAAACAGTCAAATTTACTAATACATACATTTTCACCTGTCAGACATTGCCACCTTCTAATTAATTGCAACGAACAAAATTATTACCGGCTACACTAACTATCCGCTAAAATGCCAGCACAAACCAATTAACACTAAAAAAATGTGATACGTGATTATACCTTCGACGCGTGTGGCCACCTCACAGAGAACTTGCACCAACGGACAACACCAACGCCACCTCCTCGGCGGCACGAAGCTGCACCTCCTCCTCACCAACCAAACCGCCTCCTCCTCCTTAGCCCACCATGGCTTCTCCTCCTCCTCACCCCACCATGACTCCACCTCACTTGTACGCACAAATAGCTATCCCATCGGGAAAAAGATGACCGTAGGCCGGCGGAGATGGCCACGATCTACCGTTTCTGTGGTTTGGATTCGAAAATAGGTGAAGAAATGAAGAGATAAGTGAGGGGGGCGACGTACAGAGAGGAATGAGAGAGAGAGAGAGAGAGCAAGAATAGCGAGAGGAAAAAGAAGACCAGCTCGGGCCTTATCCAAAGCTCTTCGGCCGCTGGTTAGCCGAAAAGGTCTTCCGTCGCGGGCTGGCCGAAGAGGCCCGTCTTCGGTCTAGTTCACGCACTCTTCGGCCAACGGTTAAACTGAAAAGGCCTCTTCGTGCTTCGGCCGGCCGAAAAGGCCCTCTTCGGCCGACGGTTGACCGACAGGGTGCTAGTTTTGCAAATAATGTGTTAGCATTGCTAGTTTCCGAAATTGCTATAAAAGCATGCTACTTTTGAAAAAAAAAATCTCCCCCTTGGTCGTGTGGGTGACAACAGGGGTAGCACTTGGTGACTCGGGCGTGTCCTCTATTTGATGTCGCCCAGATCTGGATATGAGGATCCGAGCGTGTCGGGCTTGCTCTGGGAGCCTCGTTGTGACATGGGTGGGGTGCTCAGCGAAAGTTCTGCGCTTTTGCGCCGGCGCCGGCGACGCTAGCGGGCGCTGCTCTCTTCTTGAAGACGTCGTCGTGGTTCTCCTTCCCACGTCAGAGTACCGGTGAATACCTAGTCCGGTGTGGCTACGCATCAACGACCCTTTGCGCCGTTTTCCCTCTTGAGGGCATTGTCGAGGAGGTTAGGTGTACTAGGGTGTAGCGTGTCGTCGTGCTCATTTCTTCCTATGTTTTTCTTCGATGGCAGAGTGTCTGCGTGATTCGGGTATTCTAGGATTTGCTTTGTAAAAGGGTTACCTTATCATCTTGTATCGTTCGATCGTGTACTTTGTTCGGTGCTTTATATATAAAAGCGGGGCGTGATCCTGTTTCAAGAGAACTAACCTTAAGGACAGACGGAGTTAGGTAGATGAAGTCTAAGAAACTGATGCTGTAATTTGGTCTGACCAAGTAAACATAGACACATTTCTAAGCAAGTAACAGGAGCCTAGCTTCCCAACCCGGCTTACCACATTCTCGGGGAAGGCCCAGCCGAGGAGCCAACAACATGAGGCGTTTCTCCGATGCCCCTCGTCTGCTGCCGCTCCCCGATGTCATCTTCGGCCATGGCTCGTAGAAGGACATTGACCCACCGGCTCCGCTACCTAGCCCGCCTTCGGCAACAGGGATCTCGATGCTTGGCGGAGCGAAACATGTTTTCTTTGTCGCGTCGCCGCCCTTCTTTTTGCCAAAGTCAGCGTGCCCAGTCATCATTATTTACTCAAAACCACCCGAAATCACACACAAAAACATCCAAGGGGACATCTGTCTAGTTTTGCACACTTGAGGGGCCTAAATATCTGGTTTTGAAGTTTAGGGGGGTGGGCGATTTGTTTCCATTAGCCACATTTTAGGGGGAAAAGTCTACTTTTCTCTAAGAAATTTTGGAGCCGAGCTTGCACTAGGATTTTTGGACAAGAAAAGAAAAAAGAAACAGAAAAAAAGAAGAAATGCCAAACAGAAAAAAGCCCAGCCACTGAACATGCAACTAAAGCCCGCTAGCCCAGCCCCATGCCTCCGTCACGATCGCTGCAGGCGGCGCATGATCGCTGCACGCTCGGCTCCCTCAACAATCTTTGGCTGCAGGCGGCGCACGAGTCGACGAGATGAGCAAGGCCGGCAAGAGGATCGGCGACAACGATGCACCACCGGAGACGGAGACGGAGAGGGAAGCGAAGAAGAGAAGCCTCGCACCAGCAGAGGAGGAGGGGGTCTTCTCCGGTGCGCGTGCATCCCATGGTCGGACTTCCCATCCAGAGATGACCTTGGCGATCTTCGAGCCTGACAAAGCCCAATCCGAAGCGAAACAAGGTGATGTTCCAACCTCTGTTCCTTCCTTCGATCTTCACGGCAGATTGGCCTTTACTTGTTCGTGATGTACGGTCTTTCCCTAGATCGTGTGTACGATGTGGTGGAGTGCGTGGCGGAGGAATCCTCCGATCCACCCAGCCCTCCGATCTACGAACCCTACATTCCCGACGAGCTAGTTGATGATCCGGACATACTCGCTGCCTTCGACTACGCCATGGCCAAGTACAAAGCAGAACAGGGTAACCCCCTCTTGCCCCTCCCCTATTCTTTTTTCTCATCGTTAATTTCCAACCTGATTTTATTTTTCTTATTACATAGATCGTCGAGCTAACCTCTTTACCATGGACCATTACTCCGATAAAGCACCCTCCTCCCTGTTGGACACCCATCACTTGCTTCCCATTCTTGAACCCGCAAGGGATGCAGCACTTCTTGCTGCTAAATCTGTCGTCTTGCTCTCATCCTTTGTCGGTGCGTATTTATTTAACATATCATACTTGCTTGTAACTTAATACTCCTATTTCATTGCTGGCCAACTGTTTGTGACTTCCTGGTTCCTTTGCAGGGAGTGACCCACTGAATAACTGCTCTGGCTTATGGTTTCAAAGGGATGACCGGAGCAAAACCGCCCATGTATTGACGTCTGCTCATCTCATTCGTGAGAAGAAGTCAAAGAACCCATTCGAGTGGAAGGTGCAGTGGACAGGCAATTATCATCGTGATGCTAAGGTTACCTTCTTAACATTCACTAGTCTTTATCATCCTGAAGGGCAGTTGTGCCACCGAATGATGGTACCCGAACATAGACAATGCATGTTTTATCCTACGTTGCACCGATACGGCGATACGAGTACGGCGATACGGGATACGGCAATTTCTAGAAACAGCAATATGCTATACGGCGAGTATATATACATAATTAATAAAATGGCATGTAATAAAGATATAACATACTAATATAATGCGTGAGATGAGAACAAAATGATGCCCCATTGGTTGCCTTATGCATCTTTTCATATCGTGAATGGTCATCGATGTCCTCGATCCTCGTCCATTAGCTTGCTGTCATGCCATCTCCCACAGATTACATGGTGATTTGAGTATTTTCCTCTGTGCCAGTAGACAGTAGCAGGAACATCAGCAAGCACCAAGCACATACGGCAAGCGCGCGCGCGCACACACACACATGCCAGCAAGCAGCCAAGCACATACGTCAAACACACACACAGCAAGAATCAATTACCTCACTCTTGCCATAGCGGCGGAGAAGAGGTCACTTGGCCAGTTGACAGTGCGGCGGCGACGAGTCAGTCCTGGCGACGGCACCGGCGGCAAGACAGGCGGCGGCGACGTGCTCGTCGCCCTCGATCCAATCGTGAAGTGGAACAGAGAGCCAGAGAGCACTTAGGTTAGGCGTATACGTGGGCCTTTAATGGGCTCGAGGCTGCACGGCGGTGTCCTGCCCGTATCCCGAGCGTGTCCCCAGCGTATCGTTATTTTTTTCCTTTTCTTTTTAATCGGAAATCCTGATACGCCTGGGATACGAGTTTCGCGGCCGTATCGTGCGTATCGCCGTATCGGCAACGTGCGGTACGCGGACATGCCAACTTTCGACGTATCGGTGCTTCATAGGTTTTATCAGCTTCTTTTCAATGGAAGATGCATGGGGTGGGGAGCCGTGCACTACTGTACAAGGAAAAAAGATCAACAGTCTATTTATCTACCCGCTTGACTCACTATTGGTTGTTTTATTTCTTTGTTTCTTCCATCTCAAATGTAATTATTCGTAATGTCTCCGTTGCCAAACCGTAGGCTAGTTACCAATAAAATGTGACATTATCTTCAACTTTACTAGAAGTAGAAATTTAACTAGTAGCTTCTGGCGTTTAATTTTCATGATAGTTCACCTCTCAAAAATGTTTTTGTCAATATAAGTTCTGTCAAAAATGAGGTGTCATAACTTTTGCCACCGCCCTTTTAGGTCATTGTTCACTTGCTGGACAACACAGCTACACCTGGTCGCCTCCTCTATCTTCAAGAGCATTATGAATTTGCTCTTTATGAGGTTAAAGTAGACAAACCAGTTCAGCTGCCCACTTTTACTCAGTGTGTGCGTTCTGGTCAAGATGTTTTCCGACTCGGAAGAGATGAAAATATGTATCTTAGGATAACTCATGGTATGGCGGCTTGTAAGATTCCATCCTGGTATGAGAGATGCCACTATATGTATTTTTCTCGTGATCCATCTAGTCGGCCACTGGTGCGTTATATCTCAAATTTATGCTTTGTATTTTGATATTTCTATTTTATTACTACAAATAATAATATTTGTCACTACTACAATTCTATAGCTTCAAGATGATGGAGGGCCCATCATTGATTTAGAAGGGAAGGTGGTGGGTCTAGTTAACAACCATATTAATGAGACTTTCGTGCCTTCGTTTATATTGCACAAGTGCTTGCATTTCTGGAGAAGGTTCAAGTATGTATTTGCCCCTTTTCTCCTCAATTCTGTGTTAGTACTCTTGTGTGATTCTAATGTCTTGTAAGTGTAATAGTGTTATAATGTTTTCCCAAAATGTGTGATACTCATTTGGTCTTCGTTTTATTTAGTATAGTTGTATGCCTCGCCTCCACCTTGGAATGACATTCACTTCAATCAAACATATAGATCCTATCTCTGTTGAGAGAATGACTCGTGATCATAACATCAAGTCAGGTCTCATTGTTGAACAGGTATATATTGCGGTGCTTATTGTTCTTTTGTTTATTCCACTTTCATGAATAATTTCTTCTGAAACCGTTTCTCATATGCATATTATGATGTAACCATGGTAATTTAAAATAGGTGTCTAAAGGATCGAATGCTGAGAAAATTGGAATTCGTGAGGGTGACGTTATTGAAAGCTTTAATAGAAAGTACATTTCTACTACAATTGAGGTATGTGTATTGTGTATTTACTACTCCCTCCGTCCCATAATATAAGAACATTTTTGACACTAGTGTAGTGTCAAAAATGTTCTTATATTTTGGGACAGAGGGAATAAATTTTAGTTTTATCTACATCCGGATTTAGTTAATCTCTAATCCACCTTGGACTAATCTCCCATGTTCTATAATCGGTAACATGTATTTTTGTATTCCTAGTTAAATAATTTCAATAACGACTTGCTAGTTGAAGCACTTTCTTGATTCATGCCTGGATATATCAACTTTCAGCATGGATGATTACTCTTGACGGTGTTACGGCCCAGGGGTGAACCTCTGTTTTTATGGTTTTATTTATAGATTGATTGATGCTTTAAGGCTTATACACGGTTGTCCAATATATGGGCAACATCTACTTGATCCTCAAGTTGGATCAGACCAATTCCTAACAAAACTCTGAACCTTGCCTACCAAGCTCTGAATATTTCATGTCTTAACAATTCTAATAACGATAAATCTCTGGCTGCAGGCGGTGTCATAGCCCTGCACACATAATGATAGCCCCACATATGGTCGGCCATGACAAGTGTATGTTTTGTGCATATGTACCATGTAGTGAAGATGTAAAAAGAGTATATTATGTAGGGTGTAAATATGTTGAATTGTACATCTGGCTGGAGTATTGGTATATGCATGATTAATTCAATAAAGGATTATGCATATGCAGAAGCATATGATACTCAGTTGATAATGACAAGCATACACATAACTGTTGTTAATTTAATACTATATGCGCTATGTTCTTTCAAAGGGACATTGTTCATTTGATATTACAGTATTTGGAGTATGGATTATGTAGTATGCTAGTTTAGTGGATGTGCTTTTTATATGAAATATCTTTAGACTTGTAGACATTATATATTTCAAAAATCACAGAACAAGGATATTGTAGTGGAGGTGCTTCTTTATGAAATATCTTTAGAGTTTTAGCCATCATGTATTTCAAAAATCACAAAACAAGAAAGATTCTCGTGTGAGGGAGAGGTGCGAGGGTTAGTACACTTGTTAGTACACTTGGTTATTTTTTGCAATTTCGCCAGTTGGAGCATATGTTAATAGACATATGCTGGGATCATTTTGATCAAGGAAAAGATTTATATGCTGAAAAAGAGGTTTTGGTAAGTTAATTCTATATTGTAACTATGAATAACTTAATTCATGCCGACCATAGCACTACGAAAAAGATGTTTCGGTATGTTAATTCTATGGATTGCTTTTTAGGTGAGAATATTTGATGCCATCAAACATCGCCGGAGAACTAGAAACTTGACTGTAATTGTATCGGATCTTGGAGAAGACATTGTGAAAGGTAAACATATCTCTATTATAAGTCATATTTTTGCAGGAGCCAAAGATACATCTACTCTAATTATGATGTATTTATTTTTTGTAGGTGCTTACCCTATCATGGGTAAAGAGGCCATGTCAGTCTCTTATGATTCTTGAGCTTGGCCTGAGAGAGGTAAACATCTTCCTTTTTAACATAGTTTAGATTCAACACGTTTTAACTCAAATCCGAAGGTTGTAGAGGAGATTGTCCTGTGCCGTAAACAACTTCATGAAGAAATCATTTGTTATCTTATCTCATTCTGTTTGCATTGGGAAAAACCGCACTATTTTGATGAATCTTTAGCTAGCAATTTAACAACTGATCGTTGGCGAAACATGCTCTTCAAAGTTGTATCTAACCGAACCTTGATGTTTTCTTTATTTGTGTAGGTGCTTGCCCGCTGCTGGCCTTCATGAATGAGTCATTGGGAAAAAACCTTGCATGCCAATTGCAAATTCAAGTTCGGCATAATCTTTTTGTGTCTGTGTTCCCAGACAAAAACTTCAAATTGTGCTTGAGCTTAGTTTAGAGAATCTCCTGTATGTACTGGCTACTACTTATTTTCAGTCTTGTGAGACTCACACTCACATCCTGTCCCTATGCAAGTGAAGTAGCCGTGGATGATGAATTGAACCCGGTAATTATGCTAGCGTAATGTTTAGACTGCAAAAGCAGAATAGCTTAGGGATTACTGGCTACTACCCCGTAATTGTTTTTAGTTCTGTGAGACTCACACCCTGTCTGTACTCTGTGGATGATGAATTGAAGTTGGTAACAATGCTAGAGCGAAATGTTTGCTACATTGCGAATTCATTCCCGTCGTGTGTATGTGCATCCTTGCTGTGCAGGGTAAAACAGAGCAAGAGTCTTTGATTTCACCAAGCTCCCTAATTGTGGAACCCTTTTATTTAACTGAGGTCTTCAATTTGAGATTGCGTGCACAATTTCAACTGTGGCGAATGATTACCGAGGAGGGACCTCAGCAGCCTGCAGGCAACCATGAAAGAGGCCCTGCGCTTGCACCCACCAGGACCTTTACTCCTCCCACACTACTCCACCGTTGACTGTAACATTGACGGATGACAGGCTCTATGTGTCGAACTAATTAACATTCAGAGAACAGGCTCAAAACTGCATCGATTATCTTACTTCCAGAGGAAGAATTTCGAGATCTGGGAGTACAAAGCTAGGGTTCTTCGCCAGCCGGGACACGGCGGCTTGGGGACAGCCCCTGACACAAGAAGATGGATCTGGCGATCCCAAAATGGGGGCTTAAATAGCCAAGCAAAACAGCTAAAAAGTAAAAGAAGACACTGAAGCAAAGGTAACTATGTCTTTCAAACATGGGAACAAACGTGTGAGACGTTGAGTACTTTTTAAAAAATGAACAACTTTTTGAAAACAGAATCAACTTCGAAAAGTGAACACTTTTTGAATAAATGGGATTTTTTTAAAACTAAACAAAATTTTAAAGTCCAAACACTTTCTGAAATATTTAAAAATGGGAGCAACTTTTGAAACGTGAACAAATGTGTGACAAAAAGGTTGAATACTTTCAAGAAAATGAACAACTTTTTGAAAACAGAAACTTTTTCATTTTACTAAACGTAGGAGCAACTTTTTAAACAATGTAAAAAAATGTTCGTATACTTTTGCAAAATGTTCATTGTCATTTAGGAAATGCTAAACATGTATTTGGCAAAAAACTTACTGTGTATTCAAAATAAAGTTGAAAACATGTATTAAAAATGTACATAAAGAAAGTTAAAAAATGTTTAAAGTTTATAAAGTAACACGAAGGGGAAAAAAGCTGAAGAAAACCGATGAGAAATAAAGAAAAGCCAAAGGAAAAAATAAAAATGTAAATAAAATAAAAATCATAGCAGAGTGGGGGCGCGTGCCACTGGTCTCATGGCCCGGCCAGATTTGACTTGCCAAGTCAGCGAATCCCAGCGAAACAGTATCAAGGTTCAAAATAGACCGGGATCGTATAATTTGATGTGCTGATTTCAGGGATTGAAAGTTCAGGGTTTGATTTAACTTTCGTCTACAAGTTCAAGGTTGGTACGGGTGTAAAAATGATTTGGTGCTTCCACATAAAATGTGCAAGCATGTACCTTCAGATTCATCCATGATTTCAGTTTTTAACGTAGTAGACTTTGTTACCTTAAATCACTTTTTGTCCACCACATGCTATTTGTCTCCGCAACCCAAACATGCTAACACCATCAATAAAGCATCAAGCACACCCCGCGAAAAAAATCACACCTCCATGAAAGAACATAAAATACAGCTAAGTCACGAGCAACCATGTGTACTTGTTTAATCTGTGACAATCGTCAAGACCATACTGATTTTTCGAATATAAGTTAACCATGCTTAATGGTGAAGAAACTTGCAGCAAAGTGTTTCCTATTAAATGACCTGTCCGAATCCAATGTTGGTTGGTCCGCTCAACTAATTAAGCTGTACTATGCCCATAATCAAAAGAAATATATCCATGTTTAATTCGTGGCGATAATCAAAAGCATGTTCATTTTAAAATATAAGTTTATGTGAAGATTATGTTTTGTTCTACACTTCTACTTATGGCTCCTTTATCTTTCTTCCCCATGCTCAATTGATTTCCTTCCTTAATATCACATCGAGTAGAACGAAAGGAAAATTAGTACGATGGAGAAGATTGCGAAAACAAACTTGCAATCGATATAGAAGACCGATTTCTACATAATAACAACACAATTATAAATTCCTTAAAAAAAGATGAAAACACCTTTAGTTGTATCTCATTGTCTGATGTTATGTCTAAAAACATGGCAACAAACACAAAAGAAGCCAATCACTTCATTAATTGAATGCACTAAGGGCAGTATCATTATAATTCAGTAATTCCAACATTCATTCCTTACATTCTCAAGCAAGTATTTTCTCCTGAAGCGAATTTGGTGTAAAAATTCATAATGCAAGTAAATTAGAGAAGAGTTGAAAGTCTCTTACAAAACCTAATCCATATGGTTGACGCCTGTAGCGGCTCCTCCGATACCAGCAATAGGTTAAAACATGAGTGCGGCTAATCTGCACCCGGGCTCAGCTGCACCCACGCTTAGAAAAAAATTAAAAAAAAAACTAGAAAAATTCAAAAAATTCCAAATTTTTTTGTGGTGGTAGTTAATTTGACGCGTGAGGTGCGCCCCAAAATTCAACGCATTTGAGCATCTGAGCAGCTCTCGGCAAAAAAGACAAAACCAGGGTCTGTAAAAATGTATACTGTTCACGCACTGTTTTTGACCCGATTTGTCTTTTTTGCCGAGAGCTACTCAGATGTCCAAATAAGTTGAATTTTGGGGCGCACCTCACGCGTCAAATTATCTACCACCACAAAAAAAATTGGAATTTTTTGAATTTTTCTAGTATTTTTTTTTTTGAATTTTTTGCTGAGAGGGAGCAGATGAGCCCGGGCTCTAGGATGAATTATCGTTAAAACATGTCCTTCTTATTGGCTTCGGTATAAAATCGTGCACAAACATAAGCTAAAATCAGATGTGTCAGAGAAAAGAAGAGGGAGATAACGGAGAGATGACAGAAAAATAATCACTACAAAATTTGTTGCTCCGAGTAACATATCTCCCAAATCTCTTTCCATCCCTGACCAAATTTCTACTACAAAATCGTTCCTCCTCCCATCCTCTCGAACATGCCACCTGCAGACAGAGTGATTGAGACAACTATATCTGAAAGAGTTGAGAAGAATAACACACCAGACCCAAAACCACGTGTTGCCCCACCTCCGAACTGCGTTCGCAACGCATGTCTCTCCGCTAGCTCCCCGGTCGGCGTTCCATGTTTGCCCCACCTCCGCTCTTCGCCATGGTCGCGCACAACGGGCAAGTGTCCACGACGGCGTCGCAAGCGCTGCAGAGGCACAGGTGCCTGCACGGCAGCAGCAACACGCACGACTCGCCCTCGCCGCAAGCCCTACCGCCGCCGACGCTTGGAAGCTGCAGCGTCGTCACTGGCGGGGGTCTCGAAACAGCAGGACCACGCGTCCTCGGCGTCGACCTCTTCATCCGGTGCCGCCGACGCCTTGGATGCTGCAGCGTCGTCGCCGGCGGGGGTCTTGAAACAGCAGGACCGCGCGTCCTCGGCGTCGACCTCTTCATCCGGTCCGGTGGTGGCGACGGCAGCGCAAGGGGACTGCAGGAGCTGGTCGAGTGTAGCTTGGAGGCCCGCAGCGACAGCCTCGTGGCTCTTGGCGACGCGTGTCCATGCCTGATCCTCGGCGCAAATCTGGCTTAGCCTCTCTGGCAGCTTGGCGTCGCGGCAGCGCGCCAGCTCCAGCGCGGACTTCGCGGCCCGTAGCAGACTCGTTTGCAGCATGCTCCCACCCGGCTTGCAACGGCCACAAACGCTTATGTTGGTCGCCATCGACCAGACGCGCCTTCACCCGTTCAGCTCGAGTAACAGCTGTCGGCGTGGCATGGAGGGTCAGGCGGCGGCGTGCGCGGCCATGTGCGTCAGCCGGTGGCGGAGCAAAGGGACGACCAGCGGAGACCTGCTCGTAAGGAGAGGCCGGCGGCGGCGTGCGACCACGTGCCTCAACCGGTGGCCAAGGGATGGAGCGGCCCAGTGGAGAATCTAGACAGAAAATAGAGGGTGGGCTCAAAGTTTGTGCAAGTCTGTATCATGCAAATATATGTTGGGATGGGCTGGCATGTGGATGAGTTGGGCCTTGAGATTGTTAGGGAAATATGCAACATAGTATTATACAAGGGCCTTCTATGTTGCACTCTAGTCTGGGCCTTTGTGAAGAAGTCCGCCAACTGTAACTTGGAAGACACATACTGAAGAGCAATAACATGAACCTGAACACCGGCACACACAAAGAAAGCATCAACCCCAATATGTTTGGTAAGCTCATGCTTCAAGGATCCCGCGCAATACTGGTAGCACTGGTACTATTTGAAAAGAGGGTAGTAGGTGTAGTAATAGAAACCCCAAAATCCTCAAGCAACCATCGTAACCAAGTCACCTCTGCTGTCAATAGAGCCATAGCTCGCAACTCAGCCTCTGCACTCGAACGGGAAACTGCAGTTTGTTTCTTTGACTTCCAGGTAACGAGAGAACCACCAAGAAAAACACAGTAAGCAGATAGTGAACGACGATCCGAGGGATCAATAGCCCTTGTAGCATCCGAATAGGCCTGGAGCTGTAGCGAGCTGGAACGGGGAAAGAAGAGACGATGAAAGATCGTGCCACGAAGATATCGTAGAACACGAAGAAGGTGACTGTAGTGAACCGAAGTGGGAGCAGAAACAAACTGGCTCAGAATATGGACAGGGTAGGAGATATTCAGACGAGTGACAGCGAGATAGACAAGACTTCCAACAAGATGACGATAAAGTGTCGGATCAGACAAGGGCTCACCATCAGAAGCACGAAGGTGAACATTGAGCTCCATAGGAGTCTCAGCAGTGCGCTCATCAGTAAAAGCCGCATGAGTGAGAAGATCCTGGATATACTTTGCTTGGGAAATAAAGAAGCCATCAGAGGTAGAAGAAACCTCAATCGCAAGAAAGTAGCGAAGAGGACCAAGATTCGACATACAAAACTGCTCACTAAGACGTGACTTGGCAAAGGCAATGTACTCATACTCGTCACTAGTGATGATCATGTCATCAACATATAGAAGAAGAAGAGTCCTACCACGAGGAGAAAGGTGGACAAACAATGCTGGAACATGAACACTGAGCGAAAAACCAGCGACAGTCACCATAGAGGCGAAGCGCTCAAACCAAGCACGGGGGGCTTGCTTAAGGCCATAGAGAGAGCGACGAAGACGACAAACCATGCCATCAGGAACAGAATACCCAGGTGGTGGCTGCATACAAACCTCCTCACGCAACTCACCATTTAGAAAGGCATTCTTCACATCAAGCTGAGATACAGACGAATGGTGAACAAAGGCCACATCGAGAAGTGTGCGGACAGTGGTCATATGGGCCACAGGAGCAAAAGTCTCATCGTAATCACGACCATGCTCCTGCTGAAAACCACGAGCCACAAGACGAGCTTTATAACGCTCAAGAGAACCATCAGAGCGGGTCTTAATCTTATAGACTCACTTACAAGTGATGGGACAAACACGGGGAGGAAGAGAAACCAAATCACATGTGCTGGTGCGCTCAAGGGCGGCAATCTCCTCTACCATCGCAAGCTGCCATTCAGGATGAACAATAGCATCCCGATAAGATGTCGGCTCAAGAATGGTCGAGAGACCATAACGAGAAGGAGAATATCGGTCAGGGGGCGTAAAAGGCCGGGAACGAAGACCATAAGTTGGCCGAGAGGAGGAAGACACACCAGAAGTAGAGGGCACATCGGTAGACTCATCCACAACACGTGGACGACGAGTATAATGAAAAGGAAAGGAGGGAAGAGGTGGAACCACAGGAGGTGGAGGCGGGGAATGTATCGATGATGAAGGTGGAGAAGTGGAAGGTATCGGTGATGAAGGTGGAGAAGTGGAAGGTGTCGGTGATGAAGGTGGAGAGTCATGGGGGGAGGGGGAAGAAGAACTCGTAGAAGAGGACGTCATCCGATCTGCAAACAACAGGACATGAGTAGGAATAATGGACATAGAGGGAGGTGTATCCGGAAACGTAAGAAAAGAGATGTCCTCCATGGAAAAGGTAAGAGAGGATGGCCGCGGGTAGAAGGGACGAGACTCATCAAAGGTCACATCCCGGGAAAAACGCATCCGACGACCGATAGGATCCCAACAGCGATAGTCCTTATGCTCATCACTATACCCAAAAAAGACACACTCAACAGACTGAGCAGTTAGTTTAGTACGTTCACGAGGGGCAATCAAAACATAGCAAACACAACCAAACAAACGAAGCACCGAATAATCAGGAGAATGACCAGAAAGACGCTCGAGAGGAGTACCACCCTGTAGAGCAGCAGATGGCTGAATATTTATGAGATAGGTGGAAGTGGTAACAGCCTCAGCCCAGAAGTGAGGCGGAAGAGAGGCGGCAATCATCATTGCACGCGTCGTTTCAAGAAGGTGACGATGCTTGCACTCAGCCACACCATTCTGAGCATGAGCATCAGGGCAAGAGAACTGAGTAAGAGTACCCTGCTCAGCAAGGAAACCTCGCAACGCACGGCAGATATACTCACCAGCTGAATCTGCGCGAAAAACACGAATAGGAGTGGAAATCTTTGTATGAACCATTGCAGTAAATTTTTTGTATATAGATAAGACCTCACTACGAGACGACATGAAATAGATCCAAGTGTACCGAGAAAAATCGTCTATAAAGATAATATAGTAGCGATGACCCTCTTTCGAAGCGAAGGGAGCCCGACCCCAAACATCAGAGTGAATGAGATCAAAAGGGCGCTCGGACACCGACTCACTGTGAGGATAGGTAGCTGGATCTGCTCACCAAGCCTACAACCTAGCCAATCCAACGAAGCGTTACCGGAGACAGACCCCAGAACACCGCGATGAACCAAAGACGAGAGACGAGAACCACATAAATGGCCAAGACGATGATGCCACTGTTGAAAAGAGCTGGCAGATGCAGCAACATGGGCTGCGAGACTGGCGCCGGTGGCATTGGAGGGAAGACGAAGCCAGTCAAGCTCCCAGAGGCCATCAGGGCATCGAGGGCCAGCACGAAGTAGAGCGCTTGTGCGACGATCCTGAATAGAACATGAATCAAAGTCGAGAATGACCCTACAACTAGAGTGAACAATCCGACCTCCAGATATGATCTGCATGGTAAGTCGAGGAACATGAGCGACAGAGGGAACATGAAATGAAGAAGTGCTAAGAGTACCTCGACTAGCTACATGGAGGGGAGTGCCATCAACCATAAGAACGCGAATAGGAGAATCGACAGATCGAACAGAGGTTAAAGTGTAAGAATCATAAGTCATATGAAAAGATGCTCCGGTGTCAAGAATCCACGGAGATGTACATGAATGACTAGAAGGTGGTTTCTCAGTGCCAGAAGAGTCAGTCATGAAAACTGCAGAACCTGTCGGTGAAGAATCCCAAGCAGCAAGCGGGCATCGCAGCTACGCAATCTCACGCGCTGACAAGGACATGACAGAGGAGGTTAAGGTAGAAATACGTGTTGATTGGCATGGAAGTGGCGTGTAGAGTCGACCGAGAGTAGCAAGTTGACGTAGAGCCACATGTAAAAGCCACTGGAGGAGTCGACGTAGAGCGATCACCGCCGTGTGTTTTAGCCGCGGTGCGAGTCGACGTAGAGCGGTCACCGTCGCGCGCGGTAACCGCAGGAGCAGTCGGCGCGTAGAGCGGTCACCGCCGCGCGTGGAAGTTGCGGGAGGAGTCGGCGTAGGCGTAGAGCGGTCGCCGCCGCGCGTGGAAGCCGCAGAAGGAGTCGACGTAGAGCGGTCACCGCCGCACCTGGAAGCCGCGGGAGGACTCAACGTAGAGTGCCCACCGCACCATGCTGAAAAGGCCGGAGGAGACAACGTCACATATGGACGAGCACCAAGCACCAAGAGACGGCGCTTGTGCGAGACGGGATCAACATAGGGAACACCGGATGACGACGACATTTTTTTTAAGTGTGTCAACCGAAACAGCACTCAGCAGCCTCCACAGACCGAGGCCGCCCCATCTCGATGGAACAGATCGGGGCCACCCAGAGCGCCTCGATGGAAAAGATCGAGGCCTCCCCAGCCGAGCGCCTCGATGGAGAGGTCGCGGGCAGAGGCAACAGGCGGCGGCCTGAAGAGCGCCGGACAGCGGCCGGAATTTCACCGGCGACTGACGGCGGAAACCGACGAGAGGCGGCGAGATTCGGCGGAGCCACCACGCAATCTCAGCTGAGGGCGGCCGAATCGGGAGCCAGAGTTGGTGCAGGCTTCCGCGGAGGAGCAGACGAACAGGTGCAGCGGCGGGGGGTCCAGAAACCGGCGCCCGACGGCGGAAATCGGCAGACGAGGGCGAGAATCGCGGCTGGAGTTGGTCCGGCGGCCGGGGCAGTTGGACAGGTGGCTGCACGATCTGAAACGCTGGACTGCATGGCAGTTGGACAGACGGATGTGAGGAGCAGCAGCAGCGTTCAGGGGAAGGAGGAGGGCAGCGGGGAGCAGGGAACAGCGATGGCCGGCCGGCAGCGACAGCAAGAGATTGGATCAGAAAAAAATTCAGATCGAAGACGAGTTGCGGCGTCGGGAGAGGAACCTAAAGCTCTGTTACCATGTTAGGGAAATATGTAGAAGTAGGAGGACAAAGGACAGAATGCAAAAGGCCAAAAGCCACCATAAATATAACTCTAACAGAGACTAATAGTAAAAAACCTTTTTTCAGTTCTGGAGGGGGGCTCAAGCCTATTAAAGCCCCCTAGTAGATTCGCCCCTGGAGCGGCCGACGGTGACCTGCGCGTAAGGGGATACCGGCAGCGGCGTGCGGCTACGTATGTCGGCCGACGACCGAGCGAAGGAGCTGCGAGCGGTGACCGGCGCGTAAGGAAAAGACAGCGGCGGCGAGAGCGGAAATAGAGGTGGATCGATGGCAACGGAAGAGGCAAGGTAAGCGGCGATGACGGAAGAGGAGCGGGCGACGCATATGGGTGGGGCGGCGAGCCTCTAGGGCGTAGAAGCGTGGGACGGGCAAAGGCAGGCAACATGGGAGGTGGAAGTTGTTTTCGGCGAGCACAAATTAAAGGATCCGATAGCTTTCAATTTCCTTTTTTCGTGTCTTTCGTGATCGTAGCCTCATAGGGATTGCGGAGGTGGGTCGTTGAGCTTTAGAATTTCTCTCATGAAGCACGGTCAGTCAACCTAAATTACTAAGTGTACACGAAAGAGCGGATTAGATTAAGCCTAGCGGTTAGATTGTTTTTAATGGACCTGATCATGCTGTGGTAATCGGTTCGTGTATGTTTTGTGGGGTGCGCTTAGAGAAGAATATATTTGATCTTTTATTAGTAAGTATAGATAATCACGCGGGTCCCATTCGTGTATGTTTTGTGGGTTGCGCTTAGAGAAGATTATGTTTGATCTTTTATTAGCAATTAGTAAGGCCTTCTTTGATTTGTAGGAATTTTATAGGAATTCTATAGGATAGGATTTGCAAAGGAAAAATTATTTTGAAGCCCTTTGGTTTGTAGGAATGGATTCCTATTCCTATGTAGGATAGAAATCAATCCTTCATATTTTGGAGGAAAAAAAAACATTAGCCCAGGCTCAATAAAAAAATTCCTATTCTATGCATCAAATGACATCTATTCCTATGAAATGTCTATCCTATGAACCAAAGAAGGCCTAAGTATAGATATAGATATAGAAAAAATACTGCATGGGCCTATACATGTGTTTAAGAAAAAGAGTTTTCCCCGCTTTGTATTACAAAGCAACCATCCGAT
This sequence comes from Aegilops umbellulata, assembly GCA_032464435.1. NCBI lineage: Eukaryota > Viridiplantae > Streptophyta > Magnoliopsida > Poales > Poaceae > Aegilops > Aegilops umbellulata. The sequence goes on along the minus strand of CP136058.1, from coordinate 9,019,559 downwards.
AAAACCAACGATAGGTGCTGGGGCGGAAGCAGCACAAGCACGCCCAAAAGAAAAGAAAGAGAAAAAGAAAAGAAACAAATGCCGATAACGGCGGATCGACAAAAACGTCGAAGCCTCGCGACCGCTGCGACCACCGGAAATCGTCCCCCAAGCTCCGAGACTCCGAAGTGCCGGTACCAATCAACACCTACAAGAAGGGACGCGACGATGACGATGCTGCTGCCAGGGGTTTCCCCCGGTACGCAGTCAGGAGAGAGGAAGGGTAGCCCCGACGCCCTCCAGGAAGGTCCGGTGGTAGGCGCCACCGCGTCGGTGTCGGCTAAGCCAATAGGGATTTCTCCTGATCCCATCCTCCACCTCAGGCACTCCGGAGCTCGCCACCAAACCGACCACTGCCCTGCGCCATCACGAACACGAAGCTTCCCACGCTGTCTCACCACGACACCGCGAAGATGGCCTGCACAACGAAGAAGGGGAGCCGGGACTAGGGCAGCAGCACCGTCAGCATACTGGAGGGACCCACCTCCACCGTCCACGACGGTAGCCGACCGGATGCCAAAGCAGGAGCCTACGGGCCCGTGGCCCCACAGGCCCGGCCCTCAGAGGCCCGGTCAGCTCCCGCCTCCGCGCCGCAGCTGGCACGCCGTCGGCGTCGCTGCCCCCCGTCCGAGCTGCTCCTCCTCCTCACCACACAGACGACGACGACGAAGCCATGCCGGAGGCTAGCCCGCAGGCACCCAGATGGGTCTGCGGGCCCCGATCTGTGCCGGGGACACGCCACCGGCCACCCTGCGCCACCACGCTGTCTTGCCGCCAAGGGGCCGCACCACCACCGCGCAAGCAGCCGGCCACCGCTGTCGGGACGCCGGGCCGACATCAAGCCGAGGAGCACCGCCGCCGCCCCCATGCCCCGGGCAGGGAGCCGCGCACGCAGGGACAGGCAGGCCCCGCCGCCGCCAACACCACCCGGTCAGCGCCGGGGGCGCCCGTCGGCGGCGGCAGGGAGGGAAGAAGAGACGAGGGCGGCCGAAGGGGGGCTGGGCTCGCACCGCCCCGGCCACCTCCCGGGGAGGCGGCACGATGGCGGGGGCGGTCGGCGGCGGCGGCGTGGCCTAGGAAGGCCGGCGGCGGTGGGGGGAGGGCGGGAGGAACCCTAGAGCGGGGGAGCGGGCCTCCAAAGCCGGCCTACCTGTGTTCAGCGGGCAAGGGGTCGCCAGGCGCACGATCGAAAGCGATCGCACGACGCGCACGCTTTCGGTCGGTGCGGCGGTAGTAAAAGTTTCCCTAAATCAAAACGAGCCGAACCAGTCTCACTTATGGTGTTGCGCTGGTCCGAGTCCGATCATGTTAAGTAATAACATGTGAGCGAATTAATCTGTGGTTGAGTTGGTTAGGTGGACAGTGGTATCCCCAACCCACCAGGGTTCAAATCTTGGTGCTCGCATTATTCCTGGATTTATTTCAGGATTTCCGGCGATGCGCTTTCAGTGGGAGGAGACGTTTCCGTCGATGACGAGGCGCCTACGGTGACTTCGTAAATCTCAAGATGATATGCCGGCTCAGTCTTCGGAGGTGCTCATAGGGGTAGGGTGTGCGTGTGTGCGTTCATAGGGATGAGTGTATGCGTGTGTATATGAGCGCTTGTGTCTGTGCTGATGCTAAAAAAAAAGTAATAACATGTGATAAATAGCAAATAAACGTGGGCTAAAAACCGTGGAAGAAAAGAGGAAAACGTTCTTTGAAAAAAAAGGAAAACACATGGACGAACCAGAGACCCCCTCGACGTGGACGCGAGTCGTTCCTCACGAGATGAGAAACCCTTTTCCGGCGCCGCCGGTGCAGAGGCCGCGGCGCACGAGATGAGAAAGATGTCGAGGGCCTCCAGGATCCTCGGCGATGACCCGGAGACGGTGCGGGAAGCGAAGAGGCCACACCTGGCAGAGGAAGAGGAGGGGGCAGCTCTCCACTCCACGAGCCCTAGATCTCCCGACGAGCTAGCTGGTCGAACATCCCATCCAGAGACGATCTTCGCGGCCTTTGAGCACGACGGAGCCCAATCCCAAGTAAAACTAGGTGATTTTGCCCCCATGTTCCAACCTCTTTTCCTCCTCATCAAGACAGACTACTTATTCGTATTTTTCTGCAGATCGTGTGTATGATGTGATCGAGTCCGTGACGGGGGAATCCTCCGATCCAGCCAGCCCTCCACTCTACGAACCCTACATACCCGACGAGCTAGCTGATAGGGCTACCATTCCGGGCATACGAGCTGCCTTTCGGCATGCCAAAGCCAAATACAAAGCAGAACAATGTGAAATCAATTTACATCTATTCTTTTCTCATGTCAATTTCCATCCTCTTCTCATTCCTCGCTGACACGTTAATTGCACAATTGGTTTTCTGTATGTAGCTCGTCAGGCTTCTCTCTTCACAATGGATCATCACCGCTATAAAGCGCCTTCGTGCTTGTTCTCTGACCCATGCCTCCTTCCCATTCGTGAACCCGCAAAGGATGCAGTGCTTCTTGCCGCCAACTCGGTCATCATTCTCTCGTCCTCTCTCGGTGCGTATGTGTGTAACGTCATGCTTGAATGCTACTAACTAATATATGCTACCTGCCAAGTAGTGTTCTGACTTTTGGTTTGCTTTGCAGAGAGTCAGCCGCTGAACATGTGCTCTGGTTTGTGGATTCAACGGGATGACAGTTGCAAAACCGCTGTTGTTTTGACGTCTGCTCATCTGATTCGCGCAAAGGATCCTTCCAAGATGGACCCGTGGTTGGAGGAGTGGACAGGCAAATATCACCGTGAGGCCAAAGTGAGCTTCCTAAAGTTTATTTATACATTCTCCAATGACAATAGACCTGATAGTTGATATCACAGAACTCTTTTTCAACAATATAAATTCTCACGAAAATGTAGTGCCGTAACTTTCACCGCTCTCTTTTTTAGGTCATTGTTCACTTGCTAGACAACACAACCGTACTAGGCCGGCTCCTCTACCTGCAGGAGCATTATGAATTTGCTCTTTATGAGGTTGAAGTTGACAAACCAGTTCAGCTGCCCACTTTCATTGATAGTGTGCGTTCTGGTCAAGATGTTTTCCGACTTGGAAGAGATGAAAATCTGGATCTAACAATAACCCATGGTAGGGTGGAATACATGGTTCCAGATTGGTATGAGAGGTGTCATTACATGTATTTTTCCCGTGATACAAGTCACAATATGGTATGTTGTATCTTCACTTTATGTTTTCTATTCCGACGTTTGTATCTTGTCTACAAACTGTAATATTTGTCACTGCTACAATTCTACAGTTTCAGGACGATGGAGGGCTCATCATTGATTTAGAAGGGAGGGTTGTGGGTCTCGTTAACAATCACATTAATGAGACTTTTGTACCTTCTTCAATATTGCATAAGTGCTTTGATTTCTGGAGGAGGTTCAAGTATGTCTTTCCTTTCTTTTACCTACAGTTCTTTGTTAGTTCTGTTGAGTAATACACATGTCTTGTATGGTTAATAATTCAACAATGTTATGCCTAAGATTTGTGTGGTAATTCAATTATATTTGGTATAGGTGTATACCTCGGCTCCACCTTGGAATGACTTTTACTTCTATCAGACTTTTAGACCCAATTTGTATTGAGAGGATGAGACGTAAGCATAGCATCGAGTTTGGTCTTATTGTTGAGAAGGTATATAGATCATTATTTCATTTCACTCATGTTACTAGTTACTCCTAAAGTTGTTCCTCACATGCATATTATGGAGTAATCATTCTAATTGAATTGCACATTAGGTCTCAAAAGGATCATATGCTGAGAAACTTGGAATCAACAAGGGTGATGTTATTGAAGGTTTTAATGGAAAATATATTTCTACTACAATTGAGGTATGTGCATTGCGTGTTTATTAGTTACTTGCCAATCCATCGTAGATTAATCTGCCCACGTCAGATCGGGTTAACCGGTTGTTTTATTATAATTATAATCAAAGAGGGAACACGTAATCATGTGTTTTTAATTAAATGATCTAGTTAATGTAGTGTTAGTTCAACCACCTCCCGATCCATTGTGCTTTCTGCATGGATAAGTATCTATACACAAGTATGTCAGGCTGGTTATTCTAATCAATTTGATGGAAGAGCATATAGTTTACATTATACGGTGGGCACATATGTATCCCGTAGCTAAGATCAAATAAGAGTATATGGTACGTAGGATGTAAATGTGTTAAATTGTACTTCTAGGGGGAGTATCCGGTATATGAACAATTAATTTAATAAAAGAGTATGTATATATATGCATTATGAAGCATAAATTACTCTATTGATAATGAAAAGTGTATACACAATTGATTTTCATTTGATAGTGTCGAGTACATTTTCTAAAGGGATTACATATTATTGTTGATTTAAATATTCAAGAGTATGGAGCTATGAAAAAGACAAATTCAACAATGAAAAGTGACATTACTGTTTGGCACTATTATTTGATCCTGAAATTTTTCATAGCTCCAATCGTAAAAGAGTAATGTCACTATTCATTGTTGAATTTGTCTTTTTCATAGCTCACATCTCGTAATGTGTTTGACCCTGAAATTTTGCAGGGCTATAGAACATCACCCTCTTAACATCCCTTCTTTTGAGATTTTTTTGAAACTTAAACATCGTTTACGCGTGGTTTTCACCGGTCTCCACCGAATATTTGTTTCCGTATGATATTCTTCCAGGTTATGGGAGAACAAGCCAACATTCTGTGGAAACCGGTGAAAACTACGCGAAAAATATGTTTCAAAGTTTTGAAAAAATCTAAAAAAAGGATGTTAAGAGGGTGATCTTCTATTGCCCTGCAAAATTTCAGGTTCAAACACATTACAGGACGTGAGCTATGAAAAAGAAAAAAAATCAGCATTGAATAGTGCCAAACGGTAATGTCACTATTCATTGCTGAATTTATCTTTTCCATTGCTCGCATCCCATAATATATGTTTTTTGCTTGAAATTTCACATGACGATAGGACATCATCGTCTTAATATCTCACATTTTTTTCAGATTTTTTTGAAACTTTCAAACATAGTTTCCATGAAGTTTTCTTTGAATGTTGGTTTCCGTATGATATTCTCCTCATGGGTTATACAATATGCTCTTTTAGGGGAGGTGTTTTTTAAATGAAATATCTGTAGAGTTGTAGCCATTACGTATTTCAAAAACCACAAAACAAGAAAAATCTGTTGTGAAGGAGAAGGAGTGGGAGAGGGAGAGGAGTGATCGAGTGAGTACACCTGGTCGTAGGGGTGTATTTTTCATATATACATCTTTCATGTGACAGACTCTTGGCTTTAATAATTTCTGTAGTTGGAAAACATGTTGATAGACATATGTTGGGATCACTTCGACAAAGGAAATGAATTAAATGAAGAAAAACATGTTTCGGTAAGTTAATTTTATGTTGTAACTATGAATTGCTTAATATATGCTGACCATAGCATTATGAAAAATATGTTTCAGAAGTTAATTTTATGGATGCTTCACAGGTAAAAATATTTGATGCTACCAAACTTAGCCGAAAAACTAAAAACTTAACCGTAATTGTGTCTGATCATGGAGAAGACATTGTAAAAGGTAAGCATCTCCTCCGTTTTATAACGGAGTGTTTATTTATTTCACCTTGAAGTCATAGTTGTATATAATCTAAATGTGATGTTTTTATCTGTGTAGGCACTTACCCTATCACGGGAAAATAAGGTATGTCGGTCTCTGTTGTTTCTTGTGCTGGGATCAAGAAGGTAAACATCTTCCCAGTATAAAATTTGATTTTGATTATGAGTCTTAATTTATCGCATTTCTCTCTTTATTAGATTCAGCATGTTTTCCAAACCTGGATGCTTTATATGTGTATAGGCACTTGCCCCACTACTGGTGTTCAAAGATTACGAGTCAATGGAATTAACCCCTGCATGTCAATTGAAGATACAAGTTCGACATAATCTTTTTTGGGTGTGTGCGCGCGTGCTTTCTCAGGAAAAAGAATTCAAACATAGTTCAGTTTGTGAAATACTTTTGCCCTGGGGTCAAAGTTCTCAATTTTAACACGGAACACGAGTCTTTAGCATTGTCCAAAAAGCAGTGGACTGACGCTTACATCGCTACTGTAGTTTCGGATTTGCTAAGGCTTTGAAGCCACCGTGCCAAGCGCCAGGAGGACAAACACATACTTACTCAATGTGCTACATATCTTTACTGGACTTATATATCCTAATTCTGCCCCTTTCTCTCTTGCTCCTGGCTTGGCTATGGCCAGCTGCACCGGCCATGCAGAACTAACATAGCCACTCATTTAATTGGCGTTTGGTCACCCAGGCTAACGCCTGTTTTGAAATTCACTTGGCGACAATTCTGCAATTTGATAAGTTTGAGGAGTTTGTTGCTCTAGTTAAAAGAGGTAACCAATAACTGTAGGAAAGTTTTCTCATGAGTTGTTATACTGAGGTGAAACACGATGTCTGTGGTCAGAGACTCAACAGTCTGCTTATTGGAAACAATTTTTTTATGGCAACAAGATATTTTTTATATATAGGCAAGCTTAGCTCTTGGTAAAGTAAATTCACTTATATCACCATGGCAGGTCCAGCACAAATCAATTTTGAAAAATAAAAATAAAAAGATCCAGCAAAAAACAAGGGAGGAAACCAATAGTAAAGACCGGGAGCATGAAACCAAGGCATTTTACTATGGCAGGGGAAAGTAACAATCAAGTGAATTTCCTTTACATACTATGAATAGAAGTTGCATGAAGAATATTGATGCTCAGACGTTGTTGGTGCAGATCAGCTCCACGATCAAGAAGGTGCCTGACGGCAGGAAGGTGGACATTAGTGACGGCATACACCATGGTTGCAAACTCTAGCATTAAGATACACACAACACAGCTAAATTAGTTGACGATCAACTCATAAGACTATGTATGCTTTAGGATCTAAAAGGACTGAATAAAATGGATTACCCTGAGCGATGTCAGACAAGTCGACACCGATATTGACCTCGTCCATGAGATACTAGTAGACCGGCAGCTTGCCAAGACGACCTGTGGCGTGTTATGAAAGAGATACAAAAATATGTTAATAGTTTTGAAAAGTATTGTGTTGCCTCGGGCCTGGTGTTGTTTTGGTTGTAAGCTATTAAAAATAGAAACTAAAAAGCTTTGTTGCCTCAAAATTGAACACAATAGGAGTCGCTACAAGGGCGACCTCTAGGCGTGTACACCTGTCCATTTTACTGTGCCGGGTTTTACTGTACCGAACAATGAAAAAAACAAAACGAGAATTCGTGCCAGACTGGGCAGGAAGCCAGCGACTCTTTTCCCCCTTGCCCCCAGCGCACCTCTTGTTTTCTCCTCCCACAACTAGGGTTGCCGCTGCTGCCGCCGCCACCCTCTACTAGGATTGTCGCCGCCGCTGCTGTCCCAGCTCAATCCCCCCCCCCCCCCCCCGTCCTCGTCGGCCACAACGGGCTGCAGGAGAAGGTGAACACGAGGAGATGCAGGGTGGACTCGCCGGAAGAGAGCGCCGATGGCCATTGATTACGCGGATGGCGACCAGCTGGTCTCTATGTTCACGGAGGACGTCGTCCGGTCCTCCCGCCTCCTCGACAAAGAGATCGGCGTCTTAAGGCAAGCCATGCCCTCCCAAACCTAGACCCCCTGCTTCCACCGGAGGCGAGCAGGGAGCCTCATGGCACTCGTTCCCTTGTTTTGTTTGTTAGGGTTTGGGTTTAGGTCTGATGGATTGGCATTTCTGTTTCACCCCTCGCCCACGGCGCACAGGACGAGCTGCAGGGAACGAACCTGGAGACCCTCCAGGACAAGTTAAAGGAGAACCAGGAGAACATTATGCTCAACAAGCATCTGATAGAAATATTTTCCTGCAGTTTATACGCCAAGAAATGAGTTTGAAGTAGAAATTTAGATGGGCTAATAGGTTGTGCATCATGAAGATAGCAGTTCCAAGGTAGCTTCAGTTCTGAGCATGAACACAGTATGGTGGTGCTTGGGAAACTGTTGGTAAAAACACTTAGGTAATAGTATTGAGACCTAAGAACTCTCTGTTTCCCTAAGAACTAAGGATACAATCACAGTCCTCTATCTTTTCTTGACCAAGTAATTTCCAATTTCAATTTGCCGTTCCTAATTCAATCCGGGGATGAAAGCTAGCATTAAAACATAATAAGCAGCAGTGGCATTCCCAGGAAAAGCATATAATTTGCTTTTGGTAAAATAAATCCCTTGTCATTTAATTTTGCTATTTCCCCCAACATGCTGATTCCCAATTTTTTTTGTCAACTCAGGGGAACAACATATGTGTGCCTATGCAGTTTGTTAACTTGCTAGAGACGGTCAGCTCTTCTGAACATATACCTCATGGTATAAAATGGCTAAGAACATAATGAACATTCTGCTTACATCCAGGTGAAGATACCCCCCCCCCCTGGTAACTATGATTTTGGCCTTTACAACGTGACTATCACTTTGCAACTATACAAGATAGGTTGCAAGCCTGCACAATGTGTATTCAAATGAGGCTAAAGGTTAGTATATCCTTCTGTGAACTAATAATCTTTGGTAAAATAGATGCTCATGGTACTGCAGGTTCTTGTAGTCCACTTGAAATGTCTGTGAGAATATGTTCTCATTTCAAATGTTTGTTGTTGCTTTTCTTCAATTCCTCGACATGTTAATCCAATTGGGTGATATGATTAATGGACTTGATTTCTTTGACATGTTTAACGGACATGGACTATGGTACTATTAGTTCAAGAGTCATCTGATGAACATAAGGGCAGCACCAGAAAGTTGTGCTTGAGAGGTTCTTACAAGCCCTGTACATACCTCCAGCTACTTTTTTATTTTTATTTTTATTACAACATGGGTAGCGGACAAAACTTTGGTGAGCTGATATTTGTAACCAGTTAGTTTGTTGGGTACTTTACATGGCATTTCTTTACTAATATGTTCTTGTTGCAATTTCTGAAACAAAGCTCAAATAATCTTTAATTAGTGCAAAGTTGCTTTGTAGTTAGTCTTTCGTTTTCAGCCACCTTAGTCTTGTTCTGTTATTGTCATTGCCATGCTGTAGTAAGACATAGAACAGAAGGTTCAATCGCCGTGACTAAGGGCATCTCCAGCCGTTGGCCCCCCAGGGGGCGTCTAAAAGCGCCGCCTGAGGGTGAGCCGGCGCAAAAAATGGCCCTGGGGGCGAGTCGGTCCCCAGCCGTCGGCCCCCAGGACCGCCCCGAGGCGCGTATTAAAAAAAAACCGTTCGGCGAAGTTATGATAAAAACTAGTTAAATTTCGGCGAAATTCGTCCAAATATTACATTAACCTAATCTAAAAAAAAGAAAGGGGTTGAAGTCGTCGCCGCCGTCGCCGCCATCGTCGTCGTCGGCCTTCTCCTCCTTGACGCGGGTTCCCCTGCTGGACCCCTGTCCGGCGTCGCCTTGGCGAACAGGCGGCAGCGCGTCGTCGTCGTCGTCGCTGTTGCATAAGACGACGATCCCGCCTTCCTCGCGGCCGCGTCGGCGCTCGTCGAAGTGGCGTAGGGTGGCGCACTGGCGCTCCTTCTCCTTCTCCCGGCGCGCCTTCTCCATCGCAATGGAGTCCTGGCGCGCCCATTCGAGGGCCGCGTCGTCGTCGTCGAACTCCGCCTTCACCAGCGCCAGCCCCGGCACCGTCTTCACCGGCGCCAGCCCCGGCTCCGTCTTTGGCTTGACGAAGCGCGGAGGAGCCGACGAGGACGAGGCGCGCCGGCCGCCCTCGTTGATGACAATGCCGACGCTGCGAGTGCGCCGGCCGAGCGGCGTCTCCGCCGCGGGCTCGGCCTTGACGCCGAGCAGCGCCGGAGAGCCGGACGAGTGTGAAGAAGAGCGTGATGAGGAGGAAGAAGAGGAAGCGCCGAACCTCCTTGGCGCCCATGGCCCGACGCGTCGGTGCTGCGCCGGGGCGGCCACCCTTGCCGGTGGGTACGCCAACGGCGGGTCGTTGCCGCCATCGAGTGTGCGGCCGGGGACGCCCCACCAGAGGTGGCGCACCTCGCTGTTCTGCCGGCCGCCGACCACCGGCGCGCCGTTGGTGGACGCCAAGCGCTGCTGCTGGCGGCGCTCGAAATACGCCGCCTAGGCCGCGTGGTTGTCGGCGGCGTACTGGGGGAGGGAGAGTTGGGCGTCGGTGAGGGACGCGCGCACGATCTCGACCTCCTCGGCGAAGTACTTCGGCTTCGCCACGGCGTCGGGCAACGGGGGAATGGGCACTCCCCCGGCGCTGAGTCTCCACCCCGTTGGCCCGGCGCGCATGTCCGGCGGTGCCGGGATGTTCGCCTGAAACAGGAGCCAGGACTCCTGTTTGCGGAGCGAACGGCGGCCGAAGCCGTTGGCCGCCGCCTCTTCTCCGGGGAAGCGTTCTGCCATGGCGACGGCGGGGCTGGGCGGGCTCGGGAGAGGTAGAGGGAGGCGCTGGGCGGCGGCGCTCAGGAGAGGCAGGGAGAGGGAGGGGCTAGACGGCGGCGAGGGGCGGGGCTGGTGTGGGCACAGGCGAGTGGAGGCCGCCGGCTTTTATAGCCGGGCCGCGCCCGTGTGTACGCGTGCGAGGGAGGGGAGGCGTCGGCGCGCCGTCCCGTGACGCGCCGCCCGTGAGGAATCAATGGCAAGGCTGACCGGCGGCAGCCTTGCCATTGATTCCACGCGGGAACCGAGGCCGTTGGGGGAAGACGAGGCGCCGAGTCGCTGACGCGGCTGGCCCGCATCTTTTTCGCGCCAAAACAGCTCGCCCCGGCGCCCCCGGGCGCCCCCAGCGCGCCGGGTTCGGCCTGGGTCCGCCGGCGCTGTTTTCGGCCCAAACCGGTGAAAATCGGGCTCTTGGGGGCGCGACTGGGCCGTTTTTTCGGCGCCGGCGCGAAAAAATCGCCTGGGGAGGCCTTCTTGGGGGCGCGGCTGGAGATGCCCTAATAGTGCATCCAATGGTCAAGGATCTCGTATGTTTTCCCATTAAACACGATATACCTATATACGTACTCTTCCTTCAAACTTTAAATGGTTCTTAAATTAGCTGCTAGGTTAGCTACGACTGGGTTTTTAATTGGTAATGTACATATAGATAGGCTGATTGGCAAAATAAGGCAAACTGAAATGTTACAAGAAATGACAGCTTTAAACTTTGTTCATTGTTCATTGTGTAATCTTTCCCTTGCCTGGACACTATCGACTTATCTTCTATCATTCCTTCAATTATTTGTCGTGATAAATGTTTATTACTTATGTACTTATGTATTTCTATGATGCAACTTTTGATTATCTCAGAAAAATTGATTGCCCAAATTAGTTTCTAAGGTAATGAGATACTAGCTTCTATCATGCTGATCTATGAAAGTTCAGGTTTCCATTCCTCAGCTCCTCGGGCATGGGCAGTTTAATAATAAGTAAATTTTAGTATTTATTTGCACATGGAAATATGATTGCTCATCTGGTGATGCATTGGTACGTTCTTTGCTTCTTTAGGTTACTTGCTTTTTTCACATTTGATAGAGAGCAAGAACTCCATGTTGATTTGCTTTTCTTATAAATAAAGAATTTGGGTTCATCACCACACCGCCTGTTTCGTCTCCCTCCCCTACCCCAGGCTCTCCGACCGGCTCCTCCGCACCACCCTCCGGCTCAAACAGCTCAAAGACGAGGGAAGCCTTTTAGGTTGATCTGGTTTGAGATCAAATCAAGCAGGTGAAGTTGTAGCTGCTGTTTAAGATGTTACGCCCAAAATAGGAGTGCTAAGATCCAATGGTATCCTCTTTCTTCGTTGCAGGTTCCTTACCTTTATGGTTTTGGCAATAGGCTTCTAGCCTCGCCGCAACTGGACCGACAGTTCTCTCCATCCTTGCTTTATATTGGCTAACCTCCCTCGCATGTGTGTTTTTGTGATGGTGGAGATTGCACTGGCCGAATAACATGCCTGAACTTCGTTTTTCATTTGAGTTGTCACAGGCCCACCCTTGATTCTGGTAATAGTATAGCAATCAATTCATTACATTACTTACTATTGCTGATTGATCTCCAATTGCCAAGAGGAAATTCATCGGATTGTCCTAATCGTTCAACACAACTCTGCGCTTCTTTGAGGCCTTTTTGGTAGTAATAGATTTCTGAAGAGGGATGACACATTCAAACAGACTTGTGTTTTTTTATTGTAATATCATATGCTTGCTACAATCTTTACTGACAATGAGTAGTTGGATTGGATGCTGTACACTCTTTATTAATGCAAGAAAGAAAAGAGCCCTGATCTTGCCAATCATAAGATATTTAGAGTTCTATGCTTGCTACAGTTGTTCTTTGCTACGTTGTGTGTCACCGAAACTCAACACCAACTATGGAGCAAGCTGCTCAGCTAAACTCATCTTCTGCATTTGCTAGGCCTCATTTTGTAGGACATAAACCCTCAGGAGTCTGACAATTACATGCTTATAGTCAGTGGCGGAGCTACGGCCACTAGTAGAAAACCGGCCTTTTGTCCCGGCCGGTTCATAAGGGCCTTTAATCCCGGTTCCTGAACCGGGACTAAAGGGCCGTTACCAATACCCTCACCCTTTAGTCCCGGTTCAAACCAGAACCGGGACAGATGGGCCTCCACGTGGCCGCTGCCGGCAGCCCAGGCAGGGGAGCCTTTGGTCCCGGTTGATGACATAAACCGGAACCAAAAGGCTTCCACGCGTCAGCAGGAGGTTTTTTTTAAAAGTGGTTGTTTTAGGGGTTTAGGGGGTTATTTTGAGGTTGTTATTAGCTAGCTAATAGAGAGAAGTGTCCTCTCTTATATGTAGTCCTTGGTTTACCTACGCTACTACTTTGTTCATTTCACCCGTAGATATATATATATATATATATATATATATATATATATATATATATATATATATATATAATAATTCATGCATGCTCACATCATACATCATCATATATAATAACAAGTCCTACTAATAATTAATCAAGCATCATCATACAACTTTACTCGTTATTAATAATAAGTCATACGATCATCATCCTCATAGTCATCGAACCCAACCCTACATAATTGTTCTTAGGACATGATCATCAGTATCAGGTAGGATCGGACCTAAACACACTTAAGGTAAAATAGCATAAAACAATATAGACCCTGACTCTCCATTATGAAGATGGAGATCATCCTGTCTCCAATTCTTGCGCCTCGCTTCCTTTTGCTTCCAAGAAGCTCATTACGACTGTCCATACATTTTTTCCATCCTTTGATTGTCATGTCTCCACTTGTTTTAGAAATCCGGTATGGACAGTTGAGATTCGTAGGATGACCTGGATATATGTTCAAAACACGAAGGCTGCTGCCATTCTGATACATCAAATGAGGCACACAATCCTCTGGGATTCTATGTTGAAAAACATAGTAATAACTTCGTAGTTAGCAATGATATACTAGTTTTAGAAGTATGCAAAAAGATGCACGGATGTCGTAATAGTAAAAAAACTTACCAGGGTATCTCCATGGTAGTTACCGTAGTTCAACACGTGCACTGTGGCACGTATTGACCATAATGTTGAGGAGTTCGGTTGTAGATATTGTAATTCTTATATCATTACAAAATCCAACCAGATGAGTTTTCTCCTTGTAAGTTAACTCAAAGCCATCGGTGTAGTAAGTTATATCTACCATCTTCTGCACATTCTTTGATACTTCAAAATAAGTTGTCAATGGAAATAAGCTGTCAACTATTTTGAAATGAACAATATAAGTTTTATTAATAATTAACTATGTTTGAGAAACTCACATAGCGGTAGAACTGGAGGAGTATCAACAAGGACCCAAATGTCCATATTGTCTTGCTGCTCGATTTCAGGATCACCAAGATCCATGATGACAAGCATACCCTCATCAAAACCATACAATTTGTAAAATGCTTCCCAATTTTTGCAACCAAAATGGGTTACGCTCTCAGCATTATACAACTTTACTTCAAAATCCACATCATGATGGGTCCTTAGGTGAATTTTCTTCGTTTCAAAATTGTCATGGTCTTCAAAATCCATCCTCTCCAAGACATAGTGTCTTGCATGTCATGGGATAAACTATACTCGAATTGTAAAAGATGAAAATTACCGTTGAAATAGTTGAAGTCATGCTTAATTATGAAAAAAAAACACTTGTCGTCGTTGCGTACCGTTTCAACTTCGAAGGTCTCCTCGAGCTTAATGCTGAAGCGCCGACCATCGTCCAGGTGAGGCCTGTCGCACTCACCTCGATCGTCGTGGCACCAGTCGCACTCCCTCGGGAGACTTTCGTCGTCCGATGATGACATTTCCTATACGTTCATAATTCAAAGACTAAATTAGATCATTATTATTCAACTAATCATATGCATATGCCTTGCATAGTGCTCTCCAATTTGAGCATTCAATAAGAAAAACCAAATCGCAAAATAAAGTAGTATTCAAATTAGGATGCCTTCAATTATAAGAAAAACTACATCATCTCCATGTGTCCGTACATCGAATATTATCATTAATACACGTCGAATACTATATATCATACATATCGCCATGTGTCCGTACATTGAATATTATCATTAATACACGTCGAATACTATATATCATACATATCGCCAGTACAACTAGAACCATAGCGCCCGACGGGTATCGGCGCGGGCGGTGCACACCCAAAGGGAAGGAACCATCACAGGATCATAGCTCCAGTGAGATCCCTGAAGAACCTGTCAGGTATTCTCGAACTTGCCCTCCAACGCAACCATGTAGCGACGGACGTGCTCGTCCTCCTCGCTGACACGGTGACGTACCACCTCCGCGGTGTCCGGAAGCCTCGGCAGCGTCACTGGCCCACGCGACCGCCACCAAACAAGGATCGGGTCAACGACGGGCTGGCTCGTCATCAAGCTACGCCCCCGGAAGGTAGCGCCTCCCAGTACCACCCCGGCGGAGCCTAGTCCCGGACATGGCCCATTTGGTCAAGCAGTCCCAGTACCACCTCTGTTTTTTTTTCTGAATATGCACATATATACATATGAACATATATATACATAAATTGAAAAAAAATAATTCTATGAACAAAAAAAAATCATACATTAATTCATACATATCAATGGATCATACATAGGTCTGCACATATATACATATACATACAACATCCATATATACATGTCGGGGCGGTGGATCATCCAAAAAATATATGAAAAAAACAGAGATCGAGCAGGCCGGGGCGGCAGCGGCGGCGCGCGGCAATGCAGAGAAGGCCGGGCGGCGGCGCGCGGCAAGAAGAGAAGGCAGGGGCGGCGGCGTGGGGGAAGGGAGGGGCCGGGGCTCACTGGGCGGCGACGACGAGGCGCGGCAGATCGGGCGGTGACGGTGAGGTCGAGGCAGAGAGGGCGACCACGTCGGGGTGGCGCGGGGCGGCGACGGCGTCGGGATGGCGCGGGGCGGCGACGGCGTCGGGGCGGCGCGGGACGGTGGCAGAGGGGCGCGAGACGGCGCGCGGCGACGACGGCGACGGCGAGGCACAACCTGGCGTCGTCGATCGGGCGGGGAAGAACGAACTGAATGAAATATCACAAGTGCTACTTATATAGACGAAGCATTGGTCCCGGTTCGTGACAGAATCCGGGACGAATGCCTCTCTTTAGTCCCGGTTGGTGCCACCAACCGGGACCAAAGGCCACTATTCGGCAGCCCAAAGGGCGAGAAGCGGAGGCCTTTGGTCCCGGTTGGTGGCACCAACCGGGACTAAAGGGAGGCATTGGTCCCGGTTGATGCCACGAACCGGGACCAAAGGTATGCATTGGTCCCGGTTCGTGGCACCAACTGGGACCAATATCCTGCACCTGCCAAAGCCGCGGTGCGGTGGGATGTTTAGTCCCACCTCGCTAGCTGAGGAGCGGCCACACCTGTTTATAAGCGCTGCCTCGCCATCTCCATCGAACTCCTTAGAACTGCAGGCCTACGGGCCTAATCTCACACCGCTATGCCTGTGGGCCTGCTGGGCCTTCTGCGGGCCTGAATCCTGGCCCATGGATGGGCTTCTAGTCGTATTCAGGCCGTGGTGGCCCAGTAGGTGGCATCTTTTTTTCTTTTTTCCTATTTATTTTTTCATTTCTACTTAGAACTAAATACTTATAGATTTTTAGTGATTTCTTTTTTCTTTTAGGTCACAAAAATTATAAACTTTCTGTTAGTGCCATTAGTTTTCAAATTAGAATAGTTAAAATTTGAATTTTTTGAAATTTGTATGAATCTCAAGTTTGTGATTAACTTTACTAGTGCCATTAGTTTTTCGTTTCTACTTACAACTAAATACTTATAGTTTTTTAGTTATTTCTTTTTTCTTTTAGGTCACAAAAATTATAAACTTTCTGTTAGTGCCATTAGCTTTAAAATTTGAATAGTTTAAATTTGAATTTTTTAAAATTTGTATGAATCACTAGTTTATGAATCACTAGTTTACTAAATTTGTGTGAAAACACTTTGTGTATTATATTTACTATGTACAATCTTTCTGCACGGAGATACCAAAAATTATAAACTTTCTGTTACTGATTCTAGTTTTCAAATTAGAATAGTTATAATTTGAATTCTTTGAAATTTATGTGAATCTCAAGTTTGTGATTAACTTTACTAGTGCCATTAGTTTTTCGTTTCTACTTAGAACTAAATACTTATATTTTTTTAGTGATTTGTTTTTTCTTTTAGGTCACAAAAATTATAAACTTTCTGTTAGTGCCATTAGTTTTCAAATTAGAATAGTTAAAATTTGAATTTTTTGAAATTTGTATGAATCTCAAGTTTGTGATTAACTTTACTAGTGCCATTAGTTTTTCGTTTCTACTTACAACTAAATACTTATAGTTTTTTAGTTATTTCTTTTTTCTTTTAGGTCACAAAAATTATAAACTTTCTGTTAGTGCCATTAGCTTTAAAATTTGAATAGTTTAAATTTGAATTTTTTAAAATTTGTATGAATCACTAGTTTATGAATCACTAGTTTACTAAATTTGTGTGAAAACACTTTGTGTATTATATTTACTATGTACAATCTTTCTGCACGGAGATACCAAAAATTATAAACTTTCTGTTACTGATTCTAGTTTTCAAATTAGAATAGTTATAATTTGAATTCTTTGAAATTTATGTGAATCTCAAGTTTGTGATTAACTTTACTAGTGCCATTAGTTTTTCATTTCTACTTAGAACTAAATACTTATATTTTTTTAGTGATTTGTTTTTTCTTTTAGGTCACAAAAATTATAAACTTTCTGTTAGTGCCATTAGTTTTAAAATTTGAATAGTTTAAATTTGAATTTTTAAAAATTTGCGTGAATCACTAGTTTACTAAATTTGTGTGAAAACACTTTGTGTATTATATTTACTATGTACAATCTTTCTGCACAGAGATACCAGAAATTATAAACTTTCTGTTAGTGATTCTAGTTTTCAAATTAGAGTAGTTAAAATTTGAATTCTTTGAAATTTGTGTGAATCTCAAGTTTGTGATTAAAATTACTAAAAAAATGAACATAGATGCGCCTATAGAGAAAATTCAGCCTAAATTCATAATCAATTTCCATGAATTCCAGAGAAATTCATTATGAATTTAGGTCAAATTTCCTGTATAGGGGTATCTATTTTCATTTTGAGAGGAGCTCAATAATGCATAGAGGGACGGGCTTATAAACCAGTGTGGGCGCCCTTCGGTTGGCGAGGTGGGACTAAACTGTGAATTGCAACGAGGACCGACCATTTAGTCCCGGTTGATGGCATGAGCCGGGACTAAAGGTGGCCCTTTGGTCCCGGTTCAGGCCACCAACCGGGACCAATGGTGGTGGGCGAGGAGCCAGGCCCATTGGTCCCGGTTCGTCCCACCAACCGGGACCAAAAGGTCCTGATGTACCGGGACCAATGGCCCAGGTGGCCCGGCCGGCCCCCTGGGCTCATGAACCGGGACCAATGCCCCCATTGGTCCCGGTTCTAGACTGAACCGGGACTAATGGGCTGACCAGGCCTGGACCATAGCCCCCTTTTCTACTAGTGGGCTGGGCAAAACCAGGCCATGGCCCGCCCAGCTCAGCTAGTTTAGAGAAGACTGGTGCTTAATTTGGGCCCTAAGAGCAAAACTTTAGATGTATACTGTACTATTTTTTTAGCTGGCCCGCCCAAGGATGTGGGTGTAGCTCCGCCACTGCTTATAGTACATACTAACAGTTGAAAACAAATGCAGTTTGACTATGTATATGATCATCCTATTTACTTATTTATTGCCTCGAATGTACATCTTGTCGTAAACAAACTCATGTCCTGATGGACCCGCACTATCAATGAAATCTATACCTGTACATTATTACACAATTTATTGGGTATCAGTTTTGTACTATATTATCTATTGCTCATGACAAATACTGCTGATACAGGCACTCCTCTTTGGTGAAATGGGCCATCAGACAAGCCAGTGCTCTGCAATGCGTGTGGGTCGAGATGGGGAACACAGCGTACATTGGTGAATTACACATCAGCAAGTCGTCGGGAAGATAACACTAGTAGAAAAAGGGTCAAACGTGAAGCACATTAGTGCCGGTTTGAATTTGAGCCGGCACTAATGTATACATTAGTGCCTGTTCCAACGGCTAGCCGGGCCGCTTTCATTAGTACCGGTTCGTGGCGAACCTTTAGCACCGGTTCGTGCCACGAATCGGTACTAATGAGTGTGGTGGCAGGATATTGTCAGACTGGGGCCCCTTTAGTACCGGTTCTTGGCACGAACCGGTACTAAAGGTCGTCCTACATAAACCCTTCGTCCACCCGAGCTCGCTCTGTTCTTCCCCTTTCCCCTCTCCTCTCTGTTCTTCCCCTCTCCTCTCGAGCTCATCACACATTTTGCCCAAAATTTGTCAAGATTTGAATGCCCCCATCCATTCAAATGATCACAAAGGTTAGCAACTTTGTCCTTTCATCTCTCATTGCTAGATTAGCTCTTGCAATGCTTTATATAGTGATTAATTTGTGAGTTTCGTAATTTGGGAGGAAATATATATATGTGCTAGTATTTGATTTATATGCAATTTGAGGTCAAAAATAACACTTAGTTTGCATATGTATGTGTGGTTTACTTAGTGCCTTCTAAATCTCCGTCGTAACCACCGTCGATCGCCCGCACCGTCCCGTCGCCGGCACCACCTTGGGGTGAGCCTCTTCGTTCATGAAATTTTATATAAAAATTGATGTTTGTGTGATTTGGATATATAGCTAGTTACTCGTATAATTATCTTACCCGTACGTTCTTTGTTATACATATAGTGCCATGGTTTTGATATCCGTCCCCGTCGGCCCTCGTCCTTGTTATGATTCGGATGTGGTATATATATTCTCTTTTAAAACTAGTTGCATTTCGTGTTTATGACAAATTATGCCCATCAAGTTGACATAGGAATTTTTTCTAGGAGGTATGTGAACCGGAAATTCCAACCGACCCTATTGTCGAGAGGTTAAATTTAGTTGAAAGAGAAAACGAGAACTTGAAAGAAAAATTGAAAAGAATTGAGGGGGAGAAGATGGAATTGGAGTTGCATGTTGCCGATGTCGTCGATGATCACAAGATCAAGATGGAGAAAATGCGCTTGAAGATTAGAAAGATTAGAAAATATGCCATCAATAGTGAGGCTTGGTATCATTATGTTGTTGGATCCATTGTTATCTTAGTTGCGATCTTGATCGCATTTATTGTTGCATTTAAATGCTTTAGCTAGAGAGTTATTTGTTTGTTGCATTTAAGTGTTGTATGAACTTTATGTATGAACTTGTATTAATTTGGTCTATTCGCTGTTGTGTAATGAAGATGAGCCGGCAATGAATGTACGATGACCGATGCTCTCCCGAGGTCATTAATGGCGTGCAAACTTTTCTGCTTGCGGCTGAGGCAAACAAGCGGGCGGATGGTTTTATGCCTTGTCCATGTGTTGTCTGTAAGAATGGTCAAAATTACTCTAAGTCAAGAACCATTCACTTCCACCTGTTTAAGTCCGGTTTCGTGCCCCACTATAATGTTTGGACCAAGCACGGAGAAAGAGGGGTTATGATGAAAGACAATGAAGAAGAAGAGGACGACGACAGCTATCCTGGCCATGGGTTCCCTGAATACGATGATACAACAATGGGGGAAGAAACTGAGCCGGTAATGCGGGAAGAAGCTGAGCCGGCAATGCGGGAAGAAGCTGAAGAAGAGGCATCAGATGAGCCCGTTGATGATCTAGGTCGGGCCATTGCCGATGCAAAGAGAAACTGTGCAAGTGATTTGGAGAAGAAGAAGTTGCAGCGCATGTTAGAGGATCACAAAAAATGTTGTACCCGAATTGCGTAGGTGACAAGAAAAAGCTGGGCACCACACTGGAATTGCTGCAATGGAAGGCAGAGAATGGTGTATCTGACAAGGGATTTAGAAAGTTGCTGGTAATGATAAAGGATATGCTTTCAAAGGACAACGAATTGCCCGAGAGTACGTACGAAGCAAAGAAGGCTGTCTGCCCTCTAGGGTTAGGGGTGCAGAAGATACATGCATGCCCTAATGATTGCATCCTCTACCGCGGTGAGTACGATCAATCATTACCTGTAATTATCCTCACTATATTCTTTTCTGTGGTATTATGCAGGATGAAGATGTATGAAATGAAAAAAGGTGGACACTATGGCATTGGGTTCATTGACCCAAACACCGTTAATGAATTCACATGAAATATAAGCGACTATTATAAAAAGCAGGTAGAGGACAGCATGTTCGAGTTCTTGAAGCGCCTCAAATACAATGAGATATACTACTTCCTTACAACTTCAAGTGAGTCACACTTTCTTGTACTACAAATTCTCTGTTTTTGCCTACTAGCTAGCTAGCTACATGTTTTTGCTTACATATATATGCCCGCTTAATTAAGACATGCATGCAAACGTGTGTGCATGCAGATATCACTGGGTCTTGTGTATCATTAAAGTTGACGAAGGAACAGTTGAAATACTAGACTCACTACTCTTAGAAAATAAAGACTATAACATCTTGTTTGGGATAGTCAACAGGTAATTTCAATCATTATTAACTATATATCTCGGCCTATTTAGTTCGTCATTTCATGATATGAACTATTTAATAACCCCTTTATTCATTTTCTTTGTCGGCGGGCAGGGCTTGGGCAAGGTTCGTCAGCGTCACGGAAGGCGAATGGAAACGACAGCTGAGATGTCTTCGACCCAGGGTAAGTAATTAAGTAGTGTGGTAGCTAGCTGCCATCTTTTTAATATTATCATACTTGATTAATTATTATCTGATCAAATTAAATTCCATTCTCGTAAAGGCCATAAAGCAGGCGCAGGGGACTGATCTGTGTGCATACTGCGTTTGCGAGAACATTCGCATGGCGACGTCCGAAAGGAGCAGATCTCAAAGACAGGAATGGGTACGCTTGTCAGAACACTATTCACAATTTATGCACCATTATCGATATCTAGTCACACAACTAATACACATGCATATTGATCTCCTTCTTAACAGTTCACAGAGGTGCGGGACAAGCTCCTAGATACAGAGCGCGTAGAAGCACTTCAAGAGGAAATAGCGGGATTTTTGCTCGACCAGGTCATAAATCCGAAGAAAGAATACTATTACCCGCTACCGCCCCCATCGACCAAGTCATGAATCACTTCCAATTTATCATCGTGCTCCGAAGGCACCAATTAGGCTAATGCAAACTGGCTCCGAAGGCAACATGCATATGTACGAGAAATTGTATATAGCTATATACATGCATGTGTGTATGTGTGAATTAATATGATGTGGTTTGTGTGAGACATTGATGATCTATATATATATATATATATATATATATATATATATATATATATGATTGGTTCTACTAGCTACCATATATATGCATAACGTGTACAATGTGTAGTATTGTAAAATACCAGCAAACGAAAAAGAATTAAAATGGAAAACACAAAATTAAATGAAAAAGAAATCATAAAACCAAAAACCCCCCAAACATTTTAGTACCGGTTGGTGTTACCAACCGGTACTAAAGGGCTCCCGGCCCCCGGAGCTGCCTCGTGCCACGTGGTTGCCCTTTAGCACCGGTTCGTGCTGGACCGGTGCTAAAGGGGGGGGGGGTGGCTTTAGTGCCCAAACTTTAGTGCCGGTTATGGAACCGGCACTAAAGGGCCTTACGAACCGGTGCTATTGCCCGGTTCTGCACTAGTGTAATGATCCCGGCGAAGCTAAAGCTAACGAGCCTAAGCCACTCAAGGGACAGAAAAACCCGAAGAAGAGGGCAAACCGCAGCATAGTGAAGAATGAACCATGCTTTGATCAGAACTTCTGAAAGACGGGGATGCTGGCACAAACAATCGATATGGTTCTTGTTCAGCTATATCATATTCAGAGAGTTGTGCCCATAAGGATTTGTTGATGCAAGTGACATGGCTGGTCAGTTCTTTCTAATTTCTTAAAGTACCACTGTAAGACAAAACTTATGTTCTTCGTATCCTTGACGAGTATAGAGTGTATATGTTTCTATTCGATTCAAACAAATAATATAAGCATTGAACTTGAAGCTTGAAATGAGGTGGTCGGTAGTTCAGTCTTGAAGGTCTGTCCGTAAGGTCATGCTTAATCTGCAACCTATTAAAGATTTTTTTTATGCTGATTCCATGGAGGCGATGGAGTCTGCAAAGGAATTTTCCATCAGTAATGAATTTTTTATGCTGGTTTTCTGGTGAGATGATGTTGATGATGTTGATCGCTCATGTTGTGTTTGATGAAATGAATTTGTTTATTCTGAGAGGCTCGCCGTGGCGTTCGGGCTGCTTGTCGTGCCGACAGACGCGGCCATCCGCGTGTTCAAGAACCTCTAACTGATTCACACCATGGCTGCTATACATGCTAGGATGCCTCTCCCTGCTGAATCATAATTTTATGAAATGTTGTCAAATGCAAATAGCTGTGTATTTTTTGTCTATTTAATTTCCACACACATTTTCTTATTGATCTGTCCAGTCATAACAGAGGGTATATTTGTAGGATCATCACATTGTACTTACATTTAAGAATGTGATGATGTTTTGAATTTCTCAAGAAATTAATTGTAATGTGCGGGCAGATGATTTAGTACCATGATCTGAATTTATATTAGTAAGCACTAGTTCCAATGGGAGGGTTGAAGCTATTGGATCCAGACGAGCTCTTCATGTTCCAGATTATCATTGATAAATGGTGCCATGTATTGCTGCAGATGTGTACGCACAAGCTGACTAAAAAGAATAGAAAAGGGGCGCACACAACCTCGCACCGCCCATACTACCACTCAGGAGGCGCCACTGGGGTGGCGCCCCAACACCTAGTATGACTGAATATGTGTCACTTTGCCTGAATGTTGTCAAAAAATGATGTGACATCCCTGTTAGAGCATCTCCAACAGGTCCCAAAAACTGCTCCACACACTAAATTTTGGGTTTTTTGGGCGCCGGACAGCTCCAACAGAAGCTGTAAAATACTGCGCGCGCAAAAAAGGGTTGGGCATGCACTAAAAAGCACTATCGCATGCTACAAATTTGGGGCCCGGATTGCGCGCGCTTCACAATTTGCACTACGTGTTTTTTGGACGGGCATTTTTGGGCATCTGATAAACCTACATTGGGTCCGGCGCGCTAAAAGTGCTACAGTGGCGCGCTAAAACTATTTTAGCGCGCGAAACTTTTGTGCGCCTGTTGGAGATGCTCTTAATGCCTCAACCTATACGAGTCTTATTGCCTGGGTGCACTAGTGTTCATATATATAGGATAATAAAATAAGAAAAAATGGGAATAAATGCTTACAAATTTTGTTCGTGTTGTTGAATAGAATATGTGTAGGGGATAGGAAAAAGGATGATTAGGTGACAATGTGCAAAATGTGACAGTTCGGTTTGATTAAAGAATGTGGGCGACATGCTGAACAGGAGTTATTCGGAGGCCATCTATTTAACTCCACTAGACATGTAAGAGAATTCTGCATGGAGGAAGTGAAACGCACTCCCAGTTCATCCTGCCCAAAGACATCATCCCTTTCATCCAGAACAATGCAATCCCCCCTCCGCCACCATCACCATCAGCATCACCTTCACCTCCCGGGGTCCATGAGGAGGAGGTCCCAAGCGCGGTCCTAAAAAAGATGATAAGACGGGTCTCTCGGATACTGTAAAGCGCTATCATTCTTGTGTCCATGACAAGGGCAAGGCCGCCGCTGCAGATGGGTCCAGCTGAAGGTATGTGCTTAAGTCCCACGGCAAGGGCATGGCCACTACTGCAGGTGGATCCGGCCGGAAGTATGTGCTTAGACACCGGGCATGACCAGTTGTCTACTTCATTCCCAGGCCAGAGCATTGTTGGTCGAGTGGCCACGAAACTCTTTTAGATTTTAATGCGCATCTATAGTTTTAAGCTAGCTGAATGATGAAAGACATGTTGTTTCTCTTTATTATCTACGTGATGAACAAGTTTTGTACGCATTTGTTGTTCCTCCACATTTATTGGCACATTCCACCCAACTAGCCATGATTGTTTATACTTTCTTTATATTAAATTTACAAGAATCACTTTGCATTGAAATTTGGTTAATCTTTTGAACACTCTTCATACTAAATTTTCTAGACCCGAGGCAAGTTACAGTACAACCTTTTATACTAAATCTTTTTATACAAATTCTTTTTGTACTAAACTTTTATACTTGGGAAAATTAATTATACCATACTATAGTTTGGAACCAAAATTATCATAATATCATTTCAATGAGCATAATTTTCTAGTATTTATTACCATACTTAAGCAGATAATAAGGTGTCTAAATAGTACTTATAGAGTGAATTATTATACAAATATAATGTAAGTCAATGGAAATTTTTCTTCTGCTATTCAAATTGTACAATGTAAATAATATTTTTTGAACATTAAATAAATTATATATATTATAAAAGCATATATATCTGCATTTGTGTGGGTGTGTTCATAGATATTTTACAATCATTAAATATCATTGTACAAAATTTCAAATCATACACTCTAACAAATATCTTAATAATAGTTTATAGTGCGAAACTAGGTAAGCATATCTATAGAAACTTCTTGGGTATTGAGGGTGTCCTGGACTAGGGGTAATAACCTATACCACCTGCTACGATGGGTCAAAGTAAAAACATACTAGCCACTGCCTGGAGAATATCGGAAGCTGTGAACCTCACCGCGAGGAAGGAGAAATTCACCAAAGACTTGGCGTATACTTCAAGGATACCTCTTGTAGTTGTCGTGTTTATTCCTAATTGGCAACCGGTCATATGTAAACCTAGGTACCCCGGTGCCTATATAAGTCGAGGGGTTTAGTCCGTAGAGGCAAAATCATGAGCCTTAGGGTTTAGAACAGAACATATGATCTCGAGGTAGGTCATCATGTACTCAATACTCCATCAATATAATCAATGCAGGACGTAGGGTTTGACCTCTTAGAGAAGGCCCGAACCTGGGTAAACATCATCTCCTTTGTCTCCTGTTACCCATCGTTTCTAGATCCACAACTTAGTACAGACATTGGTGGCTCATGCAGGTCCCGCTGTGTTGTCAAAAAGGATCGATGACTCATCTTCAGATCAATAGTAACATCGGCTATGAAGACATCTTTGTCCCCAGCCAGCTTTTTGCGTTCGGCAGCGTCGTTCTTCCCGCCAACTCGACCGACCATCTTGACCGTGTTGAATGCTTCACCCCGAACCAAGTCATTATGTTTAGGAATTTGGTCAAGCTCTTGAACACTATTTATACTATTTTTTGGACCCAAGGCAAGTTACAATACAACCTTTTATACTAAATCTTTTTATACAAGGGCATTGTCATAGTGGTGGTCTCATTGAGCTCGAAGGCAAACCACAAGTTTGGCTAGCCAGAACGGATAGTGGTGGCATGTGGCGTCGTCTACCTTCTTGGAGACACGGTTTTGAGCTCATATCTGCCAAAGACATCTCAGAGGCATAGCATTGTCGGATCACTACGTAGACTTGCCCCTTGCGCCACCCTGTGCTGGTCCATAAGGACGCAGCCGCCGCCGCGACCCGCTGGCATCGACACGGTAGATACGACGCTGCTCCATCTCTGGACCCCTCATGCCAACACTTGCTGCATGAACGATGCCCCAAGAGGGGGTGTGACGCCAGACGCCAACGTCATCCGATTCAGGAGACCCATATACAGGGTTTCCCCTACAGCAAACCACTCTTCCCAATGGGTCCACGCGGTGATCCAATGTTGTTATGCCTTCAAGATCTCTCCGGTAGATATGAGCTCCAAAACAGTGCCTCCAAGAAGGTAGATGACAACACATGCCGCCACTGTCTGGTCCGGCAAGCCAAAATGAGGTTTCCCTCGGAGCTCGATGAGACCACCACCGTGACAATGACCTCCAAGGAGGTTAGTGGTGTTCGTCCCTGCACCACTACGCCGGCAAATCTGGGCAAAAAAATTCTACTCAGCGATAGTCCCTCGAACCAGGGGAGCAGGAGGCAGAAGCGCTCGTCAGAAACGCCTACTAACATACAAGGAACGGCCGAATCAGGCAAAATAAGTCCGGGCACATGGCCCGAACCCATCCAACCCGACCCGACTAAAGGTACCGCCGTTGACAGGGAGAGAATCTGGGCACGCTAGCGTTGGATCCGCCGCCACCGCCTGCGGCCCGTCACTGCGCCATCCGCTGCATGCCGGGGAACCAACACGCCATGACACCCGGTCTGCGCCACGCCCAAGACATACAACAGTGCGGTGTTGAGATCTCCCAAATTTTTCCATAAAATCTCTAGAGTTATTTTGGCACCAACGTTTATGAGTAATACAAGAATTAGGTTCCTCCATGAACGATTTGATCTCCTTAACCAAGAAAGTGTGTCTCGATCTGTTGCAAACCCTGCTATTGATCATACTAGAGGATACCGCGCGCATTGCGGCGGGAAATTCGGCAATGATTTAAAGAGTTGTGAAAAATTGGGAATTGGTAATGTGTGACATTCTTTAGATTGACATTTCAGCGCAAAAAAAGTAAACAGTAATTCATCTTCCCAATTCTGAGCTCATCATTCTATTGAAATTGCAGGGTACAAACTATAGCAAAATCAGATTCAGAGGCTTTGAGGAATATGTCGTTGTGATTGACAGTGAGGAGGGTAGTAGAACAACAGATACCAATAACTTACAATAAGAGAATAAGGAAGCGAGCAGCACCATATTTCACCAGGTAGTATAATGTAAGAAAACTAACCGATAATTACCCAGACCACACTCTTACGTAATGACGACCGACCTTCAAATCTAAAAGGTATCATAGCGGATTAATACCCTTGTTCCCAATAGAGTACCTGCATGAAATAGGTTAAGCAGGGAATGACTACAGGTAAGAACAAAACTGGATTGCTATATGACAACCTGACTTGTTGCACATCTAGAAACAATAAAACTGAGAAACAAAATGAGTTAAGTATATTTGGAGACATATCTTTCCTACAATCAAGAAATTTAGAAATAAGCGTGGGTTCCTTTGTCCCGATTCTTTTGTTCTGAAAGATCCAAATAGAAAAACCTTAATGTGGAATCCAACGTGTAGCAGCTGGAGTGCGCCCCCATCCCTCGCGTACGCGTTACCAACCCTTCCTCCTAGACACTCCGCTCGGCCTCGACCATCCGCGCGTAGGCGTACCCAGTGCGGGCGTCCGTGCCGTGGAGGCCGCAGCAGTCACGACGACCACGCACTGGTCCGTGAGCAGAGCACCACTATGAGGGCACCTTTCTCGGGGAGCGTGCCGGCTGCGAGCTTGAAGATCTCGACCCGCGCCAGCGACTTGCCGAGGGAGCAATGCTCCTCGGAGACATGACCAACTGGAATGACGCGAGTTGTATGGAGAGAGAGGTACTCACTCTGTTTCTTTTTAGTCTGCATATAAGATTTGGTCAAAGTCAAACTTCATAAAGTTTGACTAACTTTATAAAAAAATATCAACATCTAGAATACAAAAGTTATATGTTATGAAAATTTATTTCATGATGCATCTAATAATATTGATTTCATAGTGTGAATGTTGATATATTTTCCTACAAAGCTAGTCAAACTTTATAAAATTTGACTTTGACCAAATCTTATACTTGAATTAAAAATAAACGAATGGAGTATAAATAGATGGAAGATGAGAAGGATTAGTGGGGACGAAACAGCGAAGTTTTATTCGTTGAGGGAGATGAAGGAACCTAGTTGTACGCATATTAATTCCCATTGTAATCAAAACAACAGTTTCCTCATTCTCCTCCAGTGGTATTTGCGATCCTTTATTTATGGTTATCGGCGGAACCAATGCATGCTTTTGCATGTATTTGTGCATAGGCTAGTGGATGGACGATTTGCACGCAGAGTCTACCGACATGCTTTTTTTGCTAATTATTATTTCTTGCACGCTGGAGGCTATCAAAGTTTATGCTCACGATTGTTAAAGATGGAAGGCTGCATGTCTCACACTGGATTGGTGAAGAAGTATGACATGGCGGACTGCTGATGTGGACAGGCTGCATGTCAAGAGAAATCAAGTAGTGGGGAGCTCCTATTTACTCCCTCCGTTCCTAAATATTTGTCTTTCTAGTGATTTTAACTAATGACTACATACAAAGCAAAATGAGTGAATCTACACTCTAAAATATGTCTACATACATCCGTATGTTGTAACAATTTGAAATGCCTAAAAAGACAAATATTTTGGAACGGAGGAAGTAGATATAGTAGATTAACCGCCTCTAGACAATTGCACCCGACATTAATTGCAAAGTTATGTCAAGGGAACCCCCCCTGACCAGGCCTCGAAGACAGGCCCAGTGGCAACCAAGCGGGCCAAGAGGAAGGGCAAGCCCAACCAGCGAGTGGTTGGACCCGAGTGGACGGCATAGCACCTATAAGTACCCAGAGTGAGAGTGGTTAGGGCATCGATTGATCAGCCTCTAGATCGGCCGCCGTTGGGCGTGTATCCTCCTCCCACCTCCGGCTCTTATCCCCGATCCCCTTTCTTGCTGTGAACCCTAGCCAACTTGTATCTTAAATTGGTGAGATCGAGACATAATCCAGCGCCTCTCACCTAGGACCGTAACATCTGGTAATCAGAGCCTACAGATCCACCCAAATTTTTCTCTCCGCCGCGCGGATCTGGCGCCGACGCGCTATCGCAGCCTCCAGCAAGTGATGGCGGATTTGCATCTCCAGAAGAAGATGGAGGAAGCGGCGGCCGAGCGCAGTAACATCGCCAAGGCCCTGCTCGGGATCCAGAAGAGCCTGGATCAGATCACACCAGCAGTGGCGAAGATGGAGCCAGCGCTTGCCTCGCTCGAGCCGGTGGTCCAAGATCTCGCGGCCTGGCGCCCCGGCGTGGACACCGTCGTGGGTCAGCTGCAGGCAGACCTGGGCGACATCCGTGCCCAGCTGGAGAAGATCGCGCTCTACACCAACACTACGGACAAGGCCAAACAGTCCTCGACGCCGGCAACGGCGGACGCGCCAGAGCTCGGGACGAACCACAGTGGCGACGGCCACGGGCCCGCTGGCCACCGCAGGACAACTCTTACTCGGGCACTGGGCGGGGGAGGGCCTTTCCTCCCTGCACCGGTCCCGGACAATGGTACGTCACGAACGCCTCCCCGTATACCCTTCCCCACTGTTCCAATCCCTCCACCGCCACCATTAGACTTTGGCAACAGCTCCTTGGCTGTATCCCCTTCTCGCCATCAACATAATCATGTCGACTGTCCGGGGTTTGATGGAGAAAACCCCACGGGGTGGAGGATTCGTTGCGAGGCCTACTTTCGGGTGTGCGGGATCGATCCCCCGGTGTGGATTGATACAGCAGTGGTGCATTTCACGGGGGCCGCTGCGTTGTGGCTGGAATGGTCACAAATGCATCTTAAAAGCCCCAATTGGGAGTCGTTCTGCTCCTTGGTGCTAGATAAGTTTGGGAGATCCGAATTCCAGCACTTACTGCGTCGCTTCGCCAAAATTAGACAGACTGGAACCGTGCTAGAATATGCAGAGCAATTCAATGTCATTATGCATAGTCTCCTAGCGCATCACAGTTCGTGGGATCCCCTATTTTTCACAACCCAATTTTTAGAAGGTTTATCGCATGAGATTAAGATTGCCGTTATGTTGCATCGTCCCCAGGATTTGGAAACTGCTGTTTCTCTGGCTGCCTTGCAGGAAGAGGTGGTCGATATGATACGACAGGAGCAAGAGGTGGCGACTGGTCATCGACAAACCAGCTCGTCGCCGCGCGGTGGGCGTTACACGAGCAAAGCGCCTACGGCGCTACCCCTGAGCTCTGCAGCAACATCGACGGGCGGTCGGTCGGGTAATTCGTTGCCGTCCCCCACACCGCTCGACACCAGGCGAGGATTGGACATCGCCAAGCACACGATCAACGCGAGTACATCTACGGACGACAAACTCAAGGCTCTTCGGGCATTTCAGAAAGCGCGGGGATTATGTTTTACCTGCGGCGAGCAATGGGGGCCTGGCCACGTTTGCGCTTCCACCGTGCAGCTGCATATCGTGGAGGAGCTAGTTGGGATGCTGTCGCCACCACAGTCACCTGAACCACTGCCCAACCAGGTTGAAAGTTCAGAAGACGACTTGTGTCTCCTCTCAGCAGCAGCTATCAGTGGTACAGAAGCTCCGAAAGCCTTCCGGCTGAATGGGAAGATTGGCAATCAGATTTTGCTCATGCTGGTGGACTCGGGAAGCTCTCACGGCTTCATCAACAGTGAAGTGGCAGGGGAGTGGCCGGGAGTGCAGCCCATGCAACACAGCCTCAAGGTGAAAGAGGCCGATGGTGCCATTACAGTCTGCGACCGGGAACTGACAGGGTGTGAGTACACCATCCAAGGGGTGCCGTTCCAATCCACCTTCAAATTGTTTCCGTTGGGTTGTTATGATGTGATCCTCGGGATGGACTGGCTGGAATCCCGTGGACCAATGGCGGTCAATTGGACAGCGAAGCACATGTCCTTTGAGCATCAAGGCAAAGAACTGCAATTGCATGGAATTGGGCAGAAGGAGGTGCTCTGTCAAGCCATCTCGTCCGCGCAGATCAGCCTGTTGCAAGCGCGTACTGATATTGTCCATGCCCTGTTGGTGGCAGAGGTGAAACCAGATATAGAACAACATGAAGTTCCTGTGCCTATTCAACAACTACTCGAAGAATTTCAAGAACTATTTGATGAGCCGAAAGGGTTACCGCCAGCGCGAGAGTTCGACCATTCCATCGAGCTAATTCCCGGAGCCCAGCCAGTTAACGTACGACCGTACAGATACAACCCAGCTCAAAAGGATGAGATAGAAGCTCAGGTTTTGGAGATGTTGAAGCAAGGGATCATCCAAGTCAGTCACAGTCCTTTTTCTTCACCGGTCCTCTTGGTGCAGAAGAAAGATGGGGACTGGAGGTTCTGCATCGACTTTCGGCACCTAAATGCAATTACGGTCAAGACGAGATATCCCATACCAATCATTGAAGAGCTCCTCGACGAGCTATATGGATCTCGAATCTTTACCAGCCTGGACTTGAGAGCGGGGTACCACCAGATTCGAATGCGACCCGGAGATGAAGCAAAAACAGCCTTCCAAACCCATCACGGCCATTTTGAGTTCAAGGTGATGCCATATGGAGTTACAGGTGGCCCTTTCACCTTCCAGAAAGGTATGCACATTGTGTTGGGTCCTCTTATTCGCAAGGGAGTGCTGGTATTCATCGACGACATTCTCGTCCACAGTAAGACCATGAGGGAGCATGTTCTGTTGCTGCGATCCGTGTTCCAGTCGTTGAGAGAGCACGCGTTCAAATTGAAACTGAAGAAGTGCTCATTTGGACAGCCCCAGCTGCGTTACCTCGGACACGTGATCAGCGCCGAAGGAGTCCGTACTGACCCTCAGAACATTGAGAAAGTACAAGCATGGCAGCCACCTGCGTCAGCGAAAGAGCTGCGACAGTTTTTGGGGCTCGCAGGATATTACCGGCGTTTCATCAAGCATTACGGAGTCATTAGCCGTTCTCTGACGGACCTGCTTAAGAAAGGAGTCCCCTACGTCTGGACAGGTGTTCACGACCAAGCATTCACCACCCTCAAGACAGCGCTGACAACAGCTCCAGTACTAGCACTTCCGGATTTTTCACAGCCCTTTGTGATCGAAACTGATGCATCCGATGCGGGAATCGGTGCGGTGCTCATGCAACGACAACATCCCATTGCTTTTCTCAGTCAGGCGTTGGGCCCGCGGCAGCGCGCACTGTCAACCTATGAAAAAGAATGCCTCGC
The DNA here is from genome assembly GCA_032464435.1 of Aegilops umbellulata. Lineage (NCBI taxonomy): Eukaryota > Viridiplantae > Streptophyta > Magnoliopsida > Poales > Poaceae > Aegilops > Aegilops umbellulata. The sequence continues at coordinate 8,987,102 of CP136058.1, read as the reverse complement.
AATTCTCCGGGCAGTGGACAAGTGGCGCTCATACCTGCTGCTCTCTAAGTTCACTATCCGTACTGACCACAGGAGTCTGTCATGCCTCGATGAACAGCGACTTACCACACCATGGCAACACAAGGCTCTCTCCAAACTTCTCGGGTTGCATTATAAGATTGAATACCGCAAGGGTGCCACCAACTTAGCGGCGGATGCATTATCGAGACGCCAAGATGCAGCGGTAGCAGCAGTTACAGAGTGTGTGCCTGTGTGGCTGACAGAGGTGAAGCAAGGATACCAAAATGACAGCGCGTGTTCCAAGATGTTGGCTGCAGCTGCGGTTGGGGCATCTGTGCCAGAGCCATTCCAGGTCACTAATGGTCTCATTCGATACAAAGGCCGAGTGTGGTTGGGCAACAATACGGCCACACAACAGAAGATCTGAGCTCCATGCAAGTGCTTTGGGCGGCCACTCAGGAGTGCATGCAACCTACAATCGCATCATCCGGCTCTTTGCTTGGCCGAAACTGAAACAGACGGTCAAGAAATTCGTGGCAGGATGTGCTACATGCAAACAAGCCAAGCCTGAGCACGTGAAATACCCCGGGCTGTTGCAACCACTACCAGTCCCGGAGCACGCATGGGAAATGGTGACTCTCGACTTCGTGGAAGGGCTCCCTACCTCCAAAGGCTACAACTCCATTCTAGTGGTGGTTGACAAGCTCACTCGGTATGCGCACTTCGTCCCCTTACGACATCCATTTTCTGCTCTGCAAGTTGCAAAAGCATACATGGAAAATGTGTTCAAGCTGCATGGGCCGCCAGACAAGATGGTGTCAGATAGGGATCGCATCTTCACCAGTAAAGTGTGGACAGAGTTGTGCCGGCTGACTCGCACTATGCTCAACATCTCTTCGGCTCGGCACCCTCAGACCGATGGAACCACGGAACGAGTCAACCAGTGCATGGAACTATATTTGCGTTGCTTTGTGCACAACTGCCCCAGCAAATGGTCTGAATGGCTAGCATTGGCTGAATTCTGGTACAATACGTCTTACTACTCGGCGCTCAAGTCATCTCCGTTCGAAGTGTTGTACGGCCACAAACCCAGGTTCTTCGGGATCACCAATGTGGCCGACGAATCAGTGACTGACCTCGCGTCATGGACAAAAGACAGAGCGGCTATTATGGAGTCGCTGAAGCAGCATCTACATCGAGCCAGACAGATCATGAAGGACAAAGCAGACAAGAAACGATCTGATCGCACCTTTGCGGTGGGCGATTGGGTCTATCTCAAGCTGCAACCCTACGCCCAGTCGTCCGTCGCCGTCCGAGCTAATCACAAGTTGGATTTTCGTTACTTTGGTCTATTTCAGGTACTGGGACGCGTCGGAGAGGTGGCATACCGGCTGGACCTGCCGGAACGGGCGAAGATCCACCCAGTCATTCATGTGTCCCAACTGCGAGCAGCCGTGCCACCCACCACACAGATCCTGCCAGAGCTTCCAGTGCTCGATGAAGACCTGCTACCATTCCAAGTTCCAGAAAGCATTCTGAAGCGCCGAACCGTCACCCGCGGCGTGAAGCAAGTTGTGCAGGTCCAGGTGCAATGGTCTGGGTTCCCTCTCACGCTGGCGACGTGGGAAGATGAAGAAGCACTCAGAACAAGATTTCCGCGGGCGTTGGCTTGGGGACAAGCCAAACCTCAAGGGGGGAGGAATGTCACGGGAACCCCCCCTGACCAGGCCTCGAAGACAGGCCCAGTGGCAACCAGGCGGGCCAAGAGGAAGGGCAAGCCCAACCAGCGAGTGGTTGGACCCGAGTGGACGACATAGCACCTATAAGTACCCAGAGTGAGAGTGGTTAGGGCATCGATTGATCAGCCTCTAGATCGGCCGCCGTTGGGCGTGTATCCTCCTCCCACCTCCGGCTCTTATCCCCGATCCCCTTTCTTGCTGTGAACCCTAGCCAACTTGTATCTTAAATTGGTGAGATCGAGACATAATCCAGCGCCTCTCACCTAGGACCGTAACAAGTTACTCCATTATATCACCAAAGATAAGCCTTCACGAAGAGCTGAGAGTTCACTCTCCAAAGCAGCATTGCAAACAAGGATCTGCAGGCACACACTAAAAATAATAGCAGCTTCATGGTCACGAAGAACCAGGTCAGCACACGCAGCACCAAAGTTTTGATTACCGCTCGATATTTCGAGTTACCGAGCCCCCCCCCCCCCCGGGGGGGGGGAGGGGGGGTGTAAATGGGTGTTTCGAGCAAAAAATCGGTATTTTCTGAATTTAAACAACCAACCTATAGTTAAGTAGCGTGGAAGCTGATAAAAGACACCTGTGAGTCAATGGTCTAGCGGTTCTTGCGCCATAGCCTATTCGCGCAGTGTCATGTGTTCGAATCCCGTTGCTGCCATCTCACAACAACAATAGTCATGTTCAGGAATAGTTCTGAACTTCTCATGCCAGGAAGATCCCACACGGCTATGCTTTTACAACAAATCTCACAACAACAATGCATTCACTTATATGAAAAGGAAAATTTTGACTACAAAAAGACAAGTCCATATGGCCTTACCTCAAAAGCACATAATATAAGTCCATCACAGCTCAAATGGATTATTTTACATGACTACTACAACATAACTGCACTATAACCAGTGCATTGAACTTCTCGTCCATCTTCTCCATCGACAACAACAATAGATGGACAACATGCTTATTTTAGGTCCCACCTTAATTATTGTGCGCAAATCTAAATAGGCTTACACTTGGAATCAGGGGCACTACTAGTTATTAGACAATCTTTGGAACAAGGTAGAGTTTCTCATTTCGGCGAAGCATCAGCCCGAACGTCTCGGCCATACTAACCTTTCCACCAGTACCATCTTTCTCATTGGGAACCTCCCAATCAAAATGGTACATGAGATTTACTAGCATGATCTCCATTGTTGCAAGTGCGAAATTTGCCCCGGGGCAAATCCTGCGTCCGGATCCAAATGGCAGATACTTAAAATCTTGACCCAGGTTGGTAGATTTCTCCTGACCATCTTGTAGGAACCTCTCGGGCATGAAATCCTCTGGTCTCTCCCAAGCCTTTGGGTCTCTCCCGATGGCCCAACCGTTCACAAGGATACGTGTTTTGGCGGGTATGTCGTATCCGTCGATGTTGCAATCAGCGGTGGAGTAGTGTGGGAGGAGTAAAGGACCTGGCGGGTGCAAGCGCAGGGCCTCTTTCATGGTTGCCTTTAGGTAAGGCAGGCTGCTGAGGTCCTCCTCCGTAATCATGTCCAACTTTTTTCCCTTGGACGATGCAAACGTCCTTACCTCGGTTTGTAGTTTCTTCATAACATGTTTGTTGTTGATAAGCTCAGCCATGGCGTATTCCAGCACCAGATACGATGTTTCTATAGCTGCCTCAAATATGTTCTGGTAAGAACAAACAAAGGGTCAAATTTTAATTAGTATACATATCTACCACCATGTATACATGTGTTGTGTACTAATAAGTAATAATTAGCTATATATACAAAAACGTGGACACTATATATGGATTTTTAGGGGCTATATGTAACTTTTAAATCCACCTTGGAATTTACAATGGAAAAACTGTATATAACTTTCACAATGGGAAAACTTTATATAACTTTTAAATCAACCATGAATTTGCAATGGAAAAAACTGTGTAATAAGTAAATTAAAAAGAAACAAGCACGCACCATCAAGAGGGACTTGACATTATCGTCGGTTAGACCGTACTCGTGCTGTAGAGAGAGGAAAACATGGATGAAGTCGGCAGAATTATCTTGCTTCAAGTTGATGTGCTCCTTGATGACCTCTTCCAGCAAGGCGTCCCACTTGTTGAGGTGTCGCTGAACCTTCCAGCAGACCAACCTGAAGAGAACCTCCGTCAGTGGCCACCTAGGGATGAAGTTCTCAAGGTTGAATCCCACGAGAAGGTCGACGTTAGTCTCGGTCATCTCTCTGAAGAGTGTGTTGCGGCCTTTCTTCCGGTGGGTCGCTCCCAGCACCGAGCGACTTACGACGTCGTTGGTGTAGGCGGCCAGGAATTCGCTCATGTCCACTGCTGTGGATGGAGCGTTGGTGGCCGCCTCACGGATCTTGTTGACGACGAGGCACACCTGCACTAGTATAGTACGTTAAAAGCCAGCCAGCCAGCCAAATGAGTAGTGGTTTTCACTTTGGGTTTTAGAAAAATGTCAGCAACAATCAAAATCACCGAAATTCAATGAATTTCAGTGATCTCGTTTGCATTTGCCCAAAGGGCCCAAATATTCACACGAGCTTAACCAAATATTTTAACCTTTTCTAAAAATATATAGGAAAATATTTGAAAAATCAGAAAGGTGTGGCTACTCTCGTGTGTACTACACCCAAGTTTGCAAAAAACCAAAAAACCAGTATCAAACAAGGTCCAAAAAATATAAAAATTTGTGACATCAAACCTTATCATATGTTTATGGTTCTAGCAAAATTTCATCCAAAACTAACATCTGAGGAGCTCTCGCCAAAAAGAACAAAATCACTGCTCAAACAGTGCGCAAAACTTGGAGGAGCGATTTTGTTCTTTTTGGTGAGAGTTTCTCCGACGTTAGTTTTGGATGAAATTTTGCAAGAACCTCGAACATATGATAAAGTTTAATGTCGTAAAATTTCAGATTTCTTGGATTTGGTTTGACACGGTTTTTTCAATTTGAAAATTCAATCTCAAGAAAATTTATATGTTCTACTGAAGTTGCTGAAATATTTTGACCGAACTGAAATCTAGTCAATTTTATTGAAATCTCACTGAAAGTACTCTAAAGCTCTTTATGGTATGGACTTTTACAGGCGTTGTTTGGATAGGCAGAATATAGAGAACGTGATCTCTACAAAACAGGGAAACAGTTTAACAGAATAAAGTCTTGTTTGTTTGTTCCAACAAATTCGTAGATATAGCAAACCAGGATCCCCAAAAACCCAGGATTTCAGGTTTATAGAAAAATGAGTATTAGTCGTTTTTCCAAAAACACAATTAGCATATACTTATCGTAACCGTTTCTCCCCGAATCCTGGGCAGGGCTACTTTGTACGAAGCATGCACGACCAGCGTCGCTCGGCGACGGCCAACTCTAGCAGTTGTGATTCGGTGCCGATGAAGGGAGGTAGGCGCGGCGACCTCGGCGTTGAGGGAAGCAGCCGTTGGCGTCCACAGACCACACGTGCTCAGTCTTGACAGCCTGAGTGGAGGCAAGCAGCGTCGTATATGAGCTGAGGAGCTTGCCAGAAGGGCACGGCTGGCTGCCGTCATAGTAGGCGGCGTCAAGCCTATTCAGGGCCCAGTGGATGCAGCTACCGGCGACGTGGGCGTACAGGGCATGCATCCGCCGGGGGCCAACCACCGAAGGAGTTGCCACGAACCTCGTCACGGCTGTCCCGTCACCGTGGGTGGCGTCAAGCCTATGCATGCCGCCAGCGGCGATGAGGGATCAGAGATCAAACCTAATTACGGACGGGAATACGAATGGCTAATTGCTATCAAAAGAAGGCACTGGGCCAACTAGAATTGCGTTTTTCTAGTCCAAACAAGGTTTTCCACAAGCTGATTATTAACCGAAAAATTAGTAAAACCAGTTTTTGCTAAACATCAGCTAGAAACTCGTTTTATATATTCCCGTGGCTAATATCTGCTAGCCAAACAACGCCAAGCTCTTTTACGGTATGGACTTTTGGGGGATCTACTAGAGATGCTCTAATATCAGGATCGTACGGCTGAAGATTGACGGCTAAGTAGGTAAGTGTAGGTACGTACCTCTTCTTGACGGCCATTAGCGAAGGACTGCACCTTCTTGGCGCTGAGCAGGTGCGTGTTGACGAGCTTCCTGGTATGCTGCCAGTACTCGCCCAGGGGGGAGAAGGCGACGTCGGTGGTGTTGTAGCGCAGGATGTGGGAGGCCATGGACCACGGGCGCGACGCAAGGATGTGGTCGTGGGTGCGCATGACGGCCTCCGCGGCGCTGGGCGATGACACGATGACCGTGGGCACGGCGCCGGCGCGGAGGAAGAGGAGGCCATTGTGGCCGTACTTGTCGACCAGGTGCTGGAGGGAGATGTGGGTCTGGGCGCCGATGTGGTGGAGGTGGCCGATGATGGGAAGGCTGCCCGGAGGCGAAGGCGGGAGCCGCAGCTTTCTTGTGGATGCTGACGTTCTTACTGATGCTAGCACTAACATCAGTAAGGGAACAACGACGATGAGGAGTACCGCCGGCGTGGATGTGCCATGGCCGACGGCGAGCTGCAGGTAGTAGTGGGCAGCTTCAAGAGCCATGTTGTCCACAACTGACCAGGAAGCCTACAATGGCTGGGCTGGGTTGGGTTCCTACTCATGCATCTCTCTCTATATATATAAATAAACATGCACAGCCTCAAGCTTTCCATCAATTATGTCTACCGTAATCTGAATGTCACTGCTGGTGCAGTTTTCGCGACAGGCTGAGCCTGAGCGAGGCGTGGCTTACAACGGCCGTAGCATGTATTCACTCTAGCCACACAACTTATTTGCACTTCCATTGATTTTACGTGCATAAATTGTGAAGCCTCGGTTCGGTATCAATACTCTCTGCAAACTGACTGTGTAGCTCATGTTGTCCGTCTGGTTGGACAGGTTCTTTGTCATGCAACTTGTCCATCCGGATTCAAGTTCTAAATCTGGCATGGATGCTTGCACTTTTCTAGATTTATTCTAGATTTTAAAGCTGGTCTATGAGGGACGTTCATTTTCTGTGGTTCGAGGGTCCAGATTAGCTAGTACTACAACACATTTTCAGTAGTATATTGATCAGTTAGGGGCATTTTAGGTAGTCTACTCTGTTCATCAATCTCGTTAGGCAGGTTCACGCATGCAGGTTTCTGCCCGCCATGGCCAAGCCTTCCTCCCATTGTCCAAGTGCCATCCTGTAACGAGTTGCTATGGCCAAGCTTGACATGCGACCTCTCCTTGTCGGCCACGGCGAGCTCCCATGAGGAGGTGGCCTCAGGTGAACCGAAGCTGAAGTCGACGTCGAGCATGTTGCCGGCCGGACACCTCGGGCTCTTGCTGGAGGCCGCACGCATGGCGTCGATCTCCAGCTGGATCCGCCCTGCCGTGCACTCCTCTGCTGCCGTCTACGTTCATCGGCTGGATGAGGCCCAACGCCTCCATACAAAAGGGATCCTCCTCGTGGCTGGCCGGGCATGGACGACGGCCGGCCAAGAAGGGTCTCATGCATGTCAACGGAGAACTCCATGGGCTTGGGGGGCTGAAGCTTACGTTGTTGCTAGGGAAGAACTGAGTGTTAGCGTAGGCGCGACTCATCGCGACAATTTCTTTCTGACAAAGAACGCATTTACGAAGCGAGCACAAGCAGGTTGATTAATACACATACATGTATGTATCGATTCCAGCGGCCGGAGATGCAAGCAGAACGCAGGCGGCGTCGAGAACACACGCTGATCCGATCTCATCGAGAACATACGCAGACGACGCCGGATGCGATGGGATTAATTTAGTTAATTTGATTACCCCTGGTAGGGAATTACCATTATAACCTAGAGCGAAAATTTGACTGATCCATACTAACCGCTGGATCAACTAAATACTACCCATTATTTTGGGTAGTATGATGCACCGTAAAAAATCTCAAAGAATATTATCTCTGCATGTTAATTAATTGATTACTTCTTTGCTTTCTAATCAACGCCATTTCTGGAGTGTTCAACTTGGTGCATAATTCTGTAATATTGTTAAAATGATTTAAATTTAGATCTAGCATCCTCAAGATGATTAAGGATAATAGATAATACCTCGCTCGTTGTTGCGGGAATTGCTTGCATTACATTTTGATGGATTTAGAAATTGAATATTTGATTGTTGCATAGATGTAAAATATTTATGGAATATAAGCAGTGTCATAGGTTTTACATTGAGATAAATATATATAGTGGGGATAATTCTCTTGAGCATATAGGATTTGTGCCTGCGCTCAACACGTGTATTTTATTTTTGTGAGTTGAGCATAAGCTCCGTATAGACCGCCAATATCTCATCGTGGGATGCTCTCTCTCTCTTAGCACGTGTGGCACGAGGTGTTTTCTTAGTGCCGATCCACGACATCATTGCCCGGCTCCATGATGAGATTTTCCAAGTGGTGGTCTTTCCTCCGTCATTATGCTCATGGCATGGTCCATCAGATGCCACCGCAACGCATGCATCTTTGATGGTAAGAGATCGTTCATCTCACGCCTGCTTCATGAGATATAAGAGGAAGCGTGTTTTGGGGCCAAAGTCGGTGTCAAAGGAATGATCCACCCAGTGCCTGAGTTGTAGCCCTGTGGTTTTGTGGGCTGAGCAACCTCCCTTGCCTTCTGTTCTAGTCACCATGCTTACGCCTTTTTTAGCGCACGTATCATGTGATGTACCACCCCTTTGTACTTATTCAAACTTCTTCTATCAATGAAATGAAACACAAGCTTTACGTATTGATGAAAAAAAGCATAAGCTCCATGATGAAATGATAGGTAACATTAAGCCAGCCTCTGCAAAGAACAGAAAATTAGAAGGAAAAAAAAGGGGCAACAGTGGAACAGTACCCTCACATGATGAGTACGTATGCAGTCAAATCACAGGAGAGCAGGGGCCAGGATAACACCCGCGCACTGACCCCAAATAATGCAGTGTCAAATAGCACGCCCATACGCACGCTCACATGGTCACCATGCATGTCCCACGCGATCCTGCAGTAGCAGTACTACTTTCGTCCTGGTTCATTGATCCTCATAATATTTTATGTCAAATTTTGATCTTAGATTTAACTACGCAAGTAGTAGTGCATGTCATAAAAACTATATATCTTTGGATTCGTATTTAAATATAATTTTCAACGATATTATTTTTAGTTACATGCATTAATATTTTGTTAGTTAAATCTGATGTCAAAATTTAGCACAAAATGCGAAGGTGGCCAAAAAATTAGAACGGAGGTAGTACACAGCGATGCAGCGAGCCAATGACCACTGACCAGTGAATGAACACGACAATATGCATGGCCAGCTTTGTGCATGCAGGATCCCACGCGTTGCACGCGCATGTTATTCTGTGATATCTCCTTCCCACCCGGTAACAAATCTTAGCAAAAAGCCAACCGTTGCTATCAACCTCAGTCATAGATATTACAGTAGTAGTATTATTCTGTAATATCACGTTCCCATGCGTGACGGCCGCTACACATAGTGCATGCATGATTGCCCAGATTCCAAATTCGGTCCAGCCGTGGGCACATGCGCCAAGATGCAACGACAAGGCCCAATAATGAACGCATGAATGAAAATTATATAAACTCCAAAAGCCAATGGGGCGCAGGCGGCAGGCGCACATCTTGTCTTCCTTTCTTTTTCGGGTAGATCTTGTCTGCCTGTATGGGGCAAAAGGCTAGCTATGATATCAGTCACTGTTGGCACGTGGAATCAGGTCCAATCGCGAATAAATGATAAGGCCAATCCTGACATTGCCTGGATCTCGGGGCAGAAGTTTTTGTCGGCTAAATTTCGTGTCAAAAGGTTCTCGCGGTAGCAAAAGGGTCAAAACACGAAATTTTTGCTACCGCCAGAACCTCCGGCGGTAGGGTTGCACAGTCTACCGTCGCAGGTTCCGGCGGTAGGTGTGAGTGACGGCCGTCAATCCGTTAACGCCTGCTTACAGACCTACTGCCAAAGTCCATGACCGTAGCCCACACAAACCTACCGTCGAGGTCCCTGGCGGTAGGTTAACATAAACCTAACTACTTTGATGTTGTCTTCAATTTTTTTGCCATAAGACATGACATAAGAAACAATAAGCACAATTTTATAGACATAAGTTTGATCACATCCAAAAAGTTTTGCCATTACGGATTAAGAAACAAGTACCAAATAACATAGTTTGATCACATAATATAGTTTAACCAAATAACATAACATAGTACGAAGGCAACATAAGAAGATTAACAAGTTCAACGGTCATCGACCACATAAAAGGTTTCATCCATAGGCAGCCACACGCATATATAGTTTAGATGATATCGATGACGATCATCATCTTCAAGCCTTGACGGTTGGTCTTCCTGATAGTAATAAGGATGACCTGTCCAACATGAAGATTGTTGTCAACGAGGAAGCTCTTCCACCCATCTGTGCTTAAATTTGTGCGGCCGTCCGTGTCCACGCCGTACGCACAAGTAGTGACGGGGCCCCTTGCGGTAAGGCGTATTCCAGCATAGCCTTCTTCATCATCCTCGATGTCACAACTCTCAGATAGGCTCTTTGGCAATTTCTGAATAAGAAAAACATATCAATTAATAAGTATGGATTATCTAAACTATTAACAATTCCTTGGATTCTACACTAAAAACATACCATCTCATGTCGATCGATCATGGTAGTTGTCAGACGGGTCACGAATGGCGCCCCGATCAACTCAGCACGTGGCAGAAAGTTGTCCCATAGGTTGCACACCTCCTGTTCGCTCAGCCTCACTCTTTGACCACGGATAGCTTGATCGAGTGGGTCTTCATCTTCATAGTCCTCATCAAGTGGTGGTGGTGGCACCATGTTCCTTATATAGTCATTGATTGGATAAAGTTAATTAAACATGAATATTTGTTCTAATGCAAGCAAAACAAATATCTACAATTTTCACACAATAAATCATCACATATGGTGGTGGTGGTGGCTATAAGAAAGACTAAACCTAGGGTTCATCTAGGTTCTAGGGTTCATCTAGGTTCTAGGGTTCATCCAGGTTCTAGGGTTCATCTAGGTTCTAGGGTTCATCATATCAACTAGATAGGGTTCCTTGTATTGCTATAAGAAAGACTAAATCTAGGGTTCATTAACTAGGTTCATCACATTGCAATCATCTAGGTTTAGGGTTCATCATATCAACTAGATAGGGTTCCTCATATGGCTATAAGAAAGCGAAATGATTGACTCAAAGTAATTGGGGGATTGGAGGAGCTTACCTTCCTCTTTCCGTAGCCATCTCGATACACAAAATCCGTGAATCAATGAAGAAGATTGGAGTGGGGAAGTGGAGGAGATGAGAAAAGGGGCGAGAGGAAGAAGAGGGGCGGGTGGCTGGGTGGGGATTAGGGGTTGTGGTGGGGTGGGCGGGCGGCTGGCTTTATAAATACCCAAACCTTACCACCATAGGGCGCGGCGGTAGCCGACCACAACCTACCGCCATCCGGCCCGGAGGTAGGATGCCTCCCCCCACGCCGATCTTCTGTGACCAAAAAATCGAGCAACGTAGCGGTAGGGTTGCGCAGCCTGCCGCCAAGGCCCTGGGCGGTAGGGTGCTACTGCCAAGCGACCTGGCGGTAGGCTGCGCAACCCTACCGCTGCGCAGGTCGATTTTTTGGTCACAGAAGAATGGCGTGGGGGGGAGGCATCCTACCGCCGGGCAGGATGGCGGTAGGTTGTGGTCTGCTACCGCCGCGCCCTATGGCGGTAGGGTGCCTCTGTGTGCATTGTTTGCACCTTCTAACTTCTTTTGTCTTCAATTTTTGGCATACAACATTTAAACAACATATGTATGACATATAAAGCACACAATGTATGATATATGATGCACACACCACAAATCTATAAATAAGGTAGGTTCGATACACCACAAATCTATAAATAAGGTAGGTTCGGTACATAACAAGTTAACGAAACAGTTTCACGAGCAAATTCATATGGTTCACGAAGAAAATATGCAAGTTTTTAGTTCAACGACACGGCAACAACTTCAGTCCTTCCTTCCCCTCTTCGACGTTCGGTCCTTGTTATCCTTGGATCGCTTCTCAGCCGCCGTCTTCTTGCGGGCCGCATGACGTGCTTTCTGAAACGGGGATGGACTCTTCCAGCCCTTCTTCGGCACATTCCTCTTCTCACGCTGGGTTGGCTGAGTTGGTGGAGGTCCATCGTCATCATCGTACTCCTCCTCCTCCTCCTCATCCTCATCGTGCTCTTCCTCTTCTTCATCATGTTATTCTTCTGCGCCCTCTTCTTCCTCTTCCTCTGCATCATCATCATCGTCGTCGTTCTCCTCCTCGTCATCTTGACCCGCCCTAGACGACGAGGGTGCATGGCTCGATGATGAGAGGCTACGCATCGGTGCAGGAGGAAAAACATCCTCGGTGTTTGTAGCGCATCCAAGCAGGCCCACAAGCCGGCGTGCTTTGTTGACGTATTTCTGCAATGATAACGGAAGAACATGTTAACTTCTCGAATGTCCAATGATAACGAAAATGAACTCCGTATTACCTTCACCGTTTCCCTCAACTTTTTCTCGCTAGCTCAAGTCCCAGGGACAGCACTAAGCGCATCAGAGGCATGAAAAATGCTTTTGTTCAGCTCCGAAGACTGGAAAGTAATAAAATGAATCAATAGCATGAAAAGCTGATTTCATCCAACTGTCGGTTCGAAAGAGGTAAAAACAACATACCACTCTGTTCATGAGGGGTCCGTACTCCCTAAACCCGCCTTGAAGCTGTCTGATGCTCTCGTTGTAGGTTTCATTCTCCGAGGCGTCATCGAACAGGTCTTCGGCATATGTTGTCGTCCACTGGGGCCTCAGACGCAGACGATGCTTGATGCCATCATCGTACCACAACATGTGATCCTCGTACGCGTCCCAGTCAATCACTCTCCTCTCCGTGTCTTTGCGTCCTTTCCACTCGTTCCATTCATTCACGTATATCGCATGTTCGGCTTCCCAATTTGTGATTGATTGATTGTTCTTCCTACTCATCCTGCAATGCGTAAGAAAGAATGCAAAACACCCTTCTTTTATGAATGTAAAGCATGAAAACAATAACTTAGAATCGATGAGGATGGCGTGTGGTACTCACTGGTGTAGGTCGTAGCCACCGAGATCGTGGTCGGCTGGTGGTGTGTGTTGCGCCTTACCAAATTGTGCGGCAACGCGCTGTGGCAACTGGTACTCCGCGGCGTAGACACAAATCATGGGCACGATGCACCGGAAGAGAAGCCGGTCCTGCTTGCACATGCTATTCAGCTCGAACCCCCACTGTCGATCTTCATTATACGGCCGCCAAGTAACCTATAACCAAACAATGTTAGGCTCAAGTGAAAGTGTTATAGAAACAATGGTAAGATCAAGTGAAAATGTAGTTCTTATACCTGGAAAGGCGTGAGAGCATCAAGCTCATTGCTGAAGACCTTGTACAAGGCCTTCGATTCGCCCGTGTAGACACGCACCACGTCCCAAGCGTATGCGACGGTCGGGTACCATCTTCGTCATCTCCGCCATAGTACGTCCATGCACGCGAGGGCATCTTCTCCGGATGGCCCACCAAGATTCGCTCCCACATCCAAATGGAGAGGCCCCATACACATCCACACATACCGGATGTGTCTTCCGCTCTCTGGGTCGCGTCGTCAAGCTACAAACCAAGTATAGATGATAAGATGTCAAAATGTAAAGCAACACACGTCTGATATTTGAAAGAAAGTGATATTCACTTACCGAACGGTATAGGTAGGCAAATCCGGCGGCCCCCCAGCCGTACCCCGCATCCCAGTCCTTCAGGAAGTCAAGATACATCCATAGGGCAGAGTTCCCGGAGCAGTCCGGAAACACTACCTCCGTGAGAATGTACCACAGGTAGGCCCTGGAGTACTACTCCACCACCTGGGGCTCGGCATCTTCCGGGCACTTGCTCCGGTGCTCGACGAGCCATGGCAGCGGTATGCCGGAAGTCCGGTTGCTCTTAGTGGGAGGGCAGTCACCGATGAGGCTGACCACCCTCTCGGGCCAGTTCGCCCTCTCCACTCTTCCTGTGAGAGGACGACCCTCCAGCGTAGTGCCGTAATAATCGCCCAATCCTCGAGGGTCACGGTCATCTCCCCGCATGGATGAAAGCTGTGCGTCTCTGGCCGCCACCGGTCGATCAAAGCCGTGAGAGCTGAGTGAACGAGCGTCGGCGGCGTACGCTTGAACTGGAGGACGAAACCCAATAGTCGGGCTCTCCTGAAGAACGATGCGTACCGATCATCGTACTCCATCTTAACCGTCGTCTTGTGAGCCCTCATCTGCAGTGGTGGCAACATCTGTGAAAATCAATAACCAAAGCATAATTAGCATGGACATAATAGTTAGCAACTTGTTTTCATCAATTCGAAAGATTTGGTTGAAAATGCTAATTACCACTCCATTCTCAATGAAACGGGCACGGTGACGCTTGTCGAACCTAGGGTCGAGCATTGTGTACTTTGTGCCGATGTCGTCCACAAGAGGTGGCCTCCTAAAAGAATTGCATAAGCACATCAAAAGATTTTTCAACATGAACTAGAGTTCAACATTAACTACGAAACACATCGATGCATAACAAAAATTGAACCTATGAGTTCAATCTTTAAATAATCATATATCAAGATTATTATGAACTAAATACAATACATATATCAAAAACTAAATAAAATACTTTTATGAAGATGCAATCACCATGGTTTCAATGCATCATAACACATATTTCTCCAACAACATCCAACATGCATAATCTCATTTTTTGTTAAAAAAATGAACTAGGGTTCATCTTGAGGATTCATATACTACATATAAAAAATATATCAAATATGCATCTCCAATATTTGCATCATCCAATACTTGCATCATAGCATCCAATACTTGCATCATAGCATAGGAACATGCATCATCCATCATATAAAAAACCATTCAAATCAATTATGAACTAGGGTTCATATTAACACAACCATAGCATAGGAACATGCATCATCCATCATATAGTTCAAATCTAACACAATATAACATCTAGAATCAACCTAAATCAATCCTAGGGTTAAAAGAAATCAAATAGGAGTGATTTCAAACGAATAATGCGACGAATCGAAAGGTGTTTGATTAAAAATTGTTGGAGGGATTGAAAGAGCTTACTTTTCTTTCTTCGGGGCCATCTCGATCCGCAAAATCCGTCAAGAAACGAGGAAGATCGGAGGGGGGGAGTGGAGGGGAAGAGAGAGGGCGACTTTGAGCAGTTTTGCTCTGTTCTTCGTGGTGGGGGGCGGCTGGGTGGGGGGAGAAGGGGGTGGGGGCGGCCGGCCCGCGGTTTATATATGCCCACACCCTACCGCCGGAGTCTCTGGCGGTAGGTTCAGACAACCTACCGCCGGGTTGGGCGGCGGTAGGGTGTGACGGAGGGGGCACGGCTGCCGTTATCGTGGCTGACGTGGAAAAGTTTGCTACCGCCGCAACTCTCGGCGGTAGGCTATATGATCCTACCGACGGGCCTCCTGGCGGTAGGCAAAAGGGTCAAATCCCGAAATGTTTTCAAACTGGGGTCAGATCTCAATTTTGTTTCACAAAAGGGTCAAAACACGAAACTTTGCCATTTTTGTCCAGGCATCGGTACCGGTACTTTCTATACTATATAAATGGCAAGAAAATGACACAACTCTCAGTGATGAGATCTATGCAAAATTCTATCTTGCTCTACGTGAGCCTTATATGCATATACTATTATTTTCAGATGTCGCGCAAATTCTTACATATGCAAAAATTTAGCCGAGACATTTTGAATAAAAAAGAATGATCACCAACGAGTCACTGGCAGCATTGTCCACCTCGTCGGTGATCGCAATGTTAACCGATTGCTGTTTTGAAGGAAATATTCCAACTAAGCTTGAATTACCCGTCATATGTACAATTACTTGTTCTAAAAGACTGTAGATATTCGTAAAGCTTTACGTGATTTAAGCGCCGGGTTGAGAGGCATGCCCTTTTTTACATTATAAAAAGCTTGATTTTGGAGGATTATGTGCCCTGTGGATAGCTTTGCAAATGGTTGACAAGTCCATAAAACAAAAAAAATGTACGTAAGATACAAAATGTCATTTTCAAAATTGATAAACTTGTAGTCCCTGCCATCTTTATTATACATGACTTGATGAAAGACGAAAGCATTTCTACTGTTCTTGGGAGACTGTTCTTCACACTACAAGAGCTTTTAGTTGACTGCTCGGAAGGGAAAACCACTTTTAGGATTTATGATGAAGAGAATGTCATGTATTTCCCTAAGAAACAAGAACAGAACAAACAATATACATATCCCACCTCCCAAAATAGTTCATTCGGTAAGTGTTCAAAAAGGTGGCTTCCTAAAATCCACATGCAATGATAATAGGGTAAACAAAGTTGATCATGGCAACCTAAGAACTAACGCTTAATGGAAGGTAACCTATCATCTCACACTTCATTATTATGATTTTTTTAATTATCTACAAGGCCTTGTAGACTTTGAAATAAGAAGAAACGTGTTTTTAACAATCATCAAAGACATGAGTGCTTCCTGATATCCGTCACTACAATATTTTGCCAACGTGAATACTTGTTGGGTTCTCAAGCGCAAGGATTTATAGTATCGGAGGAATTCTCCCTCGTTGGAAAACAAGGTAATCAATCTGCAGAGTTCTACTACAAGTGAATGCTAAGCCCAACTTCATTATCATAAACACCAAGTATTTGTTCCCTATGTAATTTCGTGACTTTAAATTGAGGTATGGAGATTGGAAAATGAATCCTTAGTGGAGGAAATTAGCTATTTGTTCTACTTCTCATTGAATAAATAATTTATGAAAGTGCCGTGTGTGCCCAAACTGATTTTAATCTCCAAAGAGGGGCGTATTTTACTAGTTTTCACCACCTAGCCAGTTTTTAAGACTTGAGAAAAAAACTTGAAATCTTTGTTTGTACACTCTATGTGGTTAGGCAGCACTATTAGGTGCAACCATTCAAATATTAGTATCATTTAATTAAAAATTACAATATTATTGATGCTTGCGTGCAAGGATTAGGACGTCTCACGCAAAATGGAATGCTAGAAGGTACAATGATGCAACTAGTTGGTACTCGCTTCTTATTGGCTTTTATGTAATATACCTCCATTAAAAATAATTGAAGTTCTGGGTTTGTCCAAAGTTAAACTTGTTTATGTTTGATCAAGTCTATAAAAAAATATTAGGATATGAAACATCAAATTAGTCTCTCAAGATTTCTTACGGAATATGTTTTTGTACTATGTGTATTTGGTGTTGTAGATCTTTGCATATTTTTCTATGGAGTTGATCAAAATTAAGCAAGTTTGACATAGGACAAACCTAGAATTTTAATTACTTTGGAACGGTGGGAGTACATCTAAGCAACATGTGGCATGGTACAAACCGCATAGTGTATTTAGGGTATCTCCCATGTCATCGATCGAAACGACACACAAATTATCAATGGACATGTACGAACATGTCGGCAGGCAACGGGAAGGGGGGCGGCCATCCAACCCTATGCACCAAATGTCCGCCCTGTGTCCGGTCACCCTAACATGCATATATAGATAAATAGCAATTTATATCACATGTAAATAAGTGCAAACATATGAAATCAACCAAAAAGTGTCGGATGTTCTCAAGTTTTTTACATGCGGACGATCCCAAAAGTTGCATGTTCGGCTGTCCATGCAAATAAACTCATTCTTTTTTGCTTTCCAGACCGGTGGTCTGTGCCAAGTTCTTCACTCTGCGATCAGATCCTCCACGGAGGTTGTCTCCTCTAAATCGTCCGCCAAGCAATTCAATATCCTATCATGGTAGGCCTGCATGATCTTCGCCGCATCAAGATCTAAGTATGATATCTTCATGGTCAACATGTTGGTGTCCTCCAAAGCGGCCGCGAGCTAAACCTTCTTATCTTCAAGCTTGATCTTCTTCTCTTGGACCATGATAAACTTCTCAAACCTCTTTGCCTTCTTTTCCTCCTCTCTGTCATTGTGCTTGACGCATGTTCCCTCCTTCTTCTCCATGATGTCCTGAAACCTCTCCATCATCTTGGTCATCGCCCCTTCTCACTTCTCACTTCTCCCACTTCCTCCCTTGATTCCTAGCCATCCTTTTTGTTGGTGCAAGGCCTCCTTTTGTTGGCACCATCTTCACCTACATCGTGCATGGTGCGCATTCTTGGCGGAATTGGCATGTGGTGCGCATTCAACTTCAACTAACAATGAATGAAGAAGAAATGTTTATTCTCTGCCTCCAAGAATAGTGTGACTGCATTTGAGCCTAGAAAAAAAGAGATCAACCAGTTGCATATCCGGCGAAATGATCAACATAAATTGCATATCCGGCCAAATGACCGACACACATAGAGCGACAAAAAACTTGCAGTCTCTTGGCATGCCGCTTGCCGGACTTGCAACTGCTTGTAATAGTCGCAATACTTGTTGGTGAGCAACTTTGAGTTGAGCTCATGGATCACTCATGTGCAATGCGGATCATAGTACTTGTGCACATGGAACCAAGCATTTACATTTGTCCAAAAGTAGTGCCGCTTTGCTCTACGCCATAAATCGGATCAATGCTTGGGGCCAAACATGAATCAGCCAACAATTCATCCTCCTTCAAGTTGAAAATTTCTCCCCTTGTCTTCTTTGGGTTCGCACTCAGCGGCGACATGTCCTCGGGATCACCATCTAATTGGTCGTCGTCCAGCTGCTAGGTCTGTTTTTTCTAGGTGTCCGACATATGGGTGTGCGTCTGCTAGGTGTCGGTAGTCTCTGGCTGGGACTCGTTCACTTGCACCTCTTCATGGACATCGACGTCGTGGATCATGTTCATTGGTGCCCAGTTCATACATTCTAGCAAAAAGAGATCATGCACTGTCGGGCGTGGAAGCCGACATCCACGAACGAACAAGTAACAATGACCAAGACTCCGTGAAGGTGTACTCCAAGCTAAGGTCGACGTCGTATGACACATCATGGCCGGCTATGATGGTGGGCATGGACTATTGTTGCGGATTGAGCTGCGGGACAAGGAAGCAGTATGTCGGATGCAACTGCGCTGGCGCCAGTAATTTCATGATCGGCACCCACCGATTCGCATGCTTCACCTGAGGAGGTACTGGGTCACCGGATGCCGCCAAAGTTTCCTCTCTGTTCCTCTATTTGTGAAGGTGGACGGTGTGTGTTGCCGTGTTGATCTCATGGGTGGCCACCACCAACGGGTCCTTTGGCTCTAGCGGGAACATCTTTGTTAGCACCTCCTCCGGCTTCATCGCGGCAGTGAACGAAGAAATGTGCTAGAAATGGGGAGGATGGCAGCGACGGTCGGAGCGAAGCCAGTGGGGGAAAGGCGGGATTTCACGCGGAAATCATGTGAATCCGTACAAATGTATAGGCTCCGCCTCAGTTTGGGGGTCCGGAGTGTCGAACTCCTACGTCGCAGCTGTCTGGACATTCGCAAACCTTCCACAACCTTGCTTCTGGTTTGCAGGAATTCAGATGTGCAAACCAGTATGTGGATGTTTGATGCACGAAGTTGGATTGTATAAAGTGTCTGGACCATGCGGTCCAAACAGTTAACGGCTTTTTGGTGGCCGGTGTTGGAGATGCCCTTACTTGTTTTCTAAAGTACAATATATAGTAAAAATAACATTTATGTATGCAAAAATACACACATACACATATGACTTTGACTTCTATAAATGTTTCTCGGGCACTAAGCACATTAAACCCATTGTTATTGGTGCACCACAAAATAACGAAAAGTGAGAAATTAATTTATACTATCTCCATCCGGGTTTATTAGTCATCCTCGTATTTTTGAGCTAAAGCTTGATCGTATATTTAGCTAGCAAATTATAATTATATGTAGGAAAAATAATATCATTGAGAAATATGAATCTAACAATATAAATTTTATGTCATATAAGTTATACTTTCCTAATCAAATCTAAGGTCAAAGTTTAGCGCAAAATAAGAAGGGGACTAATAAATCCCGATGGAGGCAGTATGAATTAAGACGCTATTTCATGCACCACAGAAAAGAAGAGGAGACATAAATTTACACTTTGCTTTAAGACAACCGGCCACTATGCAGTCAATCCCTAGGGTAAAACATCTACACAATGCCCTAAAATGAACTCGTTAGATGTATCCAACTCAACACTGGTAGATGTATCCCGCTGCACGAGGGCACTCCCAATGCTAATCTGTTAGCACGAGTTCGTACCAAAAATGCTAACGTGGATACGGCCTTTACCATGTTTCTCTACACAGTGTAATTAATCCTATGATCGAGTGTGGCTTCTTTCCCTACTTTTTCATTCTTTTCTCGTCTCTACAACTTGGCCACAATACTAAGACCACATGTCGTCTTTAAATCAATTGAATGCAACATCACTTATAAAACGACACCTAAGAGACAATGCAATGGTGAGCTTGTCTCTAAAATTTATCAACACCTAGAACAACGAGTTACTCCCCTCTGGGTCTACCAGGCCTCATCTTATTTTGGATCAAAGTTTGACCTATAAATTTAACTAATAAAACATAAACTATATATCATAAAAATTATACAGTGGGAAACCTCTTTTATATATAAATTGGAATACAGCTTTTTAGGATATACTTAAAATGTATTTATTATATAGATGGTCAAAGTCTGGCCTAAAATAAGAGGGGGCAATACACCCGACAGGGAGCAAGAGCCAATGCATTCAGAGCGACCTGATAACCCTAAGAGCATCTCTAGCAGACCCCGCATAAGTGGTCAAACCGGCAAAATTTTTGCATTTTACAGTTTTGGGTCAAAAAAGTGTCCAGAACAGAAACCGTAAAAGTGGTCCAACCCGTAAAATTTTTAAGAGCCACCGCAAATGCACACCCGAAACCCTTATCTTTGGAGGTTGGAAGGCCGAATTTAGGGGGTCGCGTATACCAGTCAAACCTCGTCGGAGCAAACACGCCGCCGCGGAGTTTGCCAGAATCCACCCTAAACTCGCCGGAATTCATCACCGCACACCGGAAAAGGCCGCTAGACGCCGCAATTGCTCGCCACCGGTTCGAATTGGACGAGCTCGACATCGTCGTGGCCTCCCATGACCTCAGCCTGGCCGCCGGAATCCTCCCGACGCGGCAGGCAAAGGGGCACGGCTCGCCTGGCAATAGAGCAAGGCGCGGACGACGGAGGCGACGGGGCGTGGCCGGCAAGGCTGGGCGTGGATGACGGAGGCGATGGGGCGTGGCCGGCGAGGCTGGGCGCGACCGGCGCGGTGATGGAGCGCGACCGGCAGGGTCGGGGCGCGACCGATGGACGATGGGGCGCGGCTGACGGGCGACGGGGCATGGCTGCGGACGACGGGGCGCGGCCAGCGTGGCCGGCGCGGCCGGCTAGAGGAAGGGGCGGCAACGGCCAGACTGAAGGAAGGAGCTCTTTATTCCAGTTTTCCAGTTTGTTTTATAGTATCTGCTCGGCCGCGCTAGTTTTCGACCCGCAAACGCGATCTTCGTGAAACTGCAAACGCGTTTTGCAGGTCAAGTTTTTGCTGGGTCTGCTAGAGTTGCTCTAACACCATACATACTCCACATTCCTACACCTAGGGCTTGTTTGGTTGCCGCTCCAACCCAAGCTGACTCAATGAGGCCTAACTCAATGAGGCTTGGCTTAGTAGAAACAACCTAAACCCAACATCTGCAATTTGTTTGGTTGTCTGCATCTTGCTTGCCTGCATTAGGGGACAACTTACCGCACGTTTTTTGGTTGCCTGCATTGTCTCAACTCACACATAAGCAGGCTATTTGGTTGCACACAGGGTGTGAGGTGTGCTAACCTTGTACCCTATGTAGTGAGGTTACCTTTTGCACGATCACATCTACCACACCAACACCACAGCACTGCAATGGCGACGAACTGCATGATGATGATCAAAGTCTTCACTCCAACTTATGGCGCCGCCTTGCCAACTTCGTCCTTGCATGTTTGCTTTCTCACAAACTTGGCGTAAGCTTCTTCTGTCGCCTGCCTAGTCTTAAAGCCTCGGTGGATGTCGTCGTTGTACCTTGAAACTTGTTGGTTGCAAGCTTCCCATGAACTGTACACCCCTAGTTTCAACCCGACGAACACCGCATACCACTTGTCCTAGCAGTGCACAAAGAGCAACTGTTCAAGCAGCAAGCAATGCAGCAATCAAGCAGCAAGCAATGGAGCAGTAGAGAACTGGTAAGCATGCATGATCATATGGCATAGGAAGTTCAACCAAGCACTATACTATGGTGTCATCCTATCATCACCGCATCCAAAAGAGGGTATCATCCTAGCACCGCAAGTTCGTGATCACCCTGAGGATCAACCGTGAGGGGTTAGTATATACTCCCTCTGTTTCTTTTTAGTATGCATATAAGATTTGGTCAAAGTCAAATTTGTTTAACTTTGACTAAGTTTATAGAAAAATATATTCACTATATGAAATCAATATTGTTAGATGCATCATGAAATTAATTTTCATACCATATAGCTTATTGTAGATGTTGATAATTTTTTTTACAAAGTTGGTCAAACTTTACAAAGATTGACTTTAACCAAATCTTATATACAGACTAAAAAGAAACGGGGGGAGTACCACCGCACCAAAATATACAGACCATCAAATTGTTTTCAAGCCCTAGCTACACAAAATATACGTCATCATCGTCCTTGTCGCCATCGCCATCGTCGTCGAAGATCATGCACACGGTAACCAGCAGCAAGCTCTAGTAGTAGTGCTTTCCCAGCCAGCTCCTGAGCAAGAGCACCCTATGTGCGTCTGCCATGGCAACAAACCCAACACCCTGGGCCTGGTTGCCCAGCAGGTGGCTGAGAGCTACAATGAGAGCCTCATCGCTGAAGCCACCTTGCTCCATGACGGCCCTGTACAGGTCAGGGTGGACGTCGACAGCCTTGCTCTCCCTAATGGAAGTTGCCACCTCCTTCACGGCCTCAGTCATGCTGGTGAAAACACTGATCTTCTCCTCCACCAGGTCACCCCTCTTCCTATCGATGATAGGGACATGCTCAAATGGCTTGTCAGGGCCATTAAGGACTGCCTCTACATCTGGGGTGCCTGGGAACTCTGGCATGGGAGAACCGAGAGGCTCACCGGAGCCCATTGCATGCTTACCGGTTGCCAGCCCGAAGGAGAAGATGTGTCGCATCTGGTTGTAGTTCTGGATGGGTGTGATGAGGAACTCGGCGTCTTTGGGATGCTCCTAAGAAAGAAGCACAAGCGTTGTTAGTTGCGAGTAGGCAATGCCTATGACTTTGCTATGCTTAATGCTTGTCCTAGGGCCCGAGTGCCATGATTTCTGATCTGAACATATTATATTTTTGGGTTTTTATCACTTATGCCACCGGTTGTGTCTCACTACTCAGTTTTGCCACTAGGAATTTCAATTGCTCAAAAATGCCATCGCTTCGTTAGACACATGCTAAAAAATGCCACTGGACATCATTAGTGTGATCTCAAATCTCTTTTGCCATGTTATAATGACATAAATAACTACGGACCACCATGTCAGCTCTCCCTCTATCTCACTACAATAAAGTGTGGGGTCCACTTGATCCCAACAGCGTTCTTATTTTCCTGTAAAATTATTCGCTTGGTTACTCCTCACAAATGGGGCCACACTTATCATTGTGAGATAAAGAGAACTGACATGTGGGTCTAGGTTTATTTTTGTCATATAACATGGTCAACGGGTTTGACGTGAAAATAACAAGGTTTAATGACATTTTGAGCAAACATCTAACGGAACGATGGCATTTTTTAGATATCTAATGGCATTTTTGAGAAAGCATCTCACGGTTCAATGGCATTTTTTAGTAGGTGTAACTTCTAATGGAAAACTGAGTAGTGAGACATAACCGGTGGCATAAATGATAAAAACCCTATATTTTTATGAATATATTTGTGTTCTTGATCATACCCGCAAGTTGTATGCACCTGTTATCATTCTGAACCCTATACGACAAAGTGACAACAATTGGGATACTCTACGGGGATAACGTTAATTTGAGGATTACATGTATTCACTATTAAAAGGAGTGTCTTAATTACCCTTAGTTTCCATAAGGACCCCGCTGCCACGGAAAGGTAGGACAAAAGATGTTATGCAAGTTCTTATTGCAAGCACATATGACTATATACGGAATACATGTCTACATATGATTGATGAATTGGAGCTAGTTTGTTATCGATCTAGGTTATGACCATTGCATATTGAATCTCATCTAAACACCCCATAGTTACTCCATACCTATACTTTTCTGCTATTGTCACGGTTAAATTCACTACTACTCTGCTCGTTACAAACTTGATACTATTTCTGCTACTGTTACTGTTACTCTATCACTATTGCTATCATATTACTGTGCTACTAATAAATTGCTACAAGGAAGTTATCCCTTAGGTGTGGTTGAATTGACAACCCAACTGTTAAGGTTTCTAAATATTCCTTGACTCCCCTTGTGTCTAATCAATAAAATTGGGATGCAATACTATCCTCAAAGTCTGTTGCGATCTACTATACTTGTGGGGCATCGGTACCCAAAGAAGGAGTTGTGTGGGTCGGTCTTGGAGCAACAAGGGACTTTTCAATGCCAGTGATGGGAGTCTCGGTTCTTGGTTCATCACTTGCACATTCAAAATAAATCCATGATATGGGATCCAAGAGATTAGAATCACAAGATGAAGAGTAGAATATTCTTGAAGCAATGATTACAAATGGATTGAGGTGAAATATGTCAGGGGAGAGTTGAAGACATAATATGAGTTGTAAAATTAAACTTCTTGATATGTTCTTTTAATAAAAAAATATTAGTATGCAGTGGAGGAGCTAGAAGAAATTTGTAGGTAAGGGCTAATTTTCCCCATATAAGCCTTCCCATAAATAAATTCTTCAATATTTGGTTCAAACATGGGGGGGGCATTGCCCCCTCAGCTAATAAATACATCGACATCTCCTAGTAAGTTGGTATGTTGAGACCCTTACCTAAATACCCCTTCTGTGATGACCTTGTTTTCCTCCACAAAATAACCCAGGCAAGGAGTGCAAGGATGACCACTAGTACGGCAGCAACCACACCCAAAATTATCTTCTTCTTTACTTCTCCTTCTCTCCTTCTTCTTTTCATCTACATACATTCATACAGTATTATTCAAAATGAAAACTTTAGCTTATAAGAATTAGTAGTATTCAGCATTTCCTTGTGTTATCAACTTACCTTTGTGTGCGTTGGAGGACTATGTGGCAAAATTCTGGATTGGCTCGCCCCTGAAAAACTTGTAAAGGTGGAACTGGTAGCTGCACGATGGCTAAGCTGACCTCTGACCTGACCATCC
Source organism: Aegilops umbellulata (assembly GCA_032464435.1). NCBI lineage: Eukaryota > Viridiplantae > Streptophyta > Magnoliopsida > Poales > Poaceae > Aegilops > Aegilops umbellulata. The sequence goes on along the minus strand of CP136058.1, from coordinate 8,961,872 downwards.
AGTTAAACTGATGGCAGACCACAAATCATCGAGACAATCTCCACACTCTACAGGCATCAAACTCTGGAACAGACTATGCCAAGCCATAGGCGGACTACTTGGTGCCATCTACATTTATCTTGTCGACTGCAGTGGCCAACCTCTCAAACATGTTTGTTGCCAGGCTTGCTACACTAGCAATAAGTGCACTGATTCCCGTGTAAAATTCCTTGCTTTGTACGGTGGCAGTATCAACCCGTTCCACTGATATAGTGCCGACTTGCGATGTCCACTTGATCATGTCGCCATAAATTTGAAGTGTGCAAAGATTGAAAATGAGGGTTACTTCCTTTCTCAGCACACAAGCAACATGTGCCTTCTGGATGGCTTCATCCGTGCAGGTGCTGCATCTGGGGGTTTCTTCACAGTGTGCTAGGGCATAGGTGGCCTCTCCTAACATGATCGTCTATCCCACGAACATTACTGGATAAGTCACCACCTTAGATCGTCTGTCCCGCGAACATTACTGGAGAAGTCACCACCTTAGCTGAGGGGGCATTGGCCCCCTCAGCTAATAAATAGCTCAACCTCTCCTAGTAACTTGGTATGTTCACACCCTTACCTAAATACTCCTTCCGTGATGACCTTGTTTTCCTCCACAAAATAATCCAGGCAAGGAGTGCCAAGATGACCACTAGTACATAGGCAACCACACCCAAACTTATCTTCTTCTTTTCTTCTCCTTCTTAATGGTAGTGGTATGCGCCTTCAAAAGCCATGTCGTCCAGACAACTAACCAGGATGCCTACAATGGCTGGGCTGGGTTGGGTTCCTACTCGTGCATATCTCTGTATATAAATACACATGCACAACCTCAAGCTCTCCATCAATTATGTCTACAATAATCAGAATGTCACTGCTGGTGCAGTTTAGCGCGACAGGCTGAGCGAGGCATGGCTTTCAACAGTCGTAACATGTATTCACTCTAGCCATACAATTTACTTGCACTTCCATTGATTTTCCATGTATAAATTGTGAAGCCCCGTTTCAGTCCCAATACTCTCTGTGAACTGACTGTGTAGCTCATGTTGTCAGGTTTCTTGTGCTGAAACTTGTCCGTTTGGTTGGTCAGGTTCTTTGTCATGCAACTTGCCCATCCGGGGTCAAGTTTTAAATTTGGCATGGATGCTTGCACTTTTCTAGATTTATTATTCTAGATTTTAAAGCTTTACTCATTCATCCATAACGATGTGCTCGTGGGCAGCGAGGCGACAGTACTGACTTCATCAATCTTTCTCAAGATCTGTTAGCTCAGTCTCTTGGGGTACCAGTAGTGGGGTGTATGTGCTTCCGTTCATAGGGGTGAATATGGGTATGTGTTTGTGAGCATCTACATCCGCACCATGTTATTTAGCGAAAAGTAATATTCTCTCCGCATGTTAATTAATGAATTACTTCTTTGATGTCTAATCAACACCATTTCTGGAGTGTTTAACTTGGTGCATGATTCTTTAATATTGTTATTGATTGAAACTTAGATCTGACATCCTCAAGATTCATGTCCATGATTAAAGATAATAGATAATACCTCGCATGTTGTTGCGGGTATTGCTTGCTTTATATTTTGATGAAGTTAGAAAATGAATATTTGATTGTTGCATAGATGTAAATGTTCATGGAATGTAAGTAGTGTAATACGTTTCACATGGATGTTATGGTGGGTCTTTTCCCATGCATGCTAGCATGTTGATTTGGCACTTTTTATATGCATGAGTGCATGTTGAGGTGGTATAGCAACATGTTGAGATAAATAGATATGGTGGGGCTCACTCTCTTAAGCATATAGGATTTGTCCCTGGCGCTAACCATGTGTATTTTATTTTTGCGAGGTGAGCATAAGCTCCATATAGACCCGCAACACCTCATCGTTGGATGCTCTTTCTCTCAGCAAGTGTGGCATGAGGTGTTGTCTTGCCGCCAATCCACGACACCATTAAATTTCCCGGCTCGACGATGTGATTTTCCGAGTGGTAGTCTTCCCTCCATCATCATGCTCACGGCGTGGTGCATCCGATGCCACCACAATGCATGCATCTTCGATGGTAAGAGACCATCCATCTCTCGCCTTCTTCAGGAGATCCAAGACGAAGCGCGTCTTTATGTCAAAGCCGGCGTGAAAGAATAATCCACCTAGTGCGTGAGATGTAGCCATCTAGTTCTTGGGTCTGAGCATCCCCCTTGTCTTCTCCTCTGGTCACCATGCCTACGCCTCCCAGTGCACGTATAACATGATGTACAGCCCCTTTGTACTTATTCAAACTTCTTCTATCAATGAATTGATACGCAATCTTTCTGTATTCACGAAAAAAGAGCATAAGCTCCATACTGAGATGGTCCGTAACATTACAGCCAACCCCTGCAAAGAACGGAAAATTAGAAGAAAAAAACCCATGGTGGAACGGTAGTGGGCAGGATAATGCCCACTGACCCCAAATAATGTAGTATCAAATAGCACGCCATACACACTCTCGCATGGTCATCATGGACGCGTTTGGTTAGTTTTTCAGTGAAGCCTGGTTCAGTGTATACAGGCTCTGGGCTAACATCTGCATGTTGTTTGGTTGCCCGCATCAAGCCCAATTCGCATCCTTCCCGTAGTGTAAATTGCACTAAGCCCAACCTGTATCTGAAAAAAGGGTCAATTTAAACGTTTCTAGCGAGTCAGGCTGAGGGCGCTTTAAATTTTATGTGGGCCAGTTTCTACATATGAGCTAGACAACCAAACAACTCGCTACTTAGCCCGCCAGAGCTGGTTGGGCTTAATGCAGCGTACACAGCGATGCAGCGAGCCAGTGACCACTGACGAGTGAATGAACACGACAATATGCATGGCCAGCCTTGTGCATGCAGGATCCCACGCGTTGCACGCGCATGTTATTCTGTAATAACACCATCCCACCTGGTAACAAAAATCTTAGCAAACTGCCAACCTTTCCTATTACACTCATACTCCTAGATACTTCTATCAAAAAGAAATACTCCTACATACTAGTACTAGTATTATTCTGTAATATCACCTTCCCACGCGTGATGGCTGCATGCATGATTACCCAGATTCCAAATTCGGTCCAGCCGTGCGCACATGCGCCAAGATCCAACAAGGCCCAATAGTGAACGCATGAATGAAAAATGTACTCCCTCCGTTCTCAAATACTTGTCTTTCTAGCCATCTCAAATGGTTACAACATACGGATGTATGTAGACATATTTTAGAGTGTAGGTTCATTCATTTTACTTCGTATGTGGTCACTTGTTGAAATCTCTAGAAAGACAAGTATTTAGGAATGAAGGGAGTACTATAATAAAGTCTAAAACATCTTGTCTGTCTTTTCTTTTTTCGGGTAGATCTTGTCTGCTGTATGGGGCAAAAGGCTATGATATCAGTCACTGTTGGCACGTGGAATCAGGTCCAATCGCCAATAAATGATAATGCCAATCCTGACAATGCCTGGATCTCCGGGCGCGCGGGCAGAAGTTTTTGTCATGAGGCATCGGCATCGGTACATTTTATATACTATAAATGGCAGGAAAATGACATAACTCTTGATGAGATCCATGCAAAATTCTGTGGGAAATGATTCTAATCAGCCCGACCGATCTGGCGCGAGGCATCCGCCACCTTGCATGGTCTGTTTGACCACACACGTCGCTCGCTCTCTCATCCTTTTTTGCAGCAATGATGTTGTTGCAGAATGGTGGCAGCGAACGATGACCGTGCAAGTGTGTGGCGCGGCTGAAGATGTGTTACAATTTTTTGCAACATGGGTCTTGTTACAGAAAATTACATGTGATGGAGATATTGTGGGTCTTGTTGCAGAAAATTATAGAAGAAGAGGTTACGCAACATGGGTCTTGTTGCAGAAAATTAGAGAAGAGAAAATTTTGCAACAAAAGTCTTGTTACATAAAATTAGACAAGAGAAGATTTTGCAACAAAGACCTTGTTACAATAGGAAAGAATACGAACAACTCGTATAAAAAATTGGACGGCTCGTGAGACGGTGGATCTTTAAAAAGTAAAGATCCACCGGCCGACGCGTAGTACGCCCCAAATTCTATCATGCTTTATGTGAGCTTTATATGCATCTATACTATTTATTTTTCAGATGTGGTGCAAATTCCTACATATTCAAAAATTTGGCCAAGACATTCTGAATAAGAAAAGAACGATCACCGACGAGGCGGTGATAGCAGTGTCAATCTCGTCGGTGATAGCACTGTTAATCGATTGCTCTTTCGAAGGGAATATTTCAACTAAGCTTGGAGACCGCGTCGTACGTACAATTTCTTGTTTTATTGGACTGTAGACATTCGTAATGCAATAAGTGATTTAGGCACCGGGTTGAGAGCCATGCCATTTTTACTTTATAAAAATCTTGATTTGGAGGATTATGCCCTCTGTCGATTATTTTGTAGATGGCTGACAAGTCCACCAAAAAATCGGTAGGTATGATACAAAATGTCCTTTTCAAAATTGATAAACGTGTAGTCCCTACCAACTTTACTATACATGACATGCTGGATGATGAAAATATGTCGATTGTTCAACCTTATTATCTACAACGCCTTGTAGACTTTGAAATAAGAAGAAACGAGTTTTCAACAGTCATAGAAGAGATGAGTGCTTCCTGATGTCCTTCGCCATAATCCTTTGGCCAAAAATGAATACTTGTTGGGCTCTGAAGTGCAAGGATTTGTTGTATCGGAAGAATTCTCTCTCGCTGAATACCAAGATAATCAATCCGCGGAGTTCTACTACAAGCCAATGATCAGCCCAACTTCATTGTCATAAACACCAAGTATTTGATCCCTTTTTAAGCCCATGACTTTAAATTGGGGTATGGAGATTGGAAAATGAATCCTTAGTGGAGGAAGTAGTTACTTGTTGTAATTTTCATTGTATATATAATTTACAAAAGTGTCTAGTGTGCCCAAACTGATTTTAATCTCAAAAGAGGGACGTGTTTTACTTGTTTTCATCACCTAGCTGCTTTTTAAGACTTGAGAAAAATTTTAAAATCTTTATTTGTAGACTCTGTGTGGCTAGGCAGCGTTATTAGGTGCAACCCTTCAAATATTAGTATCATCTTATTTAAAGCTACAGTATTATGGACGCTTATGTGCTAGGATTAGAACGTCTCGCGCATTATGGAAACAAGTTTATAGGTAAAATGCTAACGTGTCACATCATTTACAGAAAAAGGAGAAGGGAGTTGTATGTTAGTGGAGATACGACCTTTAGCATATGTTTCTCTATACAATGTGATTTATCATGTGATCCAATCCACTGTGGCTTCTTTCCCTTCTTCTTTTTTTCTTTTTTGCTTCTTCTCTTCTCTCTACAACTAGACCACAATATTAAGATGCACATGTGTCCCCTTAACCAATTGAATGCAATGTCACATAGAAAACGACACCTAATTATGATACAATGCAATGGCTTGTCTCTAAAATTATATCAACACCTAGAATAACACTCTATACTCCATCCTTCCGGGTTTATTAGGCCCTATCTTATTTTGGATCAAAGTTTGACCTATAAATGGGGGGAGGCGTTTTGGGACGCAGTTCAGTGACTTCATGAAGCCAAGTCTCACCGTGACTTACCCACCTCTGTCAGCAATCCATTAAAGATCCGACATACCAGATTTACCCATATTCCGAACAAAATTTCTTAAAGTGTTCAAAAAATTGAAAAAAATCCTATAAAAAATGTTTTGTTTTGTATTCTTTGAAAATTTCAATCCATTTGAATGTATCATTTGTGAATAAACATTTTTTATTTATTCGAGCTCAAAAGGCCATTTAATCACAAACCATACATCCAAATGGGTTGAAACTTTCCCAGAATACAAAACAAAACATTTATGATTTATTGGATTTTTTCTGAACACTTTAAAGTTTTCAGTCTGGAAAATGGGTCAATCTGGTACGTCGAATATTTAATGGATGGTTGATAAAGGGGGCTAAGTTACGGTGAGACTTGGCTTCATGAAGTCACTCAAGTAGCGTCCCTCCGGTGTTTTGGCTCCCGGGAGCATTTCCTCCTGGATGAACAGTATCACAAAAAAGTGGTAAATGTTTTAAAAAAAATTCTGATTTTTGTGGATGTTTGTGCTAGTGTCACGCACATGCTTGATGATTTTCATGCGAGATGGAGCAGTAGTGTTTCGTCGGTGAAATAAATAAATTTGGGGTGACATTTTTGGATAACATTTGGTGTTCAATTTTACTTTTTGCACAGGCCAAAATGTTTAACTGTTTTGCCTAAAACTTTGTAGGTAGCATTTGGATGTGACTATGAATACATAAAAAAATGGTTGGGATCTTTCCGACATTTCAAAAATCATTTTTCGGGCGCAGGAGCACGCGCTCCCGGGAACCAAATTGAATTCTCACTATAAATGTAACTAATAAAATATAAACTATATATCACAAAAATTATACTATGGAAAACCTTTTTTAAATACAAATTCAAAATATACATTTTTATAGTATACTCAATATTTTTTGGTACATAGATGGTCAAAGTCAAGCCTAAAATAAGAGGGAGTAAGAGCCAATGCATGCGGAGCATCTTGATAACCCTGACACCACACATACTCCACATTCCTACAGAAAATTAAAGAGAACCTTACCTTTTTTTGAGCCAATAAAGAGAACCTTACATGGTCCATCCACCTACGCACATGCGCCAAGATCCAAGACAAGGCCCATAATGAACTCATGAAAATTATAAAGGCTAAAGGAAAATAGGGTGTGCGTGATCTTGTGTGTCTCTATGGAACATGGTGCATAATATCAAGGGTGGCATATTTTTGGCAACATATTCGCAGGCACCACTGTTGGCACATGGAATCAGGTCCAGTCAACCGATGATAAGGCCAATCCAATCCTGACATTTCATTCCCCACCATACCACCAAGCAGAGTGAGCAGTGCGAATGAAAGGATTGCTTGTGACCGAATCAAAAGATTTTAGACTATCCCCGCCGGTTCCAAAGTGGGCTTCACTGCCGGATTTTGGTACCGGCAGCAGGCAACCAGCAGTGACTAAAGTTTTGGATTCCGCTGCAAAAAATATCTCGCGGGGCATCGAGATTTTAGGTTATATCTGGCGGTTTTAGGATGATTTTTTTGATGAATTTTGAATTCAAACAAAATTTAATTGAAATTATTTAAAATTCAAAGTTTAGGATATTTTGCTCGGTAAGGAGATTAACTGAATTTTCCACCTGGTAACAAAATCTCTGGTCGATAGCGGCATCACCTTTGAGGCAAAGGTTAAATGTGGACTCAAGCAAATATAGGCATATAGCTATCATTTGTCCTGTTTGGTTGCAACCATCATCAATCGCTTGTTGTTACACATAGTAGCCAAGACGGTTAAATGAGAAGATGAGGCGTCGAAGCTATTCAGTTTGTGGGTTCGTGGGCATGGGAAACATAACACCTGGAGGGGTTTCTGTAAAATGTGTCCCTATATATTGATCTGATGCATCCATTAGTGATCCTACGGATGAGACATGAAGTTTCCAGGTTTTCATCACTAGAGAATTTTCATCAAATATGTTCCTGAGAATATTTGATATTGCTCGAGCAGCAGTTTTCCAAAATTGTAATGGTAGCCACAATCTCATGCATCGAACTCATGCCAAGGAAGCCGCCAACCACAGCGATGTTGTATGGATGTACGATAGGGATTTGAGAGGTTAGTACATAGTCACCAGGCGCATGCATGAAGGAATTTTAATCGACCGAACATGCCTTGTTTCAATTTAACCGTCCCTTTTTATGATAAATGATATTTTTATTGACTTATGGAGCATCAAGGAAATACTAAACATAATAGGTATGCCGTATGCACCCAGCCTCTGCATGACTAGGATGCACACAACCATCACGAACACACGCACACAAATGAAACACGCTTGCAATAGCAAAGTCATACAAGACCGGAGCTATGCATATATGATAAAAAGAAAAAAAAACTCAAAGAAATCAAACATCAATCGACGAAGGACATCAATTACCGTTGCATCAACCATCTCTTGAAACACAAGGATTGCAAGGAAGGTTCTTCAAAAACATCACCTTCAGGAAGGGAACGGCGCATACACGACTCCGTTGCCGGATCCAACCACCGAAGGTTGGATTGTGAGCTTTCACTCTGAAGATCAAGTCTGAAGAAACTCCTAGCAATGCCTTCAACAAGGTCACGATGCAAAACATCGCATTGGCAGGTATTTCAACTAGAGTCCAGCGGCCTAGGGGTTCCCCGCAAGCTCGAGACCAGGTACTTGAGAAGCACCACCAAATCGAAATTCTCTTATGTTGTTGCCTCCACTTCTATGATCCTAGCAGTTCACACACACACACGCAAAGTCATTAGTGAGGGAGGAAGATCACTCTACCGATATCCTAATTCCGGACGCTCTAGCAGCCCCGTACCATCCTCACAAGTGGCAATCTGTGAATGATATGCATCAAACAATGCCAGCACATGCGATCACTTGTTCCCCATCGCTTCCAGCAGCCTAGGATCACGATGGCGATCGTCTGTCCGAACAGAAGACCATGATTGCCGCCCGTGAACTGGTAGACCATGGGATCGATCGCTGTCTCTAGCGCAAAACTGACCTCCGCCATGTGCTTGCTTCTACACAAACTTCACTTGTCTCAAGCCATTGTCCTTACTTTGCATCACGCTGCCATGCGCAGATGACGAGAAGGACCCCCACCACCATAGGAGCTCCTGGTCCGCAACCATCACAACAAGAGCTCGAGGAGAATGCTACCACCAAGAAAGCGTCGCGCCGCCTACTCAGTCCAGTGTCAATTGCAACATGGACATAACGAGTGCCACTGTGAGACTCGCAGCGGTAGGTCGCCGCACCCTGGATCTGTAGCCGCATTGGCCATGGTCATGCAACAGGATCGCCATCATGGACGATGTGGCCGCTCACCTAGGAGCCAAACCTGCATAGGCATGGACCGCCTGGATCGAGGTTGCCAAGCCCGGAGCCATTGTCGGGCCGCTGCGAGGCAACGCCAAGCAGTAGGGGAACCACCTACCCAATTTGGGGGCGAGACCCTCCAACGCCGCTGCACACGCTAGCGGTACGATGGAGAGAAAAGGCGCCAACAGGAGAGGGGCTAGAGGTGGCCACTACGGTTCCTTTCAGGTCACTCGCACGAGAGTGACATGGGAGTGAAGAAATGTGCCTTCCTGGCTAAGGGCATCTCCAACATGGATCACCAAAACACTGGCAAATGTCCAGACTGAACGGTCTGGACGCTTTTAGGTCTCCAACACGGGTCGCCAAATTGAGCCAGACTAGTCCTTGACATCCGAAATCCCATAACCCAGTCCCAAATTGAGGGGAGCTCTCGCAGAATCGAGACGTCCGCCATGTCGTACTGACACTGATGTTCCACCAAAGACTCCACCTTTAGCCCATGTGTTTTTCACAAACCCTTAAACTCATTTTGCGTCAAAGAATGCACTCCTCACCTGATCACCTCCACCCCCGCCCGCTTCGCCGTCCGCCACCGCCGTGATGAATCTGTGGAAGCCCTTCATGTTGCCCGTCGTCCCGCAGAACCTGGACAAGCCTGCATGTGTGACCTGGTCCGTATAATGGCAAGTGCAGAGTGTGAGGAATAGGGCCCCAAGAAGGCCACGACCGCTCAGGCCGCAACTCCTCCGTAACGGACCGCCGTGCCTGGGCAACAGCAGCCCTACCCTGTTCCCCCAGTCCATGCCACCATACTACTGTGTTAGCCATCTAAATAGTTAGCCCAAGAGACGTAGTTGCCACAACACTTCACCGCCTCCTTCACTTCCGCCTCCAGCCGCCTTCCACCGTACACTCTAGACCTCAACACGAACTACATGTTCACGGAAACGTAGTCCCACGGCTCATCCGGTCGTGGTTTCCATCCGAGGAGCCCTCGTACGGTACTGCCTAGTCACTTCGGTAGAATGCCTCACTCAAGCTCGACGGCGGCCACCGATGGGGATATGTTGAAAATGATCCACAACAGTGGCGACCACAAGGACAGATAATTCGAGGATGACTACTTGCCATAGCCAAAGCTAGAAACGCTTGATCCAGACACCAAGCAGTCGAGTCAGACCTTCCCAATCCGGAGGAAAGAAGACAAGAGGTTTGTCATGCTCAGTGAAGGGGGGTGAATTGTTGCGCGAGGCATGGTTGGGAGCAAGTGTTGATCCGATGCATGGCACCGAGAAAAGGGGGGTTGGTTTTTTGGCAAGTCGTGCATGATTTCTTTCATGAGCAAAAGAACTACGCCCCCCCCCCCTCCCATACGACAAAGAAGTGATCCATGACCGGCTTGACCACAATGCAAAGTCGCTAGCCCATCGATGATACTACATCACTCAACATGAGGTCAACAAGTATTGTTGAGCGTATACACAAACACGAAATGGTGGCCAAGAGTGACGTGTCAATCCTCGAGATCATAAGTTTTGCTTCATGTTGGTCGACATGTTTATCATTGGATTTATTTTCCCTATGTTGCAACTTGTTGATCATGTCATTGTCTTGCTTTGCTAGTCGAATTGGGCATGTGCCTTGTACCACAAGACCGAGAAAAAATCATTCATGTTGATGCATTGTTGGTTCAAGTTGAACAAACAAAGTAAGTGGGAAAGCATTGCCCATTCTGCCAAGCCCTCTGATGCCAAAGCCGCCGGTGAGGACAATGATATTGATCCAACCATTGTAGGGGGTTGTACCGGCTACCTGTGTGGCTAGGTCGAGGCGGGGTGGGAGACTGACGAGGAGAATCAAGAAGGTGCAGCGGCCAAGGTGTCGAATAAATTTGCAGACATCATGGCGAACAAGGAGGACGCATGTGCCAAGCGCAAGGCGGTGAAGGTGAAAGTTAAGACTGAGATGTTTGACATCTTCATGGAGATGCAAAACAAGAAGATTAAGCTTGAAGAGATGAAAAATGCTATCAAGGTTGTTTCCGAGGAGCAAAAATTGTTGTTCGTGAAGGTGGCGGATTTGGATCCCGATGCGGCGACGTTTGTTCAAGATTTCCGTGCTAGCTACCATTACTTTGCACAAAAGGATGGCGAAAAGAAGGTCGAAACATGAGGTCTTTGACATGGACAGCCAGACTAGGGGCTTTTAAGATCGATGGATGTACGAAACTTGATGAACATCTGCTTCTTTTGGTAGTGGTTGCATTTGTTTGTAAGTATATAAAAGTATGTTTGAATTGCTATTGATATAGTTAAAATTTGTCGCTGGACAAGGGCGGACTGTTGGTGACTCCAAGTGATCCGCGTTGGAGATGCCTTAACTGTCCCTATATATGGAAGATACTTTTCTGGTTATCTGTTTGATTGTGGTCAATTTTTCATATGGACAAAAATAGCTTATTATTTACTGTCACGCTGGTAACATATTCCACCTTTTTTGGATTTTATTGAGAGTATATGATTTTTGTTGTCAACATAAAGTATTGCCAATTTTCTAGACACAAGTCGTACGTGTGGCTGGAGCGAATAAACGTTACGGCTGTGCTTATATAGAGAGCGTGTGATGAGTAGCTATTCCTAGTCAGCTATCTGGACGCCATGGCTCTTGAAGCAGCGTACCACTACCTGCAGCGCGCCGTCGGCCATGGCACATCCACAGAAGCACTGCTACTCACCGTTCTCCTGCTACTCATCATACGACTAGCATGGGTAAGAGCCTTCACCACCACCACCGCATCAACAAAATGCAAGCAGCAGCTCCCGCCTACACCTCCTGGCAAGCTTCCCATCATCGGCCACCTCCACCTCATCGGCTCCCACCCCCACGTCTCCTTCCGCGACCTCGCCGCAAAGCATGGCCGCGACGGCCTCATGCTCGTCCATGTCGGTGCCGTGCCCACCGTGGTGGTGTCCACGCCTCAGGCCGCCGAGGCCGTCCTGCGCACGCACGACCACGTGTTCGCATCCAGGCCACGTAACCCCGTCGCCGACATCATCCGCTACAACTCCACTGACATCGCGTTCGCGCCCTACGGCGACTACTGGCGTAGGGCTAGGAAGGTCGTCAACACGCATCTGCTCAGCGTCAAGATGGTCTACTCCAAGCGCCATGACCGTGAAGAAGAGGTACCTAACTAAAGACGTATATTATTCTTCTTTTATAGAAACACGGTACAAACACAGATGCTCACGCTAACTCATGATCACTGCAGGTGCGGCTCGTGGTCGCCAAGATCCGTGAGTTGGCCATGGCCGCTCCAGGCAAGGCGTTGGACATGACAGAGCTCCTGGGCGGGTACGCCAGCGACTTTGTGTGCCGTGCGGTCCTCGGAGAGTCCCACCGGAAGCATGGCCGGAACGAGCTTTTCCGCGAGCTGACCGAGATCAGTGCCTCCCTGCTGGGGGGATTCAACCTGGAGGACTACTTCCCGAGGTTGGCAAACCTGGATGTGTTCCTCAAGGTGGTTTGCTCCAAGGCAATGGGAGTCAGCAAGAGGTGGGATAACCTGTTTAACGAGCTCATCGCCGAATACGAACACGGCAAGGAAGATAACGCCGAGGACTTCGTACATCTTTTGCTTTCTCTAAAGAAAGAGTACGGTCTCTCCACGGATAACGTCAAGGCCATTTTGGTGGTAATTGACTCGACTTATCATTTGAAGTTTTCATGCATGTTGCATATCAATTAAGTAGGTAAATAATCGATAATCAATACTAAGAATTGTGTGATCTTGTAACAGAACATGTTTGAGGCAGCTATAGAAACATCATTCCTGGTGCTGGAATACTCCATGGCCGAGCTCATCAACAACAGGCACGTCATGGCCAGGGTGCAGAAGGAGGTAAGGGAGTCCACACCCAAGGGCGAAAAGCTGGACCTGATAATGGAGGAGGACCTCAGCCGCATGCCGTACCTCAAGGCGACCATCAAAGAGGCGATGCGCATACACCCGCCGGCGCCCTTCCTGCTCCCGCACTTCTCCACCAACGACTGTGAGGTCAACGGATACACCATTCCCGCGGGAACACGCGTCATTGTGAATGCTTGGGCTCTTGCCAGAGACCCATCGCACTGGGAGAGAGCGGAGGAGTTCTACCCGGAGAGGTTTCTCCAAGAAGGCCGTGATGCAGAGGTCGACATGTATGGTAAAGATATCCGGTTTGTGCCATTTGGGGCCGGGCGGAGGATCTGCGCGGGTGCTACTTTCGCGATCGCTACTGTTGAGGTGATGCTTGCAAACCTCATATACCATTTCGACTGGGAGCTTCCAAGTGAGATGGAGGCCATTGGTGCAAAGGTTGATATGTCCGATCAGTTTGGGATGACGCTTCGCCGAACGGAGAGGCTTCACCTTGTTCCTAAAATTTACAAATAAGTATCGCCGTCGTAGCTTTGTGTTATTTGTATCGGCTGATAGGTCAGCTAACCATTGCCCGTTATGTTAGCTGCCTATTACTATGCCACCTTAATGCAGTCGTGTTGCATGCTTCGGGAGTTTGTTGCACACGAGAGGGACCTGTGGGGTCCTCTACAAATGTAACAGCGAATAATGAATAAAAGTATGGTTGTATGGTAGATCAAAGATCATGGGTTCTCAACTAATAACCTTACTCTGCTATTTGGAATGCCAATGTGGCGATGTGTAGCCATATAAACACTCGTGTCCCATGGTTCGAAAACCTCCTCTTCCTGGAATTTCATGCATTAGAGATAATACTGTGATCGTCCTCTCACAGTATTTTTCTACGGGAGTTAATATTATCCCCATGTTCATGGCTGGAACCAGAAGACATAACTTGTTGAAAAATCAGCATTCCAACAATGAGAAATAAAGAATAATGAATTTAATAATATCTCACTACAAAATGAGGAAAAGTATAACAATTACTGAACATTCCACTGTACTTGCCTTTGGAGGCTTCACCATGGAGCAACTTCACCATTGTTATAATTTGATCATGTAACTAATAACATCAGTCCTGATACTTTATGCGTGAAAAGTCACAGGTGAAATGGATTTTGAAGCGAAAATGCATGTATGCATGTGTGCACCCGTGTAGCTAATTTTCCATCTCTCTTACCTTATTTCACACTATTTTCAAGAAAGGGTGAGAGCTCTACTATTTAGTTACATCAACTAGTAGCAATAATGCACAATTCAGTATTCTTGTGAAACTTCATATTGGTCCTCATCATCATGGGCGCTACAAGAGAGTATATGTGCAATCTCTTTACCCTTACGAACGTAAAGAGTTTAAGAAATATTGGACCCTTTCATGACTTCAAATAAAATATTGTAGATCTCATTGTGAGCTATGATTTTCGTATAAAATTGTCTCACTTCTACAGAAGGCATCAAAGGTGACCCATTACCTTAGTGAGAAATTTGTGAGCAGGCTTCTAATTATAGGAAGTATGCAATTGGTGTTGTAAGTTACAATTGGTGTTGTAAGTCAAGTAACTGCCAGAGAATGGTGTGCATAGGGACGAGCTAGAGCAGAAGAAGGTAGATGTTGTGACTGAACCATCTGTCACTAAGGCATTATGCATAGTCGCTTAGCCTTACATATAGATTGCAATTTTCTTGTTATTCTAGTTAGCTGGCAATGGGTAACAGTCACATTTGATAAATGACTTTTGCCCATTCATAAGTTTCTTCATCGAGTGGACCGTCTGTTATCCCAAGGTTCACAACCTCCTTCATAAATCATGAGACTTCTCTAGGTTTCTCACTTGTTCCCTCGATTCAGCTCTTCAGTTTCCCACAAAAAGCCATCTCCTCGAGCTCCATGGCCGTATCCTATTCGCCTTCATCACTGTGAGCCCTCTCGCTCTATCTCGTTGCCATCCCTTGCCCACCTTTGCGACTATTAGGGGTAGGTAGAAATGGAGTTGAAGTTCACCAAACTCAAGCCCTCGCCATTGATGAGGACTTAGAACCTGACTTACAAAATATCTATTACATAGTTGTTGGGGCACTAGACAACTGCAATGGAATCAAAATACTCGAAAGAGTGTTTATTTCACAATGGTCGACGTATTATGTAGACACCAGAGTCTGATAGAGTAAGAGGTGTACAGTAACTAACAAATAAAAACATATTGTGTCGAATTTTTTTAGGACAAATTATGGCTTGGTCATACTAGCACTTAAAATAAGTGGTTTTCCATTATTGCAACTACCTACCATCGGTACTAAAAAATCTCAAAGTTAATATAATAACAAAAATAAACTGATAATTAGGAGAAAACACACACTTCACATGCAACAATTAATTACATATATGATGATATAACAAATCTACCCGCCTTTTGCATGGGTCTAGTCTTATAAAATATTGAGCAGTCCCACTATTGTATTAGTACATGCAATCATAAATCTGTAACACTTATTTTAATTTTCAAATTTCTTATGCACGTTCTGCATGTCTATTTGTAACCTTCAGGTCTATACAAAGTGTTCTACGCTTGTGTTTGCCCATGTATGGTTTTAAATATTTCTGTGACCGGTTGATCCATACTGTTTAATACTTGGTACCATTGCCCATGTATGGTTTTAAATATTTCTGTGACCGGTTGATCCATACTGTTTAATACTTGGTACCGGTAACATGAATCTTCTCTGGAGTACTCAGGTGACAAGAATATGCTCAACATAAATAATGTAGAGTTGCCATAATACAACTTGATAATCACCCTCGTCTATAATGACATTTATGGAACATGATTTTTTTCATTGATACAAGCACACAAAGGCCATAAAATTTCAAAAACAATCTGATAATCTCTGGTGCCATTCAAACTGAGACCTTCCGCAGTTGTTGTCAGATGAGGTTGGCCCATGTCACCTTAGCGGAAGGTCTCAATTTCACGCAACAAAATAGATATTGTCACATGCATTTTTTGTAGTTGTCACACAA
Source organism: Aegilops umbellulata (assembly GCA_032464435.1). NCBI lineage: Eukaryota > Viridiplantae > Streptophyta > Magnoliopsida > Poales > Poaceae > Aegilops > Aegilops umbellulata. The sequence goes on along the minus strand of CP136058.1, from coordinate 8,945,895 downwards.
TGCATGTGACAAAAATGCATGTGACAATATCTATTTTGACTACTTCCACAGATACCCTTTGTCTAGTAATGTTTAAGGTGAGTCATATTTTCCATATTTAAATGGAATACTAAATATCTTGATGCCTTTGCATAAATACATGCAAACACATATATGGAAAAAAAATGTTTTATAAGTACAAGACGCATGAACCCATTATTAGTGCATATGTTAATTTCATGTGTCATGAATTGAATAAATAAGAGCGTAAAATTAACTTGTATAATTTACACAAGCCACTATGAAGTTGGTCCCTAGCGTAAAAGGTAAAGTGCCATAAAATTAACACGCGAGATCTACCCAGCTCAGCAGTGGTCGATGCATCCAGCTATATACTGGATGATGATTACCCTGACACCACACACTCCAAAATTAAAGAGAAAAGTGCAAGCAACAATCTTGCCTGGTCCGTCCACACACACATGGATTATACATGTCCAAATCACACAGTTGTTGTACTATTATCTTACCCATCCACGTGCAAATCCTGTTACCAATCCATGCATCATATATGTAACAAATCACAGTTGAAAGCATGTGAGTAGGGCACTACTCACATGCATGCATTGTCATCAGTCAACATGTTCGATGCGATCCAGTAGTACACAGAGATTCCCACGCGGTGCACGCCCATATTATTCTGTAATATCACCTTATTAAGCAGTGACAAATCCTAGCAAACCGCCAACCGTTGCCCATCCACACACCTGCATCAGTAATCAGTGGCATGATTGAACGCCTGTGAGCTAGCAGGAGCTTGCTAGGATACGTCAATTGCAACATGGAATATTATTTCCCATCATGGTTTGTTGAAGAACTGTCCATGGCATATTGTAAGCATATATTTCCTCATCGTTGCCCAAATGAGCGAGTTTTTACCAGCATTTTTGTTCTTGTACTGTTTTCCCAACGGTGTTTCTGGCGTAATGTTATAAATAGTACAGCTATGACTAACGTAGCCGATGAAGAAAGAAACTTGTGCTCAGCCATAGAGGCTAACTAACTGAAGCCAGTTAGCACAAATGGAATTAGAATAGGTACCCACCCGATTATGGCAAGCCCCTCCTAATTATTAGTGGGCACCACACCCCTCTGTGAATACACAAATATTCACCATACAAAGATGTAACATGCCGCGTGTTAAAAGAAATCATCCACTCCATTATTGTCGTTTGTTCCACAAGTTAATAGGAGGAGGACGTTCACGCATTATGGAATGCCAAAATCATACAATGATGCAACTCCTCGGTACTCGCTCCATATGGGCCTTTGTCTAATCTAATATCTCTAAACCGCCTATATGATATGGTACAAAGCATGACATGGGCCAACCTCATCACTGGCACTTTGTGCGTGCACCACAAAATAAAGAGCAGGAAATTAATTTATCTACTCTACAATTTAAAGACTACGGGCCACTGTGCATTGCAGTCAATCCCTAGTCTAGTCTAAAACATACAGTGCCCTAAACTCAGCAGTTGTCTATGCATCTAGTTGCACGATTACCCTGACACCACACATACTCAAATTCCTACAGAAAATTAAAGAGAAAGGTGTCCATCCACGTGGGCACACGCGCCAAGATCCAACGACAAGGCCCAATAATGAACGCATGGGTGAAAATCATAAGAGGCTAAAAGACAATGGGGCTGCGGCACAGATATTGTTTGTATGGAACTTGGTGCATGATTGATAGTACCACTAATGGCATATTTTTGGCACCATATTTGTCAGGCGCCACTGTTGGCAAATCTAAGCACATGCATATGGAATCATATCCTTTTTCGGACTTGGCTACACTGTCCTTTAGCCCTTATAATTTTCACGTCAATTATGGACCTTGTCGTTGGATCTTGGGGCAGATGCTGTCTTTGTGCAAAGCACAGGGCTCACCAAAGTAAATAATTCTAGAATCAATAAAAGCAACTGGCCAGTTTGGTTTAACAATGCCCACCAAAGATGTCAATCTGTGCATCACTGGCAACGATCGACTAAAAGAATAATTTAGAATCAATAAAAGCAAAAGGCCAGTTTGATTTAACTGTTTCCATGGAGAAGTGCCATATCAGTAGTTAAAGAGGGGCTTGGGATGAAATAAAACAAAAAAGGCCCCTAATGCGCAATTTCATCTCCCGGTTTCATATGATTACGATGGCATTTAAGTGTTACGTGGAGTTTCACAAGGTTTCTAACGCGTGGCAGAAGACTGCAAGTGGAGTTTCGCTCGGTATCTAATGCTTTGGAACAGTGTGCACCGAGTTTCAACTGGATGAAACTTATCTCCTATCTCTCCTCATCATTTATATGCCATGTTACCATTTCTGCTGCTGATGTGTCACCTCATCAAATGGGAATGAAACTCCCACTAGGACTGCCCTTATATATCTTTCATTCCAAGAGCTATTAATTCCAGGAACTAAAAAACATCTTCCTACAATCTAAGACAAATTGGACAACACAAAATTATTTGTCCAAACTAAAGTGCAAGTTGCTAGCATTTGTATAGGTTATTGTGAATAATACCAAAGATAAATAAGTCAGCACTTAGTAAGATTATAAAATGGCTTAGAGCCTTTTCATGATCACATTTTAGGTCATGTTAACAGCTAATCAAAAGAGTAGGCAAAAATGTGTACCCTCAAGGCAAAGGTTCAATGTGGCCGCTGAAGCAATCCAGCTAGCATTTGTCCTGTTTGGTCGCAATCATCATCAATTGCCTGTTATTAAAAGAAAAGACTCATGAACATAAAGATATCGGCAGATATACTCCAAAGTTAATTTGGTGAACACAAAAACACACGTGGTTAGTGTCAGGCGCAAATATCTTAATCATGGGCATGAATCTCGAGGATGCCAGATCAAAATTTCAATCATTGCCAATATTAAAGAATTATGCATCAAATTGAATACTCCATAAAGGGCGGCAATTAAAAAGCAAAGAGGTGATTAATTAATCAACTGGTAAATGTGAAATTATCAGCAGGTCATTCACAATTCAATTAATCAACTAGTACAAAAATCGTCTCTTCTAACGGTTTACATATACGGGCTTTTAAAATGTTTCTCAAGTGCCCAGGCGCACCAAGCCATTGTTAGTGCATGCACCACGAAATAAAGAAGAGCAGAAGTTTAATTTATATGATTTAAGGCTAAAATTCTTGCACCAAAAAAAGACAAGAAGAAAATTAACCTATACATTTAAGACTAAACATTCATGGACCACAAAAATAAAGAAGAGCAGAAAATTAACCTATACATTTAAGACTAAAATTCATGCGCAACAAATAAAGAGGAGCAGAAAATTAGTTTATACAGTACTATGATTTAAGACAAAAATCACATGGGGCACTATGCATTGCAGTAAAATCCCTAGTGTAAAACATCCATACAGTACAGTACCCCAAAATTAACTTGTTAGATCTATCAAAATCCAACCCAGCAATGGATGTATCCAGCAGCATGATTGCCCTGCCGCCACACATACTCTGAATTCCACCAGAAAAGTATGGAGAAAGGTGTGCACATGCGCCAAGATCCAACGGCAAGGCCCAATAATGAACGCAGCATGCATGGATGCAAATTATATAGAAAGGCTAAAAGACAAATGGAGCGCGGCGCATATCTTGTCTGCCCCTATGGGACATGGTGCATGCTTGATATCAGTGATGGCATTTGTTTGGCAGCATATATTTTTTGGGAAGTCACTACATTCAGTTTTCTACAATTTCATGTCAACTATGGACCTTGTCATTGGATCTTGGGGCAGAGTGGCAGACGCACCTTATCTTTCTTACGACTGTACCATACATATTCGCTGCCTCCTTTTGGCACCACTGTTCGCACGTGGAATCACGTCCAATGATTCGGATGGTAAGGCCAATCCTAGGGTTGCACATCAGGGCTACTACTGCAGGAACATCAGAGGGCCAACCAAAGCTGTCCATCTGTGCACTGGCAAGGGCTGATGATTTATACATCTGTATCTAGACAAATCCAAGACAACTAATTCCGGATGGAGGGAATACTAAATAATTTCAGGACCAATACAAGCGTAATTATGTATCACAAGTGATTTGTGTTTCCATGAGTGCCACATCAATTAAAAGGCCCCTAATTAATGCACAACGATGACTGTTTCCATGAGTGCTATGTGGAACTGTGAAGTGAAATGCACACGGTGGAGTTTCACTCGGTTTCCAACGCGTGGGTGGGGATGAAGCAAAACGCTCTAAGTGGACTTTCACTTGGTTTCTAATGCTTTGTAACGGTATCCACTGAGTTTCAACTAGATGAAACTCATCTCCTCTCTCTTGTCGTAATTTATATGCCATGTTGCTGATGTGTCACCTCACATCAAAGGGAATGAAACTCCCACTGGGACAAGCATTATATCTTTCATTTATAATTGCTTGTGCCGGAATCAAAGGATTAATAATGTGCGCTACAACAGAACCAGCTATCACCGCCGGATTTGGAACCGGCAGTGCTAGCCATTGGCATCACTGACAGTTCCCTAGCCAGCAGCATACCTACCTATCAATGCGGGCCCGAACTGGCAGTAATAGCCACAGCACCACTGCCAGTATGAAGCAATGACCGGCAATAATAATCACATTATCACTGTTGAATAGTGATTTAACACGCGGTTATGCTAATTTCACAATAAGTAGCTCTTTGTTTCTCTTCGTCCAATATAACCTGCCAAATTAAGAAATAACCTTTGAATACAATATTTCAATTGAAACCATAAAAGAAATGCTTCAATGAACTCAGCGGGATTCAATAAAAGCTTGAAAATTTCAAAAACTAAAAAAAATCTTCCTACATTCTAAGACAATTTTGACAACGCAGAAATTAGTTGTTCAAACTGACCTGCATTTTTTTAGCATTCGGATATGTTATTGTGAATAGTATCGAAGAAATAAGTTGGATAGCAGCACATTGTAATATTTAAAGGAGCATATACAACGGCTAGAGCCCTTGTAGGTAAATGTTCATTGTGGCCACTGAAGCAATCCAGCTAGCATTGTCCTGTTTGACTGGAATCATCATCAATCGCATGTCATTAAAAGAAAAGACTTATGAGCATAACATTATCAGTAGATATACTCCAGAGTTAACTTGGTGATTGTTGACAAAAGGAAGATTATATCTTTTTATCCTCATTTATTTGTGATGAAAATCCTCCTCCAGCAAGTAATATCAAAAGACTGAAAACATTCTAATAGATAACTGATCTTTCATCAGGTCAAACCGTGTAAGCAAGGAAAAAAAGGAAATACTTCTCAGAAAAAGAATGCTTGATACCCAATCAATATCCATGCAGTGTTTATAGAGAGAGATGAGTAGGAACCCAATTAATTAACATGGTAAAAAGCAAATAAGTAACCAATTAAACAGCAAAGAAGTAACCAACTAATTAACATGGTAAAAAGTAAAGAAGAAACAAATTAATTAACATGGTAAAAAGTAAAGAAGTAATCAATTAAAAAGCAAAGAAGTAACCAATTAATTAACATGGTAAATGTGAAATTGCCAGAATGCCATTCACAACTCAATGTGAAGTAGTCGTGGTCCCGTGCATTGGCACGGGTTGCATATATACTCAAATAGTAACGTAGAAACATGCAGAGAGTATTATAAATGGAAGTGCCATCTTCTCAATAAGAATTATTATACGGTTTATTGGATGGTCAATAACTTCTTTGGCTTTGCAATACATGTACGGACAAGCAAGGAAAGTGCAAATAAGTACTCCCTCCGTCTCATAATGTAAGACCTTTTTTGACACTACACTAGAGTGAAAAAGCGTCTTACATTATGGGACGGAGTAGTAGTTTTCTAGAGATGTTGTGGCCGGAGTGAATGCACGTTACAGCCGTTGTAAGCTCAGCCAGTGGTGGAAAACTGCACGAGCAGTGCTACTCTGATTAGTATTGACATAATTGATGGAGAGCTTGAGGCTGTGCTTATATAGATAGAGATGTGTAGGAAGTAGGAACCCAACCCAGCCCAGCTTCCTGATCAATTGTGTGGACCACATGGCTCTTGAAGCAGCGTTCCACTACCTGCAGCTCGCCGGCGTCCATGGCACATCCACGCCGGCAGTACTACTCACCGTTCTCCTGCTACTCATCATTCGACTAGCATGGGTGAGGACCGCAACCGCGTCAACAAGATTCGGCAAGCAGCAACAGCTCCCGCCTTCACCTCCAGGCAAGCTGCCCATCATCGGCCACCTCCACCTCCTCGGCTCCCAGACACACATATCCATCCGGGACCTCGATGCCAAGCATGGCCGCAATGGCCTCTTGCTCCTCCGCATCGGTGCCGTACCCACCTTGTTCGTGTCCTCGCCGAGCGCCGCCGAGGCCGTCCTGCGCACCCACGACCAAATCTTTGCGTCGCGGCCACCATCCATGGCCGCCGACATCATTCGCTACGGCCCCACAGACATCGCGTTTGCACCCTATGGTGAGTACTGGCGGCAGGCCAGGAAGCTCTTAACCACGCATATGCTCAGCGCCAAGGTGGTGCACTCCTTCCGCCATGGTCGTCTAGAAGAGGTAAGAACTTTTCCTCCTGTGCTGAAACGAATATCAACCATTAGCTAGTCCGTCACTCATCATCCAACTCGATCTCCGATCGACTGCTGCGTGCAGGTGCGCCTCGTTATCAACAAGATCCGTGAGGCGGCCACCAGAGGCACGGCAGTGGACATGAGCGAGCTCCTGTCCGGCTACACCAACGACGTCGTGTGCCGTGCAGTCCTCGGAGAATCCCACCGCAAGGAAGGCCGGAACAGGCTTTTCAGCGAGCTCACAGAGATCAACGTCTCCCTTCTTGGCGGGTTCAGCCTCGAGAATTACATCCCCCCAAATATGGTAATGGCGGATGTGCTCTTGAGGCTGGTTTCCGTCAAGGCTCGGCGACTCAACAAGAGGTGGGACGACTTGTTCAACGAGATCATCGAAGAACACCTGCACCCCAGCAAACCATCATCTGGCGAGCAGCAAGCGGCAGATTTCATAGATCTTCTGCTCTCTCTCAAGGAAGAGTACGGTCTCACTACGGATAACATCAAGGCCATCTTGGTGGTAATTACATTCACAGTTTTCTCATTGCAAATAATTGTCCATGTCCTATATTGTTGTCATTACTACTAATACAATATTTGGAGCTGGAGGGAGTATATAAGTAGTATATTAAGAGTTGGCATGTTGCATACATAGTTAGTACTTTTTATGTGGTGATGTTATCAACACACACACACTAAGTTGGATCCTTTGATCTTAACAGGACATGTTTGAGGCAGGCATAGAAACATCTTATCTGACGTTGGAGTACGGCATGGCTGAGCTCATGAACAACAGACACATTCTGAAAAAAATACAGGAGGAGGTAAGATCCCAAGGCAAAAAGTTAGACATGATAACGGAGGAGGACCTTGGCAGCATGGCCTACCTAAGGGCAACCATCAAGGAGACGCTGCGCATGCACCCACCAGCACCCTTCCTCCTCCCGCACTTCTCCACCGCTGACTGCAAGATCGACGGATACTTGATACCCTCCAACACACGCGTCCTTGTGAATGCTTGGGCCCTTGGGAGGGATCCATCGTCTTGGGAGAGGCCAGAGGATTTCTGGCCTGAGAGGTTTCTGCAAGATCAAGATGGTGATGTTGACACCCAAATGAGGGGTAAGGATCTTAGGTTCCTGCCATTTGGGTTCGGGCGGAGGATTTGTCCAGGGATGAATTTCGGGTTCGCCACCATGGAGGTTATGTTAGCAAATCTCATGTACCATTTTGATTGGGATGTTCCGAATATGGTGGGTACCGGCGCAGGGGTTGATATGGCTGAGTCGTTCGGGTTAACGCTTCGCCGAAAGGAGAAGCTTCAACTTGTTCCTCAGATTCCCTAAACCTACTATGTGTAAGTTTATTTCGACATGAGCACAAGAATAAAGGCAAGGAATAAAAGGACTAATAATGTAGTACTGTTTATCAGTTATTATTACTGTATATATTTGAGATGGATGAGTAGTTAATTTATTACACAGATCAATGAGCATGCATTTGAGTGGCGATAGACCTATCTGCCACAACACGCTGCAGCCACATAGCACGCCCGCGGATGCAGTGAGCAAAGCGGAATGGATAACAAAATTCAAAGCAAACAAGGCCTAAACAATATATGTAGTAACTAATCATGCATGTATGGACACAGATATAAGCATGTAAACATTATTTCTACAATAAAATAAAATTATAGCTCAAACTTGAGTTTTCGCAACTCGCAAGTTATAAGGAGAGAAGCTGCTGTGTGTCTAAGACAATACGTAACATCATGTTCTCCAAGGGGAATCGGTGGTAATCTTGTGTTTGGGCTTACCTGTAGACAAACCATTTGTCTGCTGTCGGATCAGTTGCCACTGGTTGAGGACCTTCTAGTTGAGTTGGGCTTGCATCATCAGTCATTTGTTTTGATGCTAGAAAGTTGTTTCCATCATCAGACTGGTCTTTCTCTTTGGCTGTGATCAGAGAGGGGAGCTGGTCATGTAAGGGTTTTACACGGTCATAGAGCACCGAGGCCCGGGATTGCTCTGCTTGGAGCTTCTTCTGGCATTTCTTGAGTTCTGCAAAATGTGCATCATCTATCGTTACTGTACCTGTGTTTTTAAGGTATCTCAAAGCGGCAGAACATGTCGATTCGATAGATATAGCAAGGTAGAGTAGATCATATATAATGTACCTCAGGCGCATACATAAACAATAATGCAATTTGCAAGTTATACAGAGAGAAGCTGCTGTGTGTAAGACAATTTGTAATATCCTGTTCTCCAAAGGGAATCGATGACGATCTGATGTTTGGGTGTTGGAAATATGCCCTAGAGGCAATAATAAAAGCATTATTATTATATTTCCTTGTTCATGATAATTGTCTTTTATTCATGCTATAATTGTGTTATCCGGAAATCGTAATACATGTGTGAATACCAGACACTAATATGTCCCTAGTATGCCTCTAGTTGACTGGCTCGTTGATCAATAGATAGTCATGGTTTCCTGGCTATGGACATTGGATGTCATTGATAACGGGATCACATCATTAGGAGAATGATGTGATGGACAAGACCCAATCCTGAGCATAGCACAAGATCGTGTAGTTCGTTTTGCTAGAGCTTTCCAATGTCGAGTATCTTTTCCTTAGACCATGAGATCGTGTAACTCCCGGATACCGTAGGAGTGCTTTGGGTGTACCAAACGTCACAACGTAACTGGGTGACTATAAAGGTGCACTACAGGTATCTCTGAAAGTGTCTGTTGGGTTGACACGGATCGAGACTGGGATTTGTCACTCCGTATGACGGAGAGGTATCTCTGGGCCCACTCGGTAATGCATCATCATAATGAGCTCAAAGTGGCCAAGTGTTTGGTCACGGGATCATGCATTACGGTACGAGTAAAGTGACTTACCGGTAACGAGACTAAACGAGGTATTGGGATACCGACGATCGAGTCTCGGGCAAGTAACGTACCGATTGACAAAGGGAATAGTATACGGGGTTGCTTGAACCCTCGACATCGTGGTTCATCCGATGACATCATCAAGGAGCATGTGGGAGCCAACATGGGTATCCAGATCCCACTATTGGTTATTGCCCGAGAGCCGTCTCGGTCATGTCTGCATGTCTCCCGAACCCGTAGGGTCTACACACTTAAGGTTCGGTGACGCTAGGGTTATTAGGAAGACTTGTATGTGATTACCGAATGTTGTTCGGAGTCCCGGATGAGATCCCGGACGTCACGAGGAGTTCCGGAATGGTCCGGAGGTGAAGATTTATATATGGGAAGTTGTCATACGGACACCGGGAAGTTTCGGGGGCATATCGGTATTGTACCGGGGCCACCGGAGGGGTTCTGGGGGTCCACCGGGAGGGGCCACCTCTCCCGGAGGGCCTTATGGGCTGTATGAGGAAGGGAACCAGCCCAAAGTGGGCTGGTGCGCCTTCCCCCCCAAGGGCCCATGCGCCTAGGGTTGGGGGAAACCCTGAGGGGGGCGCCCCCCTTGCTTGGGGGGCAAGCCCCCTCCCCTTGGCCGCCGCCCCCCCTCTAGATCCCATCTAGAGGGGCCGGCCCCCCTTGCCCCTTCCCCTATAAATAGTGGGGGTGAGGGGAGGGCAGCAACACCATCCAAGGCGCAGCCCCTCCCCTCCCCAACACCTCTCCTCCTCCGTACGTGCTTGGCGAAGCCCTGTCGGAGTACTGCTGCACCAACAACACCATGCCATCGTGCTGCCGTTGGAGTCTTCTTCCTCAACCTCTCCTTCCCCTTGCTGGATCAAGACGGAGGAGACGTCGATCGTCCCGTACGTGTGTTGAACGCGGAGGTGCTGTCCGTTCGGCACTTGGTCATCGGTGATCTGAATCACGGCGAGTACGACTACGTCATCACCGTTCCCTGAACGCTTCCGTGTGCGATCTACAAAGTGGTATGTAGATGCAATCTCTCTCCCATGACTCGTTGCTTAGATGAACTCATAGATGGATCTTGGTGAAACCGTAGGAAAAATTTTGATTTTCTGCAACGTTCCCCAACAGTGGCATCATGAGCCAGGTTTATGCATAGTTCTCTAATGCACGAGTAGAACACAATTTGTTGTGGGCGTAGATGTTGTCAACTTTCTTGCCGCTACTAGTCTTATCTTGCTTCAGCGGTATTGTGGGATGAAGCGGCCCGGACCAACCTTACACGTACGCTTACGTGAGACCGGTTCCACCGACTAACATGCACTAGTTGCATAAGGTGGCTGGCGGGTGTCTGTCTCTCCCACTTTAGTTGGAGCGGATTCGATGAAAAGGGTCCTTATGAAGGGTAAATAGAAGTTGACAAATCACGTTGTGGCTTTCACGTAGGTAAGAAAACGTTCTTGCTAGAACCCTAATGCAGCCACGTAAAACATGCAACAACAATTAGAGGACGTCTAACTTGTTTTTGCAGCAAGTGTTTTGTGATATGATATGGCCAAAGTTGTGATGAATGATGAATGATATATATGTGATGTATGAGATCATGTTCATGTAATAGGAATCACGACTTGCATGTCGATGAGTATGACAACCGGCAGGAGCCATAGGAGTTGTCATTATTCTTTTATGACCTGCGTGTCAATGGAAACGCCATGTAAATTACTTTACTTTATTGCTAAACGTGTTAGCCATAGTAGTAGAAGTAGTAGTTGGCGAGCAACTTCATGGAGACACGATGATGGAGATCATGATGATGGAGATCATGGTGTCATGCCGGTGACAAGATGATCATGGAGCCCCAAGATGGAGATCAAAGGAGCTATATGATGTTGGCCATATCATGTCACTACTATATAATTGCATGTGATGTTTATTATGTTTATGCATCTTGTTTACTTAGGATGACGGTAGTAAATAAGATGATCCCTCATTAAAATATCAAAATTGTGTTCTCCCTAATTGTGCACCGTTGCTAAGGTTCGTCGTTCCGAAGCACCACGTGATGATCGGGTGTGATAGGTTCTTACGTTCGCATACAACGGGTGTAAGCCAGATTTACACACGCAATACACTTAGGTTGAATTGACGAGCCTAGCATGTGCAGAAATGGCCTCGGAACACGGAGGACCGAAAGGTCGAACATGAGTCGTATAGAAGATACGATCAACATGGAGATGTTCACCGATGATAACTAGTCCGTCTCACGTGATGATCGGACACGGCCTAGTTGACTCGGATCATGTATCACTTAGATGACTAGAGGGATGTCAAATCTGAGTGGGAGTTCATTCATTAATTTGATTAGATGAACTTAATTATCATGAACTTAGTCTAAATCTTTACAATATGTCTTGTAGATCAAATGGCCCACGGTAATGTCAACCTCAACTTCAACGCGTTCCTAGAGAAAACTAAGCTGAAAGATGATGGCAGCAACTATTCGGACTGGGTCCGGAACCTGAGGATCATCCTCATGGCAGCCAAGAAAGATTATGTCCTAGAAGCACCGCTAGGTGATGCACCATTCCCAGAAAAGCAGGACGTTATGAACGCCCATCAGTCACGCACTGATGATTACTCCCTCGTTCAGTGCGGCATGCTTTACAGCTTAGAACCGGGGCTCCAAAAGCGTTTTGAGAAGCACGGAGCATATGAGATGTTCGAGGAACTGAAATTGATTTTCCAAGCTCATGCCCGGGTCGAGAGATATGATGTCTCCGACAAGTTCTTTAGCTGTAAGATGGAGGAAAATAGCTCTGTCAGTGAACACATACTCAAGATGTCTGGGTTGCACAACCGCTTGACTCAGCTGGAAGTTAATCTTCCGGATGAGGCGGTCATTGACAGAATCCTTCAGTCGCTCCCACCTAGCTACAAAAGCTTTGTGATGAGCTACAATATGCAGGGGATGGAAAAGACCATTCCCGAGTTGTATTCAATGCTGAAATCTGCGGAGGTGGAGATCAAAAAGGAACATCAAGTGTTGATGGTAAATAAAACCACTAAGTTCAAGAAAGGTAAGGATAAGAAGAACTTCAAGAAGGACGGCAAGGAGGTTGCCGCGCCTGGTAAATCAGTTGCCAGGAAGAAGTCAAAGAATGGACCCAAACCTGAAACTGAGTGCTTTTATTGCAAGGGAAATGGTCACTGGAAGCGGAATTGCCCCAAGTACTTAGCGGATAATAAGGCCGGCAACACTAAAAGTATATGTGATATACATGTAATTGATGTGTACCTTACCAGTGCTCGTAGTAGCTCCTGGGTATTTGATACCGGTGCCGTTGCTCATATTTGTAACTCAAAACAGGAGCTGCGGAATAAATGGAGACTGGCGAAGGACGAGGTGACGATGCGCGTCGGGAATGGTTCCAGAGTCGATATGATCGCCGTCGGCACGCTACCTCTACATTTACCTACGGGATTAGTTTTAAACCTCAATAATTGTTATTTAGTGCCAAGTTTGAGCATGAACATTGTATCTGGATCTCGATTAATTCGAGATGGCTACTCATTTAAATCTGAGAATAATGGTTGTTCTATTTATATGAGTGATATGTTTTATGGTCATGCTCCGATGGTTAATGGTTTATTCTTAATGAATCTCGTACGTGATGTTACACATATTCATAGTGTGAATACCAAAAGATGCAAAGTTAGTAATGATAGTCCCACATACTTGTGGCACGGCCACCTTGGTCACATTGGTATCAAGCGCATGAAGAAGCTCCATGCTGATGGACTTTTAGAGTCTCTCGATTATGAATCATTTGACACATGCGAACCATGCCTCATGGGCAAAATGACCAAGACTCCATTCTCAGGGACAATGGAGCGAGCAACCAACTTGTTGAAAATCATGAAGGAAATATGCCCTAGAGGCAATAATAAAGTTATTATTTATTTCCTTATATCATGATAAATGTTTATTATTCATGCTAGAATTGTATTAACTGGAAACATAATACATGTGTGAATACATAGACAAACAGAGTGTCACTAGTATGCCTCTACTTGACTAGCTCATTAATCAAAGATGGTTATGTTTCCTAGCCATGAACAAATAGTTGTTATTTGATTAACGAGATCACATCATTAGTTGAATGATCTGATTGACATGACCCATTCCATTAGCATAGCACCCGATCGTTTAGTGTGTTGCTATTGCTTTTATCCATGACTTATACATGTTCCTTTAACTATGAGATTATGCAACTCCCATTTACCGTAGGAACACTTTGTGTGCTACCAAACGTCACAACGTAACTGGGTGATTATAAAGGTGCTCTACAGGTGTCTCCGAAGGTACATATTGGGTTGGCGTATTTCGAGATTAGGATTTGTCACTCCGATTGTCGGAGAGGTATCTCAGGGCCTTCTCGGTAATGCACATCACATAAAGCCTTGCAAGCATTGCAACCAATGAGTTAGTTGCGAGATGATGTATTACAGAACGAGTAAAGAGACTTGCCGGTAACGAGATTGAACTAGGTATTGGATACCGACGATCGAATCTCGGGCAAGTAACATACCGATGACAAAGGGAACAACGTATGTTGTTATGCGGTCTGACCGATAAAGATCTTCGTAGAATATGTAGGAACCAATATGGGCATCCAGGTCCCGCTGTTGGTTATTGACCGGAGACGTGTCTCGGTCATGTCTACATTGTTCTCGAACCGTAGGGTCCGCACGCTTAACGTTACGATGACAGTTATTATGAGTTTATGCATTTTGATGTACCGAAGGAGTTCGGAGTCCCGGATGTGATCACGGACATGACGAGGAGTCTCGAAATGGTCGAGACATAAAGAATTATATATTGGAAGCCTATGTTTGGACATCGGATGCATTCCAGGTGAAATCAGGATTTTACCGGAATACCGGGAGGGTTACCGGAACCCCCCGGGAGCATAATGGGCCAACATGGGCCTTGGAGGAGAGGTGAGAGGGCTGCCCTAGGGTCTGCGCGCCTCCCCCCCTTTCCCTAGTCCTATTAGGACTAGGAGGGGTGGGCGCCCCCCTCTCCCTCTCTCTCCCCCTTGGAGAATCCTAGTCCAACTAGGATTGGGGGGGGGGGGAATCCTACTCCGAGAGGGAGTAGGACTCTCTGGCGCGCCAAGGCTTGGCCGGCCAGCTCCTCCCCCTTGGCTCCTTTATATACGGGGGCAGGGGGCACCCCAAAGACACACAAGTTGATCTACGGATCGTTCCTTAGCCGTGTGCGGTGCCCCCTTCCACCAAATTCCACCTCGATCATATCGTTGCAGTGCTTAGGCGAAGCCCTGCGCCGGTAACACATCAAGATCGTCACCACGCCGTCGTGCTGACGGAACTCTTCCTCGATGCTTTGCTGGATCGGAGCCCGGGGATCGTCATCGAGCTGAACGTGTGCCAAGAACTCGGAGGTGCCGGAGTAACGGTGCTGTGATCGGTTGGATCGCGAGGAGAACGTACGACTACTTCCTCTACGTTGTGTCAACGCTTCCGCTTCGGTCTACGAGGGTACGTAGATAACACTCTCCCCTCTCGTTGCTATGCATCACCATGATCTTGCGTGTGTGTAGGAAATTTTTTGAAATTACTACGTTCCCCAACAGTGGCATCCGAGCCTAGGTTTTATGGTTTGATGTTATTTGCACGAGTAGAACACAAGTGAGTTGTGGACGATACAAGTCATACTGCCTACCAGCATGTCATACTTTGGTTCAGCGGTATTGCTGGACGAGACGATACGGACCAACCTTACGCGTACGCTTACGCGAGACCGGTTCCCTCGACGTGCTTTGCACATAGATGGCTTGCGGAAGACTGTCTCTCCAACTTTAGTTGAACCGAGTGTGGCTACGCCCGGTCCTTGAGAAGGTTAAAACGGAGTCTATTTGACAAACTATCGTTGTGGTTTTGATGCGTAGGTAAGATGAGTTCTTGCTTAAAGCCCGTAGCAGCCACGTAAAAACTTGCAACAACAAAGTAGAGGACGTCTAACTTGTTTTTGCAGGGCATGTTGTGATGTGATATGGTCAAGACGTGATGCTAAATTTTAGTGTATGAGATGATCATGTTTTGTAACCGAGTTATCGGCAACTGGCAGGAGCCATATGGTTGTCGCTTTATTGTATGCAATGCAATCGCGATGTAATGCTTTACTTTATTACTAAGCGGTAGTGATAGTCGTAGAAGCATAAGATTGGCGAGACGACAACGATGCTGCGATGAAGATCAAGGTGTCGCGCCGGTGACGATGGTGATCATGACGGTGCTTCGAAGATGGAGATCACAAGCACAAGATGATGATGGCCATATCATATCACTTATATTGATTGCATGTGATGTTTATCCTTTTATGCATCTTATCTTGCTTTGATTGACGGTAGCATTCTAAGATGATCTCTCACTAAATTATCAAGAAGTGTTCTCCCTGAGTATGCACCGTTGCGAAAGTTCTTCGTGCTGAGACACCACGTGATGATCGGGTGTGATAGGCTCTACGTTCAAATACAACGGGTGCAAAACAGTTGCACACGCGGAATACTCAGGTTTAACTTGACGAGCCTAGCATATAACAGATATGGCCTCGGAACACGGAGACCGAAAGGTCGAGCGTGAATCATATAGTAGATATGATCAACATAGTGATGTTCACCATTGAAACTACTCCATCTCACGTGATGATCGGACATGGTTTAGTTGATTTGGATCACGTGATCACTTAGAGGATTAGAGGGATGTCTATCTAAGTGGGAGTTCTTAAGTAATATGATTAATTGAACTTAAATTTATCATGAACTTAGTACCTGATAGTATCTTGCTTGTCTATGTTGTGTAGATAGATGGCTCGTGCTGTTGTTCCGTTGAATTTTAATGCGTTCCTTGAGAAAGCAAAGTTGAAAGATGATGGTAGCAATTACACGGACTGGGTCCGTAACTTGAGGATTATCCTCATTGCTGCACAGAAGAATTACGTCCTGGAAGCACCGCTGGGTGCCAGGCCTGGTGCAAGAGCTACGCCAGATGTTGTGAACGTCTGGCAAAGCAAAGCTGATGACTACTCTATAGTTCAGTGTGCCATGCTTTACGGCTTAGAACCGGGACTTCAACGACGTTTTGAACACCATGGAGCATATGAGATGTTCCAGGAGTTGAAGTTAATATTTCAAGCAAATGCCCGGATTGAGAGATATGAAGTCTCCAATAAGTTCTATAGCTGTAAAATGGAGGAGAACGGTTCTGTCAGTGAGCATATACTCAGAATGTCTGGGTATAACAATCACTTGATTCAACTGGGAGTTAATCTTCCGGATGATTGCGTCATTGACAGAATTCTCCAATCACTGCCACCAAGCTACAAGAGCTTCGTGATGAACTATAATATGCAAGGGATGACCAAAACTATGCCCGAGCTCTTCGCGATGCTAAAAGCCGCGGAGGTAGAAATCAAATAGGAGCATCAAGTGTTGATGGTTAACAAAACCACTAGTTTCAAGAAAAAGGGCAAAGGGAAGAAAAAGGGGAACTTCAAAAAGAACAGCAAGCAAGTTGCTACTCAAGAGAAGAAACCCAAGTCTGGACCTAAGCCTGAAACTGAGTGCTTCTATTGCAAGCAGACTGGTCACTCGAAGCGGAACTGCCCCAAGTATTTGGCAGATAAGAAGGATGGCAAGGTTAACAAAGGTATATATGATATACATGTTATTGATGTGTACCTTACTCTCGCAGTAGCACCTGGGTATTTGATACTGGTTCTGTTGCTAATATTTGCAACTCAAAACAGGGGCTACGGATTAAGCGAAGATTGGCTAAGGACGAGGTGACGATGCGCGTGGGAAATGGTTCCAAAGTCGATGTGATCGCGGTCGGCACGCTACCTCTACATCTACCTTCGGGATTAATATTAGATCTAAATAATTGTTATTTAGTACCAGCGTTGAGCATGAACATTATATCTGGATCTTGTTTGATGCGAGACGGTTATTCATTTAAATCAGAGAATAATGGTTGTTCTATTTATATGAGTAATATCTTTTATGGTCATGCGCCATTAAAGAGTGGTTTGTTCTTACTTAATCTCGATAGTAGTAACACACATATTCATAATGTTGAAGCCAAAAGATGCAGAGTTGATAATGATAGTGCAACTTATTTGTGGCACTGCCGTTTAGGTCATATCGGTGTAAAGCGCATGAAGAAACTCCATACTGATGGACTTTTGGAGTCACTTGATTATGAATCACTTGGCACTTGCGAACCGTGCCTTATGGGCAAGATGACTAAAACACCGTTCTCCGGTACTATGGAGAGAGCAACAGATTTATTGGAAATCATACATACTGATGTATGTGGTCCAATGAATGTTGAGGCTCGTGGCGGATATCGTTATTTTCTCACCTTCACTGATGATTTAAGCAGATATGGGTATATCTACTTAATGAAACACAAGTCTGAAACATTTGAAAAGTTCAAAGAATTTCAGAGTGAAGTGGAAAATCATCGTAACAAGAAAATAAAGTTTCTACGATCTGATCGTGGAGGAGAATATTTGAGTTACGAGTTTGGTCTACATTTGAAACAATGCGGAATAGTTTCGCAACTCACGCCACCCGGAACACCACAACGTAATGGTGTGTCCGAACGTCGTAATCGTACTTTACTGGATATGGTGCGATCTATGATGTCTCTTACCGATTTACCGCTATCTTTTTGGGGTTATGCTCTAGAGACGGCCGCATTCACATTAAATAGGGCACCATCAAAATCCGTTGAGACGACGCCTTATGAACTGTGGTTTGGCAAGAAACCAAAGTTGTCGTTTCTTAAAGTTTGGGGCTGCGATGCTTATGTGAAAAAGCTTCAACCTGATAAGCTCGAACCCAAATCGGAGAAATGTGTCTTCATAGGATACCCAAAGGAGACTATTGGGTATACCTTCTATCACAGATCCGAAGGCAAAATTTTTGTTGCTAAAGTCGGAAACTTTCTAGAGAAGGAGTTTCTCTCGAAAGAAGTGAGTGGGAGGAAAGTAGAACTTGATGAGATAACAGTATCTGCTCCCTTATTGAGAAGTAGTACATCACAGAAATCTGTTTCTGTGACACCTGCATCAAATAGGGAGGAAGCTAATGATAATGATCATGAAACTTCAGATCAAGCTTCTACTGAACTTCGTAGATCAACCAGAGTAAGATCCGCACCAGAATGGTACGGTAATCCTATTTTGGAAGTCATGTTACTAGACCATGATGAACCTACGAACTATGAAGAAGCGATGGTGAGCCCAGATTCCGCAAAATGGCTTGAGGCCATGAAATCTGAGATGGGATCCATGTATGATAACAAAGTGTGGACTTTGGTTGACTTGCCCAATGATCGGCAAGCAATTGAGAATAAATGGATTTTTAAGAAGAAGACTGACGCTGATGGTAATGTTACTGTCTATAAAGCTCGACTTGTTGCAAAAGGTTTTCGACAAGTTCAAGGGATTGACTACGATGAGACTTTCTCACCCGTAGCGATGCTTAAGTCTGTCCGAATCATGTTAGCAGTTGCCGCATTTTATGATTATGAAATTTGGCAAATGGATGTCAAAACTGCATTCCTGAATGGATTTCTGGAAGAAGAGTTGTATATGATGCAACCAGAAGGTTCTGTCGATCCGAAGGGAGCTAACAAAGTGTGCAAGCTCCAGCGATCCATTTATGGACTGGTGCAAGCCTCTCGGAGTTGGAATAAACGCTTTGATAGTGTGATCAAAGCATTTGGTTTTATACAGACTTTTGGAGAAGCCTGTATTTACAAGAAAGTGAGTGGGAGCTCTGTAGCATTTCTGATATTATATGTGGATGACATATTACTGATCGGAAATAATATAGAATTTCTGGATAGCATAAAGGGATACTTGAATAAGAGTTTTTCAATGAAAGACCTCGGTGAAGCTGCTTACATATTGGGCATTAAGATCTATAGAGATAGATCAAGACGCTTAATAGGACTTTCACAAAGCACATACCTTGACAAAGTTTTGAAAAAGTTCAAAATGGATCAGGCAAAGAAAGGGTTCTTGCCAGTGGCACAAGGTGTGAAGTTGAGTAAGACTCAATGCCCGACCACCGCAGAAGATAGAGAGAAAATGAAAAATGTTCCCTATGCTTCAGCCATAGGCTCTATCATGTATGCAATGCTGTGTACCAGACCTGATGTGTGCCTTGCTGTAAGTTTAGCAGGCAGGTACCAAAGTAATCCAGGAGTGGATCACTGGACAGCGGTCAAGAACATCCTTAAGTACTTGAGAAGGACTAAGGATATGTTTCTCATTTATGGAGGTGACAAAGAGCTCGTCGTAAACGGTTATGTCGATGCAAGCTTTGACACTGATCCGGACGATTCCAAATCGCAAACCGGATACGTATTTACATTAAACGGTGGAGCTGTCAGTTGGTGCAGTTCTAAACAAAGCATCGTGGCGGGATCTACATGTGAAGCTGAGTACATAGCCGCTTCGGAAGCAGCTAATGAAGGAGTCTGGATGAAGGAGTTCATATCCGATCTAGGTGTTGTACCTAGCGTATCGGGTCCAATGAAAATCTTTTGTGACAATACTGGTGCAATTGCCTTGGCAAAGGAATCCGGATTTCACAAAAGAACCAAACACATCAAAAGACGCTTCAACTCCATCCGGGATTTGGTCCAGGTGGGAGACATAGAGATATGCGAGATACATACGGATCTGAATGTTGCAGACCCGTTGACTAAGCCTCTTCCACGAGCAAAACATGATCAGCACCAAAACTCCATGGGTGTTAGAATCATTACTTTGTAATCTAGATTATTGACTCTAGTGCAAGTGGGAGACTGAAGGAAATATGCCCTAGAGGCAATAATAAAGTTATTATTTATTTCCTTATATCATGATAAATGTTTATTATTCATGCTAGAATTGTATTAACTGGAAACATAATACATGTGTGAATACATAGACAAACAGAGTGTCACTAGTATGCCTCTACTTGACTAGCTCATTAATCAAAGATGGTTATGTTTCCTAGCCATGAACAAATAGTTGTTATTTGATTAACGAGATCACATCATTAGTTGAATGATCTGATTGACATGACCCATTCCATTAGCATAGCACCCGATCGTTTAGTGTGTTGCTATTGCTTTTATCCATGACTTATACATGTTCCTTTAACTATGAGATTATGCAACTCCCATTTACCGTAGGAACACTTTGTGTGCTACCAAACGTCACAACGTAACTGGGTGATTATAAAGGTGCTCTACAGGTGTCTCCGAAGGTACATATTGGGTTGGCGTATTTCGAGATTAGGATTTGTCACTCCGATTGTCGGAGAGGTATCTCAGGGCCTTCTCGGTAATGCACATCACATAAAGCCTTGCAAGCATTGCAACCAATGAGTTAGTTGCGAGATGATGTATTACAGAACGAGTAAAGAGACTTGCCGGTAACGAGATTGAACTAGGTATTGGATACCGACGATCGAATCTCGGGCAAGTAAC
Source organism: Aegilops umbellulata (assembly GCA_032464435.1). Classification (NCBI taxonomy): domain Eukaryota; kingdom Viridiplantae; phylum Streptophyta; class Magnoliopsida; order Poales; family Poaceae; genus Aegilops; species Aegilops umbellulata. Next base: position 8,924,810 of record CP136058.1, on the reverse strand, counting down.
ATACCGATGACAAAGGGAACAACGTATGTTGTTATGCGGTCTGACCGATAAAGATCTTCGTAGAATATGTAGGAACCAATATGGGCATCCAGGTCCCGCTGTTGGTTATTGACCGGAGACGTGTCTCGGTCATGTCTACATTGTTCTCGAACCGTAGGGTCCGCACGCTTAACGTTACGATGACAGTTATTATGAGTTTATGCATTTTGATGTACCGAAGGAGTTCGGAGTCCCGGATGTGATCACGGACATGACGAGGAGTCTCGAAATGGTCGAGACATAAAGAATTATATATTGGAAGCCTATGTTTGGACATCGGATGCATTCCAGGTGAAATCAGGATTTTACCGGAATACCGGGAGGGTTACCGGAACCCCCCGGGAGCATAATGGGCCAACATGGGCCTTGGAGGAGAGGTGAGAGGGCTGCCCTAGGGTCTGCGCGCCTCCCCCCCTTTCCCTAGTCCTATTAGGACTAGGAGGGGTGGGCGCCCCCCTCTCCCTCTCTCTCCCCCTTGGAGAATCCTAGTCCAACTAGGATTGGGGGGGGGGAATCCTACTCCCAGAGGGAGTAGGACTCTCTGGCGCGCCAAGGCTTGGCCGGCCAGCCCCTCCCCCTTGGCTCCTTTATATACGGGGGCAGGGGGCACCCCAAAGACACACAAGTTGATCTACGGATCGTTCCTTAGCCGTGTGCGGTGCCCCCTTCCACCAAATTCCACCTCGATCATATCGTTGCAGTGCTTAGGCGAAGCCCTGCGCCGGTAACACATCAAGATCGTCACCACGCCGTCGTGCTGACGGAACTCTTCCTCGACGCTTTGCTGGATCGGAGCCCGAGGATCGTCATCGAGCTGAACGTGTGCCAAGAACTCGGAGGTGCCGGAGTAACGGTGCTGTGATCGGTTGGATCGCGAGGAGAACGTACGACTACTTCCTCTATGTTGTGTCAACGCTTCCGCTTCGGTCTACGAGGGTACGTAGATAACACTCTCCCCTCTCGTTGCTATGCATCACCATGATCTTGCGTGTGCGTAGGAAATTTTTTGAAATTACTACATTCCCCAACAAATCATACATACAGATGTGTGTGGTCCAATGAGCGTTGAGGCTCACGGAGGCTATCGTTATGTTCTCACTCTCACTGATGATTTGAGTAGATATGGCTATGTCTACTTAATGAAACACAAGTCTGAGACCTTTGAAAAGTTCAAGGAATTTCAGAATGAGGTAGAGAATCAACGTGACCGAAAGATAAAGTTTCTACGATCAGATCGTGGAGGAGAATACTTAAGTCACGAATTTGGTACGCACTTAAAGAAATGTGGAATCGTTTCACAACTCACGCCGCCTGGAACACCTCAACGAAACGGTGTGTCCGAACGTCGTAATCGCACTCTATTGGATATGGTGCGATCTATGATGTCTCTTACCGATTTACCGCTATCATTTTGGGGATACGCTCTAGAGACAGCTACATTCACTTTAAATAGGGCACCGTCTAAATTCGTTGAGACGACACCGTATGAATTATGGTTTGGGAAGAAACCTAAGCTGTCGTTTCTAAAAGTTTGGGGATGCGATGTTTATGTCAAGAAACTTCAACCTGAAAAGCTCGAACCCAAGTCGGAAAAATGTGTCTTCATAGGATACCCTAAGGAAACCATAGGGTATACCTTCTACTTAAGATCCGAGGGCAAGATCTTTGTTGCTAAGAACGGATCCTTTCTGGAGAAAGAGTTTCTCTCGAAAGAAGTAAGTGGGAGGAAAGTGGAACTTGATGAAGTATTACCTCTTGAAACAGAGAGTAGCGCAGCTCAGGAAAATGTTCCTGTGGTGCCTGCTCCAATTAGAGAGGAGGTTAATGATGATGATCAAGATACTTCGGACCAAGCTCCCACTGAACTTCGTAGGTCCACAAGGACACGTTCCGCACCAGAGTGGTACGGCAACCCTGTCCTGGAAATCATGTTGTTAGACAACGGTGAACCTTCGAACTATGAAGAAGCGATGGCGGGCCCGGATTCCAACAAATGGTTAGAAGCCATGAAATCCGAGATAGGATCCATGTATGAAAACAAAGTATGGACTTTGACAGACTTGCCCGATGATCGGCGAGCAATAGAAAATAAATGGATCTTTAAAAAAAAGACGGACGCGGATGGTAATATCACCATCTATAAAGCTCGACTTGTCGCTAAGGGTTATCGGCAAGTTCAAGGGGTTGACTACGATGAGACTTTCTCTCCCGTAGCGAAGCTGAAGTCCGTCCGAATCATGTTAGAAATTGCCGCATACTATGATTATGAGATATGGCAAATGGACGTCAAAACGGCATTCCTTAACGGCTATCTTAAGGAAGAACTGTATATGATGCAGCCGGAAGGTTTTGTCGACCCTGAGAATGCTAACAAGGTATGCAAGCTCCAGCGATCCATTTATGGGCTGGTGCAAGCATCTTGGAGTTGGAACATTCGCTTTGATGAGATGATCAAAGCGTTTGGGTTTATGCAGACTTATGGAGAAGCCTGCGTTTACAAGAAAGTGAGTGGGAGCTCTGTAGCATTTCTCATACTATATGTAGATGACATACTTTTGATGGGAAATGATATAGAACTTCTGGACAGCATTAAGGCCTAATTGAATAAGAGTTTTTCAATGAAGGACCTTGGAGAAGCTGCTTATATATTAGGCATCAAAATCTATAGAGATAGATCAAGACGCCTCATAGGTCTTTCGCAAAGCACTTACCTTGATAAGATTTTGAAGAAGTTCAAAATGGATCAGTCCAAGAAAGGGTTCTTGCCTGCATTGCAAGGTGTGAAATTGAGCTCGGCTCAATGCCCGACCACGGCAAAGGATAAACAAGAGATGAGTGTCATCCCCTATGCTTCAGCCATAGGATCCATTATGTATGCCATGCTGTGTACCAGACCTGATGTAAACCTTGCCGTAAGTTTGGTAGGTAGGTACCAAAGTAACCCCGGCAAGGAACACTGGACAGCGGTCAAGAATATCCTTAAGTACCTGAAAAGGACTAAGGACATGTTTCTCGTTTATGGAGGTGACGAAGAGCTCGTCGTAAAGGGTTACGTCGACGCTAGCTTCGACACAGATCTGGATGACTCTAAGTCACAAACCGGATACGTGTATATGTTGAATGATGGAGCAGTGAGCTGGTGCAGCTGCAAGCAGAGCGTCGTGGCGAGATCTACATGTGAAGCGGAATACATGGCAGCCTCGGAGGCAGCGCATGAGGCAATTTGGGTGAAGGAGTTCATCACCGACCTAGGAGTCATACCCAATGCGTCGGGGCCGATCAAACTCTTCTGTGACAACACTGGAGCTATTGCACTTGCCAAGGAGCCCAGGTTTCACAAGAAGACCAGGCACATCAAGCGTCGCTTCAACTCTATCCGTGAAAATGTTCAAGATGGAGACATAGAAATTTGTAAAGTGCACACGGATCTGAATGTCGGAGATCCATTGACTAAACCTCTCCCTAGGGCAAAACATGATCAGCACCAGAACTCTATGGGTGTTCGATTCATCACAATGTAACTAGATTATTGACTCTAGTGCAAGTGGGAGACTGTTGGAAATATGCCCTAGAGGCAATAATAAAAGCATTATTATTATATTTCCTTGTTCATGATAATTGTCTTTTATTCATGCTATAATTGTGTTATCCGGAAATCGTAATACATGTGTGAATACCAGACACTAATATGTCCCTAGTATGCCTCTAGTTGACTGGCTCGTTGATCAATAGATAGTCATGGTTTCCTGGCTATGGACATTGGATGTCATCGATAATGGGATCACATCATTAGGAGAATGATGTGATGGACAAGACCCAATCCTGAGCATAGCATAAGATCGTGTAGTTCGTTTTGCTAGAGCTTTCCAATGTCGAGTATCTTTTCCTTAGACCATGAGATCGTGTAACTCCCGGATACCGTAGGAGTGCTTTGGGTGTACCAAACGTCACAACGTAACTGGGTGACTATAAAGGTGCACTACAGGTATCTCTCAAAGTGTCTGTTGGGTTGACACGGGTCGAGACTGGGATTTGTCACTCCGTATGATGGAGAGGTATCTCTGGGCCCACTCGGTAATGCATCATCATAATGAGCTCAAAGTGGCCAAGTGTTTGGTCACGGGATCATGCATTACGGTACGAGTAAAGTGACTTACCGGTAACGAGACTAAACGAGGTATTGGGATACCGACGATCGAGTCTCGGGCAAGTAACGTACCGATTGACAAAGGGAATAGTATACGAGGTTGCTTGAACCCTCGACATCATGGTTCATCCGATGACATCATCAAGGAGCATGTGGGAGCCAACATGGGTATCCAGATCCCGCTGTTGGTTATTGCCCGAGAGCCGTCTTGGTCATGTCTGCATGTCTCCCGAACCCGTAGGGTCTACACACTTAAGGTTCGATGACGCTAGGGTTATTAGGAAGACTTGTATGTGATTACCGAATGTTGTTCGGAGTCCCGGATGAGATCCCGGACGTCACAGGGAGTTCAGAAATGGTCCGGAGGTGAAGATTTATATATGGGAAGTTGTCATACGGACACCGGGAAGTTTCGGGGGCATATCGGTATTGTACCGGGGCCACCGGAGGGGTTCTGGGAGTCCACCGGGAGGGGCCACCTCTCCCGGAGGGCCTTGTGGGCTATATGAGGAAGGGAACCAGCCCAAAGTGGGCTGGTGCGCCTTCCCCCCCAAGGGCCCATGCGCCTAGGGTTGGGGGAAACCCTGAGGGGGGCGCCCCCCTTGCTTGGGGGGCAAGCCCCCTCCCCTTGGCCGCCGCCCCCCCTCTAGATCCCATCTAGAGGGGCCAGCCCCCCTTGCCCCTTCCCCTATAAATAGTGGGGTGAGGGGAGGGCAGCAACACCATCCAAGGCGCAGCCCCTCCCCTCCCCAACACCTCTCCTCCTCCGTACGTGCTTGGCGAAGCCCTGTCGGAGTACTGCTGCACCAACAACACCACGCCGTCGTGCTGCCGTTGGAGTCTTCTTCCTCAACATCTCCTTCCCCTTGCTGGATCAAGACGGAGGAGACGTCGATCGTCCCGTACGTGTGTTGAACGCGGAGGTGCTGTCCGTTCGGCACTTGGTCATCGGTGATCTGAATCACGGCGAGTACGACTACGTCATCACCGTTCCCTGAACGCTTCCGTGCGCGATCTACAAAGTGGTATGTAGATGCAATCTCTCTCCCATGACTCGTTGCTTAGATGAACTCATAGATGCATTTTGGTGAAACCATAGGAAAAAATTTGATTTTCTGCAACGTTCCCCAACATTGGGCTTACCTCTAGATAAACCATGTGTCCTGCTGTCAGATGAGTTGCCACTGGTTGAGGAACTTCTAGTTGAGTAGGGCTAGCGTCATTAGTCATTTGGTCTGAGGCTAGAAAGTTGTTTTCATCATCAGACTGGTCCTTCTCTTTGGATTTGCGCGGTCATAGAGCACCGAGACCCAGAATTGCTCTGCTTGGAGCTTTCTCTGGCATTTCTTGAGTTCTGGAAAATGTGCATCATCTATCGTTACTGTACCTGTGTTTTTAAGGAATGACAAAAGGGGCAGAACATGCCGATTCGATAGATATAATACGTAAGTTAGAGTAGTTTGATAGGCCAAGGAGGGAATAAGCATGTACCTGTGTGCAGAATAATGGAAGATATTTATATTAGGCATGGTTGCCTAATATGCCTCTACATCATCATGACAAAATAGTCTTATCTAATTTGCACAATATAGAGGTGCTACCTATCAACTGAATAAAGGGGCAGGAAATGTTGCATCAGCTAAAGATTTACGCAGCACCTCCATCGGCAAGACATGAACACCCTGTACCATGTGTAGTCATTCATTCCTATGTACTCCCTCCGTTCGGAATTACTTGTCACAAAAATGGATGTATCTACAACTAAAATACATCTAGATACATTCATTTCTTGGACGAGTAATTCCGATCGGAGGGAGTAGTAACCAGGATGATCAGACAAAATACCAAGGAATACAACAGCAGCAGACTTATCAGGACTGTCGGATCGAAATGGCAAAATCAGTTCAACTACAGATTCTGCTACAGCAGTGACACTAAGCATGTCTTCCTTCCATCTGTGAAGATCACATCTACAGAAAATCTCCGGAAAATTTAATCCGCAAACTAATGAGGTAAATCTTAGCTACTTATGACGCTACCAGTCTGCAACTATCTCCAAAACAAGACAGAACAACTACTGGATGTTTGCACTAAACATTCAACAGCGCCAAAAAGGGAGCGCGTGTTAAAAGAATGAAATCAGACCAATGAGTAGGCTGAAGTACACCTCATGCAGTGTGTGTTGTCGGCATTCCGTAGAATACATGTTTCAGGTAGGTACTTTCCCATTTGGCCCCCCCCCCCCCCCCCCACACACACACACACACACTAAAATAAATAGCAATTGTATATCACGAAGAGTATAATGATATAATGATTTCAGGCAGGTGTACATCCAATCCAATTTAGCAATGCGTGAGTAGTATTTATGTAACGGTGCTATTTTATATTGCAATCCACCCCAGGATCCCTGGCGTTCTTATTTCTGCTTATAATAAGTAAAGCGAAACGACTAGTGTCCATATAGAGAAATCGCATGCTCCTGTGATCTATCACCTGCACTGCACACAGATCAGATACCAAATCTACAACTAGGGGTCGGATGTGTTGAGACTTGAGAGCAGCCAGCCTGCAAGCGGCGGGTATGTTTGCGGCCTCACCTGGCAAGCGGCGGCCTGCTGCTCCCTCCCTCCCTCCCTGGTCTTCCTCCTTGTGGATTGGACGGATGGACGTGGGCGTTGGGGAGGATGAAAGAGCAGAGCAACGAAGCAGACCGGATGGCGGAGGAGTTGGGGGCAGGGCGGCGGGCGACCGGCGACAGGGAAGAGAAGGAGGAGGAGGAGGATGGGCCTGCCGGCAGAGCGGCCCAAGACACTAGTACGGGTTCACACCTGTTTTGGGGTTTTCTGTGAAATTGCAGCAGCTTGTGAAATTGCACTAGTTTACCTACCTCGACGCCAAGTTGTACGGCCCGCTGGCCAACAACCCCATGAAATCGACGGCAAGAACTGCGACTACACGCCCGCTCAAGGAACAATCGGCCTTCCCCGTCCCGTCGCCGTCGCCCAAGCCCCAAGCCCAAGTCACACGCGTACCCCGCACGCGGTTGAACACTGCTTCTACCATATATATATATATAAAGAGGGAGATGGTCTCGTCTTAGAAAAAAAACAAGGCAGTGTGGACATAACGGGGAGGCCGTGTTGCCACGGATCGATGACTTGGCGCAAGTAATTCAATGACTAATGATGGTGATTCTAGAAAGCTGTACCGACTCCAAGCGGATGGAAAGCTGCTTTGGTTTGGGAGAGATGAGCGTGCTTTCCTTAATGAGAGAGAGAGAGAGAGAGATTACTTCCTCGGCTACCACCGAACGGACGGACGTAGTCATTCATTCCTGGTGCCTCTTGATTTCTTTGCTAAATAAGGTTCCTAGCACTAAGCAGTTCCCCATATTATTAATAAATATAGTTCCCCATATTATTTAATTTGATGAGCTCCACGTCCGCCGCTCTCGTCCACGCATGCATGCATGCGTGTATTTGCTGCCATCACATTGGGATTTTCTGAGTTATGTGATAGGCTTCGAACACCACTAGGTCCATACCACAACTAACAGAGAGTAGAACGAATGCCAAAGATGGTGTTGCTTATTTGCATCTTATTTGTCGCCTTGGCTACGTTTGTAGACTAGAATACAATCCTGGAGGATAAAACATTTTAAAAAATCCTTAATTATTCTGGAAGAGGTTGCTTTTTCTTTATTATTTTTGGTTTGCTACAGATTATTACATTTTGTGTTGCTTGATTTTGAGAACGAATTTATTTTGCCTTTTCTTTTTCTTCTTCTTTATCTTTTTCTTTGTGCTGCGGGGGAATATAACTACATAGTGGTAGTACATTCAATTAATTGATAAACTTGGGTCCATGGGTGCGATCGTGCTGGATGGTATGCCATCGTGGCCGGCTGTCCATCGACTCATCTATTATATGTGCACAAGAGCAACATGCGCAAGGGCCACAATAGTCAACTGCTCAACCTATTGCTTTAGTGTAAAAACTACTAAGCTGCTTGTAACTTTTGCTATTGCTTTCAGATCAACTGAATTAGTTATTACTCCATATGCGAGCAACATGCGCAAGGGCTACAGCAGTTAATTTTATTAGTGTATAGTCAACTCCTCAACCTACTATTCCGCAAAAAAAAAAATCCTCAACCTATTGCTTTAAATTTCAACATAGGAAAACTATTCAATCTATTGCTTTAAAGTTCAAGAATGGAAAAACTACTTAAACCTGGTATTCGATTTTTTCGGTTTATCCGCATGCCTTTCTTTGGATGGAAAATATTTATGTATAAAAATCAAATCAAGTTATTGCAAAAAAAAAATTACTCGTCATCGTCGCGGAGTAGCCGATCTCCATCGCCTTAGCCACGACGTGTGTGGCATCCATCGCTGTCTTGCGTGCTAGCACGGCACATAGGGACGAGTGACGTCCCTTTTTGGTGATTGGCGAGGGACTAACACACTCTAGATCAACTCCTAATACACGATGATGAAAATGCGATGACACGAAGATTTTTTTTACCCAGGTTCAGGCCACTAGGAAGCGTAAAACCCTATGTTTCCACCCAGCGACGGGGCGCTCAGCACCCCGTCGGCATTCCCATTCAACCATGCGCCCATGTTCCTGGCCAAGAGCCTCGCCACCGGTGCCATGAGAATTGGGTTGCTCAGACAGGCCCGATTCGCTCTCCCAACGCAGCTCACCGCCACTTTTCGCTTCTCCCGCAAGTTTGCACACACTTTGACTCCCACTGGTCTCTGCGATCGATGACGTTGTCTTCAGTGATGCGACGACATTGAGGCGAGGATCGATACCGGCGGCGCTAGGGAACGCGATGAGAGAGGGCGATAGGGAGGTAGAGGAGGAATAGGTCGGGATCATGAGAGAAAATCGAGGGGGGTTTGTCCGATGACAAAAAACAGAGTGTAACATCGGCTTGCTCCACCATCCATGCGCTTCTCGGCGTCTCCTGTTGTTCTGCCGACTCAAACGATTTGTTTTAGTATAGAAGAGTAGCATACTCATACAAAAGTACTGACTGGAGTTTCAAGGCAAAAAGGAGACGGCGGCCAACGAGTGTTGTGCTCGTGCAGACACGACATAGTAGGACTGTGAGTTGATTGCCATAAATGTGAAGGAGCTTTTCTGCAATAATGCATGACGGACCAAGAATATCAATTTCCTTTATTAGTAGGTATTGATTAATACACTTGGGTCGATGGGTGATCATGCTGGGTGGTATGCGATAGTGGCCGGCTGTCCATCGACTGAATTATAGTTATTGTTTGCGTCAATTGCTACAACTATTGCTTTAAAGTTCAGAATGTAAAAACTACTCAAGCTATTGCTCTCAAGTTCGAAAAGAAAAGGAAAAATTGAGCATGTCCCTGGCACGCGAGCTTGCAAGACAGCTCGAGGCTTGCGCGTGTTGACCTGAGAGCCACGGTGGATATACTTGGCGCAGTCTTGTGCTTGATCAACTGAATTAATTATTATGCACGAGCAACATGCGCAAGGCCACGAGGGTCGCAAGAGTTAATTACTATATAGTCAACTGCTCAACGTATTACATTAAAGTTCAAACTAGGAAAACTATTCAAGCTATTGCTTTAGAGTTCAAAACACTAAAACTACTCAAGCTATTGCTTTAAAGTTCAAGAAAGGAAAAAGTGCTTAAGCCATTGCTTCAAAGTTACGAAAAATACTCAAGCTTTTCGGTTTAGCCGCTTGCCCTTTAAAGTTTATGTCTAGAAATCAACTTATTACAAGTTTCTTTTAAAACTATTTCTAGTTGTCATGGAGTAGCCAGTCTCCATCGTGGCCACCATGCATGGCACTGAAAAAACCATGCTGAAACCAGACATCTGTATCTTCAAAATTTTGGTGGGGAGCAAAGAACAGCAAACACAAAGTTCACTGGGTAGCATGGGATAAAACGTGCAGGATCAAAAATTCTAGTGGAATGGGCCTTAGCGACTTCACGGCGTTCAAGCAGACGATACTAGCTAGCAAAGCAAGGAGTAAATTGCAAAAAACCACCACAATTGGGGACCCTAATTCAAAAAACCACCACCTTTCATTTTTTTTTTTGCAAAAAACCACCAACATTGTGCTAAAAGTTTTCAGAAAAACACTGATCGACTAATTAGAGCAGTTTGAGTGGAAAACTGACATCTGGGGCCCACATGTAAGTGATGACATGGCATTAAAAGTCAACTAGCGTTTTCATGGACCGTTAAGTTGTTATAGGCCCACTTGTCAGCAATCTCTCTCCCTCCCTGGCATTCCGTCGAGCAGCTTGTGAGCTTGCCGGAGAGCATATCTGTATAGGACAAGTCTACTGAAATTACAAAGCCAAGATAGACACAAGAATGTGACAAAAAGAGCATTCTTACTGTGTTAGGAACATTTGGGTTTGCACCAGCTTCCAACAAGCACTTGATAGCTTCAGTTAAGCCCTTCTCTGCAGCCTTTACCAAAAGATTATCCCGAGGACTATCACCACTGACATTAGCTCCACCCTATCAGATCCAAGTATAGAAGACAGGCCAATCATATGGTTTTCAAGTAGGTAATACAAAGATAGCTAAATCAAACATCAGTCTATAGAAATCCAGCATTCCTGCTGTATTATAAGCAGAGGATACTATACCTGAATCAATAACTTCACACAGGATACAGAAGATTTTTGTAATGCCATGCTTAAAAGTCCAAACTGACAACTAGCCTTGTTGGGCTGGAAAAAAAAGAACTTCATTTTCGTGCCAAAATATGACAGTTCCAACAAAAAGATGGAAATTGTTTGGGGAAAAAGAGCTGAGAGGATACTTCTTTAGTAAGAATATACTCCCTCCATCCCATAATATAAGATTTTATTACAACCATATACTCACATATTGGTTGTAATAATATGGGACGGAGGGAATAGAATATATCTATATAGTCTTATGTCCGCTTGCTCCCATTAATTTTTCAGACTGGTCCCACCATGCCTACTCTGGCTCACACATTGACAGCAATAGCAGGGCCTGTTTGGTTGGTTTACGAAGGTTGATGATATTTGCCACAACATTTTGCAAAACATGTCTAAGATAAGATGATAAAATAAGTGGCATACTTTGCCAAGCCTAAGTGAATCCTACCACACCTTTTTTAGTCAGTGACACATGGGACCCAACTTGTAGAAAAGGAATCTTGGCACAAGTGTGGCTGTGAACTGAACGAGTAACCAGCTTGCCTAACTTTTGGCATGGCATAGTTAGTCACCAACCAAAAAAATCCATCAGCTACAGGTAGGAACAATTGGAGAAAGTAGCAAAAACCAAGCAAAAGGGGGAATTGGAGTTAAAAGACAACATATCAACAAATAATTTGAATAGTACATCTGCATTGTGCTCCAAAAGGGTCATGACAATACTAGGAAATCCTCTAATAGCAGCATCCGTGAGGGCTGTCCCAAGATCTGATACTGCATTGACATCAACTCCCCTTGCAAGAAGAAACTTTACTATTTCAGAGTACCCTGAAGAAAAGAAGAAAAGGGTCATAATACTATTACCGATACATGACATGAACAAAACATTTTTGCTCGGCGAAGTTTAAATAACTAATGGGGGAAGGATTTTTGTTGGTTCACATTTCTCTAAATAGGCATACAGAAAGAATGACCATAATCAATCAACATAAGAAGGCGGTAAAGTAGATGAACATTTCTCAGGAAACTAGTTCCAATGGCTAGACTAACAAGATTGGTAGCAATATGATGACACGTGGAATCTTTACATACATATCTGAGAGCGGGGAATTAGGAATAGGCCAACAACTAGAAGTCCATCTGTCTCTCATGGAAGCGCTTTAGAGTCCCTAGAAGCTACACTTTTTATTTCTCCAACCTAGAGCACTCTTATTTCAATACATATGAAGAAACTATGTAAAAGCCAGCTATCACTCCTATGAGAAGGCTAACTCATAAGGTTGATCACTATTCAGACGCCGATGAAAAATGAGAAGCAAATAAGATCAGGAGGCTACTTATGTATGGCAACAGGAAAAAAAATCTATTAGGCTAGCTTAGTCTAGCTCCTGGTAAAGTAAATCCATTTTTATCACCATGGTAAGTCCAGCACAAAACAAGGGATGCTAAAGTAAGTACTAACAATCAAGTGAAGTTCCTTTTCATACCATGAACTGCAGCTGCATGAAGAAGAGTGATGTTTCCCTTTGCACGTTGCTGATGCAGATCAGCGACATGATCAATGAGGTACTTGACGGCGGGAAGGTTGCCATTGGTGACGGCATGCGCCACGGGTGTAAACTCTAGCATTAAGACACTCACAGCTCAGCTGAAGTTGATGATAAAGTCATAAAACTAAATGTGCTTATATTAGGATCAGAAAGGCCTGAACGTACGCTGAGCGGTGTCAGGCAAGTCGACATCCATCTTGACCTCCTCCACGAGATACTGGAAGACCGAGAAGCTGCCGCAGCCGGCGGCGGCGTGGAGGGCGTTCATGCCCATGTAGGTGGTGTTGGCCACCGTCACCGGGATCCCGTGCCCGCGGACGTCCAGCTCCTTTGCAATCTCTGAAGTTCAGACAAAAAAAGGGGGCACTTTTAGTCAGGAATCATGGCAAGGACGTAGTATCTGTGTACTGTAATCTGAATCAGAAAGAAATCGCCACTGATTCTTAGAATGCTTTGGATCGGGACGGTTAGATCTTTCTGGTAACCTACCTTCCTTGGGTGCGGAAGAGCTCGATCCAGAGCCGGCCATGGTGATGTAGAGGCCGGAGATCGTCGAGAGATCGAGATGGAGAGGTGGCAGTGGTGCTTCCCGTGAGCACTGCGATTGCCCTAGATCGGAAGGGGATTTCGGTGGGAAGTCTGGCGGCGCGGTTAACCTCGTACCGTGTGCCCCGGCCCCCACCTCTTTATATATATCGCAGGTCACAGGGGCCCACCAACCATAAGAGGGTTGGGCGCCCCCGATCAGGGCGCGAATAGATCAGGGCCCGATGGGCCGTTGGGCCCACTCGGTGGAGAGATCAACCTAACATTCTCCCCCTTGATCTCAACTTTTACTTTTAACCTTATACTTTCTAGTTTATTTGTTTCATCACATATTGGTACATAGAGCATGTTTCATCGTCACAGCTTAATTGCCGTTAGAATCATACAGCTACAACATACGTTATGATCAGAAGCAAATTCTGTTCCTTTTGGGCCTATCCAGGAATCATAAGGCCTTCCCTTAAACCCATGCCGGCTAAGTGTTCCTTGAACACATTGGGTGGTAAGCCTTTCGTTAGCGGATCCGCAAGCATATCCTTTGTCCTTATATGCTCGAGACTTATAGTTTGATCCTGGATTTTATCTTTCACAACATAATACTTTATCTCTATTGTTTTGGCAGCATTACTCGACTTGTTGTTGTGAGCGTAAAATACTGCGGGTTGGTTGTCGCAGTACATCTTTAGTGGTTTGTGAATACAATCCACCACTTTTAAGTCGGGTACAAATTTCTTTAGCCATATCGCCTGCCCCGTGGCTTCGAAGCATGCTATGAATTCTGCATACATCGTGGATGATGCAACTATTGACTGTTTGGAGCTTTTCCACGAAATAGCTCCCCCAGCGAGAGTGAAGACGTATCCTGACGTGGATTTTCTATCATCTGCGGGTTGGTTGTCGCAGTACATCTTTAGTGGTTTGTGAATACAATCCACCACTTTTAAGTCGGGTACAAATTTCTTTAGCCATATCGCCTGCCCCGTGGCTTCGAAGCATGCTATGAATTCTGCATACATCGTGGATGATGCAACTATTGACTGTTTGGAGCTTTTCCACGAAATAGCTCCCCCAGCGAGAGTGAAGACGTATCCTGACGTGGATTTTCTATCATCTCTGTCCCCCGCAAAATCTGCGTCTGAATACCCTTTTATCTCTAGGAAATCACTTCTCCTGTATATTAGCATGTAGTCCTTCGTGCCTTGCGCATAACGCAATGCTTTCTTTACCATCTTCCAGTGCTCCATGCCTGGATTCTCTTGATATCTACCGAGTACCCCGGTGATAAAAGCTAAGTCAGGGCGAGTGCACACTTGTGCATACTGTAAGCTGCCAACTGCCGAAGCATATGGTACTGCTTTCATTTGATCGATCTCGTACTGGTTCTTGGGACATTGGAATTTCCCAAAACTATCGCCCTTAACTATAGGAGCAGGTGTGGCTTTACTCGCATGCATATTATACCTTTTAAGAACCTTTTCTAAATATGATTTCTGCGATAGTCCTAAGACTCCATTGTTTCTATCTCGGTGAATTTCTATGCCCAAAACATATGATGCTTCACCAAGATCTGTGTCAAAATTTGAGGATAAGAACTTCTTTGTTTCTTGTAGTAGACTAACATCACTGCTAGCAAGCAGGATATCATCCACATACAAGATTAGGAAAATATATTTCCCATTTTTAAACTTTGCATAAATGCAATTGTCCTCAATATTTTCTTTAAATCCAAAACTTTTAATTGTTTCATTAAACTTTAGATACCACTGTCGAGAGGCTTGTCTTAAGCCATAAATGGATTTCTTCAGGCGGCATCCCATATTTTCCTTGCCTTCCATGATAAAACCCTTGGGTTGTTTCATGTAGACCTTTTCTTTTAAATCACCATTCAAAAATGCCGTCTTAACATCCATTTGATGTAACTCTAAATCAAAATGAGCAACTAATGCCATTATGATTCTGAAGGAATCCTTACATGAGACTGGAGAAAATGTCTCATTGTAATCTATCCCTTCTCTTTGTGTAAATCCTTTTGCCACAAGACGTGCTTTATACTTTTCTATATTCCCTTTGGAGTCATACTTAATTTTGTAGACCCATTTACAGCCTACTGTTTTGGCTCCTTTAGGAATTTCCTCTAAGTCCCAAACATCTTTGGAACTCATCGATTTCATCTCGTCTTCCATTGCCTTCATCCACATCGATGAATGAGGGCTTCTCATGGCTTCTTCATATGAGGTGGGATCTTTTTCCATATGGACCATTTCTATGTTATAAACTTTAAAGTCAGTTGATATAGCTGACTTTCTTGGTCTTGTAGACCTTCTAAGGGCCTCAGTTTCTGGCACGTCCTGTGCCTCAACCTCTGGCACTTCTTCTAAAATTTGATGTTGCGCCTCCCTTTCATGCTCAACAACGGGTTCAGTCGGCTCCTGACGGACAGGTTCCGGGTCTACCCCCAAGGTTGTCATGGGTGGAGTTGCAACTGGTAGTGAGAAAAATGGCTCCCGAATCATCGGATTAGGTGCATGCACCCTCTTCTCCCCAAGATCAATTTTCCGAGCTACCAAGCTCCCCTCATCATTTCGTCCTCAAAGAAGACTGCATCTCTCGTTTCTACAAACTTTGTATATCTGTCTGGGCATTAGAAACGAAAACCTTTTGATCTGTTTGGATAGCCAATGAAGTGGTAACTTACTGTTTTGGAATCTAACTTTGCAATGTTTGGATTAAACATTTTGGCCTTAGCAGAGCACCCCCACACATTGAAGTGTTGTAGGGAGGGCATCCTTCCTGTCCATAGCTCATACGGTGTTTTGGGCACCGACTTGCTTGGTACTCTATTAAGAATGTGAATGGCGGTTTTAAGCACCTCCATCCATAATCCCAATGACAAGTTGGAATAACTCATCATGCTGCGCACCATATCCATAAGTGTACGGTTGTGCCTTTCAGCTACTCCATTCTTTTCTCCCAGAGCGGGATACATTAAAAGCACGTGAGTTATCATATCTTTCTCTTGCCAGAATTTCTCCCGCCATACAGGATTTTTGACATAATATTATGTCGGCTTTACCCCGTTACGCAGGTATTTTTCCAAACTTTTCCCGTCATGCAGGTTTTATCATAATCATCTTTTCCCGCCATGCGGGTAATTCCTTGTAAGGGAACATAAATGCCAGAATTGGCTTGACTGCATATTCAATCATCAAATTTAGGAATAAATCCGAATGCTCTTTGACACACATGCTTGATCCGACGTTGGTCAAATTAAACACGCATGTTGTTTGTTTCATCTCAATCATGTTGACTGAAAAATCTTCTTCATAGAGAGTATATGAAAGACATTCATCAACCAAGACTCTCAATGATCTATTTCTTTTATGTTGATGCCATTCTTTAGAGAGAACATATTCCCTCGCGTTATGACCTTTCTTGGTCATCTTTTGGGTCACAAGTACCCAGCCATTCGCTTTCACGAATAAAAGCATGGGAAACTTTTAGTCTGAGAAAACTTCGCCAATAATCAACAATAATGGGCATAAAAATAACCCCACGTTGGTTTGGTTAAAAGAAATGCACATTAAACTTTTTGAAACTTTCCTTTATATTCTAAATCACCGTTGTGACAGAATTAGAATAAACATCATCCTTCTACATTAATTCCATATCACCGTTGGGCAGAAATGGAAATAATGCATATAACTCATAAACAATGTGATGATAGTATTTCTATTAAAAAACTTTGCTAAGAGTTAATCATCATCATCAACTTTATTGCAGCGGGAACAAGAAGTATACATTTCTCTAGTTCAAGAGCATTTCTTGATCTTTATCCGTTCTCTGAAAATTGATCACTTTGATACAAAATTTATCAGAGATTTAAACTTTGAGCATAAGACTCATAGAATTATAGCACTGTTATCATCAACATTGGTCAGAAAATAACAATACCATATTTTAACTTTAAAACAAATAGCTTTCTTTTGTCATAGCGGAAATTATCTACATCTTATTTTACCCACAGGGGAAAATCATTGCTTAGAGCATTTCTTCCAATTAAACTTTCCCGTTGGTTCCAATTTAATTGGAGGATAAAACTTTTACTTTGCAGCGGAAACTTTACAATATTCTGTTCAAAAAACAATCTGTACTCTTTTACTCTCTAAGCAATTTTAACCGGTTGGTTTAAAAATGCATTACAGAAACAACAATTTAATCTTTTACTTTAGTTCTATTCACTTTTAAAAGAGCACTTTTATTTTCAATAACAAACATGATCATGTTATTAACAACGTTGGTCATAAAAATAACATAACCATATTCATTTTAATAATCACTTTAACATGCTCTTAAAAACTTAATTCTATCTGAACTTTATTTTCTTTGTAAAAGAGCACTATTAATTCTGTACGCAGCGGAAAATCATGAATAAAAATTCATGAACTTTTAATTCTTTACAGAAACTTTTCTTTGACAAAATAAAAAATTCATGAACATTTCATTTTCTGAAAATTTTCATTCTCAGAAACTTTTTCTGTTTACTTTGCTATTTTCTAAGCACAATTTTCGCTGGAAAAATTTGCATAGAAAAACTATTTGACATCTGCCCAAAAACTGGACAAAACACTACAAAAAAAAACAAATCACGCAGCTTCAGCCGGCCTCGGCCTGGCGCGGGAGGCCCGCAGCGGCCCATGGCCAGCTCCTCCGCGCGCTCGCGCGAGCCGGACTCGCCTCGGTCTGGGCCACCGGCCTCAGCCCAGCGCTGCCTCCTCCTCTTTGGCCCAAAAGGCCCAGCGCCGCTTTAGGTTTTTGATCTGCATCGTCCGTGGAGATCCGACGGCCAGGCGCGCGTTTCGCTCGAACAAAACAGGTGAGCGAGGGAGAGTCGAGCGCAGTCTCGGTCAATCCCTCCCTACCCCGCGCCGCTCGCGCGTCTCTGTGCCCGCCGGCCACGCCGGCGACGGCACGGCCGCCAGCCACGCCGGCGAAACCCGCCGCGCTGCGCGAGCCACTTCTGCCCCTCCCCTCCTCCCTCTTCTTCCTGTGACAGAAAAAGAGAGTGGCGCGCCGGATGCATTCTTCTGTGCACCCGCGGTTTCCTCCGGCCGCCGGCCAGACGCCGCCGACGAGGGTACCCGGCGCGGCGATGGCTCCTCCTTTCTTTTCTCCAGTCCGCCGCGCCACGGAGAGTGAGAGAGAGCGCAAGCCGAACGCAACTCTGCTCCCCCTGGCGCGACGACGGCGGAGCATGCGCCGTTGCCTTCCCCTTCGCCGGCCACGCGTTCGCCTCGTGGTGAGCGCGTTGCCGTCGAACGGATTGGCCGCGGTGTTCTTTGCCCCTTCCGGGGTAGGTTCTTCGTCCGACGCCTCGGCTTGCCGATGCGCGTCCGGATCGAGAGGAACAAGCGCGGCCATGGCGGCGGCGCTCTTTGCCGGCGAGGCCCGAGGCCATACTCCGGTTTACTTTTTTGATTTTCTTTACTCTGCCCTGCTAGGGTTCTTTGGGGAGGGATGGAACTTTTGCTTTGAATTCTTTCTACCGAAAAGGTCTAACCCGATCTGGCTGATACCATTGTTAGAATGCTTTGGATCGGGACGGTTAGATCTTTCCGGTAACCTACCTTCCTTGGGTGCGGAAGAGCTCGATCCAGAGCCGGCCATGGTGATGTAGAGGCCGGAGATCGTCGAGAGATCGAGATGGAGAGGTGGCAGTGGTGCTTCCCGTGAGCACTGCGATTGCCCTAGATCGGAAGGGGATTTCGGTGGGGAGTCTGGCGGCGCGGTTAACCTCGTACCGTGTGCCCCGGCCCCCACCTCTTTATATATATCGCAGGTCACAGGGGCCCACCAACCATAAGAGGGTTGGGCGCCCCCGATCAGGGCGCGAATAGATCAGGGCCCGATGGGCCGTTGGGCCCACTCGGTGGAGAGATCAACCTAACAAATAGTACATCTGCATTGTGCTCCAAAAGGGTCATGACAATACTAGGAAATCCTCTAATAGCAGCATCCGTGAGGGCTGTCCCAAGATCTGATACTGCATTGACATCAACTCCCCTTGCAAGAAGAAACTTTACTATTTCAGAGTACCCTGAAGAAAAGAAGAAAAGGGTCATAATACTATTACCGATACATGACATGAACAAAACATTTTTGCTCGGCGAAGTTTAAATAACTAATGGGGGAAGGATTTTTGTTGGTTCACATTTCTCTAAATAGGCATACAGAAAGAATGACCATAATCAATCAACATAAGAAGGCGGTAAAGTAGATGAACATTTCTCAGGAAACTAGTTCCAATGGCTAGACTAACAAGATTGGTAGCAATATGATGACACGTGGAATCTTTACATACATATCTGAGAGCGGGGAATTAGGAATAGGCCAACAACTAGAAGTCCATCTGTCTCTCATGGAAGCGCTTTAGAGTCCCTAGAAGCTACACTTTTTATTTCTCCAACCTAGAGCACTCTTATTTCAATACATATGAAGAAACTATGTAAAAGCCAGCTATCACTCCTATGAGAAGGCTAACTCATAAGGTTGATCACTATTCAGACGCCGATGAAAAATGAGAAGCAAATAAGATCAGGAGGCTACTTATGTATGGCAACAGGAAAAAAAATCTATTAGGCTAGCTTAGTCTAGCTCCTGGTAAAGTAAATCCATTTTTATCACCATGGTAAGTCCAGCACAAAACAAGGGATGCTAAAGTAAGTACTAACAATCAAGTGAAGTTCCTTTTCATACCATGAACTGCAGCTGCATGAAGAAGAGTGATGTTTCCCTTTGCACGTTGCTGATGCAGATCAGCGACATGATCAATGAGGTACTTGACGGCGGGAAGGTTGCCATTGGTGACGGCATGCGCCACGGGTGTAAACTCTAGCATTAAGACACTCACAGCTCAGCTGAAGTTGATGATAAAGTCATAAAACTAAATGTGCTTATATTAGGATCAGAAAGGCCTGAACGTACGCTGAGCGGTGTCAGGCAAGTCGACATCCATCTTGACCTCCTCCACGAGATACTGGAAGACCGAGAAGCTGCCGCAGCCGGCGGCGGCGTGGAGGGCGTTCATGCCCATGTAGGTGGTGTTGGCCACCGTCACCGGGATCCCGTGCCCGCGGACGTCCAGCTCCTTTGCAATCTCTGAAGTTCAGACAAAAAAAGGGGGCACTTTTAGTCAGGAATCATGGCAAGGACGTAGTATCTGTGTACTGTAATCTGAATCAGAAAGAAATCGCCACTGATTCTTAGGAAGCGGGGCAAGCATTTGGTCTGAAACCCCCGATTTGCCCCCAAACCCGAGCACTGAAACCTAAATCACGAGCGAAATTGGCATTCCGGAGCCGTAATCCGCGGCCAGATCGAGAAGGAAGCACACACGGCAGCTCAACCCTAGGCCCCTGGCCAGATCTAGCGAGTTCACTGACGCGGGACGCCAGGGAGGGAGAGGGAGGGGCGTGGGGATCTGGTGAAAGGCGTCACTTACTCTTTATCTTGCCGACGTCGCCGTTGTGGGCGGCTTCGATGAATCTGGCCTCCGGCGGCCACCGGTCGCGCTCTGCACAAAAAGCGAGTGAAATGATGAGACGGCCGGAGGGGGGAGCCGTACAATCGACGGCGGTCGGTCAGGTTAAGGGGCCAAGTCACCTTTGCCGAGGAGGAGCTCGTACAGGCAAGGCAGCGGTATATGCCGGGTCCCCATCCTCCGCCCTCGCTCTTCTCCTCTTCGCCGGCGGCGGCGGTGGCGGTGGCGGTGTGAGAGCAAGGAGTCGAAGGAAGCTTCTGGAGTCGGGGAGAGGAGGTGGGGAATAAAAGGGCGGGAAAAGGGAGGGGAGTGGGTGCGCTCGCAGTCCTATCCTATGCCCTCGCTATGGGCAGCCCGGCCCGGCCTGACCCAACCTTGCCCATGGGCCGGGCCTGGGCCTATATTTTAAGCCCGATGGCTGGCCGGGTTGGGCCTGGGCTTGTTATATTCGTAGTTTAAGGAAGATGCTTGGTCCGAGGCCCGACGGGCTTTTGCATGATGGGCCAGGCTTGGGCCTGATTTTTAGGCCCGACGACCAGGCCGGGTCGGGCTCCGGCCTAGCTTTTCTGGTCGGGTTTTGGTAGGCCTGGCCTGAAGCCCGACCCGGCATGACGGATGGCCAGGTATAGCTCGCACAATGTGATACGAGACCGTTGTCTCGCCATTATTTCCTCCCTGTACGCCAGTTCCATCATGCGCTCCTCGACCTTGCGTTCCTCCTCACTTGGTCCGAGTCTCAAAGGATCTGCACGCAGCATAGCAAGTTTCTGTCGAAGCGATCGTTGCTCTTGCCGAACCGATCCAAAAGTAGTGCGTCCCCAACTGGAAATAGAAGTGGCCACCGACTGTAATTTGTTGGCCAAATCCGACACCGACGAGGCCGGTCCATCACCATTCCATGCTGCTTCCACCACATCCTTGAAACGACCATCTCTTTCCCAGACACATTCACATCGAAAAAGCTTCTTCACCGCGATGCGATGATTCCCCGCTTCCATCTCATGCATCAGCAGGATAGGGCTGTGATCATTCTTCACTGCTGTTAAATGCTCCACTCTTGCAAACGGGAACATGTTGGACCAACTTGCCGAAGCTAGCGCCCGGTCCAACCGGACCCTGCAGAACTGGCCACCTGTAACACGCTTCTCAAAAGTCCAGTCTAAGCCAATATAGCCCAAATCCGCCAGCTCGCATACATCCACCGCCCCCCGAAACCCCTCCATTTGAGTGCTATCCCTTGGATTAGGGCCCATTTGTTCCTCCTGGCGAAGTATCTCGTTGAAGTCGCCCATGCAGAGCCACGGTAGCGTGCTTTCTCCCCTCAACCTTTTCATGGTATCCCATATTTTGTACCTCAAGCTCCGATTTGCCTCACCATAAAAACATGTAAGGCGTCATTGCTCTGACCCTAGTTCAGATACCCGGGAATCTATGTGATATTGCGAGAAATTCTTTATTACCATATTAACATCCGCCTTCCAAAAGATACAAAGACCGCCACTACGGCCACTACTAGCTACTGCAAAGCTGTTTTGAAAACCTAAAGAGACCGCCAAACCTTCCACTCGATTCTTTGCTATTTGAGTTTCCACAATACAAAGAACCGACGGCGCACTAGCTCCCACGAGATCGCGGAGCTCATGGACTGTCGCAGGGTCGCCAATCCCACGACAATTCCAGCATAATACTCTCATTTGGCTCGGCGGCCCTCCTCGAGGGAGGCCGCCTCTGTTGCTTGTGTTTTTCTCAACTCCTCATCATCTTGTTGCTTCCTCCTCTTGACCAGCGGATCTTTCTCTGGTGTGGATGCCGTCGCAGTATTACTCGAGCTCGGGGTAGCACCTTCGAGCAGCTTTACCGTCCCAGCTACCCTTTCGAGGTTTGAAACAGGCTGCCCCGTAATGGTGAGAGTGCCATCCGCACTAACCAGCCGTTTACGAGCTCCCTTCTCTCCACGATCATAATTATCTCCATTAACATCCAAATCCATACGCTGCGGTGCTGGTGACTTAGGCCTTGTCACTTCTCCTCGACCACTGCCTCCTGCCGATGCCCCCATCCTCTACCCCCCCCCCCCCCCCCCCCGCTCTGTTCTACCAGACTCCCTTCCTCTCCCTCTAGCTCCTCCATCACCTCTTCCCCGGACACCAAAAGTTTGGCCTGCTGGAATCTCCGGTTCCCACAGCAGCCACTCCCCCCATTCAAAGGATCTCGGGTCGTGCACTCCATCCCCACATTCATCACCAAGGTGTCCCATGAGACCACACGCAAAGCAGAAATCCGGGAGTTTCTCATAATATACGCTATATTTCTTCCGTTCCTTCAAAGTTATATGAACAAAACGAACCAGCGGTATATTCACGTCAACAAACACCCTCGCTCGCAGGGTGCTGGCTGGGTTGATGCGCCCCTCGTTGACGATCACATTGAAAGGGGGATCGCTGACCTTCGCCGCCACTTTTTCAGCAAGCTGCCGCTTCCTTGTCAGACCATCAGGCAGGCCTTTAACCCTAGTCCACACTGGTATCATGTTGAGTTTATACTCGTTCACATCCGAGAAACCATCATACTACTGCAAAACTACCGGTGCCCTATGAAACAGCCACGGACCTCCCTCCATGATCTTCCTCCAGTCCCCCAGACAGTGACACTACACCAAGAAAAGATTAGGCCCCTTGATGTTGAAAGTGACCCCCTGCGCCGCCATCCAAGCATTACGCATATGGGATAGGACTGCCGCATGACTAAAAGGTTTTGTGGTATGAACTCGGAACAGAGCAAGCCAGCAGACGTCCTTGACCAGATCATCTACCTCAGCCGAGAAATCAAGATCTTCTTCTTCCTTCCCGTTTAGCCTCATCCCCGCAAACTGATTCTCTAGATCTGGATCGGCGTCAACCTCGTCGCCATAATCCTCCTCCTCAACTGTGGAATCCCCCCATCTGCGCCTTCCTCCTCCCTTCTACTAGCCTGCTCCTCTACTCCCACCTCCCGAACTCACTCACCATCCTCTGATTCCATCCCCCCACTCGGCGCCGCCGCCGCACTTGCCGTCGCCCGATCTACCCCCTTATCCTCCATCTCCTTTGACTCCGATTCAGCCATGCACCTGTGAACGCCCCCCGAGCAATGGTTGATCTCGCTGATTATCGGGAAACCCCGGCGATCCGACGAGATTTGACGTGGACTCTGGCAAAATCGCCAAAGGATGGGTGGAACCCTAGGAAAACCCTAGGGGAAAAAACACTTTATCGCCCCCGATGTTGAAGTTATTCAGAATATACCACTAAGTACTAGGGTGCAGGATGATTTTTGGGCCTGGCACTACGACAAGAAGGGTGTTTTTTCGGTTCGATCGGCCTACCGTATGATTTCTGCAGTCAAGGCTCAGAGGGAGGATTGGCTTGATCATCGGCCGGGACATTCAAACATTACAGCTGACAGGAAATCTTGGTCGCGGCTGTGGAAAGTACGGGTTCCCTCCAAGATCAAAATTTTTGTATGGAGATTAGCGCATACCTCGATCCCGACGGGGCACGTGCGTCATGAGAGAAATATGGCAGATTCACCAGCATGCTCGATTTGTGGAGCAGATGAGGACACTTGGCGTCATTCCCTGTTAAGCTGCTGCATGGCGCGATGCGTTTGGGCTTTGGGTGATGAAGAGCTCCTCGAGCATGTGATATCAAACCAGACCGCTGATGCTCGTCTTTGGCTGTTTTGGTTGTTCGAATCAACAAGCCAACGTGATGTAACTCGGGTTCTAGTGACAATGTGGGCAATTTGGTGGGCGCGCCGAAAAGCAATCCATGAGAACGAGTTCCAGAGCCCGTTGTCGACCATGAGTTTTATTAGGCGCTTCTTGGAGGACCTGGACATTGTTGAGTCCCAAAAGGAGCGACCGATGCATGTGCCTGCTGCTCCGAGAGCACGGGCATGGCTGACGCCCAAGGGTGAAGCGGTGAAGTTCAACTCCGATGGAGCATTATCGACCCTGGGTGAGAAGGGAGCGGCGGCTGTGGTTTGTCGAGACAAGTCAGGGAAGTATCTTGGAGCATCAGCACTGGTCTTTGAAGGCTTGATCGACCCGGCGAGTTTGGAGGCGCACGCGTGTAGTGAAGCACTTGCCCTTGCTCGCGATCTGAATTTGCAGGATTTGGTGATTGCGTCTGACTGTCTAGAGCTGGTTTCAAATATCAGCACACAATCTCTACCAGTGTATGCGCCTACTCTGCATGATATACACATTAGCATGAACCTTTTCTCTTCAGTTGTCTTTCGTTTTGAGCGTAGAGAAAATAATTTTGAGGCCCACTCGGTTGCAAAAGGAGCTGCGTCTCTGCCGGTGGGCCACCATGTGTGGCTAGGGATCCTTCTAGATGTTGCTTGTATTCCGGATATGATGGACTTTGAATAAAATTCCCTAGTTACCTTAAAAAAAAAAGCTCGCACAATGGGAGGCCCACCCACGATACGATCTGAGTGACACTCATGACAGAAGCCACGGCCACGACCTCCCTTTGCTTTGCTTTGCTTTTGGATTCAGGTTTTGAATTTTAAATTTGAACTTGCTTTTCTGGTCGGGCTTTGGTAGGCCTGGCCTGAAGCCCGACCCGGCATGACGGATGGCCAGGTATAGCTCGCGCAATGGGAGGCCCACCCACGATACGATCTGAGTGACACGGCCACGACCTCCCTTTGCTTTGCTTTTGGATTCAGATTTTGAATTTTAAATTTGAACTTGCTTTGAGGAACACGAAAAAGATGCAGATGGTCATATACACGCATATACACCCATCTTTATGACCACACGTTTACACACTCTATTTTTGTGAGCACCTTCAAGAGACTAAGTCGGTAGATCTTCAACTGTCGAAAACACGCAAGGCGTCTCGCTATCAATGGAAACATCGCCTCCCGTTAAAAAAAATATTCGGACTTTAATGAGTCACGGCCACATCACCTGTGGTCGTCGGTTGAGGTCAACCCGTATGCACATGCCCTTGCGCAATTGCACGGCGTAACCCCGGCCCTCCCCTCTAAACGGATCATGATACAAACTGTTGTACAATACCACTTGCTAAAAAAAAGTATACTTTTCGTCCCTTAACTCTTGGCGAAGTATAGATTTGGTCCCTCAACTACAAAACCGGACAACTTGCACTCTCAACTCTTGAAACCGGTCGAGTTTCATCCCTCGACTCAACCAAAGCAATATCCATGTTGACGCGGCATGGTTTTGACCGGGGTATGTCCAAATAGCAATATTTCTATTTCTTTTCATCCATCTTTGGTGTAGACGTTTCGTCAAACAGTTGACCTGCAATGCTGCACCGCACAACAACCAAGCATGCCCGTCAGTAGACGAGCCAGTGCCGCCGGCCGCCACCATCGGTGGCCCTGCTGACTAGCACGCACCGCCAGTTGCCCTGCTGGCCACTAAACACGCCGCTCCAAGCCCTCCTGTGACTCCGCACCTCTGCCCGCAGGCACAACCACCTACTGGCTGGAACGCCTGGCCGTGCCGTAGCTCTCTCATGGAACATGACGTAGCTCATCCAGGCTTCGTGTGGATTCTGCATTTGTCGGTACTCGCAGCATGCCACCAGAGCCGCGCTCACACAACGCCAACAGAATTTGAATGGCCTGGCGCCCGAGCACGCATGCACGACGAATGTTGGGGTGAAGATGCGCGGAGTGATGCGGAGCCGCCGGCGTGTGGGGTCCCAGGCACTGAGCAACACGAAATACGATGGGATGGATGAGTTTGGGCTGCGTTCAACGACGAGGTACATGTCGAGCGTGAGCTTGTGGGCGAGCGTTGCGGGAGGTCGGCGGAGACGGACTCGGTGTGCTATAGTATGGGTGTAGGCCGCGGGAGAGCACCCGCCTCAACGCCCTCACGCCAATAACAAGCGGCAGCGCCTCCGCCTCCACACCACGCTGCTGGATCCAAGCTGTGGCCCATGAGTGAAGGTCGTCGACGACGGCGAGCACCGCCACAACCGTGAGGTGCCCCAGCTCGTCCACAACGGCGAGCACCACCATCGATGCCAGCTTGCTCCTCCCTGTGCTCCTTTCCTGCAGACGCCACGTGAGAGAGTGGGGGAATACGAGTGAGAGGAATTGGGAGGTCAATTTGTGGGTCTTCTTTGCCACGTCAGCATTGACCGGTCAAAACCAGAGTGAGTCAGCATCAAAACCGGTCAAAACTAACATAAGGGACGAAACTTGTCCGGTTTGAAGAGTTGGCGATGCAAGTTTTCTGGTTTCATAGTTGGGGGACCAAATCTATACTACGCCAAAAGTTGAGGGATGAAGAGTATACATTTCTCTAAAAAAAATTGTTGGATCTTTCGAGCAAGTGACATGAAGTACATAATCATGAGACGTTGTATTTTGAAGTTCCTCACCGCTAGCCCCTCGCCTCTCTTTTCTGGAAACACCCAAAGTTGAGTGGGTTGGATAACGCGTTCATAGCTATGGTTGTAGTTAGAGGATTTCAGCAAATCGGATTGGCGAGTGATACGCGCCGGCGGACCGGCCGAACGCCCAGCCGGTCAAGCGCGAGCCCTCCGATTTGGCTTCCCGTAGCCGTCGGATCCCTCCTTTCCCAATCGTTTCTTTCCTGACTTGGTCAATGCAGTAGTCCGTGTCCTCCAGCCTTAGCTTGGTCAAACGCAGTAGTTCGTGACCTCCAGCCTTCACGTGCGCTCTCCCACGCGAGAGCAGCAGTTCCCCGCTTCCCTCCTCCGCATGGACGCCGGCCGCTCACATCTCTCCTCCTCGCACAGCTGCACTCCGTTTCTCGCAGAAGAAGCCTTCCCAGCTTGTTGATTTTGTTTGCAGCTTTGTCGTCAAAACCGGATGCAATTTCATTGATTACGGCTGTGTTTGTTTCGGCTTTTGTAGACAGTTTCCTGTGAGAGGAAGCTAAAGCTGTACCAAACAGGTAAAATAGAGCAGTTTTGTGTGCAAAGCCCATAGCAGTTTCGGCCAGTTTTACGTGGTATAGCCCAAAGCACCTTGCCGCGTACTTTCGCTGTGAAGCTGCTCGCAATAGGCAATTTTCCCAGAGCTAACCCTGCCCTTTGTCCAGATTTACAACCAAATTGCCATCCGTCCTATTCCCCTGCGAGAGCTCCGGTTCCAACAGATTATTACGCACATCTAATTATATGTATGGATTATGAATTATATGGACGGTCTAATCCTTTAGCTCTCTTTTGTGTGGATTATTAGTTATATGAACTATTTTTTGTATATGTACGGGCAATTGTGACTTGCATGGACTAGTGATGTGACAACATAATTCTTTTGCTCACTATTATTCTATGTACTCCCTCCGTCCGGAAATATTTGTTGGAGAAAGGAATAAAAATGGATGTAGAACAAATCATTCCCTGTCAGTCAAAATACCATTTAAACAATCTATTTGTTGGGGAACGTTGCAGAAAACAAAAAATTTCCTACGGTTTCACCAAGATCCATCTATGAGTTCATCTAGCAACGAGTATTCAGATTCATCTACATACCTTTGTAGATCGCGAGCGGAAGCGTTCAAGGAACGGGGATGAGGTAGTCGTACACGACGTGATCCAAATCACCGGAGATCCTAGCGCCGAACGGACGGCACCTCCGTGTTCAACACACGTACGGTCAGCGTAACGTCTCCTTCTTCTTGATCCAGCAAGGGGAAAGGAGAGGTTGAGGAAGATGGCTCCAGCAGCAGCATGACGGCGTGGTGATGGTGGAGCTGCAGTACTCCGGCAGGGCTTCGCCGAGCTCTATGGAGGAGGAGGAGGTGTTGGAGAGGGAGAGGGAGGCGCCAAGGCAAAGGGGTGCGGCTGCTCCCTCCCCTCCCCCCCCTTTATATAGGCCCCTGGGGGGGCACCGGCCCTGGGAGATTGGATCTCCCAAGGGGCGGCGGCGGCCAAGGGCTGGAGTGGCCCCCAAGCCAAGGAGGGGCGCCCCCCACCCCTAGGGTTTCAACCCTAGGCGCATGGGGTGGGCCTAGGGGGGCGCACCAGCCCACTATGGGCTGGTTCCCCTCCCCACTTTGGCCCATGGGGCCCTCCGGGATAGGTGGCCCCACCCGGTGGACCCCCGGGACCCTTCTGGTGGTCCCGGTACAATACCGGTGACCCCGAAACTTGTCCGGATGGCCAAAACAGCACTTCCTCTATATAATTCTTTACCTCCGGACCATTCCGAAACTCCTCGTGACGTCCGGGATCTCATCCGGGACTCCGAACAACATTCGGGTTACTGCATATACATATCCCTACAACCCTAGCGTCACCGAAACTTAAGTGTGTAGACCCTACGGGTTCGGGAGACATGCAGACATGACCGAGACGGCTCTCGGGCAATAACCAACAGCGGGATCTGGATACCCATGTTGGCTCCCACATGCTCCACGATGATTTCATCGGATGAACCACGATGTCGAGGATTCAAGCAACCCCGTATGCAATTCCCTTTGTCAATCGATATGTTACTTGCCCGAGATTCGATCGTTGGTATCCCAATACCTCGTTCAATCTCGTTACCGGCAAGTCACTTTACTCGTACCGTAATGCATGATCCCGTGACCAGACACTTGGTTACTTTGAGCTCATAATGATGATGCATTACCGAGTGGGCCCAGTGATACCTCTCCGTCATACGGAGTGACAAATCCCAGTCTCGATCCGTGTCAACCCAACAGACACTTTCGGAGATACCCGTAGTATACCTTTATAGTCACCCAGTTACGTTGTGACGTTTGGCACACCCAAAGCACTCCTACGGTATCCGGGAGTTACACGATCTCATGGTCTAAGGAAAGGATACTTGACATTTGATAACTCTAGCAAACGAACTATACGATCTTATGCTATGTTAGGATTGGGTCTTGTCCATCACATCATTCTCTTAATGATGTGATCTCGTTATCAATGACATCCAATGCCCATAGTCAGGAAACCGTGACTATCTATTGATCAACGAGCTAGTCAACTAGAGGCTTACTAGAGACATGTTGATGTCTGTTATTCACACATGCATTACGATTTCCGGATAACACAATTATAGCATGAATAAAGATAATTATCATGAACAAGGAAATATAATAATAATGCTTTTATTATTGCCTCTAGGGCATATTTCCAACAGTCTCCCATTTGCACTAGAGTCAATAATCTAGTTACATTGTGATGAATCGAACACCCATGGAATTCTGGTGTTTATCATGTTTTTGCTCTAGGGAGAGGTTTAGTCAACGGATCTGCTACATTCAGGTCTGTATGTACTTTACAAATATCTATGTCTCCATCTTGAACATTTTCACGAATGGAGTTGAAGCGACGCTTGATGTGCCTCGTCTTCTTGTGAAACCTGGGCTCCTTGGCAAGTGCAATAGCTCCAGTGTTGTCACAGAAGAGTTTGATTGGCCCCGACGCATTGGGTATGATTCCGAGATCGGTGATGAACTCCTTCACCCAAATTGCTTCATGTGCTGCCTCCGAGGCTGCCATGTACTCCGCTTCACATGTAGATCCCGCCACGACGCTCTGCTTGCAACTGCACCAGCTTACTGCCCCACCATTCAAAATATACACGTATCCGGTTTGTGACTTAGAGTCATCCAGATCTGTGTCGAAGCTAGCGTCGACGTAACCCTTTACGACGAGCTCTTCGTCACCTCCATAAACGAGAAACATTTCCTTAGTCCTTTTCAGGTACTTCAGGATATTCTTGACCGCTGTCTAGTGTTCCTTGCCGGGATTACTTTGGTACCTTCCTACCAAACTCACGGCAAGGTTTACATCAGGTCTGGTACACAGCATGGCATACATAATAGAACCTATGGCTGAGGCATAGGGGATGACCCTCATCTCTTCTATATCTTCTGCCGTGGTCGGACATTGAGCTGAGCTCAATTTCACACCTTGCAATACTGGTAAGAACCCCTTCTTAGATTGATCCATATTGAACTTCTTCAATACCTTATCAAGGAATGTGCTTTGCGAAAGACCTATGAGGCGTCTCGATCTATCTCTATAGATCTTGATGCCTAATATATAAGCAGCTTCTCCAAGGTCCTTCATTGAAAAACTCTTATTCAAGTTGGCCTTGATGCTGTCCAAGAGTTCTATATCATTTCCCATCAAAAGTATGTCATCTACGTATAGTATGAGAAATGCTACAGAGCTCCCACTGACTTTCTTGTAAACGCAGGCTTCTCCATAAGTCTGCGTAAACCCAAACACTTTGATCATCTCATCAAAGCGAATGTTCCAACTCCGAGATGCTTGCACCAGCCCATAAATCGAGCGTTGGAGCTTGCACACCTTGTCAGCATTCTTAGGATCGACAAAACCTTCCGGCTGCATCATATACAATTCTTCCTTAAGGAAACCATTAAGGAATGCCGTTTTGACGTCCATTTGCCATATCTCATAATCGTAGAATGCGGCAATTGCTAACATGATTCGGACGGACTTTAGCTTCGCTACCGGTGAGAAAGTCTCATCGTAGTCAATCCCTTGAACTTGTCGATAACCCTTAGCGACAAGCCGAGCTTTATAGATGGTCACATTACCATCCGCGTCTGTCTTCTTCTTAAAGATCCATTTATTTTCTATGGCTCGCCTCTCAACGGGCAAGTCAGTCAAAGTCCATACTTTGTTTTCATACATGGATCCTATCTCGGATTTCATGGCTTCTAGCCATTTGTCGGAATCCGGGCCCGCCATCGCTTCCTCATAGTTCGAAGGCTCACCGTTGTCTAACAACATGATTTCCAAGACAGGGTTGCCGTACCACTCTGGTGCGGAACGTGTCCTTGTGGACCTTCGAATTTCAGTAGGAGCTTGATTAGAAGTATCTTGATCATCATCATTAATTTCCTCACTAGTCGGTACAGGCACCTCAGAAACGTTTTCTTGAGTTGCGCCATTTTCCGGTTCAAGAGGTAACACTTCATCAAGTTCTACTTTCCTCCCACTTACTTCTTTCGAGAGAAACTCCTTCTCTAGAAAGGATCCATTCTTAGCAACAAAGATCTTGCCTTCAGATCTGAGGTAGAAGGTATACCCAATAGTTTCTTTAGGGTATTCTATGAAGACGCATTTTTCCGATTTGGGTTCGAGCTTTTCAGGTTGAAGTTTCTTGACATAAGCATCGCATCCCCAAACTTTTAGAAACGACAACTTAGGTTTCTTCCCAAACCATAATTCATACGGTGTCGTCTCAACGGATTTCGACGGATCCCTATTTAAAGTGAATGCGGCAGTCTCTAAAGCATAGCCCCAAAAGGATAGCGGTAGATCGGTAAGAGACATCATAGATCGTACCATATCTAATAGAGTGCGATTACGACGTTCGGACACACCATTACGCTGAGGTATTCCAGGCGGCGTGAGTTGTGAAACTATTCCACATTTTCTTAAGTGTGTGCCAAATTCGTGACTCAAGTATTCTGCTCCACGATCTGATCATAGAAACTTGATTTTTCTGTCACGTTGATTTTCAACCTCACTCTGAAATTCCTTGAACTTTTCAAAGGTCTTAGACTTGTGTTTCATTAAGTAGATATACCCATATCTACTCAAGTCATCAGTGAGGGTGAGAACATAACGATAGCCACCGCGAGCCTCAACACTCATTGGACCGCACACATCAGTATGTATGATTTCCAATAAGTTGGTTGCTCGCTCCATTGTTCCTGAGAACGGAGTCTTGGTCATTTTACCCATGAGGCATGGTTCTGTAACGCCCTCGATGCGGCTATATCTCCCACGTGTCGAAGCACGACTTAGAGGCATAACCGCATTGAAAGCAATGTCGCAAGTGAGGTAATCTTCACACAACCCATGTAGTACATAAGGGAAAGAGATACATAGTTGGCCTACAATCACCACTTCACACAATACATGAGTAAAGCATTACATCATACAGATACAATCAAGGTCCGACTACGGAACCAAAATAAAAGAAGACTACCCTAAATGCTACACAGATCCCCGAATCACCCCAACTGGGCTCCACTACTGATCGACTGAAACGAAGCAACACAATGAACAAGATCTTCATCGAGCTCCTCCTTGAGCTCGGATGCGGCACCTGCACGGTTTCATCGGCACCTGCAAACTGGTTTTGGAAGTATCTGTGAGTCACGGGGACTCAGCAATCTCACACCCGCGAGATCAAGACTATTTAAGCTTATAGGTAGGTTAAAAGGTAGTGAGGTGGATCTGCAGCAAGCGACTAGCATATATGATGGCTAACATACGCAAATGAGAGCGAGAAGAGAGAGCAAAGCACGGTCGATGAACTATGATCAAGAAGTGATCCTAGAACAACCTACGTCAAGCATAACTCCAACACCGTGTTCACTTCCCGGACTCCCCCGAGAAGAGACCATCACGGTAACACACGCGGTTGGTGTATTATTAGTTAAGATCAACTTCGGGTTTTCTACAACCGGACATTAACAAATTCCCATCTGCCACATAACCGCGAGCACGGCTTTCGAAAGTTCAAACCCTGCAGGGGTGTCCCAACTTAGCCCATTATAAGCTCTCGCAATCAACGAAGGATAATCCTTCTCCCCGGGAAGACCCGATCAGTCTCAGAATCCCGGCTACAAGACATTTCGACAGTAATAAAACAAGTCCAGCAAAGCCGCCCGATTGTGCCGACAAATCCTGATAGGAGCTGCACATATCTCAGTCTCAGGGCATATCCGGATGAACACTCCGTACAGCTAAAACCAAGTCCCGAGTTGCCCCGAGGTGGCGCTGCAAAGGGCTCT
Source organism: Aegilops umbellulata (assembly GCA_032464435.1). Classification (NCBI taxonomy): domain Eukaryota; kingdom Viridiplantae; phylum Streptophyta; class Magnoliopsida; order Poales; family Poaceae; genus Aegilops; species Aegilops umbellulata. Next base: position 8,891,489 of record CP136058.1, on the reverse strand, counting down.
AGTTCGGACCAGCACTTAGAGAAGCACTGGCCCGGGGGGGCTGAATAAAGATGACCCTCGGGCTGGCCGACCCAAGGGAAAGGGATAGGTGGTAGGCAAATGGTAAAACCAATGTTGGGCCTTGCTGGAAAAGTCTTATTCAAAGCGAACTGTCAAGGGGGTCCCATAAATCACCCGACCGCGTTAGGGACGCATAATCCGGGAACATAACACCGATATGACGGAAACTATGGCGGCAAGAGTGGAACAAAACACCAGGCATAAGGCCGAGCCTTCCACCCTTTACCAAGTATATAGATGCATTAATAATATAAAAGATATTGTGATATCCCAACAAGTAAACATGTTCCAACAAGGAACAACATCTCCATGTTCCAACAAGGAACAAACTTCATCTTCACCTGCAACTAACAACGCTATAAGAGGGGCTGAGCAAAGCGGTAACATAGCCAAACAACGGTTTGCTAGGACAAAGTGGGTTAGAGGCTTGGTTTGACAATACTAAGTCATACGATCATCATCCTCATAGTCATCGAACCCAACCCTACATAATTGTTCTTAGCACATGATCATCAAGTATCAGGTAGGATCGGACCTAAACACACTTAAGGTAAAATAGCATAAAACAATATAGACCCTGACTCTCCATTATGAAGAATGGAGATCATCCTGTCTCCAATTCTTGCGCCTCGCTTCCTTTTGCTTCCAAGAAGCTCCTTACGACTGTCCATACATTTTTTCCATCCTTTGACTGTCATGTCTCCACTTCTTTTAGAAATCTGGTATGGACAGTTGAGATTCGTAGGATGACCTGGATATATGTTCAAAACATGAAGGTTGCCGCCATTCTGATACATCAAATGAGGCACACAATCCTCTGGGATAAGCTGTTGAAAAACATAGTAATAACTTCGTAGTTAGCAATGATGTACTAGTTTTAGAAGTATGCAAAAAGATGCACGGATGTCGTAATAGTAAAAAAACTTACCAGGGTATCTCCATGGTAGTTACCGTAGTTCAACACGTGCACTAGTGGCACGTATTGACCATAATGTTGAGGAGTTCGATTGTAGATATTGTAATTCTCAATATCATTACAAAATCCAACCAGATGAGTTTTCTCCTTGTAAGTTAACTCAGAGCCATCGGTGTAGTAAGTTCTATCTACCATCTTCTGCACATTCTTTGATACTCCAAAATAAGCTGTCAATGGAAATAAGCTGTCAACTATTTTGAAATGAACAATATAAGTTCTATTAATAATTAACTATGTTTGAGAAACTCACATAGCGGTAGAACAGGAGGAGTATCAACAAGGACCCAAATGTCCATATTGTCTTGCTCGATTTCAGGATCACCAAGATCCATGGTGACAAGCATACCCTCATCAAAACCATACAATTTGCAAAATGCTTCCCAATTTTTCAACCAAAATGGGTTACGCTCTCAGCATTATACAACTTTACTTCAAAATCCACATCATGATGGGTCCTTAGGTGAATTTTCTTCGTTTCAAAATTTTCATGGTCTTCAAAATCCATCCTCTCCAAGACATAGCGTCTTGCATGGCATGGGATCAACTATACTCGAATTGTAAAAGATGAAAATTACACGTTGAAATAGTTGAAGTCATGCTTAATTATGAAAAAAAACACTTGTCGTCGTTGCGTACCGTTTCAACTTCGAAGGTCTCCTCGAGCTTAATGCTGAAGCGTCGACCATCGTCCAGGTGAGGCCTGTCGCACTCACCTCGATCGTCGTGGCACCAGTCGCACTCCCCCGGGAGACTTTCGTCGTCCGATGATGACATTTCCTATACGTTCATAATTCAAAGACTAAATTAGATCATTATTATTTAACTAATCATATGCATATGCCTTGCATATAGTGCTCTCCAATTTGAGCATTCAATAAGAAAAATCAAATCGTAAAATAAAGTAGTATTCAAATTAGGATGCCTTAATTTATAAGAAAAACTACATTATCTCCATGTGTTCGTACATCGAATATTATCACTAATACACGTCGAATACTATATATCATACATATCGCCAGTACAGCTAGAATCGTAGCGCCCGACGGGTATCGGCGCGGGCGGTGGACACCCAAAGGGAAGGAACCATCACAGGATCATAGCTCCAGTGAGATCCCTGAAGAACCTGCCAGGTATTCTCGAACCTGCCCTCCAACGCAACCATGTAGCGACGGACGTGCTGGTCCTCCTCGCTGACACGGTGACGTACCACCTCCGCGGTGTCCGGAAGCCTCGGCACCGTCACTGGCCCACGCGACCGCCACCAAACAAGGATCGGGTCAACGACGGGCTGTCTCCTCACCAAGCTACGCCCCCCGGAAGGTAGCGCCTCCCAGTACCACCCCGGCGGAGCCCAGTCCCGAACATGGCCCATCTGGTCAAGCAGGTGTCGTCCTCCGCCGACTCGACGACGAGGATGCGGGATAGGCATCGTCCACGTCGATGCGGGAATAATTGCTTTAACTAAAAAAAGAAACTAGTTCTATTAATTTTCTTGCTAAAAATAAACTACTTCAACTAGTTCAAAGTTATCGGGGAAGGGGGGTATATCGACAACGACATACCTGATAACAAAAATATATAGAACATAATAAAAATTCTATGAACAAAATTACAACAAAAAAAAATTCATAAAAATTCTATGAAAAAATTCTATGAACTAGTTATATTAATTATTGAACTAGTTCTAATCTCTAGTTCGACATTAATCTAACATTCGACATTAATCTAGTACGTATGTGTGTATGTGTGTGTGTATGCGTGTGTGGTATATGTGTGTGTGCGGCCCGCCGGCCCGTACGCCGCCGCCCCGTACGTACGAGCGGGGGCGCCGGCGTACGGGGCGGGGGCGCCGGCGTTCGGGGCGGCGGCGGGGACGGACGGTGGCGCGCGGCATTCGGGGCGGACGGCGGCGCGGCGGCCGGGTACGCGCGAGGAGAGAGAAGAGATACGTACGGACGGCGGCGCGGCGGCGTTCGGGGCGGACGGCGACGACGACGGACGGCGGCGCGGCGGCGTTTGGGGCGGCGGCGGGGACGACGATGGGCGACGGGCGGCGACGACGGGAGCGGCGCGCGAGAGGTTGACGAGAAAAAAGTGGAGATGTAACTGAAATTTCGTAAGTGTTGTATATATAGGGTGAGCCTTTAGTACCGGTTGGAGCCACCAACCGGTACTAAAGGCCAACTTTGGCCAGGCCAGGAGGCGGGAAGACAAGTCCTATAGTACCGGTTGGTGGCTCCAACCGGTACTAAAGGCCTCGCGCTGCCTGCACAAAGTTTAGTCCCACCTCGCCGGGCGAAGGGCAGCCACACTGGTTTATAAACCCAGCCGTGGCTGCCCTTTCGAACTCCTCTTTATAGCAGGCTTGTGGGCCTAAACTCTACGCGCTGCCCTGTGGGTCTGCTGGGCCTTTAAGGCCTGTGATTGCACGCCCGTGGCCTAGCAGGCCCACAGGGCAGCGCCTCAATTTTTTTATTTGTTTTTCTTTTCTGCTTTATTTTCTTCTACTTATTTCTGCGTAGTTTTTTGTATAGTTTTTTCTTTTCTGTTATATTTATTTGTGAGTAGTTTTTCATCTAGTTTGCCAAAATTCAAATTTTCAGAGTTCATTTTGTAGTGATTTTCAATTTCACGGTCATTTTGTGAACGATTGAAAAATAGCAAATATATATATTTTTTCTTTTCTGCTTTATTTTTTATTCTATTTATATCTGAGTAGTTTTTTCTTTTCTGCTATATTTATTTTCTTCTATTTATTTCTGAGTAGTTTTTTATATAATTTTTTTCTTTTCTGCTATTTTTTCTTTTCTGCAAAACTTGATGGTCAAAGTCTGGAGTTATAACCAAAGTTTTAAAAAAAGAAATGCCGACGTGTAGTGTAATAAGTCTGGACTTGTAATAAGTTATTAAAAATAAAAAAGAGGTGCAATGCTTCGTTAATTTGCTTCAAGCCTTTTGGAATAGTGTAAACTGCACTGCGCATAGCTCCGTGCAATCTACCATATTCCTGAAGGCTTGAAGCTAAGCAACGTGAGCATTGAGCCTCTTCTTCATCGTCTCTGCACTCAGGGCTTATAAACCGCTCCTAGTCCCTCTCTCTTGGCGAGGTGGGACTAAAAAACAGCTTACTAAGAAACTGTAGTACTGGTCACCCTTTAGTACCGGTTGGAGCCACCAATCGGTACTAAAGGTTGTGCTATGCCTGCACAAAATTTAGTGTCATTTAGTTCAAAACAAATCATTGAATGCATGAAAAATAGCAAATGAAGGCAGAAATGGTTAAATGGTGCATACTGAATGCACAAAAATTCTGGAGTTGTAATAAATTTAAAAAAAATGAAATGCCTTTGTAACAGATGAGTTTAATTTCGTCAGAAACCTGAATACTTCGAAAGAGATTGTCCAGTTTGTAAACGAAGTGCACCCAGTTTTAGCCGTAAGCCTCTCTACTTTCTTGCACATGCTATGTGTGTGAAATGATGATACCATGCCAAGTTTCAACTTTTTCAGAGTTCATTTGTAGTGCTTTTCAATTTCCAGGTCATTTAGTTCTCAAAACAAATCATTGAATGCATGAAAAATAGCAAATGAAGGCAGAAATGGTTGAAAGTTGATGGCGAATGCACAAAAATTCTGGAGTTGTAATAAGTTTAAAAAAATGAAATGCCTTTGTAACAGATGAGTTTAATTTCGTCAGAAACCTGAATACTTCGAAAGAGATTGTCCAGTTTGTAAACGAAGTGCACCCAGTTTTAGCCGTAAGCCTCTCTACTTTCTTGCACATGCTATGTGGGTGAAATGATGATACCATGCCAAGTTTCAACTTTTCCAGAATTCATTTGTAGTGCTTTTCAATTTCCAGGTCATTTAGTTTTCAAAACAAATCATTGAATGCATGAAAAATAGCAAATGAAGGTAGAAATGGTTGAAAGTTGATGGGGTCGTTTTGAATGGTGCATACTGAATGCACAAAATTTCTGGAGTTGTAATAAGTTTAAAAAAATGAAATGCCTTTGTAACAGATGAGTTTAATTTCGTCAGAAACCTGAATACTTCGAAAGAGATTGTCCAATTTGTAAACGAAGTGCATCCAGTTTTAGCCGTAAGCCTCTCTACTTTCTTGCACATGCTATGTGGGTGAAATGATGATACCATGCCAAGTTTCAACTTTTTCAGAGTTCAATTTTAGTGCTTTTCAATTTCCAGGTCATTTAGTTTTCAAAACAAATCATTGAATGCATGAAAAATAGTAAATGAAGGCAGAAATGGTTGAAAGTTGATGGCGTCGCTTTGAATGGTGCATACTGAACGCAAAAAATATAAGAGCATTTACATCATGATTTTATATTTCTTTACAGTCTAAATTGTCAATATGATCTTATAACATAAAAAATACTTTGATCATCAATGATCTTTGTGTGTACAATCTGAATTGTCAATATGAGTCATCAACGATTTATAAACCGATGAAGACTCATATTGCGGCCACAAATTCTACACATAGAGTTCAATGAAGACCAAGTGCTTGTGATAGTTTGAGAAATAACATATTTAAGGTGGTAAAAGGCTTGTTAGGGGAGCGAGGTGGGACTAAAAACAGCCTGCCACAACGTCATTAGTACCGGTTCGTGGTTCGTACCGGCACTAAATGGTGATGGTGGGGTCATAGCCTGACCGCAGGCTGACACAGCCTCTTTAGTATCGGTTCGTGGTACGAACCGGTACTAAAGGTTCGCCACGAACCGGTACTATTGATCGCCGCCACGGACAGGCACTAATATACACATTAGTGCCGGCTCTAATTCAAACCGGCACTAATGTGCTTCACGTTTGACCCTTTTTCTACTAGTGGTTGCAGCAAAAACGTCACAGACTTCGTTGTGGGTCGCAGCTCCACCGTGGATGTATGTAGCAAAAAAATTTGTTGGTTGTAGCAAAAACCAATAGCGGTTGCAGCTATGTGCTATGTGGTTGCTGCAAAAAAAGTCGTGACCTCGGTGGTCACCGGTTCCAGCAAAACCGGATCGTGCTTGCAGCAAAAATGATTGTTGATTCCAGCAAAAAATTAAATGCAGCAAAAAATCATGGCGGCGACCGCCATCGCCGGTCAGCACTATCCTCTCCTATTTTGCAGTAAAAACAATAGTTGGGTCTGAAAAAAATCAAATGCAACAAAAACATGCAGCCATTGTCGTCGTCATTGAGCACTATCCTCTGTTGTTGCAGCAAAAAACAAAGCTGGTTCTAGCAAAATCAAAAATGGGTTCCAGCAAAAAAAATTAGCGACCTATTCGCAGCCACGCCGGTACCGTCGACCACCATCCTTGGTCACCTACAACAGCGCGGGTTAGCAAAAAGGGAGCGCGTGCGGTGGTTCCGATGGGCACCTGCAGCAGCGCGTGGCAGCATATGTGTGGAGGCCCGCGAGGGAACCCAACAGTTGAGATGGGGGGAGAAGGGAGGAGCTGCAGGACGGTGAGGTAGTGCCGCGGTTGGGCCAACTCGTCTCGGTGGAGGCAGAAGACCACAACGGAGGCGCTGGGTTGTGAGCAGGAAAGAAGGAATGCTGAAGAAGATCAGGTGAGCGATGGATAAGGCAAGGGAATAAAAGAATAGAAAAAGGGCAGCTTGTGGGTCCAAAAAGACGTGTGGGACGCGCGACCGGCGCGTCGCTTCGGCCGGTCTGCCGGCAGCAAGCGTTTCCCAATCGGATTTGGCTTTGAGCTTGCACCGGTATCCCGATATCTTTTTTTGGGTGATGATAGGCGCCGGTGCGCCGGCCCAAATTTGGGCCGGTCGCACCTGTACCGTAGGATTCGCTGTATAGCAAGCCGCAGGATACCTTTCTTCCCCAACTGCTTTGTTGAAAAAAAAGCCATGGCGCCTTATCCCTCAAGAGCAGCCCCCGTGATCCATCCAGATGTCAGCCAGCCCGCCGGTCGGCCTCGTCGCCGTGTATCGCCGGCCTCGTAGCCGTCGGTCGCAGTATTCGCCCTCGCTGGTCCAGTAGGAAGTCGCCCCCATAGCAAAACGCCGCCGTCTTGTAGCACGCCGACACCTATGTCATTGCAGCACCTAGCAGCCGCGATCTTAGCACAGCCGTCGCGACACTGTCGTGCCGCCGGCCGCAGTTCTCAACGTCGCCGCTTACACTATTAGCGTGTCAGTTGAAGCTTTTTCTCACACCGGTTGAAGCTTTTTTCATGCCGGTTGAAGCATTTTTCATAGGTTGAAGCTTTTCGCCGTGCCGATTGAAGCTTTTTTCATCTACGATTGAAGCATGCTTTGTAAACGGCTGCAACTTTTTTCGTCTTGCAGTGCCCGGTTGAAACTTTGTATATCGATCTTTAGGTTGAAGCTTTTTTCACCTATGGTTGAAGCTTTTCAAGTAACGGTTGCAACTTTTTCAGTTTGGCAGTGGCTGGTTGAAGCTTCCCCTGTCGATAGTTGAAGCTTTTTTGTCAACGGTTGCAACACTCGTATCGATGGTTCCAACATGGCCGCCCCTCTGTTTTTATTCATTGGTTCCAGCTTTTGGATTCATCGGTTGCAGCCTCTGCTCATTCGGATGCAGCATTTTTGTAGCTGGAGTAGTACTCAATGCAGGCGAGAGGTAGAAGGAAGGTCAGAGATAAGGCAAACGATAATTAAGGGGAGAAAAAACCGTCACGCAGGGCCCAGCACGTACGTGAAACTCAACGGAAGCAGTTTGTGTGGGCTTGCATAGCCCGCGTGGCGCCCGGCCCGTGAGGTGCGCGTGCATGTGCATGTGCGCACTGTGCGCGTGAGAGCGACGCGGCCGGCCGAAAGTTGCGCCGGCGCGCCGCACACAAACATTTACCTCTTTTTTTTAGGGTACTCAGCGGTATCTCGCATATTCCTTTCGGGAAAGATGGCCATGCCGTCTAGACCTGGCTTTCAGCCACTCTCAACTTTTTTTTTTAGCAGGGCCGCTCTCAACTTACTAGGCATGCACAACGACGGTGCCAGTGTATACGCTAATATCTGCCTCCTGCCGGCCGTGTCCCCCGCATTCATGGGAAGCAACGGTGTCCGCCGCACATAAGGAATTGAGGACTCCCATGTTTAGTGTGACGAGCACTACATGCTTTGAATTGTACTCCTTCCATAAACTGATATAAGAGCGTTTAGAATACTAAAATTGTGATCTAAATGCTCTTATATTACTTTACAGAGGGAGTACATGTTATTGTTCTGAGGCCGCCCTGCCTGAATGGTTGGCTTCCAAGGATACGCGCTGCATGTAGCAGGACAATCACGCCGACACATCATCATCTAGTGCAGCCAAGCGTTGTCGTGTGTTGTCTTCCTCGACGATAATTCTATCGTTGTTGTCGTGCTCTGCTTCCACGCTTTGCGCGGTAAGTTCATCCGCCGGGAGGTGGGCGACCTATATTTTACAACCAACTAGTTTATATATAGCGAATCAACCTGTGGTTGAATTGGTTAGGTGGACAGTGGTATCCCCTATCCACCAGGGTTTAAATTCTGGTGCTCGCATTATTCTTGGATTTATTTCAGGATTTTCGGCGATGCGCTTTCAGTGGGAGCGGAGGTGCTCATAGGGGTAGGGTGTGCGTGTGTGCGTTCATAGGGATGAGTGTATGCGCGTTTATATAAGCGCTTGTGTCTGTACTGATGTTCAAAAAAAAACTAGTTTATATATAAAAGCACGACCACTTTGTATCGGTAGGGCCTGGCAGGCGCAACTATGTCTCGCTTTTAGCGAGGCAAACCGTCTGCTCGCCTAAAGCGACGTGGTAATGGTCCGGCCAACTGGTGTTGTTCGCTCCATAGTTTTTCGTTAGTTCATCCACTCGATTCTGTTTTTTATTTGTTTTTAATCATTCTTCTTTGTTTTTCACTCGGTTTTCACTGGGTTTTCATTTCTTTTCTGTGTTCTTTTGTTTTTTCATCTATTTTCAGCATTTTCTTCTCTGTTTTTTTCGTTTCTTCATTTTTTTTGTTTTCTTCAGTTTCCTTTATTTCTTTATCGGGTTTCAATGATTTTTTATTTTATTTCTTTTTCCTCATTTTTTCTATGGGTTTGTTTGTTTATTTCTTGTTTTTCGTTGGTTTTATTGGGTATTCATTGTTTTTCTATATACATTTTTATATATAACTAATAAATTTTTTAAAAAATTAAATACAATTTTAATTTTTTTATACATAGTCAATATTTTTTATACACATTACATTTTTCAAATGCTTAATTAACATTTTTCAAATATAAGGTTAATATTTTTTTAATACATTTTGAACATTTTCTCTATCCATCTAAAAATGCTTGATTAACATTTTTTTAAATACAAGATTAACATTTTTTAAACATGATCAACATTGTTTCTATACCAATTAAACATGTCTCAAATTCTTGATTAATATTTTTCAAATACGTGTTTGACATTTTTTTCAAATGCTTGATTAAATTTATATCTAATAATAAAGGACAGTGCATTTCTCTGATTTTTGGTCCATCCACCTACCCTAAACTGTCCATAAAATTGAAGTAAATTACCCACCAGGCCACCCGTAAGTGCAAAAAACTCTCTGTTAATTGTTTCTTGATTTTTGGCCTATCATCAAACTGCCCCTAAAGTTGAAGCAAATTACCCACTCCACCACCCATAAAAGTGAAAAAAGAGCATTCCTTCAAATTATTCGTGCGTCATAGGGTCCTCCAGTTTTTCATCCATCGTGAGACTGGCCTTTTCTTTTCCTTCTCATACACACATCGAGGATCAAATCCAACATCGATCCATCGTGAGCATGTTAAAATGGACGCGTCTTACATACGCATGCGCGGCGCTTGGTGCACAAATATTCATATATGCATATATACATGGAGAGCGAATTTGGGCCCCTTTGCTAATTTTTTAGAAGACATGATCAAATTGTTTCATCATTTCTTAATACATGGTCAACATTTTTTCTATACACATTTTCCATTTTTTCAAATGCTTGACTAACCATTCTTAAAATACATGATCAATTTTTTTCGTACACATTGTATTGTTTTATACATTTTTCGTATACATGATAAATATTTTTTATGCACATTTAACGTTTTTCAAATGTTTGGTTAACATTTTTCAAATATTTAATGTGGAGTATTTGTTTTAATATATATTTAGAATATTTGAAAGTATAAAGTGAAGTAAAAAAATAAAGCACAAAACGTGAAAAGAACACCGAAAAAAACGAGACTATGGCCTCCCATGCGCCCGGGCGAGGCCATCTGGGGCTCCCCTTCACGCGAGGGTTCCCTAAGTCCCGCTATAAGCGAGACATAGGAGCGCCCGTAGTACAAAGTGTACCATTGCCTGCCTCTTGTGTCTGTTGGATTCCCAGGTGATCACACCCGCAATTCCGGCGCTCCTCTCAGTGTCAGCGTCACATTTTCAGACTATCAATCTAGTAGTGATCAACGACAACAGTTCGAGCAACCCCATCTTCGGCATGATTTTGTGACAGCATTTACTTTGATTGCGTAGCAGTAATAGTAGTACACATTGGTAAATGATAACTGGTCGTGCATTTTTGCACTGATTTACCCTGCACAATAAGCCATGACACTTCCATCTTCTAGCAAAGAGAGGATCTGTACTTCTGTAGTATGTTCCTTGCAGACATAATGGGAACTGGCAATGCAAAATATAACGATCTACTGTCAAACATTGCACTCTAGCACATAGTTAGCGAATTCATCATCCGCCGTGACATAATGGGAGGCTAAAGATAGGTGGCCAGTACACTGATGCTCTAAGCTCCCGCTACCGCCCATGAGTTGCGTCGCATGATTTAAAGTCCTGCGTTTTTTCTTTCTTTTGGTCTGAGAACACACAAAACAAAAGAGCTTCCCATTGTGGCGCGATGTGGTTGGCATACAGGGCCTTGATCACTTCAGTTCAATCACCTCCCTGCAAGAATTATTCAATTAGAACATGTTAAAGAAACAATCGAATTCTATGATTATGCTGTCACCAAGCTGACAGCGTTGATCTAGTATTACTAGAGAAAGAACAAGATGAAAGGTGAATATCATACAAGAGTAGTTTCATAATCTCTTGGCTTTCCGGATCCAACTGTAAAGCGCGCGAAAGGGAGTGATGAGCACCGGCATATTCCTAAGGAAGGCAAGCACATTGCGGGATCAAATACAAATACTCTTAGGAATAAAGTAGTAACAGATATCAAAGGAACAAAGGGAATTTTCAGAGTCAACTCTTCTATGGCACGGACCTTCATACACATCAGAGCTACTCCAAGCCGATAGTGTGACTTGGCCTACTTTGGGCAAAGCTCCTGACATTTATCTGCATCATCATAAGCCCATTCTCCATGACCCATGCGAGCCCAGCAAAGACTCCTGTTTGACAACAATTTAGCGTCGAAGTTATCCATCCTCAGTGCCTGCAGCAGACAAAACAGTCAAAAAACATTGTTGTTGCCACATTTCATTTCCAGGAATGCTGCTCAGTTTATTATACACCAATAGTTGTTCATTTGGCCCACAGGTACACACATGGACTGAAAAGTTGAACTGTGATAAAAGAGAAACTCCCAGCTGAAATTCCACGCAATGAATTAAGGGCTAAAAGAGGAGCTTATGCTTATTTTATTTTTTATAACACAGTTATCGCCATTTTTTGTTATCACTAGCTCTATGCATGAAACCTGTCCAATCTACACAGTTCACCAAACACTGCATATATGCGACCAGCTGTGCGCACTAGTCAATAGTCTTTCAACAGGTTGATGTGATAGCATTACTAGATAACTGGTTAAGTTGTACACATTGCCAAGGTCAATTAATGCTAATGATAAACCGACCAAATTGTAATGGAGGAACATGTTTCATGGATGTACCTTTAGTCAACACAGGGAAAAAAAGTTTGAGAATGTACCTGCGTGTAGAACACTGATGCATTCAGATAATCCTGCTTCCTAAATGCTTCATCTGCTTGTTGTTTCAGGTCAGACACCCTCTTTTTCACAAAATTGTCATCCTGGGCAACTCATAATAATTTGAATCAGATGTACACATATAAAGAGGTCTGATGCGTGTGAGGGAGAAACAGTATAATATAGCAAAGATGTTGAGGTGAAGTGGATGGATACAGGAAACAGTTTTAATCAATGCAAAGATTTGAAAATCCAGCTCTCACTTGCTACGCAGACAGGAAATGAAGTAACAAAGAGCTCTTTAAGAAAATTGGTACACCTGTAATTTTTTTCACAAAATTAGACTTGATGAATTACCACTTGAGAAAATTAAATAACCAATAAAACATCATTTAAATAAAATGAGTTTTCAGGAACAGAACTTAGGCAGCAAAGAAGGTGCAAGGAAACACATGCGCATTTGACGAATATGGAGCAGAAACTATACTTGGGCGGTGCTTGACCTATGAAGTTTCAGTTAAACATCAAAGCCGACATTCCTCACAGAATTAACATGGACCAAAATTGGCGTAGGTGTGCAACAAAATATGCTACAGTGCCATACCTCAAGCTGTTTGATTTCCATCTCCACATGACTAATGATTCCATCAACGCTCCAATTTGTCACAGTTGGAATGGGAGAGGTGAAAGGAAAGAGAATCTCAACATCTTCCTGTGTACCATATTCAGCAGCCAACTCTATTGGCAATCTACCAAACTGTTGAGGAACAAGGGAAGCTTTAGTGAAGCGACATTTAACATTTAGGAAATAAGCAATGTTCTTAATGCATGTATTACAACGAGGAAAAGACAAAACATTAACAAGCTTATGCACAAAAAAGGGGTAACTTTGTGGAAGCCCTTTATTTTTGTATACAGACAGCATCATGTAGATGTACTTGCAGCATAACTCGCACATTTAATGCATGTCAGTATAGACGAGTCTACTGAAACTACAAAGCCAAGCAAGACACAGAAATGTCACAAAGAGTGCACTCCCACCGTGTCAGGGACATTTGGATTTGCACCAGCTTCCAACAGGCACTTAATAGCTTCAGTTAAGCCTTTTTCTGCAGCCGCAACCAAAGGAATATCACAAGGACTACCACCGCTCACATTAGCTCCACCCTATGAGATGCACGAATAAAACAAAAGCCAATTATATGGTTTTCAAGTCGTTAATACAAACATGGTTGAATCAAACGTCAGTCTATAGAAACAAATAAGCAGAGGATACTATATGTACATTCCTACTGCAGTATAAGCATAGGATACTATACCTGAATCAATAGCTTCACACAGGACACAGATGATATACTTATTGCCATCCCTAAAGGTCCATACCGACGAGTACCCTTGTCAGGCTGGAAAACATAAATAAACAACTTATTTTCATGCCAAAATGTAAAGATGGAGCTTGTAAGGGAAAAAGAGCTGATCTGATGCTCCCTCAGATCCATATTAAATTGTCGCTGATTCTGATTTAGTAAATCAGCGACAATTAATATGGATCATTGAGAGTACTTCTTTTCTAAAGGTATAGCCTTATACAGTTATATCTCCCTTTGATCCCACTGAACTTTCAGAGTTTTTGTGTGGGTCACTGATCCCATCATGCCTGGTCTAACTCACACATTAACAGCTACGAGCAGGGCCTGTTTGGTTTGGTTACAAAGGTTGACAATATTTGACACACTTTTAGCCGAGCATGACTAATTAAGGATAGAAAATGAGTGATGTATGCGGACCAAGTAGTAGGAAAGGAATCTTGCCAGAAGTGCGGTTGCAAACCAAACGGATAACTAAGTCACACTTGCATGGTTAGTCACCAACCAATAATCTCACCAAATACATGTTGGAACAATTGGAGAACGTAACCAAAAGCCAGGAAGAGAAAGAATTGGAGTAAAAAGCCAATAGATCAATGAAGGTTTTGAATATTACATCTGCATTGTGCTGCAAAAGGATCTTGACCGTGCTAGCGTGTCCTCTAAAGCAGCAAGACACAGTGGTGTCCCAAAAAATGATAGCGCATCAATATCAGCCCCTCTAGAAAGAAGAAACTTTACTATTTCAGAGTGCCCTGAAGAACAGAAGAAAACTAATTTAAGGTCATAACAGTATATGAACAGAACAGTTTTGCGCAAAATCGTTTCAATAACTATTGATGGAAAGCAATTGTCCGTTCATATTTCGCTGAACAGACATACAGAACAAAATACCATAAACAGCTACCATAAGAAGATGGTAACCATACGCAAAATAATGTATGAAATAGATACCCAGAGAAACTGGCATATCATATGAAATAAGCAAACATATCTTGGGAAACTAGATTAGATGGCCAAGACAAAAAACAACATCTCAAACATCTCAAACATAGGATAAATATAATGCCTAACAAGATTTGTAGCAATACATGACACATGGATATTTTACATATCATTGAGTAGAGAATTCAAATTAATGTGACAACTATCTTTAAACTTACAATGATTGACCCCTGTTCAGACGCTGACGGGCATTAGAAGCAAATAAGATGAGGTTTGTTTTAATTTATGGCAATAGGAAAATTGCTTATATTAGGTTAGCTGAGCTCTTGGCAAAACAAGGCCCAGCACAAAACAATTCCATAGAGAAAAACGTCCAGCACAAAACAAGGGAGCAGGGGAGTAGTCAAGACTATGAGCATACAGTAAAGGAAATTTAAAACCAAATTAAGATCCGCTTGATACCAAGAGCTGCAGCTGAATGAAGAAGAGTAGACATGGTTCCATCTTTATGGCGCTGATGCAGATCAGCTCCACGATCAAGAAGGTACCTGACGGCAGGGAGGTGGCCTTCGGTGAGGGCATGCTTCACAGGTGTATAGCCTAGCATTATGATCAAGGTGAAGTTGATGATCGAGCCATAAATACATTAAGACCGGAAACGGGCGAACGAATTACCCCGGGCATCAGGCTTGTCGATCTCCACCATATTGACCTCCTCGATGAGATACTGGTAGACCGGCAGCCTGCCAAGGCCACAGGCGGCGTGCAGCGCGTTCACGCCATGGAAGGTCGTGTTGGCCACTGTTGCGGGGATCCCATGCCCGTGCACGTCCAGCTCCTTTGCAATCTCTTCATTCCACACAGCAAAAAGAGGAGCGCTGTTAGTTAGGAACATGAATCATCGTCAATCATGTCAAGATTGTACAAGTCCAGCCCAAATCAGGAAGAAATCGGCAAAGTGGTTCAGAAATCCCCAAGTTGGCTGCAACGAGAGAATCTCAAGCATCACATCCAACCTAAATCACAAGCAAAATTGACAGCTCCGAATTACCCCGCAAAAAAAAAACATCTCCGAATTGAACCCGAGGAACCAATTAAGGCCCAGCATCGCATTAATTCGAACCTAAATCACAAGCTAAACCCTAATCCCCAAGGAACCCGAGGAACTAATTAATATTAAGCCCCCGTATCTACCGATCGGAGGCGAGGCGCACACGGTAGCAAACAAAACCCTAAGGCCGCCGCCAGATCTAGCGAGCAGATGGACGCCGGAGAGAGGAGAGGAGAGGGCGGGGGGGGGGGGGGGGGTCAGTGCGGCCCTTACTCTTGATCTCGAGGACGTCGCCGTCGTGGGCGGCTTCCATGAGCCTGGCCTCCGGCGGCCACCGGGCGCGATCTGCACAACATCAAGCGAATCGAGCGTTGAGACGGCCGGCGGAGGGAGAGGAGACGGCTAGGTAGATCAACCATCGACCGATTAGGGCGCCGTGGCGGTCACCTTTGCCGAGGAGGAATTCGTAGCAGCGAGGCAGCGACCGCTTCCTCATCGCCGGCGGTGGCGGTGGGTGGAGGAGCAAGCGGATGAAGGAAAGAAGGTTCTGGATCAGGGTGGACACGGTCCGGGCCGGTCCGGTCCCGGTCCGAGCCGACGTTTGGACCGGCCGCCGGCGGTCCGGGCCGGACCGGACCGAGCAGCATGACGGTCCTGATTCCGGGGACCGGACCGGCGACGACGAAGCCCGGGCCGGACCGGCCGACGACCACCGGCGGCGACTTGCACGGTTGCAGCAGGGTACGACGTGCGCGGGTGCTGTGGCAAGGTGGGTGACATGCGCGAGCGCCGGTGTCGAGGTGGGCGCGACGTGCCGTGGGAAGTGCGTGGGCGCCGCGGTTCTTTGCCATGAACGTGCACATGTTTGTTGATTAGCAGTTTTTCTGTTGCATGCAAGCAATCGATTCTGTGCATGAGCCCATGATTTCTCGTGTGCGGGCCTTGCGTGATTAGCGGATCAAATCGGACGTGGAGTTAATCGTCAAAGGGTAACGTGATTTTTGGATCAAGCCCCGTTTCTCTCGTACTTTCAGTTTTCTGTTTTGACTGAACAAAAGGAAACGGCACCATGGGATCGCGCGTGACGTGATTATAGGAAACTGACGATATAAAATCTAGCACCTTCCAAAACAACACTTGCCTGATCTGTTGGACGAGAAAATCACGGCCCAGCGTTCTCCCACGATCCGAAAATCACGGCCGAGCGTTTCATGCGTGCGTGCGTGCTCTGCTGAAACTGTTGCCATGATCGAGAACTCGCGAACGGCGGCAGTGCACGCACGGCATCGACGGCGAGCGGCGGAAAGAGGCTATGGGGCACGAGGAGGAGAACAAGGAAGGAGAGGGCAAGCTCGGGGACACGGTGGTTCACCCAGGGGCTGCCGGCGGCCGCGACGATGACTGCGTTCTCGGTCCGCTCGGTCGGCTCGGTTAAAGACCGGACCGGACCGACATTTTCTCGGGCCTAATTTGGCAGACCGGACCGTCCAAATTATCTACCGGGCCAGGACCAAGCGGGCCAAGACCGAGCGGGCTACGAGCGGGCTGAAAAGCCCGCTCGGTACGTCCACCCTGAGTTCTGGAGTGGGTGGGGGAAGAAAAAATGGCGGGAAATGAGAGGGAGTGGGTGCGCCCGCAGGCGCGAGATCCAATAGATGGTCGACACGTGCCCTCCCAGGATGAGACCATGCCGACACTTTGGCCCGGCCCGGCCCAACGTAAACGTGCCTGGCCCGACACGGCCCGCCAGGGCATGATTATTATACGGGTCGTGCCGTGCCGGCCCACGTGTTGCGCCTCCAGGCTCAGGCACGGCCTAGTTAGTAAACGGGCCGGCACGTTGGCCTGTTTAGCACCTTGGGTTACACATTTTCAGCCCGCGTTGGGCTGATTTTTAGGCCTATTGGACTGTATTATAGGTATACATATATAAAAAAAATCTAAAATATATATTAAAAAATAAATGGGCCATGCCGTGCGAGCCCGCCCAAGCTCCAGGCCCAGACACAGCCCAAGGCGTGCCGCGTGCTGGGCACAACCCGTTTAGCCCGTGCCATGCCTGGCCCATGGCGGGCCATGCCGGCATGCTCGCGGGCTGGCCTGGTTGGCCCGCCCATTTAGCCAGATATACTTTCTTCTAGATTTCAAGTTTTGAAATTTGTATTTGAACTTGTATTTTTCCTTTTGCGAGCTTATTTGAACTTGCTTTATTGACCTCCTCAGCAGCGAAGGTGGTGTTGGCCACAACCGTTGGTGGTGTAGTACAGACAGGCTCGATGGGGGGACATTCACCTCCTTCGAGGCATCGCCGCCGTGTTGCGTCCTCCACTCAGGGCTTGAGGGAAACCCAAGGTCTTAGGCTGGTTGTAATGGGGAGTATCATATACTAGTAGCATGCATATGATACTAGTGTATGATACTACATCTGTAATGCATGGTATTATGTGTTGGTATCACATAGGACTACATTTATTGCTATGCATGACACAAAGTAGCACATCATTTAATATGATACAGTATCATGATATGATACTCAAGCATCTCTTTCTTCATTTAATTATATGTCATCTCATCAAAATTGTTTAGTTGGCATGCATGATACTATTTATGATACTCTCATTACGACTAGCTTTAGTCCTCCTTGGATTGGGGTGGTGACGGTGTATCTCTGTTTCTTCTCTCCCTACTAACACTGGTAGAAAAAGAGGCTTCCGTCCAGCCCCATTAGTCGCGGAACTGTAGGAACCGCGACTAATGAAGCCTTTAGTCCCGGTTCGGCAGACGAACCGCGACCAAATGCCTGCGCCCAGGGCGCTCGTTGGCCAGCTGGTGCACGTGAGGGGCTTTAGTCGCGGTTGGCCAGGCCAACCGCGACTAAAGCTCCTCCCCTATATATACCAGTTCAGCGCACTCACTTAGCCATTTGGTGCCACTTCTCTTCACAAGCTTCACAAGGGGGTGTAGGTTTGCTTTTGGTTCCTCTTATGCACACAAGGTGTTTGATGAAATGCCCCAAGAGCCACACTTGAGGTTCCTCATTCATTTTTTTCCTCCTCGATCGCGGTTAGCAACTTGAACCTTTCATGCATGTGTGTCATTGATTAAATATGCATGTGTGTTGTTCATTGTTTAATTTCTATTGTTTATAGCTAGTTAGTTTAACAAATGCATGATGGTTAATTATATATTTTATATTATAATAATGCAGATGAATCGGCAATGGATGTACGGTAACCGACTCTCCCGCGAGTTCACTACGGGTTTGAAAGATTTCCTCGTAGTGACTAATGCGAACAAGCAGAAGGGTTTTGTTATCTGTCCATGTGTTGACTGTAAGAATCAGAAGGGTTACTCTTCCTCAAGAGAAGTTCACCTGCACCTGCTTCGGCACGGTTTCATGCCAAGCTATAATTGTTGGACCAAGCATGGAGAAAGAGGGGTTATAATGGAAGAAGATGAAGAAGGGGATGATTTCATCGATGAAAGCTATCTTGCTGATTTCGGTGATACTTTCATGGAGGATGCTGAAGGTGAAGGGGAAGGTGAAGGGGAAGGTGAAGGTGAAGAAGAGGCACGTGATGAGACCGTTGATGATCTTGGTCGGACCATTGCTGATGCACGGAGACGCTGCGAAACTGAAAAGGAGAGGGAGAATTTGGATCGCATGTTAGAGGATCACAGAAAGTCGTTGTACCCTGGATGCGATGATGGTCTGAAAAAGCTGGGATGCACACTGGATTTGCTGAAATGGAAGGCACAGGCAGGTGTAGCTGACTCGGCATTTGAAAACTTGCTGAAAATGTTGAAGAATATGTTTCCAAAGAATAACGAGTTGCCCGCCAGTACGTACGAAGCAAAGAAGGTTGTCTGCCCTCTAGGTTTAGAGGTTCTGAAGATACATGCATGCATCAACGACTGCATCCTCTACCGCGGTGAATACGAGAATTTGAATGAATGCCCGGTATGCACTGCATTGCGTTATAAGATCAGAGGCGATGACCCTGGTGACGATGTTGAGGGCGAGAAACCCAGGAAGAGGGTTCCCGCCAAGGTGATGTGGTATGCTCCTATAATACCACGGTTGAAACGTCTGTTCAGGAACAAAGAGCATGCCAAGTTGTTGCGATGGCACAAAGAGGACCGTAAGTCGGACGGGGAGTTGAGACACACCGCAGATGGAACGCAATGGAGAAAGATCGACAGAGAGTTCAAAGATTTTGCAGCTGACGCAAGGAACATAAGATTTGGTCTAAGTACAGATGGCATGAATCCTTTTGGCGAGCAGAGCTCCAGCCATAGCACCTGGCCCGTGACTCTATGCATCTACAACCTTCCTCCTTGGTTGTGCATGAAGCGGAAGTTCATTATGATGCCAGTGCTCATCCAAGGTCCTAAGCAACCCGGCAACGACATCGATGTGTACCTAAGGCCATTAGTTGATGAACTTTTACAGCTGTGGGGCCCTGGTGTCCGTGTGTGGGATGAGCACAAACAAGAGGAATTTGACCTACGAGCGTTGCTTTTCGTAACCATCAACGATTGGCCTGCTCTTAGTAACCTTTCGGGACTGTCAAATAAAGGATACAATGCATGCACGCACTGCTTACATGAGACTGAAAGTGTACATTTGCCAAATTGTAAGAAGAACGTGTACCTTGGGCATCGTCGATTTCTTCTGAAAATTCATCCAGTAAGAAAGAAAGGCAAGCATTACAACGGCAAGGCAGATCACCGGCCGAAGCCTGCAGAACGCACTGGTGCTGAGGTATTTGATATGGTCAAGGATTTGAAAGTCATCTTTGGAAAGGGTCCTGGCGGACAATCAGTTCCGAAGGGAGCTGACGGGCACGCAGCCATGTGGAAGAAGAAATCTATATTCTGCGAGCTAGAATATTGGAAAGTCCTAGAAGTCCGCTCTGCAATCGACGTGATGCACGTTACGAAGAATATTTGCGTGAACCTCCTAAGCTTCTTGGGCGTGTATGGGAAGACAAATGATACAAAGGAAGCACGGCAGGACCAGCAACGTTTGAAAGACCCTGATGACCGGCATCCGGAATGGTTTCAAGGTCGTGCCAGCTACACTCTGACCAAAGAAGAGAAGGTCATCTTTTTTGAATGCCTGAGCAGTATGAAGGTCCCGTCTGGATTCTCGTCCAATATAAAGGGAATAATAAACATGGCGGAGAAAAAGTTCCAAAACCTAAAGTCTCACGACTGCCACGTGATTATGACGCAATTGCTTCCGATTGCTTTGAGGGGGCTCCTGCCGGAAAATGTTCGAGTAGCCATTGTGAAGCTATGTGCATTCCTCAATGCAATCTCTCAGAAGGTAATCAATCCAGAAGTTCTACCACGGTTACAGAACGATGTGGTCCAATGTCTTGTCAGTTTCGAGTTGGTGTTCCCGCCATCCTTCTTCAATATTATGACGCACCTCCTGGTTCACCTAGTCGAAGAGATTTTCATTCTCGGTCCTGTATTTCTACACAATATGTTCCCCTTCGAGAGGTTCATGGGAGTATTAAAGAAATATGTTCGTAACCGTGAGTGTACTAGTAGCCGAAAGAGATGCAGCTTGGACGCAGCATGAAGATCATCCAGCGGATCTCGGAAGCCAGCAGCGGAGAAGCAGCGTGGCTTCCACGGAGGCCCCACCGGCTGGTGCAGATGCACCGACGATCGAAATTACTGCACCGGAGCCTCTGGTGGTCGAAATTACTGCACCGGAGCCTCCTCGCTACCCCGTGGACGATATAAAGGAGAGGAAAGAATGTCATCTGTATTATCCTATCGGGAACATGTCCATGAAGGTAGCCATCGGCAGTGCTTTACCATGTTTACCTGGAGCACTCCACCACAACAACCCCATTCAAGATGGCTATGCTCGTGTCACGGTGGAGGACATAGTCCAAGGGTTTGAGGACCTGGAGATTGACATTGCTACACCTGAAGGGGAGAAAAGACTTGGAGATGTCAAGCGCCATTTCATTCTATGGCAAAAGAAGTTTATCAAGTTTCCAGGCGAGGCGCCAAGGACAACAAGTCCACCCCCCTACGGTGGTGGTGGTGGCGGTGGCGGCGGTGGTGGTGGTGGTGGTGGTGGTGGCGGTTCACCTACACCTCCGTCACGTCAGCCGACGCCTCCCAGTCCACAACGTCCGGCGGGTGATCAGACGCCGCCCCCCAGTCCTCGTCCGGCGGGTGATCAGACGCCGCCCCCCAATCCACCTCCGGCAAAGAAGCAGAAGCAGTCCTGGATTATTAACCCGGACCCTTATGTACCTAAGACCACAAAGGTACCGGAGCCATCACTGAAGCCTCTCCCCACAAGGCCTTGGGAACGTAGTGCCGAGGAAACTGCCGCGGCCGCGGCTGCTGATCTTGAGAAATGGAAGGCGGACTGCAAGAAGAAAAGAGAGCCCGAGCCCAAGCCAGTATTTTCTGATGAGCAAAAGAAGTGGGCTAAGTCATTTTTGAGCACACCGTCCCAAGCCGCGAAGAATCTGCCTGAGGACTATGCACGTGAACTTCGTAGGCAGGCACTCATGTTGAAGGAGAAGAAAGGGCGGGCGGATGACCCCGATCCGGAACAAAGTAAACGAGTTGCCCAGCTCGGGGAACAAAGTAAACAATCGATTGCCCCGCTTATAGTGAAAGCCGCCGGTCTGGATGACCCCGATATCATAGCAGCTGCGGCAGCACTTGGATTGACTGCAACGAGTGCCGGAGAACAAGCGGCCAACTTAGGTATTACTCTTCGTGAACTGTTAGGCCTTGATGAGGCGCCAGTGAAGGAGGTAGTAATTACATATGTGAAGAATGGGCCTCTCGTCGAGCCTGCGCAGGAACAGGATCTACCTCCACAAATGAAAGGTCTGCTGAAATGGTACAAGGGTTACATAAAAAATAAAAACGCCAACGAATATATTTATGCGGAAGTTAGATATGAGCATCACTTCAAACATTACTATGTACAAATTCATCTGAGTGAATTGTTCCAGCTTTTCAATCTGCGCGAGCTCGACAAATCTATCATCAGTTGCTACGTTCTGTAAGTGATTTATTTCTACCCCATCTCGTTCATATTGCCTGCACTATATATATGTCCTAACTATATTGTTGTGTCCGCTATTATACATGCAGAATGAAGATTAAGGAATGCAGAGTAAGGAACATCCATGATGTTGGGTTCATTGGCCCACACATCGTTAATGGATATGTGTTGCGGCATCACCCCGACGACATGGAGGCAGACCTGTGGCAGTTTCTTACAAAGCAGGAACTCAAAAGTGATATTCTATTTCCTTACCATTTTGGGTGAGTGTTTCTGTCTTGAGCACATTCTCTTTTGTTTACTCCATGCATGGTATGTGGCCGGCTAATCGATGAGTTATGCATGACGTACTGTGCATGTATCGTGTCCGCAGGTTCCACTGGATTCTGCTAGTAATTAAAGTTGACACCTCAGAATGTCTCGTCCACGACTCTCTGAATATGGATCCAAAGCTTTGGGGCGACCTGAGAAAAATGATGCAGAAGTAATTATTTTCATTCATTTGCGCTCTATATCGATCGGCCTATTTCGTTCATTTCCTAATATCAAGTAACTAATAACTCTCTTGTTCATTTAATTTTCTTTGCCTCGTAGGGTCTGGAGACGGTTCGTAGATACAAAGGTCGGTGAATTAAAAAAAGAGCTAGAATTCAAAAAGTCAAAGGCTAAGAATGGTGGGGATATTCAGCCAGCGGGGACCAATCTATGTGGATACTATGTCTGTGAGATGATCCGGAGATACACCTCTGAGCGGGTTCCGAGTGATACCAATGCTCAGAGGAATAACCTCCGGATGATGCTTAGTCCAGAAGCTCGCTTCCGACCACTTCAAGAGGAACTAGCTGGATGGTTCAGGAGGGAAGTCCTCCATCCTAAAGGAGAACACCATTACGAGGACGTAGAACTTTATATGCCTTAAATTATGTATGGAAACTTATTCAAAATTGTATATGGTCATCCGATGATATTTAATATATACTGTATATTCCTCTTGAATTCTTTTTGGTTCTAATTTCAAATTTGTTTGAAATTGTACATTCATATGCATGTATGTAGTAGCGTAGAATATGTGAAACTCCTTCAAAATTAAAATAAAGCATAAAAGAAATAAAAAAATACAAATTAAACAGAAAACAGGTTTAGGGGGGCAGGTTTAGGGGGGGGGGGCTAAAACCCTAAACCTGCGGCGGTCTTTAGTCGCGGTTGGCCAGAAGAACCGCGACTAAAAGTCCTCCGCCCCGACGGCCACCTGGCGCCCACGTGGACGGGCCTTTAGTCGCGGTTCTTAAGCAACCGCGACTAAAGGGTGGAGCCTTTAGTCCCGCCTGTTTGGTCGCGGTTGCGCAACCGCGACTAATGGCAGTTGCGAACCGCGACCAAAGGCCCTTTTTCCACCAGTGTAACATTGCTTTTGGTGTCGTTCTAGTCGGTTCGGTCTCCGCCTTTCACTCATGGTCCGCCACGAAGGAGACCAGATTGTGGACGACTTGTGTGGCAATGAAAACAACAATGGCTTTGCAAAAACCAGAGTTGCCTTGGTTGTGCTGTGGCCATCACCGATGGTGGCTTGGGGGGTTTGCTTATTCACGGCGAAGGCAGCATCGCAGACATGATAGTTGATGAAGATGTGTTTAAGTTTCTACTTGGCGGTGCTTTTGCCTCATGCCAATCGTAGTACATTATGTGGGTTTTCAAGGGCGCGAAGTATCTACACCCGAGCTCAAATGCACCCTTCGTGAACAGTAAAATCTAATAAAATAGTAAAAAAAATTAAAAAAAAAATCTGATTTTGTTTGGTGAAAACTTTGACAAATGTTTTATGTGCTTGCAAAATTTTATCATAAAACAACATTCCCGAACGTCTTGGTAAAAAAACAAGATCGATGATCCAAAAAGGCTATTTTTTAAGAGGGCCGCTACGCGTCAGCCGGCGGATCTTTTAAAAAGATCCGCCGCCTCGCGGGTCGTTGGATGTGGCATAATCGTGTGACTCAACGTCTCTCTTTACTTTGCAACAAAGGTCTTGCTGCGAAAACATTTACATAAAGGTTATATCGCAGAATATATTTTTTGCAACATAGGATGTGTTGCAGGATTTTTTTTGCAACCGAGTTTTTGTTGTAGATTTGTTTTTTGCAACAGAGGTTTTGTTGCCGTTTTTTTCGCAACAGAGTTGATGTTACAAAAGATTGTCTAAGTTGCAATCGTCGTTCGCTGTTATGGTTCGAAACACCACCGTTGTTGCAGGATAAGATAGAGGACACGAGGTTGACAAAAGAAATAACGGAGTTTGTGTGCGAGCGCGCGAGACGGGGCATGAATCAAGGCGATCCAATGGTTGTTATGCGTAGGCCGATGAATCTATTAAAAAGGTCCGTCGGCTCGCGAGCCATCGGATCAAGTGGATTGAACGACCGAGCTTCACTTTTTCTCATTGCAACACAGGTCGTGTTGCAGAAAATTTCTGCATCACGGGTCATTTTACAGAATTTTTTCCAACGTATGTCAAGTTGCAATTTTTTTCAGCACATGTCTTTTTACAATTTTTTTAATAGAGCTCTTGTTGCAATTTAATTTTTTTACAACATATTTCTGCAACACAAGTCTTGTTACATTTTCTTGCAACATATAGCTTGTTGCAGAAAATATTGTAGAGGACAGTGAATAGCGCTCAGCGGTCACGTTGACTGAATGAAATAAAACGATGAAACGTCCAGGCAGGACACGCGTCACATGAACGAGCCGGCGGATGGCGCGCGAGCGTCCGCCGGTTGAAGCCAAGCTTTTTCCATTTTTTAAAGCATTTTGGACTGCTGATTTGTTTTTTGCCATGCCGTCCATAAATGTTGTTCCGGGCTGAAAATTTCCATGCACTGAGAAAATTTGTGGAAGTTTGCACCAAAATAATTTCAGATTTTTTTGAATTTTTTTATTCAGAATTTACTCTTCATCCCGAGTTCAAATAAGCTCGGGGGGTGGAAGGGTACTTCCGGTGCGGCTTTCGTATTCTTATAATGCAATGGTTTCACCAAGCCAAAGGGAGAAATCAGTCAAGAGCTTCTTGACCTAGTTGTGGAGGC
Organism: Aegilops umbellulata; assembly: GCA_032464435.1. Lineage (NCBI taxonomy): Eukaryota > Viridiplantae > Streptophyta > Magnoliopsida > Poales > Poaceae > Aegilops > Aegilops umbellulata. Next base: position 8,866,027 of record CP136058.1, on the reverse strand, counting down.
TGCACCAAAGTCCTTTACAACTACCAACCTAACAAGAACAATGAAAACATACTACAACGTTGCAGCTAATCTAATGGTATCGACTCTCAAATATTCATATCCAAACCAAATGCAAAATTGTAAACAATACATATCCCATTGCATTTGGCGGCATTGTGCAAACTTTTGCACGGATTGCACATTGTTCAGTTTGATACAATTTGCTGTCGTGTCGTAAACTCAGTTTGTAAACTTCTATCGAATTGATGGACGTAGAGAGCACATCCCATTGGAGCAAAGATGAGAACCCATATAAATTCTCTGTAGAAAAGGAACCGCACATATCCCAGTCATCGCATTTGATTCACCTCAGCTTGCAACACGAGCCGTAGCTTCTCACCCATGTGATTCTTCATTCTTCAGGTCTGCCAAGCACAAAAGCAGCTTCGGTTAATATCTGATTGCATAAACAAACAGAATCTGAGGATAACTTGCGTCAAAACAAACCCATTGCGAGAATTAGTAACAAACAAGTCATAAATATCACTCGCCAAAAAGAACAAGTCATAAATATACGCACTACACGGGTTCATGCAGTGTGCGTACTGCTGAAGACACCAAGGTTAATATGCATGACAAAAGAGATTACCGAGTAAAAACGCGTCAGCAAGGCCAGTAAAAACCACAAGCTGTTAAGAGACATCAGTCGACACGCACATCATACCTCTTGATTCCTTCCCCAACTTCCATTCTGGCAAAGTTGCCAATCGTTACTTTACAGCCGACCTCCTTTGACAAATCACTCAGCAGCGTCTGAAAAGAACAACGCCAGCAAGCGAGGCTATCAATCATAGATCACAGTTCGCAGCCATAAATCAATCGTCAAAGGAAAAGGTTTGTCGGCTTGCCTTAATGCTTGTGCTGTCATTAACGACGTATTTTTGCTCCAAAAGCACAGCTTCTTCAAAATACTTCCTCAATCTGCCTTCCACCATTTTCTCTATGGCCATTTGGGGTTTACCTGATCTTTCAGCCTAGCATGTTACACAACAGCATGTTACATTTGTGATTTGTCAAGTAAATTGGCATGCCCAAGTTCGCCCTCATATCAAGGATCTATAGAGACTATCTCACTAGAAGATACAGAAAATAAATGTTACTCCCTCCGTCCCATAATATAATATGTTTTTGCAATTCAATTTAAACTGCAAAAACGTCTTATATTATGGGACATAGGTATGTTGGGGAACGTTGCAGAAAACAAAATTTTTTGCTACGGTTTCACCAAGATCCATCTATGAGTTCATCTAGCAACGAGTATGCAGATTGCATCTACATACCTTTGTAGATCGCGAGCGAAAGCGTTCACTAGAACGTGGACGATGGAGTCATACTCGCCGTGATCCAAATCACCGATGTCAAGCGCCGAACGGACGGCACCTCCGCGTTCAACACACGTACGGAGCGGATGACGTCTCCTCCTTCTTGATCCAGCAAGAAGGAAGGAGAGGTTGATGAAGATCCAGCAGCACAACGGCTTGGTGGTGGATGCAGTGGTCACCGCAGCGGGGCTTCGCCGTGCTTCTACGAGAGAGAGAGGTGTAGCAGGGGAGAGGGAGGCGCCAGAGCTTCAGGGTGCGGCTGCCCCTCCCTCCCCCCCCCTTTATATAGGCTCCCTGGGGGGGCGCCGGCCCTGGAGATCTAATCTCCCAAGGGGGCGGCGGCCAGGGGGGTGGAGTACCCCCCAAGGCAAGTGCCCCCCCCCCCCTAGGATTTCAACCCTAGGCACAAGGGGGTGGGCCAAGGGGGGCGCACCAGCCCACTATTGAATCAGAAGGGGAGTTAATCTATGCCTACTAATAAAGTAAGGTGTGTTTCTTCAATTTTTTTACCCGTTCATCGTCGAATTAATTTTTTTTCTATCTAGGCGGCACTAAATTTTTTGTGCGTCTATCCGCTAGAAAAGAAAAAAGGTTTGTACATAATTCCGTAATTAGGCCGCACGCGCTCTGGCCCAACGAAGCTAGCCCACTTATTATTGCCCACGCAATTGGGAAGACCTTATTTGTCGCTCTGGCCCAACAATTAACCCTGGTGATCAGCGAGGTCCTGGAGCCGACCCGCCCGTGCCTGCTGCTGGCGTGGCCCAAGGACGCGATCCACGCCTTCCTCCAAGGACACCAATGCGAGACGAGGCACATCAGCTTCAGCGCGAACCCCGCGGGATACGACATGGACGTCCTGGAGGCACAGGTTGGGAGCTCTGCTGGCTGGTCGGGGGCACCGTTGCTCAACCGGGACGGCCAGGCCATCGGCACCCTCCATGCCGGCTCCGGCGCATTCCACTCCTACTTCGTGGTCCCGCGCCACATGCAGGACTTGCTCGTCACTGCACGCCAGCGGGCCACTGCCATAGTTGCTGCTCGAGAGGCGGCCGCCGTCAAGGCGGCGTTTCTCGACAGGGTTTCCGCCGCCCCGAGGCGTGCCCGGACTGCCGGACTGCGCCGCAGGGGTACCTGGCAGCCTCTGGGTTGATCGACCTGCGTACAAGGACAGATTCGATTCCTAGTTGATTGATTCTTTGTTGGTGCCTACGTACATTTTTTCAGTAGAGCATCACATATATAGGCAACCGGTGTAGTGCTCTGAGTCTTGTTTCAGATAGTGCAGAGTGTACTGATCATGTCTGATGCACCTGACAACCCGGCTGGTATACCATCTAGCATAGTCTAGTCGTCACAACATACTACTGTATTCATCATCAGCTGTTTGTTTGTTCTCTGTATGTACATGGTAACTACGACATATGTTCCTTGAAATGCAAAACATATTGATCCGCTGTCAAATATTGCACTCTAGCATATATAGTTACCCGATTCATTCATCATCAGCTAAATCAAGTACTAGTGTTCAGAGGCTAGTCAAAAAAAGCATATAAGTATAATGCTAGATATGATCAACATTTGGACTTGAGAATATTCGACAACGGGTAGAACTAACAGCATCGCATAACATTGACACTAACATGTTTTGCTGACCATAAGTGAATTTTATTACACAAAAAAGAGAGTACAAAAAACGGAGCTGCATGCGTGAGCAGCTTCTCTCTGCAGTCCGCATGATCACTTCTGTTCCATCGCCTCCTGCATGAATCAGTTGGTCACACAACATTGTTAAAAACAAGGATCGAAATCTACCAACTCATTAGTTGATCACACCATGTTAAAGAAGGATCCAACTCTACCGATTACGGCAGCGCCTATAAATTGCAGCTGCTGACAATGTTACCAAAAAAAAAAAACAAGATGAAAGATAAGCACGCGACAGTGAGCAATAAGCTGCGTCATACTCCTAAGGAAGGCAAGCGCACGTCAGAATCAAATGGTAGCAGATGTGAAAGGAGAAACGAAATTGTCAGTCTCAACTCTCCTAATGTACCGTCATGAAAATTCACCTTGGGGACCCATGCGAAGCCAGCAAAGGCTCCTGTTTGACAACAACTTGGCATCCAAGTTATCCATCTTCAGTGCCTGCAGCAGCAAACAAAACAGTGAAAAATAGCTGTTGCCACATTCCAGAAATGCTGCTCTGTTTAGATCAACAGTTTATCATTTGTTCTATACATACAAGGACCGAAAAATGAAGCTGTGACAAAAGAGCAACTCCCACCTGAAATTCCTCCCTATGAAATGGAAGACAAAGATGAATGTGTTTCCATCCTCATTTTTTAAACATCATTTTCTAAACATCATTTTTTATCCCCATAAATGCGATGAGATGCCCACATTGACTCGTCTTTCAAGAGGTGTATATGTTGATGACTGGTCAATATTTACACGTTGCCAAGATGAATTAATGTTAATGATAAATCAACTAAACTGTAGTTGAGAAACATGTTTCATGGCTGTAACAAAAAATGTAGTCTGAAGATGTACCTGTGTTAGAGCACCGATGCATTTAGATGAATGTGTTTCCATCCTCATTTTTTAAACATCATTTTTTTATCCCCATATATGCGATGAGATGCCCACATTGACTCGTCTTTCAACACGTGTATATGCTGACGACTGGTCAATATTTACATGTTGCCAAGATGAATTAATGTTAATGATAAATAAAATAAACTGTAACTGAGAAACATGTTTCATGGCTGTAACAAAAAATGTAGTCTGAAGATGTTAATCCAATTACCATTTGAGCAAAGCAAGTTTTCCAATAAAGCCTCATCTAGATAAACTGATTTTTCAGCAACATAACTTAGATAGTGATGCAAATGGAAGAAAACACAAGCGCGTTTAATAAGTCAGGAATAGGAAACTAAATTTGGGCGGTTTTTTAGACATGAAGTTTTGGTTAAACATCAGACTTAACCCTGACATTGTTCAGAGAGTTAGCATGGACAATACAGCCATATATGTGCAAGAAAAATTTGCAGGTGACATACCTCAAGTTGCTTGATTTCCATCTTCACATGACTAATGATTCCATCAACACTCCAATTTGCCACAGTTGAAACAGGAGAGGTGGAAGGAAAGAGAATCTCAACGTCTACCGGTGTACCATACTCAGCAGCCAACTCAATTGGCAATCTACCAAACTGTTGAGGAACAGGAAAAGCTTTACAAAAGCAGTATTCAACATTAAGAAATAAGCACTGTTCTAGACGATCCATGCAGACCATATTGAGTTATTGATTAACTACCATCATACTGTGTCAATGTAGTGGTAATGTGTCACATCTATACATACCTGACCAAGTTAAAGACATGGCACAAGGGCATTTTATTTTTCTGTTGGAAATAGCATCATGTAGGCATATTTTACATCATAACCCATATATGTGTTGCCAAGCAAGACACAATAATATGTGATAGAGAGCATTGTTACCATGTCAAAAACATTTGGGCATGCACCAGCTTCCAACAAGCACTTGATAACTTCAGTTAAGCCCTTTTCTGCAGCCGTGACCAGAGGATTATCACAAGGACCAGCACCACTCACATTAGCTCCACCCTATCAGATGGAAGTGCAGAAGAAAAGCCAATCATACAGTTGTGTGATCCCTCGACAGCCGATGCCGCCACTTCACCCTCCTAGCCGCCGCCCTGCTCGGCTGCCGGCACCACCCACCCCTGCCCCTCGCTTTCCGCTGCGTGAGGCTAGTCTTCCGGCCGCCCGGCGCCACCCCCGTGCAGCCACCGATCAGCATGGCTTGCTCCTCTGCTACGGGCACGGTGTGGCCCTCCTTCTTGCCCGGCGATGCGGACCGGCGCCCACTGGGCACCACGGTCCTCCTGGACTTCACCCAGGAGATGGCCGACGAGGAGCTCCGGCAGCGGGCCAGGGTGCTAGTCGTCTCTGTGGCGGCCGAGGGCATGTAGCCTGCCAGGGCTAGGGAGGCCATCCTGGCGGAGTTCCAAGAGATCCCGCCACCGCGCACGTCTCACTCTTCGGGAACTCCTTCACCGCGTGCTTCTCCGACGGACGCTGGCGTGACATCATTTTCGAGCGCGGCATCTTCCACGGTAACCACGGCACACCCTTCCGTGTCTAGGACTGGTCCAGGCGCTCCAACTCCGAGCTCAAGACGTTGCGCTACAGGGCCAGGATCATCCTCGAGGGCGTCCTGCTACAAACCTGGTCGGTCCATTCGGTGGCCGAGATGCTCAAGATGGTTCGGATCGACGCTGTTGAGCTAGAGTCGTTGCACAAGGTCGACACCTCCTACTTTGTGCTCTACGCGTGGATCATGTCGACGGACAAGCTGCCTCGTTGGATCGACCTCGGCACCCACGAGCCGTGACACACAACGTCGATAGGTTGGACCACTTACGCCTGCCGTCGGGTTTCCTTCAGATGGTGGAGCCTGGCACCCCCCGCATGCCCACACATCCATGACGGTCGGGTGCTCGTGCACCTTGACGAACTGGAGGAGTTCGCCGCGGGGAACGGTTCAAGCGGCCGCGAGGGCGACCGCATCAGCTCCATGCCGCTCCCATGGGCGCACACCGCGTCGACAGCTCCCGCTCTGCTTCGGTGGCGCCGGGCGGTCTTTGGTGTTCTCCCGCCTGGCCGACAGCGGGGAACCCTACCACGGCCGTCAGGTGGTGCTCATATGCGGGAACAAGGTGTTTCGACTCTCTGCCGGCGGCGAGCGACTGCAAGCACCGCCGACGTTGAGCGCCGGGGCACGAGCGAGCCCTATCGCGCGGCCCGAGGTGAAAGGGATGGAGCCATGTGCCCACTCCCTAGAGGCCACGCATGATGCTTCATCGGGTGGTGGACCGGTGCATGCACCACTGCTTTTGGCAAGCCAGGATGTGCACCTTCCGCGGGAGCAGCCTGTGCCTTGCCCTCCCCATGATTCATCTAGAGCGGCGACAATGCACGGGCCTGCTCCCTCGAGCTGCAACATGGACTGCGGTGCCGGGCGGCTGAACCTGTCCCCCCCTATTGGATACTTTGGCGGCTTCCGGCGCATCAACCCCAGAACCACACACTGCGTCCACCCACCCATATCCGCGACACGACTCGGCCCTGGGCTTTGACCCGGCACGCGCAGCCCCACCGCCGCCACATCAGCATCCCGCTCCGCTCACGTCGTTAGCACCCCCACCTGCGGCGCTAGTGGGCCCCCTCCTGACGGTCGACCAGCTGGTCGCTGATGTCACCATGGATCTGACCCCGGCCCTCCTACCGCGCGGCCCTGCGACGATAAAGCCAAGAGCGGCGAGGCGCCGCCGCTCGCCCGTGTCCAACCCGCGCCAGAGAGGAAGGCTTGCGTCAAAGACAACGGCAACTTCGAATCAACTTCAAAGACATCATGCAGAAACTGGGCATCGACTCAGCTGAGGCTGAAGCCATGCAGAGATACGAGCTCGTTTTCAAGAGACCCGTGCCGCTCCACCGTGAGCTCAGCGTCCGTGCCGCTGTTGCCCCCAACTAGTGTAAAAGAGGCCCCGCCACCGCCGACGCCGTGCGGGCTTTGCCGAGAGACGCCCCTTAGCGGCGGCGAGGGAGGATATGTAAGAAACAAGTCGTAAATATACACACGCACATCAGACCTCTCAATTCCTTCGCCAACTTCCATTCCGTCAAAGTTGCCAATCGTTACTTTACAACCGACCTCCTTTGACAAATCACTCAGCAGAGTCTGAAAAGGATGATGCCAACAAGAAAAGCTATCAATCAGAGATCACAATTCGCAGCCATAAATCAATCGACAAAGAAAAAGGTTTGTTGGCTTGCCTTAATGTTCGTATTTTTGCTCCAAAAGCATAGCTTCTTTGAAATACTTCCTCAATCGGCCTTCCACCATTTTCTCTATGGCCATTTGGGGTTTACCTGATCTTTCAGCCTAGCATGTTACACAACAGCATGCCATGTCATTTGTCACGCAACTTGTTGGCATGCACAAGCTCACCCTCATATTAAGGATGGATATAGACCATGTCTCTAGAAGATACAGAAAAAGAAATTCCATAAAATGTAGTCAGCAAATGGGAAATAAGCAGTGTAAATGCCACCGACTTCTAAAACTGAAACCAACAGCCGTCTGATATTACTCTACATCCAGAAATCACCCTATTTTGATATGATCAGGCTGCTTTCCCCTGATATTTCTCATCTCAGATGCACATGTTTCCTCTTTCTTTTAATCCAAAAAGCGTTGCAAGCATTTGCGTCTCATTTATTATTAGTCATTCCCAACTTCTAAAATTATTTTTGTTTCTTCTGTGTTGATAGTAGATCACGTAAGAGCGAGCTCATGGACTGATGACCTGTGCTGGTCATGTTTAGCATACAAGTGTGTGTCTATTTCCTGTGTCATGGTGGATGAATGTACAACGACTCGGGCACATATGAGTATATGACTGTAAATCCATCTAGTTCTAGACAATGTCAGAATAAGGTACCTGAGTTCGGAGCACGTCACGTTCATTTTCCACAGCTGCGGCAGAAACAAGTTCTCTACTTCTTTTGATAAGAATAATGGCCTTGCACCTTGCTGCAACAATATGCATTGGGACAGACGACAGGAGCACTGCTATCTTCTGCTTCTAAAGTGACCAATCCAGCAACGTGACTCAGACCTGAAGCAAGAAAATGCATCGTTTGCCAAAAGCAATGAAGAATGACAAAACATGCAATCTTGATAGGTTTTGATAAATGAAAATAACATTGTCTGTGAACCTGGCTTAGGACAGGTATGCAGATAAGATGAAACAAGACCATGTGCAGTTGTGTACAGCATGAAACCTCTTCTGAGTCTTACGTTCTCCCTAACCATGTCAGCAACTTCCGTAACAGCATCCTGAACAGTTGTTTCACCACTGCGTTTAGGATGATCTAGGTTAATAATCATGTTCTGCAAAGATTGGTAGAAATGTAGTAGTTTCCCACAGTGAAAAAAAAAGATACAACATGCTGCCCTAGAGGAGAAAAACTAAAAATGAGGCGTGGAGAAACATTCATAACGAGTGCACAAACAAACGATAGAAACAACATACTGCCCTAGAGGACAACCATTACAAGAAAGAGAAGTGTTTACTTTAGAACTGACTCTTTTTACCAAAAATTGTGAGTTGATACTCTTCAAGTCGTGAAGAAATAATGCTTGCTTATGCCAAATAGCAACAAAACTGTTTTGCTAATTTCTATATACTTATGTTGTGTTTCTCCAAAAAAAAAATACTTATGTTGAGGATATGAATCTAAAAGAATTGCCTCTAGCGCAATAACACCGTTCAACAGAATTTATAAGATATAATACAAATGATATCGCTGGAATTAAACCAACTAGATACTGGAAAACATCATTTCTTGTCATGAAGTCAGTCTCACAGTTTAGCTCAACCATAGCAGCCCTTTTATAATCTCCTGCCATAGCAAGCAAACCTTCGGCAGCAGTCCGTGACGATTTTTTGGCAGCAAGAATCACTCCTCTCTTCCCCAGATCCTTCTGTGCAGTCTCAGAAGAAAATCAACAAACCTGGATAGGAACAGAGGACATAAACAAATGTGTGAACCAAGTTGTGCATAAAAAGAACGATGAAGAAGAGCTAACCAATAACCCAGTCGCAATAAACTAGCGAAGCCTTGACATGTTTGATTGGAGCACACGTTCTTTCTCGCAGTTGCTTAATAAGGTTCATTTTCTCTGAAGAAGGCACCGCATAGCTAAACCTCCTATAAAACATGCCATCTTGTGGAAAATGATCGCTCAACGGATGAGTTTGGATCATTTCAGAAGTATACCCTTGAGCAGCTAGTTGTTGAGCGCAAGACAGAAACCCTATTCTGGGTCTTCTAGCAAGCTGACCCCAAGCCATTCTTCGATCGTGCTGCACGAAGGGCGGACAGACGCAAATCTTCAGAGAACTACACAAGCAACCAACATATAACAGCAGCAGCACAATCAAGCAGTTTTGGAGAAAATGTGATTCCATTCATCCCCTACTGGTGTATTTCAACGGAACCATGGACGCATTTACAGTAAATTCACAGAATAGTATCAGTCGCGAATCTAATGTGGAGAACAGGAATTCAGTTGAACTCTCATTCTTTTTTGGAAAACAAACTACTGTTAGTGCAGTGCTACAGCACGCAACAAACAAGACGAATTATGGTGCTAAATCAAATGATGCCAGAAGGAACTGCAATGTTATGATGCGAATTGTGACAGCATGCACATCACCATACATACATATATACAGCGGCAGCGAGTTATCACCTTTGCACTAGCTCGGCGGCGAGCTGGGGGCGGAGGGGAGTTAGAGGAGAGCTTGAGGGCGACCTTGAACGGGGCAGAGTAAGGGAGTTGGAGGCGACCTTGAACGGGGCAGAGGGTGGTCGGACGGCGAGCTTGAAGAAGGCCTTCAACCGGGCAGAGGCAGGATGGTCGGGGCCTCGGGGGCGACGACCTCCTCCTATGGTCCGGTCCGAAGACTGCAGCGCACGGCGGCCGGTACAGAAGAGAGTGGCGGAGGTCGGTGCGCTAGCGGAGAGTGGGTGGGGTGGGTGGTGGCGCGGAGGCCGGAGGTAGGGGGCGGCGCCGGAGCGGGGGAGGAGGAGAAAATGGAGTAGATGGTTTTGTGAATGGGCTTTTCGACTTGAGAGAAGTAATGGGCTGAGCATATACAGGCCCATATACTGTCTATTTCTCTCTTGTAGTAGTATAAGAGACCATCCTGTACGTAGGCTGCAAGAAAAGCTCGAGACTCGTGAGCTGTTCGAGATCAACTCGTTTTTCTTTTGACTCGGCTTGGGAAAAAAAGATGAATACAAACATTTTATGTAGCTCGATCGAGAAATGAGTTGATTTTAAGCCAATACTAGCTCGCTCCAAATGTCATTCTATTAAATGATCATGCCATATATTAAACGAAAACATTATAATTTATTGACATCCATGCGAAGCTTAATTAAGTGTAGAAAAAAATTAGGCCTTCATATGGTATGTAGTCAGCTGTATTGTGAGAAAAAAAGTCAAACTACTACGGAAATTTATATTATCATCATTGTTTTGATTGGAACAATATTTGGTGCTTTCTTATGTCATGTGTGCCTTATGTAGTTAGAATCATAATCATAGATTATATTTTTCTATTGTCTCATTTAGCTTGAAACTAGCTCGTGATTGACTAGAGATTGTTATAAGCCGAGTACGAGTGATGTTCTACAGCCGATTTTGAGCTTCACCCAATTTATGCTCACTCGAATTTTAATAGGAGTTGAGCTGAGCCAAGTTCAACTCACTCGATCTCGACTCGTTTGCAGCCTTACCTGTATGACGCACGTGTGCGTCAAAAGGAGCCAGCTTCGCTGAAGCCAGGTGGCTTGGGCCGGCCCACTATGCCCCCATTGTTTCCTTTCACTATATCTCCCGCTAGATTGTCTCAAAAAAAATCTCCCGCTAGTTGGTCAGTTCTTATTTCCACATTTTTTAAAATACAAATATATACGATGAACAATTTTCAAATACATATCAAACATTTAGTAATGTGCGTTGAACAAATCTCATGTACGCATTGAACATTTTTTAATGCACGTTTGAAAAAATCATGAATACACATTAAATATTTTGTGTAATATATGCCGAACAAAAACCAAATATATAGAACATTTTCAGTTTTTTCGTTGAACAAACTCTTAATTGATGAACATTTTTATAATGCATGCTGAACTTTTTTGTAATATACTCCCTCCTTTTCTTTTAGTCTGCATGTAATTTTTGTCTGAAATCAAAGTATCTCTAGTTTGACTAGATTTATAGAAAAAAGTATCAACATTTACAATGCCAAAGGAATAACTTTATATTCAATATGGAATGTAGTTTCATATTATCTATAATTGATATTGTAGATGTTAATATTTTCTTATACAAATTTGATCAAAGTTTGTAAAGTTTAACTAGACACAAATCTTATATGCGGAGTAAAAGGAACGAAGGTAGTACCATGAACAATCTTTTTACATTTCTGAAAGACGCACCACTATGCCTTCGGCAAAAGCTAATCCATGTCTCCAGGAGAAATAAAACCGTGCCTCGCGGAAGAAAAAAAAGAAAACATATTTTTTTTTGTTTCCGAGAGGCATGGCCGGGTCTCTTGCGGAAGCATATCTGTGTCTCTCGCGAAAGCAAAACCATGCCTCTCGCGAAAGGAAAAAAAGAAAACACGTTTTTTTTCCGTTTTTGACAAGCACAGACGTACCTCTCGCGGAAGGAATAAGAGAAAAAATGTGTTTTTTTTTTCGTTTCCGAGAGGCAGTACCTCTCACGGAAGGAAAAGGAAAATAAAATGTGTTTTTTTCGCTTCTGAGAGGCACGACCATGCCTCTCGCGGAAGCAAAAAAAGTGTTTTTTTGCATAAATTTTTTTGTCCAAAAGCTAAGAAAGATTGGTGGAAAACCAAAAAATTAAAAAAAACAAAAAAAACCTAAAATGCTGAAAACATGTGCGGGGAAATAAAAAAACAAAAATCGAAGTGAGCGCCCAAAGCACGATACATGGCAGCGGCTGAGAGTGCACCATGTGGCGCATTCTCGACCCACCCAGGTGACCGTCCTAAAGGAGTACTCCTTCGTTGTTTGCTCCCCGAGTAGGATCGTCATAGTATACCAACCATTTTCTCAAAAACAAAAGAGTATAGTCACCAAAGTTGGCCAAGTGGGCCGGCATGGGCTAGCCCACACCTAAATGGCCAGGCACGTCACGGCCCGCCTAGGCACATTTATAAGTGGGTTGTGTCGTGCTAGCATATGGGCCTCGCCCTTAGGCCCAAGCACGACACACTTATGAAACGGGTCGACTCGCGTTTGAAGGAAATATGCCCTAGAGGCAATAATAAAGTTATTATTTATTTCCTTATATATCATGATAAATGTTTATTATTCATGCTAGAATTGTATTAACCGGAAACATAATACATGTGTGGATACATAGACAAACAGAGTGTCACTAGTATGCCTCTACTTGACTAGCTTGTTAATCAAAGATGGTTAAGTTTCCTAACCATAGACAAAGGAGTTGTCATTTGATTAACAAGGTCACATCATTAGTTGAATGATCTGATTGACATGACCCATTTCATTAGCTTAGCACCCGATCGTTTAGTATGTTGCTATTGCTTTCTTCATGACTTATACATGTTCCTATGACTATGAGATTATGCAACTCCCGTTTACCGTAGGAACACTTTGTGTGCTACCAAACGTCACAACATAACTGGGTGATTATAAAGGTGCTCTACAGGTGTCTCCGAAAGTATTTGTTGGGTTGGCGTATTTCGAGATTAGGATTTGTCACTCCGAATGTCGGAGAGGTATCTCAGGGCCTTCTCGGTAATGCACATCACATAAGCCTTGCAAGCATTGCAACCAATGAGTTAGTTGCGAGATGATGTATTACGGAACGAGTAAAGAGACTTGCCAGTAACGAGATTGAACTAGGTATTGGATACCGACGATCGAATCTCGAGCAAGTAACATACCGATGACAAAGGGAACAACGTATGTTGTTATGCGGTCTGACCGATAAAGATCTTCGTAGAATATGTGGGAACCAATATGGGCATCCAGGTCCCACTATTGGTTATTGACCAGAGACGTGTCTCGGTCATGTCTACATTGTTCTCGAACCGTAGGGTCCGCACGCTTAAGGTTTCGATGATAGTTATATTATGAGTTTATGCATTTTGATGTACCGAAGTTAGTTCGGAGTCCCGGATGAGACCACGGACATGACGAGGAGTCTCGAAATGGTCGAGACGTAAAGATTGATATATTGGACGACTATATTCGAACATCGGAATGGTTCCGAGTGGTTTCGGAGAAAACCGAAGTGCCGGAGGGGTTACCGGACCCCCCCGGGAGGAGTATTGGGCCATATGGGCCTTAGTGGAGAGAGAGAGAGAGAGAGGGGCGGCCAGGGTGGGCCGCGCGCCCCCTCCCCCTCTGGTCCGAATTGGACTAGGAGAGGGGGGCGGCGCCCCCCTTTCCCTCTCCCTCTCCCCCTTCCTTTCCCCCTCCTAATAGGAGTAGGAAAGAGGGGAGTCCTACTCCTACTAGGAGGAGGACTCCTCCTCCTGGCGCGCGCCCCAAGGGCCGGCCGGCCTCCCCCTTGCTCCTTTATATACGGGGGCAGGGGGGCACCCTAGAACACACAATTGATCAACGTGATCGTTCCTTAGCCGTGTTCGGTGCCCCCCTCCACCATATTCCACCTCGGTCATATTGTCGCGGTGCTTAGGCGAAGCCCTGCGTCGGTAGTACATCAAGATCGTCACCACGCCGTCGTGCTGACGGAACTCCTCCCCGAAGCTTTGCTGGATCGGAGCCCGGGGATCGTCACCGAGCTGAACGTGTGCCAAGAACTCGGAGGAGCCCGGGGAACTACTTAATTTTGTGATTTTATTTTTCTTATTGAATGCTCAAATTGGAGAGCACTATGCAAGGCATATGCATATGATTATTTAAATAATAATGATCTAATTTAGTCTTTCAATTATGAACGTATAGGAAATGTCATCATCGGAGGATGAAAGTCTCCCGGGGGAGTGCGACTGGTGCCACGACGATCGAGGTGAGTGCGACAGGCCTCACCTGGACGATGGTCGGCGCTTCAGTATTAAGCTGGAGGAGACTTTCGAAGTTGAAACGGTACGCAACGACGACATGTGTTTTTTTTCATAATTAAGCATGACTTCAACTATTTCAACGTGTAATTTTCATCTTTTACAATTCGAGTATAATTGATCCCATGCCATGCAAGACGCTATGTCTTGGAGAGGATGGATTTTGAAGACCATGAAAATTTTGAAACAAAGAAAATTCACCTAAGGACCCATCATGATGTGGATTTTGAAATAAAGTTGTATAATGCTGAGAGCGTAACCCATTTTGGTTGCAAAAATTGTGAAGCATTTTGCAAATTGTATGGTTTTAATGAGGGTATGCTTGTCACCATGGATCTTGGTGATCCTGAAATCGAGCAAGACAATATGGACATTTGGGTCCTTGTTGATACTCCTCCAGTTCTACCGCTATGTAAGTTTCTCAAACATAGTTAATTATTAATAGAACTTATATTGTTCATTTCAAAATAGTTGACAACTTATTTTCATTGACAGCTTATTTTGAAATATCAAAGAATGTGCAGAATATGGTAGATAGAACTTACTACACCGATGGCTCTGAGTTAACTTACAAGGAGAAAACTCATCTGGTTGGATTTTGTAATTATCTTAAGAATTACAATATCTACAATCAAACTCCTCAACAATATGGTCAATACGTGCCACTAGTGCACGTGTTGAACTACGGTAACTACCATGGAGATACCCTGGTAAGTTTTTTTTACTATTACGACATCCGTGCATCTTTTTGCATACTTCTAAAACTAGTACATCATTCCTAACTACGAAGTTATTACTATGTTTTTCAACAGCTTATCCCAGAGGATTGTGTGCCTCATTTGATGAATCAGAATGGCGGCAGCCTTCGTGTTTTGAACATATATCCAGGTCATCCTACGAATCTCAATTGTCCATACCGGATTTCTAAAAGAAGTGGAGACATGACAATCAAAGGATGGAAAAAATGTATGGACAGTCGTAAGGAGCTTCCTAGAAGCAAAAGGAAGCGAGGCGCAAGAATTGGAGACAGGATGATCTCCATTCTTCATAATGGAGATTCAGGGTCTATATTGTTTTATGCTATTTTACCTTAAGTGTGTTTAGGTCCGATCCTACCTGATACTGATGATCATGTGCTAAGAACAATTATGTAGGGTTGGGTTCGATGACTATGAGGATGATGATCGTATGACTTATTATTAATAACGAGTAGAAGTTGTATGATGATGCTTGTTGATTAATTAGCTAGTAAGACTTGTTATTATATATGATGATGTATGATGCGAGCATGCATGAGTTATTATATATATATATATATATATATATATATATATATATATATATATATATATATATATATGCGGGTGAAACGAAAAAGAATTAAAATAGAAAAGACAAAATTAAATGAAAAAAAATCATAAAACCAAAAACCCCCAAACATTTTAGTACCGGTTGGTGTTACCAACCGGTACTAAAGGGCTCCCGGCCTCCGGAACTGGCTCGTGCCACGTGGTTGCCCTTTAGCACTGGTTCGTACTGGACCGGTACTAAAGGGGGGGCGGGGGGGCTTTAGTGCCCACACTTTAGTGCCGCTTTCTAAACCAGCACTAAGGGCCTTATGAACCGGTGCTATTATCCGGTTCTGTACTAGTGTTAATGGAGCTGGGAGGTGCACTGTCATGGCGTCGTCTGCGATCGACCATGCAAGGGCCATGGGATTTGCACACTTACAAGAAAGGGCCATCAAGCGCAGGTGTCTCCATGGGATGCGTGGGGGTGACAAGGCGTTACGCATCTGCCGGTCGCCGGAACTGTAGGAGAGACAATTAGCAAAAAAAAAAAAGAGTAAAAAATATCCGACGTCGCAAGTGAGGAGATAGAAGATCAGATCAAAACCGCCTATATTTTGGAGCAAAACCATCGTGGCCAGGGCCCATGGGCCAGGCCAGATCGAGTCCGTGACGGAAACCGAATCCGGAGCACCGCTCCTCGTGCGGCCGTGTTTTCTATAAGAAAATGCATCAGGCGTAGAAAGAAAGAGTAAAAGAAACACACGCACGCACGCCAGACGCCACACACCGCACGACGCGGACAGACGCGAGTCGCACCAAACCTTTCGAAGATGCCGAAGGGCGGCAGGCGGCGCAGGAGGGGAAATCCGGAGACGGAGCGGGAAGCGAAGAAGAAGAAGAAGAAGAAGAAGAAGACGGCGAGAAGCCTGGCAGAGGATCGAGGATTGATGTTCGCGGCCTTCGAGAGTGAGAAAGCCCAACCCCGACCAAAATTAGGTACCCAACCTCCCCTCCGCTTGATCCCCCTCCCAATCACGACATGAGTAGCAGTAGTATAGTGAAAGAGCACAACCCCGACCAAAATTAGGTGCTCATTTTTTTTTCTCTATGTGTGTAGATCGTGTGCATGACGACGATGTGGCCGAGTCCTCGTTGGAGGAATCCTCCTCGTGTCCTCCCAGCCCTCTGCTCCACAGACCCTACATCCCCGACGAGCTAGCTGATAGGCCGGACATACGTGCCGCCTTCAAGCACGCCAAGGCCCAATACCAAGCAGATTTAGGTCTTGATCTCTCTTTTCCTCGTCATCATCATCGTCGATCGTTATAAGACACTAACCTAGCTTTTTTTGGTCTTGATCTCTCTTTTCCTCCTCATCATCATCGATCGTTATAAGACACTAACCTAGCTTTTTTTTTCTCTCTGTATGTATTTATGTATGTAGCTTGTCGGTTTGTCTTCACATTGAATCGCTCTTCTTCTCTTTCGTGCCTGTCTCACGAGCAACACCTTCACCATATCCGTGAGCCTGCAAAGGATGCGGTGCTTTTTGCCGCCAACTCTATCATCACCCTCTCGTCTTATCTTGGTACGTGACTGAACACTTCATCCAAGGATATCACCCACCTAGAACATATAAGTTACTTTGCTCGACCGAGTGTTGTGACTTTTGGTTTGCTTTAATTGCAGATGATGAGCCGCTGAATAGGTGTTGTGGTTTGTGGATCCAACAGGACGACAAGAACAATACCGCCGTGGTTTTGACGTCCGCGCATCTCATTCGCGCAAAGGATCCCGACCAGTGGATGGATGAGTGGACGGGCGAATATCATCGCGACGCTGAGGTGAGCTTCTTAACATTAATTCACTATTCTATTTATTTATCTTCTCCACTCACTGGTGCTTGTTTGTTTTCCTTTTTTTTCGTATCAAAACTTAATCATTTGCAATGTGCCTCATCGACACCCGTTTACCAATTAGATGTGCCTTCTCTTCAATTTACTATGTATGTACACTGTGTACTTGAAATAATATACTTGAAAATGGTTTCCTCAAATACTACGAAAATTCTATTGCAGTGTCATAATCTTTGTGGTTTTTTTCCAGGTCATTGTTCACTTGCTTGACGACACAACTGCAGTAGCCAGTCTCCTCTACCTCCAGGAGCACTATGAATTTGCTCTTTACGAGGTTGTAGTGAACAAACCGGTTCAACTGTCCACTTTTAATGACAATGTGCACTCTGGTCAAGATGTGTTCCGACTTGGAAGGGATGAAAGTCTTGATCTAAGGATAACCCATGGTAGGGTGGAATACATGATTCCTGTCCCTTACGAGAGATGTCACTACATGTATTTTTCCAACAATGAACATATCGTACGTACTATGATCTAATCCTAACTTTATGTTTTCTATTTTAATTAATGTTGCTATTTTATTAGTACAAATGATAAATTATAATATTATTATCATCGCTATGTTGTAGTTGCGTGACGATGGAGGCCCTATCATTGACTTGGAAGGGAAGGTTGTGGGAATGGTTAACAATCAAATCAATGAGACCTTTTTACCTTCTTCTATATTGCACAAGTGCTTGGATTCATGGAGAAAGTTAAAGTACGACCCTTATTCCCAATTCGTTTTTAGTGTTGTTAATTAAGCTAATGCATTATGTTATATAATGTAACTCATGCAATACAATTGAATAACTACAAAATTATGTTCGTATTGTGGTTGCTTAATAATTACTACTCTATGTTTAAATGAATTGCTAAAGTATGATTCAGAGAAATCATTACGGGAGGCCTAGGTGCTACAAAATGTGTCTAACATTATAGAGAAAATGTGTGTTGGTCACCTTATCAAATTCCGCATGTTTTCCAAACTATTCCTACGCAGGGTATAGGAACTTAATTTGGTGTAAACATTTTTATTTTCTTTTTAACTTGGTGAGTTATTTTTCTAGTTTATTCCTCCTTTGAGAAGGGCGTGAACTAATGTCTTGTTATGGTATTAATTCTATAATGTTATTGATTAAGTTTGTGTATTACTCATTTGGTATTGATTCTAATGAAATATGTTGTTTTATTTTAAAACAAGTCTGTAAAACGGTTACAATCTTAATGATTATATTTGGTATAGGTGCATCCCTCGACCCCACCTTGGAATGACCTTTACTTCCATCAAGCTTCTAGATCCAATTGGTATTGAGAGGATGAGGCGTAACCATAACATTGAGTCTGGTCTTATTGTTGAAGAGGTATATGGTGGTGCTTAACCATTTTTATTTTAACATTTATTGTTAGTTGTCTCTAAACTGTTACTCACATGCATATTATGGAGTAATCATGTTCAATTAAACATTAGGTGTCAAAAGAATCGAATGCTGAGAAACTTGGAATCAGGAAGGGTGATATTATTGAACGCTTCAATGGAGAATATATTTCTAGTACAATTGAGGTAGGTGTTTTAAAATTAAAAGAGATTGTGTATGTGTCGTGCCTGTGTATGTCTAATTTATTGATGTAATTTTTTATGCTATTGAATGTTCTAACTTGTCAGCTAGAGAAGATGTTGTTGGACATAGGCAACGACCATTTTGAACAAGCAAAACGCTTAAATGCCGAAACAGATGTTCAAGTAAGTTGTTATTATGTTTTTACTATTGATTGTATAATTTATGCCAACAATGTCACTTTGAAATTATATTGTTGACTTTACAGATTCAAATATTTCGTGCCACGAAACTTTGCCGAAGAACTAGAAACTTGATTGTAATTATATCAGATTGTGGAGAGGACATCATAGAAGGTAAACATCTCTTCTTTTAACATAGTGGTTGATTTTTGCTGTAAATCCTAAGTTATCACATTTCTCTCTTGTGTAAAATCCAGTATGCTTTAACTCAAATTCGAAGGTTGTAGAGGAAATTTTGGGCCCGATGTGGAATCTTAAATTACGCCTACATATAGGAAAATGTAATTATAGAAAACATATCATAATATAGTACTAGCTAAATACATTTTTCTCAAAAAAGAGAGCAAAATACCATGCCTTGCTATCGTACTATGCAACACCATGTAAGCCATTGCCAGGTCGGCTTGCTCATCTAAATTATGCTGGCGTGGTGTTAGGCCTCCACTTCCGTGCTCGGCCGGCAGCCACGCCTACTACTTGTAGTTTTTTTTTACTTGTCCCATACTTTATTTGTTAGATATAATTTTTAGGGCTGGCGTCTCACCTATACGTTTAGTTAATCCAATTTTCATCGTTGTAGCGCCCCTCAAGATTGATTGCCAAACATGCGAACTGCTCCTTTCTTTTTAGCACCCATTATATTTGTATCACACAAACATTTTGGTTTGTCATCAATCTCCATACGTGTTTTCCGAGCATATAGGAATACTAAATAATTGAAGATATGTAAAACTCATACCTCTTACTACCATTTTAGGTTGTACTTTTCCCCCATTCCCTCTAACGTATTTTCTGCACACAAATAGTCATTCTTGTTTTTGTTTATGTTGCCATATTTCTACAGGAGCAAAAATGTATTTAACTGAAGCTTGATGTTTTTATTCTTGTAGGCACTTACCCAATCACTACTAGCCTTCGAAGATGAGTCTATTGACAAATTCATTCTAACAACTGATTAATGCATGGAGCCAACAGAAGTAACCGATGTTCTATAGATTTGTGTGTGTGTGTGTGTGTCCTCAGACAAGAACTTCAAATTACCGTGCCTCTTTAAATATAGTTCATGGACCATAGAGCAGAACCTGCTATTGGCTATTTATTTTGAATTTTTGTGGGACTTATATCATGCATGTATTGTGGATGATCAATTCAACTGGTTAATTATGCTAGAGTGAAATGCTTGGAACTAGATTGATATATTTACATTGTAAATTTGCCTTGTATATGTATTTGCAAAAAAGAATCTCTATGAAGGGTAAAAGAGAACAAGAATAGCATGTTGCAATGTATACTATCACCCTAAAAATTACTTTCCATTGCGTTATACTAGCACAAATGCCCGTGCGTTGCAACAGGAGACACATAATTGATGTGTATTTAAATTTAGTCAGAATTATATGGGCAAAACACAATGATGGTTCATGCGAAGTACTGCTTACCCAGATCCACGGATGAGCTACCATGGCTATGTGTGGAGGACTTTAATGAAGTTCTTGTAAGATCGGAACAAAGTGGCGGCAACCCGAGGAGTTTTGCACAAATGCAAGCGTTCAGTGACTGCCTAGCTGTCTGCGGCTTGGCGGACTTGGGCTTCTCAGGCTATCAGTTTACATGGGACAATAAACAAGCAAACCAGGACAATGTACAAGTCAGGCTGGATAGGGCAACCTGCACCGGTGATTTTATGGGTATGTTTCCGGGCACGGCCGTGGAAAACATTCTCACGGAGGAATCTAATCACATGGCAATCCTGGTGCGAGTTAGGGATATGGAGACAATGCAACCGAGGGGGGACCGCCCCTTTTGGTTCGAGGAAATGTGGCTGCGGCATGAGGGCTACGAGGCGATGATGCAGCAGACTTGGGAGCATGTGCGGGGGCAAAACAAATCTCCCGGAGCGGTGTGCGGCAGGCTACATGAAATAACAAAGTCGATGCGAGGATGGGGGCGCACGGTGTTTGGGTCAGTTAGGAGGCAAATCAAAAGGCTAAAAACAGACTTGCTGGATGCAAAAGAGCGCGCCTTAGTCACTGGACTAACGGCGGAAGTGCGTGACATTGAGGGTCAGCTAAAGGAAGTTTATGAGAGGGAGGAGATTATGCAGAAACAACGCTCCCGTGTAGACTGGCTCAAGGCGGGGGACCGGAATACCCAATACTTTCAGAACCGGGCCTCCCATCGGAAGCGAAAGAACACGGTGAAGGCGTTGAGGCGGGAGAATGGTACGAGGTGTACGGATGATGATGGCATGCGGGAGCTGGCGGCTTCATTCTATGAGCAACTATTTGCATCGGAGGGATCCACCCAGCCAGAGAGGCTACTAGATCTTTTTCACCCTGTCATTTCTGAAGAGATGAATGCTATGCTCACGGCTCCTATTTTAGATGATGAGATTGAGCGAGCACTGTTTCAAATGGGGCCTACGAAAGCTCCCGCACCGGACGGCCTACCTGCCTTGTTTTATCAGAGACACTGGTCTCTGTTAAAAGAGGACGTGTGTGCAGCAGTTAGGGGATTCCTTTCAGGGGAAGCTACTCCGGATTCGTTTAATGACACCATGATAGTGATGATACTGAAAGTGAGCTCACCGGAGCTGATGGCTCAGTTTCGGCCAATAAGCTTGTGTAACGTGCTCTATAAGATTGCTACTAAAGTTTTGGCTAATAGGCTTAAGAGTATCTTACCGGTGTTGATTTCTGAGGAGCAAAGCGCTTTTTTACCGGGGAGGCTCATGACGGATAATGTTTTAGTGGCCTATGAGTGCACCCATGCCATTAGAACGAGGAGGAGGAAGACTCCGTTGTGTGCGGTGAAGCTAGATATGATGAAGGCGTATGATCGAGTTGAATGGATCTTCTTAGAGCATATGTTGGTTAGATTTGGTTTTGATCAAAGGTGGGTCCAGATGATTATGCGATGTGTCACCTCAGCTCGTTTTTCTGTGAAACTTAATGGTGGTTTTTCGAGACCTTTCCTCCCATCCAGAGGACTACGGCAGGGGGATCCTCTTTCACCATATCTCTTCCTGTTTTGTGTGGAGGGTTTTTCTGCTCTACTAAGGGCTGCACAGAATGAGAATAATATCAAAGGGGTGTCGTTTGGGAGCACTGGCCCCCATGTCACTCACCTTCTTTTTGTTGACGACGGTATTGTCTTTTTGGAGGGGAACCGTGGCAATTTTGAGGCGTTGAGGGACATTCTTAGAGTTTATGAGGAAGCATTAGGACAAAAGGTAAATCTTCAAAAGTCGTCGGTGTTCTTTGGTAAAGGATGTCGAGATACAAGTAAGGCTGAATTACTTGGAGTGATTGGTATCAACTCTGAAGCTTTGAGTGAAAGGTACCTAGGACTACCAACACTGGTTGGTAAGTCCAAAGAGGGGACGTTCAAATATGTTAAAGAGAGCTATGCGGGGAAAGTAACAGGATGGAAAGGGCAAGGGCTGTCAAAAGCGGCAAGGGAGGTCCTAGTCAAGTCGGGTCTCCAAGCCACACCAACGCTCACCATGCGCTGCTTCCAACTCACCAAGAAAATGTGCCGGAACCTGACTTCTATATCGTCTAACTTCTGGTGGGGAGAAGCAAATGGGGAGAGGAAGGTGCACTGGCTTGCATGGAAGAAGATGTGTAGGGCAAAGAAAGAAGGGGGAATGGGCTTTCGGAATCCAGCAGCTTTTAACCAAGCTCTGCTGGCCAAACAAGCCTGGCGCGTGCGGCAGTACCCAAATTCTTTGTGTGCTAGAGTGCTTAAGGCAAGGTATTTCCCCCATGGATCAATCTTGAATGCCACCTGCCCTGCCGGCGGCTCGCTCACTTTCAGAAGTATTATTCATGGTCGGGAGCTGTTGCGTGAGGGTCTAGTGTGGAGGATTGGAGATGGCACATCGATTAAAATCCACCATGATAACTGGCTCCCGCGCCAGGGAAGCCTCAAGCCACTTGGGCAGCAGTATATTGCAGGGATCACTCATGTGCGCCACCTCCTGAATGAATCTGGTGTTGCATGGGACATGGCCAAGGTGGAAAGAATGTTTACTCCTGGGGATGCGGAGGATATCAAGCAGATTGTGATAGGTGGACCGAATATGAGGGATTATGTGGCATGGAACTTCACCAATAATGGACAATTTTCAGTCAAGTCGGCATATCATCTCCGCATGAGTTTAAATGGTGTCAAGACCGGACAGCCGGGTTCTTCGATGCCGAGCAGGGAGCATAAATCATGGATGTCGCTGTGGGACACTAACGCTCCGGGGAAGGCAAAGATCCATGCATGGGCGCCTCTTGAAGAACGGGCTGGCTGTTGGCTCCGAGCTTCATCGGCGTCGTATAAAGCCAGGAGTGTTTTGCTGTGCATGTGGACGCGAAGAGACGACGTATCACCGGTTCTGGGAGTGCCCTCATTCAGCGATGTTTTGGAAATGCCTGTGTGAAGATAAGGGCGAGCCGGTGATGCTGCCGCCGATGATGGATGGCTCGCTTAATAGCCTGGTTTCTAGGCTGAAGGGCTGGTTTGCCGACGCGGGAGCACCAGAAAGAGAGACGATGATTCATGCGCTCTATGGTCTATGGTGCGCAAGGAATGAAACGCGTGATGGGAAAATAATTCAGGACGCCCGTGAGCTAGCTGAGAAAGTGCATGCACACATACAAGAGTGGCGCCAAGTTCATATGGAGGAGCGGAGGACCAACGAAACAAGGAGACCGGACAAGTGGAAGCCGCCGGAGCCCAGGTGGATAAAGGCGAATGCCGACGGAGCTATGTCGAGGGTCCATGACCGGGGGGAGGAGGCGTGGTCCTTAGGGATCACCACGGTGCTTTCAGGGGAGGGACTTCTATCTTCTTCCCGAGCATCACTACTCCACTTCTTGCAGAGATTCTAGCGGCTAGGAGTACTGTGCAGTTGGCACTTGACAAGGATGTTCAACGCCTTCACGTGGAACTGGATAATCAGGAGGTGGTGACAATGCTTACTGAAGAGCGAAGGAACCTCTCCACCTTTGGTCCGGTCGTGAAACAGATAAAGGAGATGTTGCGGTCGCGGCAGGAGTTCAAAGTTAGCTAGGTTCGGCGCTCGGCTAATGGAGCAGCGCATGGGTTAGCAAGAGAGGGGGTTTGCAATGAGGTGTCTAGTGTTTTTGATTTTCCTCCGGATTGTATTATTCAGGTTGTAGCGGATGAAATCCCAAACTTTGTTTAAGTTTAAATAAATAAATGCAAGTTCCCCTAAAAAAAAGCAAGTTATATACTGATTACACATGGACTTAAAATGTGTTTACATACATCTATAATTCATCATTATATTTAACTAAAAACAGAAATGATCATTTTTTATCCCAGCTTGAAATATATTTCATGATGGTAGCAGAGCTGGTGCTGGCATGTGTTAGTTGGTCGAGCGAGCGCTAGTTGTCATCAATCCGTGCCGTTGTCACACAATATTAACAAAATAGAAAACAATAATATGGAAATCTTGGCATTTAGACAAATAATTCTAGAAAACAAAAAGGCCAGTAGCAAGCTCTAGAGGTCCTATATTTTCAAAGAATTTTGTTGTTAGCGCCCATACAACATGCGCCCGTGCATTGAAACCCGGAGAAACAAATTCTTGTACATTCCTAGATACCCATTGTTGTTGCTAATTCTCCTTTTTGTCACAATCATCAATGGTGGTCACTCTGTCCACCTATTCATGACAAACATGATTAAATCACAGCGACAAATTTGATCATCATACTCACACCGCTTCACGAGTCTCCCTTCCCCCACCTAGTCATAATTTTGCAGACTTGTAATGATCCTAGTATTAATTGACATTTCAAATGGGCAAGCATAACCATAAATCAATGCTCTTAAAGAAATGCATGCATTAAAAATAAATAGGATGTGGATATTTTATCCATCGCAAACTACGTCCCTTTGATTACCTTTTTTTTAGCGAAACACCACCGGACTTTATTAATCAATGACAGAAAGTTTAACTTAACTTGGGGGCTCCAAAAGCTAGACATGAAGTCCAACCTCTAGATTTAACGAATTTATAACAATGGTATGGGCATCCCCATTACATTCTCTTCCTTATGATCATAGCATTCTCAGTGTTCCTTCTTCAATGCTTTGGACAACTCAAGCACAGTCGGATGCAATAGTCATAGAATTCGGACGTACATCTTGTGCCAGACAAAGAGCTTCTCTACTGGCAATTGCTTCAGCGGTTCCAGGGTCTAGGATCCCAGCCATGACCAGCACCGAAGCCCCTAAGAACTTACCATCATCTGACCGAAAAATTGCTGCAACAGCACTCCTCCGGTGCATCTCAGAAATGGCCCCGTCAACATTGCCCTTCGCATCACCCCTAGGAGGAGGAATCCAGCCTAGTCGCTGTCGTGGCGGCTGGACCATTGGTTGACTCACAGTCCTTATGGTGTCCGCCTCCAGTTCCATAAATCCTTGAGATGAAACTACCAGTCGCAAAGGGTGACTGGAAATGTTTTCCTGAACCACATCCCTCCTAGCCTTCCAAATCACCCATAAGGTCATCATCATATTCACATAACCATTTCAGGCATTTGGTCCTGTAATTCAAACCACCCACAATCCTGAACCATTTACACATTCAGCCCACAATCAACCTATTAATTAGTAGGCCCCACACCATAATAGAGCCCACAATCTTGCTTTTTTAATGAGCCCACCTGTTTAAATATTCTACTGAGCCCACACAATCCTTCCTTTAAGTTACCACATCTGTTTAAATATTCGTTGCTAAAAAAAAGTTTATTTAAATATTCCTTTAGTTGGATGCCGGGGCGGTGCTCCTGGATGGTGAGGCTGTGCGCCTGGCTCTACGGCGAGCAATGCGTCAGTGGCGGTGGCGCCATCTCTTGGCTATGGGGGTAGCAAGGGGAGGGGTGGCGAGTGATCCTGGCATTGTCGTGGCTTCAGTGGTGGCGGCTCCCTCATCTAGATCTGGAGGTCTCGTGTTGGCAATGCGGCCCTTCACCCGGATTGAATGTATGTTAAGGTGAATAGGGTGAGGACTTTGTGGGCTGAGACGAGGGACTAAACTTATCCAGTTTGAAGAGTTGAGGGACTAAGCTTTGCCAACACAGAGCCATCCGAAACAATTTTTCCGCCACGACAAGTCTCAGTTCTTCCGCAATCACATCTGGAGGCCTTTTTCGGTACTCTATCGGAGGGGGAATCGATCACGGATGGCTTCTACATCAACCTTATTGCCCTCCTGATGATGTGTGAGTAGTTCATCACAGACCTACGGGTCCATAGCTAGTAGCTAGATGACTTCTTCTCTATCTTTGATCTTCAATACAATGTTCTCTTGGGAGATCAATTTGATGTAATCTTCTTTTGCGGTATGCTTGTTGGGATCCAATGAATTGTGGATTTATGATCAGATTATTCACTGAAAGTAATTGAGTCTTTTATGAACTTTATTATGCATGATTGTTATATCTTTGTATTTCTCTCCGATCTATCCGTTTGGTTTGGCCAACTAGATTGATTTATCTTCAGCGAAGAGATGCTTTGTAGTGGGTTCAATCTTGCGGTGTCCTCACCCAGTGACAGTACGGGTAGCGAGGCACATATTGTATTGTTGCCATTAAGGGTAAAATGAAGGGGTTTAATCATATTGCTTGACTTTATTCTGTCTACGTCGTGTCATCTTGCTTAAAGTGTTACTTTCTTTGTCATGAACTTAATACCATAGATGCAGGCATGCGTCAATTGATTGGTGGAGTAATAGTAGTAGATACAGAATACTTTTGGTCTACTTGTGACTGACGTGATGTCTATATACATGATCATTGCCATAAATATCGTCATAACTATGCGCTTTTCTATCAATTGCCCAACAGCAATTTGTCTACCCACCGTATGCTATGTTTCGAGAGAGAAGGCTCTAGTGAAAAAACTATGGCCCCAGGGTCTACTTTTATCATATTGCTAAAACCAAGATTACCTTGCTGTAATTTTACTCTTTTTATTTTACTTTTCAAGTTATCTATCTATCACCATTAGATTTAATCCTTACAAGTAACGAGTTCAAGGGGATTGACAACCCTCTTGCCCATGTTGGGTGCAAGTATTTGCTCTTGTGTGTACGTGCCGCTTACTAGGCATTTGTGTGCTTCTCCCATTGGTTTGATAACCTTGGTTCTCACTTAGGGAAATACTATCTGCTACTATATTGCTTCACCCTTCCTCTTCGAGGAAAATCCCAATGAAGCTCACAAGTAGCAGCAAGCCACACCAATCATGATGCGCAGCATAAAGCTACTCCGCGGCATTGCCCACAAGGGCGGCGTCTGTGGCCTGTTCAGCTGCAGTGGCTGAGGCAGCCTTGTCAGGCGCGGTAGCCAGGAATACCAGAAGATGCTGAGGGGGCGGCGAAATAGCAGTGATCCTCGAGCATCTTGTCGTGTAGGACGCCGATGACATCTCCGGTAAGGTTGAAGAGTGGGGCGTCGGATGCGCCGTCCATGCTCCCGATGGGCCTCGAGCACGGTCGAGTTGTAGTCGGCCGCATTGGTGTTGAAGTGGGTTGTCACTCTGAGTTCACGTTGGGTGCCCTGGTAGAATAGTTGGATCAGGTCACTCGGCCATGAAAGCATCGTCCAGGGCTATCTCGGCTCGAGAACATCACTGATGTGTAGGTCAGGATGTGGTGCTGAGCACCGCATGGTTTGCCACTCCCTCTATATCCCTGCCCCCACAGTCTGCGTTCTCAATGCAATTTCGCTCACATATGTGGTGAGCACCATGCAGTCGATCCTGCAATCTATCAAACAGTCCCACGCGTGAAAGGAGACCCTGAATCCTCGTCGGCCTCTGGCGAGCCAGTCCACCTCTGAATGCAGGAAGTGGAGCTCGATCTCGTACAAGCGGCTGACGGTCTCTACATCTATTGGCTGCCAGCCGCTGTGGTAGACATGCTCAATCAGGTGAGCGATTGTGAAGACTAGGATCTTGACCCTGCATGTTGGATGCTTGTCCAACAGTCCCAACTGCAAAGCCGGTGGCGTGATGCATGACGCCTACTTTAAGAGCAGCGGTGGGCTCTTTACCTTCCTTGCTTTGCGCAGTACCGGCAGATCCTTGATCTCCTTCCTTTCCTATTCCAATTTCGGCCTCATGACCACAAACAATATTGAGGGTTTGGCTGCCAGAATGAATCATGGAGGGAGCTAGATGAGTACATGGGTGTACAATCCATTATTTTTGTTTAAAAAGATTATAGACGTACATTTGTTAAACCATGATGGTTTAGCAAATACTTTCTCTGTAACTAAGTATAATACAATTTTCAAGTTCAATATGATTAAATTGCTACATGGGTGCTCCAAAAACGAGTATATCTGAATCAATCCCTCGCATATGGTTAATTGTACTCTAGAATTTTCTAAAAGCATGCTTTCCTAATAATATAATGCAGCCTCTGTTATGATATTTGTTAAACCATATGTTTTAGAGGTATCTAACATAGATTTGTATATGAACTATTTAATTTACACAAGTATGAAAAGCTAATTTCAAAATAATTTTTATTACAAGATACAAATTGAATTCAACGCAATGCATGAGTATTTTCTAATGATATACATTACAAATATATAATAGATAAATAATACAACAATTATTTAACTTTCTTACATTGTTAATTATGCCAAATAATTAATGAAAAATATAATCCTTAATACGGTAGTATGATAATTATAATATTTTTAGTATAAAATATGTATATATATATAAGGAGGATGGTGACTTCAGCGAATAAGGAACTAAAATTAGATCCTATGATTTGTGCATAACTCCCTTATATCGCACACAGGAAGAACAATTTGATCTATCTTATCTTGCGCCAGTCTTTTCAAAGCTCAGTTACAAAGCACTTGCTTTCGGCACATTCACCTCTGAGGATGCCTATGACGAGGGCGGGTACTGGGAGGATGACGCGGATAGCATGGACGACGAGGGGAGCAACTACACTGACGGTGCAAGCCACACCGAGCATGTTGCGCAACTTGAAGCTGCTTTGCCGGCGGCAGCCATGAGGGTGGTGGCGGTGTCCTTGTCGCACATAATATCCATGAACGCCAGAAGCTGCTGAGGGGAGACGAAATAGGAGTGATCCTCAAGCATCTTGCCGTGTAGGACGCCGGTGACATCTCCGGCGAGGTTGAACAATGGCGCTCAGGATTCGACGTCCGTGTTCCCGATTTGGGCCTCGAGCATGGTCATGTTGTAGCCGGCCACATTGGCGTTGAAGTCATCAGCCACTCTGAGTTTGCATTGGGTGCCCTGGTAGAACAGATGGATCAGGTCACTCGGCCATGAAAGATGAAACCATCATGCACGGCCCGCACGGCTTGAACACGTCACCGAAGTGCAGTTGGGGATGTTGCGCTGAGCACAACACGATCTGCCACTCCGAGTGTATCCCTGCCCCCACAGGATGCGTCTTAGTGACTGAGATATGCCGTCAGCACCATGCAGTTGATGATGCAATTTATCAAATAAGCCCACACGTCGAAGGAGGCCCTGAATCCTCGCTGGCCTCTGGCAAGCCAGTCCAGCTCTGAGTGCGGGCAGTGGAGCTCAATTTCATACATGCGATTAACGGTCTCTGCGTCTATTGGTGGCCAGCCGTCGTGTTAGACATGCTATATCAGGTGAGCGATCGTGAAAACTAGGATTTTGACTCTGCTAGCTGCATGTCCAACAGTCCCAACTGCAAACCCGGTGGCATGATGCATGACATCCGCTTTAAGAGCAGCCGCAAGCTTTTATCTTCCTTGCTTTGTGCAGTACGGGACAGATCTTTGATCTCCTTGCTTTCCTCTTCCCCTCTCGACCTCATGATGACAAACAATATTGAGGGCTTGGCTGCCAAAATCAATCATGGAGGGAGCTACATGAGTACATGGGTGTACAATCCATTATTTCTGTTTACAAAGAGTATATACGTACATATGTTAAACCATGATGGTTTAGCAAATACTTTCTCTGTAATTGAATATAAGACATTTTTGCAGTTTAATATGTTAAATTAGTACATGGGTGCTCCAAAAATGAGTATCTGAAGCAATCCCTCACATATGGTTAATTGTACTCTAGAATTTTCTATAATATATTTTTCTAATCATATAGTATAACCACTATTACGATATTTGTTTAACCATATGTTTTAGAGGTATTAAACATAAATACATATAAATTATACAATTTACACAAGTATGAAAATCTAATTTAAAAATAATTTTCAGTACAAGGTAAAAATTGAATTTAGTGCAATGCATGCAATGATATATATTATAAATATAAAAAAATACTAGAAAAATATTTAACTTTGTTATATTGTTAAGTATGCCAAATAATTAATGAAAAAAATTATAATTCTTAGTACGGTAAATATGTATATCTAAAGAGGATGTTGCTTGAGGAAATAAAATTGGAGCTATATGAGCTATGTAAACGCAAATTTGAAATGATGGCTCCACCACCAAAATCAATGAGTATTAGTTCAGTGGTCCCGCCATGCCAGCTGTTGCCTACAACTTACATTAATTTTGCGAGGTTCAAAGTTGAAAAATCTCAATAAACAACCCGAAAAATTGATCACATTAATTGCAAAGGTGAAACAGATAGATAACAAACAGTGGACGCATGCGAGCTCTATCAAACGGCGATGCAAAGCAGATCTACGTTCATCATCACACCAGGACGCATGCAAGCTCTAGCAAATGGTGATGGAAAACAGATCTCTGGTCATCGTCACACAGGATGCGTGCGAGCTTGATCAAATACACGCACCTCTGCCCGCCAGTCTCCTCGGCATCCGTGCCGGTCTCTTTCCACAAGACCCCTCGTAGGTCTCGATCGTGGTCGTCCACCTGGTTGTGGTTCGCATCGATCGGTTCGGTTGTCCACGCGAATCAAGAGGTGCCGCCTCCTCATAGTTTGGTTCGATCGCTTTCTCTCTGTGCTTTGGGCCCGTCCGGTTTATTAATACCTAGCGGTCCGAGAAGTTGCGGTTAGAGTCGGGATTCGTAGTCGTTACCTTTTGGATTGAACTAGCAAAGTGGCCCACTCGATGCGCGGGCTAAAATTTTAAGATTCTGACATATTTCATTATTTCACATTAATTTCAACGATCAATAAGTTTTTTGTATTTTATTATTAGTAGTAGTACTTAAAATCAACCATATTCTAGATAATACAAATTGGTATAAGTTTGGCACTGTATTGATTTTTTATTGTGGTTTTATTTTTAGTTTCTTGAAAAGGTATTTGTAGAAGTACAAATCTAGAAAATTACGTAAACTATATTTGTACGTCAAAATAGTTACTCCCTCCGTTCCTAAATATATTATTGAACAACCAAAACATCGTATATTTAGGAATGGAGGGAGTAGATTAATGGATCTTGAAACATCTTATTATTGTTTACAAAGTTTGAAATCGAGTTTCGGAATATTTAACTAATTGTTGAAGAACTATGATTTTACGCGGTCAGAATTTAATAACCTTAAGTTGCATAGGCAACATCTTTTTATTTATATATATCATGAATATATTAATATGGTTTGTCTAGAAAATAAATTAAAGTTGTGTCACGCTCTCGAGAGTAAGGCAGGCATTCTAACACGACTTCTTACCCTGAATAGTGAAATGAAACAGCACGATGGTAGTTTTCTATTTCCTACTTGGTTAGCTCTTGTATGTTCTGTTTCAACTGCATCCTGATGTTTAGATATGTTGTTACATCTCCTTGCTGTTTTCTGATCCAGTCCAAACTGAACTATGAAATGCATGCAAGGGCATTCATAGGAAAACAAATGCATGGATTAGCCAATGTGGTGTTGTAGCAGATATGCATGGTACTACCCAAGCATTTTAACATGCTTTCTCATGAAAATTGCACTTTATTTCAATACGCATGCTATTTTTGTCTCTAAACATATGTTCTCCATAGGGAAATAGTAATGGATATTGCATAGCCATTAACTTTGGATGGTTTGTAGATATTCATCTTGGTTTTGTACTGGACAATGATACTCCCTCCATTTTTGTATACAAGGCCACTATGAAAAACACATTTTGCATCTATATAAGGCCACCAACAGTAATCGAGGCAAATATTAATGATGTTTTCTCGTACTAGTAACCCATGGTTTAATTACTAGCATGCATGTAGTGGATGATAATGACACACTCAACTACTTCCTCCCTCCTAGCCACTCAGTTTCCTCTAATGTGCATGCACCCTATTAATTAACCCGGTAATCGAGAACACAAATTGGCATGTAAAACACGCATTAATTTTTATCTTAGTACCTGTAATTTGAGTTTGTGGCCTTGTATATAAAAATGGAGGGAGTATGTCACATTTGTTTCAGCCTTCCGTTGCATCATTGCAGGGCTGGTCCTATGACTTTCCTGAGGTCTGGGGCGAACTTGAAAAGTGGGGCCCATGAAGACAGACATAGTGAATAATTTCATTCATACTGATATATATCACAAAATTTTATTCGACTTCATACATGTAACTAAACAATGGTAGCAAGAATTCATTAGCAAATACGATCTCATAATACACCATGGACATGGTAAGAGTTAATGCAAACAACCATCAAAGCATTTTAGGTTATAGTATATAGTATACAGGAAAGGAGGGGCCCTCATCAGGCTGGGCCCCTAGGGCGTCACACTTCTTGCCGGAGCCGGCTCCTCTGCCGTACTGCACCCTGCCGTTGGCCCACTGACGTGTGGGGCCGGGCCCACGTGTCAGTGAGCTGACAGCACGTCAGAGGAGCTGTGTCCCTTCTTGCCCCTACCTAGGGCCGGCCCTGCATCATTGACAATATGGGCTACCAATTTCAGATGATGATGAAATGGTATATTTTCCGCCATCTCTCTGTCGCTTATATTTTTTTGCGGGGGTAAAGGGAGTTTTATTGCAAATTCATAGAGTTACAGTCGAGAGGCCACACATCCTCAATACAAGGAGGAACTGAGCGTAGCCAGACAGCGGTGGCTCGCTCCATACGGCTATAATTTGCCAGACGATCGGCAACTCTATTTTGAGAGCGACTAAGTTTTTGAGGAACAAACTCCCTACTACCAGCTAAGTACTTGATCTCCAAAACTAAGTGTCCATAAGATGAACGTTGGAGAGCATCCGTAGACAAGCATGACAATGCTTCAGAAGTGTCCGATTGTAGTATCATCGGAGCGTCGGAATGTTCAATAGCCAGCGCCAGACCTTGCATCATCGCATGTAGTTCCGCCTCCAGTGAATCATTGCAGTGAAAGACATACCGGTATGCTGCCAAAAGAATCACCCCTTCATAGTTCCTTAGGACCATCCCGACCGCCGCGGTGCCGTTCTCCGGATGGAATGAACCATCGACGGACAGGGCCACGGAGCCTTGCGGTGGTGCCGGCCACGACATGGTAGCCGCTGGAGCTCTTTGGCGCGGCGACACCAGGGCCACCGAGGGCATTTTGCCTTTAATAATCTCCTCCACTGTGAACTTGCCCGCTAGGTTAATGGATTTATAGTAGCTATCCAAGAACTCTACCGAGGCAAGCACATGAGGAGCTTCCTTGCCATGGTTTATATCATTACGGATCTGCCATATCCTCCAAATCAGCATAATCACCATGTCTGCAACCACCTCAGAGCAGGAGTTGAGAAGGAACATGAGCCATTCCTTCCCATTATCAATGAGAACATCATCATTACGTAGCGGCCATCTCCTGCGCATATTAATCCACAAGGTCCTCGCATGCGTGCATGCAATCAGAGCATGAAAAGTAGTCCGCTCCTCTACCCCACAGAGAGGGCAGAGAGAATGTGTAGCCAAGTGCATGTGATTTTTGCACTGTTGAGTTGCCAAAGTGCCGGTGGCCACTCTCCAGGCATTGATTTCCATCTTCTGAGGCACATTGGCCGACCAAATCCGGTTCCACACTGAGCGGTTACCCTTCGGGTTTGAGCTAGATGAACCATTAGCAAAAGCGACGTTGTGATCGCATGTGGCCAACTTGTAAGCACTCCTTACCGTGAACTCGCCACACTTCTCCGGGAACCAAGAGACGAAGTCGTCGCGATTGCGGGGAGATGTTCTGATTTTTAGTATGTAATCCACGTCCATAGGCCAAAAGAATTCCCGTAGGCGATCCACACGCCAAGCACCGTTGTCATCAATAAAATCCGCCACCCGGTTCAGACGACAGTTACCCTTGGGTGTAATAGGGCGAAACATCGATGGGCGAGGGATCCAAGGGTCTCTCCACGTACGAATATCCGCTCCATTGCTAACCCTCCAAATAACACCTCTCTTTAGCAGGTCAAGACCATGTAAAATACCCTTCCAAACTGAAGAACCGTTGCCTCACAAAGCCGTATCCAACAGCTGTCCCGAAGGGTAGTATCTGGCCTTCATAAGTCGTGCACAAAGGCTGTCCGGCGTGTCTATCAAGCGCCAAGCTTGTTTGGCCAACAATGCCTGGCTGAAAGCCCTCATATCCTTAAACCCCATGCCACCCATAGATTTAGGTAGCCTCAATCTGTCCCAACTCATCCAGGCCATCTTCTTCTTCCCGTTTTCAACTCCCCACCAATATTGACGGATCATATAAGTCAACTCATCACAAACCGAAGCAGGGATCTTAAAGACACTCATGACATAAGTAGGCAGGGCCTGTGCCACAGCCTTGATCAAAATCTCCTTATTGCGAGAGGAAACATATTGCTCACTCCAATCAATGAGTTTCTTGCGTAAACATTCCTAGATGGTTTTAAAATTTCCTTTGTGAATTCTTCCTTCCGGGATCGGAAGGCCCAAGTACTTTGGTTCAAAAACTTCTTGTGTAATCTCCAGAACAGATTTAACCTCTTGCACCACACTTGGCAAGCAATTATCTGAGAAAAGGATGGAGCACTTCGATGGGTTGATTAATTGTCCAGTCGCCGCCGCATACGTACGTGTTCAGCACACCTTTAACCAAACGAGCTTGCTGTTCTGAAGTGTGAAAAAACAGAAGGGAGTCGTCTGCAAACAAAAGATGTGATATAACCGGAGCACTCCTACATATCTTGATCCCTTGTAGTCCTTCTTCTCTCATTGACTTATTCAACAGAATAGAAAGAGCATCCGCCACAAAGAGGAAGAGGAGGGGGGATAACGGATCACCTTGGCGGAGCCCTCTCAAAGGGGGGAAGGGCTCCAACAATTTCCCATTGAATTTCACCGAGTACTTTACTGATGTAATGCAAGCCATCACGCGGGAGATCCATTGATCTGAGAATCCCCACTTAGAAAGCGCCCTCTCCAGGAAACTCCAATCCACACGGTCATAAGCCTTTGACAAATCCAGTTTATAAGCACACAACGATGGTGAATTTGCCTTGGCGGTCTGGATGTGATGGATGCACTCAAACGCAATGATGGAGTTATCAGAGATGAGCCTCCCGGGGATGAAGGCACTTTGATTTTCAGAAATAAGCTCAGTTAAGAGAGGCCGAAGCCTATTTACCATGCACTTTGACACGATCTTATACACCACATTGCACAAACTAATGGGCCGGAAGTCTTTCAGCTCTCTCGGATGTGGAACTTTAGGAATTAGCACAATAGACGTGTCATTAACCCCATCCGGCATGACACCAGTGGTAAAAAACTCCTGCACCGCCGCCACTATCTCATCCTTGAGAACAGCTCAATTCCGTTGATAAAACCTGGCCGGAAAACCATCACAACCTGGTGCTTTCAACGGGCCGATTTGAAACAGCGCGTTGGATATTTCCTCCTCCGTATATTGTTGGCACAAAGCCTCATTCATCTCCGCGGTGACCTTAGGGGCGATGCTGTCCAGCACTTCGTTCGGTTCCAAGGTCGGGCCTTTTGAAAAAACCTCCTTGAAGTATGAATTGGCCATCTGTTCCATCTCTGATGGAGCCACACACCATGAACCATCAGCCTTCATAAGTCTTTGGATAAAGTTTCGCCGAGCCCGCCAAACTGCTCGGCGGTGTAAGTATTTAGTATTGCGTTCCCCCTCTTTCAACCATGTAATACGAGACCATTGAAGCCAAAGCATGTCGTCTCTATACAATAACTCATCTAGTTGATTCATCTTTGCCCGGATTTGTGCACGGTCCGCACCTGACAGCTGGAGGTCTGCTAGCTGACCACGCAAACTTTCTATCTCTTTCAACACATTCCCAAATGTAGCTTTGCTCCATTGCCTCAAATCTTTCATAACTTCTTACAATGAGAGGGCCACTGATCCCAAGTTACCAACTGGGCGATGCTTCGCCCAGGCCTCAGAGATGATTGTCGGGAGCTTGACATCCCGCTCCCACATGATCTCATAACGTGACGCAGATGGCTTGCGCCTCTGCTCCTGCACCCCTTCTAGGTTAACCAAAAGTGGGCTGTGATCCGAGCAGGAGGTAGCTAAGTGCACAACCCGAGCCGCGGGGAAGAGATCCCGCAGCGCCTCATCCGCACACACCCTATCCAGTCGCACCTGAACATTGCGATTTCCATCCTGACCATTATTGTATGTGTAGGGGAGGCCAGAAAACCCTACGTCCTGCAGCTCGCAAGTCACCAAGCAGTCCCTGAACGCTCCCATTTGTGTCTCCGACCGAGTCGTCCTTGAGAGATGCTCGTGCTGCCAGAGAGCTTCGTTGAAGTCGCCACATACCACCCAAGGTTCTTGTGAGATTGCCCGCAGCCGACAGAGATGATCCCACATACGCTGACGATTTTCCACACGCGGCTCGCCATAAACAAAGGTTCCTCTCCATGAAATACCGGAACCACCATCAAGAATACGAACATCAATGAACCTGTTACATGATTCGAGCACTGTCACTGTAAGCGTCTCCTCCCAGAACAGAGCAAGAGCGCCGCTACGTCCATCACTACTAACACCGTGAAAGCCCTTTAGGCCCAACCTCCACTTCAACTTCTCCACTTTAGTTGCATCTTGTCTAGTCTCATAGAGAAAGACTAGCTTGGGGTTATTGGCTTTTGAGAGGGCCAAAACCTCACGAACTGTCCGGCGCCCCCCCCCCCCGGCAGTTCCAAGACAAGATATTCATTGTGCCGGCAGTCCTCCTCGCGGGAGTCCGCCGATATCTCATTATTGTCGCTATCCATGGTTACTTTCAACCTCTTGCTGCTTGAACTACTATTTGTGGGTGAGGCACCATCATTCAGATCATTGCCATTGCCATCAATTATAGCCAACAACGCCTTCGGGGCGCCAGAGGCATCCCGCGGGAAAGCCCCGGCCTCATCCATGTTCAGCCTCCTCTTGGGAACAATCAACTTCTAATCTTTCACCAGAATTCTTGACCGGGCTCGAAGTCGTATCCATGACCTCAGGATCATATGGAGCATGTTCCGGGTCAGATCTGCCATCCTTCCGGGTTTCGGCCTGCTTAGATGTTGGGGAACGTAGTAATTTCAAAAAAATTCCTACGCACACGCAAGATCATGGTGATGCATAGCAACGAGAGGGGAGAGTGTTGTCTACGTACCCTCGTAGACCGAAGCGGAAGCGTTGACACAACATAGAGGAAGTAGTCGTACGTCCTCCTCGCGATCCGACCGATCCCAGCGCCGTTACTCCGGCGCCTCCGAGTTCTTGACACACGTACAGTACGATGATGTTCTCCGGGCTCCGATCCAGCAAAGCTCTCGGGGAAGAGTTTCGTCAGCACGACGGCGTGGTGACGATCTTGATGTGTTACTAACGCAGGGCTTCGCCTAAGCACTGCAACGATATGACCGAGGTGGAATATGGTGGAGGGGGGCACCGCACACGGCTAAGGAACGATCTCAAGGATCAACTTGTGTGTTCTAGGGTGCCCCCTTGCCCCCGTATATAAAGGAGCCAGGGGGAGGGGCGGCCGTCCAGGGTTGGGCGCGCCAGGGGGGAGTCCTACTCCCACCGGGAGTAGGACTCCCTCTTTTTCCTATTCGGAGTAGGAGAAGGGGGGAAAGAGGAGGAGGGGGAAAAGGAAAGGGGGGGCGCCGCCCCCCTTCCCTTGTCCTATTCGGACTAGGAGGGGGAGGGGCGCGCGGACCCTTCCTTCCCCTTTCTCCCTTCTCTCTTAAGGCCCATAGTGGCCCATTAAAACCCCCGGGGGGTTCCGGTAACCCCCCGGTACTCCGTTATTATCCGAAACCATTCGGAACCATTCCGATGTCCAAATATAGTCGTCCAATATATCAATATTTATGTCTCGACCATTCCGAGACTCCTCGTCATGTCCGTGATCTCATCGGGACTCCGAACTAACTTCGGTACATCAAAAATGCATAAACTCATAATATCTGTCATCGTAACCTTAAGCGTGCGGACCCTACGGTTCGAGAACAATGTAGACATGACCGAGACTCGTCTCCGGTCAATAACCAATAGCGGGACCTGGATGCCCATATTGGCTCCTACATATTCTACGAAGATCTTTATCGGTCAGACCGCATAACAACATACGTTGTTCCCTTTGTCATCGGTATGTTACTTGCCCGAGATTCGATCGTTTGTATCCGGATGGGAGCATGGACTTGGTGGCCAGCACAAGTGCACAGGATAAAGGCCAGCGGCGTAAGGGGAAACAGCCAAGTTTCCGCGCACATCCCGGTCCTAATCCGGAGCGTTTGAACTTCTTCTTAAACCAGCCCTGTCCGAAGCACGGAACAAAGGAGGAACCAGCAGCCCATCTTTGGAAGGATTGTTATATCATGAAGGAATTCAAAAGCTCAAACACTTTCCAATATGATCACAGCTCCGGCGGTGGTTCAGGTTCCGGATCAGGATACGGTGGCGGAAATTCCGGTCCAGGGTTCCAGGGTAATCCGGGCGGACAGGACAGCCGAAATAATCAAAGTAATCAAAGTGGTTACGAACAGCAGCAATCAGGTTATCAGAACAACCCGAAACAGTTGAGTGGTGGACAGTATCATGTCTTTACTACAAGCTTGGATAAACGAGATAGAAAGCTTCAGAGGCGGGCAGTCAGTGCTGTCGAACCGGCCACGCCTCACTATCTGCGTTGGTCGGAACAGCCTATCATATGGAGCCGAGAAGATCATCCTCCCAGGGTTTATAATCCAGGTCAGTTAGCACTGGTGGTAGCGCCTCAGGTGGGAGGTTATAAGCTCACCAAGGTGCTCATGGACGGAGGGAGCAGCATTAACATCTTGTATTATGAGACCTTCAGTCGCATGGGACTGGTGGATAAGGACCTCAAACCGACCCATACCGTGTTCCACGGGGTGGTGCCTGGCAAATCTGCGTATCCGGTCGGTAAGATAGCCCTTGAAGTGGTCTTTGGCGATAGTCACGATTCCAGATCAGAGACGCTGACGTTCGAAGTGGTTAAAATCCAAAGTCCGTACCACGCTTTGTTCGGACGGCCAGCCTATGCGAAATTTATGGCACGGCCCTGCTACGTGTATCTGCAACTTAAGATGCCGGGTTACAAGGGCACTATAATGGTTCATGGCAGCCGTCGAATCGCTTTGGAATGCGAGGAAGGAGATGTGACTTATGCAGAATCGGTTTGTGCTACGGAGGAGCTAAAGCAGTACAAAGACAGTGTTGATCCGGAGGATATGACTTCATTAAAAAAGCCAACTACGGACCACGATCCGGCCTTGAAGTTCAAGTCAGCGGCCGAAACTAAGCTTGTTGACTTCGTGCCTGGCGATTCATCCAAGCAGTTCAGCATCAGTGCAAACTTGGATCCAAAATAGGAAAGCGCGCTCATCGAGTTCATCCGTGAGAATCGGGACATCTTTGCATGGAAGCCGTCTGACATGCCTGGTGTACCGAGGCAACTCGCTGAGCACACCCTTAATGTGGATCCTAAGTATAAGCCGGTAAAGCAGTTCTTACGGCGGTTTAACGAAGAAAGACGTAAAGCGATTGGTGAGGAAGTGGCCAGGCTCCTGGCAGCTGGTTTTATTATTGAGGTTTTTCATCCCGAATGGCTTGCTAATCCGGTGCTGGTTCTTAAGAAAAACGGCACCTGGCGCATGTGTGTGGATTACACAGACTTGAATAAAGCTTGTCCAGCGGATCCTTTTGCTCTCCCCCGGATTGATCAAATCATCGATGCAACAGCAGGTTGCGAGCGTTTGAGTTTTTTGGATGCTTATTCGGGTTATCACCAGATCAAGATGGCAGTTAAGGACCAGGAGAAGACGGCGTTCATTACTCCCTTTGGAGCCTTCTGCTATGTGTCTATGCCCTTCGGGCTTAAGAGTGCGCAGGCTACTTATCAACGGTGTGTGCAAAATTGCCTCCACAAGCAGATTGGTCGTAATGTGCATGCTTATGTGGATGATATTGTGGTCAAGTCACGAAAGAAGGAGACCCTGGTTGACGATTTGAAGGAGACTTTCGATAACTTGAGAGTGTACCAAATGATGCTCAACCCGGCGAAATGTGTTTTTGGTGTGCCTGCAGGCAAGTTGTTGGGGTTTTTAGTATCCCATAGAGGAATTGAGGCTAATCCGGAAAAGATCACAGCCATCACCTCCCTGGCCAAACCGAAATGCATCAATGATGTTCAGCGCATGGCCGGATGGATTGCAGCGTTAAGCCGGTTCATCAGTCGCCTCGGTGAAAAGGCGATCCCCTTGTATCAAATGCTCAAGAAAACGGATCAATTTGTCTGGAGTGCGGAGGCGGATAAAGCGTTTGAGGACTTGAAGCGGCAGCTAGTCAATCCGCCAGTTTTGGCAGCCCCTGTAGATAAAGAGCCACTCCTGTTATATGTTGCTGCGAATGCCAGAGCGGTTAGTGTGGCGATGGTGGTAGAACGAAAGGAGGCTGGAAAGGAGCATCCGGTTCAGCGACCGGTTTACTATATCAGTGAAGTACTTATCGAGTCCAAACAAAGGTATCCGCATTGGCAGAAGCTGGTATATGGTGTTTTTATGGCAAGCCGGAAGCTGAGGCAATATTTTCAAGGACACCCCATCACGGTGGTCAGTTCTGCTCCTTTGGGTGACATCATACAGAACCGGGAGGCGACCGGTCGGATTGCTAAGTGGGCTATCGAGCTTGGGCCGCACGGTTTAAGATACGTGCCCCGGACGGCTATAAAGTCACAAGCACTTGTCGACTTCATAAACGATTGGACAGAGTTACAAGCGCCTGAGGAGAAGCCAGATAACACCTA
The DNA here is from genome assembly GCA_032464435.1 of Aegilops umbellulata. NCBI lineage: Eukaryota > Viridiplantae > Streptophyta > Magnoliopsida > Poales > Poaceae > Aegilops > Aegilops umbellulata. Next base: position 8,824,688 of record CP136058.1, on the reverse strand, counting down.
CTGGACTATTCATTTTGACGGGTCCAGGCAATTGGAAGGCTCAGGGGCCGGAGTCGTTTTAACTTCCCCACGAGGAGATAAGTTTTGTTATGTCCTCCGTTTAATGTTCCCCTGTACAAATAATGTGGCTGAGTATGAGGCTTTGCTTCATGGTCTTCGGATGGCTAAAGAGATGAATCTGAGCAGAGTTAGGTGCTTTGGTGATTCGGATCTGGTGGCTCAGCAGGTATCTGGCACCTGGGATTCTAAGGATCCGCTTATGGCTGCATACCGACGTGAAGTAGATATGGTGGCTGGGCATTTTAAAGGCTATCAAGTGGATCATGTGGACCGCAGAAAGAATGAGGCAGCGGACGCTTTAAGCCGCTTGGGCTCTCAGCGTAAACCGGTCCCACCCAATGTTTTCTTGGATGTATTGCATCACCCATCGGTACAGCTGCCCGGTGAGCTGGAGTTGGCTGTTCCTGATCCGGAGGCTCAATTAGTGGCGGCTCTTCACATCACCCCGGATTGGACGCTCCCTTATCTGGCATATATGAACCGGGGTGAGTTGCCAGAAGATGAAAGCTTGGCTCGACAGATAGTACGACGGTCCAAGTCTATGACCATTTTCAAAGGAGAGTTACATCATCGCAGCGTTTCAGGAGCGCTGCAACGGTGCGTATCCCCTGAGGAGGGGTGCGAGATATTACGAGAAATACATGAAGGGGATTGCGGCCACCACGCCGGTTCAAAATCATTGGTGGCTAAAGCGTTCCGCCACGGATTCTACTGGTTAACTGCTCATGCTGATGCAGAAGACCTGGTCAGGTTATGTGATGGTTGCCAGAAATTTTCCAGACGAGCACACATACCGGCTCAAGAATTGAGGATGATTCCAATCACTTGGCCGTTTGCGACTTGGGGGCTTGATATGGTTGGGCCTTTTAAGCGTTCCAAAGATAAGAAGACCCACCTACTGGTGGCGGTTGACAAATTTACAAAGTGGGTGGAGGCAGAACCTGTCAGTAAGTGTGATGCTGCCACGGCGGTTCGGTTTATAAAGAAGGTGATCTTCCGGTTTGGCTTTCCACACAGCATCATCACAGATAATGGTACCAATCTATCCAAGGGGGCCATGAAAGAGTTCTGTGCACGGGAGCATATACGGCTTGATGTTTCTTCGGTAGCGCACCCACAGTCTAATGGTCAGGCAGAACGAGCGAACCAAGAGATCTTGAGAGGTATCAAACCCCGGCTTCTGGTCCCTTTGCAAAGGACGCCGGGTTGTTGGGTGGAGGAGCTACCGTCTGTATTATGGAGCATCAACACCACGCCTAACAGATCCACGGGGTTTACGCCGTTTTTTATGGTCTATGGAGCAGAGGCGGTTCTCCCAAGTGATATACGTCATGACTCACCTCGCGTGGCAGCATATGTTGAAGCGGACAATGAGCAGGCACGGCAGAACACTCTTGACTTGTTGGATGAGGAGCGTGACTTGGCAGCTGCCCGTTCAGCGATTTACCAGCAAGATCTTCGCCGTTACCACAGCCGTCGGGTTAGGACCAGAACCTTTCAGGAGGGGGATTTGGTGCTTCGGCTCATCCAGGATCAATCTGATCAGCATAAATTATCCCCGCCTTGGGAGGGACCTTTTGTGGTCAGCAAGAATCTGAATAATGGATCATATTACCTGATTGATATTCGAGAGCGCAAGAATTCACGCACATCAGAGGAGGAGACCAGCAGGCCGTGGAACATAGCTCATCTTCGGCCTTATTATACATGAGCCTTGGGCTCTGTTTATGTACATATCATGACCATGTATATATTATGATTAATACAATAAACCGGAGCCTCGAGTAAAGCGGGGTCTCTGCTGTTCTTCACATCATGTGTGTTTACCCCTGGAGGTCGCTTCACAGAAGTTCAAATTATAGATTCCGGTTTAAAAGCCGGTTCAAGGGAAGATGTCTCCTACAAGGCTGTGCAGCTCTTAATATCCGGTTCAATATCCCGGTTCAAGCATGAGGCTTCCTGTTCAAACATAGGTCGTATTCGAACCAAAGAGAACATAGCTATTCAAACACGGGGCTTCCTGTTCAAACATAGGTCGTATTCGAACCAAAGAGAACATAGCTATCCCTATAAAGTCAGTTGGGGACCTAGTCGGCCTGAACCGTAGCTACACCTCCGGGGGGCTTGGTCATGTCTTGACGACGGTAATGCCTTCTGGCTGGCACATTTGCCACTGAATCAGTTGGGGACCTAATCGACTTGAACCGTAGGTTACGCCTTATGGGAACTCGGTCATGTCTTGATGATGGTAATGCCTTCTGGTCGGCTTTTTAGCCAATGAATCATTTGGGGGCTTGGTCGTGTCCGAACCAACGCAATGCCACTTGATCGGCCCTTGGCCATTGAGTCACTTGGGGGCTTGGTTGACAAACCAATGCAATGCCATTTGACCGGCATATTTGCCACGATTCAGTTAGGAACCTAGTCGACCTAAACCGTAGCTACACCTCTTGGGGGCTCGGTTTTGTCTTGACGATGGTCACGCCTTCTGAACGGTTCATAGTAACCACTATTTGCATGCGTTTTACTATCGCGTTGCCTTTTCATATTTGGTTTTTGTTTCCTGCCTTTATTGTGGTATTTTTTGTTCTTCGGAACGTCAAGTATTTTTAAACCGATTCAGCTGACATAGCCTGGTCCGTTTTTTAACCCAGAGGCAAGTTGCCCGGTTTGGCAAAGGCGCAGCACGGTTCATAGGGTCGGAAGATCTTGTGTACTCAGTAAAGACAGGAAACAAAGTTGGAAAACATCATTGGAAAGAGCATCAGTACCCGTGCGCGAAGGCACATTCAAATGCAGAGGTATTAAACTATCTTATTACAAGGCAACGTAGTGCCTGAATATATTGTTCGTTGACGGATTAAAACGTCACCAATTAAGGTGAACCAGAGCGTTGATTACGCCTGTTCGCCGCCTCGGTTCGAAGGCTGGGGATCGTCTTGCGCCGCTTCAGCTCTATCTTGGTTACCCATTGGCTGGAAATCAGCAGTGGTCCAGTCGATTCCCATTAGCGCTTGAAAGACGGCTTCTTCGTGAATCAGCAAAGACGGTTCAATGTCAGGGGCGTAAGTATGCTTACGGATTGGAGGAATAAGGTTTCCCGCTTCAGGGACCGGGGCAGCTACTCGCTTATTCTGGTTATCATACTGGGCTTGGTAATGTGACAGATCTGCTTCCTCAGCCAATTGACAAGCTAGGGGGCGCACCGCCCGGTTTATCACCCTCAAATCGTCTTCACCAAAGTCTGAACCGTCTTCCTTCAAGCTGGGGTATCCTTGGGCCGCTTCGACAGGATCGAAATCTGGTACCCACGCTTTGGCCCGGATCAAGGCAGTGATGGCTCCAGTTCGAGCAGCTGATCTTTTCAATTCTTCAATCCGGGCTAGAAGCATGGACAGCCTTTTTAATGTGTCTTGAATCAGAGACGGCGCAGGGTTGTTATGCGACGCAGTGGTGATAGCTCTTTGTGCTCCGGTGTACAACTGTTCAATCAGAGTATAAGCAGCTTTGAGTTTCATCCGCACATCAGAACCCAAGTGTCCAATACGTGAGCCTGCAGTGTTTCAAGATGGATTACAAACCGGACATAGGATGTAGCAGACAAGGTACAAATTGGAAGAAGGGCGTCGAAAAGCTTACCAAAGACGGCAGAGGTCATGGAGTGTATCTGTCGCTTCACGGTGGATAATTCATCGACCACTGGTTTAAGAGCAGCTTCGGCATTTTCAGCCCTCTTCGTCAAAAGAGCTCTCTCAGTAGCCCAATTAGCTTGTTCTTTTTTGCGGCTTTCTTTCAGCTGTTCCATAACGGTTAAGGCATGGGCCAATTCATCCTTCGTTTTTTCAGTTTCAGCCTATTGGGTTTTTAAGATTTCCTGAAGGTCCGAGACTTGTTTCGCTTTGGTCTTCAGATCCCCCTGCAGCAGGTCGTCAACAGTGTTCAGAAAATATTGCACGGTTTGGAAGTATCAACCACACAAGCAAGTTATGTGCTCGATACTTGGGGGCTAATGCATACTTGATTTTAACGCAAGTTTTCCATTGCAAAAAGTCCCAAGATTAATACAAGTATTTAAACTTGGCACTTGGGGGCTAATGGTTATCTGATGATGTTTTCTGGTTATGACCTATGTTGAAGCCTTGGGTTTTCTAAACCGGACCTTAATTGTTAAAGCAGCCTGATCCGGTTTACCCTCTCGGTTTGGAAATATTGATAAGCTAAGTTGCAATGGAATGAAGCACAAGGGAGTTACCTCAAGTTTCTCCTTCATCATCTTGATCATGCCAGCTTCATAATCCCGACTGGTGTACAGTCGGTTCAGGTACCCAGAATAAAGATCCGGGGCGCTTAAAGCGGCGTATGTAGAGGAGTCAAGGTCCCATTTGCCCTTTATGGCCGAGATTTCGTCCTTGGCAGTATGCTTGGCCAAAGTAGCAGTGTTCCCCGGTTCAGAGCGGCCAATGCCGGTAATCACAACATCATCATCCTTGGAATCGCTGCTCTGCAGTGGCCCTGTCGGTTTATCAACAGTTCCAGAAGGGGGGATGGATTCCTCAACCCGAACAGGACTGGCAGGCGGATCAGTACGGCTGGCAGGTTCGATAGTCCTTTCTTCAGCGCAGGTGTCATCTTGCGGAGATGGATAATTCTGAGTATCTTCACGACCCAGAGTGTCAGCACCAGGAGTTTTCTCCGGTTCAGGAGCGGCAGTCCCTTCAGCCGGGTTATCCAGACGAGCCTTCTTGCTCGGTCTAGGTTTAGCCCTGAAAAAAGAACAAAGATTGTAAAAACGGTATAAGATGGATTAAGAGACCCATACAGAGATATGTTGTGATCGGTCCAACGTACCCAATAACTGTCTTCAACGGTGGCAGTTGAGTGGCTGAAGATTCACCGGAAGATGAATGGGAAGTGACCTGATAATCGGAGTCAGATGGATTTAGAGGCTGACAAGTTAAACCTGCTTTAGGAGGAAAGCTAGCGCATAAATCGGAGACCTCTGAGCGGCGTTTCCGAACCGGGCTGTTCGGTAAACCGGCGGAGGTGACTACCTGGCCGCTATGCCGGGTGGTGCGTCGAGCTTCATGTTGCTGGGTCTTCACAAGAAATTTGGGATCCAAGTAAGCAAGAGGGTGAGAAAATTTAATTTTCCGGTTTGCTTGGCGAGGTTTTTTCAAAGGCAAAGGAACGGCATCAGAAGAAAGAATAGTTACCTCTGGGCCTTCAGCATTGCTCGCTTCAGCATCGTCCTGACAAATATCATCATCAATAAGACGTATAAAAAGTAAGCCAACTGAATCGAGGTCTACCCCAAGGTCCGGATTACCCACATCATCCTCCTCTAAATCGGGGGTAGAGGAAGCAGTGTTCCTTTTCTTTGTAGCGGGCTTCTTCACCCTTGTCTTGGGTCTGATTATCTTTTCGGTTGGTTCCTGAAACTTCTTGCTCCAAAACGGATCATCTCCCTGTTTCGGAAAGGACTGGAAGTTAACAATATATATAAGGAGATCAAAAATTCTATAAACAGAGAGGGGTTACTTACAGCAGGTGGTTTGTTTGTGGCGCAAAATGGAAGCAGGCCGGTTCGAGCGCAAACATGTTCCGGTTCGTTCAGCATCTTTTTCACAGCTTCAGCGACTTCGTCCTCCGTCAGCTGAATGTTGCAGTGCCTCAAAGGATCATCAACCCGACCCATGTATTGGCACATTAACCCGGAGCGGATGCTAAGGGGCAGGATGCTCCATGAAATCCAGCAACGGGCAAGATCTACCCCCGTTAAACCGTTAGCCATGAAGGCTCTGAGCTTGGACAGCTGAGGGGCATACTTACTCCTCTCTTTGGCGGTTAGCCGTGGGGGGAAGGGGTGTGTATTGCTAAGCCTCTCCGGACGGAAGCCGGGCAGTGGATTTTCTTCAGCAGGGGAAGTATCCTTGCAATAGAACCAAGTGCAATTCCATTCTTGCGGATGACTATGCAACTTGGCATGAGGATAAGTCACCTCTTTCCTCTTTTGGATCGCCATACCACCCAGTTCCATATTAGGGCCGTCGGTAAATTCAGTACGTCGGTTCAAATGGAAAAAGTCCCGGAACAGCTCTACAGTAGGTTCCTCTTGGAAGTACGCCTCGCAAAGCACTTGAAAATGGCAGATATTCGTGACTGAGTTTGGACCAACATCTTGTGGGCGCAACCTAAAATTAGCCAGGACGTCCCGATAAAATTTTGAACCGGGTGGATTAAAACCCCGGGCCAGGTGATCCGCAAACACCACCACTTCTCCCTCCTGCGGGGTAGGAGGACATTCGTCTCCTGGAACCCTCCAATGGATGGTATTTTTGCTACTCAAGGCACCAGTCAGAACTAAGTTGTTTAGTTGGGTCTCAGTGATGCAAGAGGGAACCCAGTTGCATTCGTACACCTGTTTTGCCATGAGGAGATCTACAAGATAAAGGTATTCCGGTTTGAGAACAAGTGTGATTGTAAACCGAAGATGCTCTTATATAGAGTCAGGTTATCAACAATGATATCAACCAGCGGTTCATCAAGGGGACTAATGGATGTGTGGATCGGTTTGTTCGCTTTGCTAAGAGTTAAACCGACCAGATCTAACAGTTGTGAGTATGAAAGCAGAAACAGATCCCGTACAGATTCTTTCAAAGCAATGGATCTACAGCTAGGGCGAAAAAGAAATAAAAATATGAAGTTTTGGCTCACAGCAGAACAACATAAGTTCGACAAGTAGGAAAAAGAGTGAGATCTAAGGAGATGAATACAGATTTATGGCGACTACTGAGAGGGACTACAAATCACGATACAGGTATCATCATCTGTTCGCAAAACTGCTATGGGGATGAACAAGAAACAGTAACAGGATGACGAACCCTAGAACAGATCTAAAAGCGGAAGAACAGAGGCTTTACCGGGATCTAAACAGATGTGGAAAGTCGCCGCGGTGCTCTGGTCCGATCAGGTTGATGTGGCGGCCAGAGTTGATGCAGCAGCTGACGGCGGCGGCGGAGCTCTGAGGTCTGGGTCGCGAGGAAGACGAAGAAGGAGACGAACGGGAGGAAAGGAAGATGGCCTTCAAGTCCTATTTATAAGGCGCGGCGCGCGTGTCAGGCGCGCGAATCCAGGGGCCGGAGATTTCGGGAGCCCAGCCGTCGCCCTGATTGTTGCGGATTAGCAAAAGGAGACGATAACTTTGTACTGACGTCATATCGGTTTACCGTAGCAAGGGGAGACGAAGAAACCAGCGGTTCAACAGTTACTGGAAGACATTTGAAGACAGAAATTTTTGTTAAGGATTGACATGAACCTGTTCAAATCAATCTGGGGCCTAATGTTGGGGATATTGCTATCTGGGGTAAACCGGCCTGCAGGGTCCGGGTTACCTCCGTCAATGGACCCGAGATGTTAAAGCCCAAGGAGAAATAGAAGGGCCCAAGGCCTATAATCGGTTTAAAGGTTTATGGTGTAGACCGGCCTGGGGTAAACTTGTATTGTAAGTTAGGAATAGAGAGACCGACCCGGGCACGTTTATAAGCCGGAGGTCGGGACTTTGCAGACCGACAGGCGTCACCCGTGTATATAAGGGGACGACCCGACGGCGGTTTGGGGACAAAGAAGAAGAACTCGAGGTTTAGGCGAAGCTTATCGCTCCCTAAGCCCTCGAAACCCATCAATCCCATCACAACTAGACGTAGGCTTTTACCTTCATCGAAGGGGCCGAACTAGTATAAAAACCGTGTCCTTGTGTCCACTTTTAACCCCTTCAAACTAACCCGTTGCGATGGCTCCACGACTAAGTCCTCTCACTAGGACATCTGCCGTGACAAACCCACGACAAATACCTAGTTCAATCTCGTTACCGGCAAGTCTTTTTTCTCGTTCCGTAATACATCATCCCGCAACCAACTCATTGGTTGCAATGCTTGCAAGGCTTATGTGATGTGTATTACCGAGAAGGCCCTGAGATACCTCTCCGACATTCGGAGTGACAAATCCTAATCTCGAAATACGCCAACCCAACAAATACTTTCGGAGACACCTGTAGAGCACCTTTATAATCACCCAGTTACGTTGTGACGTTTGTTAGCACACAAAGTGTTCCTACGGTAAACGGGAGTTGCATAATCTCATAGTCAAAGGAACATGTATAAGTCATGAACAAAAGCAATAGCAACATACTAAACGATCGGGTGCTAAGCTATTGGAATGGGTAATGTCAATCAGATCATTCAACTAATGATGTGACCTTGTTAATCAAATGACAACTCATTTGTCTATGGTTAGGAAACTTAACCATCTTTGATTAACAAGCTAGTCAAGTAGAGGCATACTAGTGACACTCTATTTGTCTATATATCCACACATGTATTATGTTTCCGGTTAATACAATTCTAGCATGAATAATAAACATTTATCATGATATGTAAGGAAATAAATAATAACTTTATTATTGCCTCTAGGGCATATTTCCTTCAGTCTCCCACTTGCACTAGAGTCAATAATCTAGATTACACAGTAATGATTCTAACACCCATGGAGTCTTGGTGCTGATCATGTTTTGCCCGTGGAAGAGGCTTAGTTAACGGGTCTGCTACATTCAGATCCGTATGTATCTTGCAAATCTCTATGTCTCCCACCTGGACCAAGTCCCGGATGGAATTGAAGCGTCTCTTGATGTGCTTTGTTCTCTTGTGAAATCTGGATTCCTTCGCCAAGGCAATTGCTCCAGTATTGTCACAAAAGATTTTCATTGGACCCGATGCACTAGGTATGACACCTAGATCGGATATGAACTCCTTCATCCAGACTCCTTCATTTGCTGCTTCCGAAGCAGCTATGTACTCCGCTTCACATGTAGATCCCGCCACGACGCTTTGTTTAGAACTGCACCAACTGACAGCTCCATCGTTTAATGTAAATACGTATCCGGTTTGCGATTTCGAATCGTCCGGATCAGTGTCAAAGCTTGCATCAACGTAACCCTTTACGATGAGCTCTTTGTCACCTCCATACACGAGAAACATTTCCTTAGTCCTTTTCAGGTACTTCAGGATATTCTTGACCGCTGTCCAGTGATCCACTCCTGGATTACTTTGGTACCTCCCTGCTAAACTTATAGCAAGGCACACATCAGGTCTGGTACACAGCATTGCATACATGATAGAGCCTATGGATGAAGCATAGGGAACATCTTTCATCTTCTCTCTATCTTCTGCAGTGGTCGGGCATTGAGTCTGACTCAACTTCACACCTTGCAATACAGGCAAGAACCCTTTCTTCGCTTGATCCATTTTGAACTTCTTCAAAATCTTGTCAAGGTATGTGCTTTGTGAAAGTCCAATTAAGCGTCTTGATCTATCTCTATAGATCTTAATGCCCAATATGTAAGCAGCTTCACCGAGGTCTTTCATTGAAAAACTCTTATTCAAATATCCCTTTATGCTATCCAGAAATTCTATATCATTTCCAATCAGTAATATGTCATCTACATATAATATCAGAAATGCTATAGAGCTCCCACTCGCTTTCTTGTAAATACAGGCTTCTCCAAAAGTCTATACAAACCCAAATGCTTTGATCACACTATCAAAACGTTTATTCCAACTCCGAGATGCTTGCACCAGTCCATAAATGGATCGCTGGAGCTTGCATACTTTGTTAGCTCCCTTTGGATCGATAAAACCTTCTGGTTGCATCATATACAACTCTTCTTCCAGAAACCCATTCAGGAATGGAGTCTTTACATCCATTTGCCAAATTTCATAATCATATAATGCGGCAATTGCTAACATGATTCGGACAGACTTAAGCATCGCTACGGGTGAGAAGGTCTCATCGTAGTCAATCCCTTGAACTTGTCGAAACCCCTTTGCGACAAGTCGAGCTTTGTAGACAGTAACATTACCGTCGGCGTCAGTCTTCTTCTTAAAGATCCACTTGTTCTCTATTGCTTGCCGACCCTCGAGCAAGTCAACCAAAGTCCACACTTTGTTTTCATACATGGATCCCATCTCAGATTGCATGGCTTCCAGCCATTTTGCGAAATCTGGGCTCACCATCGCTTCTTCATAGTTCGTAGGTTCGTCATGATCTAGTAGCATGATTTCCAGAATAGGATTGCCGTACCACTCTGGTGCGGATCTTACTCTGGTTCATCTACGAGGTTCTGTAGTAACTTGATCTGAAGTTTCATGATCAATATCATTATCTTCCTCACTAATTGGTGTAGGTGCTACAGAAACAGATTTCTGTGATGTACTACTTTCCAATAAGGGAGCAGGTACAGTTACCTCATCAAGTTCTACTTTCCTCCCACTCACTTCTTTCGAGAGAAACTCCTTTTCTAGAAAGACTCCGGATTTAACAAAAGTATTGCCTTCGGATTTGTGATAGAAGGTGTATCCAATAGTTTCTTTTGGATATCCTATGAATACACATTTTTCTGATTTGGGTTCGAGCTTATCAGGTTGAAGCTTTTTCACATAAGCATCGCAGACCCAAACTTTAAGAAACGACAACTTTGGTTTCTTGCTAAACCATAGTTCATAAGGCGTCGTCTCAACGGATTTTGACGGTGTCCTATTTAACGTGAATGCGGCCGTCTCTAGAGCATAACCCCAAAACGATAGCGGTAAATCTGTAAGAGACATCATAGATCGCACCATATCTACTAAAGTGCGATTACGACGTTCGGACACACCATTGCGCTGTGGTGTTCCGGGTGGCGTGAGTTGCGAAACTATTCTGCATTGTTTCAAATGTAGACCAAACTCGTAACTCAAATATTCTCCTCCACGATCAGATCGTAGAAACTTTATTTTCTTGTTACGATGATTTTCAACTTCACTCTGAAATTCTTTGAACTTTTCAAATGTTTCAGATTTGTGTTTCATTAAGTAGATATATCCATATCTGCTTAAATCATCTGTGAAGGTGAGAAAATAACGATATCCGCCACGAGCCTCAACATTCATCGGACCACATACATCTGTATGTATGATTCCAACAAATCTGTTGCTCTCTCCATAGTACCGGAGAACGGTGTTTTGGTCATCTTGCCCATGAGGCACGATTCGCAAGTGCCAAGTGATTCATAATAAAGTGGCTCCAAAAGTCCATCAGTATGGAGTTTCTTCATGCGCTTTATACCGATATGACCTAAACGGCAGTGCCACAAATAAGTTGCACTATCATTATTAACTCTGCATCTTTTGGCTTCTACATTATGAATATGTGTATTACTACTATCGAGATTCATCAAAAATAGACCACTCTTCAAGGGTGCATGACCATAAAAGATATTACTCATATAAATAGAACAACCATTATTCTCTGATTTAAATGAATAACCGTCTCGCATCAAACAAGATTCAGATATAATGTTCATGCTCAACGCTGGCACCAAATAACAATTATTTAGGTCTAATACTAATCCCGAAGGTAGATGTAGAGGTAGCGTGCCGACCGCGATCAAATCGACTTTGGAACCATTTCCCACGCGCATCGTCACCTCGTCCTTAACCAATCTTCGCTTAATCCGTAGTCCCTGTTTCGAGTTGCAAATATTAGCAACAGAACCAGTATCAAATACCCAGGTGCTACTGCGAGCATTAGTAAGGTACACATCAATAACATGTATATCACATATACCTTTGTTCACCTTGCCATCCTTCTTATCCGCCAAATACTTGGGGCAGTTCCGCTTCCAGTGACCAGTCTGCTTGCAGTAGAAGCACTCAGTTTCAGGCTTAGGTCCAGACTTGGGTTTCTTCTCTTGAGCAGCAACTTGTTTGCTGTTCTTCTTGAAGTTCCCCTTCTTCTTCCCTTTGCCCTTCTTCTTGAAACTAGTGGTCTTACTGACCATCAACACTTGATGCTCCTTCTTGATTTCTACCTCCGCAGCCTTTAGCATTGCGAAGAGCTCGGGCATAGTCTTATCTATCCCTTGCATATTATAGTTCATCACGAAGCCTTCGTAGCTTGGTGGCAGTGATTGAAGAATTCTGTCAATGACACAATCATCCGGAAGATTAACTCCCAGTTGACTCAAGTGATTGTAATACCCAGACATTCTGAGTATGTGCTCACTGACAGACCCATTCTCTTCCATCTTGCAGCTATAGAACTTATTGGAGACCTCATATCTCTCAATCCGGGCATTCTGTTGGAATATCAACTTCAACTCCTGGAACATCTCATATGCTCCATGGTTCTCAAACCGTCGTTGAAGTCCCGGTTCTAAGCCGTAAAGCATGGCACACTGAACTATCGAGTAGTCATCAGCTTTGCTCTGCCAGACGTTCATAACATCTGGTGTTGCTCCAGCAACAGGCCTGGCACCTAGCGGTGCATCCAGGACATAATTCTTCTGTGCAGCAATGAGGATAATTCTCAAGTTACGGACCCAGTCCGTGTAATTGCTACCATCATCTTTCAACTTTGCTTTCTCAAGGAACGCATTAAAATTTAACGGAACAACAGCACGAGCCATCTATCTACAATCAACATAAACAAGCAAGATACTATCAGGGACTAAGTTCATGATAAATTCAAGTTCAATTAATCATATTACTTAAGAACTCCCACTTAGATAGACATCTCTCTAATCCTCTAAGTGATCACGTGATCCAAATCAACTAAACGATGTCCGATCATCACGTGAGATGGAGTAGTTTCAATGGTGAACATCACTATGTTGATCATATCTACTATATGATTCACGCTCAACCTTTCGGTCTCCGTGTTCCGAGGCCATATCTGTTATATGCTAGGCTCGTCAAGTTAAACCTGAGTATTCCACGTGTGCAACTGTTTTGCACCCGTTGTATTTGAACGTAGAGCCTATCACACCCGATCATCACGTGGTGTCTCAGCACGAAGAACTTTCGCAACGGTGCATACTCAGGGAGAACACTATTACCATGATAATTTAGTGAGAGATCATCTTATAATGCTACCGTCAATCAAAGCAAGATAAGATGCATAAAAAGATAAACATCACATGCAATCAATATAAGTGATATGATATGGCCATCATCATCTTGTGCTTGTGATCTCCATCTCCACAGCACCGTCATGATCACCATCGTCACTGGCGCGACACCTTGATCTCCATCGTAGCATCGTTGTCGTCTCGCCAATCTTATGCTTCTACGACTATCGCTACCGCTTAGTGATAAAGTAAAGCATTACAGGGCGATTGCATTGCATACAATAAAGTGACAACCATACGGCTCCTGCCGGTTGCCGATAACTCGGTTACAAAACATGATCATCTCATACAATAAAATATAGAATCATGTCTTGACCATATCACATCACAACATGCCCTGCAAAAACAAGTTAGACGTCCTCTACTTTGTTTGTTGCAAATTTTACGTGGCTGCTACGGGCTGAAGCAAGAACCAATCTCACCTACGCATCAAAACCACAACGATACTTCGTCAAATAGACTCCGTTTTAACCTTCTCAAGGACCGGGCGTAGCCATACTCGGTTCAACTAAAGTTGGAGAAACTGACACCCGCCAGCCACCTGTGTGCAAAGCACGACGGTAGAACCAGTCTCGCGTAAGCGTACGCGTAATGTTGATCCGGGCCGCTTCATCCAACAATACTGCCGAACCAAAGTATGACATGCTGGTAGGCAGTATGACTTGTATCGTCCACAACTCACTTGTGTTCTACTCATGCAAAACATCAAACCATAAAAACCTAGGCTCGGATGCCACTGTTGGGGAACGTAGTAATTTCAAAAAAATTCCTACGCACACGCAAGATCATGGTGATGCATAGCAACGAGAGGGGAGAGTGTTGTCTACGTACCCTCGTAGACCGAAGCGGAAGCGTTGACACAACGTAGAGGAAGTAGTCGTACGTCCTCCTCGCGATCCGACCGATCCCAACGCCGTTACTCCGGCGCCTCCGAGTTCTTGACACACGTACAGTACGATGACGTTCTCCGGGCTCCGATCCAACAAAGCTCTCGGGGAAGAGTTTCGTCAGCACGACGGCGTGGTGACGATCTTGATGTGTTACCGACGCAGGGCTTCGCCTAAGCACTGCAACGATATGACCGAGGTGGAATATGGTGGAGGGGGGCACCGCACACGGCTAAGGAACGATCTCAAGGATCAACTTGTGTGTTCTAGGGTGCCCCCTTGCCCCCGTATATAAAGGAGCCAGGGGGAGGGGCGGACGGCCAGGGTTGGGCGCGCCAGGGGGGAGTCCTACTCCCACCGGGAGTAGGACTCCCTCTTTTTCCTATTCGGAGTAGGAGAAGGGGGGAAAGAGGAGGAGGGGGAAAAGGAAAGGGGGGCGCCGCCCCCTTCCCTTGTCCTATTCGGACTAGGAGGGGGAGTGGCGCGCGGCCCCTTCCTTCCCCTTTCTCCCTTCTCTCTTAAGGCCCATAGTGGCCCATTAAAACCCCCGGGGGGTTCCGGTAACCCCCCCGGTACTCCGTTATTATCCGAAACCATTCGGAACCATTCCGATGTCCAAATATAGTCGTCCAATATATCAATCTTTATTTCTCGACCATTCTGAGACTCCTCGTCATGTCCGTGATCTCATCCGGGACTCCGAACTAACTTAGGTACATAAAAAATGCATAAACTCATAATATCTGTCATCGTAACCTTAAGCGTGCGGACCCTACGGTTCGAGAACAATGTAGACATGACCGAGACTCGTCTCCAGTCAATAACCAATAGCGGGACCTGGATGCCCATATTGGCTCCTACATATTCTACGAAGATCTTTATCGGTCAGACCGCATAACAACATACTGTTGGAGAACGTTGCAGAAAATTAAAATTTTCCTATGGTTTCACCAAGATCCATCTATGAGTTCATCTAAGCAACGAGTCATGGGAGAGAGATTGCATCTACATACCACTTGCAGATTGCGTGCGGAAGCGTTCAAGGGGATGGTGATGACGTAGTCGTACTCGTCGTGATTCGGATCACCGATGACCAAGTGCCGAACGGACAGCACCTCCGCGTTCAACACACGTACGGGACGATCGACGTCTCCTACTTCTTGATCCAGCAAGGGGAAGGAGAGGTTGAGGAAGAAGACTCCAACGGCAGCACGACGGCGTGGTGAGGTTGGTGCAACAGAACTCCGACAGGGCTTCGCCAAGCACGTACGGAGGAGGAGAGGTGTTGGGGAGGGGAGGGGCTGCGCCTTCAGTTGTGTATGCAGCCCTCCCCTCACCCCTCTATTTATAGGGGAAGGGGCAAGGGGGGCCGGCCCCCTCTAGATGGATCTAGAGGGGGGGGGGGGCGGCGGCCAAGGGGAGGGGGCTTGCCCCCCAAGCAAGGGGGGCGCCCCCTTTAGGGTTCCCCCAAACCCTAGGGCGCATGGGCCCTTGGGGGGAGGCGCACCAGCCCACTTTGGGCTGGTTCCCTTCCCCTTTACAGCCCATGAGCCCCTCCGGGAGAGGTGGCCCCTCCCGGTGGACCCCCGAGGCCCCTCCGGTGGCCCCGGTACAATATCGATATGCCCCCGAACTATTCCGGTGTCCGTATGACAACTTCCCATATATAAATCTTTACCTCCGGATCACTCCGAAACTCCTCGTGACGTCCGGGATCTCATCCGGGACTCCGAACAACATTCGGTAATCACATACAAGTCTTCCTAATAACCCTGGCGTCACCGAACCTTAAGTGTGTAGACCCTACGGGTTCGGGAGACATGCAGACATGACCAAGACGACTCTCGGGCAATAACCAATAGCGGGATCTGGATACCCATGTTGGCTCCCACATGTTCCTCGATGATGTCATCGGATGAACCACGATGTCGAGGGTTCAAGCAACCCCGTAAACTATTCCCTTTGTCAATCGGTAAGTTACTTGCCCGAGACTCGATCGTCGGTATCCCAATACCTCGTTTAGTCCCGTTACCGGCAAGTCACTTTACTCGTACCGTAATGCATGATCCCGTGGCCAAACACTTGGTCACTTTGAGCTCATTATGATGATGCATTACCGAGTGGGCCCGGTGATACCTCTCCGTCATGCGGAGTGACAAATCCCAGTCTTGATCCGTGTCAACCCAACAGATACTTTCGGAGATACCTGTAGTGCACCTTTATAGTCACCCAGTTACGTTGTGATGTTTGGTACACCCAAAGCACTCCTACAGTATCCGGGAGTTACACGATCTCATGGTCTAAGGAAAAGATACTCGACATTGGAAAGCTCTAGCAAAACGAACTACACGATCTTGTGCTATGCTTAGGATTGGGTCTTGTCCATCACATCATTCTCCTAATGATGTGATCTCGTTATCAATGACATCCCCATGTCCATAGTCAGGAAACCATGACTATCTATTGATCAACAAGCTAGTCAACTAGAGGCTTACTAGGAACATATTGGTGTCTAGTATTCACACATGTATTACGATTTCCGGATAACACAATTATAGCATGAACAAAGACAATTACCATGAACAAGGAAATATAATAATAATACTTTCATTATTGCCTCTAGGGCATATTTCCAACAGTCTCCCACTTGCACTAGAGTCAATAATCTAGTTACATTGTGATGAATCGAACACCCATAGAGTTCTGGTGCTGATCATGTTTTGCCCTAGGGAGAGGTTTAGTCAACGGATCTGCGACATTCAGATCCGTGTGCACTTTACAAATTTCTATGTCTCCATCTTGAACATTTTCACGGATGGAGTTGAAGCGACGCTTGATGTGCCTGGTCTTCTTGTGAAACCTGGGCTCCTTGGCCAGTGCAATAGCTCCAGTGTTGTCACAGAAGAGTTTGATCGGCCCCGACGCATTGGGTATGACTCCTAGGTCGGTGATGAACTCCTTCACCCAAATTGCCTCATGCGCTGCCTCCGAGGCTGCCATGTATTCCGCTTCACATGTAGATCCCGCCACGACGCTCTGCTTGCAGCTGCACCAGCTCACTGCTCCACCATTCAACATATACACGTATCCGGTTTGTGACTTAGAGTCATCCAGATCTGTGTCGAAGCTAGCATCAACGTAACCCTTTACGACGAGCTCTTCGTCACCTCCATAAACGAGAAACATGTCCTTAGTCCTTTTCAGGTACTTAAGGATATTCTTGACCGCTGTCCAGTGTTCCTTGCCGGGGTTACTTTGGTACCTACCTACCAAACTTACGGCAAGGTTTACATCAGGTCTGGTACACAGCATGGCATACATAATGGATCCTATGGCTGAAGCATAGGGGATGACGCTCATCTCTTGTTTATCCTTTGCCGTGGTCGGGCATTGAGCTGAGCTCAATTTCACACCTTGCAATACAGGCAAGAACCCTTTCTTGGACTGATCCATTTTGAACTTCTTCAAAATCTTATCAAGGTATGTGCTTTGCGAAAGACCTATGAGGCGTCTTGATCTATCTCTATAGATTTTGATGCCTAATATATAAGCAGCTTCTCCAAGGTCCTTCATTGAAAAACACTTGTTCAAATAGGCCTTTATGCTTTCCAAGAATTCTATATCATTTCCCATCAATAGTATGTCATCCACATATAATATGAGAAATGCTACGGAGCTCCCACTCACTTTCTTGTAAACGCAGGCTTCTCCATAAGTCTGCATAAACCCAAACGCTTTGATCATCTCATCAAAGCGAATGTTCCAACTCGGAGATTCTTGCAC
This sequence comes from Aegilops umbellulata, assembly GCA_032464435.1. Taxonomy (NCBI): domain Eukaryota; kingdom Viridiplantae; phylum Streptophyta; class Magnoliopsida; order Poales; family Poaceae; genus Aegilops; species Aegilops umbellulata. The sequence goes on along the minus strand of CP136058.1, from coordinate 8,806,958 downwards.
CAGCCCATAAATGGATCGCTGGAGCTTGCACACCTTGTTAGCATTCTTGGGATCGACAAAACCTTCCGGCTGCATCATATACAGTTCTTCCTTAAGATAGCCATTAAGGAATGCCGTTTTGACGTCCATTTGCCATATCTCATAATCATAGTATGCGGCAATTGCTAACATGATTCGGACGGACTTCAGCTTCACCACGGGAGAGAAAGTCTCGTCGTAGTCAATCCCTTGAACTTGCCGATAACCCTTAGCGACAAGTCGAGCTTTATAGATGGTGACATTACCATCCGCGTCCGTCTTCTTCTTGAAGATCCATTTATTTTCTATCGCTCGCCGATCATCGGGCAAGTCTGTCAAAGTCCATACTTTGTTTTCATACATGGATCCTATCTCGGATTTCATGTCTTCTAACCATTTGTTGGAATCCGGGCCCGCCATCGCCTCTTCATAGTTCGAAGGTTCACCGTTGTCCAACAACATGATTTCCAGGACAGGGTTGCCGTACCACTCTGGTGCGGAACGTGTCCTTGTGGACCTACGAAGTTTAGTGGGAGCTTGGTCCGAAGTATCTTGATCATTATCATTAACCTCCTCTCTAATTGGAGCAGGCACCATAGGAACATTTTCCTGCGCTGCGCTATTCTCTGTTTCAAGAGGCAGTACTTCATCAAGCTCCACTTTCCTCCCACTTACTTCTTTCGAGAGAAACTCTTTCTCCAGAAAGGTTCCGTTCTTGGCAACAAAGATCTTGCCCTCGGATCTTAAGTAGAAGGTATACCCTATGGTTTCCTTAGGGTATCCTATGAAGACGCATTTTTCCGATTTGGGTTCGAGCTTTTCAGGTTGAAGTTTCTTGACATAAGCCTCGCATCCCCAAACTTTTAGAAACGACAGCTTAGGTTTCTTTCCAAACCATAATTCATACGGTGTCGTCTCAACGGATTTAGACGGTGCCCTATTTAAAGTGAATGTGGCTGTCTCTAGAGCATATCCCCAAAATGATAGCGGTAAATCGGTAAGAGACATCATAGATCGCACCATATCCAATAAAGTGCGATTACGACGTTCGGACACACCATTACGCTGAGGTGTTCCAGGCGGCGTGAGTTGTGAAACTATTCCACATTTTCTTAAGTGTGTGCCAAATTCGTGACTTAAGTACTCTCCTCCACGATCTGATCGTAGAAACTTGATCTTTCTGTCACGTTGATTCTCAACCTCACTCTGAAACTCCTTGAACTTTTCAAAGGTCTCAGACTTGTGTTTCATTAAGTAGACATAGCCATATCTACTCAAATCATCAGTGAGTGTGAGAACATAACGATATCCTCCGCGAGCCTCAACGCTCATTGGACCGCACACATCAGTATGTATAATTTCCAATAAGTTGGTTGCTCGCTCCATTGTTCCGGAGAACGGAGTCTTGGTCATTTTGCCCATAAGGCATGGTTCGCATGTGTCAAACGATTCATAATCGAGAGACTCTAAAAGTCCATCAGCATGGAGCTTCTTCATGCGCTTGACACCAATGTGACCAAGGCGGCAGTGCCACAAGTATGTGGGACTATCGTTGTCAACTTTACACCTTTTGGCATTCACACTATGAATATGTGTATTATCACGCACGAGATTCATTAAGAATAAACCATTAACCATCGGAGCATGACCATAAAACATATCACTCATATAAATAGAACAGCCATTATTCTCGGATTTAAATGAGTAGCCATCTCGTATTAAACGAGATCCAGATACAATGTTCATGCTCAAACTTGGCACTAAATAACAATTATTGAGGTTTAAAACTAATCCCGTGGGTAAATGTAGAGGTAGCGTGCCGACGGCGATCACATCGACCTTGGAACCATTCCCGACGCGCATCGTCACCTCGTCCTTCGCCAGTCTTCTCTTATTCCGCAGCTCCTGCTGTGAGTTACAAATATGAGCAACAGCACCGGTATCAAATACCCAGGAGCTACTACGAGCACTGGTAAGGTACACATCAATTACATGTATATCACATATACCTTTAGTGTTGCCGGCCTTCTTATCCGCTAAGTACTTGGGGTAATTCTGTTTCGAGTGACCATTTCCCTTGCAATAAAAGCACTCAGTTTCAGGTTTGGGTCCATTCTTTGACTTCTTCCTGGCAACTGATTTACCAGGCGCGGCAACCTCCTTGCCGTCTTTCTCGAAGTTCTTCTTACCCTTGCCTTTCTTGAACTTAGTGGTTTTATTCACCATCAACACTTGATGTTCCTTTTTGATCTCCACCTCCGCGGATTTCAGCATTGAATACAACTCGGGAATGGTCTTTTCCATCCCCTGCATGTTGTAGTTCATCACGAAGCTTTTGTAGCTAGGTGGGAGCGACTGAAGGATTCTGTCAATGACCGCCTCATCCGGAAGATTAACTTCCAGCTGAGTCAAGCGGTTGTGCAACCCAGACATCTTGAGTATGTGTTCACTGACAGAGCTATTTTCCTCCATTTTGCAGCTAAAGAACTTGTCGGAGACTTCATATCTCTCGACCCGGGCATGAGCTTGGAAAATCAATTTCAGCTCCTCGAACATCTCATATGGTCCGTGCTTCTCAAAACGCTTTTGGAGCCCCGGTTCTAAGCTGTAAAGCATGCCGCACTGAACGATGGAGTAATCATCAGTGCGTGACTGATGGGCGTTCATAACGTCCTGGTTTTCTGGGAATGGTGCATCACCTAGCGGTGCATCTAGGACATAATATTTCTTGGCTGCTATGAGGATGATCCTCAAGTTCCGGACCCAGTCCGAGTAGTTGCTGCCATCATCTTTCAGCTTAGTTTTCTCTAGGAACGCGTTGAAGTTGAGGCTGACATTACCGTGGGCCATTTGATCTACAAGACATATTGTAAAGATTTAGACTAAGTTCATGATAATTAAGTTCATCTAATCAAATTAATGAATGAACTCCCACTCAGATTAGACATCCCTCTAGTCATCTAAGTGTTACATGATCCGAGTCGACTAGGCCGTGTCCGATCATCACGTGAGACGGACTAGTCATCATCGGTGAACATCTCCATGTTGATCGTATCTTCTATACGACTCATGTTCGACCTTTCGGTCTCCGTGTTCCGAGGCCATGTCTGTACATGCTAGGCTCATCAAGTTAACCCTAAGTGTTTTGCATGTGTAAAACTGTCTTACACCCGTTGTATGTGAACGTATGGATCTATCACACCCGATCATCACGTGGTGCTTCGAAACGACGAACTTTAGCAACGGTGCACAGTTAGGGGAGAACACTTCTTGAAATTTTGTAAGGGATCATCTTATTTACTACCGTCGTTCTAAGTAAACAAGATGTATAAACATAATAAACATCACATGCAATTATATAGAAGTGACATGATATGGCCATCATCATATAGCTCCTTTGATCTCCATCTTGGGGCTCCATGATCATCTTGTCACCGGCACGACACCATGATCTCCATCATCGTGTCTCCATGGAGTTGCTTGCCAACCATTACTACTACTACTATGGCTAACACGTTTAGCAATAAAGTAAAGTAATTTACATGGTGACACGCAGGTCATAAAAGAATAATGACAACTCCTATGGCTCCTGCCGGTTGTCATACTCATCGACATGCAAGTCGTGATTCCTATTACAATAACAAGATCATCTCATACATCACATGATTCATCACAACTTCTGGCCATATCACATCACAAAGCACTTGCTGCAAAAACAAGTTAGACGTCCTCTAATGTTGTTGCAAGTTTTTTTTACGTGGCTGTTATAGGTTGCTAGCAAGAACGTTTCTTACCTACGTTAAAACCACAACGTGAATTTGTCAATCTCTATTTACCCTTCATAAGGACCCTGTTCATCGAATCCGATCCAACTAAAGTGGGAGAGACAGACACCCGCCAGCCACCTTATGCAACTAGTGCATGTTAGTCGGTGGAACCGGTCTCATGTAAGCGTACGTGTAAGGTTGGTCCGGGCCGCTTCATCCCACAATACCGCTGAACCAAGATAGGACTAGTAACAGCAAGAAGAATTGACAATTCGACGCCCACAACTACTTTGTGTTCTACTCGTGCAATAGAGAACTACGCATAGACCTAGCTCATGATGCCACTGTTGGAGAACGTTGCAGAAAATTAAAATTTTCCTACGGTTTCACCAAGATCCATCTATGAGTTCATCTAAGCAACGAGTCATGGGAGAGAGATTGCATCTACATACCACTTGCAGATTGCGTGCGGAAGCGTTCAAGGGGATGGTGATGACGTAGTCGTACTCGTCGTGATTCGGATCACCGATGACCAAGTGCCGACCGGACAGCACCTCCGCGTTCAACACACGTACGGGACGATCGACGTCTCCTACTTCTTGATCCAGCAAGGGAAGGAGAGGTTGAGGAAGAAGACTCCAACGGTAGCACGACGGCGTGGTGAGGTTGGTGCAACAGAACTCCGACAGGGCTTCGCCAAGCACGTACGGAGGAGGAGAGGTGTTGGGGAGGGGAGGGGCTGCGCCTTCAGTTGTGTATGCAGCCCTCCCCTCACCCCTCTATTTATAGGGGAAGGGGCAAGGGGGGCCGGCCCCCTCTAGATGGATCTAGAGGGGGGGGGCGGCGGCCAAGGGGAGGGGGCTTGCCCCCCAAGCAAGGGGGGCGCCCCCTTTAGGGTTCCCCCAAACCCTAGGGCGCATGGGCCCTTGGGGGGAGGCGCACCAGCCCACTTTGGGCTGGTTCCCTTCCCCTTTATAGCCCATGAGCCCCTCCGGGAGAGGTGGCCCCTCCCGGTGGACCCCCGAGGCCCCTCCGGTGGCCCCGGTACAATACCGATATGCCCCCGAACTATTCCGGTGTCCGTATGACAACTTCCCATATATAAATCTTTACCTCCGGATCACTCCGAAACTCCTCGTGACGTCCGGGATCTCATCCGGGACTCCGAACAACATTCGGTAATCACATACAAGTCTTCCTAATAACCCTGGCGTCACCGAACCTTAAGTGTGTAGACCCTACGGGTTCGGGAGACATGCAGACATGACCAAGACGACTCTCGGGCAATAACCAACAGCGGGATCTGGATACCCATGTTGGCTCCCACATGTTCCTCGATGATGTCATCGGATGAACCACGATGTCGAGGGTTCAAGCAACCCCGTAAACTATTCCCTTTGTCAATCGGTAAGTTACTTGCCCGAGACTCGATCGTCGGTATCCCAATACCTCGTTTAGTCCCGTTACCGGCAAGTCACTTTACTCGTACCATAATGCATGATCCCGTGGCCAAACACTTGGTCACTTGGAGCTCATTATGATGATGCATTACCGAGTGGGCCCGGTGATACCTCTCCGTCATGCGGAGTGACAAATCCCAGTCTTGATCCGTGTCAACCCAACAGATACTTTCGGAGATACCTGTAGTGCACCTTTATAGTCACCCAGTTACGTTGTGATGTTTGGTACACCCAAAGCACTCCTACAGTATCCGGGAGTTACACGATCTCATGGTCTAAGGAAAAGATACTCGACATTGGAAAGCTCTAGCAAAACGAACTACACGATCTTGTGCTATGCTTAGGATTGGGTCTTGTCCATCACATCATTCTCCTAATGATGTGATCTCGTTATCAATGACATCCCCATGTCCATAGTCAGGAAACCATGACTATCTATTGATCAACAAGCTAGTCAACTAGAGGCTTACTAGGGACATATTGGTGTCTAGTATTCACACATGTATTATGATTTCCGGATAACACAATTATAGCATGAACAAAGACAATTACCATGAACAAGGAAATATAATAATAATACTTTCATTATTGCCTCTAGGGCATATTTCCAACACATACGTTGTTCCCTTTGTCATCGGTATGTTACTTGCCCGAGATTCGATCGTCGGTATCCAATACCTAGTTCAATCTCGTTACCGGCAAGTCTCTTTACTCGTTCCCTAATACATCATCCCGCAACCAACTCATTGGTTGCAATGCTTGCAAGGCTTATGTGATGTGTATTACCGAGAAGGCCCTGAGATACCTCTCCGACATTCGGAGTGACAAATCCTAATCTCGAAATACGCCAACCCAACAAATACTTTCGGAGACACCTGTAGAGCACCTTTATAATCACCCAGTTACGTTGTGACGTTTGGTAGCACACAAAGTGTTCCTACGGTAAACGGGAGTTGCATAATCTCATAGTCAAAGGAACATGTATAAGTCATGAACAAAAGCAATAGCAACATACTAAACGATCGGGTGCTAAGCTATTGGAATGGGTAATGTCAATCAGATCATTCAACTAATGATGTGACCTTGTTAATCAAATGACAACTCCTTTGTCTATGGTTAGGAAACTTAACCATCTTTGATTAACAAGCTAGTCAAGTAGAGGCATACTAGTGACACTCTGTTTGTCTATATATCCACACATGTATTATGTTTCCGGTTAATACAAATTCTAGTATGAATAATAAACATTTATCATGATATGTAAGGAAATAAATAATAACTTTATTATTGCCTCTAGGGCATATTTCCTTCATTAGACTCACTGCATGTCGCCTTAGTGGGTCGTCCTTCTAGCCGTGTCTTATTGGGTGCATCTGCATAGATCCAGTCCCCAAACTTGAGAGACTTCTCATCATGGATACCAAGGCCACAATATTTGTGCTCATAACCGATGAGGCCACAATACTTACAAAACCTAGCAAGTTTTTCATATCGAACCAGATATACCTGGCGCTCCTTAGCCCTAACAATACTGACGTACTTTGTGAGGGCTTGTCAGATATCATGTTTCACCCTAACCCTAACATAGTCACCTCGGGTGTTCCCGTTCAAACGCATCTCCATAATTTCTCCTGCATCTTTCAACAACTTCTCCACAATATTTTGCTTACAGTATGGGTCTGGTAGCTTGTGAATCTGCAGCCAAATTGGAATATGAAAGAACTCCACCTCCTCAGCCTTACTGAAGCCGTCGTACGGGCACAAAAGCACAACCATGTTGCAGAACAGCCAAGGTCCCTGCATCATGATGCGTTCCCAATCCCCCAGGCAAGATGCTTGGACGACAAACGATTAGGGCCAACCGGCTGAAATCTCACGTTCTGCGCGGGGTTCCATGCAGCCCTCATATCCTTGTAGAAGGCAGACGGGCTGAAGTTCTTGCTTGTATGGACCCTGGCTAGGGCAAGCCAGCGGACATTTTCTTGAATCGCAGGGTCATCCTCATTGATCTCCACATCAACAAAGTCATCATCGTTCAGATCCAATTGTTCGAGGAAGTCACCCAGATCCGATCGTGCAGCCGCGGCGGCGCCGCCGCCATCCGTAGCGGAGTGGGCATCGGAGAGAGTCGCCAACACCGGTTCCTGTCTCGTCGCAGGCACAACAGGGACAAGGTTGGCGCGGGCAGATATATCTCGGGGACGATCGGGGGGAAAGTATGCGGGCAAGACTCAGAGGCGATCGTGCTCGCCTAAGAGGAGAGAAACCCTAGCCGACAGGCATAGGGGAGAAGTCCCTCTCTGTCGCTTATTGGTAGTTTTAATTGCATGCCATGATCGTCACCTTCTTCAAACATGTCACTTGCCATTCTTAATGTTCTTGCTAGCATATAATCTCTAGCTAGCAAATTTCAGGGCCTTTTACGATGTGGTGATGTATTGTCTTCCATGGCATCCTGTTTTTGACCTCATCTTCTACTTCCCCCGTTCCTAAATATAAGTCTTTTTAGAGATTTTAATGTGGACTATATATGAATGTATATAGACATATTTTAGAATGTAGTTGTGACACCCCAAAATTTTTGGCCTTGTTTTATTAATTAAATTTTTGCCAGGACTTAAAAACTTTATTTTCTGAGCTCCCTTTTTATCCTTAACCTTGTCTTTATGGAGTTTTTCTCCTAAGTGTGAACTTTTCAAATATGTTATTGGACTTGTTTAACCTCTCAAGAAAAACTTTACTTTTATCAGTGCAACTAATTGCATAATTAAGTTGCTTGATCTTTACTTTCTTGAAAATGGTTTTTCAAGGTTAAATGGCCATATTTGAACTACAACCATTTGATAAATTCACTTAAAATTCCCATCAAAATTTGGAGATGTCATGTGATGTTATTAAATAACTTTTATGCAAAAAGATCTTTTATTATTGAAATATTTTGAGCTCTACACCCGTTTTTCTTCTCTGGTCCAGTGGGCATTTTTGCACTACAACCCATTTAAATATTTTCTTTTAGCCTCTACCAAAATTATGGGATGTTAGTGATACCATATGATTCAACTTTATGCAAAAAACCAGTGATGTTATTTGCAAATTTTGAGTGAATCAGCATCATCTTCATTCTGGACCAGACTGGTGTTTTCTACTGCAACCCTATTATTTCTTGCTCCAGTGATCTTGTGTTTTCTCATGCTCATAGTCCTCCCTACCAAACCCCTAAGTCCAGGAGCATGCACCCTTTGGAGCAATTTTGGTTCATGAAATGATGCCATATATTTCCTGTCCAGAATTGTAATTCTGCAAAATTTGCACTAGCAAGTTTCTCCTTTTGCCAAACTAACCTCACCACCCTCTTGTGCATCCAAGGAGACACTGATCTGGAGATTTTTACCACTCCAAGACTTGCCTAAGTGCCCTTGGCATTGTTTCAAACACCTTATGGGCATGATCAGATTTGGCATAAGTTTTTGTTTACACTGTGATCTTGCTTCCCTTGCCTAGCTACCTTGTCCAATGGACTCCCCACTACCCCTAGCTTAGGCCTGCTAAACCCCTGCTCCAACCGAGCCACCTAGCTTGCCCTGGCATTTCGCCGAGCAGCTGGTGAGCGTGCTCTGGACGCGCCCAGAGCGCGCCTATTGCAGCCGCGTGCAACCGAGCCGCCGCGTCGCAACCCCCTGCCTTGGCCCGCACGGGAGAACCTCGCCACGCACCCCACGCCTCGCCACAACACGCCAACCGCCCTGGCACCCTACAGCTCCACCGCCAGAGCCCTTTTGGCGGCACGCCGGCGTCGGCCGACAGCCTCTGCCACGGGCAGCGCCACCCAAGCCCCTCCCGCTCGCCACCTGGCCCCTGGAATAGCGCAAGCTCATCCACAAGGGGGTCGCCTAGCGCTCGTCGCCGCCACGACGCCCCTAGCTACAGAATGGCGGTCGCCGGAGAGCTTATCCACGGCCGCCGCGGAACCGCCTTGCCACGCCTATTTAAGGAGTCCCCGAGCCCGTTCCCGCTCGCAGGCGACCTCAGTCCACCCCTATGGCGTTCCCCTAGCCCGCATTCGACCCAGGGAGGTCTTCTTCCCCGTCTCCGGCAACTCCGACCACCGCCACTGCCCCTGCTGTTCCGGCGCCACCAGGACCTCCCCCTCTCCACTCTCTCCACCAGAAGCCTCCTCATCCTTCCGCGAACCTTTCCCCCTGCTCAATTTTGATCGGGAGCCACCGCAGCCCTAATGGCACTTTGCTCCCGAGGCCACCTCCGCCGAGAAGCTCGCCGCCGGCAGCTCCCTCCGCCCCCACCTGCCAGGCGACCACCGGAAGGACCGCCCCGGAGTAGCTGATCCATCCCCGCCCTCGGAGCCCCGCGAGGAGTCGCCAGTCGCCGGCGACGATCGCCGGAGCTCCGCCTCCGCTCGGGACAGAGGAAAGAGAGGGAGAAGACTAGTCAAACCTGACTAGTGGGCCCCCTGGACCCACTGTCAGTGACTCACCGCGCCGTCCACGTGTTTAAGTGAAGGCGTAATCTTCCCCAGTACGTCTCCCCGCTCCGAAAGCGTATTTCCCCCTGAAACGTTTTCTTTTCTGATTTGTTTTTAAAACAGATTTTGACCAGATCTTTGACTGCCTATAACTTTTTAAATATAACTCCAAATGAGTTGATTCTTTTTCCTACCTTCCTCAAATTTGATCTAGTTTATTTTAAGATTTATTTGAAAATTTTCCAAAACAACTTTTTGTACTGTTTTGAAATGTGTGTTAATTCAAATATTTTCAAAATAGGATTTTGGAGAGAGGGAAGAAGCTTTCAAAGATTTTGGAGAGCACCTCACCCCTACACAACTTCAAGGCAAGCATCTTGAACCCTGGCCTAATCATTTTGATGTGTTGGTTGACACATTTATAACACCACCCCATTTCGATGGAAGTGATATTTCATGTGACATGATCTTTTGCATGGAAGCATATCAACGTTTTCCTTGCTATTGGTAATGAATATGATTGGGATGGTAATCATCCTCATGTGCCTTGCATGCATATCGGAAAGGAATCCGGGAAAAGCCTCGGCCTTGGGTAGGCGTAAGCTTGTCGCCGGTCCCCGTCAGGACGGTTATTTCTGATATGGCATGGTAAGGTATATTGAGTGGTGATTTTGTTGGTTGATATATATTTGATGTACATGTCATGCAGGGAACTTATGATCCTCCTGAGTCGACCGCAGATCGAGTCTTGTTCTAGTAACCCCCATACTTGCCTCGTACTACCACTCGTCCCTGCCGCAGGTAGGGTACGGTTCAGTAAGTTGTTAACCCCTTTCCAGCACACACCGTACAGAGAGGCCATGGTGGAAGATATCGGTTGTAGCCGGTAGGCATGCCACCTGGTCAGGGGGCATGGGTGTTTCCGGTTGGGACCGAGAGGGGAGGCCACCCCTTAGAGCGCGCGATATAAATTTGATCCCATGCTACGCGAGGTTGTAGCCTCCCCACTTAGAGTTTTGCTTGACAAGTGTCGTGGGTGATTCCAGACACCGATGAGTTAAGCTGGTGTGTGCAAGTTAGGCGTGTTTTCAACTAAAAGGCCGTAGACGGAATTAGTCCCGATGGATTAAAGGAAATCCGTTACTCGTGGGTAAAGAGTACACCCTCTGCAGAGATTAAACCTATTCGAATAGCCGTGTCCATGGTTAAGGACTACAGTCTGGGATGGGTCAAGCGTCGGTCTTAGTGTCGGTCTTCGGAGGTGAAATTGTTAAACCAGAACGGGAATTACTACTTGTGACTTGTGATGATTATGATTATTACTTTTTTGACTAACCCGTGATATCATTGTTATCATCGAATATCTCTGGGATGGTTCTACCTCTGGGATATTCACTATGATTATTTCTTTTAAAGCCCTTTCTGTGGTGTCGCTCAGACGCCCGGCTGTGGCATTATTATTCCGCATTTTCCGTTCGAGAAGTCTTTCAGACACTCGTTTGGCACCAGTATCTATTATTCCGCATTTTCCGCTTGAGGAGTCATTCAGACCCTCGCTTGGCACCCAGAATTTATTTCCTCTATGTGGCCAATGCATAAATTTCCGGTTGTACATGAATAACCTGTTTGCATGCATCAAGATATTTATTTATGACTCACTAAGTGAGTATATGGACATTGCAAAGCATGAGCATCAACGGTTATATTATATCTGTGTTCTTAATGTTTGCGAGTACATTCAAAGTACTCACTGGCTTGTCCCTGGCTATTGTCTTGGCCAGATTGCTTGCTTGGAGAGGAGCGTTGCGACGACCGCCTCGGAACCTGAGCAATGGTGGTAGCAGACTCGTAAAGATAGGAGTTAGCCTGGTCAGCTGTTCCCGTGGGAAATGGAGTCCCATAGCCGTGGTGATCCACAAACCGCTTCCGCCCTCAACCACTAGAAACCATTTGTTGTACTCATAGGCCATAATGGTCTTGTACTTCATATTGTGTACCTTTGCTTGGTATTTCTGTAACAAGTTGGTGCCTCATCAGCTAACAGTAATCCTGGGGCTGATGAGCTCGACGGCCATTTTCTGGAATTTAATGTCTGGAAAACCGGTCGCGACAGACTTGGTATCAGAGCCAGGCTGACCATTGGCTAATCCTATCCTAGCCAGGTCAATAAACTTAGGCATGCCAAACCACCGAGCCTTAACCAAACCCGCAGCCAAGCTCCTCCTACAAGATAGCCCCACAGTGACCCGACACCTTTTGCAGTCGGTGCCCAACCTACCAGCCTAGCCGTCGATCACGCGCCAGTGACCGCCCCCCTAAATAGTCCTTTCTCGCAAGCGTGCGAAGGAAGACTCCGACCCCTTTTTTCTATAAAAAGGGCACGCTAGTCTCAACCCAGCATAGCCCGGCCGCTATCCTAACCCAAGCCACAATGCCTGGTCCTATTGTGCACCATGAGACCACAGCGACCAACCTTGGAGGTTTTGTGACAATACTCGCAAACCTCACCCGTCGTGCCTATGCATTAGAAGAACCCCCAGAATATGTTGTGTACCAAGGGCCCGTAAGCGGTGAAAGCCGTCAATTCTGGGCCACTGTACACATCTACGGTAGGGGTCTCGCACCCGAACGCCCCTACAGGTTCACCGGAAGGACCACTTCCTTTGAGCCACAAGCCATCCAGCTAGCTGCTCGAGAAGCTATAGTTCATCTCCGACACTTGTCGCCAAGAGTTGACTGTCGCTCGTTCCACTACTACCCCAGGCGTGAAGGGTATGGTAGACCACCCCAAGTGGCCAACGGAGATCATGAGACAGATCCTGCATTGTTGCACCTGGTGCGCTATGTAAGTGCACTGGAAGAACTGTGCGAGCAGGTCACAATTGATCTCATCGCAGCTCGTGGAGAGCTGGTTCGTCGAGCCCCGGCAAGAGGAGAGGACGAGCCCAACGCCGACAGCCCAGTCGTACTGTTTGGACAACCGATCGAGCCCCTGAGGTCTACCCCAGCCATCGGCCAAGGTGTTGCGATAACCCCAGAAGTGCTACGTCGCATTTTGGGAACACACTCCAACGGAGTTGTGGCCACCAATCCCCGAGATGGCCACCATCGCTACCCCGAGCCTGCAGCCCCTCAACCCACTCCAGTCAATTCCGACGGCGAGACCCGTGTAGAAGCCTCGACATCCACAAGGCACGCCCGCATGGCTGTAAACGAAGTAGACTAAGTAACCCGAGCTGTATCGAGTCCCAGTGTATCCTCGCTATGTAATCTTGTGGCCTGGTGTTTAAACGCTGCTTGTCGTCATGCCTCTGCTTTAATGTTAACCTTGGCTAAACGCCCAGTGCACGGTGTGAGATTGCTACCTCCTGGCGCAGCTACCAAAAACCTTCCCGACAACCCCCCCATAGTAACATGTCACCTCGGTGGAATAAGTGTATCTAAGGCATTGACTTCGAATCCCGGATCAGAGCTGGAAATTTCATTACCCTTCACCACGGTAAAAATGATCCAGCTCCAGTGCTATAAGAGGGCCACCGCGTGACCTTGCCAAGCACCTCTCACCTTGTGCATCACCCTCGCAACCATTTTCTTGCCATGCCGAACCCCAGCATTTACCTGAGAACCCCAGATGCAACCCCGGGTAGTTTTGTTAAGATATTGTGGGATTTTACCTGCAGTACCATGGGCGCTACCCAGCCACCCCAGTACGAGCTGTTCAAATCAAGGATCACCTCTTCCACCTCGAGATACTGGGCAGCAGTGCACATCCCTCCCGTAAACTCAGCCCAAGACCCAACAGAGGTTTCCTTCGTGGGGAAATCTATGCCAACCCCACAGATGGCCGTGGAAGCTGCGGCTTGCGAAGCACTTGCTCGCCTTCGATTCGCGGTACCCTATGCCAGCGAGCGTGGGTATTATTACTTCCCGAGCCGTGCAGCGCCCGGAGGAGTAACATCTTTTCCCGGTGTGCGAATCGAAAGAGACCCCGTCCTGGCCAACCTTGTCCAGTATGTCATCGCTCAAGAGAGTTTGATCCAACGCGTGATGGGTTATCTCCAGAGCCTCGCAGACTTAAATCCTCAGATCGCCATCGGCAGATCACTGAAGCCCGACCAGGAGAGACACGTGCATCGACTAGTCAATCCGCTTTCTCCGATAGAGGAAGAATGTGTCTCAGTACCAGAAACATTTTCTCGGGACCCCATCCAGTTACCGTTTGCATTATAAACGTCGCTGCTACGTTATTTATTGCAACCTTTATTTGCATGTTGTAACTTGTCCGTGGAGCTTAGTGTGTGCTTTAAGTGTGTTATTGTTATTAATTTCGATTAATATGAGTGATTCTGTTGCATTACTGTTTTCTTCCGCGAATAATCCTGGAGTGAGACATCCTTTTCTGAGTCGATACTTCGGCACTTTCTCACGACGTGGATTATTTTATTTCACGCAAGCACAACGACAACAGCTGACCCACAACCGCAAACACTCGGACACACACACGTACACCGTTTACAAAACTTTGCAACCGTGTTGCAGTTGGCTAACCCCTCTCCTAACCACGGTTAGCACCCGGCATCCCACCTACTCCTCGTGATCACCACCGGCGTGGAAAGCCAGCACCCGAGCAGCAGCATCGCGACGATCATCGAGGATCATCGCACACAGGAGCACAGAAAGCCCCAGCAGTGTCGCCAGCCCTCCGCATATCAAGATCGCGTACCAGTCCGGCATCGCCTCCGCCATTAGAGCCTCGCCCAAGCTTCTGTAAGCAGTAATGGAGGAGGAAGTAAGGGGGAGAAGCACGGCCAGAGGTGAGGAGAAGAGAAACACCTCGGTCGTTTTATAGCTCGAGCTCGGTGCACGGTGGGCGAAGTCCACCAACGCCACTCGTTGCCCGATCGCCGGTGTTCGGAGTCGAATCCGCGAGCAGTGCCGACAGCGCGCTGGCCCGCGAGGTGAGTGCACGCTGCTCCGGCAGCTAGCACGCCGCGCACTACCGCGGTACGGCCTAGATGCCCTACGCGCTAGGCATCACCGGTGGAGAAAGAGCGGGAGAGCACGCAGGAGGCGAGGAAGAAGAAGAGCCAGAGGGAGAAGAAGAGGCTGACTGTGGACCCCGGGTCCACCTGTCGGCCAGAGAGAGCACTGTGCCCCCGGGTACGACCAGCATATGTTTAAATTTAGACTTTGTTCTAAATTTATACCCAGCGTATAAGCCTCACGTTTTTGTCTCAGACCGTAGATCTTTCTCCGCACAGCACCAGTATTTCACACTGTGGTCTTCATCACTTATTGCCCTATTACTGTAGCCACATTTTCATGGCATGCAAAAAAATTTCTTATGCGACTTTTAACAAATCTCGAGGACGAGATTTTTCTTAAGGGGGTTAGTATTGTGACACCCCAAAATTTTTGGCCTTGTTTTATTAATTAAATTTTTGCCAGGACTTAAAAACTTTATTTTCTGAGCTCCCTTTTTATCCTTAACCTTGTCTTTATGGAGTTTTTCTCCTAAGTGTGAACTTTTCAAATATGTTATTGGACTTGTTTAACCTCTCAAGAAAAACTTTACTTTTATCAGTGCAACTAATTGCATAATTAAGTTGCTTGATCTTTACTTTCTTGAAAATGGTTTTTCAAGGTTAAATGGCCATATTTGAACTACAACCATTTGATAAATTCACTTAAAATTCCCATCAAAATTTGGAGATGTCATGTGATGTTATTAAATAACTTTTATGCAAAAAGATCTTTTATTATTGAAATATTTTGAGCTCTACACCCGTTTTTCTTCTCTGGTCCAGTGGGCATTTTTGCACTACAACCCATTTAAATATTTTCTTTTAGCCTCTACCAAAATTATGGGATGTTAGTGATACCATATGATTCAACTTTATGCAAAAAACCAGTGATGTTATTTGCAAATTTTGAGTGAATCAGCATCATCTTCATTCTGGACCAGACTGGTGTTTTCTACTGCAACCCTATTATTTCTTGCTCCAGTGATCTTGTGTTTTCTCATGCTCATAGTCCTCCCTACCAAAGCCCTAAGTCCAGGAGCATGCACCCTTTGGAGCAATTTTGGTTCATGAAATGATGCCATATATTTCCTGTCCAGAATTGTAATTCTGCAAAATTTGCACTAGCAAGTTTCTCCTTTTGCCAAACTAACCTCACCACCCTCTTGTGCATCCAAGGAGACACTGATCTGGAGATTTTGACCACTCCAAGACTTGCCTAAGTGCCCTTGGCATTGTTTCAAACACCTTATGGGCATGATCAGATTTGGCATAAGTTTTTGTTTACACTGTGATCTTGCTTCCCTTGCCTAGCTACCTTGTCCAATGGACTCCCCACTACCCCTAGCTTAGGCCTGCTAAACCCCTGCTCCAACCGAGCCACCTAGCTTGCCCTGGCATTTCGCCGAGCAGCTGGTGAGCGTGCTCTGGACGCGCCCAGAGCGCGCCTATTGCAGCCGCGTGCAACCGAGCCGCCGCGTCGCAACCCCCTGCCTTGGCCCGCACGGGAGAACCTCGCCACGCACCCCACGCCTCGCCACAACACGCCAACCGCCCTGGCACCCTACAGCTCCACCGCCAGAGCCCTTTTGGCGGCACGCCGGCGTCGGCCGACAGCCTCTGCCACGGGCAGCGCCACCCAAGCCCCTCCCGCTCGCCACCTGGCCCCTGGAACAGCGCAAGCTCATCCACAAGGGTGTCGCCTAGCGCTCGTCGCCGCCACGACGCCCCTAGCTACAGAATGGCGGTCGCCGGAGAGCTTATCCACGGCCGCCGCGGAACCGCCTTGCCACGCCTATTTAAGGAGTCCCCGAGCCCGTTCCCGCTCGCAGGCGACCTCAGTCCACCCCTATGGCGTTCCCCTAGCCCGCATTCGACCCAGGGAGGTCTTCTTCCCCGTCTCCGGCAACTCCGACCACCGCCACTGCCCCTGCCGTTCCGGCGCCACCAGGACCTCCCCCTCTCCACTCTCTCCACCAGAAGCCTCCTCATCCTTCCGCGAACCTTTCCCCCTGCTCAATTTTGATCGGGAGCCACCGCAGCCCCAATGGCACTTTGCTCCCGAGGCCACCTCCGCCGAGAAGCTCGCCGCCGGCAGCTCCCTCCGCCCCCACCTGCCAGGCGACCACCGGAAGGACCGCCCCGGAGTAGCGGATCCATCCCCGCCCTCGGAGCCCCGCGAGGAGCCGCCAGTCGCCGGCGACGATCGCCGAAGCTCCGCCTCCGCTCGGGACAGAGGAAAGAGAGGGAGAAGACTAGTCAAACCTGACTAGTGGGCCCCCTGGACCCACTGTCAGTGACTCACCGCGCCGTCCACGTGTTTAAGTGAAGGCGTAATCTTCCCCAGTACGTCTCCCCGCTCCGAAAGCGTATTTCCCCCTGAAACGTTTTCTTTTCTGATTTGTTTTTAAAACAGATTTTGACCAGATCTTTGACTGCCTATAACTTTTTAAATATAACTCCAAATGAGTTGATTCTTTTTCCTACCTTCCTCAAATTTGATCTAGTTTATTTTAAGATTTATTTGAAAATTTTCCAAAACAACTTTTTGTACTGTTTTGAAATGTGTGTTAATTTAAATATTTTTAAAATAGGATTTTGGAGAGAGGGAAGAAGCTTTCAAAGATTTTGGAGAGCACCTCACCCCTCCACAACTTCAAGGCAAGCATCTTGAACCCTGGCCTAATCATTTTGATGTGTTGGTTGACACATTTATAACACCACCCCATTTCGATGGAAGTGATATTTCATGTGACATGATCTTTTGCATGGAAGCATATCAACGTTTTCCTTGCTATTGGTAATGAATATGATTGGGATGGTAATCATCCTCATGTGCCTTGCATGCATATCGGAAAGGAATCCGGGAAAAGCCTCGGCCTTGGGTAGGCGTAAGCTTGTCGCCGGTCCCCGTCAGGACGGTTATTTCCGATATGGCATGGTAAGGTATATTGAGTGGTGATTTTGTTGGTTGATATATATTTGATGTACATGTCATGCAGGGAACTTATGATCCTCCTGAGTCGACCGCAGATCGAGTCTTGTTCCAGTAACCCCCATACTTGCCTCGTACTACCACTCGTCCCTGCCGCAGGTAGGGTACGGTTCAGTAAGTTGTTAACCCCTTTCCAGCACACACCGTACAGAGAGGCCGTGGTGGAAGATATCGGTTGTAGCCGGTAGGCATGCCACCTGGTCAGGGGGCATGGGTGTTTCCGGTTGGGACCGAGAGGGGAGGCCACCCCTTAGAGCGCGCGATATAAATTTGATCCCATGCTACGCGAGGTTGTAGCCTCCCCACTTAGAGTTTTGCTTGACAAGTGTCGTGGGTGATTCCAGACACCGATGAGTTAAGCTGGTGTGTGCAAGTTAGGCGTGTTTTCAACTAAAAGGCCGTAGACGGAATTAGTCCCGATGGATTAAAGGAAATCCGTTACTCGTGGGTAAAGAGTACACCCTCTGCAGAGATTAAACCTATTCGAATAGCCGTGTCCATGGTTAAGGACTACAGTCTGGGATGGGTCAAGCGTCGGTCTTAGTGTCGGTCTTCGGAGGTGAAATTGTTAAACCAGAACGGGAATTACTACTTGTGACTTGTGATGATTATGATTATTACTTTTTTTGACTAACCCGTGATATCATTGTTATCATCGAATATCTCTGGGATGGTTCTACCTCCGGGATATTCACTATGATTATTTCTTTTAAAGCCCTTTCTGTGGTGTCGCTCAGACGCCCGGCTGTGGCATTATTATTCCGCATTTTCCGTTCGAGAAGTCTTTCAGACACTCGTTTGGCACCAGTATCTATTATTCCGCATTTTCCGCTCGAGGAGTCATTCAGACCCTCGCTTGGCACCCAGAATTTATTTCCTCTATGTGGCCAATGCATAAATTTCCGGTTGTACATGAATAACCTGTTTGCATGCATCAAGATATTTATTTATGACTCACTAAGTGAGTATATGGACATTGCAAAGCATGAGCATCAACGGTTATATTATATCTGTGTTCTTAATGTTTGCGAGTACATTCAAAGTACTCACTGGCTTGTCCCTGGCTATTGTCTTGGCCAGATTGCTTGCTTGGAGAGGAGCGTTGCGACGACCGCCTCGGAACCTGAGCAACGGTGGTAGCAGACTCGTAAAGATAGGAGTTAGCCTGGTCAGCTGTTCCCGTGGGAAATGGAGTCCCATAGCCGTGGTGATCCACAAACCGCTTCCGCCCTCAACCACTAGAAACCATTTGTTGTACTCATAGGCCATAATGGTCTTGTACTTCATATTGTGTACCTTTGCTTGGTATTTCTGTAACAAGTTGGTGCCTCATCAGCTAACAGTAATCCTGGGGCTGATGAGCTCGACGGCCATTTTCTGGAATTTAATGTCTGGAAAACCGGTCGCGACAGTAGTTTAATCATTGATCAATGTTAGACTCCATTTAAAAAAGAATGTTAGACTAAAAAAAGTCATTGATCAATGCGCCTTCTTACGCCCATGGTGGCTGAACCTATAATTTCGAGCTAATTGATGCCTCCTCGTCTACCTGGCGAGAGGAGTTGGCAAAGAGATTGTGACGATCGCAAACCTCTTTTTACCGATGTACCGGTGGTCCTCCCGCCAATAGGATGCTGCCAACTCAAAAGTAGTATTTCTGTATTTCACTCTTTCCTTCATTTAAGGCACCGTATTTAATCTGATGGGCCCACCCACGTGACATCAGCCCAGTCACACCCACGTGACTTCAGCCTTGTCCCAGGCTTTCCAGGTACGATCGAGGCATATCTCTCACTTCCCAAGTCCAGATAAAGAACATGTCATTTTTCAAGCGATCAAGTTTTCTCACTTTAAACTTATTTGAATTTTTTTGTAAAGTAGATATGAATTTGAAAAAATAGAACATTTCAATTAATTTCAAAATCTAATTTCAGCTCGTTTAGAAAAAAACATATTTCAATCCCTTCAAAAATATATTTCAAAAAAGAGTGAAACTTTGTATTTCAAAAGTGTTGCATAAACATTTTTATCTTTTTACAAAGTGATTTCATTTATTCCAATTCCAATTTCATTTTTCACAAGTGAATTTGATTATTCAACCATGAAAGACCTGATTTCAATTCTTCAAAAATATGATTTCAATCCTTTCAAAAACAAATATCTTTACAAAAGACCGAAACTTAACATTTCAAAAGGGTCACATGAACATTTTATATATTTTATGAAGTGACTCGTTTAGAACAAAAACATATTTCAATCCTTTCAGAAATATATTTCAAAAAAGAGTGAAACTTGGTATTTCAAAAGTGTTGCATAAACATTTTTATATTTTTACAAAGTGATTTCATTTATTCCAATTCCAATTTCATTTTTCACAAGTGAATTTGATTATTCAACCATGAAAGACCTGATTTCAATTCTTCAAAAATATGATTTCAATCCTTTCAAAAACAAATATCTTTAAAAAGACTGAAACTTAGCATTTCAAAAGGGTCACATGAACATTTTTTATATTTTATGAAGTGATTTCAGTTATATTTTATATTTTTTTCCAAAACAACTCAGCTACACATAGCTATTTTAATTCATACCTAACTGAAATATCATTTCAAATCTTTCAAAAAATATTGCAATCCTTTTAAGAAGCTTATAACACTTGCATAGGCTAAAATAGTCTAGTTACACTACATTGTAATATAAATTTCACATATCTATGTGTATCTGAGCTATGTAAGTGATGTATATTTCTGTATTTCAGTAAAGTAATTACATATATTTTCGGGGAAGTAATTTCATACATTTCAATACATATATGACTGAAATAACAAATTACATATATGACAAATAGCAGTTTCATATTTTTCAGAGATCTAATTTCATATATTTTCACAGAAATTAGTTTCACAACTTGTAACAACACATTGAAATATATTTCAGGGAAGTAATTTCATATTTCCCAATACACATCTCACTTAAATAACAAATGCCAGATAAGAGAAACAATAGTTTCATATATTTCAGAGAAGTAATTTCATATATATTCACAGAAATTAGTTTCACTACTTGCAACACCGCATTGAAATATATTCCAGGTAAGTAATTTCTCAGTACATATATCACTGAAATAACAAATGACAGATAAGAGAAATAGCTGTTTCATATTTTTCAGAGATCTAATTCCATTTTTTTTCTAGTTTCACATTGAAATCTCACAGAAATTAGTTTTGCAACTTGCAACAACACATTGAAATCCCAGTTTCACATTTTTTGCACATCTCAACTACACATAGCTATTTCAATTCAAATCTCACTGAAAATCATTCCAATCTCACTGAAAATCATTCCAAATCTCACTGAAAATCATTCAAATCTCACTTCGACATACTGAATTAATCCAGTTTCACCAGATTGAAATATACATTTCACATTGTGCCACATGCATGCTCTCTGTGACAAACATTCAAAAATCCTGAAATTGAAGTAGCAGAGGAGGCCGACGATCTGGTTGTGAAGAAACATAGAGTGTTCAAATCATGCTAAATAAATCCGAAATCATGAAATACATATAGAGAGAGGTTAGGGGAGATGGTATTCATGACTCACCAGATCCGGAGACACCAATGGCGACCACGGCTGCCCGTGGACGGGCTTCTGGTTGGCGGGATCGAGGAACCTCGTCGGATCAGCCACCACCGACGGCCAGTGGATCCGGGCCCTGCTCCTCGTCGGCCTCATGGTACCGCCGCGCCGCCGCCGGCCTTCTATGTGCCCCCCGTAGTAGGTGCCGGCAGTGGAACCCGAATCCGGTGCCGGATGTTGGTGGAGAAGGCGGATCTCGCGGCGGCCATAGCCGGGATTAACCACCGAGCCCCATGGAACGAACTGACGAGAGATGGGGCGGGGAGAAAGGAGATCGATGCGGGAAGGAGACAGCGGCGTGGGGTTGATATCCTGGCTGTCGTGGGGTCCATCACGTATTTGCAGTTGTATACAGCTTGTATCCCGGAATCTGAGGTGGAAATAAAAAACTAGTGAGGTCCACCCGCACGGATCTAGAAGCACCGAGGGATGGTGGATTGAGCACCGGTACATCCCCGCTCGGGTAAAAAAACTTATTCGTTGTGACGATGCCGCTATGCATGAGAAGGGTGGACGATTTTGGGGCATGGAGCAAGGACAACAGTGCTGTTTTCACGGTATGGCCTACCTGCAGAATGGTAGTGCATAATAAGTCGAACAAGGATGTTCCCAAAAAGAACTGAGTTGAACACGGAGAACTTGCTGGAGCAACGGGAAGGGCCATCAAAGCAGGACTTAGAAAGCAACAGCTCGACTTCCCTGTGGAAAATTCAAGTGCAAAGAAAATTCAGGATCTTGTGGCGATTGGCGCAACACTCCGTACCGACGGGCGAGCTTATTCACCATCAAAACATCTCCCTGACGCCGGTATGTCCTTTTTATGGAGCGGAGAATACTTGGACATATGCGCTGCTCGACTGTTCCAAGGCCAGAAGTGTGTGGGCTCTCTTTTCCGAGGGTTTGGTTGAAAACATGTCCCCTAATTAGGACCCAAATGCAAAGAATTGGATTTTTCTCGATGCACGATGCTGTGCCGCATGATGAGTTCATCAAGATGATGGTTACACTTTGAGATGTTTGGCATGCTAGGAGAAAGACAATTCACGAGGAGATCTTTCAAAGCCCACTCTCGGCTCACTTTTTATAACGTCATTTCTGTCTAAGCTACAAATGTTGGAGAAGCATGTCACAACGGTCACCAGAGTAGCTCCATCGAGCCCAAATCATTGGTTGGCTCCACCTGATGGTTTATCCAAAATAAACGTTGATGCAACGCTAACTACGAATGGATATATTGGTGCAGTTGGAGAGGTATGCCGAGATCACCATGGAGCTTATATGGGTGCATCTCCGATAGTCTTGGGGATTTCTGACCCAACAACTTTGAGCTGTGAGGGAAGCTTTGGTGCTGGTTAACGATCTATACATTCATCAGATCCATGTTGCATTAGATTGCTAGGCGGTCATTGACGACATCAAGCAAGTGCGGCGAATTATGACGCAATTATCCGTGAAATTTAGCTGTTGATCTTGAGATTTTACAACGTGCAACTTTGAGTTGGGTGTCTTGAATGTTGAGACTCAAAATTTAGCAAAGCATGCTTTATCTTTGGACTCCACAATATACCTGACGTGAGATTTTTTTAACTATGGCAAATCAAACATTTTTTATGACAATTTATGTTTGTCGAGGATGACAAGTTTAGTTGATATGCATGGCAAATCCGTCTTAGTTCATCTTTTTGATTAGGAAATTGTCGTTCTTGTAAACTAAGTTCGCCATCCTCGTGCCAACTAAGCTTGCCATCAAAAGCGTTAGATTTGCCATGCTTAAGAGTTTAAAGTTTGACGTCAGACTTTTAACATTACAGGGTTTTTTCGAAAAGGGGGCTCCCCGGCCTCTGCATTAGAACGATGCATACGGCCACCTTAATAAAAAGCAAATAGGTTCAACAAGGTCTTATAGTCTCGAAAAAGTAAAGAAAAGCTCACAAAGAGCCAAATAAAAAATAGTCAAAAAAGCCACAACCGGCTGGCACAAAAAAGATAGGAAAACTAATTGCCTATCCTATTACATGTTCGTCATCCAAACCGGTTGAATATATCCCGTGCTACCATCTCCCACCAGATAGATCCAATAACCAAACGCTCCCTTGCCTCCGTCGGAGTGAGTAGCGACCACATACGGATCAACGCAGTGGCTCGGAAGATAACCTGCAAAAAATGAATATTTGATGTTCTGTTAAAGACCAAATCATTTATGCAGTTCCAGACTGCCCACAATAAAGCACATACTCCTACGCGAATGTGGCTCGCTGTTTCGGACTCTATCCTGTTAAGCCACGTTCCAAATAACGTGCTTATAGAACTCGGGGAGTAATGTTAAAAGCTATGTGCACCGTCCGCCATAGTACCTTGGCCAACGGGCAATCCAAAAAGAGGTGTTTGATAGTTTCATCCCGATCACAAAAGCTACACCTAGTAGGTCCTGTCCAGTTACGCTTTGCCAGATTATCCTTAGTTAAGATGACTTGTTTATGTGCAAACCACATAAACACTTTAATTTTCAACGGAACTTTGACTTTTCAAACATATTTGGAACTAGGAATGGAGCTAGAATTGATAACATCAAGATACATTGATTTAACTGTAAACTCCCCAGTCCTAGTAAGCTTCCAGCGCAACTGATCGGGCTATTGAGACAGCTGAACCTTCATCAGTCTACTCACTAAATGGAGCCACGCTTCCCAACAATTGCCAACTAGCGTCCTTCTGAATTGAATATTAAGGGGGACGGACTGAAGTACCGTTGCAACGTAAGCATCGCGTCATTGAACAAATACTATAAAGAGACGGGTATTGAAGCGCGAGGGGTGTCTCTCCTAGCCAAGTATCCTCCCAGAATCGCGTGTTGGCGCCATTTCTGATAATAAACTTTGTCCTATTGAAAAAGGCTAATTTAACTCTCATGAGCCCTTTCCAAAAAAGGCGAGTCCGTCGGCCTCGCTGTCACCTGGGACAAAGTTTTGGAACGAAGATACTTACTACGGAGAATCTGCGCCCATGTGGCCTCAGTCTCAACAGATAACTTATACAACCACTTGCTGACAAGACATCTGTTCTTGACTTCAAGATTTTCAATGCCAAGACCCTCTTGGTATTTTGGTCGACAGAGGATATCCCATTTGGCGAGTCTGTATTTTCTTTTTAGCTCATCACTCTGCCAGAAGAAACGGGATCAATAGAAGTCCATCATTTTCCTTACTCCAACTGGAACCTCGAAAAAACACAAGAGAAACATAAGCATACTCGTGAGAACCGAATTAATAAGAATTAATCGGCCTCCGTATGACATGAGCTTGCCCTTCCAGCAACTCAGTTTCTTCTTAAATCGATCCTCGATGCACTTCCATTCTCTGTTTGTCAGCTTACGATGGTGAATTGGTATACCTAAATACATAAAAGGTAAAGTCCCCAATTCGCACCCAAACAATTGCTTATAAGCCTCTTGTTCGTCATTGGCTCTTCCAAAACAGAACAATTCGCTTTTATGAAAGTTAATCTTTAACCCGGTCAATTGTTCAAATAAGCATAACACCAGCTTCATATTTCTTGCTTTCGCCAAGTCATGCTCCATAAAGATGATCGTATCATCGGCGTACTGTAGGATAGAGACACCTCCATCCACTAGGTGAGGCACCAGGCCACCCACCTGACCAGCCTCCTTAGCCCTTCCTATTAGAATTGCCAACATATCAACTACAATGTTGAACAAAATAGGAGACATCGGGTCACCTTGTCTCAGGCCCTTATGTGTCTGGAAATAATGACCTATGTCATCATTCACTTTAATTCCAACACTCCATTTTTGTGTGAAAGATTCTACCTGGCGTCGCCAGGCTTCATCGAAACCTTTCATGCATAAGGCCTGTTGAAGGAAAGGCCATTTGACTTTATCGTACGCCTTCTCGAAATCCACCTTGAAAACCACTCCATCTAGTTTTTTCATGTGAATTTAATGGAGCGTTTCATGAAGGACCAAAACCCCTTCTAGGATGTTTCTGTCCGGCATGAAAGCTGTTTGGGAGTGCTGCACCACAGAATGCGCAATCTGCGTGCCTATTAGTCCCAATCTTGGTGAAATTTTTGAAACTAACATTAAGAAGATAGATCGGCCTGAACTGCTCAATCCTCACAGCCTCTGTTTTCTTAGGAAGCAGGGTTATCGTTCCAAAATTGAGATGAAACAACTGAAGTTGTCCAGAGAATAAATCATGGAACATCGGTAACAAATCCCCCTTAATAATATGCCAGCACTTTTTATAAAACTCCGCCGGAAATCCATCCGGCCGTGGAGCCTTATTATTTTTCATCTGTGAAATAGGTTCAAACACCTCCTTCTTCGAAAAGGGGGGGGGGTCAAAATATCATTATCATCAGCAGCAAGTTGATGAATATCCTCAATCCTAGACTCATCCAGGGATACACAATTATCCTCCGGATGCCCAAACAACTGCTTGTAGTATTCGGTTATGTGAAGTTTTAGGTTTTCTGTCCTAAAATCGTCCCTTCGTCTTGTTCAAGCTGAAAGATTCTCTTCTTTCTATGCTTGCCATTAGCGATCATGTGAAAGAATTGAGTGTTCGCGTCCCTCTGGACGACTTTCTGAACCTTAGCCCGCAACGCCCACTTCAATTCCTCCTCACGGAGAAGTTCTTTCAATCTCATCTCCGCCTCAAGTTTTGCATGAAGCTCTGTGGCTTGAAGAATTGTGGACTCGGCTTTTAGATCTAGGGACTGAATAAGTGTAAGGAGTCTTTCCTTTTCAACCTTATAAATCCCACTAAGATTCTTAGCCCATCCACGCAAGAAACTCCTCAAGTGCCTTATCTTATTCTGCCAGCGCTCAACCGCAGTCCTACCTCCTGCAACCTTAGCCCATTCCCTGGCTATCAGATCCAAGAAGCCTTCTCATTCAAACCATGACATTTCGAACGAAAAGGAGTTTTTGTTCCTCGTGTGAGTGGCCTCACCAGAATCCACCAGAAGAGGCGTGTGGTCAGAAATACCGCGCGAAAGCGCCGGGACCGTAACCAAAGGAAATTTCTGTTCCCATTCGAGGCTCGCAAGGACTCGATCTAGCTTCTCAAACGTCGGATTTGGCAAAGTATTGGCCCATGTATACTTTCTAGCCGAAAGCTCTATCTCCCGCAGATCCAACCTTTCAATAATGGTATTAAACATGAACGACCACCTGCCGTCGAAGTTAGCATTATTCTTTTCCTCCCTTCTTTTAATAATGTTGAAATCACCCCCAACCAGGATTGGTAGCTGCTCGGAACCGCAAATTCGAACAAGATCTGCCAAGAACTCTGGTTTGAGTTCGGGTTGTGCGGCACCATAAACCGCCACCAGAGCCCAATTAAACCCATTGGCCTTCGACTTAACCCGGAACTTAACTGCGAAATCTCCCATCACTACACTTCGGACTTCCAGAGAATCGCATCTAACTCCAAGTAAGATCCCAACCCGATCTTCCTCTCGGAGGCAGGCAATGCCAATCAAAATCGACACCTCCCGATAAAGTACTAAGAAACTGGGGAGAAAAATTATCTCTACCAGTTTCTGAGAGCACAATAAAATCCAACCTATGCTCGATAGACGCATCTGCAAGAAACCTTCTCTTAGCCAAGTCTTTCAGACCTCTGCTATTCCAAAAGATTCCTTTCATATTTTGTCATGAATTTTTTTAGTAGTACGGATCCTAGCACTCCTACGCACCGCCGTCGCAGGATAAATCTTCCGCTTCCACTTACGTTTAGTCTTGTTTTGATCCTCCACCCGGTCCTCACAACCGGGCTCTGTGGACCTAACGACTGCATCCTCAAGGGTATCATCCTCTTCCTCTGACTCAGGACGGGATGGTGCAAGATCTGCACAAAACTTATCGAGCACCCTGACCCCCAACGCATCTATCTCAGAATCATTCATAGGCCTGACCGCAGCTAAGTTTCGAATCATTTCTAAAGCGCGTTCCGCTTCCAAATCTAGAATATCATTTACGGAGTTAGAGATTTCACTATCATTACTACCTAGTGAAACTCCTAATTGATTTGCATTATTAATAATCTCATTATTAGAAAAATGCAGAATGGAATTAGAGGTGTTGACCGACATGCCAGTAGTGGCCTCAATGCCATGAAGCTTGGCCACCCTCATGGCGCACCGCTGTTGCATGTCATCAACCTCCGGATGATCCTGGAGACGGCAGCTCATCCGTCGCCCCTCATATACCGGATCCGGAATCCCTCCGTAAGCAATGACCTCCTCCTGAGAAGCGGCCGAAAACAGAGATGTAGAGCACCACGGCCCCGTTGTCGTCGCCCTCGAATCGTGGCCCGGGGACGCAGGTGCGCCTAAAAAGGGAAGTGTGTGGGCCTCCTGCCCGTGCTCCCTGCCACTCGGGCCCTCTGGCTAGTGGGAGTCGCGGGCGCCACCGGAGGCGCGGCCACCCTAGTCGCCAGAGAAGAAAAGGGAGTCGAGGCCACCTGCCCCGGACTCCCTCCCCTAGGCCCATCCGTCATCATCGGCTCCGTCGCCGCGAGAGGAGAAGAGGGAGCCGAGGCCACCTGCCCCGGGCCCCCTCTCCTAGGCATAGCCGTCATCAACGACTCCGTCGCCGCCAGAGGAGAAGGAGGAGCCGAGGCTACCTGCCCCGGGCCCCCTCCCCTAGGCACAGCGGCCATCGGCGGCTCCGTCGCCGTCAGAGGAGAGGAAGCAGCCGAGGCCACCTGCCCCGGACTCCCTCCCCTAGTCACGACCGACATCGTCGGCTCCGTCGCCTGAGGTGAGGCAACTATCAGAAGAGGAGAAAGAGGGGCCACCTGCCCAAACTCCTCTCCCCCTCCGTCGACCAAGGTCGTCACAGAATGAATCACCTCCGAGCCCCCGAGCACGGGACTCACAGCAGCATCAAAATCCAGCGAAGGTAGCGTGCGCTCCAACTCATCATCGGACTTCGCCCGATCACTCCAGAGTCGGGAGGGGGGGCATAAGCTGGCTCAACAGACCCAAATCTCAGGGAACTCATTGGCACCGAAGATGATGGTACCGCCCCGTCCCCGGGTGTCGGAGGAATGGGCGCCGACCTGTTGGACACCTCTCGTCCAGCCTCATCCACTAGCGCCTCCGTAGCGCCCGAGCTGTCATCTCCCTCGTGCTTGTCAACATCAGTCCCATT
The DNA here is from genome assembly GCA_032464435.1 of Aegilops umbellulata. NCBI lineage: Eukaryota > Viridiplantae > Streptophyta > Magnoliopsida > Poales > Poaceae > Aegilops > Aegilops umbellulata. The sequence continues at coordinate 8,778,398 of CP136058.1, read as the reverse complement.
GATAGCCTCAGTGAAAAGATCGACATCCTCAAACTCAATCTCAAGGTTAAAAATCTGGCCCCTATATGTCCACTTAACCACATCAGGCACAAACTCAATATCCCGAACACTCACCAGCAGTCGGGCCACTCCATGGGTCCGGGTGAAGGCCATATCTACTCTCTCAGTTTTCCCAACCAAGATTCCCAAGCTAGCAACGACTCGAGCATCCTGCATCGGCTTGGATCCCTTAATTTCATCCATACAAACATTATGACGACTTAATAAAAGCTTCACAAGAAGACCAAGCAGCCAACCAGGTTGACCCCTTAATCAGACAGAGGATCAAAAGAGTAAAGGGGGTCGCCGTACAAGACTACAAATGCTATATTTTGCTTATAGCAAGATATCCATCATGTCGCCGTACATGACCGTGAATGCTATGTCTCGGTTACAGCGAGATATCCATATGGCTCGCTCGAAGTGCGGGCACATGGATCGTCACGTTAGCTATACTACCCCTGTTGACATAGTTTGATTTGCTTTGGTTTTCTTCGGGTTTTTTTTCTTTTTTCATTGGTTTTATTTGTTTCTTTCCCGGTTTTACTGATTTTTTCTTTCTTCCCCTTTTCCTTCGTTTTTTGTTTCTTTCTTGGTTTACTTCTTTTTTTTCTTTTTCTTTTTTTGTATTGGTTTTTCCCTGGTTTTATTTTTCTTTTTCTCTTTGGTTTTCTTTTTTTTCTCTTTTTTATTTTCTTTTTTCTTTAGCACATTTACAAATTGTACATTTTTCGTATATGTCAAGAATTTTTTTAATACACAATTAAATCTCTTTTCAAATATATGTTTTTGAAGTCTACTGTTTACATGATTAACATTTTTTCCAAATAGTTGTTTTGATGTCTAACTCTTGTTGCACACATCATACATTTTTGTTATACATGTGAAATATTTTTTTGTAAAGGTTTAAAAATGAATTATTTGTATACAGGAAAAATATTTCTTTTTTCTAGACATTAAACACTTTTCAGATGCATTTTAACATTTTTTCGAAACTTATGTGAAGTGTTTAAAAAATGAATTATTTCGAAAAACCTGGACCAGGAGGTTTGGAACACTCTAGCTGGGCCGACCCATTGCGGTCGTCAAATAGGATTTGCCGGGCCAGGGTCCACGGGCAGCCCACAGGTCGAGTCAGCAGTGACGAAAACAACCGTAGTCCTGTCGACAGTACAGCTCCTCGCCGCGTCAGTCTATAAAAGAACAGAAGAGATTGAAAAAAAAAACACGGAAGCCACGCACCCTCGACACAGCCGTCTCAACCCCAAACCCAAACCGTGGAAGATGCCGAAGGGCGGCAGGCGGCGCAGGAGGGGGAATCCGGGGACGGAGACGGAAGCGAGGAAGAAGAAGAAGGCGAGACGTCTCGCAGATGATCTAAGATTGATGGTCGCGACCTTTGAGAGTGAAAAAATCCAATCTCAAGCAAAATTAGGTACCCAAAACCTCCCCTTAATTCCCCTCCTCAGCACGACATGAGTAGTAGTAGTAGTAGTAGTACTAGTATTGGTGTTTGTTTTTTCTGCATGTAATGTATGTAGATCCTGTGTACGACTACGGCGACGATGTGGTCGAGTCCTCGGCGGAGGAATCCTCTTATCCACCCAGCCCTCTGCTCCACAAACCCTACATCACCTTGGATCGCTACTCTCCTCGTTCGTGCCTGTCCAGCGACCGAAGCCTTCTTCATATCCGTGAGCCTGCAAAGGATGCGGTGCTTTTTGCCGCCAACTCTACCATCACCCTCTCGTCCTATCTTGGTACATAACTAAACATAAATATTAGTAATATTTTTCTAGGACATCGACTGCGTGTTGTGACTTTCGGTTTGCTTTAATTGCAGACGATGAGCCGCTGAATAGGTGTTCTGGTTTGTGGATTCAATGGGACGACAAGAAGAATACTGCCGTGGTTTTGACGTCTGCGCATCTCATTCGCGCAAAGGAATACGATGAGTGGAAGAATGAGTGGACGGGTGAATATCATCGCGAGGCTGAGGTGAGCTTCCTAACACTAATTCACTATTCTATGTATCTGTCATCTTTCATTCACTAGTTTTTTTTTCCTTTTCCTTTCATCTCAAAATTTAATCATTTGCAATGCCTCAATCCATAACTGTTACCATTAAATGTGTTCTCCTCAATTTTTGTAGAAGAAAAATGAACTAGCTAGTATGTATGTATGTACATACCGTACTTCCAATAATAGACTTGATTCAGTGTGGCGTTTTTTTAATAGTTCATCTCCCAAAAATGGTTTAATCAAATAAATGAAAATTCTTTCATTGTGTCATAATTTTTGCGGTCGTATTTCCAGGTCATTGTTCGCTTGCTGGACGACACAACTGCAGAAGCCAGTCTCCTCTACCTGCAGGAGCATTATGAATTTGCTCTTTATGAGGTTGTAGTGGACAAACCAGTTCAGCTGTCCACTTTTAACGACCATGTGCACTCTGGTCAAGACGTTTTCCGACTTGGAAGGGATGAAAATCTTGATCTAAGGATAACCCATGGTAGGGTGGAATATAGGATTCCAATCCGTCATGAGAGATGTCACTACATGTATTTTTCCAACGATGAACATAGAGTACGTACTATGATTTAATTCTAAATTTATGTTTTCTATTTCAATGTTACTATTTTCCTAGTACAAATTATAATGTTTGTTATTGTTACCATGTTGTAGTTCCGTGACGATGGAGGACCCATCATTGACTTAGAAGGGAAGGTTGTGGGAATGGTTAACAATCAAATCAACGAGACCTTTTTACCTTCTTCTATATTGCATAAGTGCTTGGATTCCTGGAGAAAGTTGAAGTACAACCCTTATTCCCAATTCCTTTTTAGTGTTGTTAATTAAGATAATGCATTCTCATATACTCCAGATTACGATTGAACAACTACAAAGTTATTATGTCCGGATTACGATTGCTTAACAATTACTATGTTTGAAAGAATTGCTAAAATATGGATTATAAAAAGAGAAAATGTGTGTTGATCACCTTATCGAATTATGCGCTCCTTCCCAACTATTCCTATGTAGGGTATAGGAACTTAATTTGGTGTAAAGATTTAGTTTTTCTATTTAACCTGGTGACTTATTTTTCAAGCTTAATCCTCTTTGTGAAGGGCGTGAACTAATGTCTTATTATGGTATTAATTCTATGGTGGTCTTGCCTAAGTTCTGTGTGATACTCATTTTGGTATCTTTTCTAATGAATATGTTGTTTTACTTCTAACATAAGCTGGTAAGACAATTATAATCTTAGTGATTATATTTTTTATAGGTGCATACCTCGTGCCCACCTTGGAATGACCTTTACTTCCATCAAGTTTCTAGATCCTATTTGTATTGAGAGGATAAGGCGTAAGCATAACATTGCATCCGGTATTATTGTTGAACAGGTATATGGTGTTGTTTACATTATCTATTGTCACACTTGCTATTAGTTTTCATAAAAAAATGTTCCTCACGCATATTATGGTTTAATGATGGTCAATTAAACTTCAGGTGTCAAAAGAATCGAATGCTGAGAAACTTGGAATCCGCAAGGGTGATATTATTGAACGTTTCAATGGAGAGTATATTTCTAGTACAACCGAGGTAAGGTATTTTTTAGGTAAAATGGAGAAAAGAGTATTTTTTATGTGGCACTTTATGGACTTTTGTACCTTGTTAGTTGGAAAAGATGTTGCTGGATATAGGCGGGGACCAATTTGATCAAGCAAAAGTCTTAAATGCTGAAATAGATGTTCGAGTAAGTTACTATTATGCTTTAACTATGGAATGCTTAAATTTATGTCGACCATAGAAATTTGAAATAATATTTTTGACTTTACAGATTCAAATATTTCGTGCCACGAAACTTTGCCGAAGAGTTAGAAACTTGACTGTAATTGTATCGGATTGTGGAGAGAATATCATAGAAGGTAATCATCTTCCTAACGTAGTAGTAGATTTTTGTTATGATGAATTTAAGTCATCGCATTTCTCTCTTGTGTCAATTCAATGTGTCTGTTCTCCAATTTCCCTTAGCCTTTGTTATAGTTTTTTAGAATTTCTTGAATACTTCCTGCCCCTTGCTTCATTGAATGTAAATATAAGTGTGATAATCACCAGTATACCTGGCGTATTTGATTGAACCTTGATGTTTTTATTTGTGTAGGCACTTACCCTGTCAGTGATGGCCTTTAGGAAATGAGTGAATCAAGACATACATTCGATTAACTGATTCATTCATGAAGCAAATGGAATTAACACGATGCCAATTAAAGACATAATTTTCAAATTATTTGTGTATCCTCAGTCAAAAATTTAGAATTATGGTTCCTATTTAAATGTAATTCATGGAACGTGGAAGGAACATTGCTATAGTAGAATCTAGCTACTTCTTTTGAGTTTTGTGAGGCTCACGTCTTGTATGATATGGACGATGAATTGAACTTCATAATTATGTTAGAGTTAAATGTTTGGCACAAGATTAATGTATTTACATAAAAATGTATATGTATGCGAACAAACATATAGGCGCTGTTTTGATGGTAGCCCACAACCGCCCTACCAAATTATGAGCATTGATTGATGGACTATGCCTTCGCTTGGATGTTACCCAAAAATTCTTTCTGATCTTGCTAATATGTTTGTTGCCACTCCTAATTTTGTGCCCAGGCTAATTCTTGGCGGCGAATTCGCTTGCCAATAATTTGGGACACCACATTTTGTAAGGCCTATACTATTGCTTTAAAGTGGCCCTTCTTTAGATTATTATGCTCAAATCACAAGCTAACACATATAGTAATTGCATTTATCCTTAGAAAATATTTCTTCTTCGACCCCATCACCCACCCCGACCAACATTCATAGTCCCAACTAGCTCTTGACTCGCTTAGCTGGCTGGTATCGCAAGCCCAAGCCATAACACCCTTTAGGTCTTCAATCTCTTATGAAGATGGCACTTTGTTCTTGCTTCTCGGCACATTATCGGAGGAAGAGTTGGAGGCTTGCTCCAGATCATTGGTCTCTTCTTTGTACATGTCTACAGTCACTGGTTTCAAAAGGCGACACGAGCGTTTATGAGCCAATTCCAAATCAAGAAAAACATCAAACCATAATGAGCAAATCCTTGAAGAAACACATATAACTATAGATGTTGTACAATTTGCAAGGTTTTATTTTGTGCACTGTGCAATTATAGAATCTTTGAAGACAAGTAAGAATTTTTGCCATTTATCTGGACAACTTCTAGCATTGGCATTCAGGTTCATGTACAAAGATGTAAGCAAGTATTACTCCCTCCGATTCAAATTAATTGTTGCAGCTCTAATACAATTTTAGTACATAGTTGTACTAGAGTTGCGACAATTATTTTGGGGTTGTACTAAAGCTGCGACAATTAATTTGGATCGGGAGAGTATGATATTACAACTTTATACGAATTGGAAGAATGTTTTCTCAAAATTAACGTCACATACAGATCTAATGTTCTTGAAAGAAAAAAAGAGAAGAAAATAATTACTAGCACTACTAGGAAAAAGCCTAGTAGTAGCGCGGGTTTAATACCTACTAGTAGCGCGGGGCCCCATGCTACTAGTAAGACGCTACAACTACTTCTTAGCAATAGCGCCGCTAACACACGCTACTGCTAAATGTATAGCCGTAACGTGTATAATTTCCAGCGCTACTGGTAATCTAACTATTAGTAGCGTGCTTCGAGTCCAGCGATTCTAATATTACGTTTTTTATTTTTTTTTATTTTTAGTGTATTTATACGTCGTTATACAAATTTTGATACAGTACCAATTGAAAAGTTGTTATATCATTATGTCCATGATGAATTAATATATGATTGTGAGGAAGAAACATGGATTAGATTCATTTGGATGAATCAAAAGTTGAATTAGAACGACGATCCTACTAATTCAACTTTTGGTCACTTTTGATCCATCCACATGAATCGAATTCGCGTTCCTTCCACCAATTATATAATAATAACTAATCATGATCATAATAACAAATCATCATCATAATCATGATCAACATTATTATCATATTAATATAAAAACTCTTGCATCATATCATCACCCACAACACTAGCTAATAATCATCATAGTCATACCACACTACTGGAATCAGGGATTTTGCCGTCTGCCAGTTCTTTGTTGTCTTCTTGCGGACGGCAAAGAAGGTCTTTGCCATCAGCTACCAAACAACAGACGGCAAAGAACTGACGGACAACAAAGAAGGTCTTTGCCATCTGTCATTTCTTTGCCGTCTGCTGGCAGATGGCAATGCGGACGGCAAAGAGGGGGGTGCACCTCTTTGCCGTCCGCTGATTCTTTGCCATCTGCTCGCAGACGGCAAAGAGGAGGCTATCTTTTTTTTGCGGGTAAAAAAAACCGTTGCCCCCACCTTATCCTCTATCTCTATCCCCCCCTCTCTCTACCCCTCTCTCTCCGCCCCACCCCTCTCTCTCTCCCGCTCGTCTCAACATCAAGACCCTCGACGACCAGCTCGACCGCCACCTCGCGCGCGCCAGGACTGGGAGGCCGACCCCGCCAGGCTCATCGTCCGGGACTGGATTAGGACCTGGATGTTGCTAGTGGTAGTAACTATTGACAAATCTATATCTTTGCTGTGTCGTGTGGGATCAGATGTTTTTCATGGTTTCTCAACACTGCAATTGGCCAGTTGTGCTGGTGCTGCCCCTGTTGTTGAGTAGATTTGTTAAATCACCCCACCCACGTATCCAGACTTGTCTAAACACCATACGGTGCCAAGAATTCAAGTGATAAATCTGTTTGCTTAATTAGTGATGCTAGCTAGTACGTGAATTGGTATTTTAGCTGAAAGAGGATTTTTGGTGGGCTTTGTTTTAGCACCAGCAGTAATCTCAAGTTTCTTAAAAACAAATGAAGTGCCTGTATTACAGTATGTGACGAAGGTCAACGCTCCTCGGATAAACCTATTTCTGAAAAGAAAATCTTGCTACTAAAATAATGCTACATTTTGGAGGCCTTTTCTTTCTGGACATTATTGGCATAGTCTCGAGCTCTCATCACTATGAATAATAGAACACATACTACTAGGAGGAATCACATTTAACTATGCTATTCATAGGGTAGTTTTCTTGCTGTTAAACATGTCCACCAGCATACATTGTATCTTATTGTGCTCTTACTTTTTTGTCTAGGTACTTGATGCCTCTTGGTCAGAAGATGATGGCGAGTTCCTCATTCCAATTGAGTTTATATTGTGTAGGTTTCTTCATCATGATCTGGATTGCCGCAGTCATGTTCTTGTGCAAGCAGTCCAATGATATCTTGTGCAAGCAGACCACTCTCAAGGTTGGTTCTTCATAATAACTTGTCTATCAACGTGCTTCTTCTGCTTCTGGAGGTTAATTAATTGTTCTGCCAAGCAGACTGCTCTCAAGGGCTTGTGCTTATCTTGTGTATCAACGTTCTTGTTCTGCTTCTAGCACTGGGTCTGTCCCTTCTATTGAGGAAGCCGGCTGGCAGACTGCTGTCGTCACTAAATCCCTAACGCCGGGGCCCGTGTTAACTCCATTTGATTGTCAAATTGCTTAGATAACTCAATTTGACTGTCCTCATGGTGTTCTCACATGCTTAGAAGAGTTGGAAACACTATAAATGTTTTGGTACGGATATGTGATCTAGAATAGTGATTCTGGCATGCTATATTTTTCATTGCGGTGAATGGTATTCTCTTTTCCCACACAACATGATTCCCCTTTTGGGGCCTCTCTGCTTCAAATTATTTCATATGTTTGTAATATGCGGCCTTGAAAAACTCCTATGGTTTTCTATGATGCACTCAAACATCGTGTCGATCATATTGTATCAAGAGAGGGCATGACATTGCAACCTAGTGATTATCCTATTTATGAGTTTTTAGGTCCTGTGAACCAATTAGGCCCTTGGTCATTTCTTGAACTCAATCAGTAACTCATTTGTGGAAAAAACTTGACGATGTGTGTACCTGTGTGTTCTGTTCTGTTTTGAAGTGGATAACATTGCCCCGTGTTTCACTTGGAAATAACTTATGTTTGTTGAATAATAGGAATTTATGCACCATTTCTATCTGTTCATAACTCTTAAACTAGCACTGCTCTCCTAAATTTCTAATCAGGCTGACTACTGTTTTGTGCTCCACAGATACAACGGTCCGGCAAGCTGCTATGGTGGTCAAGTGTGTGCTGCCTAGGAAAATAGATATTTAGTTTTAGGTCATTTCTTGTAATTTCAGATATGGAGTTCTTGTCTTTAGTTTTTGTTTTTTACTTTGTGAAACTTGCTACCTATGGATGAAACTATGTATATGTATGGATGAAACTTGCTACTATTGGTAACATGTGTTGGATATCCTATATTGGTCATATATATATATATATATATATATATATATATATATATATATATATATATATATATATATATATATATATATATATGCGTGTGCGTGTGTGTGTGATTTTCTGTGAAAATGAATGGATATAAGAAGAAACAGAATTAATGCCTATTTGGTCTCTTTGTCATCTGCCAGCAGATGGCAAAGAGCCTGCAGTCTTTGCCGTCTGCCAGCAGAGGGCAAAGAGCCTGCAGTCCTCTTTGCCATCTGCTAGCAGACGGCAAAGAGCCATGACATTTGCCGTCCGCCAGCAGACAGCAAAGTGCCCTTTGTCGTCGCTCGTTCAGCCGGACGTTTTGCCGTCTGCTGGCTGACGGCAAAGACTTTGCCGTCTGGGATCTGTGCCTTTGCCGTCCGCCATGGCGGACGGCAAAGAAGCTGATTCCAGTAGTGCCACCAACACTATTTAATCATCATAGCCATAGTGTAGCTATCTAATCACCACCAAAACTAGATAATAATAATAATAATCATAGTCATTACCACCAATACTAGCTATTTAATCATCATAGTCATAGTGTAGCACATCATCATCTTCAAACTCATTCTAGCTAGCTAATCACTCCTGCTGCTCTCTCTTAGGTAAAATAGCATAAAACATGTGTAGCACTCCTGCTTCATCATATTGGAGAATGCAGATGAACCTGTCTCCTAATAGTGGGTTGCACTGATTGCTGCCCCCTAGTACTTCTCTGCTGTGATCCTTCACAATTTTGCTCCAGTCTTTGACTATTAAGACTTGCTCGCTTTGAGAATTCATGAATGCACTCATGTGGAATGTAGGACGTCTTGGTCGTAAGCTAATCATTATCATGCGACCTTTAGGCTTGATCCAACGTGGCACAACATTCATCGGGAGTCCCTATTGAAGAACATCATAGTAACATACTTAGCAATGAAGTTTACCTTAAAAAATAATGTATGCAAAAGATGCACTGAGGACAAATAGTAAAAATCTTACCATCTTTCCTAAATAGATGTGACCGTAGTTCAATATGCATACTAGTGGTCGCACATATTGAGTACTAATATTTCGAAGTCCAGGAAAATAACTTGTCTTGACAGTATCAAGATCATCAAGCCATGAAACATAATGACTTATCTCCTCGCAGTTTAGTTCAGCCCCAGAGACAGTAGTAGGTGTTGTCTACCAAGAGCCGGACATGTTTGCTTGAATGGAAATAAGCTGTCAATAGAAATTAGTTGTCAACTATTTTGAAATAAACAATATAAATTACTTAATAAATATGGTTGAGAAACTCACATATAGGTAGAACTGGAGGCGTCTGCACATCGACCCAGATGTCGATATTACCTTCAATTTCATCTTCCGGACGAATATCAAAGGTGATAAGCATATTAGGCTCAAATGCATTAGCCTTGCATAGTGCTCTCCAATTTTTGCATTCAAAATAGGAGTAGGTGTCTGCATTGCATAGGTTTACGGCAAAAGTATAACCATGCTCGGTCCTCAAGTGAACTCTCTTTACCTCCATAGTGTCCATAGTACTGAAACCAATCTTATCCAAGACATAAATTCTTGCATGGCAGGGGATACACTAGTAGAATTATAAAAAATTAAAATTATAAGTTGAAGCAAAAGAAGCAGGAGTCATGCTTAATTACGAAAAAGACTTGTTGTTGTGACTTACTGTATCCACTTCGAAGGTCTCATCTAGCATGATGTTGAAGCGCCTACCACCAACTAGGTGAGGCCTGTTGCACAGGCCGCGCTCGTCTTCGCAGTATTCACACATAACGAATTCCCTTTCATCGTCAGACATTTCCTATGTTCATAGTTGAAACATTGAAAATCAATCGAAGGCAACTAACAGGAAACTCAACACACAGATCACTATTACTCAATATGCAACGGGTTGACTTTACATTTGTCGAGTCTTCCTTTCTAAACTCTCATCTCACGTATATGGTGGGCACTCCCTCTCTAATATTGCGACCGTCGGTGATGGTCGCTACTCCTCCTTTCCCAAGTGCATTACAAATATCTAGCACAAGGAAAAGAAGGAGAAGTGGCCCCCATGATAATAGTCGGGATTCTCTCCCTCACTGAAAGACACACAAGGAACCGAAACAGACCTAAAGTCAACCCGTTCCATATATCGAGCAATGACATAGAAAAAATGCCCTATGTTTTGCCGAAATATCATTGAATTCCCGTTCTGGCAAATCACAAGCACTCGATATGTCCTACATTGTAGCACAAGTCATGCTAAAATTCATGAAAAAATTCGGCATGACCTTTGCTAAAGACAGGACATATCGAGCGCCTGAAATTTGCCGGAGCGGAAATTAATCAACACTCCGGCAAAACATAGGCCACTCAGAGGTGTTCCTTGCAAACATGGCCACTTGGGAAAGCACATATCCTATTTGCATTCAAACTTGATGGTCATTTCGTTTCAATGGTTGAAAATATGAACAAAAACATTTCAAAATATCTTATATATATTGTAACATAACTAAATTTGCCAATATAGTTCTCTCTCTCTAAACTAGTTCTATTAAACACTTTCTAAATAAACTAGTTCTATTAAGTACTTATTAAATAAACTAGTTCTATTAACCACTTACTAAATAAACTAGTTCTATTAAGCACTTACTATAAATAAACTAGTTCTATAACCACTTACATTATATGTACATTCTACAAAATTCTACCTATCTATACTATTAAAAAAACTACATTCCACCTATCTATACTATCAACTAAATTTATGGAGGGAGGAGGGGTTGTGGATGGGGGAGGGGGAGGGAGTAGGGGCTGTGGAGGCAGGAGGGGCTATGGAGGGAGTAGGGGCTGTGGAGGGAGGAGGGGCTATGGAGGGAGTAGGGGCTGTGGAGGGAGGAGGAGGGGCGGCTAGAGGAGGGAGGAGCAGGGGAGGGACGAGGGGAGGAGGAGAGGCAGCTAGAGGAGGGAGGAGTGGGGCGGATGAGAGAGGAGGGGAAACTAGAGGAGGGAGGAAGAAGAGGAGAAGGAGGAGGCTTACCGAGGCCGGAGGATGGCGGCGACGCCGGCAGCAATGCGGCGCCGGCGGCGGCAATGCGGCGACGGCGGCGGCAATGCGGCGACGACGGGGGCGATGGCAGGAGAAGGACGGCCGCGACAGTGAGGAGAGTGAGGAAACGGGCGGGCGCGGGGGGATAAGGCTGAATTAGCAGTAGCGTGGTTTAGGAGAAAGCGCTACTGCTAATCCACCTAGACGTAGTGCGTTTCGTAGCAAAGCGCTACTACTGCACTTAGCCTAGCGACGATGGTGTGGTAATTTTAGTAGTAGCGCTCTTTTACCTATCGGCGCTACTGCTATGTATATAGCAGTAGCGCCTTCGGTTGCCACGCGCTACTGCTAAGTAGTAGTAGCGCCCCATTTTATCCAGCGCTATTGCTGAAGTTCTGCGTATAAGGTTTTTCTAGTAGTGTCGAAATAAATTTATGAAGAAAGGCACTTTCTTCCTCTAGCCACCTTGCTTCGAACCGCTTTGTTGTGCCATAGGAGCGCTGATACGTCACCAATGTATCTATAATTTTTGAATGTTCCATGTTGTTATATTATCAATTTTGGATGTTTTACATACATTTACTAGCAACTTTATATCATTTTTGGGACTAACTTAGTGCCCAGTGTCCGTTGTTGTTTTTTTGCTTGTTTTTACCTTTGCAGAATATCAAATACCAAACGAAGTCCAAATACCACGAAACTTTTTGGAGATTTTTTTCTGGCAATAAGAGACCCTGGAAGCTTCTGGAGGCCACGAGAAGATGGGCCAGTGTCCCACTAGGCACCAAGGCGTGCCAGGGGCCAGTGGGGCCCATGTGGCTCCATTTGACCTACCTCCGCCTATATAAATACTCTAAAATCCCAAACCCTTAGGGCAGTCAACTAAATCCTAAATGGACGTCAAAACGGCATTCCTTAACGGTTATCTTAAGGAAGAACTGTATATGATGCAGCCGGAAGGTTTTGTCGACCCTAAGAATGCTAACAAGGTATGCAAGCTCCAGCGATCCATTTATGGGCTGGTGCAAGCATCTCGGAGTTGGAACGTTCGCTTTGATGAGATAATCAAAGCGTTTGGGTTTATGCAAACTTATGGAGAAGCCTGCATTTACAAGAAAGTGAGTGGGAGCTCTATAGCATTTCTCATATTATATGTAGATGACATACTTTTGATGGGAAATGGTATAGAACTTTTGGACAGCATTAAGGCCTACTTGAATAAGAGTTTTTCAATGAAGGACCTTGGAGAAGCTGCTTATATATTAGGCATCAAGATCTATAGAGATAGATCAAGACGCCTCATAGGTCTTTCACAAAGCACATACCTTGATAAGATATTGAAGAAGTTCAATATGGATCAGTCTAAGAAGGGGTTCTTGCCTGTGTTGCAAGGTGTGAAATTGAGCTCAGCTCAATGTCCGACCACGGCAGAAGATATAGAAGAGATGAGTGTCATCCCCTATGCCTCAGCCACAGGGTCTATTATGTATGCCATGTTCCAGTCAAAAAAAATTATGTATGCCATGCTGTGTACCAGACCTGATGTAAACCTTGCCATAAGTTTGGTAGGAAGGTACCAAAGTAATCCCGGAAGGAACACTGGACAGCGGTCAAGAATATCCTGAAGTACCTGAAAAGGACTAAGGACATGTTTCTCGTTTATGGAGGTGACGAAGAGCTCGTAGTAAAGGGTTACGTCGACGCTAGCTTCGACACAGATCTGGATGACTCTAAGTCACAAACCGGATACGTGTATATGTTGAATGGTGGAGCAGTAAGCTGGTGCAGCTGCAAGCAGAGCGTCGTGGCGGGATCTACATGTGAAGCGGAGTACATGGCAGCCTCGGAGGTAGCGCATGAAGCAATTTGGGTGAAGGAGTTCATCACCGACCTAGGAGTCATACCCAATGCGTCGGGGCCGATCAAACTCTTCTGTGACAACACTGGAGCTATTGCACTTGCCAAGGAGCCCAGGTTTCACAAGAAGACCAGGCACATCAAGCGTCGCTTCAATTCCATTCGTGAAAATGTTCACGATGGAGACATAGAAATTTGCAAAGTGCATAGGGATCTGAATGTCGCAGATCCATTGACTAAACCTCTTCCGCGAGCAAAACATGATCAACACCAGAACTCTATGGGTGTTCGATTCATCACAACGTAGCTAGATTATTGACTCTAGTGCAAGTGGGAGACTGTTGGAAATATGCCCTAGAGGCAATAATAAAAGGATTATTGTTATATTTCCTTGTTCATGATAATTGTCTTTTATTCATGCTATAATTGTGTTATTCGGAAATCGTAATACATGTGTAAATACATAGACACCAACATGGCCCTAGTAAGCCTCTAGTTGACTAGCTCGTTGATCAACAGATAGTCATGGTTTCCTGACTATGGACATTGGATGTCATTGATAACGAGATCACATCATTAGGAGAATGATGTGATGGACAAGACCCAATCCTAAGCATAGCACAAGATCGTATAGTTCGTTTGCTAGAGCTTTTCCAATGTCAAGTATCTTTTCCTTAGACCATGAGATCTTGTAACTCCCGGATACCGTAGGAGTGCTTTGGGTGTACCAAACATCACAACGTAACTGGGTGACTATAAAGGTGTACTACGGGTATCTCCGAAAGTGTTTGTTGGGTTGACACGGATCGAGACTGGGATTTGTCACTCCGTATGACGGAGAGGTATCTCTGGGCCCACTCGGTAATGCATCATCATAATGAGCTCAAAGTGACCAAGTGTTTGGTCACGGGATCATGCATTACGGTACGAGTAAAGTGACTTGCCGGTAACGAGATTGAACGAGGTATTGGGATACCGACGATCGAATCTCGGGCAAGTAACATACCGATTGACAAAGGGAATTGAATACGGGGTTAATTGAATCCTCGACATCGTGGTTCATCCGATGAGATCATCGAGGAGTATGTGGGAGCCAACATGGGTATCCAGATCCCGCTGTTGGTTATTGACCGGAGAGGCGTCTCGGTCATGTCTGCATATCTCCCGAACCCGTAGGGTCTACACACTTAAGGTTCGGTGACGCTAGGGTTGTAGATATATTAGTATGCAGCAAATCGAAAGTTGTTCGAAGTCCCGGATGAGATCCTGGACGTCACGAGGAGTTCCAGAATGGTCCGGAGGTGAAGAAATATATATATAGGAAGTGCTGTTTCGGCCATCGGGAGAGTTTCGGGGGTCACCGGTATTGTACCGGGACCACCGGAAGGGTCTCGGGGGTCCACCGGGTGGGGCCACCTATCCCGGAGGGCCCCATGGGCTGAAGTAGCGTGGGAACCAGCCCCTGGTGGGCTAGTGCACCCCACCCAAGGGCCCAAGGCGCCTAGGGTTGGAAACCCTAGGGGGCCGTTGCCCCCCGAGGGGGCATGCGCCCCCCTGGGTGGAAACCCTAAGGGGGCCGTTGCCCCGGGGGCCGCCGCCCCCCCTCTAGATGGGATCTCCAAGGGGGCATGGGAATCCCTTCCCCCTTGCTACACCTCCTCCTCCCACAGACGCTTGGCGAAGCCCTGCCGGATCCCTGCTGCATCCACCACCACGCCGTTGTGCTGCTAGATCTTCATCAACCTCTCCTTCCCCCTTGCTGGATCAAGAAGGAGGAGACGTCATGCTGACCGTATGTGTGTTGAACGCGGAGGTGCCGTCCGTTCAGCGCTAGGATCTCCGGTGATTGGATCACGACGTGTACGACTACCTCAACCCCGTTCCGTTGAACGCTTCCGCTCGCGATCTACAAGGGTATGTAGATGCTGTTGGGGAACGTAGTAATTTCAAAAAAATTCCTACGCACACGCAAGACCATGGTGATGCATAGCAACGAGAGGGGAGAGTGTTGTCTACGTACCCTCGTAGACCAAAGCGGAAGCGTTGACTCAACATAGAGGAAGTAGTCGTACGTTCTCCTCGCGATCCGACCGATCCAAGTACCGTTACTCCGGCACCTCCGAGTTCTTGGCACACGTTCAGCTCAATGACGATCCCCGGGCTCCGATCCAGCTAAGCGTCGGGGAAGAGTTCTGTCAGCACGACGGCGTGGTGACGATATTGATGTGTTACCGGCGCAAGGCTTCGCCTAAGCACTGCAACGATATGACCGAGGTGGAATTTGGTGGAAGGGGGCACCGCACACGGCTAAGGAACGATCTGTAGATCAACTTGTGTGTCTCTGGGGTGCCCCCTGCCCCCGTATATAAAGGAGCAAGGGAGGGGGTGGCCGGCCTAGGGTTTGGCGCGCCAGGGTGTGGAGTCCTACTAGGTTTCCAAGTCCTAGTAGGAGTCCACCAAGAGGGGAGGAAGGGAGAAGGAATAGGAGGAGAAGGAAAGGTGGCCGGCCCCCTTTTCCCTAGTCCAATTCGGACCAGAGGGAAGGGGGCGCGCAGCAGCCTTTTTCCTCTTCCCACTAAAGCCCATCAAGGCCCATTACTTCTCCCGTAATCCTGTAACTCCCCGATACTCCCGAAAATACCCGGATCACTCAGAACCTTTCCGATGTCCAATTATAGTCGTCCAATATATCGATCTTTACGTCTCGACCATTTCGAGACTCCTCGTCATGTCCCCGATCTCATCCGGGACTCCGAACTCCTTCGGTACATCAAAACTCATAAACTCATAATATAACTGTCATCGAAACCTTAAGCGTGCGGACCCTACGGTTCGAGAACAATGTAGACATGACCGAGACACGTCTCCGGTCAATAACCAATAGCGGGACCTGGATGCCCATATTGGCTCCTACATAATCTACGAAGATCTTTATCGGTCAGACCGCATAACAACATACGTTGTTCCCTTTGTCATCGGTATGTTACTTGCCCGAGATTCGACCGTCGGTATCCAATACCTAGTTCAATCTCGTTACCGGCAAGTCTCTTTACTCGTTCCGTAATACATCATCTCGCAACTAACTCATTGGTTGCAATGCTTGCAAGGCTTATGTGATGTGCATTACCGAGAAGGCCCTGAGATACCTCTCCGACATTCGGAGTGACAAATCCTAATCTCGAAATATGCCAACCCAACAAATACTTTCGGAGACACCTGTAGAGCACCTTTATAATCACTCAGTTACGTTGTGACGTTTGGTAGCACACAAAGTGTTCCTACGGTAAACGGGAGTTGCATAATCTCATAGTTAAAGGAACATGTATAAGTCATGGATAAAAGCAATAGCAACATACTAAACGATCGGGTGCTATGCTAATGGAATGGGTCATGTCAATCAGATCATTCAACTAATGATGTGATCTCGTTAATCAAATAACAACTCTTTGTTCATGGTTAGGAAACATAACCATCTTTGATTAATGAGCTAGTCAAGTAGAGGCATACTAGTGACACTCTGTTTGTCTATGTATTCACACATGTATTATGTTTCCGGTTAATACAATTCTAGCATGAATAATAAACTTTTATCATGATATGTAAGGAAATAAATAATCACTTTATTATTGCCTCTAGGGCATATTTCCTTCAGTCTCCCACTTGCACTAGAGTCAATAATCTAGTTCACATCGTCATGTGATTTATCAGCAATAGTTCACATCGATATGTGACCAACACCCAAAGGGTTTACTAGATTCAGTAATCTAGTTCACATCGCTATGTGATTAACACCCAAAGAGTACTACGGTGTGATCATGTTTTGCTTGTGAGAGAAGTTTAGTCAACGGGTCTGCCACATTCAGATCCGTTATGTATTTTGCAATTTTCTATGTCTACAATGCTCTGCACGGAGCTACTTTAGCTAATTGCTCCCACTTTCAATATGTATCTAGATTGAGACTTAGAGTCATCTAGATTAGTGTCAAAACTTGCATCGACGTAACCTTTTACGACGAACCTTTTTGTCACATCCATAATCGAGAAACATATCCTTATTCCACTAAGGATAATTTTGATCGCTTGTCCAGTGATCTACTCCTAGATCACTATTGTACTCCCTTGCCAAACTCAGTGGTAGGGTATGCAATAGATCTGGTACACAGCATGGCATACTTTGTAGAACCTATGGCTGAGGCATAGGGAATGACTTTCATTCTCTTTCTATCTTCTGCCGTGGTCGGGCTTTGAGTCTTACTCAATTTCACACCTTATAATACAGGCAAGAACTCTTTCTTTGACTGTTCCATTTTGAACTACTTCAAAATCTTTTCAAGGTATGTACTTATTGAAAAACTTATCAAGCGTCTTGATCTATCTCTATAGATCTTGATGCTCAATATGTAAGCAGCTTCACCGAGGTCCTTCTTCGAAAAACTCCTTTCAAATACTCCTTTATGCTTTACAGAATAATTCTACATTATTTCCGATCAATAATATGTCATTTACATATACTTATCAGAAATGCTGTAGTGCTCCCACTCACTTTCTTGTAAATACAGGCTTCACCGCAAGTCTGTATAAAACTATATGCTTTGATCAACTTATCAAAGCGTATATTCCAACTCCGAGATGCTTGCACCAGTCCATAGATGGATCGCTGGAGCTTGCATATTTTGTTAACACCTTCAGGATCGACAAAACCTTCTAGTTGCATCGTATACAACTCTTCTTTAATAAATCCATTAAGGAATGTAGTTTTGTTTATCCATTTGCCGGATTTCATAAAATGCGGCAATTGCTAACATGATTCGGACAGACTTAAGCATAGATACGAGTGAGAAACTCTCATCGTAGTCAACACCTTGAACTTGTCGAAAACCTTTTGCGACAATTCTAGCTTTGTAGATAGTAACACTACTATCAGTGTCCGTCTTCCTCTTCAAGATCCATTTATTTTCTTTGGCTTGCCGATCATCGGGCAAATCCATCAAAGTCCATACTTTGTTCTCATACATGGATCATATCTCAGATTTCATGGCCTCTAACCATTTCGCGGAATCTGGGCTCATCATCGCTTCCTCATAGTTCGCAAGTTCGTCATGGTCTAGTAACATGACTTCCAGAACAGGATTACCGTACCACTCTGGTGCGGATCTCACTCTAGTTTACTTACGAGATTCGGTAGTAACTTGATCTTGAAGTTACATGATCATCATCATTAGCTTCCTTACTAATTGGTGTAGTAGTCACAAGAACAGATTTCTGTGATGAACTACTTTCCAATAAGGGAGAAGGTACAATTACCTTATCAAGTTTTCTACTTTCCTCCCACTCACTTCTTTCGAGAGAATCTCCTTCTCTAGAAAGGATCCATTCTCAGCAACGAATATCTTGCCTTCGGATCTGTGATAGAAGGTGTACCCAACAGTCTCCTTTGGGTACCTATGAAGACACATTTCTCCGATTTGGGTTTGAGCTTATCAGGATGAAACTTTTCACATAAGCATCGTAACCCCAAACTTTAAGAAACGACAACTTTGGTTTCTTGCCAAACCACAGTTTATTTTGTGTCGTCTCAACGGACTTTAGATTGTGCCCCTTTTAACGTGAATGCAGCTGTCTCTAATGCATGATCCCAAAATGATATTGGTAAATCGGTAAGAAACATCATAGATTGTACTATATCCAATAAAGTACGGTTATGACGTTCGGACACACCATTATGCTGTGGTGTTCCAGGTGGCATGAATTTGTGAAACTATTCCACATTGTTTTAATTGAAGACCAAACTCGTAACTCAAATATTTGTCTCCGCGATCAGATCTTAGAAACCTTATTTTCTTGTCACGATGATTTTCACTTCACTCTAAAATTCTTTGAACTTTTCAAACGTTTCAGACTTATGTTTCATCAAGTAGATATACCCATATCTGCTCAAATCATCTGTGAAGGTCAGAAAATAATGATACTTGTCGCGAGCCTTAATATTCATCGGACCATATACATCAGTATGTATGATTTCCAACAAATCTGTTGCTTGCTCCATTGTTCCGGAGAACGGCGTTTTTAGTCATCTTGCCCAAGAGGCATGGTTCGCAAGCATCAAGTGATTCATAATCAAGTGATTCCAAAATCCCATCAGCATGGAGTTTCTTCATGCGCTTTACACCAATATGACCTAAACGGCAGTGCCACAAATAGGTTGCACTATCATTATTAACTTTGCATCTTTTTGGTTTCAATATCATGAATATGTGTATCACTGCGATCGAGATCCAATGAACTATTTTCATTGGTGTGTATGACCATAGAAGGTTTTATTCATGTAAACAGAACAACAATTGTTCTCTAACTTAAATGAATAACTGTATTGCAATTAACATGATCAAATCATATTCATGCTCAACGCAAACACCAAATAACACTTATTTAGTTTCAACACTAATCCCGAAATTATAGGGAGTGTGTGATGATGATCATATCAATCTTGGAACCACTTCCAACACACATCGTCACCTTGCCCTTTAACTAGTCTTTGTTCATTCTGCAACTCCCGTTTCGAGTTACTAAATTTTAGCAACTAAACTAGTACCAAATACTAAGGGGTTGCTATGAACACTAGTAAAGTACACATCAATAACATGTATATCAAATATACTTATGTTCACTTTGCCATCCTTCTTATCCGCCAATCACTTGGGGTAGTTCCGCTTCCAGTGACCAGTCCCTTTGCAGTAGAAGCACTTAGTCTCAGGCTTAGGACCATACTTGGGCTTTTTCACTTGAGCAGCAACTTGCTTGCCGTTCTTCTTGAAGTTCCCCTTCTTTCCTTTTGCCCTTTTCTTGAAACTAGTGATCTTGTCAACCATCAACACTTGATGTTTTCCTTTGATTTCTACCTTCGCTGATTTTAGCATCGCGAAGAGCTTGGGAATTTTTTCCGTTATCCCTTGCATATTATAGTTCATCACGAAGTTCTACTAACTTGGTGATGGTGACTAGAGAATTCTGTCAATCACTATCTTATCTGGAAGATTAACTCCCACTTGATTCAAGCGATTGTAGTACCCAGACAATCTGAGCACATGCTCACTAGTTGAGCGATTCTCCTCCATCTTTTAGCTATAGAACTTGTTGGAGACTTCATATCTCTCAACTCGGGTATTTGCTTGAAATATTAACTTCAACTCCTAGAACATCTCATATGCTCCATGACGTTCAAAACGTCTTTGAAGTCCCGATTCTAAGCAGTTAAGCATGGTGCACTAAACTATTAAGTAGTCATCATATTGAGCTAGCAAAACGTTCATAATGTCTGCATCTGCTCCTGCAATAGGTCCGTCACCTAGCGGTGCATCAAGGACATAATTCTTCTGTGCAGCAATGAGGATAAACCTCAGATCACGGATCCAATCCGCATCATTGCTACTAACATTTTTCAACACAATTTTCTCTAGGAACATATCAAAATAAACATAGGGAAGTAACAACGCGAGCTATTGATCTACAACATAGATATGCTAATACTACCAGGACTAAGTTCATGATAAATTAAAGTTCAATTAATCATATTACTTAAGAACTCCCACTTAGATAGACATCCCTCTAATCCTCTAAGTGATCACGTGATCCAAATCAACTAAACCATGTCCGATCATCACGTGAGATGGAGTAGTTTCAATGGTGAACATCACTATGTTGATCATATCTACTATATGATTCACGCTCGACCTTTCGGTCTCCGTGTTCCGAGGCCATATCTGTTATATGCTAGGCTCGTCAAGTATAACCTGAGTATTCCGCGTGTGCAACTGTTTTGCACCCGTTGTATTTGAACGTAGAGCCTATCACACCCGATCATCATGTGGTGTCTCAGCACGAAGAACTTTCGCAACGGTGCATACTCAGGGAGAACACTTCTTGATAATTAGTGAGAGATCATCTTATAATGCTACCGTCAATCAAAGCAAGATAAGATGCATAAAAGATAAACATCACATGCAATCAATATAAGTGATATGATATGGCCATCATCATCTCGTGCTTGTGATCTCCATCTTCGAAGCACCGTCATGATCACCATCGTCACCGGCGCGACACCTTGATCTCCATCGTAGCATCGTTGTCGTCTCGCCAATCTTATGCTTCCACGACTATCACTACCGCTTAGTAATAAAGTAAAGCATTACATCGCGATTGCATTGCATACAATAAAGCGACAACCATATGGCTCCTGCCAGTTGCCGATAACTCGGTTACAAAACATGATCATCTCATACAATAAAAATTAGCATCATGTCTTGACCATATCACATCACAACATGCCCTGCAAAAACAAGTTAGACGTCCTCTACTTTGTTGTTGCAAGTTTTACGTGGTTGCTACGGGCTTAAGCAAGAACTCATCTTACCTACGCATCAAAACCACAACGATAGTTTGTCAAATAGACTCCGTTTTAACCTTCTCAAGGACCGGGCGTAGCCACACTCGGTTCAACTAAAGTTGGAGAGACAGTCTTCCGCAAGCCATCTATGTGCAAAGCACGTCGAGGGAACCGGTCTCGCGTAAGAGTACGCGTAAGGTTGGTCCGGATCGTCTCGTCCAACAATACCGCTGAACCAAAGTATGACATGCTGGTAGGCAGTATGACTTGTATCGTCCACAACTCACTTGTGTTCTACTCGTGCAAATAACATCAAACCATAAAAACCTAGGCTCGGATGCCACTGTTGGGGAACGTAGTAATTTCAAAAAAATTCCTACGCACACGCAAGACCATGGTGATGCATAGCAACGAGAGGGGAGAGTGTTGTCTACGTACCCTCGTAGACCGAAGCGGAAGCGTTGACTCAACGTAGAGGAAGTAGTCGTACGTTCTCCTCGCGATCCAACCGATCCAAGTACCGTTACTCCGGCACCTCCGAGTTCTTGGCACACGTTCAGCTCGATGACGATCCCCGGGCTCCGATCCAGCTAAGCGTCGGGGAAGAGTTCTGTCAGCACGACGGCGTGGTGACGATCTTGATGTGTTACCGGCGCAGGGCTTCGCCTAAGCACTGCAACGATATGACCGAGGTGGAATTTGGTGGAAGGGGGCACCGCACACGGCTAAGGAACGATCCGTAGATCAACTTGTGTGTCTCTGGGGTGCCCCTGCCCCCGTATATAAAGGAGCAAGGGAGGGGGTGGCCGGCCTAGGGTTTGGCGCGCCAGGGTGTGGAGTCCTACTAGGTTTCCAAGTCCTAGTAGGAGTCCACCAAGAGGGGAGGAAGGGAGAAGGAATAGGAGGAGAAGGAAAGGTGGCCGGCCCCCTTTTCCCTAGTCCAATTCGGACCAGAGGGAAGGGGGCGCGCAGCAGCCTTTTTCCTCTTCCCACTAAAGCCCATCAAGGCCCATTACTTCTCCCGTAATCCTGTAACTCCCCGATACTCCCGAAAATACCCGGATCACTCAGAACCTTTCCGATGTCCGATTATAGTCGTCCAATATATCGATCTTTACGTCTCGACCATTTCGAGACTCCTCGTCATGTCCCCGATCTCATCCGGGACTCCGAACTCCTTCGGTACATCAAAACTCATAAACTTATAATATAACTGTCATCGAAACCTTAAGCGTGCGGACCCTACGGTTCGAGAACAATGTAGACATGACCGAGACACGTCTCCGGTCAATAACCAATAGCGGGACCTGGATGCCCATATTGGCTCCTACATATTCTACGAAGATCTTTATCGGTCAGACCGCATAACAACATACGTTGTTCCCTTTGTCATCGGTATGTTACTTGCCCGAGATTCGATCGTCGGTATCCAATACCTAGTTCAATCTCGTTACCGGCAAGTCTCTTTACTCGTTCCATAATACATCATCTCGCAACTAACTCATTGGTTGCAATGCTTGCAAGGCTTATGTGATGTGCATTACCGAGAAGGCCCTGAGATACCTCTCCGACATTCGGAGTGACAAATCCTAATCTCGAAATATGCCAACCCAACAAATACTTTCGGAGACACCTGTAGAGCACCTTTATAATCACTCAGTTACGTTGTGACGTTTGGTAGCACACAAAGTGTTCCTACGGTAAACGGGAGTTGCATAATCTCATAATTAAAGGAACATGTATAAGTCATGGATAAAAGCAATAGCAACATACTAAACGATCGGGTGCTATGCTAATGGAATGGGTCATGTCAATCAGATCATTCAACTAATGATGTGATCTCGTTAATCAAATAACAACTCTTTGTTCATGGTTAGGAAACATAACCATCTTTGATTAATGAGCTAGTCAAGTAGAGGCATACTAGTGACACTCTGTTTGTCTATGTATTCACACATGTATTATGTTTCCGGTTAATACAATTCTAGCATGAATAATAAACTTTTATCATGATATGTAAGGAAATAAATAATCACTTTATTATTGCCTCTAGGGCATATTTCCTTCAGATGCACTCCCTCTCTCGTTGCTGGATGAACTCATAGATTGATCTTGGTGAACGTAGGAAAATTTTTATTTTATGCAACGTTCCCCAACAGCTAGAGGAGGGAGGAGCAGGGGAGGGACGAGGGGAGGAGGAGAGGCAGCTAGAGGAGGGAGGAGTGGGGCGGATAAGGGAGGAGGGGCAACTAGAGGAGGGAGGAAGAAGAGGAGAAGGAGGAGGCTTACTGAGGCCGGAGGATGGCGGCGACACCGGCAGCAATGGGGCGACGGCGGCGGCAATGCGGCGACGACGGGGGCGATGGCAGGAGGAGGACGGCCGCGACAGTGAGGAGAGTGAGGAAACGAGCGGGCGCGCGGGGGATAAGGCTGGATTAGCAGTAGCGTGGTTTAGGAGAAAGCGCTACTGCTAATCCACCTAGCCGTAGTGCGTTTCATAGCAAAGCGCTACTACTGCACTTAGCCTAGCGACAATGGTGTGGTAATTTTAGTAGTAGCGCTCTTTTACCTATCGGCGCTACTGCTATGTATATAGCAGTAGCGCCTTCTGTTGCCACGCGCTACTGCTAAGTAGTAGTAGCGCCCCATTTTATCCAGCGCTATTGCTAAAGTTCTGCGTATAAGGTTTTTCTAGTAGTGTCGAAATAAATTTATGAAGAAAGGCACTTTCTTCCTCTAGCCACCTTGCTTCGAACCGCTTTGTTGTGCCATAGGAGCGCTGATACGTCACCAATGTATCTATAATTTTTGAATGTTCCATGTTTTTATATTATCAATTTTGGATGTTTTACATACATTTACTAGCAACTTTATATCATTTTTGGGACTAACTTAGTGCCCAGTGTCAGTTGTTGTTTTTTGCTTGTTTTTTACTTTGCAGAATATCAAATACCTAACGAAGTCCAAATGCTACGAAACTTTTTGGAGATTTTATTTCTGGCAATAAGAGACCCTGGAAGCTTCTGGAGGCCACGAGAAGATGGGCCAGTGGCCCACTAGGCACCAAGGCGTGCCAGGGGCCAGTGGGGTCCATGTGGCTCCATTTGACCTACCTCCGCCTATATAAATACTCTAAAATCCCAAACCCTTAGGGCAGTCAACTAAATACTTTTTCCGCCGCCGCAAGTTCCAGAACCACGAGATCCAATCTAGAGGCGTTTTCCGGTACTCTGGCGGAGAGGGCAACGATCACGGAGGGGTTCTTCATCATCCTTGTTGTCCTCCGATGATGCGTGAGTAGTTTACCACAGACCTACGGGTCCATAGTTAGTAGTTAGATGGCTTCTTCTCTCTTTTTGATCTTCAATACAATGTTCTCCTTGATGTTCTTGGAGATCTATTTGATGTAATTCTTTTGGCAGTGTGTTTGTTGGGATCCGATGAATTGTGAGTTTATGATCAGATCTATCCATGAATATTATTTGAGTTCTCTCTGAACTCTTTTATGCATGATTGTTATAGCCTCGTATTTCTTCTCCGATTTATTGGTTTGGTTTGACCAACTGGAATGATTTATCTTGCCATGGGAAGAGGTGCTTTTGTGATGGGTTTGATCTAGCGGTGCTCAATCTCAGTGACAAAAAGAGACATGACACACATGTATCGTTGCTATTAAGGGTAAAAATATGGGATTTATTTCATACGTGAGTTTATATTATCTACATCATGTCATCTTTCTTAATGCATTACTCCATTTTTCCATGAACTTAATACACTGGATGCATGCTGGATAGCGGTCGATGTGTGGAATAATAGTAGTAGATGCAGAATCGTTTCGGTCTACTAATCTTGGACGTAATGCCTATATACATGATCATTGCCTTGGATATCGTCATAATTATTTGCTTTTCTATCAATTGCCCAATAGTAATTTGTTTACACACTGTATACTATTTTCTCGAGAGAAGCCTCTAGCGAAAACTATGGCCCCTGGGTCCATTTTCTATCATATATTAAAACCAAAAATACTTTACTGCAATTTTCTTTTATTTAATTTATTTTGTGTTTAATTAAATCTATTTATCAAATCCTATACAATTTAATCTATCTCAATACCGTTGAGGGATTGACAACCCCACTACACATCGGGTTGCAAGTATTTGTTATTTGTGTGCAGGTGTTGTTTACATAGTATTGCTTGGTTCTCCTACTGGATTGATAACCTTGGTTTAATAACTGAGGAAAATACTTATCTCTACTGTATTGCATCATCCCATCCTCTTCGAAAAATCCCAACGCAGCTCACAAGTAGCAAGCACCAGCCTCCTCTTTCGAGCACAAGATCTCATTGAAGTCCACAAAGATTATTCATGTCATGCCCATCCTAGCTTGCAAATCACAAATGTAATCCCAAGATTTATTTTTATCCTCCCACTTGGGCTCCGCATTGAACCTCGTGAGCAGCCATTCAGTCCCATTGTTCACAACCACATCAATATATTTTGTTGTAGTGTCTTCACCACTATTTTGCAATCCTTCTTCCTCCACAACAGTAACAAACCTCCGCTTCTTCCGTCACTCTCATGGATTAGCATCTCATCAAACTTATGTTTGTGCATCATTTTTCCCGCCTTGGTCTTCCCAAGGTGTGATTCAGACAGGAATATCACACCGGAGTTTGATTGCCTCCGAAGATCCATAATGCAACCGAAGATAATTTCCAATGCAAAACCAAATAAAAAGATCACCAATCGCTCTCACCACATCAAACCCGGACTAGGCCCGATCACAACTTCAAGAATCAGCAACAAATCTTCCAACACATGCTTCACCGCCCGAAGACGAGGAAGCAGTGAAATAGTCTACTCCCGGGACATCGTGCAAAACCAACATGGAATCTTGCAGTAGAGATTGGAGTACCAGCCGTGACGAAACAAGGTCACCGCCTTGGGACAAGAACGCCGGCACCAACGCCGCCACCGTGAGGCACGCGATGTGGACCTTTAAATCCTAGTCGCCTGGGTGATCACCTCTCATGGGAATAAAAGATGGTTTGGTAGGTTATGTTTGATGAATGCCAACTTTTCTGCAACTTAGGCTACTTCTTCCTTCTCTAAGATGGAATCCAAAACCTATTCATATTTGGCGGGGATGGATTTACACGGGACCAGCAAGGAGGAATCCTGCGACAATTATATAGGAGAGAGTGTGAGATACGGAATTCGACTGACAACGGTTCGAACTCTAGTCGGCTGAGCGGCACCACCGTGCTCCCACCACTCGAATATGCATGCACCTTGATCCTCTTTCAGGCTCGTGCCTAGAATTCACGCCAGCATTTATCGAGGCACCTCTTTAGTTACCTTTTTTTTGCACAGAGATCTCTTTAGTTACTTTAATGGGATTCACCTTCGGAAAATCTGACTCAACTTGGTAGGATAGTGGCTGCATTTCTTTCCAAAAAGGGGTATACATAATCGATGGCCATCGAAATTGGTTAATGGGAAGTTTATTCCCTCAAAACTGCAATGTGATCCATAATAAGTGCACGACACTTATTTTGGATCAGATGGAGTAGCAGATTATTTGGCAAAGCCGTATTGAGCGTAGCACATCTGTTTGGCTACATGGAGGCCCCTCATGTATTAAGGATATCTTGCCTCTTGATTGTAATTTTATAATCTTCAAATAAAATCCCTATTTTCTCGCATAAATATATATAATGTGTTGACTGCATTCTTTCTCAAAGGGGGTATACATGATCGCCATCGAAGAGGAAATCAGTAAAGCAGGTTTAGATTCTTTTTTGAACACAATACAGACGCAAGCGCTCATATAAACATGCATACACTCATCCCTATGAACGCACACACGCACACCCTACCCCCTATGAGCATCTCCGAGAGACGCCGGCATATCATCTTGAGATTTTACGAAGTCACCATTGACGCCTCGTGGTCGACGGGAACATCTCCTCCCACTGAAAGTGTATCGCTGAAAATCATGAAATAAATCCAGAATAAATGCGAGCACTAGGACAAACTCTGATAGGCTGGAGATGCCACTGTTCACCTAACCATCCCAACCACATGTTGGTTCGCAAGCAAGTTTAGATTCAAAATTCAAATTTTGAGTTGAAAAGCAAAGCAAGGGAGTCCAATTGCTCGAGCGCACCCGGTCCCTCCCTTTTCCCGCCATTTTCATTCCCCCACACTCCAGAAGATTCCATCCTCCCTGCCTTCCTCCGCCACCGCCACCGCCAGCGCCGGCGAAGGATGGAGACCCGGGAGTGGCCGCTGCCTCGCTTGTACGAGCTCTTCCTCGGCAAAGGTGACTGACACCCTAACTTAGTCGACCGACCTGCCCTCCCCCCGCCGGCCGTCTCATGGTGCGATTTCGCTTGCTGTGCAGAGCGCGCCCAGTGGCCGCCGGAGGCCAGGCTCATCGAAGCCGCCCACCACGGCGACGTCCTCGAGATCAAGAGTAAGTGCCGCATTTCACCAAATCCCCGCACCCCCCTCCCTCCCTCTCTCTCCCCCCGGCGTCAGTTCGCTCGCTAGATCTGGCAGGGGGCTTAGGGTTTGGCTGCCGTGTGTGTGCTCCGCTTCCGATTCAGCGCAAATTTTGGGCGAGATACGGCTCCAGGATCTCAATTTTGCTTGTGATTTAGGTTGGAGTGCTGGGGCTTGAGGTTTTTTCTCGTCTCAAATGGGGGTTTTCACTTTTCAGACCAAATTCTTGGTCCCCTTACTAAAAATCAGCAGCGATTTTTTTATGATTCTGATTGCAGTATACATATACTGGGTTCTTGTCCCGATTGGTAACTAAAAGTGTCCCCCTTTTTTGTATAAAACTGAAGAGATTGCAAAGGAGCTGGATGTGGAGGGGGATCCCGGCGACAGTGGCCAACACCACCTACATGGGCATGAATGCCCTACATGCCGCCGGTGGACTCGGCAGGCTGCCGGTCTACCGGTACATCGTCGAGGAGGTCAAGATGGACATCCACAAGCCTGACACCCTTATTGGTAATTTCTTCCCGATCCTAATGAAAATGTATTGTCCTCTCCACTTGGACAATTTGCGTGGATTTAACTTATGATGACTTGACCATCGGCTTCGACCTGGCTGTGTGGATCTTGCTGCTAGATTTTACGCCCGTGGAGCATGCTGTCAAACACGGCCACCTCCCTGCCATCAAGTACCTTCTTGACCATGGTGCTGATCTGCATCTGCAACGCGGAGATAACACTCTTCTTCATTCAGCTGCAACTCATGGTACAAACAAATATGAAATTGCTGCCGTGATAAATATCTCTTCTTCCACGTCTGCATATCGATCAGTCTAATGATGTGTTGAGCATAGTTCCTTTTTTTTTGCGGGGAAGGAAGTTTAAGCATGTCACATTATTTCGAAATCCTGCTCAGTTATGAATAAAAAAATATTGTAGACATTACATTTACGAATTTGTCCGCTGATCTTCTTATATGTCGTATTTTATTTTGTTCTAGCCATTCAAACTAGTTACCCCAAAATGTCTGTTTACTTAATATTTAAATATAACTATCTTCTTATATAACTCTCTCTTGATAAGTAAATATTTAATATACCATCTAGTTCAAGCTGTTAAAAGCAGTCCGTTTCCCCATAAATGAGTATGTATTCAGTATGACTACCAACTTATGGTAACTGATCATAGTAACTCTTTGTTTTCCTTATATTTATATTCAGTGAGATCTGAACCATCAAAGTTGCTTTCCTCCTCTAGCTATTGAAACTTTCTTGGCCAGAAACGGTCATAGAACACTACAGTACAATTTAGCAGCAGATATTATGTTGGAGAGCCTTCCGTTGAATGTGGAGAGGAATGCAGTAGCGATGCAAGTGGATTTATTTTACCAAGAGCTAAGCTAACCTACGATAAACAATTTTATTATTGCTGTAAAAAAAGAAACAGATTTTTGTTGCCATAAATTAGAACAACACCAACCTTAGTTGCTTCTCATGTTCATGAGCATCTGCATATTCTTCAGTCTCAAGAAACTTCTAAACATAGTTACATTAATTCGGGTTTCTGTCTCACAAATGTGAAAATGGTCCATGTGCCGTCAGGTTGGTACCAATTTCTTTAGGCACTGTATATACCCTTTTATTCCGTGGATCTTCTTGCGCGATATCTATTTCATATGCTATTTTCTTCTAGCCACTGAAACGGATTTCCCAAAAATGTCTGTTTACTTAGTATGCTAACTGTCTTTTTATGCAAATCTCTTGGGATAACTATTTGTTACACTATCTTGTTATGGCTGTTAGAAGTAGTTTCCCCTTAAATGACTGTTTACTTAGTATGACTATGTCTTATGGTAACTGATCATGGTAATTCTTTGTTTGCCATAAGTTTATTCAGGGAAATGTGGACCAACAATATTGCTTTTTCCTCCTAGCTATTGAAACTTCCTTGCCCAAAAACGTTTTCTCGTGTACTATTAATACTGTTATGATCTTTGTTTGCCTTCTTTTTCTCCAGGGCAATCTGAAATAGTAAAGTTTCTCCTTTCTAAAGGAGCTGATGTTGATGCAATATCAGATCTTGGGACACCACTCATTCTTGCTGCTCTTAAAGGACATCCTAGTACTCTCAAGATCCTTTTGCAGCACGGTGCAGATGTACTATTCAAATGTTTTGTTGATATGTTGTCTTTTTAGTCCAGTTCTCTCTTTGCCGGGTCTTTGCTACATTCTCCAATTGCACACCTGTATTTGAGGGTCTTTTTGGCCGGTAACTAACCATGCCACGCCAAAAGTTAGACAATTTGTTTGGCAACCGCACTTGTGGCAAGATTCTTTGCTGCAACATCGGTACCACGTGTCACTGACTCACAAAAATTGGGTAGGGTTCCTTAGGCTTGGCAAAGTATGGCACTCATTTTCATCATCCAACCATAGACATGCTTAGGCAAAAGTGTGGCAAATTTTGGCAACCTTCAGAAGAGTGGCAAATTTTGGCAACCTTCAGAAACCAACTAAGCAGAAATTGCTCATAGCTGTTAGTGTTTGAGCCACATCAGGCATGGTGGGACTGATGAACTACACAACAACTCTGAAAAATCACTGGGAACAAAGGGATATATAACTATATAAGCTATACTCTTAGAAAAGAAGTATCAGCTCAGCCCATTTTCCCTTCCAAATTCACTTTTCTCTTGAAACTGTGTCATATTTTGTCATGAAAATGAAGTAATTTGTTTAAATTTTCCAGCCCAACAAGGTTGCTGGTCTGTTTGGAATTATAGACGTGGCATTACACAAATCTTCTGTGTCCTGTGTGAAGCTATTGATTCAGGTATGGCATCCTTTGTTTATTATACTTCAGTAGGAATGTAGGATATCTATAAACTTATGTCTGATCTAGTTATCTCTGTATTAGCAATTAGACAACGGTATGATGGGCTTGCCTTCTATATTTGATCTGATAGGGTGGAGCTAATGTGAGCGGTAATAATCCTTTGGCAAAGGCTGCAGAGAAGGGCTTAACTGAAGCTATTAAGTGCTTGTTGGAAGCTGGTGCAAACCCAAATGTTGTTGACAGGGTAAGAAGCTATAGTTTCAGTAGACGTCTTATACTGATGTGCAACAACCATACTATACGTCTACGAGTTATGATGTAAGTACAGCTACATCATGCTATCTGCAAAATAACAATAGAAGGCTGTGCTAAGTTACCTTTTTTTTCATAACTTGTTGCTGTTCCGCCTTTTCCCCTTGGTGTCGTGTCTTTGTTAATTTGGTCAGGTGAATAATATGGTTTGCATTAATCGTGCCTGGAACATTGCTTATTTCCCTTTTTCCTCAACAGTTTGGTAGATTGCCAATAGAGTTGGCTGTTGAGTATGGTACACGGGAAGATGTCGAGATTCTCTTTCCTTTCACCTCTCCCATTTCAACTGTGGCCAATTGGAGCGTTGATGGAATCATTAGTCATGTGCAGATGGAAATCAAGCAACTTGAGGTATGTCAGTGTAGCAATTTTCTTGCACACCCACGGCGATTTTGATTCCATGTTAATTCTCTGAGAAGTTTTGGCATCAAGTCGATGTTTAACTAAACTTCATAGATCAAGAATTGCCCAAGCTTAGTTTCCTCATCCTGCTAGTCAAATGCACATGTATTTTCTTGCATATGCATAGATGTTAAAGCTCTGTTCTGAAGACTCTTTTTTATTTTACTTATTTTGCTCAAATGGTAATTCGCAAAGTCGTTTTATTTGAATGATGCTTTATTAAATAACATTTGTTTGAATTATAGTTCATTTAATCTGATTCTGTTAAAAATAACGAGGAGACAAATTCATTTTTTAAATAGTGATCTCCTTCTAAAGTCTGAGTAGCAAGTGAAAACTGGATTTTCAGAT
Source organism: Aegilops umbellulata (assembly GCA_032464435.1). Classification (NCBI taxonomy): domain Eukaryota; kingdom Viridiplantae; phylum Streptophyta; class Magnoliopsida; order Poales; family Poaceae; genus Aegilops; species Aegilops umbellulata. The sequence goes on along the minus strand of CP136058.1, from coordinate 8,746,263 downwards.
CTTGCATTGATTAGAACATTTGTTTCTTGTATTCATTCACTTCACCTTAACATCTTGCTAGAGTACTGATTTTTCCCTCACACGCATCTGACCTCTTAAGTTATGTATATATATCTGACTCATGTTATTGCGAGTTTCCTAGGATGATAATTTTGTGGATAAGAGGATCTCTGACCTAAAGCAACAAGCAGAAGAAGCATTTAAGAAGCAAGATTACCTAGATGCGTCAGTGTTCTACACACAGGTACGCTGCCGAACTATTTTTTATTTCTAGACTGGAGGCACAGTCATGAAACATGCTCCTCCATTACAATTTAGTTGGTTTCTTATTAAAATTGATTGGCCTTAACAATGTGCTAAAAAATGACCAGTTACCTTGTAATGCTATCACATGTACTTGTTGAAAGACTAGTCACTAGTGTGTGCATCCTGTCGCACACACTAGTGTCTAGTCTGGAATGTGTAAACTGATCAGTGCTTCTGGAATGTGGCAACAACAACAATTTTCCTCTGTTTTGTCTGTTGCAGGCACTGAAGATGGATAACTTTGACGCAAAGCTGTTATCAAACAGGAGCCTCTGCTGGCTTCGAATGGGTGATGGAGAAAGGTCTTATGATGATGCATCTGAATGCAAAAAGCTGCAGCCAAACTGGGCAAAGGCGTACTATCGGCAAGGAGCAGCTCAAATTTTAATGGAGGTGCAGTGGGATGGTTCAAACCGACAATTTCATTGCTCCTTTCACATGTGTCGTGTCATTTGATTCCACTGTGCACTTGTGTTCCGTAGGATTATGATGATGCTTATCACTCACTCTTGCGTGCTTTGGAGTTGGACCCGGGAAGTCAAGAGATTGCGAAATTACTCTTGTAAGAGATTTCATCTTTAATCTTGTTTTTCCTTGACTGATTGATAACATTGTCAGCTGTTTCGGATTCTTAACAGGTATATTACATGTTTATATCCACTGATTCTTGCAGGGAGACTATTGAGGTGGAACTGGTATGATCAACCCCGCATGCATCTGCGGAGAGAAGCTCCTTTTTTTGTGGGTGTGTGTTCTCGGATTAAAACCCTGAACTTCAAATTATGGCGCCTTTCTGTACGTGATCTGTGGATCGTAGCAGCAGCTTAGAGCAGAACATGTTACTGGCTACCTATTTTGAGTTCTCTGAAACTCGCATCCTGTTAGTATGGAAGTGTGACAGTGGATGATGAACTGACCACCTATCCTATGAAAAGTGTAGCAATGTACTCCCTCTGTTTCTAAATATAGGTCTTTTTAGAGATTTCAGTACGGACTACAGGGGCATCCCTAAATGCTGCCATCCCCCAAATCTTGTGTAAGTGGTCCTGATGTATCACCACTGAGGCTGGAAAATCATGCACAAGAGGTGATTGCTCGAACCATTGCCATTGATCCGTTCATAGATTTTGGAACCTTGGCTTCCGCCGTTTGGGTTCCCCTAGGGATATGGCCGCAGGCATGCTGGGCACGCCCATGAGCCACCTTGGTAGGTAGGCTAGGGTACGAAGGTTCGCTCTCGAGATTTGACGAACTCTAATGCAGGCTGGCGTGAAGATTGGAGGGAGGGGTGTTGGGCGAATGGGCATAACGGGAGGGAAATAGGAAGATTCTCTCAAATCTTTATAAGTAGAGAGAGTAATAAAAATAAAAATTATGTTGTGATACTCATCTTGTTGCTTTCGTTGCAATAAAAATTATGTTGTGATACTCATCTTGTTGCTTATGTTGTGATACGTCACCCCAGCTTCCAAAATGCCGACGTAAAAAAAAGTAATGTTTCATGTTATCGAGGCGGCGTCTTCAGATCACAAAACTATGAATGGATCAGTGGCAGCAGCTCGAGCAATGGCCCCATGCGCATGATTCTAAGGCCAGAATGCTTGAACTGCTACCAAACACAAGATGGCCAGAATGCTTCAGCCTTGAACTGGCCACAACATCAGGACCACTAAAACAAGATTTCGAGGATGGCACCGTCTATAGGGATGCCCAGGTAATAGCATGCTACCAAACTGCAACATGATGGCTACTGATTCTTGTTCCAGTTAACCCTGTACAACAAGCTACTTAACTAGCATCTGCCATACAACTTTCAGCTTGTCACAATAAGGTCTGAATGTTTTCCATTCGATCCAAATAGACCGGATTCCACTATCAAAAGATAACGGAACACAATAAGGTCTGAACATACTAACAGGATGCAAGTTTCAGAGAATATTTCACTCTAGCACAGTTAGGAATTTCATCATCCACTGCTGCCACACTTCCACATACTAACAGGATGCAGGTTTCAGAGAACTCAAAATAAGTAGCCAGCAACATGGTTTGCTCTAAAGCATCTGCAACGGTCCTCCATGAATCACGCACAGAAAGGCGCCATAATTTAAAGTCCAGTATTTTGTCTGAGAACACACACACACACACACACACACGAAAGAGCTCCCATTCTGCCTGAGCTTCCCTCCGCAGTTGCACGATGATCACTTCAGCTCCATGGCCTCCCTGCAAAATTCGGTTGACCAAAACATTTAACCAAGGAACAGATTCTACCGGTTACGGCAACACCAAGAATCTGCAGCAGCTAGCAATGTTAACCTCAAGAAAGCACAAGATGGAAGATGGCTTCCTTACCAGAATAGTTTCTCGATCTCTTCGCTTTCCGGGTCCAACTCCAGAGCCCATGACAGTGAGGAATACGCAGCATCATACTCCTGCGCAACACAAGAGCACGGTGGAATCAATTGACGTGGCACATGTGAAAGCAGCAGTGAAATCGTCAGTTTCAACCCTCCCACTGCATGCACCTTCATGAACATTAGAGCTGCCCCTGCCCGATAGTGCGCCTTTGCCCACTTCGGGCGCAGCTTTGTGCAGTCAGCTGCATCCTCATAAGCCCTTCGCCCTTCACCCATGCGAAGCAAGCAGAGGCTCCTGTTTGATAACAGCTTGGTGTCGAAGTTATCCATCTTCAGTGCCTACACCAGACGAAACGGTGAAAACTTGCTCTAGTTGCCACGTTCGAGAAATGCTTGGATCACTTTACACGACCAATCATTTGTCATTTGTCATTTGTCCTTCCTACAATGACCAAGAAACAAAAACAGTGATAGAAGACCATCTGCAACCTGAAATTTATTGGCCCAGACAACGCCACCGAGTACTTCCCGATGACACGCGACGACCGACACGAAAGACAACAAACGCTGAGCTTTATTCCGCTACCGATCAACCTCGCTGTTGGTCGTGCACGTAAACAGCAAAAGCAGCGCACCAGATTGATCAATTGAAGTATCGATCTAGCAGCAGCACTAGTACTCACGCACACGGAGGCTTGGCTTATTGCCACAGGCTCGTCTAGCACTTTACCTATTCGGTTAGGAGTTCTAATTGACACGACTAGTACGAGTCAGGCTTAATTTCAACAAAATTCCTCCCGACAAAATGAAAGACCGACATCAATGCATTCTTGTTTTATTTTCAATGGAAGTGTCTGCATTGTTTTTTACCACTAGCTCTAGAATGGAACTTCTCCAGACTATGCTGTCCAGCTAATACTCCATATTGTGACAAGATGCACACACCAGTGACTAATCTTTCAACAAGTTCATGTGATAGCATTACAAGATAACTGGTCAGTTTTTACACACTGCAAAGGTCAATCAATTTTAATAATATGGATCAGCCAAATTGTAATGGAGGAACATGTTTCATGGCTGTACCTCCAGTCTAGAAAGAAAAAAAATAGCCTGACAATATACCTCTGTGTAGAAAACTGATGCATTTTGATAATCCTGCTTCTTAAATGCTTCATCCCCTTGTTGTTTTAAGTCAGACATCTTCCTTTTCACAAAACTGCCATCCTGGACAACTCACAATAACTTGAGTCAGACCTCTTATATATATATTCAACTTGGGAGGTCAGATGCATGTGAGGAAGAATCATTACTCTACTAAGATGTTAAGGTGAAGTGAATGAATCCAAGAAATAGTTGTAATCAATGCAAGATTTAAAAAATCAGTTTTCACTTGCTAAGCAGACAGGAAATGGAGAGAACTATTTAAGAAAATGAATCTGCCTCCTTGTTATTTTTGAAAAAAAAAACAGATTTCATGATTACAATTTGAGCACAGTGACATATGAGCAAAACAAGCTATCCAATAAACACCATTCAAATAAAATGACTTTTCAGAACAGAGCTTAAACAGCGATGCAGATGCAAGAAAATACATGTGCGTTTGACGAGCAGGCACAGGAAACTAAGCTTCGGGAAATTCAGATTCTTGTCCTATGAAGTTTTTTTAAATGTCTACTTGATGCCAACATTGTTCAGAGAGTTAAGCTGGACAAAATAGCCATGGGCGTGCAAGAAAAGTGCTACAATGACGTACCTCGAGTTGCTTGATTTCCATCTCGACATGCTTAATGATTCCATCAACAGTCCAATTGGCCACAGTTGAAATGGGAGAGGTGAAAGGAAAGAGAATCTCGACATCTTCTCGTGTACCATACTCAGCAGCCAACTCTATTGGCAATCTACCAAACTGGTGAGGGACAAGCGAAGCTTTAGCAAAGCGATATTCAACATTTAGGAAATAAGCAATGTTGTCGACACTACTTAAAACCATATTACTCAACTGACCAAATTAACAAAATACATGGCACAAAGGGGGAAAGGCGAAACAGCGACAAGCTTATGTAAAAAAAATGCAGCTTAGCATAATGTTGCTGTACTTACGTCATAATTGGTAAGGATGTTGCATATGAATTTAAGACATGTATACTGAAACTACAAAGCCAAGCAAGACACAGGATTATGTGACAAAAAGAGAGCATTCTCACCCTGTCAATAACATTTGGGTTTGCGCCAGCTTCCACCAAACACTTAATAGCTTCAGTTAGGCCCTTCTCTGCAGCCTTTGCCAAATGATTATCGCCGTTCACATTAGTCCCACCCTATCAGATGCAAATATAGAAGACAAGCCCATGAAACAATTGTCTAGTCGCTAATACAGAGATCTAAATCAAACTTCGGTTTATAGAAATCCTATATTCCTACTGATATCTAATTAATAAACAGAGGATACTGTACCTGAATCAATAGCTTCACACAGGACACGAAGGATTTCTGTAATGCCATGTCTAAAGGTACAAACACACCATTACCCTTGTTGGGCTGGAAAATAAATAAAATAATTTAATTTCATGTCAAAATATGACCCAAGAGAAAGACAGAATTTGTAAGGGGGAAAAAAAGCTGAGCTGATACTTCTTTTCTACGAGTATAGCTTATATAGTGCGGGTCGCCAGTGATTTTTCATAGTTGTTGTGTGGGTCACACATGACAGCTATTAGCAGAGCCTGCTTGACTAGTTTGCGAAGGTTGCTGATATTTGCCACAGTTTTTCGTAAGCATGACGATGATGAAAATGAGTGTCATACTTTGCCAAGCCTAAGGGAAGCCTACCACACTTTTTTGAGTCGGTGACATATGGGACCCATGTTGCAGGGAACGAACATTGCGGCAAGCACAGATATCAAACAAACATGTAAATAACTAAGCCACCAATCCAAAAGGGCCTCAAATACAGGCGGTGCAATTGAACAACATAGCAAAAACCCAGCAAAAAAGAGAACAGGAGTTAAAAGATGACATAACAAAAGATTTGAAAAGTACATCTGCATTGTGCTGCAAAAGGATCTTCAGAATACTAGCATGTCCTCTAAGAGAAGCAAGAGTGAGTGGTGTCCCAGCATTTGATAGTGCATCGACATCAGCTCCTTTAGAAAGAAGAAACTTTATTATTTCAGACCGCCCTGGAGAAAAAGAAGGAAAACAAAGATTATACCACTAATAATAGTACATGAAAATGTTTTTAGGCAAGAAAGTTTCAGTATGTAGAAGGCATAAGCAATATTGCTGGTCCACAATTCCCTGAATAAGCATATGGCAAACAAAGAATTACCATCATCGGTTACCATAAGACATAGTCATAGTAAATAAACAGTCATCTGAGGGAAAACTACTTCTAACAGCTAGAACAAGATAGTGTATCAAATAGTTATCCCGAAAGACTTGCATAAATAGACAGTTAACATACTAAGTAAACAGACATTTTTTGGGAACTTGTTTCACTGGCTAGAACAAAATAGTATGTGAAATAGATATCCTGCAAGAAGATCCACAGACAAATAAGGTATATACAATGCCTAAAGAAATTGGTACCACCATGATGACAAATGGAGTATTTTACATTTGTGAGAGATAGAAACCCAAATTAATGTGACAACTATGTTAAAAGTTTACGGCTAAAAAGACTCAATATGCAGATGCTGATGAACATGCATGAGAAGCAAATAAGATCAGAGTTGTTCAAACTATTCTTTTACAGCAGCATTTTTTTAATCTTAGGATAGCTTAGCTCTTGGTAAAGTAAATTCAAGTGTATCCCCACAGCATTTATCTCCACATTCAACAGAAGGCTCTCCGACATAACACCTGCTGGTACATGGTAGAATTCTACAACTGTTTTTGGGTAACCAGGTTTCAATTGCTAGAGGGGGGAAGCAACTTTGTTGATTCACATTTCACTGAGTAAACATTCGTAATACGAAGAATTACTATGATCAGTTACCACAACTTGGGATTTCATACTTTTGTTGTTGTACCTCTCAGGTCTCATCTATGCTGCTGCTAACAACATATATTTCAGAAACAGTCATTCATAACATCGGTAAGAAACAGAATAAGTAAACAGACATTTACTAGTTTCAATGGCTAGAACAAAATGAAATATGACATATATATATAAGAAGAAAACAGACATTAGCAAGTTTCAGTGGCCGCTAGAACAAAATAAAATATTACATATAAGTATATCAACCGACAAATGTGGTAAATATACTGCCTTCAAAAACTGGTAGCAATATGATGGCACATGGATTTTCATTTTTGCATATCTGAGAGCAGCAGAAAATTTTACAAGATTGGCCCTTATGCAGATGCTGATAAACATGAGAAGCCAATAAGATCAGAGTTGTTTTAATTTAGAGCAACAAGAAAAGAAAAACTGTTCAGTTTACAGCAGTAGGAAAATTGTTTATCTTAGGTTAGCTGAGCCCTTGTAAAATGATTTCATTTCATCGCCACATCATTCGTCTCCACATTCAACCAACATGGTGGAGTTGTACGACTGTTTTGAGACAACAAAGTTTCAATAGCTAGAGGGGGGAAGCAGCTTTGTTGGTTCACATTTCACTAAATAAACATACGGAACGCGAAGAATTACTATATATGATCAGTTTCCATAAGTTGGTAGTCGTACTGAATGAATACTTGTTTAGGTCGGTGTAAACTGCTTTTAACAGCTTGAAGCAAAACAAGGACAGATATCTCAGAAACCAATCCTGGCACTGAAGGAAGGCCAGATATATAACAACAGAGGGGAAAAGATCCTCTTGTCTGTACCATGAACTGCAGCTGTATGAAGAAGAGTGATTGTGGAACGTTCCTGGTGCAGATCGGCGCCGTGGTCAAGAAGGTACCTGACGGCAGGGAGGTGTCCATTCTGGACAGCATACTCCAAGGGCGTAAAACCTAGCAGCAAGTTGATGGTCAAGTCATAAATTAAACCCATTGTCTCACATTGTAGTAAGTACATTTTATCTGGTAAGATCAGAAGAGGAAATGCACGTGTTCATTAGCACAGATTACCCTGAGCAGTGTCGGGGTTTCCGACGTCCATCTTGACCTCCTCGACGAGGTATCGGTAGACCGGCAGGCTGCCACAGCCGCCGGCGGCGTCCAGCGCGTTCATTCCCATGTAGGTGGTGCTGGCCACCGTCGCCGGGATGCCGTGCCCATGCACGTCCAGCTCCTTTGCGATCTCTGCAGTTCACAGACATGAAAAAGGGGGCACTTTTTTAGCTATGAACCGTAGCAAGAATCCCATGGTAATACTGCAATTCCTTCAAATTGGAGTACTAATTAGGGAAATGTCACTGATCTGCAACTAGAAAAGCCCCCCAAAACCCCGGCTTCGCTGCTAATCCTAGAAACCGTACCAATAATCCCGTGCTACTTGAGAAATCGTGATGACTGGTGTGCAGCTAGAAAACCCCAGCAGCATCAGGCACCCCGGAGCCGCCGCAAATCGGCCTACGAAATCGGAAGGCAGCGGCCGGCGCGCGCACGTACGGTGGCTGAATCGACCCTAAGCGCCCGGCCGAGGCAGATCTAGAGCAGACGGAGACGCCGGACCGGAGGGGGCAGAAGGGGGATTACTCTTGATTTTGCGGACGCTGCCGTTGTGGGCGGCGCAGATGAGCCTGGCCTCCAGCGGCCACCGGTCACGCTCTGCACAATAGCAAGAAAATCAATCGAACGGTGAGACGTACGGCCGGCCGGCGAAGGGAGGCACGGACAGAGCGATGGATCCGGTCACGGGTCACCTTTGCCGAGGAGGAGCTCGAAGCACGTCGGCAGCGGCAGCTCCCGGGTCCCCATCCTCCTTCTCTTCGCCGGCGGTGAAGATGGCGGTGGGCGGCAGAGCAGAGCCAGGTGAGGAACTGAGGGAGGGAGGGAGGAAGCTTCTGGAGTAGGGGAGAGAGGGGGGATAAAAAGGGCGGGAAACGGGGGTGAGTGGGTGGGGGACGCAATGGGGGGTCGACACGTGCCCTTCCGCTGACCGTACGATCTGACACTCGTGACAGAAGCCACGGGCACGCCCTCCCCTCCCTTTTGCTCCGCCTCTTCGATTCAAATTTCGAAATTTGAACCTCCCTCTCGCCACCGCTTTCTACTTCTGGGACGGCGGTCGAGAGAGAAAACCCGTTAGCTTTGATGGTTTCATTTTTTTTTGGCGATGGTAAGAGAGTTTTATTCCAACTGGATAGGGTTACAATCGAGAGGCACCAACTCCTCAATACATGGTGGAACATTACGAAGCCATAAAACAGTTGTACTTTTTGTACGGCTATACAATGCCAACCGATGTGCTATCCTATTTTGTTCACGTTTAATTTTTGACGGAATAAACTCTCGAACACCCATGAGAGGCCGAATCTCAGCTACTAAATGTCCATAGGCCAACCTGGATAAGCTTTCTCCAGTCATTGCTGCCAGTGCCATTGACGAGTCGGACTGCACTACGATCGGGAGGGTACAGTGCTACAGAGCTAGAGCCATGCCCTGCATTATTGCATGTAGTTCTGCCTCCAATGCGTCGTTGCAGTTGAAAATACATTTGTAGGCCGCGAAAATCACGCTCCCATCATGCCTTCGCAATATCATACCTGCCGCCGCCGTGCCATCAGCTTGCATGAACGCTCCATCAACAGATAGAGCCGCTCGGTGTAACGCCCCGAGGCTGATGCTCGAGAAGACTCCCATATATTCCGGGTTTCGCCGTGTGTTTCTTTGGTGCTTGCTCTTTTATTTTTTTTGCATTGCATCATGTCATATGCCATCATGTCATTTATCTTTGCATCTCAACTCAACTAATAAATTGCATAGATCCTTTGATCTATTTAAATCGAGGGAATTCACATGGTGATTTCTCCGTATAACATATCCTCCTAAAAATTAGGGAGCTATATTATAATATTCCATTAACTTTGGAATCACCATAACACACCACAGTTTAAGTTCCACGCATTTTTCTATCTCTATTCCTTGCCTCAAACTTTGCCAACAACTCTTATCTCATTTATCGAGGCTCTTCCTAAATTCTCAACATTTTGGGCCTTCCAAACCCTCACTCCCTATTCACTCATTTGAATTAAATTCAAATGTGTTAGATTCTAAACCTTGCATCTACGCCCATTCCTATTTTCTTGGATTAAGCTCATTTTTGTGAGTCCGGGAAAATAATCCCCATGCTCAAATTCTTGTCCACTCATTTCTTTTCTCTCCTTTTCTTTCTTTGCTTTTCTGTTTTTAGAAGAGATTTGTAAAAGAGAGGGAGTGGAGAGCCCAGCAGCCTCCCTCTTCGCTGGGCCGGCCTCCTAGGCCCACCAACCCTCCTGAAGCCCAGCCGCACCGATAACCAACCCTAGCTCTGTCCCTCGATCCCTCTCTTCCCCTCGAACCCTTCCTCCAGCGCCGCCATCTCCCTCGCTCATCCCGATCCCCATCTCACTCTCTCCCTCTCGATCCCGCGCGCCTCCCTCTGCAGCACCAGGCCGCGACCGCGCCTCCTCCTCACCAAATCCTCGTCGCCCGAGCGCTCGAGGAGAGGAGCTCCTCGACCACCCGCGCCCGCATCCGCCGTCCTCCGCGCCATCTTCGTAAAGCGCCAGAAGCTCAACCCCGAGCCTCTCCACGCGCGCCCGCACCCACCGCTTCGCTCCCGCAGGCGCGCAGCCGCCCCGTGGCCCCTGCGTTCCTCGCCCCGCCGCCGCACCGTCTTCTTCACCTCCTGCCGCGAGCTCTGCCTCCTCGCCATGGCCCTCGCAAGCTCCCTCCGTCAAGCCCCGCTGCCTCCTACTCTACTCCCTCGTCCCGCCACCAGCCGGGTTGGACGCCCATCTGCCGGATCCGCCCTTCCCGTGGCCGCCCTCCTCATCTCTGGCGTATCTCGCTTCGCTACAAGCCCCTGCCCCGCCTCTGCTTCGTTCGAGCAGGGAGGAGGACGTGCCTCCGCTCGCCCGCATCGTCCAACGTCAGGTCCCTACTGCCGGCCTCTGTTTTCCCTTGTCGTCGCCTGAGCATCAGCACCCGCTCGCTCGCCCGTGCGTGAGTGCTCACGTGGGCCACTTCGACCGGCGACCTCCTCAAGTTCAGGACCAAGACCCGAGACCTGAGACCCGTGGCCTTTGCTGTTAATTTTTGTGGACGTCAAGTACCTCTTCCGATGATCCGAACATCTACGAGCCGTGAACCACTACAGCCGGTGTGTTTTTCGTCAAGTCCGACTACGACACAAACGGCTACACAATGACTCCGAAGAACATGGAAACGCCAAGTTCCTCTCCGAACGTGTACGGCTATCAACGAGTACCTCTACCATCGCCGTGTACCACTACTTCAACTACATCGCGTGAACGTCTACTTCCCTCTACGAACTCGATCCGTTCCGAAAATGCACGCTTCGAAGGTATAACCGCCGAGACGACCGCCGTGGACCGAATGCATGTGTTGTATGAGATGCACCGTTTGCACCGTATCCGAATTTGTCACTCGTTTCCATGCCACTAACTCGTGGGAACCCGGCTGCCGGGATCACCCCACCATCCTGCATGACACGCTCACGCCACGCTTCCTTTTGCACCGGTATCTTCATGAGCTACCGGAACCGATATGTTGCCGTGGCATCATTTTCGGATTCGTTGCCGTGGCACCTCTTTCTTCCACCACGGTGACAGATGCTTCATAATGCTCTTGTCAACATTTTCATAAAATTGCTTAAAACTTGCACATGTCATCCGCATCATGATAACAACAATTAAGATGTTTAAAATGTTGTTTGTTTAAATTTGCTTAAATGCCATGCTAAAATGATTTATTTCATAACTAAATAACCGTAGCTCCAAATTTATTAAACTTTATATGTAAATGGGGTAGAAAAATGCATAGTTTAACATGATGCACTTTATTTTCCTGTTTTACAACATTAAAATATGCTTTAGGACAGATCAGTACCAAATCTAAAATATGGATATGAGGATTTTTCCGGACTTGTTGTTTGTTGTCCCGGCCTCATTTAAACTTGTCTAGATAGGTAGTTTTCCTATGCCTCACCTCTTGCCATGTTAATCAACATTTAATATTGTTGGGTGCATAACCGAAAGAGAACTAAATAAGCGTATGTGGTGTTTTGTCAATAGGTAACTCGTTGCATGTTGAGCTCCACTTAATTTGTAGCGTTGTTTGTTGCACTTTGCCATGCCATGCTCATTGAACCGGACATGCATCATATTTGGTTATGCATCATGCCATGTGTATGTGGTGGTTGTTTACTATGTTGTTTGTTTCTTTCCAGGTTGCTTCTCTCGTTAGCTTCGGTTTCGTTCCGGAGTTGTGAGGATTCGTTCGACTACGTCCGTTTGTCTTCTTCATGGACTCGTTCTTCTTCCTAGCGGGATTTCAGGCAAGATGACCATACCCTCGAAATCACTTCTATCTTTGCTTGCTAGTTGCTCGCTCTTTTGCTATGCCTATGCTGCGATACCTACCACTTGCTTATCATGCCTCCCATATTGTTAAACCAAGCCTCTAACCCACCTTGTCCTAGCAAACCGTTGTTTGGCTATGTTACCGCTTTGCTCAGCCCCTCTTATAGCGTTGTTAGTTGCAGGTGTAGATGAACTTTGTTCCTTGGTGGAACATGGAGATGTTGTTCCTTGTTGGAACTTGTTTACTTGTTGGGATATCACAATATATCTTATTTAATTAATGCATCTATATACTTGGTAAAGGGTGGAAGGCTCGGCCTTATGCCTGGTGTTTTGTTCCACTCTTGCCGCCCTAGTTTCCGTCATATCGGTATTATGTTCCTGGATTTTGTGTCCCTAACGCGGTCGGGTGATTTATGGGACCCCCTGGACAGTTCGCTCTGAATAAGACTCCTCCAGCAAGGCCCAACCTTGGTTTTACCATTTGCTTCACCACCACCTACTTTTCCCTTGGGAGTAATTAACCCAAGGTTCATCTTTATTTAGCCCCCCCGGGCCAATGCTTGTCTAAGTGTTGGCCCGAAACGAGTAGACTGCGGGGCCACCTTGGGGAAACTTGAGGCCTGGTTTTACTCGTAGGATGTCTCATCCGGTGTTGCCCTGAGAACGAGATATGTGCAGCTCCTATCGGGATGTCGGCGCATCGGGCGGCTTTGCTGGTCTTGTTTTATTACTGTCGAAATGTCTTGTAGCCGGGATTCCGAGACTGATCGGGTCTTCCCGGGGAGAAGGAATATCCTTCGTTGATCGCGAGAGCTTATCATGGGCTAAGTTGGGACACCCCTGCAGGGTTTGAACTTTCGAAAGCCGTGCCCGCGGTTATGTGGCAGATGGGAATTTGTTAATGTCCGGTTGTAGAAAACCCGAAGTTGATCTTAATTAAAATACATCAACCGCGTGTGTAACCGTGATGGTCTCTTCTCGGCGGAGTCCGGGAAGTGAACACGGTGTTGGAGTTATGATTGACGTAGGTTGTTATAGGATCACTTCTTGATCATAGTTGTTCGACCGTGCTTTTGCCTCCTCTTCTCGCTCTCTTTTGCGTATGGTAGCCACTAGATATGCTAGTCGCTTGCTGCAGCTCCACCTCACTACCCTGTCCTACCCATAAGCTTAAAAAGTCTTGATCTCGCGGGTGTGAGATTGCTGAGTCCCCGTGACTCACAGATACTTCCAAAACCAGTTTGCAGGTGCCGATGAAACCGTGCAGGTGACGCACCCGAGCTTAAGGAGGAGCTCGATGAAGATCTTGTTCGTTGTGTTGTTTCTTTTCAGTTGATCAGTAGTGGAGCCCAGTTGGGGTCGATCGGGGATCTGTGTAGCATTTGGGGTAGTCTTCTTTTATTTTGGTTTCGTAGTCGGACCTTGATTGTATCTGTTTGATGTAATGTTTATTTATGTATTGTGTGAAGTGGCGACTGTAAGCCAACTATGTATCTTTTTCCCTTATGTATTACATGGGTTGTGTGAAGATTACCTCACTTGCGACATTGCTTTCAATGCGGTTATGCCTCTAAGTCGTGCTTCGACACGTGGGAGATATAGCCGCATCGAGGGCGTTACAAGTTGGTATCAGAGCCAGCCCCGACCTTAGGAGCCCCCACTGCTTGATCGTTTTTAGCGGCCGAGTTGTGTCTAGAAAAATGTTTTGAGTCATTTAGGAATTATATATCGGAGAGTTTAGGAATTATTTTTACTTCCCAGTCTCCTCATCGCTCTGGTAAGGCATCCTGACGTAGAGATTTGACTCTTCTCTTCTCAAATTTCACTAATTTTTTTTAGGATCACGCGGGTATCTTAGAATCGTTCTGATGGTTTTGTGATGACAACATTGTCTTGGTGCCTCCTGTCAGCAGGGGTTTAGTGGAAGTGTCCCGTGGAGTTGAGCTCTGAGGTGTTGTCGTCATAATTTTATCGTTGCAGTTCTGGAATACCTGAGTTTAGTACGCCGACATCGAAAATCTCTTTTGTACAGTTGTTGGTGAGATAACCCTGATAGCCCAGTACTGAGGCGAGTGCGGGAGTATTGCCATAACTCATATAACGGATGCTTTTCGAAGGTTGAGGTAGACGATTTCCGAAGTTTTCTTGGTTATGTGTTGAAGGATGGATACAGCTGGATCTAGGTATTGTTAGTTTGGGTGATATATTTTGTGTCCCCTGTATCCCCAACACCTGATTGCATAACCAGAAAGTTTCGGGAGTTTATAGGTGGGAATTCAAGTAGCTCCTAGAATATCTTTCCGACAGATGCATGATATGGGATTGGGTAAATCTCTATCATATGTATTTGTTTCCGGCTTATTCTGCAAGCCAAATCCTTTGTTTTTGTTTTGTTTTGTGGTATTCGAGTTGCTTCGAAGTCAAGTGTTGATCCATACCTTCCCTAAACGGTGTTCTCATATTTCTATGTGGATGTTAATCCTTCTTGTTCATCAAGGTTGTCTTTTCAATCTTTTCCAACCAGTGTGATTCTCTTCAAGAGGATCCTATCATTTTTCACATCCCCAAGTTCAATTCTAAGTTCTCCCAACGATGTTTGTTTCATTCGTCCCAAGTTGTCTTTGTTTTTCCCGCCCTCCCACCCTTTTTCTTCAAGGACCCATATTTCTCGATCAAGTATTCTTTTATTTGTGAGAAGTCTCTCCATTCTTTTCCATCAATGTTCTTATCCAGTGATTTCCCATGAAGATACTAAGGGAGCTTCAAGTTTATCATTCTTCATTCTTTTTTCTTCCCCGGTGGACTAAATTCAAGCTTTCGGTGTTGATCATATCTCTTTCCTCGTCTCGAATGTTTTCTCATGTCGGTGCACCTCTTAATCGTTCACCTCTCGCTATTCATTTGTTCCAGAGTGATGAAGATAGCTCAGAAGATTCAAGTTTCCATTCTCAATTCACTCAAGTTCTTTTGAGGATGCTATCTCATTAAAGCAATTTGATTCAACCGGTGTAATCTCTCTTCCTAAGCAATTCTTTCAACGGTGTTTCTTTTGAGTGGGCCCATAACCCACAGGCCTTTTCCCAGGATCTTACCTGACTCTTTTTATTTTCCCGGAGTTATTCTCAAATGCTTTTCCAATTTTGACGTAAGAATGAATTTTCATCAGTTATGGCTTTCTCCAAGATCTTTCAAATTCTTTTCATCATTGGTTCAACCTTTCCAATTTTCATTCCGAAGTGCCTCAACAAATCATGGTGTTGTTTCTCATCGTCATTCGTGGATTTTGAAGACCGAAGAAGAGTTCCTCTTATATCCTTACCCGTTCTTCCAAAGATTCATGGTTCTAGCTTGATGCCATCCTCTCATAATTGTTTTCGATTGTGAGAATTCTTTTCACCCATCCGGAGCATTTCAGGAGTCTTTTCAGTTTGATTCTCCGGAACCCATCATCTCAGTAATTCTTCATTCTCAGCTTTCATATCTCGTTCTCCAAATCTTATGGGTGCATCGTTCAAGTATTCTCTAGTCTACTTGTCATCCCTTCATTCTCTTGTATCTAAAATCTCTCAAGTATCTTCGTTCATTTGCTAATTCTTCCCGGTGAATTGTGCCTTTGCTACTTTCATTTTCAGTTCTTACGATGGTTTGTTTAAGATTCCTCTTCGTTTGGCACTGTATCAATTCATTTGTTCTCTCATAATCCTACCAGTGGTTTGTTCAACATTCCTATTCCTTTATTATCGTATCATTTCATTTGTTCTTTCTAATTCCTCCCGGTGATTCGTTCTCTTTCAGTTCTTACGGTGGTTCTTCAAGAGTTCTCTTCCTTCGTTATCATATAGATTCATTCGTTCTTTTCAAATCCTACCGGTGGTTCGTTGAAGACCTTCCCAAGTTTGTGCTATAATCTCTTAATCCTTCCTACGAGAATAAGTAGTATGCCAAATCCATTGCTTGTCATCAATTTAATTGGTGAAGGATGAGCGTAATGTAATTCTTATTCTTGTTTCATCGAGTAAATTCAATTCCTTATTCCGGAGGTTCATCAAAATTCTTGATTTCATTTGTTCATCTTTTCTTTTCCGGAGTACAAATTTTCCGCATTATCTCGTCGCGGAGCTCCTTCTAAATCATCGCAAGGCTTCACCTTGTGTTTTCAACTTCTCTTTATCTTTATCATCCTTTCATTACCGGAGTTCTTCATGGAGGCTCTACATGGTGGCTCATCAAGGATTCCATTCATTCTCCATTTGTTCTTCAAGATTTTTCTCGGAGCTATGATCCGCTAAACTTTACTCAAAATTTAACATGGTGCTCAACACATGTCTTGTTTTGAGGAGTTCAATCATTCTTCATCTTCCATTCCGTGGTGCAATTCTTTCTATCTTATCTTTTGAAGTGGTGTTATGTCATTCTTGATAATTTGAGTTCATGTTTCACGACTCACATGTTGTCAAGAATGAGATATTTTAAATCCACCAATCTCTTCGTTGGAGTTATCTTGTGTCATATTTCACCTAAAGCCTTCCCTAAGGAATGTTGTTATTGTGGTGCTTCTCAATGACCCAAGCTTGCTCTTTATCCTCTTGGTGGAACACGTTTTCATCTCTTCGTTGATCTCAAGCAAGCAATTGTTTTCGTTAAGGGCAGAATTTCACCTCAAGTTTTGAGATGTCTTCATAAGCCCACGAGGATCATATCTTTTCGTTGTTGATTTTCCAACAACTCCGCTATAACCTTCTTGGAAGGGTGCTTTCCAAATTCAATTGTGGTAGAAGTTATCATTTCCTTCTCCGTTCTCTTATTCCGATGATCTATTTTCTATTCTTTCTTCCGGAGGCATTGTGATGTTGCTCTCTTCACTCATCATCTCAAATTGTGAAGATCATGTTCTTTGCTTTTGCTTATCCATTTAACCGGAGTGTCGTCTTTTCATTCGAGATCTCTCATCTTATCAAGTCTTGCATCTCTTCTCAACCGGAGTGCTGTCTGAAATCTTTCTTACCCCTTGTGCCATTCTTTTAATAGTTCCGGAGGCAGTGTGTTGTTAATTTCAGCAACTATCCTCTCTTGTGGTCAAGATCATATTCAAATCCCTTCCATTTTCAGTCGGAGTGCTGCCCAAATTATGTCATTCTTATTCCTTCTCTATCTTGTTTAACCGAAGTGGTGTCAATATCTATCTTGTCACTTAACCTCTTGGTTCTCGTCGTATCCCATGTTCCTCTTTTTTTAACGGAGTGTTTTCAACTTTGTTTGTCTTCGTTGTATTCTTTCTTTCAATCTGTTCAACCTCTCAAGGTTCGTGGTTTCACTCGTTTGTCAAAGAAGCAACTTAGTTTTACCTCTTCTCTTTCTCTTCCGTTTTTCTCCTCCGGTTCCATCCTAGATCTCGGGACGAGATCCTCTTGTAGTGGTGGAGTGTTGTAACGCCCCGAGGCCGATGCTCGAGAAGACTTCCATATATTCCGGGTTTCGCTGTGTGTTTCTTTGGTGCTTGCTCTTTTATTTTTTTTGCATTGCATCATGTCATCATGCCATCATGTCATTAATCTTTGCATCTCAACTCAACTAATAAATTGCATAGATCCTTTGATCTATTTAAATCGAGGGAATTCACATGGTGATTTCTCTTTATAACATATCCTCCTAAAAATTAGGGAGCTATATTATAATATTCCATTAACTTTGGAATCACCATAACACACCACAGTTTAAGTTCCACGCATTTTTCTATCTCTATTCCTTGCCTCAAACTTTGCCAACAACTCTTATCTCATTTATCGAGGCTCTTCCTAAATTCTCAACATTTTGGGCCTTCCAAACCCTCACTCCCTATTCACCCATTTGAATTAAATTCAAATGTGTTAGATTCTAAACCTTGCATCCACGCCCATTCCTATTTTCTTGGATTAAGCTCATTTTTGTGAGTCCGGGAAAATAATCCGCATGCTCAAATTCTTGTCCACTCATTTATTTTCTCTCCTTTTCTTTCTTTGCTTTTCTGTTTTTAGAAGAGATTTGTAAAAGAGAGGGAGTGGAGAGCCCATCAGCCTCCCTCTTCGTTGGGCCGGCCTCCTAGGCCCACCAACCCTCCTGAAGCCCAGCCGCACCGATAACCAACCATAGCTCTGTCCCTCGATCCCTCTCTTCCCCTCGAACCCTTCCTCCAGCGCCGCCATCTCCCTCGCTCATCCCGATCCCCATCTCACTCTCTCCCTCTCGATCCCGCGCGCCTCCCTCTACAGCACCAGGCCGCGACCGCGCCTCCTCCTCACCAAATCCTCGTCGCCCGAGCGCTCGAGGAGAGGAGCTCCTCGAGCACCCGCGCCCGCATACGTCGTCCTCCGCGCCATCTTCATAAAGCGCCAGAAGCTCAACCCCGAGCCTCTCCACGCGCGCTCGCACCCACCGCTTCGCTCCCGCAGGCGCGCAGCCGCCCCGTGGCCCCTGCGTTCCTCGCCCCGCCACCGCACCGTCTTCTTCACCTCCTGCCGCGAGCTCTGCCTCCTCGCCATGGCCCTCGCAAGCTCCCTCCGTCAAGCCCCGCTGCCGCTTGCTCTACTCCCTCGTCCCGCCACCAGCCGGGTTGGCCGCCCTCCTCATGTCCGGCGTATCTCGCTTCGCTGCAAGCCCCTGCCCCGCCTCTGCTTCGTTCGAGCAGGGAGGAG
Organism: Aegilops umbellulata; assembly: GCA_032464435.1. Lineage (NCBI taxonomy): Eukaryota > Viridiplantae > Streptophyta > Magnoliopsida > Poales > Poaceae > Aegilops > Aegilops umbellulata. The sequence goes on along the minus strand of CP136058.1, from coordinate 8,727,450 downwards.
GACGTGCCTCCGCTCGCCCGCATCGTCCAACGTCAGGTCCCTACTGCCGGCCTCTGTTTTCCCTTGTCGTCGCCTGAGCATCAGCACCCGCTCGCTCGCCCGTGCGTGAGTGCTCGCGTGGGCCACTTCGACCGGCGACCTCCTCAAGTTCAGGACCAAGACCCGAGACCTGAGACCCGTGGCCTTTGCTGTTAATTTTTGTGGACGTCAAGTACCTCTTCCGATGATCCGAACATCTACGAGCCGTGAACCACTACAGCCGGTGTGTTTTTCGTCAAGTCCGACTACGACACAAACGGCTACACAATGACTCCGAAGAACATGGAAACGCCAAGTTCCTCTCCGAACGTGTACGGCTATCAACGAGTACCTCTACCATCGCCGTGTACCACTACTTCAACTACATCGCGTGAACGTCTACTTCCCTCTACGAACTCGATCCGTTCCGAAAATGCACGCTTCGAAGGTATAACCGCCGAGACGACCGCCGTGGACCGAATGCATGTGTTGTATGAGATGCACCGTTTGCACCGTATCCGAATTTGTCACTCGTTTCCATGCCACTAACTCGTGGGAACCCGGCTGCCGGGATCACCCCACCATCCTGCATGACACGCTCACGCCACGCTTCCTTTTGCACCGGTATCTTCATGAGCTACCGGAACCGATATGTTGCCGTGGCATCATTTTCGGATTCGTTGCCGTGGCACCTCTTTCTTCCACCACGGTGACAGATGCTTCATAATGCTCTTGTCAACATTTTCATAAAATTGCTTAAAACTTGCACATGTCATCCGCATCATGATAACAACAATTAAGATGTTTAAAATGTTGTTTGTTTAAATTTGCTTAAATGCCATGCTAAAATGATTTATTTCATAACTAAATAACCGTAGCTCCAAATTTATTAAACTTTATATGTAAATGGGGTAGAAAAATGCATAGTTTAACATGATGCACTTTATTTTCCTGTTTTACAACATTAAAATATGCTTTAGGACAGATCAGTACCAAATCTAAAATATGGATATGAGGATTTTTCCGGACTTGTTGTTTGTTGTCCCGGCCTCATTTAAACTTGTCTAGATAGGTAGTTTTCCTATGCCTCACCTCTTGCCATGTTAATCAACATTTAATATTGTTGGGTGCATAACCGAAAGAGAACTAAATAAGCGTATGTGGTGTTTTGTCAATAGGTAACTCGTTGCATGTTGAGCTCCACTTAATTTGTAGCGTTGTTTGTTGCACTTTGCCATGCCATGCTCATTGAACCGGACATGCATCATATTTGGTTATGCATCATGCCATGTGTATGTGGTGGTTGTTTACTATGTTGTTTGTTTCTTTCCAGGTTGCTTCTCTCGTTAGCTTCGGTTTCGTTCCGGAGTTGTGAGGATTCGTTCGACTACGTCCGTTTGTCTTCTTCATGGACTCGTTCTTCTTCCTAGCGGGATTTCAGGCAAGATGACCATACCCTCGAAATCACTTCTATCTTTGCTTGCTAGTTGCTCGCTCTTTTGCTATGCCTATGCTGCGATACCTACCACTTGCTTATCATGCCTCCCATATTGTTAAACCAAGCCTCTAACCCACCTTGTCCTAGCAAACCGTTGTTTGGCTATGTTACCGCTTTGCTCAGCCCCTCTTATAGCGTTGTTAGTTGCAGGTGTAGATGAACTTTGTTCCTTGGTGGAACATGGAGATGTTGTTCCTTGTTGGAACTTGTTTACTTGTTGGGATATCACAATATATCTTATTTAATTAATGCATCTATATACTTGGTAAAGGGTGGAAGGCTCGGCCTTATGCCTGGTGTTTTGTTCCACTCTTGCCGCCCTAGTTTCCGTCATATCGGTATTATGTTCCTGGATTTTGTGTCCCTAACGCGGTCGGGTGATTTATGGGACCCCCTGGACAGTTCGCTCTGAATAAGACTCCTCCAGCAAGGCCCAACCTTGGTTTTACCATTTGCTTCACCACCACCTACTTTTCCCTTGGGAGTAATTAACCCAAGGTTCATCTTTATTTAGCCCCCCCGGGCCAATGCTTGTCTAAGTGTTGGCCCGAAACGAGTAGACTGCGGGGCCACCTTGGGGAAACTTGAGGCATTGCTCGTTGTGTTGTTTCTTTTCAGTTGATCAGTAGTGGAGCCCAGTTGGGGTCGATCGGGGATCTGTGTAGCATTTGGGGTAGTCTTCTTTTATTTTGGTTCCGTAGTCGGACCTTGATTGTATCTGTTTGATGTAATGTTTATTTATGTATTGTGTGAAGTGGCGACTGTAAGCCAACTATGTATCTTTTTCCCTTATGTATTACATGGGTTGTGTGAAGATTACCTCACTTGCGACATTGCTTTCAATGCGGTTATGCCTCTAAGTCGTGCTTCGACACGTAGGAGATATAGCCGCATCGAGGGCGTTACACTCGGTCAGCCGGCGGCCTCGGCCTCGGCAAAGGAATGCACGGGCCAGGAGCCACCTTGGTCGCTTCCTGCGGCATGGGCATCTTGCCTTTGATTATTTCTTCTGTGGAATATCTCCTGCATATATTCAACGAATTCATATAACTCTGCAGAAAATCTGCCGTAGACGCCAGAGGTGGCGACTCTTTCCCATGCGTTAAGTCCGACCGGAGGTTCCAGATCCTCCATATCAACATGATTGTGCAGTCCCGCATCATGTCATCACAATTTACTAGAACATTAAGCAGCCAATCCTTCCCTGTGTCCCTTAACAAATCATGATGAGGCATCCGCCATATAGCTCGCATTTGTGTCCAGACTCCTCTTGCGTGCTCGCAGGACACCAGGGCATGTGTCTCCCTCCCACAGACCGGACAACCATCCCATGTAGAAATATGCCTGTACTCTTTGCATTCATTCGTAGCCAGCGCCCCCGACGCAGCTTTCCAAGCCATGATTTTCATCTCGAGAGGAACATTTGCACTCCAAATCCGCTGCCAAATTAGTCTACGGCCTGAGGGATTTCCGCTCGATGAGCCCACCCCCATCGAATACTGAATCTCCATTGCAAGGTGATATGCACTCCGGACTGAGAATTGGCCACTCCATTCTAGGAACCAGGCAATGAAATCCTGGCCATTCCATGGTGAAGTACGAATCTTCAATATCTCATGAACATCTAGTTCCCAAAAGTGCTCCCTCAGCCTTTGCACATTCCATGCCCCGTGTTCATTCAAAAAGTCAGCCACCCAATTAAACCGACAATTCCTCTTTGGTGTGACCGGTCTAAAGTTATGCCCTCTCGGGATCCAAGCATCTCTCCATGTCTTGATTAAAGTGCCATCTCCAACACGCCAAATAATACCCTTCTTCAGAAGTTCCAACCCACGAACAATACCTTTCCAGACCGCTGACGAATTTGAGGAAAAAACAGTGTCGAGTAAATTACCCCGTGGGTAGTATTTAGCTCGCAGTAAGTGGGCACAAAGGTTGTCCGGGCAGTCCAAAAGGCGCCACGCTTGCTTGGCCAGCAGCGCTTGGTTGAACGCCCGCATATCATGAAACCCCATGCCCCCCATAGCTTTTGGTAGCATCATTTTCTCCCAACTGAGCCAAGCCATCTTCCTCTTACCAATTTTCCACTCCCCACCAGTATTGTCTCATCATTTTGGTTAGGTCATCGCATACTGATGCAGGTAACCGGAACACGCTCATAACATAGGTGGGGATTGCTTGAGCCATGGCCTTTATTAGGATCTCCTTGTTTCCAACAGACATGTATTGTTCACTCCAATCAACTAGCCTCTTCCTTAGCCTCTCCTGTAGCGTTTCAAACTGCCCCTTGTGGACTCTTCCCTCTGGCACTGGAAGGCCTAATTTTTTTGGTTCAAACACGTGTTGCGTTATCTCCAAGATGCTCTTTACCTCTTCCGCGACCGGCTCATTGCAATTATCTGAAAAAGGATGGAACACTTCTCGGGGTTAATAAGTTGACCCACCGCCGAGGAATAAGTGTTCAACAAACCTTTGACAATATTTGCTTGTTCGCCTAAAGCTTCGAAAAACAACATAGTGTCGTCTGCAAATAGGAGGTGAGATATGATCAGTGCACCGCGGCATATACTCACCCCCTTCAAACTCCCCTCATTCACTGATTTAGAGATCAGGGCAGACAAAGCATCTACAATAAAGAGGAATAAAAATGGGGATAGTGGGTCACCTTGTCGAAGTCCTCTAGAGGGGGTAAACACCTCCAATAGTTTCCCATTGAATTTTACCGAGTATCTCACTGATTTCACACATGTCATACTCCATGCTATCCACTGGTCCGAAAAACCCCATTTACCTAGGGCCTGTTCCAAGAAAAGCCAATCAACACGATCGTACACCTTCGAAAGATCAAGTTTATAAGCACAAGTCGCCTGACTATTGTTCTTTAGACTTTTGTATGTGGTGCATACATTCAAAAGCAATAATAGAGTTGCTCGAGATGAGGCAACCCGTAATAAATGCACTTTGGTTCTCCGAAATCAGCTCCGCTAGCAGAGGTCGGAGTCGATTAACCAAGCATTTGGACACGATCTTATAAATTACATTGCATAAGCTAATTGGCCTGAAATCCTTCAGCTCCTTAGGGTGAGGAACTTTAGGAATTAAAACAATCGCCGTATCATTCACTCCCTCTGGCACTGAACCTGAAGTAAAGAACTCCAAAACAGCAACAATAATTTCAACTTTCAGAGTAGACCAGTTCCGCTAGTAGAACCTGGCCGGGAATCCATCCGTTCCCGGAGCTTTCAAAGGTCCGATCTGAAACAGAGCATTCGATACTTCCTCTTCTGGAAATGGCGCACATAATGTATCATTCATCTGTTGTGTTACCTTTGGCAATATACCAGCAAGTACATCCTCCGGTACTAAGGTTGGATCTTTCGTGTATACTTCCTTGAAGTAGGAAGTCGCCATACGCTCCATCTCTGTTGGAACAGAACACCAAGTCCCATCCGCACGACGTAGTCTCTGTATATTATTCCTACGTGCATGCCATAGCGCTCGTCGGTGAAGATAAGCGGTGTTCCGTTCTCCTTCTTTCAGCCACGTAATGCGAGATCGTTGAAGCCACATCATCTCTTCCCTGTACAATAGTTCGTCCAACTGATGCATTTTCTGCTGGATCAATGTTCTATCTGCATCTCGCAACTGTAAGTTGGCCAACTCAGTTCTCAACTTCTCTAGTTCCGTCACGACATGGCCAAAGTTCTGTTTACTCCACTGCCGTAGGCTGCTCATCATTTCATGCAATGCATCGCGGACAATGCCCAGGTTGCCCGCAGGTTTACTCCTTGCCCACCTCCTTGCCACCACATCAGCCAACGCTGGATGCCTTTCCCACATGATCTCGTACCTGGGTGAGGCCCTCGTTCTCTTTGGCTCCAGCAAAGAAAGCCGAATCAAAACCGGGCTATGATCTGAACATGATGAAGCTAGGTGAGAGACTTGCGAGCAAGGGAAGAGCTCCCTACAGGCTTCGTCTGCATAGGCTCTATCAAGCCGGACCCGAATGTTTATGTCCCCTACTTGGCCATTATCATAAGTAAAAGGGTACCCCGAAAAGCCTAGGTCTAGCAGCTCACATGACATCAAACAATCCAGGAACAACATCATTTGGTTCTCCGACCGTTGGGCGCGAGACATGTGTTCATGATGCCACATTGCCTCGTTAAATTCACCACACACTAACCACGGGTCCAACGAAGTCGCACATAGATGGGTCAAAGCACTCCACATGCGATGACGGTTCTCCACCCACGGTTCGCCATACACAAATGTTGTCCTCCAAGTTCTGTCATTAGCAACATCCACAATCTGCACGTCAATATAACATGCACATGAATCCAACATCGTTACTTGCAACCTTTCATTCCAGAATAGCGCAAGTCCTCCACTAAGCCCATCGCTTGAAACACCCACAAAACCCTTCATTTGCAGTCTCCATTTAAGTTTCTCCATCTTTGTTGAGGCATGTCTTGTCTCCTAGAGGAAAACAAGCCCCGAGGAATTGGCTTTAGAGAGGGCCAAGACCTCGCGAACTGTCCGGCGGTCCCCCCCGTCAGTTCCAAACTAAGATATCCATTGCATCCGGCGCTCCTCCTCGAGGGAGGCCGCCGATTTCTCATCAGACACACCATCATACTCAACCCGAGCTCTCTTACTGCTGCTACTGCTAGCAGGTGAATCTTGACATGTATCATCCTCTCCTTTTCCTTGTGTTAAAGCCAAAACGTGCTTCGGGTCAGTGCCCACCAAGTTCCCCTCTGTTGGGGATATTGCTATTTGGGGTAAACCGGCCTACAGGGCCCGGGTTAGCTCCGTCAATGGACCCGAGATGTTAAAGCCCAAGGAGAAATAGAAGGGCCCAAGGCCTATAATCGGTTTAGAGGTTTACGGCCATAAACCGGCCTGAGGTAAACTTGCATTGTAAGTTAGGAATAGAGAGACCAACCCGGGCACGTTTATGAACCGGAGGTTGGGACTTTGCAGACCGACGGGCGTCACCCGTGTATATAAGGGGATGACCCGACGGCGGTTTAAGGACAGAGAACAACAACTCGAGGTTTAGGCGAAGCTTATCGCTCCCTAGCCCCCGAAACACATCAATCCCATCACAACTAGACGTAGGCTTTTACCTTCATCGAAGGGGCCGAACTAGTATAAACACCGTGTCCTTGCGTCCGCTTTTAACCCCTTCAAGTTAACCCGTTGCGATGGCTCCACGACTAAGTCCTTTCGCTAGGACATCTGCCGTGACAAATCCACCACAGTTGGCGCCCACCGTGGGGCTATCGCGAGATGGTTTCAAGTTTTTGGAGGGCCGCTTTGAAGGACTCGAGGGTTACGCTGTGGGTCGGATGACCAAAAGTCGTCGCGGAAAACTCTACATCGACAGCACAGGCTGGGGCCCCGACGCCGGCTCGATCGAGTACGGGTACCGGGTCCCCTTTGGCGGCATCCATGTTTTCATCGGCAAGATCGGTGAACCGGGCCCCGAGCTGGGTGTCTGCACCGACCTCGTCGAGACAGCTCAGTGCACGAGATCGACCCTGGCTAAACCGACCAGGAAGCGCGCCTTCGTGGGAGTCATCCACGGAGGAAGCTACGAGGAAGGATCCGAATCCGGTGACGAAACCGCCATCTACTCCGGCGATGAAACGTCAACCGGGGAAACCGAATATCTATACCAGCTGCAAGATGATCGGATTGGGGGCAGCTCCGATGGCGACAGTATTCCGGACCCCTCTGATCTGCCCTATCGGGTTGGGATCTTCATGGCTGGAACACAGGCGGCGCCACGTTCATCAACTGCGACAGCAGTGATCTCCGGATCGGCAGCGGCAACAGCTGCGCGGGCAGGAGGCCCTGCGGATTCACCAGCCCAAGTATTGTCAGACCTGTTTGACGCACTGGCAGCGCTCATGGCGGAAGCCAACCCGGTGGATCAGGAGGTTCACAACGCTGAGATTGCCAAAGTGAGAGAACAGATCACTCAAGCTAAAGCGGAGCTGGCAGCAGAAGAGGCCAGGATGACGGCGGAGCGCGCCGCTTTAGATGCACAGGCTTACAGGCTCATGATGGACCAGAATGCGTCTCAGGAAGTCCTGAAGAGGAAATTCCGATCTCGATTGCCCGCAGCCCTCGATGCCCGAAATCTCTTCAACACCCCGGGGGTAAACCGTGCGGAGGCGACAGTTGGCGCCCCGGTTCAGCACCGGATAATAAACCTACCTCGTCACAACACTGGTACACCACAGGCCGTGCCAACACCGTCGGGCCATTATTCCAACCCGATGGATAACCTCGTCGCGGCGGCAGCTCGGTTGGAAGCCATTCCGATCGAAGGCGATTCACCGCAGGATGTAGAGACACGCCGGGTCAAGGAGCTCCTTAGGACCGCGTTGGCCCAACAAGAAGCATATTCGCAAAGCCGTGATCGGATTCATTCCACCCCTCGCCCCAGCGGGAGCTATAGTAGGCGCATGGAGGAGCCGGCTGTTTCAAGTAATGCCAGGCGTGAAGCGCTCCGCGGCAACAATCCGGCGGGCGTCGACAATGCTCAGGAGAATGTGGATCGCGCCCGTGCGCGGGAGGCCGGATTAGCAGCGCAGCATCAGGCTCGTCAGCTTACACCTATCTTCCCAGTTGCTACGGTTGAACCGGGGGTGGTTTCTAGTTCTTTGGGAGTACCGTGCCTTGTTCCCGCTTTGCGCAACGTACGCCTGCCCAAAGACTTCAAAGGCCCCCGTAAGGTACCAAACTACACGGCGGATCAGCCTCCGGAGACATGGGTGGAGAGCTATGAGATGGCTATGGAGATGCTGGATGTGGATGACACGGCGTGTGCCAAGTACTTTACTATGATGTTAGAAGGAACGGCCCGGACTTGGCTAAAGAGCTTACCGCCTAATTCCATTAATTCATGGGCCCAGTTGCGCGCCCGGTTTATCAAGAATTTCAAGGACACGTGCAAACAGCCAATGTCGATAGTTGACCTAGCAGCTTGCGTTCAGCAAGAAGGGGAATCAACTACCCATTGGGTACGCCGGGTATCAGAAGTTTTGCACTCGTCAGATCGCATCAACGCAGACACCGCCGTGGTGCTGTTGGAAAGCAACTGTCGGTTTGGCCCTTTGAAGCTAAAGTTAGGCCGGATGAAGCGTGATTGCACGGATATGGGAACGCTCATGACCGCTTTAGTGAAGTATGCGGATTCTGACAGTACCAAGGATCCTAACTCTGGTGACGACAAAGCAGGGAAGGGAAAGAAGAATAGCAACACCAAAGGCCAGCAGCATCGACCGACAGGTAATGGAGGCGGAGGTAAGCGTAAACCGGATGGGAGCATGGATTTTGTGGCCAACACAAGTGCACAGAATAAGGGCCAGCGGCGTAAGGGGAAACAACCAAGTTTTCGCGGAAATCCCGGTCCTAATCCGGAGCGTTTGAACTTTTTCTTAAACCAGCCCTGTCCGAAGCACGGAACAAAAGAGGAGCCAGCAACCCATCTTTGGAAGGATTGTTACATCATGAAGGAATTCAAAAGCTCAAACACTTTCCAATATGATCACAGCTCGGGCGGCGGTTCAGGTTCCGGATCAGGGTACGGCGGCGGAAATTCCGGTCCAGGGTTCCATGGTAATCCGGGCGGACAGGACAGCCAAAATAATCAAGGTAATCAAAGTGGTTACGGACAGCAGCAATCAGGTTATCAGAGCAACCCGAAACAGTTGAGTGGTGGACAGTATCATGTCTTTACTACAAGCTTGGATAAACGGGATAGAAAGCTTCAGAGGCGGGCAGTTAGTGCTGTCGAACCGGCCACGCCTCACTATCTGCGCTGGTCGGAACAACCTATCATATGGAGCCGAGAAGATCATCCTCCCAGGGTTTATAATCCGGGTCAGTTGGCATTGGTGGTGGCACCTCAGGTGGGAGGTTATAAGCTCACCAAGGTGCTCATGGACGGAGGGAGCAGCATTAACATCTTGTATTATGAGACCTTCCGTCGCATGGGACTGGTAGATAAGGATCTCAAACCGACCAATACAGTGTTCCACGGGGTGGTGCCTGGCAAGTCTGCGTACCCGGTTGGTAAGATAGCCCTTGAAGTGGTCTTCGGCGATAGTCATGATTCCAGATCAGAGACGCTGACGTTCGAAGTGGTTAAAATCCAAAGTCCGTACCACGCTTTGTTTGGACGGCCAGCCTATGCAAAATTTATGGCACGGCCCTGCTATGTATATCTGCAACTCAAGATGCCGGGTTACAAGGGCACTATAACGGTTCATGGGAGCCGTCGAATCGCTTTGGAATGCGAGGAAGGAGATGCGACTTATGCAGAATCGGTTTGTGCTACGGAGGAGCTAAGGCAGTACAAAGACAGTGTTGATCCGGAGGACATGACTTCATTAAAAAAGCCAACTACGGACCACGATCCGGCCTTGAAGTTCAAATCAGCGGCCGAAACTAAGCTTGTTGACTTCGTGCCTGGCGATTCGTCCAAGCAGTTCAGCATCAGTGCAAACTTGGATCCAAAATAGGAAAGCACGCTCATCGAGTTCATCCGTGAGAATCGGGACATCTTTGCATGGAAGCCGTCTGACATGCCTGGTGTACCGAGGCGACTCGCTGAGCACACCGTTAATGTGGATCCTAAGTATAAACCGGTAAAACAGTTCTTGCGCCGGTTTAACGAAGAAAGACGTAAAGCGATTGGTGAGGAAGTGGCCAGGCTCCTGGCAGCTGGGTTTATTATTGAGGTTTTTCATCCCGAGTGGCTTGCTAATCCGGTGCTGGTTCTTAAGAAAAACGGCACCTGGCGCATGTGTGTGGATTACACAGACTTGAATAAAGCTTGTCCAGCGGATCCTTTTGCTCTCCCCCGGATTGATCAAATCATTGATGCTACGGCAGGTTGCGAGCGTTTGAGTTTTTTGGATGCCTATTCGGGTTATCATCAGATCAAGATGGCAGTTAAGGACCAGGAGAAGACGGTGTTCATTACTCCCTTTGGAGCCTTCTGCTATGTTTCTATGCCCTTCGGGCTTAAGAGTGCGCAGGCTACTTATCAACGGTGTGTGCAAAATTGCCTCCACGAACAGATTGGTCGGAATGTACATGCTTATGTGGATGATATTGTGGTCAAGTCACGAAAGAAGGAGACCCTGGTTGATGATTTGAAGGAAACCTTCGATAACTTGAGAGTGTACCAAATGATGCTCAACCCAGCTAAATGTGTTTTTGGTGTACCTGCAGGCAAGTTGTTGGGATTCTTAGTGTCCCATAGAGGAATTGAGGCCAATCCGGAAAAGATCACAGCCATCACCTCACTGGCCAAACCGAAATGTGTCAATGATGTTCAGCGCATGGCCGGACGGATTGCAGCGTTAAGCCGGTTTATCAGCCGCCTCGGTGAAAAGGCGATCCCCTTGTATCAAATGCTCAAGAAGACAGATCAATTTGTCTGGAGTCTGGAGGCTGATAAAGCGTTTGAGGACTTGAAGCGACAGTTAGTCAATCCGCCAGTGTTGGCAGCCCCCGTAGATAAAGAGCCACTCTGTTATATGTTGCTGCGAACGCCAGAGCGGTCAGTGTGGCGATGGTGGTAGAACGCAAGGAGGCTGGGAAGGAGCATCCGGTTCAGCGACCGGTTTACTATATCAGTGAAGTGCTTATCGAGTCCAAACAAAGGTATCCGCATTGGCAGAAGCTGGTATATGGTGTTTTTATGGCAAGCCGGAAGCTGAGGCAATATTTTCAAGGACACCCCATCACGGTGGTCAGTTCTGCTCCTTTGGGTGACATCATACAGAACCGGGAGGCGACCGGTCGGATTGCCAAGTGGGCTATCGAGCTTGGGCCGCACGGTTTAAGATACGTACCCCGGACGGCCATAAAGTCACAAGCACTTGTCGACTTCATAAACGATTGGACAGAGTTACAAGCACCTGAGGAGAAGCCAGATAACACATATTGGACTATTCATTTTGACGGATCCAGACAATTGGAAGGCTCGGGGGCTGGAGTCGTTTTAACTTCCCCACGAGGAGATAAGTTTTGTTATGTCCTCCGTTTAATGTTCCCCTGTACAAATAATGCGGCTGAATATGAAGCTTTACTTCATGGTCTTCGGATGGCTAAAGAGATGAATCTGAGCCGAGTTAGGTGCTTTGGTGATTCGGATCTAGTGGCTCAGCAGGTATCTGGCACCTGGGATTCTAAGGACCCGCTCATGGCTGCATACCGTCGTGAAGTAGATATGGTGGCTGGGTATTTCAAAGGCTATCAAGTGGACCATGTGGACCGCAGAAAGAATGAGGCAGCGGACGCTTTAAGCCGCTTGGGCTCTCAGCGTAAACCGGTCCCACCCAATGTTTTCTTGGATGTGTTGTATCACCCATCGATACAGCTACCCGGTGAGCTGGAGTTGGCTATTCCTGATCCGGAGGCTCAATTAGTGGCGGCTCTTCACATCACCCCGGATTGGACGCTTCCTTATCTGGCGTATATGAACCGGGGTGAGTTTCCAGAAGACGAAACCTTGGCTCGGCGGATAGTACGGCGGTCCAAGTCTATGACCATTCTCAAAGGAGAGCTACATCATCGCAGCGTGTCAAGAGCGCTGCAACGGTGCGTATCCCCTGAGGAGGGGTGCGAGATATTACGTGAAATACATGAAGGGGATTGCGGCCACCACGCCGGTTCAAAATCATTGGTGGCTAAAGCGTTCCGCCACGGTTTCTACTGGTTAACTGCTCATGCTGATGCAGAAGACCTGGTCAGGTTATGTGATGGTTGCCAGAAATTTTCCAGATGAGCGCACATACCGGCTCAAGAATTGAGGATGATTCCAATTACTTGGCCGTTTGCGACTTGGGGGCTCGATATGGTTGGACCTTTTAAGCGTTCCAAAGATAAGAAGACCCACCTATTGGTGGCGGTTGACAAATTTACAAAGTGGGTGGAGGCAGAACCTGTCAGTAAATGTGATGCGGCCACGGCGGTGCGGTTTATAAAGAAGGTGATCTTCCGGTTTGGTTTTCCACACAGCATCATCACAGATAATGGTACCAATCTATCCAAAGGTGCCATGAAAGAGTTCTGCGCACGTGAGCATATACGGCTTGATGTTTCTTTAGTAGCTCACCCACAGTCTAATGGTCAAGCAGAACGAGCGAATCAAGAGATCTTGAGAGGTATCAAACCCCGGCTTCTGGTCCCTTTGCAAAGGACGCCGGGTTGTTGGGTTGAGGAGCTACCGTCTGTATTATGGAGTATCAACACCACGCCTAACAGATCCACGGGGTTTACGCCGTTCTTTATGGTCTATGGAGCAGAGGCGGTTCTCCCCAGTGATATACGACATGATTCACCTCGTGTGGCAGCTTATGTTGAAGCGGGCAACGAGCAGGCACGGCAGGACGCTCTTGACTTGTTGGATGAGGAACGTGAATTAGCAGCTGCCCGTTCAGCGATTTACCAGCAAGATCTTCGCCGTTACCACAGCCGTCGGGTTAAGACCAGAACCTTTCAGGAGGGGGATTTGGTGCTTCGGCTCATCCAGGATCAGTCTGATCAGCATAAATTATCCCCGCCTTGGGAAGGGCCTTTTGTGGTCAGCAAGAATCTGGGTAATGGGTCATACTACCTGATTGATATTCGAGAGCGCAAAGATTCACGCACATCAGAGGAGGAGACCAGCAGGCCGTGGAACATAGCTCATCTTCGACCTTATTATACATAAGCCTTGGGCTCTGTTTATGTACATATCACGACCATGTATATATTATGATTAATACAATAAACCGGAGCCTCGAGTAAAGCGGGGTCTCTGCTGTTCTTCACATCATGCGTGGTTACATGGAGTTGATTCGCTTTAATGCAATTTCTGGTTTACCCCTTGAGGTCGCTTCACAGAAGATCAAAGTGAAGATTCCGGTTTAAGATCCGGTTCAAGGGAAGATGTCTCCCACAAAGCTTTGAAGCTCTTAATATCCGGTTCAAGATCCCGGTTCAAGAAAAATTTATCTCTTGCAAAAAAGTTAAAAATTACTGAAGAGGACCTGCGGACATGATGCGCGGTTCAAACATGGGGCTTCCTGTTCAAACATAGGTCGGATTCGAACCAAAGAAAACATAGCTATCCTTACAAAGTCAGTTGGGGACCTAGTCGACCTGAACCGTAGCTACACCTCCGGGGAGCTTGGTCATGTCTTGACGACGGTAATGCCTTCTGGCTGGCACATTTGCCACTAGGTCAGTTGGGGACCTAATCGACTTGAACCGTAGTTACACCTTATGGGAGCTCGGTCATGTCTTGATGATGGTAATGCCTTCTGATCGGCTTTTAAACAGCCAATAAGTCATTTGGGGGCTTGGTCGTGTCCGAACCAATGCAATGCCACTTGATCGGCCCTAGGCCACTGAGTCACTTGGGGGCTTGGTCGAATCCGAACCAATGCAATGCCATTTGACCGGCATATTTGCCACGATTCAGTTAGGAACCTAGTCGACTTAAACCGTAGCTACACCCCTTGGGGGCTTGGTTTTTTGTCTTGACGACGGTAACGCCTTCTGAACGGTTCATAGCAACCACCCTTTGCATGCGTTTTATTATTGCGTTCTTCTCTCGTATTTGGTTGTTTGTTATCTTCCTTCTTGCGGTGTTTTTTGTTCTTTGGAACGACAAGTACTTTTAAACCGATTCAGCTGACACAACCTGGTCCATTTTTTAACCCAGAGGCAAGTTGCCCGGTTTGGCAAAGGCGCAGCACGGTTCGTATGGTCGAAAGACCGTCCTTTGTACCCAGTAAAGACAAGAAACACAAGTTGGAAAAAGTCATGGCAAGGGCATCAGTACCCGTGCACAAAGGCGCATTCAAAGGCAGAGGTATTAACTATCTTATTACAAGGCAGCGTAGTGCCTGAATATATTGTTTTTTGACGGATTAAACGTCACCAATTAAGGTGAACCGGAGCGTTGATTACGCCTGTTCGCCGCCTCGGTTCGAAGGCTGTGGATCATCTTGCGCCGCTTCAGCTTTCTCTTGGCTACCCATTGGCTGGAAATCAGCAGTGGTCCAGTCGATTCCCATTAGCGCTTGAAAGACAGCTTCTTCATGAATCAGCAAAGACGGTTCAATGTCAGGGGCGTAGGTATGCTTACGGATTGGAGGAATAAGGTTTTCCGCTTCAGGGACCGGGGCAGCCAATAATGTGTCATATTGGGCCTGATAATGTGTCAGATCTGCTTCTTCAGCCAGTTGACAAGCTAGGGGGCGCACCGCCCGGTTTATCGCCCTCAAGTCATTTTCGCCGAAATCTGAACCGTCTTCTTTCAAGCTGGGGTATCCTTGGGCCGCTTCGACAGGATCAAAATCTGGTACCCACGCTTTGGCCCGGATCAAGGCAGTGATGGCTCCGGTTCGAGCAGCTGATCTTTTTAACTCTTCAATCCGGGCTGGAAGCATGGATAACCTTTTTAACGTCTCTTGAATCAGAGACGGTGCAGGGTTGTTATGCGATGCAGTGGTGATAGCTCTCTGTGCTCCGGTGTACAACTGTTCAATCAAAGTATAGGCAGCTTTGAGTTTCATCCGCACATCAGAACCCAAGTGTCCAATACGTGTGCCTGCAGTATTTCAAGATGGATTACAAACCGGACATAGGATATAGCAGACAAGGTACGAATTGGAAGAAGGGCATCGAAAGAAATTTACCAAAAACGGCAGAGGTCATGGAGTGTATTTGTCGCTTTACGGTGGATAATTCATCAACCACCGGTTTGAGAGCAGCTTCGGCATTTTCAGCCCTTTTCATCAAAAGAGCCTTTTCAGTAGCCCAATCAGCTTGTTCCTTTTTGCGGCTTTCTTTCAGCTGTTCCATAACGGTTAAGATCCCCCTGCAGCAGGTCGTCAGCAGTGTTCAGAAAATATTGCACGGTTTGGAAGTATCAACCACACAAGCAAGTTATGTGCTCGATACTTGGGGGCTAATGCATACTTGATCTTAACGCATGTTTTCCATTACAAAAGTCCCAGGATTAATACAAGTATTTAAACTTGGTACTTGGGGGCTAATGGTTATTTGATGATGTTTCTGGTTAACAGCCTATGTTGAAGCCCTGGGTTTTTAAACCGGGCCTTAGTTGTCAAGGCAACATGATTCGGATTACCATCTCGGATTGGAAAAAATGGAGAAGCTAGGTTGCAACAGAATGAAGCACAAGAGAGTTACCTCAAGTTTTTCTTTCATCATCCTGATCATACCAGCTTCATAATCGCGACTGGTGTACAGTCGGTTCAGGTACCCAGAATAAAGATCTTGGGCGCTTAAAGCGGCGTACGTTGAGGAATCAACGTCCCATTTGCCCTTTATGGCCGAGATTTCTTCCTTGGCAGTATGCTTGGCTAAAGTAGCAGAGTTCCCCGGTTCAGAGCGACCAATGCCGGTAATCACAACATCATCATCTTTGGAGTCGCTGCTCTGCATTGGCACTGTCGGTTTATCAACAGTTCCAGAAGGGGGGATGGATTCCTCAACCCGAACAGGACTGGCAGGCTGATCAGTACGGCTGGCAGGATTGGTAGGCCTTTCTTCAGCATAGGCGTCATCTTGTGGAGGTAGATAATTCTGAATGTCTTCACGAACTAGAGCATCAGCACCAGGAGTTCTCTCCGGTTCAGGAGCGGCAGTTCCTTCGGCCGGATTATCCAGACGAGCCTTCTTGCTCGGTCTAGGTTTAGCCCTGGGAAAGACCCAAAGATTGAAAGAATGGTGTAAGATGGATTAAGAAACCCATATAGAAATATGTTGTGATCGGTCCAACTTACCCAATAACTGTCTTTAGCGGTGGCAGTTGAGTGGCTGAAGATTCACCAGAAGATGAATGGGAAGTGACCTGATAATCGGAGTCAGATGGATTAAGAGGCTGACGAGTTAAACCTGCTTTAGGAGGAAAGCTAGCGCATAAATCGGAGACCTCTGAGCGGCGTTTCCGAACCGGGCTGTTCGGTAAACTGGCGGAGGTAACTACCTGGCCGCTATGCCGGGTGGTGCGTCGAGCTTCATGTTGCTGGGTCTTCACAAGAAATTTGGGATCCAAGTAAGCAAGAGGATGAGAAAATTTAATTTTCCGGTTTGCTTGGCGAGGTTTTTTCAAAGGCAAAGGAACTGCATCAGAAGAGAGAATAGTTACCTCTGGACCTTCAGCATTACTCGCTTCAGCGTCGTCCTGACAAATATCATCATCAATAAGACGTATAAAAAGTAAGCCAACTGAATCGAGGTCTACCTCAAGGTCCGGATTACCCACATCATCCTCCTCTAAATCCGGGGTAGAGGAAGCGGTGTTCCTTTTCTTTTGAGCGGGCTTCTTCACCCTTGTTTTGGGTCGGGTTACCTTTTCGGTCGGCTCTTGAAACTTCTTGCTCCAAAACGGATCATCTCCCTGTCTCAGAAAGGACTGGAGTTAACAATATGTATATAAGGAGATCATAAATTCTATAACAAACAGAGGTGAGGTGCTTACAGCAGGTGGTTTGTTTGTAGCACAAAAGGGAAGCAGGCCGGTTCGGGCGCAAACATATTCCGGTTCATTCAGCATCTTTTTCACAGCTTCAGTAACTTCGTCTTCCGTGAGATGAATGTTGCAGTGCCTCAAAGGATCATCAACCCGGCCCGTGTATTGGCACATTAAACCGGAGCGGATGCTAAGGGGCAGGATGCTCCATGAAATCCAGCAACGGGCAAGATCTACCCCCATTAAACCGTTAGCCATGAAGGCTCTGAGCTTGGACAGCTGAGGGGCATACTTACTCCTCTCTTTGGCGGTTAGCCTTGGGGGGAAGGGGTGTGTATTGCTAAGTCTCTCTGGACGGAAGCCAGGCAGAGGATTTTCTTCAGCAGGGGAAGTATCCTTGCAGTAGAACCAAGTGTGATTCCATTCTTGCGGATGACTATGCAACTTGGCGTGAGGATAAGTCACTTCTTTCCTCTTTTGAATCGCCATACCACCCAGTTCCATATTAGGGCCGTCGGTGAATTCAGTACGTCGGTTCAAATGAAAACAGTCTCGGAACAGCTCTACAGTAGGTTCCTCCTGGAAGTACACCTCACAAAGCACATGAAAATGGCAGATATTCGTGACTGAGTTTGGACCAACATCTTGTGGGCGCAACTTAAAATTAGCCAGGACGTCCCGATAAAATTTTGAACCGGGTGGATTAAAACCCCGGGCCAGGTGATCCGCAAACACCACCACTTCTCCTTCCTGTGGGGTAGGAGGACATTCATCCCTTGGAACCCTCCAATGGATGGCATTTTTGCTACTCAAAGCGCCAGTCAGAACTAAGTTGTTTAATTGGGTCTCGGTGATGCGAGAGGGAACCCAGTTGCATTCGTACACCTGTTTTGCCATAAGGAAATCTACAAGGCAAAGGTATTCCGGTTTGAGAACAGGTGTGATTGTAAACCGAAGATGCTCTTATATAGAATGAAGTTATCTACAATGATATCATCTGGCGGTTCATTGAGGGGACTAATGGATATATGGTTTGGGTTGTTCGCTCTGCTAAAAGTTAAACCGACCAGATCTAACAGTTGTGAATATGAAAGCAGAAACAGATCCCGTACGGATTCTTTCAAAACAATGGATCTACAGCTAGGGCAAAAAAGAAGTAAAAATACGAGGTTTGGCTCACAGCAGAACAGCATAAGTTCGACAAGCAGGGAAATGAGTGGGATCTAAGGAGATGAGTGCAGATTTATGGCGAATATTGAGATTGACTACAAATCACAATATAAGTATCATAATCTGTTCGCAAAAGCTGCTATGGAGATGAACAAGGAACAGTGGCAGGATGACGAACCCTAGAACAGATCTAAAGCAAGAAGAACAGGAGCCTTACCGGGATCCAAACGGATGTGGAGGGTCGCCGCGGTACTCTGGTCCGGTCAGGTCGATGCAGCGGCCGGAGTTGATGCAGTAGCTGACGGCGGCGGAGGAGCTCCGAGGTCTGGGTCGCGAGGAAGACGAAGAAGGGGACGAAAGGGAGGAAAGGAAGATGGCCTTCAAGTCCTATTTATAAGGCGCGGCGCGCGTGCCAGGCGCGCGAATCCAGGGGCCGGTGATTTCGGGAGCCCAGCCGTCGCCCTGATTATTGCGGATTAGCAAAAGGAGACGGTAACTTTGCGCTGACGTCATATCGGTTTACCGCAGCAAGAGGAGACGAAGAAACGGCGGTTTAACAGTTACTGGAAGACATTTGAAGACAGAAATTCTTATTAAGGATTGACATGAACCTGTTCAAATCAATCTGGGGCCTAATGTTGGGGATATTGCTATTTGGGGTAAACCGGCCTACAGGGCCCGGGTTAGCTCCGTCAATGGACCCGAGATGTTAAAGCCCAAGGAGAAATAGAAGGGCCCAAGGCCTATAATCGGTTTAGAGGTTTACGGCCGTAAACCGGCCTGAGGTAAACTTGCATTGTAAGTTAGGAATAGAGAGACCAACCCGGGCACGTTTATGAACTGGAGGTTGGGACTTTGCAGACCGACGGGCGTCACCCATGTATATAAGGGGATGACCCGACGGCGGTTTAAGGACAGAGAACAACAACTCGAGGTTTAGGCGAAGCTTATCGCTCCCTAGCCCCCGAAACACATCAATCCCATCACAACTAGACGTAGGCTTTTACCTTCATCGAAGGGGCCGAACTAGTATAAACACCGTGTCCTTGCGTCCGCTTTTAACCCCTTCAAGTTAACCCGTTGCGATGGCTCCACGACTAAGTCCTTTCGCTAGGACATCTGCCGTGACAAATCCACGACACCCTCCATGGCTTCGGCATCCATTGCAAGTCTCTTTCTAGCAGCCAGATCCACCTGTATGTCTGCACAACTAGTTTTGATGGGCTTGATGCAGTATCCAAGACCTCAGGATCAATCACCGATTTTCCTTCCGAGTTCTTCTGCTGCGCCTGGGCAGTAGGCTGCTTCTGATTTCTACCCCGCCCGAGGCCTTCACTCTGTTGAGGATTATTCAGGCCATCCGCATATAACCACACACCAAATTTCTTATCTTTCTCCTCATGAACACCATTACCACACTCCTTACAGTCATGGCCAATCAGCCCACACACGCTGCAGAAACGCGCTAGTTTCTCATAGCGCACCAAATACACTTGGCGCTCTGCTACCTCTTGAGCACTGTGTTGGTTTTCCCTTGAAGAGGAAAGGGTGATGCAGCAAAGTAGCGCAAGTATTTCCCTCAGTTTTTGAGAACCAAGGTATCAATCCAGTGGGAGGCCACACACGAGTCCCTCGCACCTACGCAAACAAATAAATCCTCGCAACCAACACAATAAAGGGGTTGCCAATCCCTTCACGGTCACTTACGAGAGTGAGATCTGATAGATATGATAAGATAATATTTTTGGTATTTTTATGATAAAGATGCAAAGTAAAATAAAAGGCAATAAAAATAGTTAAGTGTTGGAAGATTAAATATGATGGAAAATAGACCCGGGGGCCATAGGTTTCACTAGTGGCTTCTCTCGAGAGCATAAGTATTACGGTGGGTGAAGAAATTACTGTTGAGCAATTGACAAAATTGAGCATAGTTATGAGAATATCTAGGTATGATAATGTATATAGGCATCATGTCCGAGACAAGTAGACCGACTCCTGCCTGCATCTACTACTATTACTCCACACATCGACCGCTATCCAGCATGCATCTAGAGTATTAAGTTCATAAGAAGAGAGTAACGCTTTAAGTAAGATGACATGATGTAGAGGGATAAACTCATGCAATATGATATAAACCCCATCTTGTTATCCTTGATGGCAACAATACAATACGTGCCTTGCTGCCCCTACTGTCACTGGGAAAGGACACCACAAGATTGAACCCAAAGCTAAGCACTTCTCCCATTGCAAGAAAGATCAATCTAGTAGGCCAAACCAAACTGATAATTCGAGGAGACTTGCAAAGATAACCAATCATACATAAAAGAATTCAGAGAAGATTCAAATATTGTTCATAGATAAACTTGATCATAAACCCACAATTCATCGGTGTCAACAAAACACACCGCAAAAGAAGAATACATCGAATAGATCTCCACAAGAGAGGGGGAGAACATTGTATTGAGATCCAGAAAGAGAGAAGAAGCCATTTAGCTAATAACTATGGACCTGAATGTCTGAGGTAAACTACTCACACATCATCAGAGAGCCTATGGTATTGATGTAGAAGCTCTCCGTGATCGATGCCCCATCCGGCAGAGCTCCAGAAAAGGCCCAAAAAAGGGATCTCACGGGTACAGAAGGTCGCAGCGGTGGAATTAGGTTTTTGGCTCCGTATCTGGTAGTTTGGGGGTACGTAGGTATATATAGGAGGAAGAAGTACGTCGGTGGAGCAACGTGGGGCCCACAAGGGTGGAGGGCGCGCCCCCCTACCTCGTGCCCTCCTGGTTGATGTCTTGACGTAGGGTCCAAGTCCTCTGGATCACGTTCGTTCCGAAAATCACATTCCCGAAGGTTTCATTCCGTTTGGACTCCGTTTGATATTCTTTTTCTGCAAAACTCTGAAGTAGGCAAAAAACAGCAATTCTGGGATGGGCCTCCGGTTAATAGGTTAGTCCCAAAAATAATGTAAAAGTGTATAATAAAGCGCATTAATGTCCAAAACAGAATATAATATAGCATGGAATAATAAAAAATTATAGATACGTTGGAGACGTATCAAGCATCCCCAAGCTTAATTCCTGCTCGTCCTCGAGTAGGTAAATGATAAAAAATAATTTTTTTGATGTGGAATGCTACTTGGCATAATTTCAATGTAATTCTCCTAATTGTGGTATGAATATTCAGATCCGAAAGATTCAAGACAAAAGTTTAATATTGACATAAAAATAATAATACTTCAAGCATACTAACTAAGCAATTATGTCTTCTCAAAACAACATGGCCAAAGAAAGTTATCCCTACAAAATCATATAGTCTGGCTATGCTCTTTCTTCACCACACAAAGTATTTAAATCATGCACAACCCCGATGACAAGCCAAGCAATTGTTTCATACTTTTGATGTTCTCAAACTTTTTAAATCCTCACGCAATACATGAGCGTGAGCCATGGACATAACACTATATGTGGAATAGAACGGTGGTTGTGGAGAAGACAAAAAAAGGAGAAGATAGTCTCACATCAACTAGGTGTATCAACGGGCTATGGAGATGCCCATTAATA
This sequence comes from Aegilops umbellulata, assembly GCA_032464435.1. Classification (NCBI taxonomy): domain Eukaryota; kingdom Viridiplantae; phylum Streptophyta; class Magnoliopsida; order Poales; family Poaceae; genus Aegilops; species Aegilops umbellulata. The sequence continues at coordinate 8,705,681 of CP136058.1, read as the reverse complement.
GATATCAATGTGAGTGAGTAGGGATTGCCATGCAATGGATGCACTAGAGCTATAAGTATATGAAAGCTCAACAAAAGAAACTAAGTGGGTGTGCATTCAACTCGCTTGCTCACGAAGACCTAGGGCATTTTGAGGAAGCCCATCATTGGAGTATACAAGCCAAGTTCTATAATGAAATTTTCCCACTAGTATATGAAAGTGATATCATAGGAGACTCTCTATCATGAAGATCATGGTGCTACTTTGAAGCACAAGTGTGATAAAAGGATAGTAACATTGTCCCTTCTCTCTTTTTCTCTCATTTTTTATTTGGGCCCTTTCTCTTTTTTTATGGCCTCTTTTTTTAGTCCTGAGTCTCATCCCGACTTGTGGGGGAATCATAGTCTCCATCATCCTTTCCTCACTTGGGACAATGCTCTAAAAATGATGATCATCACACTTTTATTTACTTACAACTCAACAATTACAACTCAATACTTAGAACAAAATATGACTCTATGTGAATGCCTCCGGCGGTGTACCGGGATATGCAATGAATCAAGAGTGACATATATGAAAAAATTATGAACGGTGGCTTTGCCACAAATACGATGTCAACTACATGATCATGCAAAGCAATATGAAAATGATGGAGCGTGTCATAGTAAATGGAATGGTGGAAAGTTGCATGGCAATATATCTCGGAATGGCTATGGAAATGCCATGATAGGTAGGTATGGTGGCTGTTTTGAGGGAGGTATATGGTGGGTGTATGATACCGACAAAAAGTGCGCGGTATTAGAGAGGCTAGCAATGGTGGAAGAAAAACAAGTGCGTATAATCCATGGACTCAACATTAGTCATAAAGAACTCATATACTTATTGCAAAAATCTACAAGTTATCAAAGCAAAGTATTACGCGCATGATCCTAGGGGGGTAGATTGGTAGGAAAAGACCATCGCTCGTCCCCGACCACCACTCATAAGGAAGACAATCAATAAATAAATCATGCTCCGACTTCATCACATAACGGTTCACCATACGTGCATGCTACGGGAATCACAAACTTTAACACAAGTATTTATCAAATTCACAACTACTCAACTATCATGACTCTAATATCATCATCTCCATATCTCAAAACAATTATCAAGCATCTAACTTCTCATAGTATTCAACACACTCATAAGAATTTTTTTACTAATCTTGAAAGCCTATCATAATTAAAGCAAATTACCATGCTATTTTGTAGGACTCTCAAAATAATCTAAGTGAATCATGAGAGAACAATAGTTTCTACAAAACAAATCCACCACCTTGCTCTAAAAGATATAAGTGAAGCACTAGAGCAAAAACTATATAACTCAAAATATATAAGTGAAGCACATAGAGTATTCTAACAATTTCTGAATCATGTGTGTCTCTCTCAAAAGGTGTGTACAGTAAGGATGATTGTGGTAAACTAAAAGGCAAAGACTCAAATAATACAAGACGCTCCAAGCAAAACACATATCATGTGGTGAATAAAAATATAGCTCCAAGTAAAGTTACCGATGGAAGTAGACGAAAGAGGGGATGCCTTCCGGGGCATCCCCAAGATTTGGCTTTTAGGTGTCCTTAGATTATCTTGGGGTGCCATGGGCATCCCCAAGCTTAGGCTCTTGCCACTCCTTGTTCCATAATCCATCAAATCTTTTACCCAAAACTTGAAAACTTCACAACACAAAACTTAACAGAAAATCTCGTGAGCTCCGTTAGCGAAAGAAAACAAAACACCACTTCAAGGTACTGTAATGAACTCATTCTTTATTTACATTGGTGTTAAACCTACTGTATTCAAACTTCTCTATGGTTTATAAACTATTTTACTAGCCATATATTCATCAAAATAAGTAAACAACATATGAAAAACAGAATCTGTAAAAAACAGAACAGTCTGTAGTAATCTGTAACTAACGAAAACTTCTGGAACTCAAAAAAAAATCAGCCAAAATAGGAAGACCTAGAAAATTTGTTTATTGATCAGCAGCAATTGGACTCAATATTTTATCATGTTATGGTGATTTGTAACAATTGTTTTCGTGAACAGAAAGTTTCTGGAATTTTCCGCAAGATCAAATAACTAACATCCAAGAAGATCCTATAGGTTTAACTTGGCACAAACACTAACTAAAAGATGAAAACAAATCTAACCAGAGGCTAGAACAAATATTTATTATAAGACAGAAAGGAAAAATATTGGATTGTCTCCCAACAAGCGCTTTTCTTTAAAGCCTTTTTAGCTAGGCATTGAGATTTCAATGATGCTCACAAGAAAGACAAGAATTGAAGCAGAAAGAGAGCGTCATAAAACACGTGACAAACACATCTAAGTCTAACATACTTCCTATGCATAGGCATATTATAGGCAAACAAATTATCAAGGCAAGCAAAAACTAGAATATACAAGGAAGCGGAAAGAAACAATAGCAATCTCAACATAGCGAGAGGTAAATTAGTAACATGAAAATTTCTACAACCATGTTTTCCTCTCTCATAATAATTACATGTAGGATCATAAGCAAATTCAACAATATAGCTATCACAAATCATATTCTTAACACGATCCACATGTATGCAAAGTTGGCACTCTTCCAAAATAGTGGGATTAAAATTAACTAAAGTCATGACCTCTCCAAACCCACTTTTATCAAAAACATAAGATTGAACATTCTCCAAATATGTGGGATCTAAAGTTGACACTCTTCCAAACCCACTTTCAATATTATTGCAAACATTATTATCAATATCATATTCATCATGGGGCTCAAATAAAATTTCAAGACCAAAAGAGAATCACCCCAATCATGATCATTGCAACAAATAGTAGTCATAGCAAAACTAGCATCCCCAAGCTTGAGGTTTTGTATATCATTGACACAGTTGACATTAAGATTTATAATAACATCATTGCAATTATGCTTTTCATCGAAGGAACTATCAAGTACGGGTGCAATAGCAACGATCTCATGTTTAACATACGGAACAATAGCAAATTCATCTTCATAAATATTGGCATCATGGCCACAAGAATAGCAAGCATCATGTTCATCAAGGGATATTTCAATCAAATCATCGGAATCATAATTATCTATAGATTCATGCATATCATTATTTTCTTCCAAAGCAACAGTCATTCTTTCAATAGATTCTTTGACATAGACATTATGAGCATAATTTTCATAGCAATATTTAAGTATGTTAAGATTTTCAGATTCATAGAGAGTAATATCATACTTTTCAAACAAAGAAGCAACTTCAAAAGAACCCTTAAAAGCAACAAATTCTTCAATTTGTTCAATATCATAGTAGCTATAAACACCCTTTGCATAAGAAGACAAGATTTCATTTTCATTAAACTCACATAGGTAGGGGAGGTGTTTTTTAGGGTTCTTAGAGCAACAAGTAATATCACAAATTTCACAAAGATTCCAAGCATAACACATCAATTTGTTTATTTGATTCCATAAGAGTCTCCCTTTTTCAAACAAACGGTGACGCACAAAATGAGCATGTTCATCTAAAGATTTCCCATCAACTAGGCTAGTTGGGGTTTCAGCACGAGCGCATAAGGATCGAAGATGATCCAAGTAGAACACTTTAGGTGGATCCATAATAATAGATTTTTAGCAAGCAAAGATGCAAGCAAATAGAAGGCACATGGTAACACAAGGAAACAAGCAAAATAGGCGAACAAAAAAGAGAGGGCGAATAAAATGGCAAGGGTGAAGTGGGGGAGAGGAAAACAAGAGGCAAATGGCAAATAATGTAATGCAGGAGATAAGGGTTTCTGATGGGTACTTGGTATGTTGACTTTTGCGTAGACTCCTCGGCAACGGCGCCAGAAATCCTGCTTGCTACCTCTTGAGCACTCCGTTGGTTTTCCCTTGAAGAGGAAAGGGTGATGCAACAAAGTAGCGTAAGTATTTCCCTCAGTTTTTTAGAACCAATGTATCAGTCCAGTAGGAGGCCACCCACGAGTCCCTCCCACCTACACAAACAAATAAATCCTTGCAACCAACGCAATAAAGGGGTTGTCAATCCCTTCACGGCCACTTACGAGAGTGAGATCTGATAGATATGATAAGATAATATTTTTGGTATTTTTATGATAAAGATGCAAAGTAAAATAATAGGCAATAAAAATAGTTAAGTGTTGGAAGATTAAATATGATGGAACCCGGGGGCCATATGTTTCACTAGTGGCTTCTCTCGAGAGCATAAGTATTACGGTGGGTGAACAAATTACTGTTGAGCAATTGACAAAATTGAGCATAGTTATGAGAATATCTAGGTATGATCATGTATATAGGCATCACGTCCGAGACAAGTAGACTGACTCCTGCCTGCATCTACTACTATTACTCCACACATCGACCGCTATCCAGCATGCATCTAGAGTATTAAGTTCATAAGAATAGAGTAACGCTTTAAGTAAGATGACATGATGTAGAGGGATAAACTCATGCAATATGATATAAACCCCATCTTGTTATCCTCGATGGCAACAATACAATACGTGCCTTGCTGCCCCTACTGTCACTGGGAAAGGACACCACAAGATTGAACCCAAAGCTAAGCACTTCTCCCATTGCAAGAAAGATCAATCTAGTAGGCCAAACCAAACTGATAATTCGAAGAGACTTGCAAAGATAACCAATCATACATAAAAGAATTCAGAGAAGATTCAAATATTGTTCATAGATAAACTTGATCATAAACCCACAATTCATCGGTCTCAACAAACACACCACAAAAGAAGATTGCATCGAATAGATCTCCACAAGAGAGGGGGAGAACATTGTATTGAGATCCAAAAAGAGAGAAGAAGCCATCTAGCTAATAACTATGGACCCGAAGGTCTGAGGTAAACTACTCACACATCATCGGAGAGGCTATGGTGTTGATGTAGAAGCCCTCCATGATCGATGCCCCCTCCAACGGAGCTTCGGAAAAGGCCCCAAGATGGGATCTCACGGGTACAGAAGGTTGCGGCGGTGGAATTAGGTTTTTGGCTCCGTATCTGGTAGTTTGGGGGTTCGTAGGTATATATAAGAGGAAGAAGTACGTCGGTGGAGCAACATGGGGCCCACGAGGGTGGAGGGCGTGCCCAGGGGGGTAGGCGCGCCCCTACCTCATGCCCTCCTGGTTGATGTCTTGACGTAGGATCCAAGTCCTCTGGATCACGTTCGTTCCGAAAATCACGTTCCCGAAGGTTTCATTCCGTTTGGACTCCGTTTGATATTCTTTTTCTGCGGAACTCTGAAATAGGCAAAAAACAACAATTCTGGGCTGGGCCTCCAGTTAATAGGTTAGTCTCAAAAATAATGTAAAAGTGTATAATAAAGTCCATTAATGTCCAAAACAGAATATAATATAGCATGGAACAATAAAAAAAATTATAGATACGTTGGAGACGTATCACGCTCCTTTCCCCTCACAATATTGACAAATTTTGTTAGAGGGCGACGAACATCATGGCGAACCCTAACACGGATATAATCACCACAAGTGTTCCCATTCAACCTCATCTCTAAAATATCTCCTGAATTCCTGAGCAGATGTTCTACTATATTCTTCTTACACAAACCCTCATGTATCTTGTGGATTTGGAGCCAAACTGGTATGAAAACCATCGACACCTCTTCCGCTTTGGTGAAACCATCATAAGGGCACATCAACACAAGCCAATTCCTAAAGAGCCAAGGCCCTTGATCCATCATACGCTCCCAATCTCCCAAACAGGATGCTTGCACCACAAAGAGGTTCGGACAAACAGGCCGAAACCTAACTCGCTGTGCCGGATTCCACGCCGCAAGCTTTGATGGTTCATACTCGTACCAAAAAATGTCTTAGAGCAACTCCAACGTGCCGACCCAAACGGACGGAGATTTTGTCTGCCTTTTGTCCATTTGGGTCGGCCGCCCATCCGGCGTCCACTCTGTTTTAGATATGGGTCGGCAATGCGTCCAACGTGCCGACCCATATGTGCCGGCGTGGCGGCTGGCCGCCCTATTTCAACAAATAGCTCATTTTTGCATTTAAGCATATAGTCAAATAACATAGTTTGAACTAAATAAAAAAGCATAGTTTTACAAGCCGAAAAAAATAAAAATGTCTCGCATAGTTTTGCAAGCCGAATAAAGAAGATACATCTATTGGTTGCCAACATGAGCCCACATATGCTCAACCAAACCATTTTGCAGTTGCACGTGAGTTTCCCAACCACGCATGTCATGATGAAATTGGGTGAACTGTTCAAACATTGCCGCTCCTCCATGCTCAGGCACAACATTCTCACCCTGAAACTGAAACCCTTGATCGTATAGACGTTCCGGGCACTCATCTTCTACGATCATATTGTGCATGTTCACACAAGCAGTCATCACCTCCCACAGTTTCTGCGTGCTCCAGGTATTAGCAGGATACCGAACGATGCCCCATCGAGATTGCAAAACACCAAAGGCACACTCGACATCCTTCCTAACACTCTCTTGCTCTTGGGCAAATCTTTTCCTCTTCTCTCCAACAGGGTTGGGGATTGTCTTTGAAAGGATCGATATAGTTGACTAGAGGGGGGGGGGTGGTGAATAGGCAACTAACAATTTTTAGCTTTTCTTTACCAATTTAAACTTTGCATCAAAGTAGGTTGTCTAGATATGCAACTAGGTGAGCAACCTATATGATGCAACAACAACAGGTACACAAGCAAGCAAGGGATGCAACACAATATAAGCTTGCACGAGTAAAGGTATGAGATAACCAAGAGTGAAGCCGGTGACGACGAGGATGTGTTACTGAAGCTCCTTCCCTTTGAGAGGAAGTACATCTTCGTTGGAGCGGTGTGGAGGCACAATGCTCCCCAAGAAGCCACTAGGGCCACTGTATTCTCCTCACGCCCTCACACAATGCGAGATGTCGTGATTCCACTATTAGTGCCCTTGAAGGCGGCAACCGGACCTTTACAAACAAGGTTGGGGCTCTCTCCACAACTTAATTGGAGGCTCCCAACAAAACCCCGGAGCTTCACCACAATGGAATGTGGCTCCGAAGTGACCTCTTCCGTCTAGGGCGCCCAAGCACCCAAGAGTAACAAAATCCACACAAGAAAGTATGGGGTAATCAAGTTTCCTTTGGTGAGAGTGTAGATCTAGGTCTCCTCCTTCAATCCCTAGCAAATCAACAAGTTTGAGTGGCTAGAGAGAGAGATCGGGCAAGAAAGCTTCAAGGGCATTAATGGAGGAGAGAGAGGGCAAGAGATAAGAGGGAGGTGGGAGAAGTACCTCCTTAAATAGGGTCCCCTCAGATCCAACCGTTATGCACAGAAACCCATAGGAGCAGTACTTCCGCAAAGATCACTGGTACAACCGGTGGATGCGGGAAACCCCTGCTAGGGCACCAGGGCGGTACTTCTGGTGGAGCAACCGGTAGTACCAGTATATCGGAATAAACCGGAACTACCGTTCCACCACCGCTTGACTACCGCTACACAACCAGAAGGTTTCACCATAGACCAGTAATTAGAGCGGTGGTTGGGCCGGAGCTACCGCTGGACCAGCAATACCTGGGCGGTGGAGTTCCAGGCGGTTCTACAGCCCTGAACACCGGTAGTACCGGTTAGTCAAGACAAACCGGAACATCCGTTCCACCACCGTACCCGGTACAGAAGGGTGTCACCCCTGAGCGGTACTTGGAGCGGTGGTTTGAGCGGAACTGCATGCCAGCGGTACAACCGCCATGAGGAAAACTGCACAGTCACAGAGGACTTCTGGGAACCACTCTCTCCTCGAACGGAGGGTATATGGTCGGTGCAAAGAATGTGTATGTGTAGTGAATCACCCAATACCTCCCGATGTGGATTCCCTCTTAATAGTACGGATATCCTACGACCAAAGGAATAAAAACGTCGGAAACTCCGTCTTCGATCTTTTCCGCATAGAGGGAAGGCCTAACCACCTTGCGCCACACAATGTGTACCTGAGAAAACTAGGGCGCACGATTAGTCCACACGTGTGTTGTCATCATCACCAAAACTTTAAGGCAGAAGATGCCCTTACAACCTCCCCCTTTTTGGTGGATGATAACAACCACATGAAAAGCACGGGAGATCTAGAAAATATAGACGGGGCTCCCCCTGAGTGTGAGCACTATTTAGAGTTTGCTTTTGGAATGCAAAATGCTCACACTAGGATCAATGCTCCCCCTAGATTTTATAGACCAACCGGTGACAGCAAAACAAAATACCATACATAAGGCAGTAGAGCAAAGGATAAGGGTACCAACAACATGCAAGCTCTACTGATAGATGAGTGCATATATAAATAGATAAGGGATGCATGTCTTACACCATGCATAAGGTCACAACACAGTACAAGTTCACAAGACACTAGAAAGAGCAACTGCAAATGAACTCACAAGAACAACTACAAACGAACCCCCCATGCAACTCCCGTGACCTAACAGAGCTCTCTCCCCTTTGGCATCAAGACACCAAAAAGGAAAAGAGCAAAGCTAACGCCCTGAGGCTCAGTAGATCTCCTCGTTAGTTACCGCAGAGCTGTCAGAATCATCATCAGCATCATCAGCATCCTCAGTCTCCTCAGACGCCGCGGTAACACCCTCAGGACCATGGACAGTAGAGGTAGCAGGCTCGTCATCAGACCACTGACAGCTCGCCAAGCACCACGTATCCTCAGGAGTGATGGTCTTCTCAGAACCACTCTTCACATCTGGCACATTGAGGTGCCTCATCAACTGAATCTGCCCGCGACTCGCCATCTTCTCAGCAACATGAGCCTTGTAGAGCTTCTTCTGAATATGAGTCTGCAAGCAAAAAGTCTTCTTGATCATGGAAGTCAGCTTCTCGACCCAAGAGGGCTGGGCCCCAGGCTCAAACTCAAAGTCATTGTCGTCTGAGGTAGCAAACACATCCTCCTGATTCCCCATAGGGAAACGAGGAGTCTTATGCTTCTTCTTCCTCAACACCTTAACCTCATGCTCCGTGAGATTAGCCGGAGTGGTGAGAGGTTCTCCTGGCCTACGGATTGCCCAAACGGAGTTCAGAAACTGCATCACAAAAGGAGCATAGATCGATACCTTGCGGTACCACACCGTATTGTACATCTCCTCCCACATCCACTTGGAGACATCAAACGTGGCACCAGAACCCCTTTTGGTATTCATGGACACAAGCAAATCCACAAGATAACCATAACTATTGTCTTGATTCCCAACCTTGGGTAGCAGCACACAACGGAACACACGATGCAGAAGATCATAGACTGGCAGAAGGTCATTGGACTTACGCACGATACCATGACCTGGGATGTACAGAGGGGCAAGCTTCACCTTGTCCATGGGGTTGGCTTGGTCGTGAGGATGGAGACCACCTTGTCCCTCCAACCCAGTATCCTCATAGCCAAGAGCATTGCAGAAGGTTCTCCAAGGGACATGAAAGTACTCATCAGGACACATAAAGGACAAGTGACGTGCATCATCGGTGCCGAAGTGGACGGTAGCATAGAACTGATGAATGAGCTCCACATCGAAGTCACAATTCACAGTCATGAGCTTGGTCAAATAAAACTCCTCATAGATCTCCAGAGCCTCTCCAAAGTAACCAAGGTTGTCCCTCCAGTGATCGACGTCAATGGACCACATCCGGGTGAACTTGTTCTTGTGGTGCTCGAAAATTTCTGACACAATCCTTATATGCAACTCATTCCGGAACTGAGGGTTGTTCCAACGAGGATGCGGTGCCACAGAGTAGGGATCCTAGAAATGGAACTTTTCCTAGTCCGTAAGCTTCCATTTGTGCATTGGCCTCGCATCACGCAGTTTGGCAGCAACAGAATTCTCCCGGCGAGTGACTTTGGTAGGGATCACAACCTTGCGAGTACCCTCACTGTCATCCGATGGTTTGCCCCTACAGGCCCTCTTCTTGGTGTCTGAGACTTCTGAGCAACACGAGAGCTAGAGCCACATGGAAACACACACAAAGAGCACACAGATACCCTAGCAAAGATGAGAGGAATGTACACAAGATCAGAAGAATAAATCTCATGTTCGTAAGTAGAAGAAGAACAGTGCAGATAGGTTCAGAGAAAGCGGTTGTTCCGGTTGTTCGACCGATAGAACCGCCTGAGCGGTAGTACCGCTCGCGAGGAGCGGTAGTACCGTTGAGAGCGGATCTGCCGAGTTGAAGAACGGGTACAACCCTATTTTGAATCTAGATGCAATATTCCTACTTCTAACTATGCACAAGAAAACAAGGAGTTTATAAGGATCTCTCCCACCAATCATTTGGCAAAAGATGCGGGAGTACAAGCAATGCCCTAGAGGAAGGATTCAACAAAAGGAACCCTAAGAACAAAAGGAAACAGGGCATTACCGGTATCCATGGGAGGAGATCGGAAGGGAGACGACCTCCACGGAACGGATCCGATGAAGAGCCGACCGATCCGGAATGCCCGAGGGCATTCCGGGGCAATGTGCGGAGCAACCGACAGCTAGGGTTCAAACGCGGGACGGGCGCGAAGGGGAAATAGAATACCCCTTCAGCCCGCGCCCTTTATATATGTGCCCAGATGTCAGCCGGTGGTACCACTCCGAAGAGCGGTAGTACCGCTCCTGTAGCTTGCCGATGTTTGAGGGCGGTACTTCCGCGGCAGAAGTAGTGGTAGTACCGCTTCCAAATACCGGTACTACCGGCCTGTGGTACAGGTACAAGCAAGCGTGGTAGAACCACTCGTGCAAGACCGGAAGTACCGTTGGGACTACACAACTTAGTGGAAGAGCGGTAGAACCGTTCTGACCACCAGTTGTACCGCCGAGATGAAGGAAATATTCCCTAGAGGCAATAATAAAGTTATTATTTATTTCCTTATATCGTGATAAATTTTTATTATTCATGCTAGAATTGTATTAACCAGAAACATAATACATGTATGAATACATACACAAACAGAGTGTCACTAGTATGCCTCTACTTGGCTAGCTTGTTGATCAAAGATGGTTATGTTTCCTAGCTATAGACACGAGTTGTCATTTGATTAACGGTATCAGATCATTAGGAGAATAATGTGATTGACTTGACCCATTCCGTTAGCTTAGCACTCGATCCTTTAGTATGCTGCTACTGCTTTCTTCATGACTTATACATGTTCCTATGACTATGAGATTATGCAACTCCAGTTTACCGGAGGAACACTTTATGTGCTACCAAACGTCACAACATAACTAGGTGATTATAAAGGCGCTCTACAGGTGTCTCCGATGGTACTTGTTGGGTTGGCGTATTTCGAGATTAGGATTTGTCACTCCGATTGTCGGAGAGGTATCTCTGGGCCCACTCGGTAATGCACATCACTATAAGCCTTGCAAGCATTGCAACTAATGAGTTAGTTGCGGGATGATGTATTACAGAACGAGTAAAGAGACTTACTGGTAACGAGATTGAACTAGGTATTGAGATACCGACGATCGAATCTCGGGCAAGTAACATACCGATGACAAAGGGAACAACGTATGTTGTTATGCGGTCTGACCGATAAAGATCTTCGTAGAATATGTGGGAGCCAATATGAGCATCCAGGTTCCGCTATTGGTTATTGACCGGAGACATGTCTCGGTCATGTCTACATAGTTCTCGAACCCGTAGGGTCCGCACGCTTAACGTTATGATGACAGTTATATTATGAGTTTATATGTTTTGATGTACCGAAGGTTGTTCGGAGTCCCAGATGTGATCACAGACATGACGAGGAGTCTCGAAATGGTCGAGACATGAATATTGATATATTGGAAGCCTATGTTTGGATATCGAAGGTGTTCCGGTTGAAATAGTGATTTTACCGGAGTACCGGAGGGGTTACCGGAACCCCCTGGAGGCTATTGGGCCTTATGGGCCCAAGTGGAAGAAGAGGAGAGGCGGGCCAAGGGGCAGCCGCGCGCCCCTCCCCCCAAGTCCGAATTGGACAAGGAGGGGGGGGCGCCCCCCTTTCCTTCCCCCTCTCTCCTCCTTCCCTCCCAAGGTCTATTCCAACTAGGAAAGGGGGGAGTCCTACTCCCGATAGGAGTAGGACTCGTCCTGGCGCGCCCCAAGCCTGGCGGCACCTCTCCCCCCTTGCTCCTTTATATACGGGGGCAGGGGGCACCCTAGAGACACAACAATTGATCTGTTTGATCTTTTAGCCGTGTGCGGTGGCCCCTCCACCATAGTCCACCTCGATAATACTATAGCGGTGCTTAGGCGAAGCCCTGCGTCGGTAGAACGTCAACATCGTCACCACGCCGTCGTGCTGACGAAACTCTCTCTCAACACTTGGCTGGATCGGAGTTCGAGGGACGTCGTTGGGCTGAACGTGTGCTGAACTCGGAGGTGTCGTACGTTCGGTACTTGATCGGTCGGATCATGAAGACATACGACTACATCAACCGCGTTGTGCTAACGCTTCCACTTTTGGTCTACGAGGGTACGCGGACACTACTCTCCCCTCTCATTGCTATGCATCACCATGATCTTGCGCGTGCGTAGGAATTTTTTGAAATTACTATGTTCCCCAACAGTGGCATCTGAGCCTGGTTTTATGCATTGATGTTATATGCACGAGTAGAACACAAGTGAGTTGTGGGCGATATAAGTCATACTGCTTACCAGCATGTCATACTTTGGTTCGGCGATATTGTTGGATGAAGCGGCCCGGACCGACATTACGCGTACGCTTACGCGAGGCTGGTTCTACCGACGTGCTTTGCACACAGGTGGCTGGCGGGTGTCAGTTTCTCCAACTTTAGTTGAACCGAGTGTGGCTACGCTGGTCCTTGCGAAGGTTAAAACAACACCAACTTGACAAACTATCGTTGTGGTTTTGATGCATAGGTAAGAACGGTTCTTGCTCAGCTCGTAGCAGCCACGTAAAACTTGCAACAACAAAGTAGAGGACGTCTAACTTGTTTTTGCAGGGCATGTTGTGATGTGATATGGTCAAGACGTGATGAGATATAAGTTGTTGTATGAGATGATCATGTTTTGTTAAAGTTATCAGCAACTGGCAGAAGCCTTATGGTTGTCTCCTTATTGCATAAGATGCAAGCGCCAAATAATTGCTTTACTTTATCGCTATGCGATAGCAATAGTTGCAAGAGCAATAGTTGGCGAGATGACCATGTAACGACACATTGATATAGATCAAGATGATGGAGATCATGGTGTCATGCCGGTGATGATATACATCATGATGGTACTTTGGAGATGGAGATCAAAGGCGCAAGATGATCATGGCCATATCATGTCACATATTTTGATTGCATGTGATGTTTATCTTTTATACATCTTATTTTGCTTAGTTCGATGGTAGCTTTATAAGATGATCTCTCACTAAATTTCAAGATAAAAGTGTTCTCCCTGAGTATGCACCGTTGCCAAAGTTCGTCGTGCCCAGACACCATGTGATGATCGGGTGTGATAAGCTCTACGTCCATCTACAACGGGTGCAAGCTAGTTTTGCACACGCAGAATACTCAGGTTAAACTTGACGAGCCTAGCATATGCAGATATGGCCTCGGAACACTAAGACCGAAAGGTCGAGCGTGAATCATATAGTAGATATGATCAACATAGTGATGTTCACCATTGAAAACTACTCCATTTCATGTGATGATCGGTTATGGTTTAGTTGATTTGGATCACGTGATCACTTAGATGATTAGAGGGATGTCTATCTAAGTGGGAGTTCTTAAGTAATATGATTAATTGAACTTTAATTTATCATGAACTTAGTCCTGATAGTGTTTTGCAAATAATGTTATAGATCAATAGCTCGCGTTGTTGCTTCCCTATGTTTTATATGTGTTCCTAGAGAAAACTAAGTTGAAAGATGTTAGTAGCAATGATGTGGATTGGATCCATGATCTGAGGTTTATCCTCATTGCTGCACAGAAGAATTATGTCCTTGATGCACCGCTAGGTGATAGACCTATTGCAGGAGCAGATGCAGACGTTATGAACGTTTGGCTAGCTCAATATGATGACTACTTGATAGTTTAGTGCGCCATGCTTAACGGCTTAGAATCGGGACTTCAAAGACGTTTTGAACGTCATGGACCATATGAGATGTTCCAGGAGTTGAAGTTAATATTTCAAGCAAATACCCGAGTTGAGAGATATGAAGTCTCCAACAAGTTCTATAGCTAAAAGATGGAGGAGAATAGCTCAAGCAGTGAGCATGTGCTCAGATTGTCTGGGTACTACAATCGCTTGAATCAAGTGGGAGTTAATCTTCTAGATAAGATAGTGATTGACAGAATTCTCTAGTCACCATCACCAAGTTAGTAGAACTTCGTGATGAACTATAATATGCAAGGGATAACGGAAACGATTCCCAAGCTCTTCGTGATGCTGAAATCAACGAAGGTAGAAATCAAGAAAAACATCAAGTGTTGATGGTTGACCAGACCACTAGTTTCAAGAAAAGGGCAAAGGGAAGAAGGGGAACTTCAAGAAGAACGGCAAGCAAGTTGATGCTCAAGTGAAGAAGCCCAAGTCTGGTCCTAAGCCTGAGATTAAGTGCTTCTACTGCAAAGGGACTGATCACTGGAAGCGGAACTGCCCCAAGTATTTGGCGGATAAGAAGGATGGCAAAGTGAACAAAGGTATATTGGATATACATGTTATTGATGTGTACTTTACTAGTGTTTAGAGCAACCCCTCGGCATTTGATACTGGTTCAGTTGCTAAGAGTAGTAACTCGAAACGAGAGTTGCAGAATAAACAGAAACTAGTTAAGGGTGAGGTGACGATGTGTGTTGGAAGTAGTTCCAAGATTGATATGATCATCATCGCACACTCCCTATACTTTCGGGATTAGTGTTGAAACTAAATAAGTGTTATTTGGTGTTTGCGTTGAGCATGAATATGATTTGATCATGTTTGTTGCAATACGGTTATTCATTTAAATTAGAGAATAATTGTTGTTATGTTTACATGAATAAAACCTTCTATGGTCATACACCCAATAAAATGTTTGTTGGATCTCGATCGTAGTGATATACATATTCATAATATTGAAGCCAAAAGATGCAAAGTTAATAATGAAAGTGCAACTTATTTGTGGCACTGCCGTTTAGGTCATATTGGTGTAAAGCGCATGAAGAAACTCCATCCTGATGGGATTTTGGAATCACTTGATGCTTGTGAACCATGCCTTATGGGCAAGATGACTAAGACTCCGTTCTCCGGAACAATGGAGCGAGCAACTGACTTATTGGAAATAATACATACTGATGTATATGGTCCGATGAGTATTGAGGCTCGTGGCGGGTATCATTATTTTCTGACCTTCACATATGATTTGAGCAGGTATGGGTATATCTACTTGATGAAACATAAGTCTAAAACATTTGAAAAGTTCAAAGAATTTTAGAGTGAAGTGGAAAAGCATCGTGACAAGAAAATAAAGTTTCTACAATCTGATCGCAGAGGCAAATATTTGAGTTACGAGTTTGGTCTTCAATTAAAACAATGTGGAATAGTTTCACAAATTCATGCCACCTGGAACACCACAGCATAATGGTGTGTCCGAACGTCATAACCGTACTTTATTGGATATAGTGCAATCTATGATGTTTCTTACCAATTTATCACTATCGTTTTGGGGTTATGCATTAGAGACAACTGCATTCACATTAAAAAGGGCACCATCTAAATTTGTTTTGAGACGACACCGTATGAACTATGGTTTGGCAAGAAACCAAAGTTGTCGTTTCTTAAAGTTTGGGGTTGTGATGCTTATGTGAAAAAGTTTCATCCTGATAAGCTCAAACCCAAATCGGAGAAATGTGTCTTCATAGGATACCCAAAGGAGACTGTTGGGTACACCTTCTATCACAGATCTGAAGGCAAGACTTTTGTTGCTAAATTCGGAATCTTTCTGGAGAAGGAGTTTCTCTCGAAAGAAGTGAGTGGGAGGAAAGTAGAACTTGATGAGGTAACTGTACCTGCTCCCTTATTGGAAAGTAGTTCATCACAGAAATCTGTTCCTGTGACTCCTACACCAATTAGGAAGGAAGCTAATGATGATGATCATGTAACTTCAGATCAAGTTACTACCGAACCTCGTAGGTCAACCAGAGTAAGGTCCGCACCAGAGTGGTACGGTAATCCTGTTCTGGAGGTCATGTTACTTGACCATGACAAACCTACGAACTATGAGGAAGCAATGATGAGCCCAGATTCCGCAAAAATGGCTTGAGGCCATGAAATCTGAGATGGGATCCATGTATGAGAACAAAGTATGGACTTTGATTGACTTGCCCAATGATGGGCAAGCCATTGAGATTAAATGGATCTTCAAGAGGAAGACAGACGCTAATAGTAGTGTTACTATCTACAAAGCTAGAATTATCGCAAAAGATTTTTGACAAGTCCAAGATGTGGATTACGATGAGAGTTTGTCACTCGTATCTATGCTTAAGTCTGTCCGAATCATGTTAGCAATTGCCGCATTTTATGAAATCTGGCAAATGGATAACAAAAACTGCAATCCTTAAATGGATTTATTAAAGAAGAGTTGTATATGATGCAACCAGAAGGTTTTGTCAATCCTAAAGGTGGTAACAAAATATGCAAGCTCCAGCGGTCCATAAATGGACTAGTGTAAGCATCTCGGAGTTGGAATATACGCTTTGATAAGTTGATCAAAGCATATAGTTTTATACAGACTTGCGGTGAAGCTTGTATTTACAAGAAAGTGAGTGGGAGCACTACAACATTTCTGATAAGTATATGTGAATGACATATTGTTGATCGGAAATAATGTAGAATTATTCTGCAAAGCATAAAGGAGTGTTTGAAAGGAGTTTTTCAAAGGAAGACCTCGGTGAAGCTACTTACATATTGAGCATCAAGATCTATAGAGATAGATCAAGACGCTTGATAAATATTTCAATGAGTACATACCTTGACAAGATTTTGAAGTAGTTCAAAATGGAACAGTCAAAGAAAAAGTTCTTCCCTGTGTTACAAGGTATAAAATTGAGTAAGACTCAAAGCCCGACCACGGCAGAAGATAGAAAGAGAATGAAAGTCATTCCCTATGCCTTGGACATAGGTTCTATAAAGTATACCATGCTATGTAGCACATCTATTGTACACCCTACACTGATTTTGGCAAGGGAGTACAATAGTGATCTAGGAGTAGATCACTGGACAACGGTCAAAATTATCCTTAGTGGAATAAGGATATATTTCTCGATTATGGAGGTGACAAAAAAGGGTTCGTCGTAAAGGGTTACGTCGATGCAAGTTTTGACATTGATCCAGATGACTCTAAGTCTCAATCTGGATACATATTGAAAGTGAGAGCAATTAGCTAGAGTAGCTCCGTGCAGAGCATTGTTGACATAGATATTTGCAAAATACTTACGGATCTGAATATGAAAGACCCGTTGACTAAAATTATCTCACAAGCAAAACATGATCACACCTTAGTACTCTTTGGGTGTTAATCACATAGCAATGTGAACTAGATTACTGACTCTAGTAAACCCTTTGGGTGTTGGTCACATATCGATGTGAACTATGGGTGTTAACCACATAAAGATGTGAACTATTGATGTTAAGTCACATGGCGATGTGAACTAGATTATTGACTCTAGTGCAAGTGGGAGACTGAAGGAAATATGCCCTAGAGGCAATAATAAAGTTATTATATATTTCCTTATATCATGATAAATGTTTATTATTCATGCTAGAATTGTATTAACCAGAAACATAATACATGTGTGAATACATAGACAAACAGAGTGTCACTAGTATGCCTCTACTTGACTAGCTCGTTGATCAAAGATGGTTATGTTTCCTAGCCATAGACATGAGTTGTCATTTGATTAATGGGATCACATCATTAGGAGAATAATGTGATTGACTTGACCCATTCTGTTAGCTCAGCACTCAATCGTTTAGTATGTCGCTATTGCTTTCTTCATGACTTATACATGTTCCTATGACTATGAGATTATGCAACTCCCATTTACCGGAGGAACACTTTTTGTGCTACCAAACGTCACAATGAAACTGGGTGATTATAAAGGTGCTCTACAGGTGTCTCCGATGGTACTTGTTTGGTTGGCGTATTTCGAGATTAGGATTTGTCACTCCGATTGTCGAAGAGGTATCTCTAGGCCCACTCGGTAATGCACATCACTATAAGCCTTGCAAGCATTGCAACTAATGAGTTAGTTGCGGGATGATGTATTACAGAACGAGTAAATAGACTTACCGGTAACAAGATTGAACTAGGTATTGAGATACCGACGATCGAATCTCGGGCAAGTAACATACCGATGACAAGGGGAACAACGTATGTTGTTATGCGGTCTGACCGATAAAGATCTTCATAGAACATGTGGGAGCCAATATGAGCATCCAGGTTCCGCTATTGGTTATTGACCGGAGACGTGTCTCGGTCATGTCTACATAGTTCTCGAACCCATAGGGTCCGCACGCTTAACGTTACGATGACAGTTATATTATGAGTTTATATGTTTTGATGTACCGAAGGTTGTTTGGAGTCCCAGATGTGATCACGGACATGACGAGGAGTCTCGAAATGGTCGAGACATGAAGATTGATATATTGGAAGCCTATGTTTGGATATCGGAGGTGTTCCAGTTGAAATAGTGATTTTACCGGAGTATCGGAGGGGTTACCGGAACCCCCCGGAGGCTATTGGGCCTTATGGGCCCAAGTGGAAGAAGAGGAGAGGCGGGCCAAGGGGCAGCCGCGCGCCCCTCCCCCGAAGTCCGAATTGGACAAGGAGGGGGCGGCGCCCCCCTTCCCTTCCCCCTCTCTCCTCCTTCCCTCCCAAGTCCTATTCCAACTAGGAAAGGGGGGGGGGGGAGTCCTACTCCCGGTAGGAGTATGACTCCTCCTGGCGCGCCCCAAGCCTGGCCGCACCTCTCCTCGCTTGCTCCTTTATATACGGGGCAGGGGGGCACCCTAGAGACACAACAATTGATCTGTTTGATCTTTTAGCCGTGTGCGGTGCCCCCTCTCCACCATAGTCCACCTCGATAATACTGTAGCGGTGCTTAGGCAAAGCCCTGCGTCGGTAGAACATCAACATCATCACCACGCCGTCGTGCTGACGAAACTCTCCCTCAACACTCGGCTGGATCAGAGTTCGAGGGACGTCATCGGGCTGAACGTGTGCTGAACTCGGAGGTGCCATACGTTCGGTACTTGATTGGTCGGATCATAAAGACGTACGACTACATCAACCGCGTTGTGCTAACGCTTCCGCTTTCGGTCTACGAGGGTACGTGGACAACACTCTCCCCTCTCGTTGCTATGCATCACCATGATCTTGCGTGTGCGTAGGAAGTTTTTGAAATTACTACGTTCCCCAACACGAGATGCATTAGCCCATGCTCAAAGAGATCAAACTTGTATACATTTGGAAAATATGGATTTGGATGAGAAGGCTTAGGATGGAAGGAAGACATTGTATTATGATGTTGAAGCCCCCAAGAGTGCAAGAAGCAAACAATAAAAGCCACTCCTTTGCGAATTCAAGCATCTAGGAGAACCGAAGGAGCGAGGCAAAAGGAAACACACAACAAAGAAAACACCCTTGCACAAGGGCGGTGGCCGGAGCCACCTATGTTTGAGTCAAATGGTATGGCGCCGCGAAGAATTATCCTTGGGCCCATGACCAAAACTCGTCTTTGAAGCACAAGTACCATAAAAAATGGCTAATGCGAAAGAGTTGATCAACGTATGCATAATGGGAGAGGGAGAGTTCATTGAGAGAACAACACTCCCCCTATGTCCATGCCTACACCTAAACAAGACATCACGATGAGTATGGTGGGGTGTGCGAGGGTTCAAGCCACATTGCTCGAATCAATGATATTTAGCTCATGCCTTAACTCGCAAAATCTTGCTTGATCCAAGGGCTTCATGAAGATATTTGCAAGGTTATCATGAGTGTTGACATAGTTGAGCTCGATCTCCCCTTGCCTAATATGACCCCGGATGAAGTGATACTGAATCTCAATATGCTTCGTCTTGAAGTGTTGCACCGGGTTGAGAGAAATCTTGATGGCACTTTCATTGTCACACCAAAGAGGCACTTTGACACAAATGACACCGTAATCCTTTAAAGTTTGCCTCATCCATAGAAGTTGTGCACAACAACTACCGACGGCCACATACTCCGCTTCGGTGGACGAGAGAGACACACAACTTTGCTTCTTGGAAGACCAACTCACCAAAGAGCAACCAAGGAATTGGCACCCTCCGGAAGTTGACTTCCTATCCACTTTGTCTTCCGCCCAATCGGAGTCCGAATAGACCACAAGGTTGAAGCTTTCTCCTCTGGGATACCATAAGCCAAAGTTTGGGGTATGAGCCAAATATCAAAAGATTCGCTTGACCGCCACAAAGTGGCTTTCCTTAGGTGCGGCCTGAAACCGTGCACAAATTCACACACTCAACATGATATCCGGTCTAGATGCAAAAAGTTAAAGCAAGGAGCCAATCATGGAGTGATATACCTTTTGATCCACCTCTTTACCATTGGGATCTATGTCAAGTTGGCATTTGACGGGCATTGGAGTGGAAGCCGGCTTGACATCACTTAGCTTGAATCTCTTGAGCATGTCTTGAGTGTATTTGGCTTGGTTGATGAATGTTCCTTCTCTTCTTTGCTTGACTTCAAACTCGAGAAAGAACTTTAACTCTCCCATCAAGGACATCTTGAACTTTGAGGTCATGAGAGCGGCAAATTCCTCAATGAAAGATTTGTCAGGGGAACCAAAGATAATATCATCAACATATAGTTGGCACACAAACAACTCCCCTTTGACTTTCTTAGTAAAAAGAGTGGGGTTAATTTTCCCAATTTCAAACCCACGATCTTGCAACAACTCAGTAAGGTGGTCATACCACGCACATGGGGCTTGTTTAAGGCCATAGAGTGCCTTATCGAGTTGGTACACATGATCGGGGAAATAGGGATCCTCGAACCCGGGGGGTTGTTTGACATACACCAACTCATTAATAGGACCATTAAGAAAAGTACTCTTCACATCCATTTGTTGCAACTTAAAGTTATGATGAGAAGCATAAGCAATCAACAAACGGATGGATTTAAGGCGAGCAACAGGAGCAAAGGTTTCATCATAGTCGATACCCTCGACTTGGGAGTAGCCTTGTGCTACCAAACGAGCCTTGTTGCGAACGATAATTCCATGAGCATCTTGCTTGTTCTTGAATATCCACTTGGTTCCAATGACATTATGGTTCCCCGTTGGCCTTGGCACCAATCTCCACACCTTGTTGCGCTCGAAGTTGTTGAGTTCTTCATGCATGGCATTGAGCCAATCCGGATCTTCGAGCGCCTCATAGACCTTTTGGGGTTCAACACAAGAGACAAACGCGTGATGTTTATAATAGTTTTCTAATTGTCTACGAGTGCTTACCCCCTTTCGTATGCTTCCAAGCACATTCGTCATGAGATGACCCTTTGTAGTGAGCTTGGATGCAATCTTTGCAGCACGATGCTCCAATTCCTCCTCGGGAGTGAGTTGAGGAGTGGTAACTTGATCATCTTGAGCGTCATCTTGAGCTTGTTCTTGATCTTGAGGTAGCTCTTGATCTTGAACTTGCTCGGAGGAGAGAACTTGACCTTGGGAATCACTTGATGCATCAACACCATCTTGAGGTTGATCTTGCCCTTGATCTTGTTCATGAGGTTGAGGGCCTTCACTTTGTTCTTCGGAAGCGTGTGGATCTTGGGTTGGTGATGGTTCCACTTGAGTGGAACATTGTCCTTCTCCTTCGGCCACAAGGGGTTCCTCAATGGGTAGGCTAAAACCAACACCCATTCTTCTTATGGCTTGGGGAGGAATTTCATCACCTACATCACAAGTACCACTTTGCTCCACTTGGGAGCCGTTATTCTCATCAAACTCCACGTTACACGTCTACTCAATAAGTCCCGTGGACTTATTGAGGACACGGTAAGCATGAAAGTTTGTAGCATAACCAACAAATATGCCCTCATGAGCTCTAGCCTCAAATTTAGACAAACGAACACCTTTCTTGAGAATGAAACACTTACACCCGAACACCCGAAAGTACTTGAGGTTGGGCTTGTTACCGGTAGTATCTCATATGTAGTTTTGTTCAAGCCTTTGCGGAGATATAGCCGATTGGATGCATGACACGCGGTGTTGATGGCTTCGGCCCAAGAGTTGTATGGAGACTTGAACTCCGCCATCATGGTTCCTGCCGCATCCATCAATGTCCGGTTCTTCCTCTCCGCTACACCATTTTGTTGAGGGGTGTAAGGTGCGAAATATTGATGCTTGATCCCCTCATCACTAAGAAACTCATCCAAGCTGTAGTTCTTGAACTCGGTGCCGTTGTCACTTCTTATCGTCAAGATCTTTGCATTGTGTTGGCGTTGAGCTTCATTTGCAAAATCAATGACTGTTTGTTGGGTCTCACTCTTGCTCTTGAAGAAGTCATCCACAATCAGCAAGCAATACTTTCTACCCCCAAGACTATCAAAGGATGGAGGCCCAAAGATATCCAAGTGAAGGAGCTCCAAAGGCCTCTTCGAGTAAATGATAGTCGTGGGAGGGTGAGCCTTCTCATGTAGCTTTCCTTCGATACAAGCACTGCAAGCACGATCTTTAGCAAAACTAACATTTATTAGTCCACGGACATGGTCCCCCTTGAGAAGACTTTGCAAAGATCTCATATTGACATGGGCTAAACGGCGATGCCAAAGCCATCCCACGTCAACTTTAGCCATTAGGCATGTCGCGGTCTTAGTGGGTCGCTCCGAAAAGTTAATCACATAGAGACCGTTCTCGACATGCCCAACAAAGGCTACTTTAAGAGTCTTGCTCCACAAGAGGGCCACAGTATCAATATCAAAGAAAGTGGCAAAGCCCATGAGTGCAAGTTGACGAACGGAAAGTAAATTGTATGCAAGGGACTAAACAAGCATGACCTTCTCGATCGTGAGATCATGAGAAATCACAACCTTGCCAAGTCCCAATACCTTAGAAGATGAGGCATCACCCCACTCGACATTGGTGGGCATAGATGGAATCTTGTGCACGTCCACCACCAAGTCCTTGCTTCCGGTCATATGATTTGTGGCTCCACTATTGAGCAACCATGATCCCCCACCAGAAGCAAACACCTACAAGAGATCAATGCTTGGTTTTAGGTACCAATTTTGTAATGGGTCCTTTGATGTTAGTAACAAGGGTCTTAGGAACCCAAATAGACCATTCAATGTACTCATAAGGAGAACCAACAAATTTAGCATAAACATGTCCATCACTAGCACGGCATAACACATAAGAAGGGTTAAAGTCATCGGCTTTGTTGGAAGGGGTGGCATTGCCCTTCTTGACACCGCCACCCTTCACATTGTTCTTCTTCTCCTTAGACGCACCCTCTCCTTCCTTCACAAAAGTTTGCTTGAGAGGAGGAGGTCGTTTGGCCTTGTCATTCTTCTTCTTGTTCTTGGACTTGGGTGCGAACCCAATTCCCTCCTTGGCCACAACTTCCTTTTGATTGATCAAAAGGTCGTTGAGGTTCTTATCACCTTGTATGCAAGACACAAGGCCTTTCTCAAGTTGCTCCTTCAACTTAGCATTCTCCTCAACAAGATGCATATGCTCACAACAAGGGTTAGTAGCATTTGCATTATCAATTAAAACTATATGAGGAAACGTGGCTTTCTCCTTGGTTAGCTTCACTTGGAGTTGATCATGAGACTCTTTGAGACTAGCATGAGTACCCTTCAAGGCTTTGTGAGCCTTGTCAAGTATATCAAACTCCTGCTTGAGTCTAGCAAGATCAACCCCAAGTTTGGCATTCTCGGAATTTAGCACACGAGATACAACAAGAGCATGATCAAGATCTTTCTTCAATTTAGCATGGTCAACGTTGTGTGACTCCTCAAGAGCCAAACGGTGACCGCGCTCTTCCTCAAGCGCATTAGAGAGCTCCGATATCTCATCGGCATAGTGATGTCTACTACACAACCTTCTTCTTGTAGACGTTGTTGGGCCTCGAAGTGCAGAGGTTTGTAGGACAGTAGCAAATTTCCCTCAAGTGGATGACCTAAGGTTTATCAATCTGTGGGAGGCGTAGGATGAATATGGTCTCTCTCAAGCAACCCTGCAACCAAATAACAAAGAGTCTCTTGTGTCCCCAACACACCCAATACAATTGTAAATTGTATAGGTGCACTAGTTCGGCGAAGAGATGGTGATACAAGTGCAATATGGATGGTAGATATAGGTTTTTGTAATCTGAAAATATAAAAACATCAAGGTAACAAGTGGTAAAAGTGAGCGTAAACGGTATTGCAATGCTAGGAAACAAGGCCTAGGGTTCATAGTATCACCAGTGCAAGTTCTCTCAACAATAATAACATAACTGGATCATATAACTATCCCTCAACGTGCAACAAAGAGTAACTCCAAAGTCACTAATAGCGGAAAACAAACGAAGATATTATGGTAGGGTACAAAACCACCTCAAAGTTATTCTTTCCAATCAATCCGTTGGGCTATTCCTATAAGTGTCACAAACAGCCCTAGAGTTCGTACTAGAATAACACCTTAAGACACAAATCAACCAAAACCCTAATGTCACCTAGATACTCCAATGTCACCTCAAGTATCCGTGGGTATGATTATACGATATGCATCACACAATCTCAGATTCATCTATTCAACCAACACATAGAACCTCAAAGAGTGTCCCAAAGTTTCTACCAAAGAATCAAGACGGAAACGTGTGCCAACCCCTATGCATAGGTTCATGGGCGGAACCCGCAAGTTGATCACCAAGACATACATCAAGTGAATCACGTGATATCCCATTGTCACCACAGATACGCACGACAAGACATACAACAAGTGTCCTCAAATCATTAAAGACTCAATCCGATAAGATAACTTCAAAGGGAAAACTGAATCTGAGGGAGTCCTGGATTAGGGGGTGTTCGGGTAGCCGGACTATACCTTCGCCGGACTCCTGGACTATGAAGATACAAGATTGAAGACTTCGTCCCGTGTCCGGAAGGAACTTTCCTTGGCGTGGAAGGCAAGCTAGGCGATGCGGATACTCAAGATCTCCTACTATTGTAACCGACTCCGTGTAACCCTAACCCTATCCGGTGTCTATATAAACGGGAGGGTTGTAGTCCGTAGGACAAGAATCATCATCATACACAATCATACCATACGCTAGCTTCTAGGGTTTAGCCTACTTGATCTCATGGTAGATCTACTCTTGTACTACCCATATCATCAATATTAATCAAGCAGGAGTAGGGTTTTACCTCCATCGAGAGGGCCCGAACCTGGGTAAACATCGTGTCCCTTGTCTCCTGTTACCATCCGACCTTGACGCATAGTTCGGGACCCCCTACCCGAGATCCGCCGGTTTTGACACCGACATTGGTGCTTTCATTGAGAGTTCCTCTGTGTCGTCGCCTTTAGGCCCGATGGCTCCTCTGATCATCAACAACGATGAGGTCTAGGGTGAGACTTTTCTCCCCGGACAGATCTTCGTCTTCGGCGGCTTCGCTCTGCGGGCGAATTCACTTGGTCATCTGGAGCAAATCGAAAGCTACGCCCCTGGCCATCAAGTCAGGTTTGGAAGCTTCAACTACACGGAGGATATCCATGGAGACTTGATCTTCGACGGGTTCGAGCCACAGCCAAGCGCGCCGCACTATCTCGAGGGGCATGATCTAGCTCTGCCTCCGAACAGTGTCCTGGAGGCCACACACGCACCGGTTCCGACCCTTAACTCGGAGCCTATTGCGCCAATTGAGGATGAGCGGTTGGACGTCACCTCGGGGGCTGCGATCTCAAAGGCGATCGAGCCGAACGCCAGCCCTGCACTCCGCGTGACCCATGATCCCGAAGGTCCGGACTCCTCCCCGGACTCCGAACCCCCCGCGCCCCTGCCAGTCGAAGCCGATTGGGCGCCGATAATGGAGTTCACCGCCGCAGACATCTTTCAGCACTCGCCTTTTCGCGACATCCTAAATTCTTTCAAGTCTCTCTCTTTATCAGGAGAGCCCTGGCCGAATTATGGTCAACGAGGATGGGATACGGACGATGAAGAAATTCAAAGCCCACCCACCACCCACTTTATAGCCACCGTCGACAGCTTAAACGACATGCTCAACTTCGACTCCGCAGACATCGACAGCATGGATGACGATGCAGGAGATACCGATGAACCAACGCTCATAGGGCACTGGAAATCCACCGCGTCTCACGATGTGTGCATGGTAGATACCCCTAAGGGAAACGACAACGAGGAAAAAGGGGGTGGAACGGGAGATAGACCCCCCGGAAAGCAATCAAAGCGTCAACATAAACGCCGACCCAAGCCCCGCCTCGATAAAAACCCAGCCATAGAGTAGGACAAGCCGGTAGGCGACGAGCAAGCCTTAGAGCAGCCGTCCGAACAGGGCAACACGGATAGAGAAACCGAAACCCCCTCCCCCGGTGAAAACGGCATTCCGGACAACTTTACGCCGGATAAGTCCATGGAGCAGAAAAAGTCTCCACAAGAGGCTCGTTGCAACTGCACGAAGCCTGAAAAGGCAGAAGCAGAAGCTAAAAACAGCGGAAGATGCACTCTGTATTAAATGGAACAAAGTAATCAACACCGCAGACAGATACGGCGATGGTCGCCGTACTAAAAGCTATCCAAAGAGAAAGCTCCTGCCCGAATTGGATGAAGAGGCCCTAGAGCCCTTGCACTCAAAAAACAAAAAAGCCATATGGTCGGATAGACGACCCAATAAGGCGACAAGTGGCATCGCACTCAAATCGGTATGTGACCCACCTAAGGAGTCGCATCATGGCCCAGCCAGGTCCATTTATGGGCCAAGAAAGCAAGCTCTTGCAAGCAATGCAAAAAAGCCATCATCAGAATCCGGCACACCCAAATACAGGGGCGCCGCACACCCCCTATGCTTCACCGATGAGGTTCTGGACTATGAATTTCCAGAGGGATTCAAACCCGTTAAAATAGAGGCGTATGATGGAACGACAGACCCCGGAGTCTGGATCGAGGATTATATCCTCCACATACATATGGCTAGAGGAGATGATCTTCACGCCATTAAATATTTACCCCTTAAGCTTAAAGGGCCAGCCCAGCACTGGCTTAAAAGCCTTCCCGAAAACACAATTGGAAGTTGGGAAGAGCACGAGGACGCTTTCCGAGCAAATTTTCAAGGGACCTATGTCCGCCCTCCGGATGCAGACGATCTCAGTCACATTACTCAACAGCCCGGAGAATCAGCTCGGTAGTTCTGGAATAGATTCCTTACTAAAAAGAATCAAATAGTAGATTGTCCGGACGCCGAAGCCTTAGCAGCTTTCAGGCATAATGTCTGAGACGAATGGCTCGCCAGACACCTCGGCCAGGAAAAGCCAAGAACAATGGCCGCACTCACAAGCCTCATGACCCGCTTTTGCGCAGGAGAGGCACTACAAGAAATATGTCAACTTGTGACCCTCACTATTGGTCACTGAAAGGTCACAAATTTCCATTTTACGACCTTTTTGTGACCAAAAACAGAAGGTCAAAAGCTGGCCGTCGTAAACTGACTATAGCGACCTTTCTTCTGGAATGGTCGCAAACGTTTACGACCAAAAAAAAGGTCGTAGATTTAACGACCAACTGTTTTGGTCACTAGCAATCCGACCACACCACGTCAGATCCACCGTGGCAAGCTGACGTGGCAGACTTACGACCAAATGAAAAGGTCGTAAAATAGAATCAGCCCGGTCCATTTCAGCCGTCTTGATGGGCCAAGCCCAATAATTCAGCCCATTTAATTTTTTTCTCTTTATTTTGCTTATCTGCATGGGCCTGGCCCAATAATTTGGCCTTTTATTTTCTGGGAATGGAGCCTTTTTCTGATGATTTTTTATATTCCACTATTGTTTTGGGCCACAACCTTTTTAGTCTAGTTCGAATTTGGGCCTTGGCCTTTTTATTTTCTGTTATGCAGCCTTTTATATTTTTTTTTCTTACAGTCATTTCTTTTTTTAGGCCCAAGCCTTTTTGGTCTAATTCTTGTTTGGGCCTTGGCCTTTTTAGAGCCCAGGTTCTCATTTTGCATAACTATAAACAGAAAGGCCCACAGCCCAGGTGCACAAGTGATCCACAAGTGATCCACAAGCCCAGGTGCACAAGTGATCCACATAACTTCACAGAAAATAAACAAAATGATCCACAAGTGATCCAGGTTCACAAGATCACATAACTTCACAGATTCACAAGATCACATAACTTCACAGTGCTCTAGTTTAAACAGCAAAATGCAACAGCTCTCAGCTCAGCTCAGCTCAGTTCACAGGTTCAAAATGCAACAACTACCTTAGCTCAAAGACAAAGAGGTTCACAGCACAGCCATCAAACTACCTTAGCTCCAAAGAGAGCCATCAAGTGGGCTAACTTCTCTTCCTGTTCTTCAGACTTCTTGCGCAGCAGCTCAAGTTCCTTGTCGCGTGCAGCTTCAGATTCTTCCGCCTTCATCTTGATTGCCGCCAATTCTTCTTGCACCAGTTTAGCTTGAAGCTCGGACCTCTCCAGCTTCTGCTCAAGGTCACGAACATGAGCAGCAGCTTTGTTGTTCCTAGATGACTGGAGCCCAACATTCCTGAGGAATGTGCTTTGCTTGACTTCGGTCTTGAGGACTTGTTCGACAATTTCGACATCAGACTTTAGCTCTTCACCTTCTGGTACCAGCGCTTCCTTCATTTTTTCCATCTCAAGCTAGCATATGGAGGAAAATGATAGGCATTAGTGGGAGATCTATTTCACATTTTGCAAACCAAACCAAGCAAGAGAAACCAAACCAGCACACAAAAGGATTATTTGAAGTAACCAAACCAGCACAGAAAATCTATACAAGAAGATGATGACTAGTGACCTGGAGACATGCAATTGGAACAATATGATCACTTCATTAAGCCTAGAATGGTGGTTCTATATAAGATGGCTTCCCGAGTGAGCCGATCATCAAACTAACATTCAGATCAAATTTCATCATATCATAAAAATGCATCAAATAGCTACAGCAAGTTCTGATATCTTTGTTGAACTATCAAGCAACATCAAAGCATGGAACATAGCATGTGTTCTTGACTGGATCCGAGTCAAACAACATCAAATCATCAAAGCATCAAAGCTGGTTGTGAATCAAACAGGGCAAAGCATGGAGTGACTTACTATAGCAGTCTTAACTGGCTCCGAAAACCCGTGCTTCTTGCTGTTGTGGGTGGCCTTAAACAAGTCAATCGCAAACAGCTCCTCACCCTTACGCTCTTCTTTCTGAAATGTTTTTCAACAAAAATCAAAATGTTATTCAGCAAGAATCAGAAATGTTATTCAATGAGGATCAAACGGTAAGGTCTCTAGAGAAGAGTTCTCACAGTGGCAAAAATGTGCGCTGTGTAGTGCCTGGAACCAGTTCTTTGAGTGTACACGACTTTTTCTCGATTCATCTTGTTCGACAAACAGGTTTCCTACAAAAAAGCATACTGTCAGCATGATCTAGCACTAGCATATCATGTGCAGAACATAAAGCATCAAACAAAGCAGAGACAAACCTTGTGTCTTGGGGTAGACCACATCTCCACCAGAGCTTGCCATTCACCATCTGTTAGATCAGGCATCGGAGACTTAATGCTGACTTTATTTGCGGCTACGGTATCAAAATACTTCTTCTTAATCTGATGGCGTCTGTTCTTTGAATATTTCTGCAGAATATCTTTGCACGAGGTCCTGATGGTCTCCGAGCCCGTGTTCATCTCAAAATTTGCCTACCAAGATAGCAAGCAAGGTAGGAACAATATTAGTGATCATGCATAGGTGTAACAGAAAATAGATAGCACATTAACTATGAAACAAGTAGCTTACAACAACTTTCCCAATGTAGTTCTCCAATAGACTAGCATTTTTTTTGTATAGCTTGAAGTGAGGAAGAACCGGAAGATGGCTTTTTGCAACGAGTCCACACTCAGAAGCAAGCTTTGCTGCCTGCAGAGGCTTCTCTGGACGAATCATCCCTTCGGCAATTTGGATAGGCACCTTGCTACCAAGCGACTTGGTGATCCTCTCTAGCCCTTTGCCCTTTCTAAGTCTAGTCTTGGGAGTCATTGCATCTGAAAATGAAACTGAACTCATAAATTAGAATAGAAATCGACAAATGCAGGAATCGACAAAAGCATACATGATCATTCCATTTGGAAAATGCACTAGTAAAAGATAGCATTGCAAAGGTCAACTTGCCTGATTGAAGCACAAGCTGATGTTCTTCTTCATTGATGACAGCGTTCCTGTCAATAGAAGGTGCAACAGGGCTGAGGTCTGTGTTTACAGTGCCTGCTTCATCAATGCAGATGGTTCCTGCTTCATCTAGGCAGACAGTGCCATTTCCATCCATGCTGAGAGTGGTTCCTTCATCCATGGGCGGCAACTCATCACCCGTTTGCACCGAGGTCTGAGAGTCCATGTGCAGCATACTTTCCTGATGGTCCGTCGCAGTCGCCATCCTTGCTTTCTGCCTTGTGACTCTATCAAGGGCAGGTTCATCAGGTTCCAGGATCCTCTTTTTTTGTCCTGGAGCTGGGGCCATCACCCTTCCTGGAGGCATTGCAGGAGATGTTTTTGAGCTCTTGTGCTTCTTGCTGATTGTCTTCTTAACACCAGGCCTCTTCGTCCTAGATCCCTTCAGTGCCTCGTATAAACAGCACGGAAAAAAGCATTAGATCACAAGAGAAATATGTGAGCACAAGGAATAACATAGAATAACAGAACCCCAACCCTCCAAGCAAGACAGAGTTTGCACCTTAACAATCTTGTTGACTACAACATCATCCACTTTCTCTCCATCAATAACTTCATCCTCCTTAGGATTGTACTCTGGGTCATCATTGATAACTCCACTACCCTCTTGAACCTCATCACTTCTACCTTCTTGTACACCATTAGTTTTCCTAATCATCGACACTATTGCACCGATGCCAAGGGATTGGAACATCCGATTGTTCCTCATGATATTTCTAGCCCTAACCTTCTCGTACTCGGTGAGAGGCTCTTCTTCGCATGATAAAGGAAACGTAACTATTAGGTGAATGTTTGGAATGCATGGACAGGCAGCCAAACATATCTTATGAAATTTTATTATCATTTAATCCTAGTTATTCAGGTAAGGAAGACTAACAGCACACAGGCACAATTAAGCCAGCTTATTCATATTGCAGCAATACATTTCCCTTAGCATATTAAGACACAGATTTTATGAAACTGACCACAAGGAGCAAGTTGCATACCAACGGTTGGCGTCATGCTTGACCTTGTCCTCCTTGCCATGGATGATCTTGAGGTGGTGCTTGCAAAATAGAATAAACAACAATCAGATACAATAGGGATAAAGTAAAATGATGCACTTGTATCAATAAAGGAAAGCATTTGGACCATCATGCACATACATGTAATACATGTGAAACAAACTTGATGGATAAACAGTACAGTGATCTAGTGTTATTAATTAAGAAAACATGTAAGTGCACTAAACAAGCATGCATGTACACTAGGAGCAAGTAAGCAAAGTGCATAAGTGCTACTAATACAAGCAAGCAAGCAAGCAAAGTGCTACTGATAGAAACAAGCAAGCAATGAAGGAAATTGAAGAGAAGCAAGCAAGTACTATTAATACAAACCCTAATTAATAAGCAAGCAAGTAGCTTCTTCTCCAAGTTATACTAATACTAGCAAGTACTGCTGATGGAAACCCTAATTAAGCATGTACTGCTGATAGAGCCCACCCCGCGCTCTCTTTCCTTCCCCAGTCCCCACATGATCACATATACATCATGTGGTAAATCTGACAACGTCTCGTGCTAGTATTAGTATAGCACAATGGTCTACAGTATATGATTGGTACTGTGACAACACTATCAGGTACACCATGAATGACAGATGGACTTAATCATTTAGTATTAGTATAGCTCGCAGGAATGGCAGATGGACTTAATCATTTAGTAATGACTAATGAACACCATGAATTAACTAGACCAACCCAGAGAGCATATATCACACCTACATGAACTACTCTAGTAGTACAGTGAGCAGAAAGCTTTCTATATGTAAACCAAAGCATGGCAGGAGCTCACAAGATAGAAACCAAACATGAATGGGGACCTACAAACCCTAGATAGCATGGGAACAACAACTACAGAGCTTTAGATTTAGTGGCGACCATAATCAAGAACAAATAACAGAGTGCCACAGCAAGCAAAATAAATCGAACACCCAAAAAGAATAACATCCTTGTTCTAGCAAATACAAAACAGGGAGAAGGCTTCAAAGGAAGATTTCTCAAAGAACATGTAGCCATTTCTACGAAGATGCAAATGGATATCAATACTTCACATAATGGCACAACAATTACAGCACAATAGCTTACTCCAGGTTCTTATTTAACTCAAGAGGTGGCACTAAACTAGCCAAGTAAATTTAAAAGGAATATGCAATATAATCCAAAACTTTAGTACCTGCTAGGGATTCCAAAGAGAAAACTACTACATCATGTTAACTATTAGTATGGCTATAAACGACCTCTTACAGACATCAACTTCAATGTCATCAAGCAAGCAAATCGCTATGACTACAGATTAACAAAGCATAACAACGATTAACAAAGCAAATGGTTCTGAAGTAATGCACTCTGACAAGTAAAGATTAACAAACCATAACAAGGATTGGCAGCAGAGGGAGATGGAGATGGACAAAAACCTGCTTTTGTGGTAGCCGTGCTTGAGCTCCTCCTCCTGATGCTGCTCAATGACCTGTGTTGGGGATATTGCTATTTGGGGTAAACCGGCCTACAGGGCCCGGGTTAGCTCCGTCAATGGACCCGAGATGTTAAAGCCCAAGGAGAAATAGAAGGGCCCAAGGCCTATAATCGGTTTAGAGGTTTACGGCCGTAAACCGGCCTGAGGTAAACTTGCATTGTAAGTTAGGAATAGAGAGACCAACCCGGGCACGTTTATGAACCGGAGGTTGGGACTTTGCAGACCGACGGGCGTCACCCGTGTATATAAGGGGATGACCCGACGGCGGTTTAAGGACAGAGAAAAACAACTCGAGGTTTAGGCGAAGCTTATCGCTCCCTAGCCCCCGAAACACATCAATCCCATCACAACTAGACGTAGGCTTTTACCTTCATCGAAGGGGCCGAACTAGTATAAACACCGCGTCCTTGCGTCCGCTTTTAACCCCTTCAAGTTAACCCGTTGCGATGGCTCCACGACTAAGTCCTTTCGCTAGGACATCTGCCGTGACAAATCCACGACAGTTGGCGCCCACCGTGGGGCTATCGCGAGATGGTTTCAAGTTTTTGGAGGGCCGCTTTGAAGGACTCGAGGGTTACGCTGTGGGTCGGATGACCAAAAGTCGTCACGGAAAACTCTACATCGACAGCACAGGCTGGGGCCCCGACGCCGGCTCGATCGAGTACGGGTACCGGGTCCCCTTTGGCGGCATCCATGTTTTCATCGGCAAGATCGGTGAACCGGGCCCCGAGCTGGGCGTCTGCACCGACCTCGTCGAGACAGCTCAGTGCACGAGATCGACCCTGGCTAAACCGACCAGGAAGCGCGCCTTCGTGGGAGTCATCCACGGAGGAAGCTACGAGGAAGGATCCGAATCCGGTGACGAAACCGCCATCTACTCCGGCGATGAAACGTCAACCGGGGAAACCGAATCTCTATACCAGCTGCAAGATGATCGGATTGGGGGCAGCTCCGATGGCGACAGTATTCCGGACCCCTCTGATCTGCCCTATCGGGTTGGGATCTTCATGGCTGGAACACAGGCGGCGCCACATTCATCAACTGCGGCAACAGTGATCTCCGGATCGGCAGCGGCAACAGCTGCGCGGGCAGGAGGCCCTGCGGATTCACCAGCCCAAGTATTGTCAGACCTGTTTGACGCACTGGCAGCGCTCATGGCGGAAGCCAACCCGGTGGATCAGGAGGTTCACAATGCTAAGATTGCCAAAGTGAGAGAACAGATCACTCAAGCTAAAGCGGAGCTGGCAGCAGAAGAGGCCAGGATGACGGCGGAGCGCGCCGCTTTAGATGCACAGGCTTACAGGCTCATGATGGACCAGAATGCGTCTCAGGAAGTCCTGAAGAGGAAATTCCGATCTCGATTGCCCGCAGCCCTCGATGCCCGAAATCTCTTCAACACCCCGGGGGTAAACCGTGCGGAGGCGACAGTTGGCGCCCCGGTTCAGCACCGGATAATAAACCCGCCTCGTCACAACACTGGTACACCACAGGCCGTGCCAACACTGTCGGGCCATTATTCCAACCCGATGGATAACCTCGTCGCGGCGGCAGCTCGGTTGGAAGCCATTCCGATCGAAGGCGATTCACCGCAGGATGTAGAGACACGCCGGGTCAAGGAGCTCCTTAGGACCGCGTTGGCCCAACAAGAAGCATATTCGCAAAGCCGTGATCGGATTCATTCCACCCCTCGCCCCAGCGGGAGCTATAGTAGGCGCATGGAGGAGCCGGCTGTTTCAAGTAATGCCAGGCGTGAAGCGCTCCGCGGCAACAATCCGGCGGGCGTCGACAATGCTCAGGAGAATGTGGATCGCGCCCGTGCGCGGGAGGCCGGATTAGCAGCGCAGCATCAGGCTCGTCAGCTTACACCTATCTTCCCAGTTGCTACGGTTGAACCGGGGGTGGTTTCTAGTTCTTTGGGAGTACCGTGCCTTGTTCCCGCTTTGCGCAACGTACGCCTGCCCAAAGACTTCAAAGGCCCCCGTAAGGTACCAAACTACACGGCGGATCAGCCTCCGGAGACATGGGTGGAGAGCAATGAGATGGCTATGGAGATGCTGGATGTGGATGACACGGCGTGTGCCAAGTACTTTACTATGATGTTAGAAGGAACGGCCCGGACTTGGCTAAAGAGCTTACCGCCTAATTCCATTAATTCGTGGGCCCAATTGCGCGCCCGGTTTATCAAGAATTTCAAGGACACGTGCAAACAGCCAATGTCGATAGTTGACCTAGCAGCTTGCGTTCAGCAAGAAGGGGAATCAACTACCCATTGGGTACGCCGGGTATCGGAAGTTTTGCACTCGTCAGATCGCATCAACGCAGACACCGCCGTGGTGCTGTTGGAAAGCAATTGTCGGTTTGGCCCTTTGAAGCTAAAGTTAGGCCGGATGAAGCGTGATTGCACGGATATGGGAACGCTCATGACCGCTTTAGTGAAGTATGCGGATTCTGACAGTACCAAGGATCCTAACTCTGGTGACGACAAAGCAGGGAAGGGAAAGAAGAATAGCAACACCAAAGGCCAGCAGCATCGACCGACAGGTAATGGAGGCGGAGGTAAGCGTAAACCGGATGGGAGCATGGATTTTGTGGCCAACACAAGTGCACAGAATAAGGGCCAGCGGCGTAAGGGGAAACAGCCAAGTTTTCGTGGAAATCCCGGTCCTAATCCGGAGCGTTTGAACTTTTTCTTAAACCAGCCCTGTCCGAAGCACGGAACAAAAGAGGAGCCAGCAACCCATCTTTGGAAGGATTGTTACATCATGAAGGAATTCAAAAGCTCAAACACTTTCCAATATGATCACAGCTCGGGCGGCGGTTCAGGTTCCGGATCAGGGTACGGCGGCGGAAATTCCGGTCCACGGTTCCATGGTAATCCGGGCGGACAGGACAGCCAAAATAATCAAGGTAATCAAAGTGGTTACGGACAGCAGCAATCAGGTTATCAGAGCAACCCGAAACAGTTGAGTGGTGGACAGTATCATGTCTTTACTACAAGCTTGGATAAACGGGATAGAAAGCTTCAGAGGCGGGCAGTTAGTGCTGTCGAACCGGCCACGCCTCACTATCTGCGCTGGTCGGAACAACCTATCATATGGAGCCGAGAAGATCATCCTCGCAGGGTTTATAATCCGGGTCAGTTGGCATTGGTGGTGGCACCTCAGGTGGGAGGTTATAAGCTCACCAAGGTGCTCATGGACGGAGGGAGCAGCATTAACATCTTGTATTATGAGACCTTCCGTCGCATGGGACTGGTAGATAAGGATCTCAAACCGACCAATACAGTGTTCCACGGGGTGGTGCCTGGCAAGTCTGCGTACCCGGTTGGTAAGATAGCCCTTGAAGTGGTCTTCGGCGATAGTCATGATTCCAGATTAGAGACGCTGACGTTCGAAGTGGTTAAAATCCAAAGTCCGTACCACGCTTTGTTTGGACGGCCAGCCTATGCAAAATTTATGGCACGGCCCTGCTATGTATATCTGCAACTCAAGATGCCGGGTTACAAGGGCACTATAATGGTTCATGGGAGCCGTCGAATCGCTTTGGAATGCGAGGAAGGAGATGTGACTTATGCAGAATCGGTTTGTGCTACGGAGGAGCTAAGGCAGTACAAAGACAGTGTTGATCCGGAGGACATGACTTCATTAAAAAAGCCAACTACGGACCACGATCCGGCCTTGAAGTTCAAATCAGCGACCGAAACTAAGCTTGTTGACTTCGTGCCTGGCGATTCGTCCAAGCAGTTCAGCATCAGTGCAAACTTGGATCCAAAATAGGAAAGCGCGCTCATCGAGTTCATCCGTGAGAATCGGGACATCTTTGCATGGAAGCCGTCTGACATGCCTGGTGTACCGAGGCAACTCGCTGAGCACACCCTTAATGTGGATCCTAAGTATAAACCGGTAAACCAGTTCTTACGCCGGTTTAACGAAGAAAGACGTAAAGCGATTGGTGAGGAAGTGGCCAGGCTCCTGGCAGCTGGGTTTATTATTGAGGTTTTTCATCCCGAGTGGCTTGCTAATCCGGTGCTGGTTCTTAAGAAAAACGGCACCTGGCGCATGTGTGTGGATTACACAGACTTGAATAAAGCTTGTCCAGCGGATCCTTTTGCTCTCCCCCGGATTGATCAAATCATTGATGCTACGGCAGGTTGAGAGCGTTTGAGTTTTTTGGATGCCTATTCGGGTTATCATCAGATCAAGATGGCAGTTAAGGACCAGGAGAAGACGGCGTTCATTACTCCCTTTGGAGCCTTCTGCTATGTTTCTATGCCCTTCGGGCTTAAGAGTGCGCAGGCTACTTATCAACGGTGTGTGCAAAATTGCCTCCACGAACAGATTGGTCGGAATGTACATGCTTATGTGGATGATATTGTGGTCAAGTCACGAAAGAAGGAGACCCTGGTTGATGATTTGAAGGAAACCTTCGATAACTTGAGAGTGTACCAAATGATGCTCAACCCAGCTAAATGTGTTTTTGGTGTACCTGCAGGCAAGTTGTTGGGATTCTTAGTGTCCCATAGAGGAATTGAGGCCAATCCGGAAAAGATCACAGCCATCACCTCACTGGCCAAACCGAAATGTGTCAATGATGTTCAGCGCATGGCCGGACGGATTGCAGCGTTAAGCCGGTTTATCAGCCGCCTCGGTGAAAAGGCGATCCCCTTGTATCAAATGCTCAAGAAGACAGATCAATTTGTCTGGAGTCTGGAGGCTGATAAAGCGTTTGAGGACTTGAAGCGACAGTTAGTCAATCCGCCAGTGTTGGCAGCCCCCGTAGATAAAGAGCCACTCCTGTTATATGTTGCTGCGAACGCCAGAGCGGTCAGTGTGGCGATGGTGGTAGAACGCAAGGAGGCTGGGAAGGAGCATCCGGTTCAGCGACCGGTTTACTATATCAGTGAAGTGCTTATCGAGTCCAAACAAAGGTATCCGCATTGGCAGAAGCTGGTATATGGTGTTTTTATGGCAAGCCGGAAGCTGAGGCAATATTTTCAAGGACACCCCATCACGGTGGTCAGTTCTGCTCCTTTGGGTGACATCATACAGAACCGGGAGGCGACCGGTCGGATTGCCAAGTGGGCTATCGAGCTTGGGCCGCACGGTTTAAGATACGTACCCCGGACGGCCATAAAGTCACAAGCACTTGTCGACTTCATAAACGATTGGACAGAGTTACAAGCACCTGAGGAGAAGCCAGATAACACATATTGGACTATTCATTTTGACGGATCCAGACAATTGGAAGGCTCGGGGGCTGGAGTCGTTTTAACTTCCCCACGAGGAGATAAGTTTTGTTATGTCCTCCGTTTAATGTTCCCCTGTACAAATAATGCGGCTGAATATGAAGCTTTACTTCATGGTCTTCGGATGGCTAAAGAGATGAATCTGAGCCGAGTTAGGTGCTTTGGTGATTCGGATCTAGTGGCTCAGCAGGTATCTGGCACCTGGGATTCTAAGGACCCGCTCATGGCTGCATACCGTCGTGAAGTAGATATGGTGGCTGGGTATTTCAAAGGCTATCAAGTGGACCATGTGGACCGCAGAAAGAATGAGGCAGCGGACGCTTTAAGCCGCTTGGGCTCTCAGCGTAAACCGGTCCCACCCAATGTTTTCTTGGATGTGTTGTATCACCCATCGATACAGCTACCCGGTGAGCTGGAGTTGGCTATTCCTGATCCGGAGGCTCAATTAGTGGCGGCTCTTCACATCACCCCGGATTGGACGCTTCCTTATCTGGCGTATATGAACCGGGGTGAGTTTCCAGAAGACGAAACCTTGGCTCGGCGGATAGTACGGCGGTCCAAGTCTATGACCATTCTCAAAGGAGAGCTACATCATCGCAGCGTGTCAAGAGCGCTGCAACGGTGCGTATCCCCTGAGGAGGGGTGCGAGATATTACGTGAAATACATGAAGGGGATTGCGGCCACCACGCCGGTTCAAAATCATTGGTGGCTAAAGCGTTCCGCCACGGTTTCTACTGGTTAACTGCTCATGCTGATGCAGAAGACCTGGTCAGGTTATGTGATGGTTGCCAGAAATTTTCCAGATGAGCGCACATACCGGCTCAAGAATTGAGGATGATTCCAATTACTTGGCCGTTTGCGACTTGGGGGCTCGATATGGTTGGACCTTTTAAGCGTTCCAAAGATAAGAAGACCCACCTATTGGTGGCGGTTGACAAATTTACAAAGTGGGTGGAGGCAGAACCTGTCAGTAAATGTGATGCGGCCACGGCGGTGCGGTTTATAAAGAAGGTGATCTTCCGGTTTGGTTTTCCACACAGCATCATCACAGATAATGGTACCAATCTATCCAAAGGTGCCATGAAAGAGTTCTGCGCACGTGAGCATATACGGCTTGATGTTTCTTTAGTAGCTCACCCACAGTCTAATGGTCAAGCAGAACGAGCGAATCAAGAGATCTTGAGAGGTATCAAACCCCGGCTTCTGGTCCCTTTGCAAAGGACGCCGGGTTGTTGGGTTGAGGAGCTACCGTCTGTATTATGGAGTATCAACACCACGCCTAATAGATCCACGGGGTTTACGCCGTTCTTTATGGTCTATGGAGCAGAGGCGGTTCTCCCCAGTGATATACGACATGATTCACCTCGTGTGGCAGCTTATGTTGAAGCGGGCAACGAGCAGGCACGGCAGGACGCTCTTGACTTGTTGGATGAGGAACGTGAATTAGCAGCTGCCCGTTCAGCGATTTACCAGCAAGATCTTCGCCGTTACCACAGCCGTCGGGTTAAGACCAGAACCTTTCAGGAGGGGGATTTGGTGCTTCGGCTCATCCAGGATCAGTCTGATCAGCATAAATTATCCCTGCCTTGGGAAGGGCCTTTTGTGGTCAGCAAGAATCTGGGTAATGGGTCATACTACCTGATTGATATTCGAGAGCGCAAAGATTCACGCACATCAGAGGAGGAGACCAGCAGGCCGTGGAACATAGCTCATCTTCGACCTTATTATACATAAGCCTTGGGCTCTGTTTATGTACATATCATGACCATGTATATATTATGATTAATACAATAAACCGGAGCCTCGAGTAAAGCGGGGTCTCTGCTGTTCTTCACATCATGCGTGGTTACATGGAGTTGATTCGCTTTAATGCAATTTCTGGTTTACCCCTTGAGGTCGCTTCACAGAAGATCAAAGTGAAGATTCCGGTTTAAGATCCGGTTCAAGGGAAGATGTCTCCCACAAAGCTTTGAAGCTCTTAATATCCGGTTCAAGATCCCGGTTCAAGAAAAATTTATCTCTTGCAAAAAGGTTAAAAATTACTGAAGAGGACCTGCGGACATGATGCGCGGTTCAAACATGGGGCTTCCTGTTCAAACATAGGTCGTATTCGAACCAAAGAGAACATAGCTATCCTTACAAAGTCAGTTGGGGACCTAGTCGACCTGAACCGTAGCTACACCTCCGGGGAGCTTGGTCATGTCTTGACGACGGTAATGCCTTCTGGCTGGCACATTTGCCACTAGGTCAGTTGGGGACCTAATCGACTTGAACCGTAGTTACACCTTATGGGAGCTCGGTCATGTCTTGATGATGGTAATGCCTTCTGATCGGCTTTTAAACAGCCAATAAGTCATTTGGGGGCTTGGTCGTGTCCGAACAAATGCAATGCCACTTGATCGGCCCTAGGCCACTGAGTCACTTGGGGGCTTGGTCGAATCCGAACCAATGCAATGCCATTTGACCGGCATATTTGCCACGATTCAGTTAGGAACCTAGTCGACTTAAACCGTAGCTACACCCCTTGGGGGCTTGGTTTTTTGTCTTGACGACGGTAACGCCTTCTGAACGGTTCATAGCAACCACCCTTTGCATGCGTTTTATTATTGCGTTCTTCTCTCGTATTTGGTTGTTTGTTATCTTCCTTCTTGCGGTGTTTTTTGTTCTTTGGAACGACAAGTACTTTTAAACCGATTCAGCTGACACAGCCTGGTCCATTTTTTAACCCAGAGGCAAGTTGCCTGGTTTGGCAAAGGCGCAGCACGGTTCGTATGGTCGAAAGACCGTCCTTTGTACCCAGTAAAGACAAGAAACACAAGTTGGAAAAAGTCATGGCAAGGGCATCAGTACCCGTGCACAAAGGCGCATTCAAAGGCAGAGGTATTAACTGTCTTATTACAAGGCAGCGTAGTGCCTGAATATATTGTTTTTTGACGGATTAAACGTCACCAATTAAGGTGAACCGGAGCGTTGATTACGCCTGTTCGCCGCCTCGGTTCGAAGGCTGTGGATCATCTTGCGCCGCTTCAGCTTTC
This sequence comes from Aegilops umbellulata, assembly GCA_032464435.1. Classification (NCBI taxonomy): domain Eukaryota; kingdom Viridiplantae; phylum Streptophyta; class Magnoliopsida; order Poales; family Poaceae; genus Aegilops; species Aegilops umbellulata. The sequence goes on along the minus strand of CP136058.1, from coordinate 8,664,447 downwards.
TCTTGGCTACCCATTGGCTGGAAATCAGCAGTGGTCCAGTCGATTCCCATTAGCGCTTGAAAGACAGCTTCTTCATGAATCAGCAAAGACGGTTCAATGTCAAGGGGCGTAGGTATGCTTACGGGTTGGAGGAATAAGGTTTTCCGCTTCAGGGACCGGGGCAGCTACTCGCTTGTTCTGGTTATCATATTGGGCCTGATAATGTGTCAGATCTGCTTCTTCAGCCAGTTGACAAGCTAGGGGGCGCACCGCCCGGTTTATCGCCCTCAAGTCATTTTCGCCGAAATCTGAACCGTCTTCTTTCAAGCTGGGGTATCCTTGGGCCGCTTCGACAGGATCAAAATCTGGTACCCACGCTTTGGCCCGGATCAAGGCAGTGATGGCTCCGGTTCGAGCAGCTGATCTTTTTAACTCTTCAATCCGGGCTGGAAGCATGGATAACCTTTTTAACGTGTCTTGAATCAGAGACGGTGCAGGGTTGTTATGCGATGCAGTGGTGATAGCTCTCTGTGCTCCGGTGTACAACTGTTCAATCAAAGTATAGGCAGCTTTGAGTTTCATCCGCACATCAGAACCCAAGTGTCCAATACGTGTGCCTGCAGTATTTCAAGATGGATTACAAACCGGACATAGGATATAGCAGACAAGGTACAAATTGGAAGAAGGGCATCGAAAGAAATTTACCAAAAACGGCAGAGGTCATGGAGTGTATTTGTCGCTTTACGGTGGATAATTCATCAACCACCGGTTTGAGAGCAGCTTCAGCATTTTCAGCCCTTTTCATCAAAAGAGCCTTTTCAGTAGCCCAATCAGCTTGTTCCTTTTTGCGGCTTTCTTTCAGCTGTTCCATAACGGTTAAGATCCCCCTGCAGTAGGTCGTCAGCAGTGTTCAGAAAATATTGCACGGTTTGGAAGTATCAACCACACAAGCAAGTTATGTGCTCGATACTTGGGGGCTAATGCATACTTGATCTTAACGCATGTTTTCCATTACAAAAGTCCCAGGATTAATACAAGTATTTAAACTTGGTACTTGGGGGCTAATGGTTATTTGATGATGTTTCTGGTTAACAGCCTATGTTGAAGCCCTGGGTTTTTAAACCGGGCCTTAGTTGTCAAGGCAGCATGATTCGGATTACCATCTCGGATTGGAAAAAATGGAGAAGCTAGGTTGCAACAGAATGAAGCACAAGAGAGTTACCTCAAGTTTTTCTTTCATCATCCTGATCATACCAGCTTCATAATCGCGACTGGTGTACAGTCGGTTCAGGTACCCAGAATAAAGATCTTGGGCGCTTAAAGCGGCGTACGTTGAGGAATCAACGTCCCATTTTCCCTTTATGGCCGAGATTTCTTCCTTGGCAGTATGCTTGGCTAAAGTAGCAGAGTTCCCCGGTTCAGAGCGACCAATGCCGGTAATCACAACATCATCATCTTTGGAGTCGCTGCTCTGCATTGGCACTGTCGGTTTATCAACAGTTCCAGAAGGGGGATGGATTCCTCAACCCGAACAGGACTGGCAGGCTGATCAGTACGGCTGGCAGGATTGGTAGGCCTTTCTTCAGCATAGGCGTCATCTTGTGGAGGTAGATAATTCTGAATGTCTTCACGAACTAGAGCATCAGCACCAGGAGTTCTCTCCGGTTCAGGAGCGGCAGTTCCTTCGGCCGGATTATCCAGACGAGCCTTCTTGCTCGGTCTAGGTTTAGCCCTGGGAAAGACCCAAAGATTGAAAGAACGGTGTAAGATGGATTAAGAAACCCATATAGAAATATGTTGTGATCGGTCCAACTTACCCAATAACTGTCTTTAGCGGTGGCAGTTGAGTGGCTGAAGATTCACCAGAAGATGAATGGGAAGTGACCTGATAATCGGAGTCAGATGGATTAAGAGGCTGACGAGTTAAACCTGCTTTAGGAGGAAAGCTAGCGCATAAATCGGAGACCTCTGAGCGGCGTTTCCGAACCGGGCTGTTCGGTAAACTGGCGGAGGTAACTACCTGGCCGCTATGCCAGGTGGTGCGTCGAGCTTCATGTTGCTGGGTCTTCACAAGAAATTTGGGATCCAAGTAAGCAAGAGGATGAGAAAATTTAATTTTCCGGTTTGCTTGGCGAGGTTTTTTCAAAGGCAAAGGAACTGCATCAGAAGAAAGAATAGTTACCTCTGGACCTTCAGCATTACTTGCTTCAGCGTCGTCCTGACAAATATCATCATCAATAAGACGTATAAAAAGTAAGCCAACTGAATCGAGGTCTACCTCAAGGTCCGGATTACCCACATCATCCTCCTCTAAATCCGGGGTAGAGGAAGCGGTGTTCCTTTTCTTTTGAGCGGGCTTCTTCACCCTTGTTTTGGGTCGGGTTACCTTTTCGGTCGGCTCTTGAAACTTCTTGCTCCAAAACGGATCATCTCCCTGTCTCAGAAAGGACTGGAGTTAACAATATGTATATAAGGAGATCATAAATTCTATAACAAACAGAGGTGAGGTGCTTACAGCAGGTGGTTTGTTTGTAGCACAAAAGGGAAGCAGGCCGGTTCGGGCGCAAACATATTCCGGTTCATTCAGCATCTTTTTCACAGCTTTAGTAACTTCGTCTTCCGTCAGCTGAATGTTGCAGTGCCTCAAAGGATCATCAACCCGGCCCGTGTATTGGCACATTAAACCGAAGCGGATGCTAAGGGGCAGGATGCTCCATGAAATCCAGCAACAGGCAAGATCTACCCCCGTTAAACCGTTAGCCATGAAGGCTCTGAGCTTGGACAGCTGAGGGGCATACTTACTCCTCTCTTTGGCGGTTAGCCTTGGGGGGAAGGGGTGTGTATTGCTAAGTCTCTCTGGACGGAAGCCAGGCAGAGGATTTTCTTCAGCAGGGGAAGTATCCTTGCAGTAGAACCAAGTGTGATTCCATTCTTGCGGATGACTATGCAACTTGGCGTGAGGATAAGTCACTTCTTTCCTCTTTTGAATCGCCATACCACCCAGTTCCATATTAGGGCCATCGGTGAATTCAGTACGTCGGTTCAAATGAAAACAGTCTCGGAACAGCTCTACAGTAGGTTCCTCCTGGAAGTACACCTCACAAAGCACTTGAAAATGGCAGATATTCGTGACTGAGTTTGGACCAACATCTTGTGGGCGCAACTTAAAATTAGCCAGGACGTCCCGATAAAATTTTGAACCGGGTGGATTAAAACCCTGGGCCAGGTGATCCGCAAACACCACCACTTCTCCTTCCTGTGGGGTAGGAGGACATTCATCCCCTGGAACCCTCCAATGGATGGCATTTTTGCTACTCAAAGCGCCAGTCAGAACTAAGTTGTTTAATTGGGTCTCGGTGATGCGAGAGGGAACCCAGTTGCATTCGTACACCTGTTTTGCCATAAGGAAATCTACAAGGCAAAGGTATTCCGGTTTGAGAACAGGTGTGATTGTAAACCGAAGATGCTCTTATATAGAATGAAGTTATCTACAATGATATCATCTGGCGGTTCATTGAGGGGACTAATGGATATATGGTTTGGGTTGTTCGCTCTGCTAAAAGTTAAACCGACCAGATCTAACAGTTGTGAATATGAAAGCAGAAACAGATCCCGTACGGATTCTTTCAAAACAATGGATCTACAGCTAGGGCAAAAAAGAAGTAAAAATACGAGGTTTGGCTCACAGCAGAACAGCATAAGTTCGACAAGCAGGGAAATGAGTGGGATCTAAGGAGATGAGTGCAGATTTATGGCGAATATTGAGATTGACTACAAATCACAATATAAGTATCATAATCTGTTCGCAAAAGCTGCTATGGAGATGAACAAGGAACAGTGGCAGGATGACGAACCCTAGAACAGATCTAAAGCAAGAAGAACAGGAGCCTTACCGGGATCCAAACGGATGTGGAGGGTCGCCGCGGTACTCTGGTCCGGTCAGGTCGATGCAGCGGCCGGAGTTGATGCAGTAGCTGACGGCGGCGGCGGAGCTCCGAGGTCTGGGTCGCGAGGAAGACGAAGAAGGGGACGAAAGGGAGGAAAGGAAGATGGCCTTCAAGTCCTATTTATAAGGCGCGGCGCGCGTGCCAGGCGCGCGAATCCAGGGGCCGGTGATTTCGGGAGCCCAGCCGTCGCCCTGATTATTGCGGATTAGCAAAAGGAGACGGTAACTTTGCGCTGACGTCATATCGGTTTACCGCAGCAAGAGGAGACGAAGAAACGGCGGTTTAACAGTTACTGGAAGACATTTGAAGACATAAATTCTTATTAAGGATTGACATGAACCTGTTCAAATCAATCTGGGGCCTAATGTTGGGGATATTGCTATTTGGGGTAAACCGGCCTACAGGGCCCGGGTTAGCTCCGTCAATGGACCCGAGATGTTAAAGCCCAAGGAGAAATAGAAGGGCCCAAGGCCTATAATCGGTTTAGAGGTTTACGGCCGTAAACCGGCCTGAGGTAAACTTGCATTGTAAGTTAGGAATAGAGAGACCAACCCGGGCACGTTTATGAACCGGAGGTTGGGACTTTGCAGACCGACGGGCGTCACCCGTGTATATAAGGGGATGACCCGACGGCGGTTTAAGGACAGAGAACAACAACTCGAGGTTTAGGCAAAGCTTATCGCTCCCTAGCCCCCGAAACACATCAATCCCATCACAACTAGACGTAGGCTTTTACCTTCATCGAAGGGGCCGAACTAGTATAAACACCGTGTCCTTGCGTCCGCTTTTAACCCCTTCAAGTTAACCCGTTGCGATGGCTCCACGACTAAGTCCTTTCGCTAGGACATCTGCCGTGACAAATCCACGACAACCTGCATGACAAACAAGGCCATGGATGAGCTGCCAAAGGGCATCCACATGACAACACAAAACATCGAGCAACGACATTGACAGGGATGCAAAATCAAAATAGAGCATACAAAATCTAGATTAAAGAACCACCTCCCCACAAAACCCTAACCCCATGAATCCATCCCCATCTCAAAATCACATTACCAATGACATGAACCCTAACCCCATGAACAAGAAGGATATCATCCCATGAATCCTAACCCCATGAATCCATCCCCATCCCCATCCCCATGAAGAAGAACCCTAACCACCAAGAGATCCTAATCCTAACCATCAGGAGATCCTAACCCTAGAAGATGCACCATGAGATCCTAACCCTAGAAGATGCACCATGAGATCTACCGAACCACTAGAAAACCCTAATGAGGGGAGTACCTGTCGTCGTCTTGTAGATGATGCAGCGGTGGCTCCTGTCGCAGTCGTCGCTCGCGTCTACCCTCTTGTCACCACCGTCGTCGATGTAGAGGAGCGGAGCGGCGATTCGTCGTCGGGGAGCAGAGCGGGGCGGGGCGGAGCAGAGGAGGAGGGGCTAGGGTTGCGGGGTGGGGAGAGGGGAGGGGGGATTCGTTGGGGCTGGCAGGTGGGGAATGGAGGGGCGGAGCAGAGGACGGGCGGCGGGGCGGCACGGAGCAGGGGAGGGAGTGGTCGTTGGCGGGGCGGCTCGGGGAGGGAGAAGCTAGGGTTCGTCGGGGAGAGGGGAGGGGAATAGGGAAATTTTGGGAGGGGATCCCGCGTGTTAGTGGGAGAGGGAGTGGTGGGACCCGCCTGGTAGTGGGAGAGGGAGTGGAGGGAGTGGAGGGAAATTTTGGGAGAGGGAAATTTTGATGGAGGGAAAATTTTGGTGTGGGAGGGAAATCCTTTTGGGTTTGGGTGTAGAAAAAAATAGGGTTTTTTTGTAAACTTTGTAGAAATCATGGTTAAAATCATACCGAGTAGCTCAAGAAAACACCGATATTGCAAGTAGTATTTTTGCTACTTGGTAGGCCACATTTGATGATGTGACGCGGAGGTCTCCCATTTTTTGATTTTTTTTGAATTTTTTACGGTGTTTTCAAAAACCGGCCGATTTCGTCGCGGCGGCCGTCCGTGGCTAGGGTTTGAGTCGTGCCAATCTGTTGTAGAATCTTTGATGAAATGCCTACCTGTGAAGCTAAAAAACATTTTTAGTGAAAATAACGGGCAAGCTATGGAGGACCCGCAGTTCAAATTCCAGCCGGTTCCAGCTGAATCGGCCGAAGGTGGTCCGAATTGCCGGGAGTAGCTACGAGGGTCGGAAATGCATGCTTCTTGGCGACCGTCCGTAAAATAGGGTCTACTTTGAGATAGACATGGAATGGCGCCGTTTGGGGTGCCCCTCCTTGTAGCCGCTTCACGAAAAACGCATGTCTTCTGCATTCAAAAAATGAAAAACGGTTTTTTTTGTTAGACAAGTTGGAACCTCGCCTTGGCAACATTGTTTGCCATCACAAGACGGAGGCATGCGCCCAATTTGGGCATATTATTAGAAACTATTCAACGGATGCGGCCATATCATTGCTAGTTTGGCTTGAAAGCCATGAATCTTCGTTCATGGTAGGTCGTTTTTTAGAACACTTTTTCAAGAAAATGCCGGTATTGCAAGTTTAGTATTTTTACTACTTGGTAGGCCACATTTGATGATGTGACGCAGAGGTCTCCCATTTTTTGATTTTTTTGAATTTTTTACGGTGTTTTCAAAAACCGGGTGATTTCGTCGCGGCGGCCGTCCGTGGCTAGGGTTTGAGTCATGCCAATCTGTTGTCGAATCTTTGATGAAATGCCTACCTGTGAAGCTAAAAAGCATTTTTAGTGAAAATAACGGGCAAGCTATGGAGGACCCGCAGTTCAAATTCCAGCCGGTTCCAGCTGAATCGGCCGAAGGTGGTCCGAATTGCCGGGAGTAGCTACGAGGGTCGGAAATGCATGCTTCTTGGCGACCGTCCGTAAAATAGGGTCTACTTTGGGATAGACATGGAATGGCGCCGGTTGGGGTGCCCCTCCTTATAGCCGCTTCACGAAAAACGCATGTCTTTTGCATTCAAAAAATGAAAAACGGTTTTTTTGTTAAACAAGTTGGAACCTCGCCTTTGCAACATTGTTTGCCATCACAAGACGGAGGCATGCGCCCAATTTGGGCATATTATCAGAAACTATTCAACGAATGCGGCCATATCATTGCTAGTTTGGCTTGAAAGCCATGAATCTTCGTTCATGGTAGGTCGTTTTTGAGAACACTTTTTCAAGAAAACGCCGGTATTGCAAGTTTAGTATTTTTGCTAGTTGGTAGGCCACATTTGATGATGTGACGCGGAGGTCTCCCATTTATTTGATTTTTTTTGAATTTTTTACTGTGTTTTCAAAAACCGGCCGATTTCGTCGCGGCGGCCATCCGTGGCTAGGGTTTGAGTCGTGCCAATCTGTTGTCGAATCTTTGATGAAATGCCTACCTGTGAAGCTAAAAAGCATTTTCAGTGAAAATAACGGGCAAGCTATGGAGGACCCGCAGTTCAAATTCCAGCCGGTTCCAGCTGAATCGGCCGAAGGTGGTCCGAATTGCCGGGAGTAGCTACGAGGGTCGGAAATGCATGCTTCTTGGCGACCGTCCGTAAAATAAGGTCTACTTTGAGATAGACATGGAATGGCGCCGTTTGGGGTGCCCCTCCCTGTAGCCGCTTCACGAAAAACGCATGTCTTTTGCATTCAAAAAAATGAAAAACGGTTTTTTTGTTAAACAAGTTGGAACCTCGCCTTTGCAACATTGTTTGCCATCACAAGACGGAGGCATGCGCCCAATTTGGGCATATTATCAGAAACTATTCAACGGATGCGGCCATATCATTGCTAGTTTGGCTTGAAAGCCATGAATCTTCGTTCATGGTAGGTCGTTTTTTAGAACACTTTTTCAAGAAAGCGCCGGTATTGCAAGTTTAGTATTTTTGCTAGTTGGTAGGCCACATTTGATGATGTGACGCGGAGGTCTCCCATTTTTTTGATTTTTTTGAATTTTTTACGGTGTTTTCAAAAACCGGCCGATTTCGTCGCGGCGGCCGTCCGTGGCTAGGGTTTGATTCATGTTTTTAGCATTCAAAAAATGAAACTTATATTGTTTCATACATGAGCATGCACAAAAACCCATAATTTTATCTTTCATCCATGAGCATGCATAAAAAATTTCAATTCCCATCGATTACCAAACTGAATATTCATTGTTAAAAACATGACTTGTTTAGATGACACTGTCATACATCATCCATGAGCATGCACAAAATTAAAACTGACATACTTAACATTGACATGTTCATGTTACACTAACAAGCTTAAAGCTAACATGCTGAACACGTTCTTAACATCTTCACTCCTCCTTCTTCTCCTTCATCAACCTGATGCGCTCAGAGTGGCGAATCCCAACGCGGATGTACTCCTCTACCACAATTGGCATGGTCCTGTCGCCAAGCTGTGGGATTGCAGGCGCCGCCACCATCGCGAGGTCGTCGTCCGCCACCACCATAGCAAGGTCGTCTTCCGCCACCACCATAGCAGGGTCGTCGTCAGCCACCACCATAGCAAGGTCGTCATCCGCCACCACCATAGCAGGGTCGTCGTCAGCCACCACCATAGCATGTTCGTCGTCAGCCAGAATAGGCTGCTCCTCGTCATCCCTGCTCTACTCCTCGTCATCCCCGCTCTGCTCCTCGTCGTCATCCCCGCTATGCTCCTCGTCATCCCCGCTGCTGCTCCCATTGCCTGGCCAAATGCAACAAAGTGTGAACATGGTGTTGTCGTCGTGCAGGTAGAGGAAGCCAAAAGGACAGGAAGAAGAGAGGCAGAGAGCTTACTAGAATCGTCGTCGTGCTGGTAGTACATGCGGCACATGGTGTTGTCGAACATCTTCACGGTGAACATGGCGTCGCCGTCGTAGCGGAAGACAAGGAAGTTTCCGAGCTGTAGCTCATGGGCACGGGCGAAATGCTCCCAGCCGGGCCCTAGGTACATGTGGCCTTCACCATCAAACACCACCAACACTTCCCACAGCCTGTGAAGCCCGCTGCCGGCCTCCCGCAGCTTCACTTTGTGGGGCTCACGACCGGCGAGCATCTTCGCAAACTTGTCAGGCAGCCTCTGCAGCAAGGGTCAAGCAGTGGTTAATTGTGGCAATCAAGCACTAGACAGCAGAGTGATGATAAAGAAATGAGTGATGATAAACATACCTGCCTACTGCAAGATTTCTTAGTTACGAACACGAAGAACTCGAAACCTTCCAAGCCAGCCATCTCACTTCTACTCTAAACAAGCAATAGGAAACAAGCAATAGTAAATTAAACAACATGACTGGACAGAAATAGGAAACAAGCAGCATTGTAAATCAAAACAGTAGAATAATTACTACATATGTTTGCCAGGGCCTCAATTTGGAATACTACTATAAATGGCAATGGCCTCAATTTGCTCCTACTCTATCTACTGCTGCTACTACTTTGCCCATATTCATGCAGGTCACTACACCTGCATATGCATGAATCCCACTGCAGCACAAGACTTGTCAACAAAAATAACCACAACAGCATGTTCAACCACAGATCAACAGCAACAGAATTCAACAGCATGGTTCTGGTAACAGCATGTTCACCATAGAATTCAACAGCAACAACATTCAGTTAATTCAGTTAATTAAGCACAGAATTCAACAGCAACATAACAGCATGTCTACCACAAATTTAGTTAATTACACCCACAACAACAGTTAATTGCTATCAGGTGACTACCAACAGCAACAACATAGTAATTAAACAGCAACTCAACCACACTAGATCCACCAACAGAGCATACTAAATCCACCAAGAACAATATGCCTAAATCCACCAATAGATACCTAGTATGCATAACAAATCCTAGATTCTCAAACCCTAGAGCAGAAGAGAAAGGAGAGAGGATATGAAGCGGATGGCTTACCGCGGCAGAGTCCGAGAAGAAGTGGTCGCCGGCGGCGTTGGGCAAGCCGCGCGGGAGGCGTCGGACTAGCAGAGGCGCCGGGGAGGCGTCGCCGTCACCCTAAAAAACATCCTAATCAAACCCTAATCTGGCGGCAAGAACCCTAATCTATCATAACAGTAGATAGGAAGAGGAAGAGGAAGCGGATTCATACCCACGGCGACGGAGAGTCGGCGACGGAGAGAAAGAAGCCGGTGGCGGCGGAGAGGAGGAGCAGGTCGAGTGGATAGGAGGAGTGGAGAGGGGGAGTGGGGAAAAGAGTGGATAGGAGGAGGAGCGGGCCCAATTGTCAGCGAGTTGTTTGATATATTGAAAACGATGGGCATAGAGTACAAAACCAACAACCTCTTCCTAGCCCAGTGGTAGAAACCAAGTGAACTAAGCGCACGGTCGTGGGTTTGAGCCCCCCCGCGCGCATATTTTTTGGCCACGCGCATATTTTTGGTAGCTTTGGTACAATAGCAAAATGGCCCACTTGTCAGTGAGTGGGTCGAGTGGCCCACTTGTCAGTGAGGTGTGCTTGATACTTGACTAGTTTGATATAGTCAAAAGGGTTGGCATAGAGTACAAAACCAACAACCTCTTCCTAGCCCAGCGGTAGAAACATAGTGAAACAAGCGTATGGTCGTGGGTTCGAGTCCCCGCTGGCGCATATCTTTTTGCTCACACTGAAATAGGTTCAGTTGAAGCAAAATTCAGTTAAAATAGCGCAAAATTCAGTTAAAATTCAGTTGAAGCAAAACCAGACATCATCCACTTCAGTTCAAAAAAACTACCACGTGATCACAAAAACTACTAGACAACATTCTGTATGATCACCAAAACTAAATGATCACCATTTTGATCATTTTGCAATATTTTGCATTACAAGACAACATTTTGACAACATTCTGAGCACAACTTCATTTCGCCATCAGCTCCATGCTATAAGACCACACCACTACAGCCATCAGGATCACACCACTACAGCCATCAGGATCACCATGCATATGCACATATAGTTAAAAGGATCACCAAGGAGACCAAATTTACCTTCATGTCCATTCGCTACTCATCGTCGTCGATACGAAAACAAGGAACTCTATGCCCACTCCTGTTTTCCTCATCATCACTACAATATTGCAGCATAGTATGATCAGTCCGGTTTTCCTCATCCTCGCTTTCATGTCCATCCTCTACCACCTTTCTTCTTTTCTTGATGCCTTCAACTGTTGCAGCACCAACGATCACACGTTCCCGGTCCCTTCGCACTCTGCTTTGCACCGGAACTTCCATAGAGTCATCATCAGCTTGCAACGGAACTTCAGTAGAGTCATCATCTTGGTATGTTAGTCCACCATCACCGGGGCCCTTTTCCACTTCAGTTTTAGTCACACTCCACAAGTGTCTGTGCTGAAAGTTTTGCACAACTCGCCATTTTCCGTGCAAAAGAGTGTCTGGCAGATAAAACACCATTGTTGCTTGTGTTGTTAGAATAAAGGGATCACTCTTATACCAGCACCTTGCAGTGTTGATGCTTTTGAAGTGGCCATCATATTTGACAAAAGAGTCTCTCCTCTTCTTGCTACCAAGCTCAAACCAGTCATAGCGAAATAAGACAACCGAGCGATGGATGCCTCCACTAGAGTTGTACTGCAACTCTACGATGCTTCTCAACTGACCATAGAAGTCAATGATCTCACCAACATGTGACCCCTCAGTGACAATTCCACTATTCTGTGTCTTCCTTTTTTCCTCGCGGTCAACGGTGTGGTACCGGACACCGTCAGCAATGCATGCTGAATACACTCTCACTCGCTTATCCGGTAATCATGCCAAAGCAAATAGATCATCACTGACCTTCTTCTCCTCATGCAACTTTCCAATCTGCACAAATAAACCATTTAGCAAACAATGGTATTTAACAATGGGTGAATAACACAGAAAACATAAAACATGTGGCTAAATATCTCACATGATTCTTAAACCACTTAGCAAACACCTTGGCAACCCTTTTATCAACATTGATATTGCTTTCTTCCTGATTTAACTCTTCCTTGCATTTCCTGCAATGCCAACAAAACATGTGAATTAAAACATTAGGCTGGTGCCAACCCAAGCAAAAAATATATATATATATAATGAGTGCACAACATATAACGTACTCGATATATGGTAGAACCTCGGCGCAATTGCTGAGCACAAACAAAACCATCTTGTCATACTCATCACCAGCCTCCAAGTATTGTGAGGCTCCAAGAAAGTTCACACCATGGTTGAAAACAGAGACATCACCACTTTGCGAATCAGACCGCTCTCTATTTCTGCCCGGACGGTTCCATCTTGTTTCCACATCACCAAAGTATCTAGAGCAAAAAGTCAAGCACTTGTCAACGACATATGCTTCAGCAATAGAACCTTCAGGTCTTGCCGTGTTTCGCACATAACGCTTACAAGTAAGAAGCCTTCTTTCGATTGGGTACATCCAACCGTATTGCACAGGGCCTCTAAGCATTGCCTCTTTGGGTAAGTGCACAGCCAAATGGACCATCACGGTGAAGAAAGATGGAGGGAAAATCTTCTCGAGCTTGCAAAGAATAATTGGGATTTATTTTTCAAGTCTTTCCAGGACAGCTAACTTGAGGGTTTTGCAGCACAGTTCTCTAAAGAAATTTCCCAGCTCAGCAACCGCTTCATATATATCCTTGTGCATGATTCCTCGGAGGCCCGCCGGTAAAATCCTTTGGAGGAGGATGTGACAATCATGGGTTTTCAGTACTGAAAGCTTGAATTCATTAGAAGTAACACACTTTGCTAGGTTAGCAGCATAACCATCTGGAAATTTCACCGCTCTTAGGAATTCACAGAATGCAAGCTTTTGTTCTTTATTCATTGTATACCATGCATGTGGAATTTCAAATGAATCTTCATCTTCATTGTGCTGTAGATGCAAATCTTCTCTTATGCCCATGTCCTCCAAATCAAGCCTAGAACTAACCGTGTCCTTTGTCTTCCCTTCAATGTTCAGAAACGTCCCTAGCAGATTCTCGCATATGTTTTTCTCAATGTGCATTACATCGAGATTATGCCTTAATTTCAGATCAGGCCAGTATGGCAGGTCCCACAAACAAGACCTCCGGTCCCAACATTGACTTTCCTCACGCTTTCTTTTCTTCGCCAGCTTTCCTGGTCTCACATCTTTCACCTTTTCAAGTTGCTGCTCCAGCTCTTCTTTAGTGAATTCAGCTGGCTTGTCACGGGTTTCATTCTCACCATTAAAATCTTTGCTTCTTCGCCAGCGATGGTTTCGGTGAAGAAAGCGGCGGTGCCCAATATAGCAGATCTTGATCCTTATTCTCTTTGAGCAAGGGTCTTTGTCACAATGGACACAAGCCTGATAACCCGCTGTGATCCTCCCAGACAGAGTGTGCAGAGCCGGGAAATCATGGATGGACCATATGATCGCAGCACGTAGATTGAACTTTTCTTCCGGACTCAAGGCATCGTATGTAGGTACACCATTCCAGAGCTGGAGCAGTTCTTCTACGAGGGGCTCCATAAAGACATCAAAATCCTTTCCTGGAGAATCTGGACCTGGGATAAGCAATGACATCATGAAGTTGGACTGATCCATGCATGCCCATGGTGGCAGGTTGTACGGCACCACAAAAACTGGCCACATGCTATAAGACGTGCTCATGTTCCCAAACGGATTAAACCCATCTGTGGCAATGCCAAGTTTTATGTTCCTTGGATCTGCAGCAAAATCTAAATGTATACGGTCAAACTCTTTCCATGCCTCTCCATCCGCTGGATGGCTCAGCTCATTGTCCACAGGTTGCCGCTTCAGCTTGTGCCACTGTACCTCACGCGATGATTTCTTCGAGATGAACATCCGCTGCAGCCTTGGTATCAAGGGAAAGTGCCTCAGTACCTTCTCCGGTATTGACTTCTTCCCATCAGCATCTTTCCACCTAGATGCATTGCATTTTGGACAGTTGTCATGCTTTGCTAAATCCTTCCGAAACAAGACACAATTATTTGGGCACACATGTATTGACACATAACCTAACCCCAGTCTGCGGATTATGCTCAATGCTTCATCATAAGATCTGGGAACACAACTATCAGGGAATTGCAAGCTCAAAAGACGGAGTATTGCGTTGAATGCGGCATTGCTAATCCGGTAGAAAGACTTGATGTGGAGTAACTTCACGGTGAAGGTAAATCTTGAAAATTTACCCCCTTCATGAGCTGCGCGCTTCGCCTCCTCTAACACCTCAGCAAACAATGATTTCTGTCCATCAGCACGATCTTCAGCATCGTACAAATCCTTCAATAGGTCACGAATCCTATCATCTTCATGCCCATCCTCTTCCTCCAAAACAACATTATCTCACAAAACCTTTTCCATGAAATCAATGCCAGCATCACCACCACCCATCATATGAGGGGCCTCTGTATCAGCTTCAAAATGTTGTGGTTGTCTGTCTAAAGGTTCTCCATGATATATCCATCTATCATATGTGCTGGACATCCCATTAAGAAGCAGATGATCTTCCACTCTTCCTTGAGCCATTCTTGGACGGTTGAGGCCTTCACAACATGGGCAAAGAATGTGAGCATCGTTGGCAAAATTTGCCCGAACAAATGCCATGAAATCATCAACTCCTTTCATATGTTCTTTCGAAAACTTCCTAACTCCTTTTCTAATCCAGCTTCTGTCCATCTGCCAAAGACAACAAATTGTTGCAACTTAGCAAATCAATTTCAGTGCATCAAAATTAATTAATGAAAATGGATGGAAGTAATGGAAGCTAAAATTCCAGAAAATAAGGTAGGCACCCAAGTTTATATGCTAACTGCCTAAGCACAACATTCAGCTATTTCCAATTTCTCACTACTTTAGTCCAGTACACATGGTTTACTGATTTCACATGGGAGCAATAAAAAGTAGTTCAAATGGAAATACAGATTTCACATGGGAGAAAAGAAAAGCTAACTAAAACATGATGGTTCACAAAAAACAGAGGTGGTTAAACAACCAACAATAGCAATATATGCTGCCACAAAGAACTATTTTGGTTAAACCACCAACAATAACACCACTATCAATTTAAATGAATGCCATTTCCAAGATTGCATCAAATCTACATCAATGAGAGTTTTCCTAGTTACATCTAATCTACATCAATATTCAGGTCCTTTCATAGATTTGAGGCTGAAATTTCAGAGGTGTAACATCAAATCTACATCAACCCCAGGATCCTGTTTCAGGGAAAGACCAACTCGAGCTCTGTTCTATTGATTGTTGACAACATAATTTACCAGTAACAATTGACTGAATTCCAAAAGAATTCTTAACAATTTCATCAACAACAATTCTCCTAATAATTTCATCAACAGAAATTCTCTTCACAATTTCTACCAAATTCATCAATGACATTTCCAAGAGATTTTTTCCAAGCTTACAACAAACCTACATCAAATCACTCTGTATGTGTGTGTGGAGATTCTCCTATCAAACCTACATCAAATCATTGACATCAACAGAGAGGAGAGGGGGGAAGGAGAGGGGTGCATACGTGGGTGAGGTCTGCTTGCGGCGGTGGCGACACCCCCATGCTCGGCGGCGGCGAGTCCCCCATGCGTGGGCGACGCGAGCGGCGAGGTCGCCGTGCCTGTCGTGGGCCCCGCCCCGCCTCCGCCCCTGCAGGTTGCTTCTGCCGCGAGGCCGTGGGCGAGGTCACCTGCCGCGAGGTCGTGGGCAGGGCGAGCGGCCCCTGCTGGTTGCTTCGGCCGCCGGCCCCGCCCGCCGCCCACCGTCCCCGCCCTTGTCTGAGCGACCCTTGCTGGTTGCTTCCGCCGCCGCCCGCCGCCACCTGGTCGGAAGACCTAGAAAAGCGCTAAGTGTTGCGCTGTTCGATGCCACCCGCCGCCACCTGGTCGGAAGGCCCCACTTGTAACTGATATGAGAGAGCCCTGGTTTTGTATAGTATATATAGAAAATTACCCACACATTAGCAACAATCCCTCTCTAGCCCAGCGGTACCGAACGAGCGAGCGAGTGAGCGCTAGGTCGTGGGTTCGAGTCCCCGCTAGCGCACATTTTTTAGGAATTAAAGCGCACATATTTTTAGGGAATTAAATGCTCGCTCACCCACCTGTCAGTGGCTCACCCACCTGTCAAATGGTTCCCGCCTGTCAGTGTTGCTCTGTTCGATGCCACCTGGTCGAAAGGTCCCACTTGTCAATGATACGAGAGAGCCGTAGTTTTATATAATGTATAGATAAATTCCCATACCTGAGCAATTGTCCCTCTCTAGCCCAGCGGTAGCAAGCGAGCGAAGCAAGCGCGAGGTCGTGGGTTCGAGTCCCGCCTCGCGCCTCTTTTTTGGGCGAATTAAGCACTCGGCCCCACCTGTCAAATGGGTCCTGCATGTCAGTGTGTGCCCCCTCTGTTGTTGAATATTAACATTTAAACAAAAATGACACCTAGACAGTGACACATAAGCGAGGTTGGTGAGGTGGCTGCCTAATCATCCTAATTCATTCAAACTCAAGTGTAGTGACCATGTTATATTGGTCGTTATCAGCTAGGCGTGAGGCAGTTGACAGTGCTTCCCGCTTTACGACCATTTCCTCTAATGGCATTATGACCTTTCTGACCAAAATGGTCGTTATGGTTTAGGGTTTAGAGCCCCCCAGACAGCTTTTGACCAATTGGTCTAAAATGGTCATAAATTTATGACCAATTCTTTGAGGGTCACTGACAGAAGGTCATAAGTTGACATATTTCTTGTAGTGAGGACAGCTGGTTGGCAAGATGCAACCCCGGCGACCCAAGTACATCCGAAATCAGGGATGGAAACGGAAAACCGCGACGCAACAAGGATCGTCGCCGAACTAAAGAAAAAAGTCCGAAGAGCACGACAGTTAATGCCGGATTCAAAGGCTTGCGACAAAATCAGACAAAGCCACCCCTCCAGGATAATAGGGATGATCCGTCCAACTTAAACAGAATCCTGGACAGGATATGTCAGATACACAATACTCCTGGGAAGCCTGCTAACCATACCCACAGAGATTGTTGGGTTTTTAAACAATCCGGAAGACTCAATGCCGAACACAAGGGGCTCGACACACCAAGCAAAGACGAGGATGAACCCTAGAAGCAGAGCACCAGGAAACAAAAGAACTTCCCACAAGAAGTAAAAACAGTGAACTTACTTCACGTAACAAAACGTATGGCACCCATAAAGGTACGCACAATACGACCTATCCCCAATGGGTCCCGCCACTGGTTATTAAAACCAATCACTTTCGATCAACTAGACTATTCTAGAAATATCAAAAACGCGGGCTGGACTGCCCTGATACTCGACCCAATAATTGGCGGATTCCAGTTTACAAATGTCCTTATGGACGGCGGCAGTGGACTAAACCTGATATATCAGGATACAATCCATCACTTGGGGATAAACCCAGCAAGAATCCGCCGCAGCAAAACCTCCTTTCAAGGGGTAGCACCTGGCCCGGACACCCATTGTATGGGTTTTCTCCGGCTCGAAGTCATATTCGGCTCTTCCGATAACTTCCGAAGCGAAAAGCTGACCTTCCATGTCGTCCCGTTTTCAAGTCGCTATCAAGCACTACTGGGACGTGAAGCTTTCGCTCGCTTTAATGCAATACCGCACTATGCATCTCTCACGCTTAAGATGCCCGGTCCACGAGGCATCATCTCTTTGAAGGGGACGCACTAAAGTGCGCCTCTCCCAAGCGGAGGACTGTGCGGTCGCTTAGACAGCCGCACAATAAAATGGCCTCACCAGCCAAAAGACTTTTTGACATAGATCATTAAAGGCCACGGACCCGGAATAGACGAGTTCGGCACAAGTCCATCATCAACGCAGACTTAGAGGCCATATACCCCCGTACTATGGGCTATACGCATAGACAATAAAGCTCAATTTTACATTTTACTTTATATTTCATTTATTTTAAAACCCTTTGTTCGGGACGACCCATTTTCAGTTTAGTTCCTCTCTTTTACAGATGAACGTCGTGCGGCGCCCGTCCAGGATACGGCACAACGGATACACAGGCGCAGACGTGCAGTAGGGACCCGTCCTAAAGGATTCTTTTCAGATTAAGACCCTGGGTAAACCTTTTTTACTGTCTCTTGTTGCAATACATCCACTGGTTCTTTCCTACATAACCAAGGAGGAGGCTGGCATCTTGGCATGTGGCCACGTCAGAATTTTTCGCACGTACCTGGACACTAGGGGCTTTTTTAGCAAAGAGTGTTGTTTAGCCCGCACTCATAAAGACCGAACACCCTAGGGAGTGTTCGGCGTCGCGAGTTTTGGCATTATATGCATCAGCTCCGAATCATGTCTTTGGTCAAATGTTGGATTGCCCGGCTCCTGAGTTCGGCTACCTTACATTCCGCTCTATCGGCTAAGGTAGCACCAGGAGAACTACTGCGATTGTGCCCCGGTTCGGCCGGGTGAGCACCTGAGTAGAGAAAGCCGAAAACTGACTATCATGATGTAGCATGAGACTGGTCAGCCACTCGATGACCTATTGGAATCTATCGGATTCCTCCGCGTTAACGAAGGGCCGCTTCTCGGTCAGGCACATACGCGCCCCGAACTCGGGTGAGCGCCGTCGCCACCAATGGGCTACCTAAATAGTCCCACTGTCAAGCTCCTATGGCTAAGTGAAAGTGTTAAAGTATTATAGTCCGGTTGCCTGGCCCGCTGTGCTATCACCTCCTTTGTGGGACCAAGACGTTGGGTTAAGTGTGAAAATGCATCTTCTGCGAGCACCCCCGCACTATGTGCGTGGGGGTTGAAGCCAACGACTGCAATCTTTCAGATTTTATACATATATTTTAAACGGCCGCACAGGAGGTGTTCACAATACTTGAAGGCACAAGTATAAAAAGGCCACTACAGTTTATAAAGATATTACTTCATCATTACATGTGCTATAATAACATAGCATCCTTCGAGCACTGCGACTCTATTACACGAGCGCCTTCAAGGACTTCCTGAAAATAGTGCTCGGAGGATACTCGGCTTTTCTCCGAATCTCGGGACGCAATAACAGTGGTCTCCATCTCTGCCCAGTATGTCTTGACACGGGCAAGAGCCATCCTTGCACCCTCTATACATGCCGACCTCTTCATTGCATTAATGTGCGGCACTGCGTCAAGGCATTGTTGCACCAAACTAAAATAACTCTTCGGCTCCGACCTCTCCGGCCACAGATGACCCATGACATACTTCATGGCGAGTCCGGACAACCTATTAAGTTCGGCCCATTGAGCCAAACGATCGTCCACTGCTAGTGGACGCTCTGGTTATGAAATTGCGACCAGAACAGTTTTTCCACTTCACGATCTTCCAGGTCTCGGAAGTGTTCGGTTGCATCAGCAGCACTCGCTGCCAAATCCAGATAGGTGTCCTCCACACTCCACATCCGGTCCAACGGAGCAAACTTTGGATCGCAAAATTTTCTCCGCAGCATGAAGGTGTAACGCCTCGAGACCGATGTGCCAGATGTCTTCCAGTTATTCGCTGTCGTTGCCATGTATTTCGCTTGCGTGTTGCATCTTGTCATGTCATCATGTGCATTGCATCATCATGTTTTTAAAACTTGCATTCGTCCGGGTTCTCCTCGTTCCGTCCGTTTTCCGTTCTGAGCCCAGACACACTTGCACGCGCCCGCGACATGTCCGAAATAGTATTTTATAAGTGGCCGGACAATGTTCTTGGATTGGGTTGAAATTTGGTGTGCGGTCTTATTGTAGTGTAGACAGACTGCCTGTCAAGTTTCATCTCAATCGGAGTTCGTTTGACGCCCCAACGGATAACTATAGCGGCAGTATAGCCGGTCTAACGTCGGACGTTTTCGGTCTCCGGAAACCGTGTCGGGCTGCATCTCTCCCCTCTTCTCTCAGACCAACCCGCTCTTCACAATCCGCCAGGCCCAACCTAACCCCTCTCGTCAGCCCGCGGCCCTCCTCGCGCGCGCGTCCGAAAGTTGTCCCGGACCTGACCCGGACTGTCACTACCGTTGTGTCCGGATCATCCCCTAACGTCTACAAAACATCTCCGTTTTATTAATTGGACTCCATAACCTTTTTATTCGCGACCGTCCGTTTAAGATCGAAGGGACCAGATGCCCCTAACCAAAATCCAGTGCTATGTATATATAGACCAATCCCTAGGTTCCAACCCTAAAATCGAGGACATTTGTCCCTTGCCCCGCCGTCGCCGCATCTTCCTCGGGATCCATCCCGATGCACCCACCTCCTCTCCCCGAATTTTCCATCGGGCCAATCCCGCAGCCTCCTCCCGATCCACCAGCCAGCCACCACCAAATCTTCCTCCTTGCCTCGATCAAGCCTACAAGAGAGGAGCTCCTCCTCTGCTTTCTCCTGCCCGAGCCCTGCCTCCTCCCCCATCGTCCTCACCCGTCGTCACGTCACCGGCGTCCAAACCACTGGAGTGCAGCCGCCCTTCCGCCGCCGACGAGCGCCACCGCAGCAGCAGCTCCAGGTCGGCCCCGCCTCACCCCGCGCCCTTGTCCCTTCTCCCTTCCCTTCGCTTTCTCTCTCTCCCACTCATCTCCCTGCTTCCTCTCTCTCGCAGGGAACACAGGAGCACATGGAGCTCCATGGCCGCCCGATGCTCAAGCCACCACCAGGAACCGCTCATCCGCCTCGGGTCCTCCCAGATCGGGACCGTCTCGGCCTTCCTCTCACCTCCTGACGCCCAGCGTCGCTCGCCTCGGTCCGCCAAGTTTCTGCGCCGCCGCGCCTTGTTCCTCTGCTTTTGCATCGAGCAGAAGGAGGACGCTCGCGCCCCTGCCTCACCTTAGTTCCCGCCTGCATCGCGCCTCTTCCGCCTTGGATCCGGCCGCCCTTGCCATCCCGCACCGCCGCGCCAAGTACCGCGGCCCCGTCCTCGCCTTGCCGGAGATGCCCCGCCTTCGCCAAGTCCCGCTGTTGTTCAAGGAGGAGCGGAGCGCAGCGCCCCAGCTGCGTTGACCGCGCGTGGGCCAGCGCCTCTCCAAGTCCCAGCGCCCGCCTCCAGCGCCCGCCTGGCCGCGTCCCGCAGCCGGCCCAACGCAGCCCCCTGCCGGCCTCACCTCTCCACCGACCGGGCCAAGGCCCATGGTGAGGCCACCCCCAGCGCCTCTTGTTTTTTTTTACTGTGGGTCTGCTCCAATTTCAGTTTCGGCCCGATCTGTTTTTTTTACAGATCTGTGATTTTAGCTATTATCCAGTGAATTGCAGAATTGCAAAAAAACCCCAAGCAACATGCATATAATATCTCACAAACGGTGCATCACATGTTAAAACTTAATATATGAAAGATGCTTAGAATTTCATCTAGTTTCATAATGTCCAACTCTCATCCATGTTAAAAATGTTTAAAATGATGTTTGATTAAATTTGCTCCTATGCCATGTTAAAATGATTTAATTCATAACTAGTCAATCGTAGCTCCAAACCTAACAAACTTTATATGTAAATGGGGTAGAAAAATGCATAGTTTAACATGATGCACTTTATTTTCCTGTTTTACCACATTAAAATATGCTTTAGGACAGATCAGTACCAAATCTAAAATATGCACATGGGGATTTTCCGGAATTGTTGTTTGTTGTTCTGGCCTCATTTAAACTTGCCTAGATAGGGAGTTTTCATATGCTTCACCCCTTGCCATGTTTAATAACATACAATATTGTTGGGTACATAAACGAGATCGAACTAAATAACTTGTCGTGGTGTTTCGTCAATATGCACCGTTGCTATTGAGCTCCACTTAATTCGTAGTGTTGGTTGTTGCACTTTGCCATGCTATGCTATTTAAACCGGACATGCATCATACTTGGTTGTGCATCATGCCATGTTTATGTGATGGTTGTTTTACTATGTTGTTTGTTTGTTTCTGGGTTGCTTCTCTCGTTAGCTTCGGTTTCGTTCCGGAGTTGTGAGGATTCATTCGACTGCGTCCGTTTGTCTTCTTCATGGACTCGTTCTTCTTCCTTGCAGGATTTCAGGCAAGATGACCATACCCTCGAAATCACTTCTATCTTTGCTTGCTAGTTGCTCGCTCTTTTGCTATGTCTATGCTGCGATACCTACCACTTGCTTACCATGCCTCCCATATTGTTAAACCAAGCCTCTAACCCACCTTGTCCTAGCAAACCGTTGTTTGGCTATGTTACCGCTTTGCTCAGCCCCTCTTATAGCGTTGTTAGTTGCAGGTGAAGATGAAGTTTGTTCCTTGTTGGAACATGGAGATGTTGTTCCTTGTTGGAACATGTTTACTTGTTGGGATATCACAATATATCTTATTTTAATTAATGCATCTATATACTTGGTAAAGGGTGGAAGGCTCGGCCTTATGTCTGGTGTTTTGTTCCACTCTTGCCGCCCTAGTTTCCGTCATATCGGTATTATGTTCCCGGATTTTGCGTCCCTACCGCGGTCGGGTGATTTATGGGACCCCCTTGATAGTTCGCTTTGAATAAGACTTTTCCAGCAAGGCCCAACATTGGTTTTACCATTTGCCTCAGCCTATTATTTTTTCCCTTGGGAGTCGCGCATCCCGAGGGTCATCTTTATTTTAGCCCCCCCGGGCCAATGCTTGTCTAAGTGGTTGTCCAAACTAGAGCACCGTGCGGGACCATCCCTTGGCAACTTGGGTTATGTCGGTACCTGTATGCTTCGCTTATCCGGTGTTGCCCTGAGAACGAGATATGTGCAGCTCCTATCAGGATGTCGGCGCATCGGGCGGTTTTTCTGGACTTGTTTTATTGCTGTCGAAATGTCTTGTAGCCGGGATTCCGAGACTGATCGGGTCTTCCCGGGGAGAAGGAATATCCTTCGTTGATCGCGAGAGCTTATCATGGGCTAAGTTGGGACACCCCTGCAGGGTTTGAACTTTCGAAAGCCGTGCCCGCGGTTATGTGGCAGATGGGAATTTGTTAATGTCCGGTTGTAGAAAACCCGAAGTTGATCTTAATTAAAATACACCAACCGCGTGTGTAACCGTGATGGTCTCTTCTCGGCGGGGTCCGGGAAGTGAACACGGTTGTTGGAGTTATGTTTGACGTAAGTAGTTCAGGATCACTTATTGATCATAGTTGTTCGACCGTGCCTTGCCTTCTGTTCTCGCTCTCATTTGCGTATGTTAGCCACCATATATGCTAGTCGCTGCTGCAGCTCCACCTCACCACTCTGTCCTACCTATAAGCTTAAATAGTCTTGATCTCGCGGGTGTGAGATTGCTGAGTCCCCGTGACTCACAGATACTTCCGAAACCAGTTTGCAGGTGCCGATGAAACCGTGCAGGTGACGCACCCGAGCTCAAGGAGGAGTTCGATGAAGATCTTGTCCTTTAAGTTGTTTCGTTCTAGTCGATCAGTAGTGGAGCCCAGTTGGGGTCGATCGTGGACCTTTGTCGCTTTTGGGGTTTCTTCTTTTATTTTGGCTCCATAGTCGGGCCCTGATTGTAACTGTATGATGTAATGTTTTATTCATGTATTTGTGTGAAGTGGCGATTGTAAGCCAACTATGTATCTATTTCCCTTATGTATTACATGGGTTGTGTGAAGATTACCTCACTTGCGACATTGCTTTCAATGCGGTTATGCCTCTAAGTCGTGCTTCGACACGTGGGAGATATAGCCGCATCGAGGGCATTACAAGTTGGTAATCAGAGCCTTCCCCGACCTTAGGAGCCCCCACTGATTGATTGTTTTTAGCGGCCGAGTTGTGTCTAGAAAAATGTTTTGAGTCATTTAGGAATTATATATCGGAGAGTTTAGGAATTCTTTTTTACTTCCCAGTCTCCTCATCGCTCTGGTAAGGCATCCTGACGTAGAGTTTTGACTCTTCTCTTCTCAAATTTCACTAAAAAAAAAATTTAGGATCACGCGGGTATCTTAGAATCAATCCGATGGTTTTATGATGACAACATTGTCTTGGTTGCCTCCCGTCAGCAGGGGTTTTAGAGGAGGTGTCCCGGGGAGTTGAGCTCCGAGGTGTTGTCGTCATAATCTTATCGTTGCAGTTCTGGAATACCTGAGTTTAGTACGCCGACATCGAAAATCTCTTTTGTACAGTTGTTGGTGAGATAACCCTGGTAGCCCAGTACTGAGGCGAGTGCGGGAGTATTGCCATAACTCGTATAACGGATGCTTTTCGAAGGTTGAGGTAAATGATTTCCGAAGGTTTCTTGGTTATGTGTTGAAGGATGGATACAGCTGGATCTAGGTATTGTTAGTTTGGGTGATATATTTTGTGTCCCCTGTATCCCCAACACCTGATTGCATAACCAGAAAGTTTCGGGAGTTTATAGGTGGGAATTCAAGTAGCTCTTAGAATATCCTTCCGACAGATGCATGTTATGGGATTGGGTAAATCTCTATCATGTGTATTTGTTCCGGCTTATTCTGCAAGCCAAATCCTTGTTTTGTTTTATTTGTGGTATTCGAGTTGCTTCGATGTCAAGTGTTGATTCCATACCTTATTCTAAACGGTGTTCTCATATTTCTATGTGAATACTAATCCTTCTTGATCACTGAGGTTGTCTTTTCAATTCTTTTCAACCGGTGTGCTTCTCTTCAAGTGGATCCGATCATTTCAACATTCGCAAGATCATCCCTCGGTTTTTCTCAACGATGTTTGTTTCAACCGTCCCAAGCTGCCTTTGTTTTCCCACCCTCCCACCCTTTCTTTTCCTCAAGGACTCAGATTTCTTAATCAAGTATCCTTCTATTGATGGAAGTTTCTTCATTCTTTCCTTCAATGTTCTTATCCGGTGATTATCATGAGGATACTAACGGAGCTTCAAGTTTATCATTCTTCATTCTTTTCTTCTCCGGTGAATCCAATTCAAGCTTCCAGTGTTGATCATATTCTTTTCCTCGTTTCTAATGTTTTTCTCATACGGGTGCACCTCTTATTCATTCACCTCTTGCTATTCATGCCATCTGGAGTGCTGAAGATATCTCAGAAGGCTCGTCTTGTCTTTCAAGATCAGTTCAACCTATTTCGAGGTTGTTATCTCATTCTAGCCATTTAAATCAACCGGGGCAATATCCCTTTCAAGCAATTGTTCAACGGTATTTCTTTTGAGTGGGCCCTAACCCACAGGTCTTTTCCCAGGATCTTACCTGACTCTTTTAATTTTCTTGGAGCTATTCCCAAATTCATTTCAAAGTTTGACGTAAGAATGAATTTTCATCAGTCATATGTCTTTCTCCAAGACCTTTCAATTCTTTCATCATTGGTTCAACCTTTCCAATTTTTCTTTTCGGAGTGCCTCAACAACTCATGGTGGTGTTTTTCGTCGTCATTCTCAACATTTGAAGTTCGAAGAAGAGTTTCTTCTAAATCTCGTCCGTTCTCCCGGAGATTGTGGTGCTAGTGCGATGTTATCTTATCTAATTGTTTCCAGTCGTGCAATTCTTTTCATACCCATCCGGAGCATTTCATGAGTTGTTCCCATTTCTTTCCTCCGAAGGCCATCAATTCATTATTCCTCATTCTCAGCTTTCAGCTCTCGTTCTCCAAATCTTACCGGTGCATCATTCAAATATTCTCTTATCAGTTCATGATCTCTTCGTTCTCATGTATCTAAATCCTAGCAAGTATCTTCCTTCATTTTATAATTCTTCCTGATGATTCTTTATCTTTTCCCTTGTTCATTTTCAATTCTTACGGTGGTTCGTTCAAGAGTTCTGTTTCTTTGTTATCATATCAATTTAATCGTTGTTTCAATCCTACCGGTGGTTCATTGAAGACCTTCCCAGTTTGCGCTATATCTATTTTAATCCTTTCGACGAGAATAAGTTGTATGTCAAATCCTTTGCTTGTCATCAATTTAAATTGGTGAAGGTTAAGCATAATGTAATTCTTATTTTTTTCATTGAGTAAATTCAATTCCCTATTCCGGAGGTTCTTCAAAATTCTTGATTTCATTTGTTCATATTTCTTTCCGGAGTTCCAAGTTTTTCTTGATTATATCATTTCAAAGCTTCATCTCATCATCGCAAGGCTTCACCTTGTGTTCAACTTCTCTTTCTTCCTATCTTCCTTTTTATTACCGGAGTTCTTCATGGAGGCTCTACATGGTGGTTCGCCAAGGATTCTTTTCATTCTTCAATTGTTCTTCAAGATTTTTCTCGGAGTTATGATCCGCCAAGCTATACTCAAAATTAAACAGAGTGCTCAACACATGTTTTGTTTTGAGGAGTTCAAGTATTCTTCTTCCTGCATTCCAAGGTGCAATTCTTTCGACCTTATCTTTTGAGGTGGTGTTATGTCATTTTGACAGTTTCATTCATGTTTCATGATTCACATGTTGTCAACAGTGAGGTATTTTAAATCCATCAATCTCTTCATTGGAGTTATCTTGGGTTATATTTCACCTAAAGCTTTCCCTAAGGATTGTTGCTTTTTATGGTGCTTATAAATGAACCAAGTTCTTCATTTGTTCTCCTGGTGAAATAAGTTTCTCGCCTCCTTGTTGATATCAATCCAATCATTTGTTTCCGTTGGTGGCAGGTTGTCACCTCATAATTTTGGGATGTCTTCCATAAGTCCACATCAAGTTTAAGCTTTCGTTGTTGATAATCCAACAACTCCGTTCAACCTTTTCTTCGTAAGCTTTCTCTTTCAATTTTATTTGCGAGAGTGGTCATTCATCTTCTCCGTTCTATTCTTTCCAACCATCTAGTTTTCCATTCTTTCGTTCCGGAGGCATTGTGATGTTGCTTTCTTCACTCATTATCTCGGATTGCCAGTACCATGTTCTTTTCATGCTTATCCATTTAACCGGAGTGTTGTGCCCTCTGCTCAAGTTCTTTTCATCTTATCAAGTTTCGTATCACTTTTCAACCTAAGTGATGTCTGAAATCCTTCTTACCTATCGTGCCATTCTTTCAACAGTTCTGGAGGCAGTGTGTTGTTGATCTCTTCAAGTATCCTCTCATCTTGTCAAGTTCATGTTCAATTCCTTCCATTTTCAGTCGGAGTGCTGCCCAAATTATATCATTCTTATTCCTTCTCTACCTTGTTTAACCGGAATGTTGGGCTATCATTCCTCTTTTAACCGAAGTCTCATCCAAGTGCCTTCATTTTGCCAAGTTCAGATTTTATTCCTTCCATTTGCAACCGGAGTGTTGTATCATCTCTTCAATAACTTTTCATTAAATCTGGTTTTCTTCTCTTTTCTACCGGAGTGGTTTCAATATCTACCTTGTCACTTAACCTCTTGGTTCTCATCGTATCCCAGGTTCCTCTTATCTAACGGAGTGTTTTCAAGTTCGTTCAACTCCGTTGTGTTTTTTTTCTTACAACTTTTCAACCTCTCAAGGTTCATGGTTTCACTCGTTAGTCAAAGAAGCAACTTTGTTTTACCTATTCCTCTTCCGCTTCCCTCGGTGCCATTCTAGATCTCGGGACGAGATCCTCTCGTAGTGGTGGAGTGTTGTAACGCCCCGAGACCGATGTGCCAGATGTCTTCCAATTATTCGCTGTCGTTGCCATGTCTTTCGCTTGCGTGTTGCATCTTGTCATGTCATCATGTGCATTGCATCATCATGTTTTTAAAACTTGCATTCGTCCGGGTTCTCCTCGTTCTGTCCGTTTTCCGTTCTGAGCCCAGACACACTTGCACGCGCCCGCGACATGTCCGAAATAGTATTTTATAAGTGGCCGGACAATGTTCTCGGATTGGGTTGAAATTTGGTGTGCGGTCTTATTGTAGTGTAGACAGACTGCCTGTCAAGTTTCATCGCAATCGGAGTTCGTTTGACGCCCCAACGGATAACTATAGCGGCAGTATAGCCGGTCTAACGTCGGACGTTTTCGGTCTCCGGAAACCGTGCCGGGCTGCATCTCTCCCCTCTTCTCTCAGACCAACCCGCTCTTCACAATCCGCCAGGCCCAACCTAACCCCTCTCGTCAGCCCGCGGCCCTCCTCGCGTGCGCGTCCGAAAGTTGTCCCGGACCTGACCCGGACTGTCACTACCGTTGTGTCCGGATCATCCCCTAACGTCTACAAAACATCTCTGTTTTATTAATTGGACCCCATAACCTTTTTATTCGCGACCGTCCGTTTAAGATCGAAGGGACCAGATGCCCCTAACCAAAATCCAGTGCTATGTATATATAGACCAATCCCTAGGCTCCAACCCTAAAATCGAGGACATTTGTCCCTTGCCCCGCCGCCGCCGCATCTTCCTCGGGATCCATCCCGATGCACCCACCTCCTCTCCCCGAATTTTCCATCGGGCCAATCCCGCAGCCTCCTCCCGATCCACCAGCCAGCCACCACCAAATCTTCCTCTTTGCCTCGATCAAGCCTACAAGAGAGGAGCTCCTCCTCTGCTTTCTCCTGCCCGAGCCCTGCCTCCTCTCCCATCGTCCTCACCCGTCGTCACGTCACCGGCGTCCAAACCACTGGAGTGCAGCCGCCCTTCCGCCGCCGACGAGCGCCACCCCAGCAGCAGCTCCAGGTCGCCCCCCTCACCCCGCGCCCTTGTCCCTTCTCCCTTCCTTTCGCTTTCTCTCTCTCCCTCTCATCTCCCTGCTTCCTCTCTCTCGCAGGGAACACAGGAGCACATGGAGCTCCATTGCCGCCCGATGCTCAAGCCACCACCAGGAACCGCTCATCCGCCTCGGGTCCTCCCAGATCGGGACCGTCCCGGCCTTCCCCGCACCTCCTGACGCCCAGCGTCCCTCGCCTCGGTCCGCCAAGTTTCTGCGCCGCCGCGCCTTGTTCCTCTGCTTTTGCATCGAGCAGAAGGAGGACACTCGCGCCCCTGCCTCACCTCAGTTCCCGCCTGCATCGCGCCTCTTCCGCCTTGGATCCGGCTGCCCTTGCCATCCCGCACCGCCGCGCCAAGTACCGCGGCCCCGTCCTCGCCTTGCCGGAGATGCCCCGCCTTCACCAAGTCCCGCTGCTGTTCAAGGAGGAGCGGAGCGCTGCGCCCCAGCTGCGTTGACCGCGCGTGGGCCAGCGCCTCTCCAAGTCCCAGCGCCCGCCTCCAGCGCCCTCCTGGCCGCGTCCCGCAGCCGGCCCAACGCAGCCCCCTGCCGGCCTCACCTCTCCACCGACCGGGCCAAGGCCCATGGTGAGGCCACCCCCAGCGCCTCTTGTTTTTTTTACTGTGGGTCTGCTCCAGTTTCAGTTTCGGCCCGATCTGTTTTTTTTACAGATCTGTGATTTTAGCTATTATCCAGTGAATTGCAGAATTGCAAAAAAACCCCAAGCAACATGCATATAATATCTCACAAACGGTGCATCACATGTTAAAACTTAATATATGAAAGATGCTTAGAATTTCATCTAGTTTCATAATATCCAACTCTCATCCATGTTAAAAATGTTTAAAATGATGTTTGATTAAATTTGCTCCTATGCCATGTTAAAATGATTTAATTCATAACTACTCAACCGTAGCTCCAAACCTAACAAACTTTATATGTAAATGGGGTAGAAAAATGCATAGTTTAACATGATGTACTTTATTTTCCTGTTTTACCACATTAAAATATGCTTTAGGACAGATCAGTACCAAATCTAAAATATGCACATGGGGATTTTCCGGAATTGTTGTTTGTTGTTCCGGCCTCATTTAAACTTGCCTAGATAGGGAGTTTTCATATGCTTCACCCATTTCCATGTTTAATAACATATAATATTGTTGGGTACATAAACGAGATCGAACTAAATAACTTGTCGTTGTGTTTCGTCAATATGCACCGTTGCATATTGAGCTCCACTTAATTTGTAGTGTTGGTTGTTGCACTTTGCCATGCTATGCTATTTAAACCGGACATGCATCATACTTGGTTGTGCATCATGCCATGTTTATGTGATGGTTGTTTTACTATGTTGTTTGTTTGTTTCCGGGTTGCTTCTCTCCTTAGCTTCGGTTTCGTTCCGGAGTTGTGAGGATTCATTCGACTGCGTCCGTTTGTCTTCTTCATGGACTCGTTCTTCTTCCTTGCAGGATTTCAGGCAAGATGACCATACCCTCGAAATCACTTCTATCTTTGCTTGCTAGTAGCTCGCTCTTTTGCTATGCCTATGCTGCGATACCTACCACTTGCTTACCATGCCTCCCATATTGTTAAACCAAGCCTCTAACCCACCTTGTCCTAGCAAACCGTTGTTTGGCTATGTTACCGCTTTGCTCAGCCCCTCTTATAGCATTGTTAGTTGCAGGTGAAGATGAAGTTTGTTCCTTGTTGGAACATGGAGATGTTGTTCCTTGTTGGAACATGTTTACTTGTTGGGATATCACAATATATCTTATTTTAATTAATGCATCTATAAACTTGGTAAAGGGTGGAAGGCTCGGCCTTATGTCTGGTGTTTTGTTCCACTCTTGCCGCCCTAGTTTCTGTCATATCGGTATTATGTTCCCGGATTTTGCGTCCCTACCGCGGTCGGGTGATTTATGGGACCCCCTTGACAGTTCGCTTTGAATAAGACTTTTCCAGCAAGGCCCAACATTGGTTTTACCATTTGCCTCAGCCTATTATTTTTTCCCTTGGGAGTCGCGCATCCCGAGGGTCATCTTTATTTTAGCCCCCCTGGGCCAATGCTTGTCTAAATGTTGGTCCAAACTAGAGCACCGTGCGGGACCATCCCTTGGCAATTTGGGTTATGTCGGTACCTGTACGCTTCGCTTATCCGGTGTTGCCCTGAGAACGAGATATGTGCAGCTCCTATCAGGATGTCGGCGCATTGGGCGGTTTTGCTGGACTTGTTTTATTGCTGTTGAAATGTCTTGTAGCCGGGATTCCGAGACTGATCGGGTCTTCTCGGGGAGAAGGAATATCCTTCGTTGATCGCGAGAGCTTATCATGGGCTAAGTTGGGACACCCCTGCAGGGTTTGAACTTTCGAAATCCGTGCCCGTGGTTATGTGGCAGATGGGAATTTGTTAATGTCCGGTTGTAGAAAACCCGAAGTTGATCTTAATTAAAATACACCAACCGCGTGTGTAACCGTGATGGTCTCTTCTCGGCGGGGTCCGGGAAGTGAACACGGTTGTTGGAGTTATGTTTGACGTAAGTAGTTCAGGATCACTTATTGATCATAGTTGTTCGACCGTGCCTTGCCTTCTCTTCTCGCTCTCATTTGCGTATGTTAGCCACCATATATGCTAGTCGCTGCTGCAGCTCCACCTCACCACTCTGTCCTACCTATAAGCTTAAATAGTCTTGATCTCGCGGGTGTGAGATTGCTGAGTCCCCGTGACTCATAGATACTTCCAAAACCAGTTTGCAGGTGCTGATGAAACCGTGCAGGTGACGCACCCGAGCTCAAGGAGGAGTTCGATGAAGATCTTGTCCTTTAAGTTGTTTCGTTCTAGTCGATCAGTAGTGGAGCCCAGTTGGGGTCGATCGTGGACCTTTGTCGCTTTTGGGGTTTCTTCTTTTATTTTGGCTCCGTAGTCGGGCCCTGATTGTAACTGTATGATGTAATGTTTTATTCATGTATTTGTGTGAAGTGGCGATTGTAAGCCAACTATGTATCTATTTCCCTTATGTATTACATGGGTTGTGTGAAGATTACCTCACTTGCGACATTGCTTTCAATGCGGTTATGCCTCTAAGTCGTGCTTCGACACGTGGGAGATATAGCCGCATCGAGGGCATTACAGAAGGGCTTTCCAGCCGCAATCTGTTCGGCCTGACGCAGCTCCTCCTTCGCAGCTCTCATTGCAGAGCGCGCATCCTTGGCATCAGCAACGGCCCTTTCTAGGACCGCCTGTCTCGCCTGGTCTTCTTTCTCAAGAAGTATGCAACGGTCTGCAGTGCTCTTTAACTTTTCAGCCATAGTGGCCATCTCTTCCTTGCTTCGGCAATAAGAAGCCTGTTCGGCTCTCAGCTCTTCAAGGGCCTTCTTGGCAGCCGCATCACTTCTCCTGGCTTCATCTTTAGCTCGGGCAAGTTCTGCCCTAAGACTCTCCACGGCGGCCGCACCATCTGCGCAAGCACACATATCGTAAGACGCTGGCATAAAACTCTTCTTACCTAATGTTGCCCGAGGAATCACATACCTTGAGCCTCATCCAACCGCTTGTTGACAAGCGCGATGTCGGCATCTGCCACGTCCAGTTGCCGCTTTAGTTCGGCAACACCAACAGTTCGGATTGATTCCGGATACCCTGTAGCCTACATTAAAAGGCGAAATTTTAGACCTGAGATTATGATCCTCCGAGTGCCGTCATTTCTTGACGACATGCAGAGTCTCAGGGGCTACTATCTACATAGGGCGCATCTTATTTACGCGAAACTAACAAAAGTATACATTATCTAATGTACCTCAAAACCCGTCAATAAACTTTCGACGGCCTCACGCAGTCCGCTCTCCGCGGACAAAATCCTTTCAATCACCGTGCCCATTAATGCACGGTGCTCCTCTGAAATAGAAGCTCACCCTAGCAGAACCTTCAGCTCCTCCGGCCGAGCACCAGATGGTGCCGGACTCGTCCCATGGCCTCTTTCGAAGGCCGGACGCGGAGAACTGTGGGGGGCCCCATCGCTATCTTCCGCCCCTGCCGAACTCGGAGAAACCCTCCGTGATGACACCTCAGGGTCGCCCGCCTCGCTAGGCGGCCCAGCAGAAGGAGGCGTCCCGCTCTGCATCATCTCCGGAAGAAGATCCCCCGAAGACGAGCCCTGCTGAGAAGGGCTGAGGTCCGAACTACAAGGTAAGAATTCAGTTAAAATTCTCAGATATACATCATGGATTTCTCTCATCCCTTGAAAGGAAAATCTTTCTCTACTTACGGCTCGCTGGAGGGCTGATCTCCTTGAGTACGCAGTCCGGCCGAGGAGCTCCCCGGCGCCGGACCCTCTGACGAGGATCTTTTCCCACGCTTCGAGACCACGGTCTTCAGATCGTCAGAGGCGGCTCTCTTCTTTTCCCTAGGAGAGGAATCGTCGGTTCCTCCCTTCGGAACAGCCTCCTTAGAGGAGGCCGTAGTTTCCTTGTCCTCCCCCTTGCTTCCCTCCAAAGGCGCTACCTCCAGCATCCTGACTAGCACGGGATCCGGCCTGGTTTCGGGAAGGGGAGCCGGACACCTGATTAGCTTCGCCTTAGCTATCCACTCTTGTTTAAAAGGATAGCTCTATTATGGGCACGTTAATTATGCGGATAGAAGGTCCGGGCACAAGGTTACTTACTTGAGTATCCGGGCGATTGCGGCTTAGGTCTGCATCCTCGGTCAAATCCGGACACACTTCTTGTAATCTGAAAAACAGTTTATACATCTCCGCGGGCGTCGCGCCCATAAAATCCCGGAGAGCTCGTGGTCCCTCTGGATTCAACTCCCATAGGCGAAGGGGGCGACGTTTGCCGGGCAGTGTCTGACGAATCAGCATGACTTGTGTCACCTTGACCAGGTTGAGGTCTCCTTCCAAGAGAACCTTAATGCGGCCCTGCAGCAAGGGTACGTCTTTGGGCAAGCCCCAATCTAACCCTATGTTGATCCACGACGCTAGCCGTGGTGGGGGACCTGAGCGAAAGGCAGGAGGCGCCACCCATGTGGTGCCCTGAGGAGCGGTGATATAAAACCACTCTCGTTGCCACAAGCCAAGCTCCTCTTGAAAAGAGCCCTCGGGCCATGGAGCATCGGCATTTCTTCTTATGACAGCGCCTCCGCACTCTGCGTGTCGCCCCTCGATCATCTTCGGCTCCACTTTGAAGGTCTTGAGTCATAATCCGAAGTGAGGGGTAACATGGAGGAACGCTTCGCACACTACGATAAATGAGGAGATATGGAGGATGGACTCCGGAGCTAAGTCATGAAAATCCAGCCCGTAATAAAACAACAGTCCCCTGACAAAGGGATCCATGGGGAAGCCTAACCCTCGGAGGAAGTGAGACATGAACACCAAGCTCTCGCCGAGCTGGGGACTGGGAGTAACCTGTCCTTGAGCAGGCAACCTATGCGAGATCTCGCTGGTCAGGAACTTAGCCTCTCTCAACCTTAATACGTCCTCCTCCATGGCGGAGGAAGGCATCCATCGGCCTTGCAGGTCAGAACCGGACATTGTCGAAAGTCCGAAGCGCC
Organism: Aegilops umbellulata; assembly: GCA_032464435.1. Taxonomy (NCBI): domain Eukaryota; kingdom Viridiplantae; phylum Streptophyta; class Magnoliopsida; order Poales; family Poaceae; genus Aegilops; species Aegilops umbellulata. Next base: position 8,630,495 of record CP136058.1, on the reverse strand, counting down.
TGGAATCTGAAGCTGGGGGTGTTGGAACTCGAGGCGACAGGTGAACTCGTTTGAGATTAAGAAAAGGAGTGAGGCCTTGGTCTCTTTATAAGAGGATGAATACCAAGAGCCCTCCCCGTAACCGTTTTGGACTCACCTTTAATTAAGGGAACATGCTGACGGGCACGATTGGGTTACCCACGTCCGTATTGATGAGAATCCCATTAAAAGGGGCACACGATCTCTGCTTTGACAAGATGTGCCAAGGAAACCGCCTCGCTAAACGCGCTGAGGTGGAAAAGTGAAAACAATTTGTATAAAGAGCTTGGCCGCAGTGTGTTGACGCACTACGAATATGTCAGCAGATTTGATTTGTGTTAATATTGTTCTCTCTATGGCAATATGTGGAAACTTATTTTGCAGAGCCGGACACTATTTTTGGTGATTACAATCTTCTATGAAGGACTTGGAGGAGGAACCCGCCTTGCAATGCCGAAGACAATCTGCGCGCCGGACTCGTCGTCATTGAAGCCTGGTTCAGGGGCTACTGAGGGAGTCCTGGATTAGGGGGTGTTCGGGTAGCCGGACTATACCTTCGCCGGACTCCTGGACTATGAAGATACAAGATTGAAGACATTGTCCCGTGTCCGGAAGGAACTTTCCTTGGCGTGGAAGGCAAGCTAGCCGATGCGGATACTCAAGATCTCCTATTATTGTAACCGACTCCGTGTAACCCTAACCCTACCCGGTGTCTATATAAACCGGAGGGTTGTAGTCCGTAGGACAAGAATACACATCATACACAATCATACCATAGGCTAGCTTCTAGGGTTTAGCCTCCTTGATCTCGTGGTAGATCTACTCTTGTACTACCCATATCATCAATATTAATCAAGCAGGAGTAGGGTTTTACCTCAATCGAGAGGGCCCGAACCTGGGTAAACATCGTGTCGCTTGTCTCCTGTTACCATCCAACCTTGACGCACAGTTCGGGACCCCCAACCCGAGATCCGCCGGTTTTGACACCGACACAATCCATTACAAGAGAGTAGAGGGGGAGAAGAAACATAAGATCCAACTATAATAGCAAAGCTCGCGATACATCAAGATCGTGCCAAATCAAGAACATGAGAGAGAAAGAGAGAGAGAGATCAAGCACATAGCTACTGGTACATACCCTCAGCCCTGAGGGTGAACTACTCCCTCCTCGTCATGGAGAGCGTCGGGATGATGAAGATGGCCACCGGTGAGGGATCCCCCCTCCGGCATGGTGCCGGAACAGGGTCCCGATTGGTTTTTGGTGGCTACAGAGGCTTGCGCCGGCGGAACTCCCGATCTCTTCTTTTCTCTGGAAGTTCTAGGGTACGTGGGTATATATGGGTGAAAGAAGTACATCGGTGGACCTCCGGGCTGTCCACGAGTCAGGGGGGCGTGCCCTAGGGGGGTGGGCATGCCCCCCACCCTCGTGGGCAGCCCAGGACTCCCTTGGCATGCACTCCAAGTTTTTTCGGTAGCTTTCCTTCCAAAAATAACTTCTCCAGTTGATTTCATTCCGTTTCGACTCCATTTGACATTCCTTTTCTTCTAAACACTGAAATAGGCAAAAAACAACAATTCTGGGCTGGGCCTCCGGTTAATAGGTTAGTCCCAAAAATAATATAAAAGTGGATAATAAAGCCCAATATTGTCCAAAACAGTAAATAATATAGCATGGAGCAATAAAAAATTATAGATACGTTGGAGACGTATCAAGCATCCCCAAGCTTAATTCCTGCTCATCCTTGAGTAGGTAAATGATAAAAAAGAATTTTTAATGCGGATTGCTACTTGGCATAATTTCAATGTAATTCTTCTTAATTGTGGTACGAATGTTCCGATCCGAAAGATTCAAGACAAAAGTTCATATTGACATAAAAATAATAATACTTCCAGCATACTAACTAAGCAATTATGTCTTCTCAAAATAACATGGCCAAAGAAAGTTCATCCCTACAAAATCATATAGTTTAGTCATGCTCCATTTTCGTCACACAAAAATGCTCTCATCATGCACAACCCCGATGACAAGCCAAGCAATTGTTTCCTACTTTAGTAATCTCAAACTTATAAACCTTCACGCAATACATGAGCGTGAGCCATGGATATAGCACTATGGGTGGAATAGAATAATGATGATGGGGGTTATGTGGAGGAGACAAAAAAGGGAGAATATCTCACATCAATGAGGCTAATCAATGGTCTATGGAGATGCCCACCGATTGATGTTAATGCAAGGAGTAGGGATTGCCATGCAACGGATGCACTAGAGCTATAAATGTATGAAAGCTCAACAAAAGAAACTAAGTGGGTGTGCATCCAACTTGCTTGCTCACAAAGACCTAGGGCACTTGAGGAGGCCCATTGTTGGAATATACAAGCCAAGTTCTATAATGAAAAGTTCCCACTAGTATATGAAAGTGACAAAACAAGAGACTCTCTATCATGAAGATTATGGTGCTACTTTGAAGCACAAGTGTGGAAAAAAGGATAGTAGCATTGCCCCCTTTTTTGGGCTTTTTTTTCTTTTGGCCTTTCTCTTTTTTTATTGGGACAATGCTCTATTAAATGATGATCATCACACTTCTATTTATTTACAACTCAATGATTACAACTCGATACTAGAACATAGTATGACTCTATATGAATGCCTCCAGCGGTGTACCGGGATATGCAATGAATCAAGAGTGACATGTATGAAAGAATTATGAACGATGGCTTCGCCACAAACACTATGTCAACTACATGATCATGCTAAGCAATATGACAATGATGAATGTGTCATGATAAACGGTATGGTGGAAAGTTGCATGGCAATATATCTCGGAATGGCTATGGAAATGCCATAATAGGTAGGTATGGTGGCTGTTTTGAGGAAGATATAAGGAGGTTTATGTGTGAAAGAGTGTATCATATCACGGGGTTTGGATGCACCGGCGAAGTTTGCACCAACTCTCAATGTGAGAAAGGGCAATGCATGGTACCGAAGAGGCTAGCAATGATGGAAGGGTGAGAGTGCGTATAATCCATGGACTCAACATTAGTCATAAAGAACTCACATACTTGTTGCAAAAATCTACAATTCATCAAAAACCAAAGCACTACGCGCATGCTCCTAGGGGGATATATTGGTAGGAAAAGACCATCGCTCGTCCCCGACCGCCACTCATAAGGAGGACAATCAAAGAACACCTCATGTTTCAAATTTGTTACATAACGTTTACGATACGTGCATGCCACGGGAGTTGCAAACTTCAACACAAGTATTTCTCAAATTCACAACTACTCAACTAGCATGACTTTGATATTATTACCTCCATATCTCAAAACAATCATCAAGCATCAAACTTCTCTTAGTATTCAACACACTCATAAGAAAGTTTTTACTAATCTTGAATACCTAGCATATTAGGATTAAGAAAATTACCATGCTATTTAAGACTCTCAAAATAATCTAAGTGAAGCATGAGAGGTCAATAGTTTCTATAAAACAAATCCACCACCGTGCTCTAAAAGATATAAGTGAAGTACTAGAGCAAACAACAAACTACTCCGAAAGATATAAGTGAAGATCAATGAGTAGTCGAATAATTATGCAACTATGTGAAGACTCTCTAACATTTAAGAATTTCAGATCTTGGTATTTTATTCAAACAGCAAGCAAAGCTAAACAAAATAAAACGATGCTCCAAGCAAAACACATATCATGTGGTGAATAAAAATATAGCTCCAAGTAAAGTTACCGATGAACGGAGACGAAAGAGGGGATGCCTTCCGGGGCATCCCCAAGCTTAGGCTCTTGGATATCCGTGAATATTAACTTGGGGTGCCTTGGGCATCCCCAATATTAGGCTCTTGCCACTCCTTATTCCATAGTCCATCGAATCTTTACCCAAAGCTTGAAAACTTCACAACACAAAACTTAACAGAAAACTCGTGAGCTCCGTTAGCAAAAGAAAACAAAACACCACTTCAAGGTACTATAATGAACTCATTCTTTATTTATATTGGTTTTAAACCTACTGTATTCCAACTTCTCTATGGTTTATAAACTATTTTACTAGCTATAGATTCATCAAAATAAGCAAGCAACACAATGAAAACAGAATCTGTCAAAAACAGAACAGTCTGTAGTAATATGTATCAAACGTAAACTTATAGAACTCCAAAAATCCTAAAATAAATTTTTGGACCTAAGGAATTTGACTATTAATCATCTGCATAAAGAATCAACTAAATAGCACTCTCCATTAAAAAGTTGAAGCTAATCTCGTGAGCGCTAAAGTTTCTGTTTTTTACAGCATGATCATAAAGACTTCACCCAAGTCTTCCCGAAGGTTATACTTGGCACAAACACTAATTAAAACATAAAACCACATATAAACAGAAGTTATATGTATTATTTATTACTAAACAGAACCAAAAAGCAAGAAAAGAAAACAAAGTTGGGTTGCCTCCCAACAAGCGCTAACGTTTAACGCCCCAAGCTAGGCATGATGATTTCAATGATGCTCACACGAAAGATAGGGATTGAAACATAAAGAGAGCATCATGAAGAAGATGACTAGAACATTTAAGTCTAACCCACTTCCTATGCATAGGGTTTTTGTGAGCAAACAACTTATGGTAACAAGAATCAACTTGCATAGGAAGGTAAAACAAGCATAACTTTAAAACTTTAAGCACATAGAGAGGAAACTTCATATTATTGCAATTCCTACAAGCATATGTTCCTCCCTCATAATAATTTTCAGTAGAATCATGAATGAATTCAACAATATAACCAGCACCTAAAGCATTCTTTTCATGATCTACTTGCATATAAATTTTATTACTCTCCACATAAGCAAAATTCTTCTCATTCGGAATAGTGGGAGTATCATAAGAGACTTGAATACTATAAATTGTTTCCACATTAAAAGAGTAATTTTCAGAAAAATGGTAATCATAATCATGACAAGTTTTATAAATATAACCATCACTACTTTTTGTAGCGTAAGTTTCATCACAATAATCATCATAAGTAGCAACCTTGTTCTCATCATAATCGATTAAATCCTCTTATGAAATAGTGGATACATCACTAAATAAAGTCATGACCTCTCCAAATCCACTTTCATAAATATTATAAGATTCAACATCCTCCAAAATAGTGGGATCATTAATTCCTAAAGTTGACACTCTTCCAAACCCACTTTCATCAATATAATCATCATAGGTAGAAGACATGCTATCATCATAACAAATTTGCACATCAAAACTTGGGAGATTAAAAATATTATCTTAATTAAATGTAGCATCCCCAAGCTTGGGAAAAACATTAATTGCAGCAAATATATTCTCAAAAAACATCATCTTCATCAAACATAGCTTCCCCAAGCTTGGGCCTTTTCATATCATAAGCATAATCACTCTCATCATTAATAGTATGGATAGGACCAATAGTATGGCAATTATTATATTCTTCCAAGCAAGTGCCAAAAATATTTTCAAGATCATAAAGAGTATCATTATGTTCCCAATCATAATCATCACAACAAGCAATAGGCATAACTAGATCATCATCAAATGCATCATCTTCCACAATTATTTTTGATTCATTTTCATGAGGCACAACAATAATAGGAGCAACCTTATTTAGGAGAGATACCTTTTTACCTATCTTCCTTTTTCTTTTCTTCTTCTTCACCATATCATGTGTGGGTTCAATCCTCTTTTTGGAGCTCCTTATTAATGAGATTGGTTGGATAGAAGGCTCCTCCTCGTTACCTGATTCATCATAAGAAATAATAGGAGGATATTGGGAAGTCTCTTACCTTTCGTTAGCATTCTCTTCATCCTCTATTTGTTTTCTTTTCTTTATGTAATTGGCAATATAAGGATTTTCAATGCAATTCACCGCACAATACATATAAATCTTCTCTAGATCAAAATCAAGAAATCTATCAAGATTAAATTTTGGAATACCCTCAGTTATACATTTCATTTCTTCATACCCCAAAAGAAGGCTAAGCTCTTTATGATGCTCAAGGGTAATCAAATTATCACAATATTTGGACACGACTTGATCATGAAACAAATAGCATTGGAGCTTTAAATGACCATGCTCATTGCAAAGTTCACAAGGAGCGCGATAAATATTGAGTCTTTCAGCGCAATCATCAAGACTTTCTTGCAACAATTTAGTTTCTAAGTACTTATGCCTCTTGCAATATCTATCTTCCCTATTTGGTGTGTACTTGCAAACCCAATGCACTCCACAAAAAATGACATGTTTATAGCAGACATTTTCATCATAACTAGTGCAATCATCATTAGTACTATGGATATTCTAGGAGTTCATACTAACAACATTGCAATCATGCTCATAATTCAAAGATTTAGTGCCAAACATTTTAATGCATTCTTCTTCTAACACTTTGGCACAATTTTCCTTTCCATCATACTCACGAAAGATATTAAAAAGATGAAGCGTATGAGGTAAAATCAATTCCATTTTTTTGTAATTTTCTTTTATAAACTAACTAGTGATAAAACAAGAAACAAAAAGATTCGATTGCAAGATCTAAAGATATAACTTCAAGCACTCACCTCCCCGGCAACGGCGCCAGAAACTGCTTGATGTCTACTACGCAACCTTCTTCTTGTAGACGTTGTTGGGCCTCCAAGTGCAGAGGTTTGTAGGACAGTAGCAATTTTCCCTCAAGTGGATGACCTAAGGTTTATCAATCCGTGGGAGGCGTAGGATGAAGATGGTCTCTCTCAAGCAACCCTGCAACCAAATAACAAAGAGTCTCTTGTGTCCCCAACACACCCAATACAATGGTAAATTGTATAGGTGCACTAGTTCGGTGAAGAGATGGTGATACAAGTGCAATATGGATGGTAGATATAGGTTTTTGTAATATGAAAATATAAAAACATCAAGGTAACAACTGGTAAAAGTGAGCGTAAACATTATTGCAATGCTAGGAAACAAGGCCTAGGGTTCATACTTTCACTAGTGCAAGTTCTCTCAACAATAATAACATAACTGGATCATATAACTATCCCTCAACATGCAACAAAGAGTCACTTCAAAGTCACTAATAGCGGAAAACAAACGAACAGATTACGGTAGGGTACGAAGCCACCTCAAAGTTATTCTTTCCAATCAATCCGTTGGGCTATTCCTATAAGTGTCAAAAACAGCCCTAGAGTTCGTACTAGAATAACACCTTAAGACACAAATCAACCAAAACCCTAATGTCACCTAGATACTCCAATGTCACCTCAAGTATCCGTGGGTATGATTATATGATATGCATCACACAATCTCAGATTCATCTATTCAACCAACACATAGAACCTCAAAGACTGCCCCAAAGTTTCTACCGGAGAATCAAGACGAAAACGTGTGCCAACCCCTATGCATAGGTTCATGGGTGGAACCCGCAAGTTGATCACCAAGACATACATCAAGTGAATCACGTGATATCCCATTGTCACCACAAATACATGTGGCAAGACATACAACAAGTGTTCTAAAATCATTAAAGACTCAATCCGATAAGATAACTTCAAAGGGAAAACTCAATCCATTACTACAAGAGAGTAGAGGGGGAGAAGAAACATAAGATCCAACTATAATAGCAAAGCTCACGATACATCAAGATCATGCCAAATCAAGAACACGAGAGAGAGAGAGAGAGAGAGAGAGAGAGAGAGAGAGAGAGATCAAACACATAGCTACTGGTACATACCCTCAGCCCCGAGGGTGAACTACTCCCTCCTCGCCATGGAGAGCGCCGGGATGATGAAGTTGGTCACCGGTGAGGGATCCCCCCTGCGGCAGGGTGCCGGAACAGGGTCCCGATTGGTTTTTGGTGGCTACAGAGGCTCGCGGCGGTGGAACTCCCGATCTCTTATGTTCTCTGGAAGTTTTAGGGTACGTGGGTATATATGGTTGAAAGAAGTATGTCGGTGGACCTCCGGGCTGTCCACGAGGTAGGGGGCGCGCCCTAGGGGGTGGGCGCGCCCCCACCCTCGTGGGCAGCCTGGGACTCCCCTGGCGTGCACTCCAAGTTTTTCCGGTAGCTTTCCTTCCAAAAATAACTTCTCCAGTTGATTTCATTCCGTTTCGACTCCGTTTGATATTCCTTTTTCTTCAAAACACTAAAATAGGCAAAAAAAATATCAATTCTGGGCTGGGCCTCCGGTTAATAGGTTAGTCCCAAAAATAATATAAAAGTGGATAATAAAGCCCAATATTGTCCAAAACAGTAGATAATAAGCATGGAGCAATCAAAAATTATAGATACGTTGGAGATGTATCACATAGTCACGCCTATGCCCCTCCATCTTAGAGATGGTTTCTTTGTGAGCCTCGATCATGTCATTGGCTTCACCAAGTTGTTCCAAGAGAGCAACAAACTGCTTCTTGGATTTACCCTTAAGCTTACTCATAAATGACTCAAATTCATTTTCCTCCTCATTAGACCCCTCATTTTCATCAATGCAATCTGTCAAAGAAGGATTAGTAATGATGGTGGTTTTGATGTTGGGGGTTACCTTGTTGGTGGCTTTAGCCATGAGGCACTTGGCGGTGATGTTCTCATTGGGTGAGTCGAAGAGAGACACCCGTGGAGTTGTCGCAATGGCAACGGAGGCCATGGCAACTGACTCACCATCTTCATCATCGTCATCATCCTCATTGTACTCTTCCTGTGCCACCAACCCCTTGGGAGGAGTCTTCTTGGTGAAGTTGCTCTTGTTGGGGAAGGACTTGGCCTTGTCTTTTCGGATGAGCTTCCCACCATTGTCTTCCCTCTTCTCATAGGGCAATCCACAACAAAGTGGCTCACATTGCCACAATTGTAGCAAGTCCTCACTCGTTGCTTGCCCTTTGCGCCACTTGTGTTGTTCTTGTTGAAGTTGGGCCTCGTGTTCTTCTTGAGGTGAGGCTACACGTCAGTCGACTGACTTTTTCATCTCTGGTCAGTCAATTTTGCAGCCGTTGGATACGAAATCAAGGGCCTGCAGTTCATCTCCAACATCCACCCCCTTGAGCCGCCAGCCACCACCGGCCAAACAGCCGCCCCCGGCTGGCGGTGCGCCACCACGCCCACCCCAAAAACACTCCCCACCGCCGGTCCGCCGCCGCCCCGGCCATCCCTCTAGCCCCCCCCCCCCCGTGCCGAGCTTTTTCTCTGGCGATCCCCACGTCACCGCGCCACCACCGCCGGCGACCACCGCCCCCACCCTGAACCCTAAGATAGATAGTGGGGTACCTCTCTGGCGAGCCTGCCTCCCCGCTGCAGCTGGTTCTTCCTTAACTCCGGCGAGCCCCCCCCTGAAAATCGACTGACCCAAACGTCAACTCAGTCGACTGAAGTGTAGCTAAATCGGAGCAACATTGCAAGCAAGAGCAAGAGCAGCAGTGCGAGCAAGAGCAAGAGCAAGAGCAGACCAGGCAGGGGACCGAGAGAAAGAGCAGAGCAGCAGTGCGAGCGAGAGCTAAAGCAACAGCAACTCCTACTGATGTGGACGTCGCCGCTGAGGGAGCGACATCGTGGAGGAAGTGGCCGGCGACGCCTCCGTGGATGGAGCCATGCCGTGTCGGCTCGGGACCGAGCGCCGACAGCACCGTGAGATCGAATCAAGAAGAAAATGCGGTGATTAGTGTACAACCTCTTTGGTGGCACCAGTTAGGCCGCAACTTCATCCGAGGAAATGGTGATGATGATGCTCTTCCGGTGGTGCAGGTGAAGACGGCGGTGTGGGAATGGAGGTTTCACAAAAGACGAGGGGAACGTCAGGGCAGCTCCTTGGAGGTTGAGGACGGGGTGGCTGAACCGGCGGGACGACCAGATCGACGACGGATCCTCATCCGGTACGGTGGATGAGGGACGTCGAGGTGTTGTTGTGGACGACGTCGTTGGGGAAGAGGCTCCGGCTGGGTGGCGGACGGAGGAGGGTGTGGGGCTTCGCGGGTTTTCCCGGCCTCGGTGTACGAATGGGTGGGCGGATGGGATGGGAGTGGGGAACCATGGCTTAGGGACGCGCTTGTCCGAAATGTGGGGTAAGTTATGAAAGTACCCCCACCAATTTGAGGCGGTTCTTTCGGTTCAGGGGTATCACTAGCATTTTGCGTGTCGGGATTTCACAGGAGGTGGGAGTTTTTGCACGCGTTGTAATTTTGGAATAGCAAGGCGCGGGCTGAGATGGAGGGTGTTGTCGGAGCACAACGAGACAAAGATATATCTTAAATATTTCGGGCTAACGAGGTGCGGGTTAAAATTTCCGGACAAGCCTAACGTGTACTGTACCAAATCAATTCGCACTACAAATGTCATTCAAAACTTTGAATTCATGTTATGTTCAATTAAAATATTTCGCTGCGTGTAAAATGCATGCAACCTACTACTCAAATGAACGTTTTAGTGCATTCCAAACGTATATACTACCGCTTCAATATGAACTAAATTTGAATTCGTTTCTCTATTTGAATAAGATCTACAATAATGATTGTTGCGAAGTCAAAGCATTTGAATGCACAATCATCATTATTGTCAAGTTAAACCATCATTTGTGTATTATCTTCACAGCACACCACATGATTAGTCTCGAGTTACATATGAACTATGTGTACTATATGAACTCGAACTCGATTTTTTGAATCCACTTTATGTTGATTTCAAATCACAGTACATTTCAAGCTCTAGCTAGATCTTCATAATCTAAACCATGTCTCATATGTATAATGTGTTTATCACATTATGTATGGTGCCCCGCCCCCTATGCCTACACGTATTTAGATGTGAGTTGCAAACACTACACATTACCACAAATTCAAATAAAATGTGAGAATGTTCGATATATAGTATTGTTTAGATTGTTCGATATGTAGTTGTAAGCTGCAAACGCCACACATTATCACAAATTCAAATAAAATGTGAGATTGTTCGATGTATAGTATGGTTTAGATTGTTCGACATTTAGCTGTGAGCTGCAAACGCCATGCATTATCACATTATGGTATAACATGTGCAAAACCACAACACGCGTATCACCGCTATATTGATGCGTGCATATGTTTAAAACACTATGATCTCCTATTCAAATATATGAATCCACTTTCATATCAAATTATGATCTTTGTTAGTCTCTTACACCCACACAATCCTCTAACCTTTGTAGCTACCACTAACTTTCTCTCGTGCATGCACACGCCCTCCTCGCCCTACCCCTCCCTCAGCATTCTATCCATCGCGCACATTCATTTTTTTTCTTTAGGTCGTTCTCCCACAGTCTCCACAACTCCTTTCCGACACACACCGATCGATAAACCTCTCCAGTGATGTATGCCTACAACTTACACAAGCACCTTCAATCTCCTCCTTTATGTGTCCTTGCCTCGTGTCTCTCATTCGGTCCCACACACATGTAAACTCTCACCCCTCTTTTCATCGATCTCACAACCGCACACTCCTCCCCCTATCTAGCTAGTAGCTGGGCCTCTCGCACCACCTCCTAGCTCCATTCCCTCTGTCTATCCGTCTCGCCGGGCACTATTTGCCTCTAACAAATGGACGTACACCGACCGATCTCTTGCTATACATATAGCTAGCTAGGTCCTTATAACTCGTTTTTCCCCATGTGTCGATCGATCTACCTCATTAGTTATGTCTCTCCCTTCCTCCGACAAACAACAATTGATCTACCGATCTAGTTAGGTTTGCTTAGCAAACACATGGTTCCCCTTCATCATCCATGGATGCGTCCCGACAGATCTATCACGCACAGGCACACACAAAAACACATCCCCACTCTTATTGATAATATTGCAGTTCCACCCTCAGTTTGTCTAGTAGGCCTCTCCCACCATCTTCGAGAAGCAACTCCATCACCCATCCAGCACTCTACTCCTCTCCCTCCCTCTCTCTCTCCTCTCTCTCTGTCCCATCCTATTTCCCGTCCTTCAGTTATGTATGGATGTCGACCGATCTCCCTCAACACATATACGAGTCATTCTACCTCTATAGTTAGGCCTCTGCCTACCCCTTCCCCCACCCCCTCCCACACACACACACCGATACATCGAGCGCTCTAGTCATGTCTCCTTGCCACACACAAACTTAACATGTGCCCTCTGACGTTCCGGTAGGTCAGTCGCCCTATATCTTTGACTTGCACACACACAATTTCGATGGCTCTCTTCATCGATCTCGCACCCACCCACTTGATCCTCTCTTCGACTCTATCGATATCTATGACCCCTCCCTCTCTTCCCGTGGATCGCCTGGCCCTCTATATATGATGTGGATAGGCCTCCATTTCACACACATTGCATGCAAAAAATTTGTTTGAGATGTCATCAACACATATTCACACAAATACATTCACGAAATCAACCCCCACAAAAAAACAAAAAACACTCACGAATGCACAAGCCATTTGTCTAGGTTTGTATCTCTCTCACACACACCCACGTAGGTGGGGGACGTGCACGAAGAGAAGAGGTGCACGCACGGCACACGTACTCCCGTCTCTTTCCCAACCACACCCGCGCGGGTACACGGTGGAGCTCATTTCTGTACGAAAAGGCAGCCCACGTGGTAATTTGACACGTGCACTGGTTGTCCACTTGATGGAGGGAGGATCGTCTACCACGGGTGAACAAACAAATTCTGACTTGATGCGTTATCTTAAAAAAGAGGCAAACCATGTGGGGCCTACCTTAGAGGCAAGGCTCTATACACTGGAGTACTTTTGATGTGTCCCGTCAACTCGTAGAACGAGGAGAAGCTTGCTTAGTATGCCGTCTCCCCCGCCCACGGGCGCGGTGGCTCGCAAGATGAGGTGAAGCTTGCTTACTAGTAGTAGTATTGTACGCCTTACGCCCGCTCCCTTGCCCACGCGCGCGGTGGCTCGCAGGACGAGGAGAAAATTTTACTACTCCCTCCATTTACTCCTCGTCCCTACAACCTTGGTTAGAGAGATTATCATATTGTTTGGAATATATATGTCCTTTAGTAGATTTCAATATGAACTACTAGTACATATTCCAAACACTAATGTATATGAACTACTAGTATTTTAGAGTGTAGATTCACTCATTTTGCTCCGTATGTAGTCCATATTGAGGCCCTTTTTGGTTCATAAGTCCTGGACTTTTTCTAGTCCCAACTAAAATGTTCCTACTCCTTAAAAAGTCCCTCCCTGTTTGTTTTCAGGGACTAAAAAGTCCCTAGTCCCTCCCTAGAGGTTATTGAATGACCATGTTACCCCCAGTATACAGAAAAATAACAATGAAACAACACCATGGGGCGGCGGGGCAATGGGTGCAGGGAGGGGCATTGTTGGAAAAGTCTCTGGAAAGTCCCTGGCAATGGGTGCAGGGAGGGGCATTCCAAGGAAGTACTAAAAAGTATTCTTCATTAAGTCCCAAAAATCAAGTTTTAGTCCCTAGTAGCCCCTCCTGTTTGGTTAAAAAGTCTCTAAGAGGGACTTTTTCTAGTCCCTACACTAAAAAGTCCCTGGAAACAAACATCCCCTGCATAAAGTTGAGACACTTATTTTGGAACGGAGGGAGTACATATTTGCTATGATATGTCAATCATTGAGATGCAATAGCATGCATGTTAGTCTCCTTTGTATTTGATGAAATGTTGGAACGCGCAACCTTGGACGCAAGATACATGTAACAGAAGCTGGAAGCTTCAGAGCATTGTACTATCTCGCTGATAAATTACAGTACGTACTATACTATTACTATGTAAAGAGTTAGGTGTCGCACAGTCTAGAAAATATGGTGATAGTGTGAGGTGGGCCATGTAATCACTGAGTGTGTGTGTTTTCACTGCTCTTGCACTCCTCCGTCGTAAGAATGGAGAAAATTGTAATCCAGTAGTACCTCCTTTCGCCGAAAGCGTGGGACATCCAGCAGTCCTACCACCTCAGTAATAATGACCAATGAGTCATCAAATCACATAGACCCAGCAGGTAGTTGGACGGACGAAGCAACCATCACTCTTGAATCCGCTTCTCCCTTCAACGCAGGTGCCCGTGAGAGGTCACGTTCGCTCTGCCCGGGCATGAATGCGGCACCGATTCTTTGGAGCGGCGCTGACCGTTTCAGGCAGGAAGCGCGCGCGGGCGATGGAGGGGCTTTGGGTGGGCCAGGCTGGTCAGGAGCGGGCGTGGCAGCTGTCCGCGTGTCCCTACCGGACGCCCGGGAATGAGAGGATGCACCGACTCTCGTGGCTAAAATCGTACACTACACACCATCTCTCTGTAGGAGTAGGTCGATCTGTCGCTCTCTCTAACACACACATGCTGTTAAACACACACGCACACACACATAGGTTCATAGAATAGGAAAATCGTGCAAGTGTGAAGCCACAGGAAGTGAGATACAAATGGAGTACGTACAAGAAGAGAAGAGGTGACGAATATTCCAACAAACCTGGACTGAGGAGTAGTACTCCCTCCGTCTAGGTGTTAAGTCATCTTACGGAAATCAGATATTCCCAAAATGTTTAGGCGTTGTCCATTAACTTCGCATCTCAATCCCCTCCTGGCCTCGTTGCTAGCGAGCGTTGTTACTTCGAGAGCGTTTGGATCCTTAGCAAGAACAGCTTATAGCATAGTCAGGCAAAGTTAGGCGTTTGGAACTGTTAAAATATGTTAGCTTTTGTGGGCCAACTAGCTTGGGTGGGCTATTAAAACCTTGCTAGCTCAGGGGAGCCAGATCAGCGGCTTCCGATGGCAAACTTCGCGTAGTACTAACATATACTAGTAACATATGCATGTTACTAGTCCAAGTTACTCACCACTATGACCAGCCTAAGCAATGCAACCAAACGCTCCTTACTCTGCCTTGTTATCTCCGCCGGAAACCCAATGCATGGAGTGCAACTACGCGTTGATCAGTCAAGAAATCAAAGTCGGCTTGCATGCGAGTTAATACGTGGCCCTGCATGGTAGCTAAAACGGCATATCTTAGTTGTTTGGATTAATTGTTACGTTTAGAGACAGAAATCAGGGCTTTGATTGGAGGAATGACTGGTCAAGTTTCTCCTTCTCCTCCAATCTGCTTGCACCTTGGTCCTGCTGCACCTTCTAACATGACTTATTACACCTAGACGGAGGGAGTCGTACGACATATGGTGGCACATTGACTTAGGTCGAATACAAGTGCCACAAATTGTGTGCATGTTATAATAAGGATTCACTTAAAATAGTACGTGAGCGAACAGAGGGGTCAATTGGACAGTGTTCCCGAGCAGTGGCGAGATGTGTGAGGTAAGATACACCGCTGGCGGTTTTATTTTTTCTTATTAATTTGTTTGTTTCACCCTCTGACTGGTGGGACCCAACGTACTACGTGGAGAGAGGAAAGGTGACTAAGGCCGCATTACTTCTGCACCACTGTGGATAGTCTTACCACCAAAGCCACATGACATGATTATGATTTAAATCCCAATGACTCCCACACTAAAAAAACACGGCATGCTTGTCGCACGAATGCAGGAATGTATAAAAGGTTATTTTCCTCTCGTTGAATATAACGGGAGGGTTGTGTAGCTGGTTTGCCTGTTCGCTCATCAAACTTGAGGTCTCGGGTTCGATAACTACACTTGAGCATAATTCGTGCCAGGAGGATTCCTTGACTGGTCAAAATGGATGGATACGGAGCTATACGATCAGCTGCAGCCTCGGCGCTTGTTTTCTAGGGTTTGCACACTTCACACTCTCTCCAGTATATATATATATATACACACACGTTGGAGCCTCAGCGCTTGTAGTTTCTCTCTTCACTCTCTCTCACCCTCTCAAGATCTAAACAAGACTTCGTTGGCCTCTCTCTCCCCCTCACTGCTGGTCTGCTTGTAGTTGCTCTCTTCACACCTTCTCACCCTCTCCAGATCTAAACAAGACTTCGTTGGCCTCTCTCTCTCTCCTCGCTGCTGGTCAAAGAGCTGGCAGGATCCGTCCATCGGGAAGGGAAGGAGGCTTAACGCTGTCGCCGTCGGTGAGGGAGTACTACCGGCGCAGCTGTTCACTTTCACCCAGCGGCGGCGCGGGAGGGTGAGGGAGTCCTGGATTAGGGGGTGTCCGGGTAGCCGGACTATAACCTTTGGCCGGACTCTTGGACTATGAAGATACAAGATTGAAGACTTCGTCCCGTGTCCGGATGGGACTTTCCTTGGCGTGGAAGGCAAGCTTAGCGATACGGATATGTAGATCTCCTTCCATTGTAACCGACTCTGTGTAACCCTAGCCCTCTCCGGTGTCTATATAAACCGGAGGGTTTTAGTCCATAGGATGAACAACAATCATACCATAGGCTAGCTTCTAGGGTTTAGCCTCTATGATCTCGTGGTAGATCCACTCTTGTACTACCCATATCATCAATATTAATCAAGCAGGAGTAGGGTTTTACCTCCATCGAGAGGGCCCGAACCTGGGTAAAAACATTGTGTCCCTTGTCTCCTGTTACCATCCGCCTAGACGCACAGTTCGGGACCCCCTACCTGAGATCCGCCGGTTTTGACACCGACATTGGTGCTTTCATTGAGAGTTCCTCTGTGTCGTCACCTTTAGGCCCGATGGCTCCTCCGATCATCAACAATGCGGTCCAGGGTGAGACCTTTCTCCCCGGACAGATCTTCGTATTCGGCGGCTTTGCACTGCAGGCTAATTCACTTGGCCATCTGGAGCAGATTGAAAGCTACGCCCCTGGGCATCAGGTCAGATTTGGAAGTTTGAACTACACGGCCGACATCCGCGGAGACTTGATCTTCGACAGATTCGAGCCACAGCCAAGCGCGCCGCACTGTCACGATGGGTATGACCTAGCTCTGCCGCCGAGCAGTGCCCTGGAGGCCGCGCCCGCATCAGCTCCGACCCTTAGCTCGGAGCCGTCTGCGCCGACCCAGGACGAGTGGCTAGACACCGCCTCGGGGGCCGCAGCCTCAACGGCGATTGAGCCGAACACCAGCCTTATCCTCTGCGAAACCCATGACTCCAGGGTGTCGGACTCTTTTCCGAACTCCGAACCCTCCGCGCCCCTGCCAATCAAATCCAATTGGGCGCCGATCATGGAATTCACCGCCACGGATATCTTTCAGCACTCGCCCTTCGGCGACATTCTGAATTCACTAAGGTCTCTCTCTTTGTCAGGAGAGCCCTGGCCGGACTATGGCCAACAGGATTGGGATGCGGACGACGAAGAAAGTCCACGCCCACTCACCACCCACTTCATAGCCACTGTCGATGATTTACCGACATGCTCGACTTCGACTCCGAAGATATCGACGGTATGGACGACGATGTAGGAGACGAACATGAACCAGCGCCTATAGGGCACTGGAAAGCCACCTCGTCATATGACATATATATGGTGGATACACCCAAAGAAGGCAATGGCGACGGAACAGCGGGGGATGACCCCTCCAAAAAGCAACCCAAGCGCCGGCGTCAGCGGCGCCGCTCTAATTCCCGCCAAAGCAAGAACGGTGATACCGGCATGGGAGATAATAACACCCCGGACAGTGTCGAAGACAACTCACTCCAGCAAGATTCAGCGCAGGAGGATGGAGAAGCCAGCCTCCCTGAGAGAGCGGCAGACAGAGAGTAAGAGGATGATAACTACATGCCTCCCTCCGAAGACGAGGCAAGCCTCGGCGACGACGAATTTGTTGTGCCTGAGGATCCCATCGAACAAGAGCGCTTCAAGCGCAGACTTATGGCTACGGCAGGTAGCCTTAAGAAAAAACAGCAACAGCTTAGAGCTGATCAAGACTTGTTAGCCGACAGATGGACTGAAGTCCTTGCGGCCGAGGAGTACGAACTCGAACGCCCCTCCAAGAGCTACCCAAAGCGCAGGTTGCTACCCCAATTAGAGGAGGAAGCACTTAAACCTACGTCACCAGCGCATGATGCGGCTGACCGGCCACCTCGCAGCCGCGACAGAGAGGCCTCTAGGCCCTCCACCCAAGCCGCACCCCGACGTCGCTCAAAAAATACTAAGGCACGGGGAAACGCGCTAGACCTGCGAGACATGCTGGAGGACAAGGCAAGGCAAGCAAGATTGATCTACGGATCGCGTGGGCGCCGCACGACACGTGACGATAACCGTCACGCCGGACATAGTAAATCTGGCCGGGCAGAACACAGCAGACAAAGCTCATTTGAGCTACGTCGCGATATAGCCAAGTACAGAGGTGCCACACACCCACTATGCTTCACATATGAAGTAATGGATCATCAAATCCCAGAGGGTTTCAAACCCGTAAACATTGAATCATACGATGGCACAACAGATCCTGCGGTATGGATCGAGGACTATCTCCTTCATATCCACATGGCCCGAGGCGATGATCTACACGCCATCAAATACCTCCCACTCAAGCTTAAAGGACCAGTGAGGGAGTCCTGGATTAGGGGGTGTTCGGATGGCCAGACTATACCTTCAGCCGGACTCCTGGACTATGAAGATACAAGATTGAAAACTTCGTCCCGTGTCCGGAAGGGACTTTCCTTGGCGTGGAAGGCAAGCTTGGCGATGCGGATATTTAGATCTCCTACCATTGTAACCGACTTTGTGTAACCCTAACCCTCTCCGATGTCTATATAAACCGGAGGGCTTTAGTCCGTAGGACAAGATACAACAATCATACCATAGGCTAGCTTCTAGGGCTTAGCCTCCTTGATCTCGTGGTAGATCTACTCTTGTACTACCCATATCATCAATATTAATCAAGCAGGACGTAGGATTTTACCTCCATCGAGAGGGCCCGAACCTGGGTAAAACTTCGTGTCCCTTGTCTCCTATTACCATCCGCCTAGACGCACAGTTCGGGACCCCCTACCCGAGATCCGCCGGTTTTGACATCGACATTGGTGCTTTAATTGAGAGTTCCTCTGTGTCGTCGCTTTTAGGTCCGATGGCTCCTCCGATCATCAATAATGATGCAGTCCAGGGTGAGACTTTTCCCACCGGACAGATCTTCGTCTTCGGCGGCTTCGCACTGCGGGCCAATTCGCTTGGCCATCTGGAGCAGATCGAAAGCTACGCCCCTGGCCATCAGGTCAGATTCGGAAGTTTAAACTACACGGCTGACGTCTGCGGAGACTTGATCTTCGACGGATTCGAGCCACAGCCGAGCGCGCCGCACTGTCGCGATGGGCATGATCTAGCTCTGCTGCCGAACAGTGCCCTGGAGGCCGCACACGCATTGGTTCCGACCCTCGATTCGGAACCAACTGCGCCAATCGAGGATGAGTGGTTGGACGCCGCCTCAGGGGCTGCGATCCCAATGGCGATCGAGCCGGACACCAGCCCCGCACTCCGCAAGGCCCGTGACTCTGAGTGGCCGGACTCCTATCCGGACTCCGAGCCCTCCACGCCCCTACCAATCTAATCCGATTGGGCGCCGATCATGGAGTTTACCGCTGCAGACATCTTTCAGCACTCACCCTTTGGCGATATTCTGAAGTCATTAAAGTCTCTCTCCTTATCAGGAGAGCCCTAGCCGGACTGCGGTCAACAAGGTTGGGATATGGACGATGAAGAAATTCAAAGCCCACCCACCACCCACCTGGTAGCCACTGTTGATAATTTAAACGACGTGCTCGATTTCGACTCCGAAGACATCGACGGTATGGACGACGATGCAGGAGACGCACATTGTCGGGGCGGACGGGCGTCCCCCCGCGAGCACCTATGGGGCCGGAGCCCCTTTCGTTGTCCGGCGAGGGGGGCGGAGGGAGCACAGAGAGCAGATCGAGGCGGGCACACGAGCGGTTTACCCAGGTTCGGGCCGCGATGGACGCGTAAAACCCTACTCCTGCTTGGTTGTATTGAACTGGGGAGCTCGGGAGCTTGGGGAGCTAGCTGCACCGAGCGTATGGCTGTCTGGATGCCGAATCTCCGAACCGAACCCCCCAACCAACCCCCTCTACGTTGCACACGGGCCTCCTTTTATAGCGCAAAGGGGTCACCGACAGGTGTCAACGTAAGAGAAAGGGGTAAAAGCGTAAAAGGGGTGGTAGCTGTAATAGTGTGGGAACGGTGGCGCTACAGGGCGGCACAGTGTTATCATACCTACTTCTGACGGTAGGGGACAAGGGCATTAAATGCCCGTCACGGTCGCCCGGACAGCACCGAGGCGGACCGTTAGGTGCGCCACCGTTCGCCACGATGGCGGCTGCACGCCACCGCATGCCCCAGGCTGCGCGGTGCCTCGCCACGTGCCCTCGGGGGAAGCCCCGGAGCGACGCGTGGCGGGCGAGCTGGAACGCAGTCTTGAGGTGGCGATCTTGCCGCGGCAAGTGGCCTGCCGCGGGGGTCGTCTTCCTGTGCCTGATAGCGTGCCAGCTATCAGGCCTTGCCGGGGCGCTTGGCGCGCCACGGCGGGCTTCTCTTGTGGTGCCTGGGTTCGGCCTTCCCGACAAGCTCCTCTTGTCGGGGGCTCGATCTTCTGTCTCGTATACTTTGTTCTTGGATGGCCTTACATGGGCCCAGTCGTCCCGGCAAGCTCCTCTTGCCGGGGGCCTTGTCTTCTTGGCCCGGCAAGCTCCTCTTGCCGGGGGCCTTGTCTTGAAAGCTTGGTCTTCTCTTGGCGCTTCCAGGGCGGGCCCTGCCGCAGGGTGCTACGACTGCCCGTGCACAAGTCTGGGGTACTAAGGTACCCCTACTTTAGTACACCGACAGGAGCCCCCGGGCCTGGGCCACACACGGTGCCGAGCGTCGTTGGGCCAGGCCCTAACAGTGCACGGGCACGCGTGGCCTTGGTCGCGCTGCTCCTTAACTCCGCATCCGTCGCACCTTCCCCAGGCAGCGCGCGCTTATTGCGGCGTCGTGGGGGCGAAGCGTGTGGGGTGAGCGTGACGTGGGTGGCGTGCGCAGGACTGAACCGCGCAGGCGCGCGTCGCGTCGCGCACGATCTCTTTTTTCGGAGAGGCGAAGATGGCGACCGCGTGAACTAGGCCGCCTGCCCCTTTCTTTTATCTCCTTTCCCTGCCGCTGTTAAATATGCCATGGAAACGGCTGGTTAGAGCAGCAGTAAGGCATTTTGTAATATAACTTTTTATCTTAGGCAATGCATCGCGCTGTTATCTCCTCTACTTGACCGGCGCCTTGTTTGTTTCCGCCCTACGCTTTCGGGGACTTGCCGGCGTAGGCCTCCGCCTTACCACGGGTGCCGAGTGCGGGACGTCAGCGACCCGCTGGCGGGGCTGCCACCGGCAAGAAACCTCGCCGCGGCTGGTTGCCGCTCACTCAGATTGTTGAGCAGGCTCGAGGCAAAGTAAACGGTGCGACTGCGGTCGCAGCACGCTTAGGGTGCCGGGCGAGCTCGAAACAAAGTGAGGACGCTACTCGGGGTGTAGCACACTCGAGTCGTTGAGCGGACTCGAAACGAAACGAGGGCGCAACCAGTCTCGTGCCGGTCCTTCCGCGCTCAGGCCTCTCAACCCAGGCTCGGTCGTTCGAGGGAGATAACTCTTAAAAATTAAAGGAGCAATTGCTCGAGCTCCGGCAACTTATCTTTTCTTATCGCTCGCCGCCCGGTAGGGTAGAACCTCCTTGGGCAGCATCCAGCCCATCCTGGGGGTAAGCAAGGCGCAGGGCCTCACGACCCTCCGGAGCTAGGCGTAGCTATGCTTGGGGATCCGCGCCCCTCTCTGCGCCAAGGATCACATGCAACTGCGGCAAGACTCGGGCAGAGAGGACGGTTGGCGGAACGGGCTCCGGCAACCGCGCTGGCGAGATTCCTCCCACGGTCGGCGTCAACTCGTTCGGCACCCCGGCGGACGAGGCGCGCCGGGGAACGAGGTCGCCTTTCTCGTGACTTCTGGCGCTAACTTCTGCGGCTACGGGAGCGGCGCAGAGTTCGCTGGAGGCGAATCGTTCGCCCAGCGGCCAGAAGGCGGTCCTCCTCAAGGAGCAGCTGCTTCTTGCCCAGTCTCTGCGCGAGTGGATACTCGAGGAGGGCCGCACACGAGCTCGTGGGAAAGAATGCCAAAGCTTGTCGGGAACCCCCGCTTCAACTGGACGGATCCTCGGATCCGCAGGAGCGGACTGTTCCTCAGCAGTCTGCCTGTCGGGAACCCCCGCTTCAACTGGACGGATCCTCGGATCCGCAGGAGCGGGCCGTTCCTCAGCAGTCTGCTTGTCGGGAACCTCCGCTTCAACTGGACAGATCCTCGGATCCGCAGGAGCGGACTGTTCCTCAGCAGTCTGCTTGGCGGGAACCTCCGCTTCAACTGGACAGATCCTCGGATCCGCAGGAGCGGGCCGTTCCTCAGCAGTCTGCTTGTCGGGAACCTCCGCTTCAACTGGACAGATCCTCGGATCCGCAGGAGCGGACTGTTCCTCAGCAGTCTGCTTGTCGGGAACCTCCGCTTCAACTGGACAGATCCTCGGATCCGCAGGAGCGGGCCGTTCCTCAGCAGTCTGCTTGTCGGGAACCTCCGCTTCAACTGGACAGATCCTCGGATCTGCAGGAGCGGACTATTCCTCAGCGTTCAGACTGCTGATCTGCTCGCCGGAGCAAGGCTCACCGGGGACACCTGCTTCGACTGGACGGATCCTGGGATCCGCAGGAGCGGGCTGTCCCCCGGCGCAACGCCGGATCTGATCC
Organism: Aegilops umbellulata; assembly: GCA_032464435.1. Taxonomy (NCBI): domain Eukaryota; kingdom Viridiplantae; phylum Streptophyta; class Magnoliopsida; order Poales; family Poaceae; genus Aegilops; species Aegilops umbellulata. The sequence goes on along the minus strand of CP136058.1, from coordinate 8,607,849 downwards.
GCACAACCTCGACGCGCCCCCTACCTGGCGCGCTAGAGATGTCGGGGCGGACGGGCGTCCCCCCGCGAGCACCTATGGGGCCGGAGCCCCTTTCGTTGTCCGGCGAGGGGGGCGGAGGGAGCACAGAGAGCAGATCGAGGCGGGCACACGAGCGGTTTACCCAGGTTCGGGCCGCGATGGACGCGTAAAACCCTACTCCTGCTTGGTTGTATTGAACTGGGGAGCTCGGGAGCTTGGGGAGCTAGCTGCACCGAGCGTATGGCTGTCTGGATGCCGAATCTCCGAACCGAACCCCCCAACCAACCCCCTCTACGTTGCACACGGGCCTCCTTTTATAGCGCAAAGGGGTCACCGACAGGTGTCAACGTAAGAGAAAGGGGTAAAAGCGTAAAAGGGGTGGTAGCTGTAATAGTGTGGGAACGGTGGCGCTACAGGGCGGCACAGTGTTATCATACCTACTTCTGACGGTAGGGGACAAGGGCATTAAATGCCCGTCACGGTCGCCCGGACAGCACCGAGGCGGACCGTTAGGTGCGCCACCGTTCGCCACGATGGCGGCTGCACGCCACCGCATGCCCCAGGCTGCGCGGTGCCTCGCCACGTGCCCTCGGGGGAAGCCCCGGAGCGACGCGTGGCGGGCGAGCTGGAACGCAGTCTTGAGGTGGCGATCTTGCCGCGGCAAGTGGCCTGCCGCGGGGGTCGTCTTCCTGTGCCTGATAGCGTGCCAGCTATCAGGCCTTGCCGGGGCGCTTGGCGCGCCACGGCGGGCTTCTCTTGTGGTGCCTGGGTTCGGCCTTCCCGACAAGCTCCTCTTGTCGGGGGCTCGATCTTCTGTCTCGTATACTTTGTTCTTGGATGGCCTTACATGGGCCCAGTCGTCCCGGCAAGCTCCTCTTGCCGGGGGCCTTGTCTTCTTGGCCCGGCAAGCTCCTCTTGCCGGGGGCCTTGTCTTGAAAGCTTGGTCTTCTCTTGGCGCTTCCAGGGCGGGCCCTGCCGCAGGGTGCTACGACTGCCCGTGCACAAGTCTGGGGTACTAAGGTACCCCTACTTTAGTACACCGACACACATGAACCAACGCCTATAGGGCATTGGACAGCTACCTCATCTCATGATGTGTACATGGTGGATACACCTAAAGAAGGTGACAACGAGGAACACGGGGATGCAACGAGGGATCGATCTCTCAAAAAACAATCAAAGCGGCGGCGTAAACGCCGCTCCAAGCCCCGCCTCGATAAAGACGACAGCCATGAAGACCCAGCCATAGAACAGGATGAGCCGGCGGACGACGAGCATGCCTTAGAGCAACCGTCCGAACAGGGCAACTCGGATAAAGAACCCGAACAACCCACCCCTGGCATAAACGGCATTCCGGACGACCTTACACCGGATAAGCTCATGGAGCAGAAGAACTTTCACAAAAGGCTCGTTGCTACTGCACGTAGCCTGAAAAAACAGAAGCGGAAGCTCAAAAGCGCGGAAGACGCACTCAGAATCAAATGGAGCAAAATACTCAACACCACAGACAAATACGGAGGCAGTCGCCGCACAAAAAGTTATCCGAAGCGAAAGCTACTACAGGAATTCGACGAGGAGGCCCTAGAGCACCCACAGTCAAAAAGTAAGAAAGCCACCCGGTCGGATAGACGACCCCACGGCCAGCATGGAGCGGCAAGCGGCGCCGCGCACAAGCCAGCACACGATCCACTCAAGGATTCGCATCAAAAAGATGGCCCAGCCAGATCTATTTATGGGCCAAGAAAGCAAGCTCTCGTAAGCAATGCAACAAAACCAGTATCCAAACATCACAGCACATCCAAATACAGGGGTGCCGCGCACCCCCTATGTTTTACTGATGAGGTCCTGGATTATGAATTTCCAGCGGGATTTAAGCCCGTAAACATAGAGGCGCACGACAGAACAACAGACCCCGGAGTCTGGATTGAGGATTATATCCTCCACATACATATGGCCAGAGGAGATGACCTCCACGCCATAAAATACTTACCCCTCAAGCTTAAAGGGCCCGCCCGGCATTGGCTCAAAAGCCTTCCTGAAAACACAATTGGTAGTTGGGAAGAGCTCGAGGACGCTTTCCGAGCAAATTTTCAAGGGACCTATGTCCGCCCTCCGGATGCAGACAATCTCAGTCACGTTACTCAACAGCCCGAAGAGTCAGCTCGGCAATTCTGGAATAGATTTCTTACTAAAAAGAATCAGGTAGTCGACTGTCCGGATGCCGAAGCCTTAGCAGCTTTTAAGCATAATGTCTGAGACGAATGGCTCGCCAGACACCTCGGCCAAGAAAAGCCAAGAACAATGGCTGCATTAACAAGCCTCATGACCCGCTTTTGCGCAGGAGAGGACAGCTGGTTGGCAAGATGTAGCACCAGTGACCCAAGTACATCCGAAACTAGGGATGGAAACGGAAAACCGCGACGCAACAAGGACCAGCGCCGGACTAAGGCAAACAGTCCGAAGAGCACGACAGTCAATGCCGGATTCAAAAGCTCGCGGCAGAATCAGAAAAAGCAGCTCCTCAAAGATAATAGGGACGAGCTGTCCAACTTAAGCAAAATCTTAGACAAGATATGTCAGCTACACGGTACTCCTGGGAAGCCTACAAACCATACCCACAGAGATTGCTGGGTTTTTAAGCAATCCGGCAGACTCAACGCCGAACACAAGGGGCTCGACACACCAAGAAGACGATGACGAACCCCAAAAGCAGAGCACCAGGAAACAAAAGAATTTTCCACAAGAAGTAAAAATAGTAAACTTCACATAACAAAATGTGCGGGGCCCATAAAGGTACGCGCCATACGACCTATCCCAAAGGAGTCTCGCCACTAGTTATCAAAACCAATCATCTTCGATCATCGGGATTACTCTAGAAGTATCAGGAGCGCAGGCTAGACTGCCTTGGTACTCGATCCAATAATTGGCGGACTCCAGTTTACAAATGTCCTGATGGACGGCGGCAGCGGTCTAAACATGATATTTCAGGACACAATCCGCCACCTGGGGATAGACCCAACAAGAATTCGCCACAGCAAAACCTCCTTTCAAGGGGTAACGCCAGGTCCGGATACCCATTGCATGGGTTTTCTCCGGCTTGAAGTCATATTCGGCTTCCCCGATAACTTCCGCCGCGAAAAGCTAACTTTCCACATCGTCCCATTCTCAAGTCGCTATCAAGCACTGCTGGGACGCGAAGCTTTCGCCCGCTATAACGCAATACCGCATTACGCATCTCTTACGCTCAAGATGCCCGGTCCACGAGGCATCATCTCACTAAAGGGAAACATCAAACGCGCCCCCATGCGGAGGATCGTGCGGCTGCCTTAACAGCCCCACAATAATACGGCTTCATCAGCCAAAAACATCCAAACAGGTCGTTAAGACCACGGACACGACTGGATGAGTCCGGCGTAAACATATCATTAATAAAGGCTTAATAGCCGTATACCCCTGCGCTAGGGGCTCCGCGCATATACAATATGAGACAATCAAGCTCAATTTTACCCATTTCAATCTATACTTTGCTTATTTAGTATAACTTCTGTTCGGCACGACCTTTTTTTTCAACTAAGTTCCTCTCTTTTACAGATGAACATCGTGCTGCGCCCATCCAGGATACGGCACAACGGAGACACAGGCGCAGACGTGCAGCAGGGACACGTTCCAAGGATTCTTTTTAGATTAAGACCCTGCGTAAACCTTTTTTATTGTCTCTTGTTGATACATATCCTATGGTTTTTCGTTATAATCAAGGAGGGGACTGGCGTCTTGGCATGTGGCCACGTCAGGAATTTTGCGCGTACCTGGACACTAGGGGCTTATAACTGAGGGCGTTGTCCCGCCCGCACTCATAAAGACCGAATACCTTAGGGAGTGTTCGGCGTCGCGAGTTTGGCCTTATATGCATCAGCTCCGAATCATGTCTTTGGTCAAATGTTGGGTTGCCCGGCTCCTGTGTTTTGCTTCCTTACGTTCCGCACTATCGGCTAAGGCGGCACCAGGAGAACTACTGCAATTGTGCCCCGGTTCGGCCAGGCGAGCACCTCCGTAGAGAAAGCCGAAAACTGACTGTCATGATATAGCGTGAGACTGGTCAACCACTCGATGACTCACCGGAATATATAGGATTCCTCCGCATTAACGAAGGGCCGTTTCCCGACCAGGCACATATGCGCCCCGACTTCGGGCGAGCGCAGGCGCCACCAGGGGCTATCTAAGTAGCCTCACTGTCAAGCTCCTATGGCTAAGTGAAAGTGATAAAGCATGATAGTCCGGTTGCCTAGCTCGCTGCGCTATCACCTCCTTTGTAGGACCAAGACGTTGGATCAAGTGTGAAAATGCGCCTTCTGCGAGCATCCCCGCACTATGTGCGTGGGGGCTGAAGCCAATGACTGCCATCTTTCAGATTATATATATATATATATATATATATATATATATATATATATATATATATATATATATATATATATATATATATATATATATATTAAAACGGCCACACAGGAGGTGTTTCAAATACTTGAAGGCACAAGTATAAAAGGCTTCTACAATTTATCAAAATATTGCTTTACAATTAAATATGCTATTAGAACATAGCATCCTTCGAGCACTGCATCTCTATTACACGAGCGCCTTGAAGGACTTCCTGAAAATAGTGCTCGGAGGGTACTCAGCTTTTGTCCGAATCTCGGGATGCAACAATGGTGGTCTCCATTTCCGCCCAGTATGTCTTGACACGGGCAAGAGCCATCCGTGCGCCCTCTATGCATGTTGACCTCTTCATTGCATTGATACGCGGCACCGCACCAAGGAATTGCTGCACCAAGCTGAAATAACTCTTCGGCTCCGATCTCTCCAGCCACAGATGACTCATGACGCACTTCATGGCGAGTCCGGACAACCTATTCAGCTCGGCCCATTCGGCCAGACGATTGGCCACTGACAGTGGACGCTCTGGATTGTGGAACTGCGACCAGAAGAGTTTATCCACTTCGCGATCTTCTTGATCTCAAAAGTGTTCGGTCGCATCAGCAGCACTTGCCGCCAAATCCAGATAGGTGTCCGTCGCACTCCACAGCCGGTCCAACGGAGCATGCTTAGGATCACAAAACTTCCTCCGCAGCATAAAGGGCTTTCCAGTCGCGATCTCTCTGGCTTCACGAAGCTCCTCCTTCGCAGCTCTCATCGCAGAGCGAGCATCCTTGGCATCGGCAATGGCCTTCTTCAAGTCCGTCTGTTCCGCCCGATCTTCCTTTTCCAGAAGCTTGCAACGGTCAGCAGCGCTCTTCAGCTTCACGGCCATCTCGGCCATCTCTTTCCTGCTTCGGCAGTGAGCAGCCTGTTCGGCTCTCAACTCTTCAAGGGCCTTCTTGGCAGCCGCATCTCTTTCCATGGCAGCCGCACCATCTGCATCAAGCACACATAGGGTAAGATACTGGCATATGCTCCTCTTACCAGGTGCCACTGGAGGGGTTACATACCTTGCGCCTCGTCAAGCCGCTTGTTAACAAGCACGATGTCGGCTTCTGCCACGTCAAGTTGCCGCTTTAGCTCGGCAAACCCATTAGTCCGGCTGGACGCCGGACAATTCGTCACCTGCATACGAAGACAGTGTTTTAGACCTGGGGTTATGATCCTCTGCGCGCCGTCAATTTTGACAACGTACAGAGTCTCAGGGGCTACTATGTGCATAGGCTGCATCTTGTTTATGCGCCACTGTTAAAAAAGGGCGCGTTATTCCGCGTACCTCAAAACCCGTCAGTAAACTTCTGACGGCCTCGTGCAATCCGCTTTCCGCGGACGAAACCCTTTCAATCACCGTGCCCATCAATGCACGATGCTCCTCTGAGATAGATGCTCGCCCTAGCAGATTCTTCAGCTCCTCCGACCGAGCACCGGACGGTGCCGGATTCGTCCTATAACCTTTCTCGAAGGACGGACGCGGAGAGCCTTGGGGGGCCATATGGCTGCCTTCCGGCCCCGCCGAATTCGGAGAAACCCTCCGCGACGATACCTCAGGGTCGCCCGCCTCTCTAGGCGGTTCGGTAGGGGGAGGCGTTCCGCTCTCCATCATCTCCGGAAGAAGATCCCCCGAAGACGAGCTCTGCTGAGAAGGGCTGAGGTCCGAACTACAAGGTAAATTTCCGGTTACTCTTCTTAGATATAAAACAAGGATTCTTCTCAAAGGAAAAACCTCTCTCTACTTACGGCTTGGTGGAGGGCTGGCCCCCTTGAGGGCATAGTTCGGCCGAGGTATCCCCCGGCGCAGGACCCTCTAACAAAGATATCTTCCCCCGTTTTGAGGCCACGGCCTCCGGGTCTCCAGAGGCGGTCCTCTTCTTTCCTTGAGGAGTGGAATTTTTGATTCCTTCCCTCCAAACAGCCTCCTTCGAGGAGGTCGTAGTTTCCTTGTCCCCTCCCTTGCTTTCCTTCAAAGGCACAATCTTCAACATCCTGACCAACACGGGATCTGGCGTGGTCTCGGGGAGGGGAGCCGGACACCTGATAAGCTTTGCTTTTGCTATCCACTCCTATTTAAAGAACAGTTCTTTAGAAGCAAGTTTCATAACAAATATACGGATAGCAAGTCCGGGCACAAGGCTACTTACTTTAGTATCCGGGCTATTGCAGCTCAATCCTGTGTCCTCGGTTAAGTCCGGACACATCACTTGTGATCCGAAGAACAATTTATACATCTCCACGGATGTTGCGCCCATGAAATGCTGGAGAGCTCGCGGTCCCTCCGGATTAAACTCCCACGGGCGGAGGGAGCGACGTTTCCCGGGCAGGGTTCGGCGGATCAGCATGACCTGCGTCACTTTGACCAGGCTGAAGTCACTTTCTAAGAAATCCCTGATGCGGCCCTACAACAAGGGCACGTCCTTGGATGACCCCCAGTCAAGTCCTTTATTGACCCATGACGCTAGCTGTGGTGGGGGACCCGAACGAAAGGCAGATGGCGCCACCCACTTGGTGCCCCTGGGAGCAGTGATATAGAACCACTCTCGTTGCCATAAGCTGAACTCCTCTTGGAAAGAGCCCTCGGGCCATGGAGCATCAGCATTCTTACTTATAACAGCGCCTCCGCACTCTGCGTGCCGCCCCTCGATCATCTTCGGCATTACTCTAAAGGTCTTGAGCCATAGTCCAAAGTGGGGATTAATACGGAGGAAGGCTTCGCACACGACGATGAAGGAGGAAATGTGGAGGATGGACTCCGGAGCTAAGTCGTGAAATTCCAACCCGTAATAGAACATGAGCCCCCTCATGAAGGGGTCCATTGGGAAGCCTAGCCCCCGAAGGAAGTGAGACATGAACACCACGCTCTCACCAGGCCTAGGAGTGGGAATGACCTGCCTTTGAGCAGGTAACCTATGCGAGATTTCGCCGGTCAAGAACCTGGTCTCTCTCAGCTTTAGCACGTCCTCCTCTATAACAGAAGAGGGCGCCCATCGGCCTCGAAGGTCGGAACCGGACATTGTCGAAGATCCGAAGCGCCTGAAATCTGGAACCTTCGGTGTTGGAACTCGAGGCGAAGGGGGAACTCATTTGAGATTGAAAAGAAGGAGAAAGGCCTTGGTCTCTTTATAAGAGGTGGAATACCAAGGGCCCTCCCCGTAACCGTTTGGGACTCGCCTTTAATCGAGAAAACATGCCAACGGGCACGATTGGGTTACCCACGTCCATATTGATGAGAATCCCATAAATAAGGGGACACGATCTCTACTTTGACAGGACATGCCAAGGAAACCGCCTCGCAAAACGCGCTGAGGTGGGGGAGTAAAAACGATTCGAATAAAGACTTGGCCAGGGTGTGATGTCACGCTACGGAATACGTCAGCAGATTAGATTTGTGTAAATATTATTCTCTCGATGGCAATATGTGGAAACTTATTTTGCAGGGTCGGACACTGTCTTTTGTGTTCAAAATCTTCTATGAAGTACTTGGAGGAGGAACCTGCCTTGCAATGCTGAAGACAATCTGCGCGCCAGACTCGTCGTCATTGAAGCCTGGTTCAGGGGCTACTGAGGGAGTCCTGGATTAGGGGGTGTCCGGATGGCCGGACTATACCTTCAGCCGGACTCCTGGACTATGAAGATACAAGATTGAAGACTTCGTCCCGTGTCCGGAAGGGACTTTCCTTGGCGTGGAAGGCAAGCTTGGCGATGCGGATATTCAGATCTCCTACCATTGTAACCGACTTTGTGTAACCTTAACCCTCTCCGGTGTCTATATAAACCGGAGGGCTTTAGTCCGTAGGACAAGATACAACAATCATACCATAGGCTAGCTTCTAGGGTTTAGCCTCCTTGATCTCGTGGTAGATCTACTCTTGTACTACCCATATCATCAATATTAATCAAGCAGGACATAGTGTTTTACCTCCATCGAGAGGGCCCGAACCTGGGGAAAACTTCGTGTCCCTTGTCTCCTGTTACCATCCGCCTAGACGCACAGTTCGGGACCCCCTACCCGAGATCCGCCGGTTTTGACACCGACAACCAGCTCAACATTGGCTTAACAGCTTGCCAGCAGAGTCAATTGGTTGCTGGGAGGACCTGGAAGCCGCATTCCCCGACAATTTCCAGGGCACCTATGTGTGACCACCAGACGCCGATGACCTAAGCCACATAATTCAGCAGCCACAAGAATCTGCCAGACAATTCTGGACACAGTTCCTAACCAAGAAAAATCAAATCGTCGACTGTCCGGACGCAAAGGCCCTAGCAACCTTTAAGCATAACATCCGTAACGACTGGCTTGCCCGGCACCTTGGACAGGAAAAGCCGAAATCTATGGCAGCCCTTACGACACTCATGACCCGCTTTTGCGCGGGAGAAGACAGCTGGCTGGCTTGTAGCAATAACATGACCAAGGGCCCTGGTAATTCGGATACCAAGGATAGCAATGTCAGGTCACGTCGCAACAAGCACAAGCGCTGCATTAACAGCAAAAGTGCCGAGGATACGGCAGTTAATGCCGGATTCAGAGGCTCCAAACCCGGTCAGCGGAAAAAGCCATTCAAAAGAAATACTCCGGGCCCCTCCAGTTTGGACCGTATACTCGATCTCTCATGCCAGATACATGGCACCCCCGAAAAACTAGCCAATCACACCAACAGGGATTGTTGGGTGTTCAAGCAGGCCGGCAAATTAAATGCCGAAAACAGAGATAAGGGGCTACATAGCGACGACGAGGAGGATCCCCGGCCGCCGAACAATAGTGGACAAAAGGGCTTCCCCCCACAAGTGCAGACAGTGAACATGATATACGCAACCCACATCCCCAAAAGGGAGCGGAAGCGTGCACTCAGGGACGTATATGCGCTGGAGCCAGTTGCCCCAAAGTTCAACCCATGGTCCTCCTGCCCGATCACTTTTGATCGAAGGGACCACCCCACCAGCATCCGCCATGGCAGATTCGCTGCATTGGTTCTAGACCCAATCATCGACGGATTTCACCTCACTAGAATCCTCATGGACGGCGGCAGCAGCCTGAACCTGCTTTATCAGGATACAGTGCGGAAAATGGGCATAGATCCCTCAAGGATTAAACCCACAAAAACGACCTTTAAAGGCATCATACCAGGTGTAGAGGCCAACTGTATAGGCTCAGTTACACTTGAAGTGGTCTTCGGATCCCCGGATAATTTCCGAAGCGAGGAGTTAATCTTCGACATAGTCCCGTTCCGCAGTGGCTATCACGCACTGCTCGGACGAACCGCATTTGCAAAATTCAATGAGGTGTCGCACTACGCATACCTCAAGCTCAAGATGCCAGGCCCTCGAGGAGTCATTACGGTCAATGGAAACACCGAACGCTCTCTCCAAACGGAGGAGCGTACGGTGACCCTGGCAGCGGAAGTACAAAGCAGCCTCTCAAGGCAATTCTCGAGTTCGGCTACGAAACGTCCGGACACCGTCAAGCGCGCCCGGAGTATCCTACAACAAGACCGCCTGGCACGTTCCGAGCAAGCGTAGCAATGCGGCCCCAACCCCAGCACTCGCGAAACGGCGAAATTAGTACTACGCGCACATAACTATGCTCTGAAAATACCATGGGCACAGGGGCAGGGGCACAACCACGGCACGCCCGAAAATGCGGCTCAACCGCACTAAGGGGCTCCCGATTTTATCATTTTTTCTTACTTGAAGGACTCCACTCTTCGGAAGGCCTGTCCGGCAGTATAATCGCCGAACACACGATGCAACATCCAAGGAGGCAGAAAGCTACGTCGAATTCCCAGGTGGTCTCTATAACGAGCAAAATACCTGCCTTACATACCGTCTCGCAGCTCGCCCCTGGAGGGGGACATGTCAAATAGTCCCATCTCTTGCTTACCGCACTATTTGTATCGTTCTGCTTTCGCAACAGCCGTTTAAAAATAAACAATGCTTAGCTTCAGCTTACTATTGCATTCTCTATTCATTTCTTTTTCAATATATATGTTCAGTTTTGACATTTAGCACCCGTACACTTTGGTACAGTCAATACGCCAGGGGCTCAAGCACCCCATAATACGGCGTGAGAAGCCCGAACACTTTCACAAGTGCGGCCTCCGAACTTATAGCATTATATGCATCAGCTCCGAATCATGTCTTTGGTCAATAGTTGGGTTTGCCCGGCTCCCATGTTTTGGTACCTTATGTTCCGCTATATCGGCTAAGGTAGCACTGGGAGAACTACTGCGATTGTGCCCCAGTTGAGCTGGGCTAAGAACCTCAGTAGAGAAAGCTAAAACTGACTGTCATGATAGGGCGAGAGCTGGTCGCTGTTCGAGAGGTTTCGAGTCCCTAAAGACTTATGCCGCTTAGAGCGAGGAGTCGGCTTTGCCGGCCTAGGCGTGTATAGCGCCCCGAACTTGGTCTTCCGAACACTAGGGGCTTCGCCGAAATTTAGAATTATAGAATTCTCTGGCCAAGTGAGAGTGATAACGCATTATAGTCCGATTGCCTTGTTCGTCGTGTTGAGCACCTCCCTCGAAGGACCCAAGAATGGGAAAACGAGTGCTCAGGTTTATCCCGAACACCCCAGCACTCGTAGCATGCGGGCTGAAGCCGACGACTCGCAATCTCTCAGACTTGATAAACGGCCGGATAGAAGGTAATATTTTAAATTAAAACAAGTGTTGCATAGCGCATATGAACAAGTTTTCAGCGCACAGGATAAAACGAACAGGTTTCACTCAAATATTACATATTTAGAACATTCGTCCCCACAAGGCGGGCACCCCTCAGGACGCCCTCGTAATACATCTCGGGGTGGCGATGCTCCTTGCCCGGCGACGGCCCGTCCTTTTTTTGACACCTGAAACAGTAGGAGAGGCTCCTACTGCAATTAAATTAAAGAATATAATGTATGTTACATGATTTTATTTACAAGCCATTCACTTTGTGAATGGGGGTTGGGGGTATGGGGGTTTCTACAGGGAACTGATAAAGGAAAAAAGGAAGTCTTTATGTTTGTCTCCCAATCTATAAGTGAGAAGGGAGAGGTCTTCTTTGAGTCTATCACGCCAAGAATCTTGTGATGGGAGAACTCCTCTGAAGTGCTTATTATTCCTTTCCTTCCAGATGCTCCAGGATGCCAAAAGGAAAATTTCCATGAACAATGGTTGGCTCCAGGAGGCTTTGGCCTTGTCCACCCAGTCTAGCCGATTGTCAACTGCATGTCCCATGATTTGAAGTTCATTCCAGCATGCAAGGCTGAAGGTGCACTCAAAGAAAAGGTGTTCCACAGTCTCATCCTGGCATGCAGTGCATAGTAGGCAACCAAAGTCTGTGCCAATGTTATAGTGTCTCCTCTTCAACATATTGCGAGTGTTGAGTCTATTTGACAGTAGTAACCAGCCAAAAACTTTAATTTTCATCGTTGATCTTGATTTCCATATCCATTTGTATGTTCGGTGCGCCTGGACATCTTTAAAGTAGAAGGTGTAGAATCTGTGGGCTGAGTATTCTGATCCCCAGACACAGTTCCATTCGTCATTGGCCGAAGGATCCATAAGATCAATCTGCATGGTTTGTTGTTGTAGGTCACGAGTTTCATCAAGAGCTTGCGCGGAGAGGGGTAGGTGGAACGTTTCGCCAAGTGACGTGCTACGCAAGAAATCCCTCACAGATATATCTTCCAGCCGCGCAAAGGAGAAGGCTCTGGGATGAGTGTCGGCCAGAACATCACCAATCCATACATCTTTCCAGAACAGAGTCGAAGACCCATGTCGAATTGTCACATTGGTGACCCCGCGGTAAATTGGCATAAGTTTAGAGATTTCACGCCACCAGAATGAGCCACATGGGTCGGATGCGTGTGGAATTTTGGTGGTGTAGTATGTGTTCCAAATCAATTCCACCCAAGGTAGGTCCCAATGATTATAGAACTTGTGGAGAAATTTGAGAAGTAAAGCATCACTTTGCACTTGGAGATTAATAATGCCAAGTCCTCCAGACTCTTTGGGTTTGCATATCATATCCCATGATGCCAAGGAGTTGCACTTATCCCCTTGATCAGTTTTCTTTGTCCAGAGGCACTTTCTGCGGATTTTGTCAATAAGTTCAATGATACCTGCTGGGAGTTTGAGTGTGCAAAGAGCGAAGATGATGAGAGAAGTTATGACTGAATTCAACAATGTGAGTTTTCCTCCATATGTTATCATGTTGAGGGTGGACGAAAGTCGTCTCTCCACACGGCAGGCCAGAGGCATGAGGTCCAAAATAGTTGGTTTGGTGGTGCCCATGGGTAGGCCAAGATAGGTAAATGGTAACTTGCCAATAACACAACCAAAAATATGTGCCAATGTGTTTGTGACCTCCTGCCCATAGTTGAGGGGTATGAGAGTAGATTTATGGAAATTGATCTTTAAACCTACCGATGCAGCATAGTCGGAGAGGATAGTTTTTATGGTCATGGCTTGGGCAGGACATGCTGGCATAGCTAGAATAGTATCATCCGCATATTGAATCACGGGGCATTCTCGTTGTGTATTGCAAGGAAAGGGCAAACTGATTTCCCCCTAGTAAAAGCATCATTGATTGCAGCTTGAAGGAGGTCAGCGAAAAGTACAAAAATTAGTGGGGACAGAGGGTCACCTTGTCGCACACCACATTTGCAATTAAATTGTCTGCCAGGGACACCGTTTAGGAGAATAGCTGGCTTGCCCGAAGAAAAGATACATTGAATCCAGCCTAACCATTTATCGTTAAAACCCATGTTCTTCATAATGATGAGCATTGCTTCATGGTCAATGGTATCAAAGGCCTTAGCAAAGTCGAGTTTGAGAAGTACAATCTCTTTCTTGGAGCTTTGGCATTGGTAAATGTATTCGAATGCCCAAGAGAGACAGTCCTGGATAGTGCGCCCTTTGAGGAAACCGTACTGGTTACGGTGAATTATTTTCAGAATGACCTTTTGCAACCGGTTGGCCAAGATTTTAGTGATCACTTTGAGACAGCAGTTCAATAGGGTGATTGGTCGGAAGTCATTGACGGTGCTAGGCGCATTGTTTTTTGGGATCAGAGTGATGTAGCCGTCGTTGATGCTTTCAAGATTGAGACTTCCATCAAAGAATTGATTACACAATTTATAAAAATCCTCTTTGATTATTGGCCAAGAAGCTTTGAGAAACGACATTGACGGGAAAGTTCGCCATAGGCGAGGGCGGGCGAGGAACCAGAGGTGGAGCAGGGGAGGTGGGGGAAGCAGAGGAGGAATGCGTATCGACGGGTCTCTTATTAGTCTTTGGAACCCAAAAACTCTGAGCTGACCGCCGAGCCGGCCAGCAGGAGGTCACCACGTGTCCAGGGTCACCGCACGATTCACAGCGGACGGTCGCGCTTCCCCGGGTACCAGCATGAGAACCAACAGGAAGTGGATCAATAATATCTGTCACAATGATTTGTTGCCGCTGCGAGTTGGCAAACAACGGTGCCATAACGGAAAGTGAATTATTTATGATCGCCCGAGGATTTGTAGTAGAAATATTCGCACAATTATGAAGCAAGGGATCCCTTGAGTCACGGTCATTCCCTAAAATGGGTAGTACCACATCAGATGGGCCAGTAGGAGTTGTCGAAGATGGGCCTACCTGGGTGGGCCGAATACACGGCTTCCAGAATAGAGTGGGAGTATCGATAAGCCCACAGTGGCGCTGTATATGTCCCAACCAACCACACCGATTGCAAAGAAGCTGGGCTGGGCAATCAAAGGAATAATGTTCCATGGATCTGCAAGTGTGACAGGAGGAAAACTTATTCTTCAGAGCTGTTGGAGCACTAGTAGAGTGAATGTTGGCATCATCCTCGTGACTCATGAAACCAGCAGGTGGTGCTGACAGTGGATCAGGGTGATGCTCCTGTTGATCGCAATGGCAAGAAAGGTCTATGCAAATATTGCATGTCTCATGTGGACAAGAAGCAGCTAGATGACCCATAAGAGTACATTGAGAACATATGTTCAGGTGGTTATAGATGTACTCCAACGAAGGTATAGATGATAGAGACCACATCGTGGCAATGTGACTGCTGCAATAACCAAATTTCAACTGATCAAGGATATGGAACACCATAAATGTTGGAATGTTGTCCCAATAAAGATGCTGGAAATTCTGACCTTGAAAAATAGTCCGACTGCCCACCTTGTGAGCAGATAATTCAAAATTAAAAGCCCCAAGACATAAATCCTTGGGCAATGAATGCTGATTGTCATGATTGGTAGCCTTGCTCTGTAATTCAGCTGGTTGATGGAAACTTCCAAAATGTATATCGACCACGTCATTAATATTGTCATGAAAGCCATTAATGTGATTAATGCTGGGATTTGGAATTTCCATAACTTGCTCCCCAGTGCTGATCATCGGAGAGCTCGTCGACGGTGGAGCCACAGAAGTACGGTGAGGATGGGTGGACGAATCCGGCAAGCCCCCAAGATCATTCATACGTAAAAAATTCAAATTTGATCTGATAGCCATAGGTGATCTTGAGACACCTCAGGGATGATCTCATCAGAATGCCAATGAAGATCATAAGACATAGGAGAAGCCTTTGCCGAACGAACAAGTTGAAAATGGCATACAAAGTCCGGCCAGATTCGATCCTTGAGGTGATAGATAAAATGTCCAACCTTATTAGAAGCCACCGAAAACCGAAATCTTCTTTCACCAATAGATTTGACATTGAGCCCCGAAGGCAAACCTCCAATGCAACATTGCAATGCAACACCCACAGATCCCTCAGTAAGAGGGAAGGAGGCCAAGGAGAAGTAGACGACCAAGAATAACTCCTTGGTACCCATAGGTGGAGAAAAATGGACTGGAGAACCAAACCTTCGACGCACCTGATCTGCATTTGATAGGCCAGGATTGAAATCCCAGTGGAGTAGGCCTTCCAGGGTAGCACAAAGCTACAGATCGCCATTGGAGGGGTGGGTGGGCAGGTGGAGAGAAGAGCCATCGGTGGTGGACTCGGCGGCCCGTCCTTCACAAGCTTCTCAGCATCCATCTTGCCCCAGTGCACTTTAGCACGGGCAAGTGCCCTACGGGCACCCTCGATGCAGACGGAGCGCTTGATGACTTCAAGCCGTGGACAGGCATCCACCAGCCGCCTCACCAGCCCGAAGTAGCTCCCAGGCATAGCCTCTCCGGGCCACAGCCGGACTATGAGACCCGTCATGGCCTGTTCGGCCACCTTATGGAGCTCGACCAGCTGCTTCAGCTGGTCGCTCAAGGGCACCGGGTGTCCGGTCTCAACATACTAAGACCAGAACACCTTCTCCGTCGAGCTCCCCTCCTCGACCCGGTAAAAGGCGGCAACATCTGACACGCTGCGGGGCAAATCTGCGAATGCTCCTGGAGAGCTCCGGACTCGGGTAAGTAACAAGTAATTCACTTTGACGTGCTTGCTTTGCATAAAGAATGCCTTACCCGCCGCTATCTTCTTCATCGCCTCAACTTCCTGGAGGGATTTTTGGGCTTCGGCCTTGGCAGATTTGGCGCTTTCAAGGGCCGTCCCGAGCTTGGACTCTCGCGTCTTTGAGTCAAGATCCAAACTCTCATGTTTTTTCACGAGAGCCTGGAGCTCTTGCTGCACCTCGCAAACCCGCGCCTCATGCTTCTCCCGCTCGGTGCGCTCCGTGGCCGCCCTCTTTTCGGCCTCGGACAGCGCTTACTTAAGGGTCGCCCTCTCAGTCGTGGCCCCTATGACACCAATAGCGATCCTGTCATTTCCTGCAACTGCATCTTTTTATAATATACTCCATAAGGTATTACTTACCTTCTTTTTCCCCGAGCTCCTTCTTGGCAAGGCCGAGCTCATGCTCGGACCGCTCGAGGCTCTGCTTCAGCGCATCCACCTCAGTAGTCAGTGCGGCAGAGGCTAGCAGCGAAGCCTGCATACGCATATTGACTTAATTCTGTTAGACTCCTGCGAATGTTATTAGATCCTCTATTCGGCTTTTCTTTTTGAACGCCAAACAGAGCATCAGGGGCTACTGTCTATGCGGTAATATTTTCACATATTTTTTACATACCTCAAAGCCTGTTAGCAGGCTGGCACAGGCTTCAGTCAGCCCGCTCTTGGCGGACTGAACCTTCTGGATCACCGCACTCATGATAGTGCGGTGTTCCTCGTCAATGGAAGTGTCGTTAAGCACCTCCAACAAGTTATCCGGCGCCTCCAGTTGGAAGGAGGTCATCGGCGTCGTAGGCCTACCCTTCGTCTTAGGGGGCCGCCTGCCAGACTCCGGAACCTTTGAAGGTTCCGGTGCGGTGTCCGGCCCAGGGCCGGACTTGGAGCCCTTGGGGGTTTTATCCCCTTTGCGCCTGGAATCCGGCAGGTCGCCTTGCAGCGCCTCCAGGACCACCTCCCCCTGGCTTGGAACCTTTTGAGACAACACCTCGGCATCGTCCGTAGGGAGAGGGGAGGCAGCCGCCGGAAGTGAAAAGCTATTCACATCCGACGAATCCAAGGAGCCGCTCGAAGATACGTCGAGCCGGTCTCGGGCCGGACTACATGATTATATTCGGCGTTAGGGAAAGTTGTGCAATAAAGGAACACTATGAGTCACTCTGGTGTCTGAATACTTACGACCTCGCCAGGGGCTTGGCCCTGGGCGGCCACTCCTCCTCACTGTCGGCGGCGTTGGTGGAGTAGTCCGGAGGGAGGGTCTTCCCCTTCTTGGACCCTCCGACCTCCCCAGTTGGGGCGGCCTTTCTTTTATTTTCTCCCCCTTCTAGGGAAGAAACCTCTCTTTCCTCCTCCTCTCCGGGGGAGGGGTGCGCCTCGGAGTCATCGGACAATGATTCCGACTCCGCCAGACGCCGAGAACTCTTCCGAGTTCACGTGGCCTTCTTCTTGGCCTTCTTCTCCGGCTCCACGTAAGGTGCCGGGACCAGCAGCCCCTCTAGGCGGGCGTCTGCTGGGTCTTCGGGCAAAGGAGCTGGACAGTTGATCTGCCCGGACGTCTCCTGCCAATACTGTCCAAGGTGCGGGAGTTTAGATCCTGCATAGAGTCAAACTATGAAAGACAAGTATCCTGTAAGAGGTAAAACAGCTTACCGCATTGGCTTGGCGCCGCGATCCTCGGTGGCGGAAGCAGGAGCCTCGGCACCCTTGAATAGCACCTTCCAGGCATCTTCGTACATTGTGTCGAAGAGCCAGCTTAGAGTTTGGTGCTGGGTCGGATCGAACTCCCACAAATTGAAAGCCCGTTGTTGACATGGGAGGATCCGGCGGTTGAGCATAACCTGGACTACGTTGACGAGTTTGAGCTTCTTGCTCACCAGGTTCTGGACACATGTTTGGAGTCCGGTCACCTCTTCCGAACTACCCCACAATAGGCCCTTCTCTTTCCAGGAGGTGAGCCGCGTAGGGGCTCCGGATCGGAACTCGGGGGCAGCGACCCATTTGGGGTCACGCGGCTCGGTGATGTAAAACCACCCCGATTGCCACCCCTTTATGGTCTCCACGAAGGAGCCCTCGAGCCATAGGACGTTGGGCATCTTTCCCACCATGGCGCCTCCGCACTCCGCTTGGCGGCCGCCCACAACGTTCGGCTTGACATTGAAGGTCTTCAGCCATAAGCCAAAGTGGGGCCGGATGCAGAGGAAGGCCTCGCACATGACGATAAACGCCGAGATGTTGAGGATGAAGTTCGGGGCCAGATCATGGAAGTCCAGGCCATAGTAGAACATGAGCCCCCGGACGAATGAATGGAGGGGGAATCCCAGTCCGCGGAGGAAATGGGTAAGGAAAACGACCCTCTCATGGGGCCTGGGGGTGGGGATGAGCTGCCCCTTGTCTGGGAGCCGGTGCGCGATGTCGTCGGGCAGGTATCCGGCTCTCCTCAACTTTTTGACATCTCCCTCCGTGACGGAGGAGACCATCCACTTGCCTCCCGCTCCAGACATGGTTGGAGAAGGTGGAGGAAGAAAATGCAGACTTGGGCGCTGGAGCTCGAGTGTGCGAAAATGGATAAGCAAAGGAGGAAGCAGGCGTGGGTGAAGAAGGCGGATCCTTATCCCCTTATATGGGCGGACGAAACTTTGCGTCCCCACCAGCCTGGTAAAACTCGCTTATCTCCCAAGCGCCATAATCAACGGCGCGGTTGGGTTACCAATGCCCGTATTGATGAGAATCCCGGGATAAGGGGACATGATCTCTGCTTCGACAAGACGTGCCGAGGAAACCGCCTCGCTAAACGCGCTGAGGTGGGACAGTAAAACGATTCGAATAAAGGCTTGGTCGTGGTGTGATGTCACGCCACGAAATACGTCAGCAGATTAGATTGGTGCAAATATTATTCTCTCTACAGTGGTATGTGGAACTTGCTTTGCAGAGCCGGACACTATCCTTGTGTTCAAAATCTTCTACGAAGTATTCGGAGGAGGAACCCGCCTTGCAATGCCGAAGACAATCTGCGCGCTAGACTCATCGACATTGAAGCCTGGTTCAGGAGCTACTGAGGGAGTCCTGGATTAGGGGGTGTCCGGGTAGCCGGACTATAACCTTTGACCGGACTCTTGGACTATGAAGATACAAGATTGAAGACTTCGTCCCGTGTCCGGATGGGACTTTCCTTGGCGTGGAAGGCAAGCTTGGCGATGCGGATATGTAGATCTCCTTCCATTGTAACCGACTCTGTGTAACCCTAGCCTTTAGTCCATAGGACGAACAACAATCATACCATAGGCTAGCTTCTAGGGTTTAGCCTCTCTGATCTCGTGGTAGATCCACTCTTGTACTACCCATATCATCAATATTAATCAAGCAGGAGTAGGGTTTTACCTCCATCGAGAGGGCCCAAACCTGGGTAAAAACATTGTGTCCCTTGTCTCCAGTTACCATCCACCTAGACGCATAGTTCGGGACCCCCTACCTGAGATCCGCCGGTTTTGACACCGACAGAGGGCCTCTGACCCCTTCTTCTTCGCCGCTGTACATAGTGTGGGCCAAACGTCCTCCGATCGCCCACCGGACCACACCCCAAGAACCTTAAGGTATAATTTACTTATTCCACATGCATTGCTCTAGCTGCATGTGGGCTTTTTCCGCTTCTGCACTCGAATCTAGGTGTTGGATCAAACAGGAAAGTAGTGGGGAAAGTTCTATACCATGAATCTAGGACGTGGTTCAAAGAGGAAAGGAAAGGGGGAAAGTAGTGGGAAAAGTTGTATAGCATGAATCTAGGATGTGGTTCAAAAAGGAAAGGAAGGGGGAAAGTTGTGGGGAAAGTTGTATCGCATGAATCTAAGACGTGGTTCAAAGAGGAAAGGAATGGGGGAAAGTAGTGGGGAAAGTTGTATAGCATAAATCTAGGACTGGTTCAAAGAGGAAAGGAAGGGGGGAAAGTACTAGTACAGACTGGCTATCCAGCACCTACGTTGGTCGAAAAGGAAAACAATGACAAACGCCATACTCACATCTGTAATGAACTGATCTTTTGTTTTGGGGAACAAGGCTGTAGAGTTTGAGCAGGACTAGATTTGCTGCGCTCACATAGGGAAAGGTGTCTAAAGATAACAAAACTAGGACCAACACAAATATGCTCCTTGGTTGTTTGTTCTTTGTTGCAACGGACTATGCATCACCCCAATACATAGGTAGATGCACATGGTTCTGGTGCATCCACTGTCCCGTGCAACTCTTTAGCTGTTGTTAATCTAAGGCCCTCTTTGGTTAAAAACTCCCTAGTCCCTACCTGCTTGGTTCCAGGGACTAAACATGGACTAGAGGTTATTAAATGACATGTTAAAAGACCATGTTACCCCTAGTAATGAACTAATAGAGACAAGGTGCGATGCGTGGCAGGGGCAACTGTTGGAAAAAGTCCCAAAAATACTCTCCCTCGGGGTCTTCTTTCTTTAGTCCCAAATGCCCACTTTTAGTCCCTAAAAGTCCCTTATGTTTGGTTTAGATGGGACTGACACGGAGTTTTTTTAGTCCCTCCACCAAAATGTCCCTGTAAACAAACACCCTCTAATAATGCCGCTGGAAAATTGATGCAATGCCACAGTTAAAAGCAAATTACATGTTTAATCAATGCCACCGTTTGAGAAATGCCACTGTCTTGCTTTCTTTCCCATTTAGATAAGGTAGATGCTTCTTTTTGTTGGCTTCTGTGTCATCCACCGTTATTGACCACTAGTTGTTTCCTTTGCACCTCTCTGTAAACAGGGTTATCTACTTCACCTCGTTGCCATTGTGACCTTTTTTTGCACTGCACAAAACACTTTTGTTTTAAGAGTGTTTTGTGCAGTTCAACCAAAATGTCACACCGACAACGTTCCTTGATTGCTTGATCTTAGTGGAACTGCACAAGAGGAGATCTTACTTCCTATCCGTGTTGGCAAATTTGGTTCAGATCTTCTTCTTGTGAGTTCTTTGAATTCCGCGTCATGAGAGGTCTGTACTAGCCTTCTTTCACATGATTCTGCAGTGTGCTTTCATATGTTGTGCTACTTGTACGGTAATGTTGCTTGATTTTAGTGAACTGCACAAATGGAGACAAGACTTCCAATCTGTATGTGCACTGTAATATCCCATTCAGGTAAGATAAGGATATTTCACAATTGTTGGCCTGTATTTTGCCACTTTCATCAGAAAATTAATGTCATTGTTTAGTGTTATACTTGTGCAACCTAATTGACATGCCAAATCTTACATTGAAGGTGAAGCTTGTCTGTTATTGAACCAGGTGATGAAGGGGAAGAACAAGCGGAAGAAAAACAAAAATCAACTCCCGGTGCTGTAATGAAGCACTGGAACTGTGATGACACAAGTAATGATATAATTTTGCATCTTAATTTATTGCTATGGCTGGAACGAGCAATTGTTTTGCCACTGATTTGATGCCACTCTTAATGTAATACATAATTATCTCTACTTGTGCAAACAGGGATCTTCTTTGAAGATACCATATATTTTAGTGGAACAGCACAAGAAGATGTTGGAAACATTAAACTAATCGAGGAGTATATAGTAAGCATGGCCACCACAGTAGATAGCAACAGATGGTTCCGGAGAAGTGTTTCATCTGTATGCTCTACATAATAAGCCTCCTGACAAAGGTTGGTACTCGCCCACTGATTTCGTCCATATGATTGAGCTTTGTCATCTCTATTGGTGTTGTGCTACTGTTTAGATACTGTCATGAAAAAGTGGTATTGTCCTTGAGAAGTGCTTCATCTATGTTGTTTTAAATATTTCCTTTCCTTTTTTTCGAGCAAACAGGGATGCTAGCATTTAGTTGTCCTCTTGTCTTTGCACAACAAGATCATCTTTCTCTGAAGAAGAATATGGAGTATGTGAAGTGACTAGTTCCGATTATGCCAGGATGAAGAAGCCATGTCTATCTTCTCATGAGAAGGAGCAGTTGAAGGACGGTTACATTACTCCCCACAAGACCAAACTTACTTCAGCTCAGAAGGACTGACAAATCTCCATTTTCTTGATGTGATGCGCGAGTACAATGTTGTTCTAGGATTCTTTCCGGTGAGTTCATTTTCTAAAAGTGTGCTCTACATGGACCATGTAGGTGCCTGTCTAAACTGTCAATTCATAGTACAGTTTGCTTTATACTAATCACTTTTTTGTATTTGTGCAAACAGGGGTGCTCAACTTGATTTCAATGGGAACTGCACAAAATGTTCATGAATACATCGAATCATTCATTTCCACCACAAGAAAGGAGGTGCCTATAAGTTCAAGGCGTTGCAACATATAAGGGCAAAATCATACAAGCTATGCGTGAATTTGGTTGATTTTGGTGGAACTGCAAAAAAGAACAGCTTGTTTATTTAACACGAGGTGCCATGTCAAAGTCCGAACTGATGGCAAACCCCTCCCATTCCACAATCGTAGGCATTTGATATTTTGGAATGGGACAACCTTGTCAAATTTTGCTCATTGATTTTAGCAAGAAGACATGTGTTTGATATTTTCGAATGGGACGCCCTTTGCTGTCAGCAGCGTCGATCCATTTTTCTTTATTCTTTAGTTGTGAAGTAAATATTGGCTCTAACATGTGAATCGTTGAGATGCATAATCATCGATTGTTTTGAATGTTCTCTATGAATTGTCAGGCCTGTGTGTTTGATTGCAATGTACAGGAACGCTAAAAAGCTTCTCAAACTCTTTGTACTCCTTCTGTTCCTTTTTACTTTGCACATTGTGAAAGTGCATACTTTTTTCTATAAGATTGGTTAAAGTAGAGATACTTTGACTACAGACAAAACTTGTATGCAGACTAGAAAGGACCGGAGGGAGTGAAACTGTTGCAAACGAGGTGATTACCCTGGGAATAATGCTAGTACGTATTGTTTTGCATGTTCATCCAATGCCAGTGATACAAGAATTCGAACTAATCGAAATAAATTCATTCATACACGGTCGGATTTCATATAAACATGCCGGATTTCATTACATGTCATACATTCTTCAACTAAAAAGGGGTGCGTTGGAGGTATAATTAATTAACCGAAGCTACCCACCTGTGTCCGGCTGAGCCGAACAGAAGCTTCAGTGACTTAACTGCAGGTGTAGTTGCGTAACTGACATGTGGCCCAGATGCCTGTTGGGCCCACGTGTTAGTTAGCCAACTGCACCAGCAGTTAAGTAGAAGCAACGTCCTTCTCCAACATAGCTCTCCGACTCCATGTCGCCGCCAAGAAGCTAACCGACCGTCAGTGGTCAACCCGCCTAGCTTGGCTTCAACCGGAGGGTAGAAGCGGTGGCCTTACTTGGACCCGAGCGGCGGCGACCTACTGTGTTCTACTCTTCCTCGTATTCTGTGTGGTGTGTCCTGGTTGGCAGCGGGGCGGGGCCTCGGCGGAGCTGGCGATGTACTCTGTCTCGTTGCCGGTGGGTGGTGCCTCGGCGGAGCGGGGGAAATCCTCCCCCTCGTTGCTGGCAGGGTGGGGCCTCGGTGGAGTCGGCAGTGTCCTCTGCCTCATTGTTGGCACCGCGGGGCCTCGGTGGAGCAGGGCCTCGTCGACGCCAGTGGAGCGGGGACTCGTCGGAGCCGGCATTGTCCTCTGCCTCGTCCTCGGTCTCGCCAAACAGCGCCTCACCCGCTTCATCGCCCTATTTGTAGGCGGCCGCAGCCTCCGCCACCCGCATGCGGTACCGCCAGTGCTTGAGGCAGCCCTCGCGTGCGGAGAGGTACGAGTCGAGCAGCGCCTCCTGCTCCGCCTGCTCCACGGTGATCTGCTCCTCCGCCTGCAGGTGCTCCTGGAGGAGATGGTGGTTGTAGGTGGCGTCGGCCTGCGCCTCCCGGAACTGCTCCTCACGCTTCTTCCTCACCGTGTCCAATATTGGGCACGGGCCTCGCCGATGGTCATGGTGCAATGCACCGGCGAGGATGGTGCGGAGGAGGGGGTTGGCACCAGATCATTGACTACCATGTTCTCCACTGGGACGTCGTCGTCCTCCGGCTGCCTGTCGGCAGCCAGTCGGCAGCAATGGCTGCCATCTCCTTGTGGTCCATCGTCCGCCCGTCCCGAAGATCGCTGGAGCCCGAGGAAGCCATGGTGGGCAGTAGTGGTGTGGACAGGAGAAAGGGAACGGATGCAGATGACTGCGGCTATGGCTGGCGCAGCAGTTTATATAGCAATGGTGGGCAGCGGAGGGATGAACGTGTGGCGCCGGAGTAGCCGCCTCGGCAACCGCGTATCATTAACGTGAGCAGCAGAAGGACAGACGGATGACACTCGTATCGTTTGAAGGTGGAGCAATCGCCTGCACCCGGAAGCGGGGCGAGCAGCGCTGACTGTTTCAAGCGGAAAGCGCGCGGGGGCGAGGGAGGCGGTCTGGGTGGGCCAGGGCAGTCAGACTCGTGCTTGGCAGTGGGTTGGTCCAGCAGCCGGACATGCTGGCTCGCCAGCTAGCTCGCCGAGCTGAGCGACGACAATCAGACAATGGACGTAGCTTCCGACCAGGAGCCGGCGCCACTGTCCAAGCCAGTTCATGCTGTGTTCACCATAGAGCAGGTGCGGCCGCACTTCGACTCCCTAATGGCAGAAGAGCTACCAGCGCAAGAGGACATGTGCTGCAACCTCCGTCTCCTCAACGAGCACCGGTGAACAAGCGAACGACAATGTCGTCATGGACATGTGGCCCTATGATCCTGGCTTCCCGAATGAGCAGCGGGCGCTGTACCAGACCATCCATAGGGCCCGCGAGGCCCTCTCCGTTGTCCTTCGAGTTTTTGCGCTCGTCGTGGCGCCGCCGTCTCGCGTTGTCAACATGGTCAATGGACATGAGGATGAGGAGATGACTTTACTTGGAGAGGATAACAGTGGGGACCCACCAGGGCCATAGCCGCACGTACGCAAGTGCCTCCTTATTAGATATAAAACTATTTTTTTTGCTTCCTCCTCGTTTCCTGACATCACGGTCCCACACCATTGTCAACCTATGTAGTCAATAAACGAGAGAATTGCACAAGAAGCGGCCGACAGCTTGGACCAAGCAACTCGAGCAGTATTTATGTTTTTGAGGTGTGAGCACTATAGAGTTTTTCTTAAGCGATGTTTAGTCCAGATATTAATTTTTCTCCTCTGAACAACAACGAAAACATCGCTGCATGTATTAACTGGGCGGGCTGTCGCCCGTCTAGCCCAAGCCAGATATCCAGCCCAGACATTAATTTTTTCAAGCTGAAAATAGCTAGCCCGGCTATACTTTTTTTAGGAATACCCAGACAAGGTCAAGTTGTTATTCTCTGCCCCGTTGGGCTGCAAATCTTTCCTAGGAGGGATGCATTAGGATTAACAAGAAAATGGGCTTTAAGAAATAATAAATGGGATGTAATTATAAAAATTAGGCAGTAACTATAAAAAATGCACCAAACACGTAATTACTTTATAAAATATTATTTTTGGATATTGAAAATTTTATTTTCATTAATTGTTGCGAGCGCAATGTTTCGCTGGATCTTTACGTAATATAAATTTATATTGAAATTGTATTTAATCTGACTAGAAATTTCGGGATAAAAATATTTCGGATCCCATCAAAATATGGGAAATTTTATTGAATTCTGTTTTGAACGGTTGGTTGAAATGGGCTGTACTTTTAACAAACTGTAAATGGGCTGTAGTAAATTCCATTAGAATTCAAAAATTGGGTGCACATTCTTACAAACCTCAAATGGGCTATAAGTTCTCTGCCACACAATTGTGGCCTTACTAAGTTGACACGTCCCCTAAAAAAAGAGAGTTGACGCGTATGCAAAGCTTTGTCAATTTATAGTCAACACACAGTTCTAGTAGCAGTGACCGTTGGATGTCCATCCAACGGATGCCGTGCTTCTTCTTAAATCTCGGATATTCTAGCTTCACCCGCCCAAAAAATGATTCCTCCCCCTGACGTCTGGGGCGCATTGTTTCGGAAGCTGACCTGTGGGCCTACTAAGTTGACGCATACCAAGGGCTTTGTCAACTTAGTCAATATAAACGATTCTAGCTGCAGTGATCGCATGATGTCCATCCAACGGCCGTCGTGCTTCTTCAACCTCTGGTTTTCTTGCTCCAGCCGCCCAAAGCAGCACCGGTCGTGCCGCCTGCTCCTACCTCTCGTGGCCGGCTATGCTGCCGCAGAGGCCTCACTGCCCCCTACTACTCCCACCGCTGGCCAGGCCATTCCTCCACTCACCCACACCCCCTGTTATTTTGCAGCGACGGCAACCTCACACCGCAGCCGAACCAGTGAACCCTCGTACTCCTCTCCGCGTGGGTATCCACTACCGCGTCTTCCCCGGCTCCGCGTCGTCCCCTTCCTAGGCCTCCCCGTCGTCCACCACCGTGGTGCTCTCAGCGCGGCGTGGTCAATGTGGTCAACGACCAACTTCCATCGGAAGAGTACTGTACGTGGAGAGGCTGACAACTGCATCCACGGCAGCCGCAAGGAAGTGCCTCCTTATTACGCGCAAAATAATTATTCCTCCACCTGACAATGGGGACCCACCAGATGGGCCACCGTATTTCACAAAAAAACGTTTCCCCCTGACTGCTGGGACCCACCAGCTACATCTTCGCACGCAAGGAAGTGCGTCCGGGCAAAATAAAACGATTCGCCCCCCTGACTGCTGTGACCCACCAGCTACATCTTCGCACGCAAGGAAGTGCCTGACAGTCGGGACCCACCTGGTCGAAGCGTACGTAGCGTTGTCATTCTGGTCACGAACGTGTACGTACATACTGGTCAATGTAGAGGCGCGCACGTGTCGTAGTAGAGGCGTGCACGTAGCATGTACACGTACGTGCAGCGGCCAGTGTGCAAGAAAGAAAATACGGCCACGTACGTACATACGGGCTGGGTCTCGAACGCCTACTTGCGCATACGTACGGCCAGGGCTCGTGTACATGGCTGCGTCGGAAGGGAGAAACAGCGTCGTCGTCGTCGTGTCCATGGGTCGGAACGGAATGCGTCGTCGTGTTCATCGGGAGGGCTTGGACGGAACAGCCGATGGAAACGAGGCCTGACGTACCACACAAGGGAGGAAACGGCCTTGTGTTCGACCGTCCACGTTCGAAATGGGATCCTGTTCATCGGGAGGGGTCTGCCGTACCACAAAATGGAGGAAACGGACTTGTGTTGGACCTCCTACGACAGAAACGGGGTCCTATTGATCGGGAGGGGTGTGGCATACCACAAAACGGAGGAAACGGACTTGTGTTGGAGCGCTACGGTCGAAACGGGGGTCCTGTTCATCGGGAGGGGTGTGGCGTACCGCAAAACGGGACTCCACAGGATACTATTCATCTCCATCGTCAACCCCCTCCAGCCTCCATGGGCTACTATTCATCTACCGTCGACCTCCTCCAGCCTCCACCTGCAACTGTTCATCCACGGGCTCCTGTTCATCCAGCCTCCACCGCGCACTACTCCATCGGCTACTGTTCAACCAGCCCTCTCCACGGGCTCCTGTTCAACCACCCCTCCACGGGCTACTGTTCATCCAGTCCTCCACCATCTACTGTTCATCCAGCCCTCCACGGGGTGGTCCTGTTCATCCAGCCCTCCACGGGGTCCTGTTCATCCAGCCCCAACCGGCTCGATCGATCGGGGTCCTGTTCATCCAGAGGCAACACCACGGGGTCCTGTTCATCCACCCCCACCGGGAACTGTTCATCCAAACCCACCAACAATGCTTACTATTCATCCAGAGGCAGTATCGATCGGCTGAAGTTAGCAGCAGTAGCGAAGGAATCGCTCGATCGGGTCCAGTTAACAGCCATCGATCGATCGTTCGAGTTCAGTAACGCGTAGCCTGCAGTGCAATTGCTCGGGTTCAATTAGAGCGCAACGCCTTGCTCGGGTTCAGTTAGAGCCCAACGCCTCGCACCCACGCGCATGCGTGTACGAGAGAAATGCGCATCGCTCGGCCCCGACCACCCACCGTAACCGGGAACACCCCGATATTTTCCTCGACCTCGCATCTACCACGGTTTTTTCGTCATGGACGACCCAAAGAATGTCATGCAGCTGCGTCTCCGGCCCGCCCAGGACGAAAAGCCCATTTTCTGTCATGATTTTTTGTCATAGAAGTAGGAGCCCACCACATCTATGATGATACCGGGTTTTGTCACAATTACCGTCATAGAAGTGTCATAAGTATGACAGAAAAAAATTCATTCGGCCCAAAATGTCATGGATGTGTCTTCTTTTTTGTAGTGCCCTGAGCGGTACTTGGAGCGGTGGTTTGACCGGAACTGCATGCCAGTGGTACAACCGCTCAAGAGAGCGGTACTACCGCCATGAGGAAAACTGCACAGTCACACAAGACTTTTGGGAACCATTCTCTCCTCGAACGGAGGGTATATGGTGGGTGCAAAGAATGTGTATGTGTAGTGATTAACCCAATACCTCCCGATGTGTTTCCCTCTTAATAGTACGGATATCCTACGACCAAAGGAATAAAAACATCGGAAACTCCGTCTTCGATCCTTTCCGCATAGAGAGAAGGCCTAACCCTCTTGCGCAACACAATGTGTACCTGAGAAAACTAGGGCACATGATTAGTCCACACGTGTGTTGTCATCATCACCAAAACTCTAAGGCAGAAGATGCCCTTACAATCTCCCCCTTTTTGGTGGATGATGACAACCACACGAAAAGCATGGGAGATCTAGAAAATATAGACGCCCCCCCTGAGTGTGAGCACTATTTAGAGTTTGCTTTTGGAATGCAAAATGCTCACACTAGGATCAATGCTCCCCCTAGATTTTATAGACCAACCAGTGATAGCAAAACAAAATACCATACATAAAGAAGTAGAGCAAAGGATAAGGGTACCAACAACACGCAAGCTCTACTGATATATGAATGCATAGATAAATAGATAAGGGACACATGTCTTACACCATGCACAAGGTCACAACACAGGACAAGTTCACAAGACACTAGAAAGAGCAACTGCAAATGACCTCACAAGAACAACTGCAAACGAACCCCCCATGCAACTCCCGTGACCTAATAGAGCTCTCTCCCCCTATGGCATCAAGACACCAAAAAGGAAAAGAGCGAAGCTAACGCCCCGGAGCTCAGTAGATCTCCTCGCCAGTTGCTGCACAGCTGTCAGAGTCATTGATGTCTACTACGCAACCTTCTTCTTGTAGACGTTGTTGGGCCTCCAAGTGCAGAGGTTTGTAGGACAGTAGCAATTTTCCCTCAAGTGGATGACCTAAGGTTTATCAATCCGTGGGAGGCGTAGGATGAAGATGGTCTCTCTCAAACAACCCTGCAACCAAATAACAAAGAGTCTCTTGTGTCCCCAACACACCCAATACAATGGTAAATTGTATAGGTGCACTAGTTCGGCGAAGAGATGGTGATACAAGTGCAATATGGATGGTAGATATAGGTTTTTGTAATCTGAAAATATAAAAACAGCAAGGTAACTAATGATAAAAGTGACCGTAAACGGTATTGCAATGCTAGGAAACAAGGCCTAGGGTTCATACTTTCACTAGTGCAAGTTCTCTCAACAATAATAACATAATTGGATCATATAACTATCCCTCAATCATGCAACAAAAAGTCACTCCAAAGTCACTAATAGTGGAGAACAAACGAAGAGATTACGCTAGGGTACGAAACCACCTCAAAGTTATTCTTTCCAATCAATCTGTTGGGTTATTCCTATAAGTGTCACAAACAGCCCTAGAGTTCGTACTAGAATAACACCTTAAGACACAAATCAACCAAAACCCTAATGTCACCTAGATACTCCAATGTCACCTCAAGTATCCGTGGGTATGATTATACGATATGCATTACACAATCTCAGATTCATCTATTCAACCAACACATAGAACCTCAAAGAGTGCCCCAAAGTTTCTACCAGAGAATCAAGACGAAAACATGTGCCAACCCCTATGCATAAGTTCATGGGCGGAACCCGCAAGTTGATCACCAAAACATACATCAAGTGAATCACGTGATATCCCATTGTCACCACAGATACGCACGGCAAGACATACATCAAGTGTTCTCAAGTCATTAAAGACTCAATCCGATAAGATTACTTCAAAGGGAAAACTCAATCCATTACAAGAGAGAAGAGGGGGAGAAGAAACATAAGATCCAACTATAATAGCAAAGCTCGCGATACCTCAAGATCGTGTCAAATCAAGAACACGAGAGAGAGAGAGAGAGGGAGAGATCAAACACATAGCTACAGGTACATACCCTCAGCCCCGAGGGTGAACTACTCCCTCCTCGTCATGGAGAGCGCTGGGATGATGACGATGGCCACCGGTGAGGGTTCCCCCCTCCGGCAGGGTGCCGGAACAGGGTCCCGATTGGGTTTTGGTGGCTATAGAGGCTTGCGGCGGCGGAACTCCAGATCTATTATGTTTTCTCGAAGTTTTAGGGTATATGGAGTTATATAGGCGGAAGAAGTACGTCAGGGGAGCCACGAGGGGCCCACGAGGGGCCCACGAGGGTGGAGGGCGCGCCTGGGGGGGAGGGCGCGCCCCCTGCCTCATGGCTCCCTCGTTTCTTTCCTGACGTGCACTCCAAGTTTTTCCGGTAGCTTTCCTTCCAAAAATAACTTCTCCAGTTGATTTCATTCCGTTTCGACTCTGTTTGATATTCCTTTTCTTCGAAACACTGAAACAAGGGAAAAAACAGGAACTGGCACTGGGCTCTGGGTCAATAGGTTAGTCCCAAAAGTAATATAAAAGTGTCTAATAAAGCCCATAAACATCCAAAACAGTAGATAATATAGCATGGAGCAATCAAAAATTATAGATACGTTGGAGACGTATCAGCATCCCCAAGCTTAATTCCTGCTCGTCCTCGAGTAGGTAAATGATAAAAAAGATAATTTTTGATGTGGAATGCTATTGGCATAATTTCAATGTAATTCTTCTTAATTGTGGTATGAATATTCAGATATGAAAGATTCAAGATAAAAGTTCATATTGACATAAAAATAATAATACTTCAAGCATACTAACTAAGCAATTATGTCTTCTGAAAATAACATGGCCAAAGAAAGTTATCCCTACAAAATCATATAGTCTGGCTATGCTCTATCTTCACCACACAAAGTATTTAAATCATGCACAACCCCGATGACAAGCCAAGCAATTGCTTCATACTTTTGACATTCTCAAAACTTTTTCAATCTTCACGCAATACATGAGCGTGAGCCATGGATATAACACTATATGTGGAATAGAATGGTGGTTGTGGAGAATAAAAAAAGAGGGGAAGATAGTCTCACGTCAACTAGGCGTATCAACGGGCTATGGAGATGCCCATCAATAGATATCAATGTGAATGAGTAGGGATTCCCATGCAACGGATGCACTAGAGCTATAAGTTTATGAAAGCTCAACAAAATAAACTAAGTGGGTGTGCATCCAACTCGCTTGCTCACGAAGACCTAGGGCATTTTGAGGAAGCCCATCATTGGAATATACAAGCCAAGTTCTATCATGAAAGATTCGCACTAGTATATGAAAGTGACAACATAGGAGATTCTCTATCATGAAGATCATGGTGCTACTTTGAAGCACAAATGTGGTAAAAGGATAGTAGCATTGCCCCTTCTCTCTTTTTCTCTCATTTTTTATTTTTTTATTTTTTTATTTGGGCCTTTTCTATTTTTTTTGGCCTCTTTTTTTCTTCTTTTTTTATTTTTCGTCCGGAGTCTCATCCCGACTTGTGGGGGAACCATAGTCTCCATCATCCTTTCCTCACTGAGACAATGCTCTAATAATGATGATCATCACACTTTTATTTACTTACAACTCATGAATTACAACTCGATACTTAGAACAAAATATGACTCTATATAAATGCCTCCGGCGGTGTACCGGAGTGTGCAATGACTCATGAGTGACATGTATGAAAGAATTATGAACGGTGGCTTTGCCACAAATACAATGCCAACTACATGATCATGCTAGCAATATGACAATGATGGAGCGTGTCATAATAAACGGAACGGTGGAAAGGTGCATGGCAATATATCTCAGAATGGCTATGGAAATGCCATGATAGGTAGGTATGGTGGCTGTTTTGAGGAAAGTATATGGTGGGTGTATGATACCGGCGAAAAGTGCGCGGTATTAGAGAGGCTACCAATGGTGGAAGGAAGAAAAGGTGCGTATAATCCATGGACTCAACACTAGTCATGAAGAACTCATATACTTATTGCAAAAATCTACAAGTTATCAAAGCAAAGTATTACGCGCATGCTCCTAGGGGGATAGATTGGTAGGAAAAGACCATCGCTCGTCCCCGACCGCCACTCATAAGGAAGACAATAAATAAATAAATTATGCTCCGACTTCATTGCATAACGGTTCACTATACGTGCATGCTACGGGAATCACAAACTTTAACACACGTATTTCTAAAATTCACAACTACTCAACTAGCATGACTCTAATATTATTATCTCCATATCTCAAAACAATCATCAAGCAACAAACTTTTCTTAGTATTCAACACACTCATAAGAAAGTTTTTACTATTTTTGTATACCTAGCATATTAAGATTATTAAGCAAATTACCATGCTATTTAAGACTCTCAAAATAATATAAGTGAAGCATGAGAGTTCATCTATTTCTTCAAAATAAAACTACCACCATGCTCTAAAAGATATAAGTGAAGCACTAGAGCAAACAACAAACTACTCTGAAAGATATAAGTGAAGATCAATGAGTAGTCGAATAATTATGCAACTATGTGAAGACTCTCCCATTTAAGGATTTCAGATCTTGGTATTTTATTAAAACAGCAAGCAAAACAAAATAAACTTCGCTCCAAGCAAAACACATATCATGTGGTGAATAAAAATATAGCTCCAAGTAAAGTTACCGATGAACGAAGACGAAAGAGGGGATGCCATCCGGGGCATCCCCAAGATTAGGCTCTTGGTCATCCTTGAATATTACCTTGGGGTGCCTTGGGCATCCCCAAGCTTAGGCTCTTGCCACTCCTTATTCCATAGTCCATCGAATCTTTACCCAAAACTTGAAAA
Organism: Aegilops umbellulata; assembly: GCA_032464435.1. Taxonomy (NCBI): domain Eukaryota; kingdom Viridiplantae; phylum Streptophyta; class Magnoliopsida; order Poales; family Poaceae; genus Aegilops; species Aegilops umbellulata. The sequence goes on along the minus strand of CP136058.1, from coordinate 8,574,831 downwards.
CTTCACAACACAAAACTTAATAAAAAACTCGTAAGTTCCGTTAGCGAAAGAAAACAAAACACCACTTCAACGTACTGTAATGAACTCATTATTTATTTATATTGGTGTTAAACCTACTGTATTCCAACTTATCTATGGTTTATAAACTATTTTACTAGCCATAGAGTCATCAAAATAAGCAAACAACACACGAAAAACAGAATCTGTCAAAAACAGAACAGTCTGTAGTAATCTGTAACTAACGCGAACTTATGGAAATCCAAAAATTCTAAAATATATTGGTGGACCTGAGGAATTTTTCTAGTAATCATCTTCAAAAAGAATCAACTAAAAAGCACTCTCCAATAAAAAGTTGAAGCAACTCTCGTGAGCGCTAAAGTTTCTGTTTTTTACAGCATGATCATAAAGACTTCACCCAAGTCTTCCCAAAGGTTCTACTTGGCACAAACACTAATTAAAGCATAAAACCACATATAAACAGAATCTAGATGGATTATTTATTACTAAACAGGAACAAAAAGCAAGGAACAAAAATAAAATTGGGTTGCCTCCCAACAAGCGCTAACGTTTAACGCCCCTAGCTAGGCATGATGATTTCAATGATGCTCACATAAAAGATAAGAATTGAAACACAAAGAGAGCATCATGAAGCATTTGACTAGAACATTTAAGTCTAACCCACTTCCTATGCATAGGGATTTTGTGAGAAAACAACTTATGGGAACAATAATCAACTAGCATAGGAAGGCAAAACAAGCATAACTTCAAAACTTTAAGCACATAGAGAGGAAACTTGATATTATTGCAATTCCTACAAGCATATATTCCTCCCTCATAATAATTTTCAGTAGCATCATGAATGAATTCAACAATATATTTAGCACAAAAAGCATTCTTTTCATGATTGCTACCTCTTGAGCACTGCGTTGGATTTCCCCGAAGAGGAGAGGATGATGCAGCAAAGTAGCGTAAATATTTCTCTCAGTTTTTGAGAACCAAGGTATCAATCCAGTAGGAGGCTACACGCAAGTCCCCCGTACCTACACAAAACAAATAGCTCAACGCAACCAACGTGATTAGGGGTTGCCAATCCCTTCACGGTCACTTACGAGGGTGAGATCTGATAGAGATGATAGATAATATTTTTGGTATTTTTGATATAAAGATGCAAGGTAAAAAGTAAAAGGCAAAGTAATAATAAAGTGATGGAGATTGATATGATGAGAATAGACCCGGGGGCCATAGGTTTCACTAGTGGCTTCTCTAAAGAGCATAAGGATTCTACGGTGGGTGAACAAATTACTGTTGAGCAATTGACAGAATTGAGCATAGTTATGAGAATATCTAGGTATGATCATGTATATAGGCATCACGTCCGAGACAAGTAGACCGACTCCTGCCTGCATCTACTACTATTACTCCACTCATCGACCGCTATCCAGCATGCATCTAGAGTATTAAGTTAAAAACAGAGTAACGCCTTAAGCAAGATGACATGATGTAGAGGGATAGTTTCATGCAATATGATAAAAACCCCATCTTGTTATCCTCGATGGCAACAATACTATACGTGCCTTGCTGCCCCTTCTGTTACTGGGAAAGGACACCGCAAGATTGAACCCAAAGCTAAGCACTTCTCCCATTGCAAGAAAAACCAATCTAGTAGGCCAAACCAAACTGATAATTCGAAGAGACTTGCAAAGATAACCAATCATACATAAAAGAATTCAGAGAAGATTCAAATATTGTTCATTGATAGACTTGATCATAAACCCATAATTCATGGGTCTCAACAAACACACCGCAAAAAGAAGATTACATCGAATAGATCTCCATGAGAGACAGGAGACATTGTATTGAGATCCAAAAAGAGAGAAGAAGCCATCTAGCTACTAACTATGGACCCGAAGGTCTGAGGTAAACTACTCACACTTCATCGGAGGGGCTATGATGATGTAGAAGCCCTCCGTGATGATGGCCCTCTCCGACGGAGCTCCGGAACAGGCCCCAAGATGGGATCTCGTGGGTATAGAAGGTTGCGGCAGTGGAATTAGGTTTTTGGCTCCATATCTGATCGTTTGGGGGTACGTAGGTATATATATGAGGAAGGAGTATGTCGGTGGAGCTTCGAGGGTCCCACGAGGCAGGGGGCGCGCCCTCCACCCTCGTGACCGCCTCTCTTCTTTCTTGATGGAGGGTCCAAGTCTCCTGGATCGTATCTGATGAGAAAATCACGTTCCCGAAGGTTTCATTCTGTTTGGACTCCATTTGATATTCCGTTTCTTCGAAACACTGAAATAGGCAAAAAAAACAACAATTCTGGGTTGGGCCTCCGGTTAATAGGTTAGTCCCAAAAATAATATAAAAGTGGAAAATAAAGCCCAATATAGTCCAAAACAGTAGATAATATAGCATGGAGCAATCAAAAATTATAGATACGTTGGAGACGTATCAGGCATCCCCAAGCTTAATTCTTGCTCATCCTCGAGTAGGTAAATGATAAAAAGAGAATTTTTGAAGCAGGGTGCTACTTGGCATAATTTCAATGTAAATCTTCTCAATTGTGGTATGAATATTCAGATCCGAAAGATTCAAGACAAAAGTTCGTATTGACATAAAAATAATAATACTTCAAGCATACTAACAAAGCAATTATGTCTTCTCAAAGTAACATGGCCAAAGAAAGTTTATCCCTACAAAATCATATAGTTTAGTCATGCTCCATTTTCGTCACACAAGAATGCTCTCATCATGCACAACCCCGATGACAAGCCAAGCAATTGTTTCATACTTTAATAATCTCAAACTCATAAACCTTCACGCAATACATGAGCGTGAGCCTTGGATATAGCACTATGGGTGGAATAGAATATGATGATGGGGGTTATCTGGAGAAGACAAAAAAGGAGAAGATCTCACATCAACGAGGCTAATCAATAGGCTATGGAGATGCCCATCGATTGATGTTAATGCAAGGAGTAGGGATTGCCATGCAACGGATGCACTAGAGCTATAAATGTATGAAAGCTCAACAAAAGAAACTAAGTGGGTGTGCATCCAACTTGCTTGCTCATGAAGACTTAGGGCATTTGAGGAAGCCCATCGTTGGAATATACAAGCCAAGTCCTATTATGAGAAATTACCACTAGTATATGAAAGTGACAAAACAAGAGACTCTCTATCATGATGATTACGGTGCTACTTTGAAGCACAAGTGTGGCAAAGGATAGTAACATTGTCCCTTCTCTCTTTTTCTCTCATTTTTTTATTTTTTTTGGGCCTTCTCTTTTTTTATGGCCTTTCTTCTTTTTTTTATTCCTCACTTGGGACAATGCTCTAGAATATGATGATCATCACACTTCTATTTATTTACAACTCAATGATTACAACTCGATACTAGAACAAAGTATGACTCTATATGAATGCCTCCGGCGGTGTACCGGGATATGCAATAAATCAAGAGCGACATGTATGAAAGAATTATGAACGGTGGCTTTGCCACGAATACTATGCCAACTACATGATCATGTTGAGCAATATGACAATGATGAATGTGTCATGAAGAACGGTATGGTGGAAAGTTGCATGGCAATATATCTCGGAATGGCTATGGAAATGCCATAATAGGTAGGTATGGTGGCTGTTTTGAGGAAGATATAAGGAGGTTTATGTGTGAAAGAGTGTATCATATCACGGGGTTTGGATGCACCGGCGAAGTTTGCACCAACTCTCAATGTGAGAAAGGGCAATGCACGGTACCGAAGAGGCTAGCAATGATGGAAGGGTGAGAGTGCGTATAATCCATGGACTCAACATTAGTCATAAAGAACTCATATACTTATTGCAAAAATCTACAAGTCATCAAAAACCAAAGCATTACGCGCATGCTCCTAGGGGATAGATTGGTAGGAAAAGACCATCGCTCATCCCCGACCGCCACTCACAAGGAGGACAATCAAATAACACCTCATGTTTCAAATTTGTTACATAACGTTTACCATACGTGCATGCTACGGGACTTGCCAACTTCAACACAAGCACTTCTCAAGTTCACAATTACTCTACTAGTACGACTTTGATATTATCACCTCCATATCTCAAAACAATTATCAAGAATCAAACTTTTCTTAGTATTCAACGCACTCAAAAGAAAGTTTTACAAATCTTGAATACCAAGCATATTATTATTGTTAAGCAAATTACCATGCTATTTAAGACTCTCAAAATAATCTAAGTGAAGCATGATAGATCAATAGTTTCTTTAAAACAAATCCACCACCGTGCTCTAAAAGATATAAGTGAGGCACTAGAGCAAAACTATAAAGCTCAGAAGATATAAGTGAAGCACATAGAGTATTCTATAAAATTCCAATTCATGTATGGTTCTCTCAAAAGTTGTGTACAGAAAGGATGATTGTGGTAGAATAACAAGCAAAGACTCAAATCATACAAGACGCTCCAAGCAAAACACATATCATGTGGTGAATAAAAATATAGCTCCAAGTAAAATTACCGATGGAAGTAGACGAAAGGGGGGATGCCTTCTGGGGCATCCCCAAGCTTTGACTTTTTGGTGTCCTTGGCTTATCTTGGGGGTGACATGGGAATCACCAAGCTTAGGCTCTTGCCACTCCTTGTTCCATAATCCATTAAAAGATTTCACCCAAAACTTGAAAACTTCACAACACAAAACTCAATAGAAATCTCGTGAGCTCCGTTAGCGAAAGAAAACAAAAGACCACTTCAAGGTACTGTACTGAACTCATTCTTTATTTGTATTGGTTTTAAAGCTACTTTATTCCAACTTCTCTATGGATTATAAACTATTTTACTAGCCATAGATTCATCAAAATAAGCAAACAACACACGAAAAACAGAATCTGTCAAAAATAGAACAGTCTGTAGTAATCTGTAACTAACGCAAACTTCTGGAACTCCAAAAATATCTACCAAAATAGGAAGACCTAGAAAATTTGTTTATCGATCATCAGCAATTGGAATCAGTATTTTATCACGTTCTGGTGATTTTTAACAATTGTTTTCATGAACAGAAAGTTTCTGGAAATTACAGCAAGATCAAATAACTATCATCCAAGAAGATCCTATAGGTTTAACTTGGCACAAACACTAATTAAAAGATAAAAACACATCTAAACAGAAGGTAGATGGATTATTTATTCCTAAACAGAAGCAAAAACAAAAAAAGCTGAAAATAAAATTGGGTTGCCTCCCAACAAGCGCTATCGTTTAACGCCCCTAGCTAGGCATAAAAGCAAGGATAGATCTAGGTATTGCCATCTTTGGTAGGCAATTATTCAATGAGACATCTACCTTCCTTAGAGATTTCTTTCTTTTTAGTAATTATCAAACTTTTAGGCACAAAGTCAAAAAATTCATTCGTAGCAAATGGTTCCTTAATGATAGCAAAAGGATTGGGATGAATACTTATAGATTTAAGATCCGCAGTTTCCTTACTAGAGGATTCACCCGTATTTTTAGGAACATACATAAGCTTGAAATTTTAGTAGGTGGACTTGGAGTATTCTTTATGGAAGAAAAAGCGGTTCCCAAATTAGTAATGATACCCTCAAGTTTATCGATTCTAGTTGAATCTTGATTTATTCTTTCATTAACTATGGGTTCATTCTCCTTAATATTTTTCAAAGTTAGTCCTACCTTAGATCCATATTGGGTAATTTGATTGTGGATCTTTTTATCTAGATTTTCAATTAATTCAACGGTAGCAACTTTATTTTCAATAATTTAAAGTCTTTGCACTACATGCTCCAAAGTTAACATAGTTCCATTAACCAAAAGAGGTGGTGAGCCAAATAAATCTATCGTAGCATTATAAGAATCAAAAGTGTGGCTGCCCAAGAAATTCCCTCCGGTAATGGTATCAAGGATATATCTATACCAAGGATTAGCACCTACATAAAAATTGCGGAGAAGAACTGAAGTAGATTGCTTCCTGGTAGATATATTTTGAGCATTGCAAATTCTATACCAAGCGTCTTTTAAATTTTCTCCTTCCCTTTGTTTAAAATTTAGAACTTAGTTCTCGGGAGACAACAGGGAAGATATAAGACTAGACATAATGATAAGGCGAGCGAGGAAAAGGCAAACAGAAAAGAGAGGGTGAATAAAACGGCAAGGGTGAAGTGAGGGAGAGGAAAACGAGAGGCAAATGGCAAATAATGTAGTGCGAGAGATAAGGAATTGTGATGGGTACTTGGTATGTTGACTTTTGCGTAGACCTCCCCGGCAACGGCGCCAGAAATTCTTCTTGCTACCTCTTGAGCACTGCGTTGGATTTCCCCGAAGAGGAGAGGATGATGCAGCAAAGTAGCGTAAATATTTCCCTTAGTTTTTGAGAACCAAGGTATCAATCCAGTAGGAGGCTACACGCAGGTCCCTCGAACCTACACAAAACAAATAGCTCAACGCAACCAACGCGATTAGGGGTTGTCAATCCCTTCATGGTCACTTACGAGGGTGAGATCTGATATATATGATAGATAATATTTTTGGTATTTTTTATATAAAGATGCAAGGTAAAAAAGTAAAAGGCAAAGTAATAATAAAGTGATGGAGATTGATATGATAAGAATAGACCCGGGGGCCATAGGTTTCACTAGTGCCTTCTCTAAAGAGCATAAGTATTCTACGGTGGGTGAACAAATTACTGTTGAGCAATTGACAGAATTGAGCACAGTTATGAGAATATCTAGGTATGATCATGTATATAGGCATCAAGTCCGAGACAAGTAGACCGACTCCTGCCTGCATCTACTACTATTACTCCATTCATCGACCGCTATCCAGCATGCATCTAGAGTATTAAGTTAAAACAGAGTAACGCCTTAAGCAAGATGACATGATGTAGAGGGGTAGTTTCATGCAATATGATAAAAAAACCCATCTCGTTATCCTTGATGGCAACAATACTATACGTGCCTTGCTGCCCCTTCTGTCACTGGGAAAGGACACCGCAATATTGAACCCAAAGCTAAGCACTTCTCCCATTGCAAGGAAAACCAATCTAGTAGGCCAAACCAAACTGATAATTCGAAGAGACTTGCAAAGATAACCAATCATACATAAAAGAATTCAGAGAAGAATCAAATATTGTTCATAGTTAGACTTGATCATAAACCCACAATTCATCGGTCTCAACAAACACACCGCAAAAAGAAGATTACATCGAATAGATCTCCACGAGAGAGGGGGAGAACACGTATTGAGATCCAAAAAGAGAGAAGAAGCCATCTAGCTACTAACTATGGACCCGAAGGTCGGAGGTAAACTACTCACACTTCATCGGAGGGGCTATGATGATGTAGAAGCCCTCCGTGATGATGGCCCTCTCCGGCGGAGCTCCGGAACAGGCCCCAAGATGGGATCTCGTGGGTACAGAAGGTTGCGGTGGTGGAATTAGGTTTTTGGCTCCTCATCTGATCATTTGGGGGTACGTAGGTATATATAGGACGTCGGTGGAGCTTCGAGGGGCCCACGAGGCAGGGGGCGCGCCCTCCACCCTCGTGACCGCCTCTCTTCTTTCTTGCGGAGGGTCCAAGTCTCCTGGATCATATCTGATGAGAAAATCACGTTCCCAAAGGTTTCATTCAGTTTGGACTTCGTTTGATATTCCGTTACTTCGAAACACTGAAATAGGCAAAAAAACAGCAATTCTGGGCTGGGCCTCCGGTTAATAGGTTAGTACCAAAAATAATAGAAAAGTGGAAAATAAAGCCCAATATAGTCCAAAACAGTAGATAATATAGCATGGAGCAATCAAAAATTATAGATACGTTGGAGACGTATCAATGATCTACAAGCATAGAAATTTTACTACTCTCCACATAAGCAAATGTATTATCATCAATAGTAGTGGGAGCAAAGTCAGCAAAATAATTATCATGTGATTGAAAATTAAGATCAAGATGGCAAGTTTCATGGTTATCTTTATTCTTTAAAGCATACGTGTCATCACAATAATCATCATAGATAGGAGGCATGCTTTGATCATAGTAAATTTGCTCATCAAAGCTTGGGGGACAAAAAATATCATCTTCATCAAACATAGCTTCCCCAAGCTTGTGGCTTTGCATATTATTAGCATCATGGGTATTCAAAGAAATCATACTAACAACATTGCAATCATGCTCATCATACAAAGATTTAGTGCCAAACATTCTATAGATTTCATCTTCTAGCACTTGAGCACAATTATCGGAATCCATATTTTCACGAAAGATATTAAAAAGATGAAGCATATGTGGCAAACTTACTTCCATTTTTTCGTAGTTTTATTTTATAAAATAAACTAGTGATAAAACAAGAAACAAAAAGATTCAATTGCAAGATCTAAAGATATACCTTCAAGCACTCACCTCCCTGGCAACGGCGCCAGAAACTAGCTTGATGTCTACTACGCAACCTTCTTCTTGTAGACGTTGTTGGGCCTCCAAGTGCAAAGGTTTGTAGGACAGTAGCAAATTTCCCTCAAGTGGATGACCTAAGGTTTATCAATCCGTGGGAGGCGTAGGATGAAGATGGTCTCTCTCAAACAACCCTGCAACCAAATAACAAAGAGTCTCTTGTGTCCCCAACACACCCAATACAATGGTAAATTGTATAGGTGCACTAGTTCGGCGAAGAGATGGTGATACAAGTGCAATATGGATGGTAGATATAGGTTTTTGTAATCTGAAAATATAAAAACAGCATGGTAACAAGTGGTAAAAGTGAGCGTAAACGGTATTGCAATGCTAGGAAACAAGGCCTAGGGTTCATACTTTCACTAGTGCAAGTTCTCTCAACAATAATAACATAACTGGATCATATAACTATCCCTTAACATGCAACAAAGAGTCACTCCAAAGTCACTAATAGCGGAAAACAAACGAAGAGATTATGGTAGGGTACGAAACCACCTCAAAGTTATTCTTTCCAATCAATCCGTTGGGCTATTCCTATAAGTGTCACAAACAGCCCTGGAGTTCATACTAGAATAACACCTTAAGACACAAATCAACCAAAACCCTAATGTCATCTAGATACTCCAATGTCACCTCAAGTATCCGTGGGTATGATTATACGATATGCATCACACAATCTCAGATCCATCTATTCAACCAACACATAGAACCTCAAAGAGTGCTCCAAAGTTTCTACCGGAGAATCAAGACGAAAACATGTGCCAACCCCTATGCATAAGTTTATGGGCGGAACCCGCAAGTTGATCACCAAAACATACATCAAGTGAATCACGTGATATCCCATTGTCACCACAGATACGCACGGCAAGACATACATCAAGTGTTCTCAAGTCATTAAAGACTCAATCCGATAAGATTACTTCAAAGGGAAAACTCAATCCATTTACAAGAGAGAAGAGGGGGAGAAGAAACATAAGATCCAACTATAATAGAAAAGCTCGCGATACATCAAGATCGTGTCAAATCAAGAACACGAGAGAGAGATCAAACACATAGCTACTGGTACATACCCTCAGCCTTGAGGGTGAATGAGGGAGTCCTGGATTAGGGGGTATCCGGACGGCCGGACTATAACCTTTGGCCGGACTGTTGGACTATGAAGATACAAGATTGAAGACTTCGTCCCGTGTCCGGATAGGACTTTCCTTGGCGTGGAAGGCAAGCTTGGCAGTACGGATATTTAGAACTCCTTCCTTGTAACCGACTCTGTGTAACCCTAGCCCCCTCTGGTGTCTATATAAACCGGAGGGTTTAGTCCGTAGGATAACAACAACATCAACAATCATACCATAGGCTAGCTTCTAGGGTTTAGCCTCTCCGATCTCGTGGTAGATCTACTCTTGTACTACCCATATCATCAATATTAATCAAGCAGGAGTAGGGTTTTACCTCCATCGAGAGGGCCCGAACCTGGGTAAAAACATCGTGTCCCTTGTCTCCTGTTACCATCCGCCTAGACGCATAGTTCGGGACCCCCTACCCGAGATCCGCCGGTTTTGACACCGACATTGGTGCTTTCATTGAGAGTTCCTCTGTGTCATCGTCATTAGGCTTGATGGCTCCTTCAATCATCATTAGCGATGCAATCCAGGGTGAAACTTTTCTCCCCGGACAGATCTTTGTATTCGGCGGCTTTGCACTGCGGGCCAATTCGCTTGGCCATCTGGAGCAGATTGAAAGTTACGCCCCTGGCCATCAGGTCAGGTTTGGAAGCTTGAACTACACGGCCGATATCCGTGGAGACTTGATCTTCGACGGATTCGAGCCCCGACCGAGTGTGTCACGCTGTCACGATGAGCATGATTTAGCTCTGCTGCCGAACAGTGTCCTAGAGACCGCACCGGCATCCGCTCCGACCTTTAATTCGGAGCCAACCGCGCCATCCGAGGGCGGGTGGTTAGACCCCACCGCGGAGGTAGCAGCCTCAACGACAATCGAGCCGAACGCCAACCTTACCCTTCGCGAGGTCCATGACTCCACCTTGCCGGACTCTCCTACGGACTCTGGACCATCCGCTCCCCTGCCAATCGAATCCGATTGGGCGCCGATCATGGAGTTCACCGCCGCGGATATCTTTCAGCACTCTCCCTTCGGTGACATACTGAATTCACTAAGGTCTCTCTCTTTGTCAGGAGAGTCCTGGCCGGATTATGACCGGCGGGATTGGGATGCGGACGATGAAGAAATTCGACGCCCACCCACCACCCACTTCATAGCCACTGTCAATGATTTGACGGACAAGCTCGACTTCAACTCCGAAGACATCGATGGTATGGACGACGATGTAGGAGACGAACAAGAACCAGCGCCTACAGGGCACTGGAAAGCCACCTCGTCGTATGACATATATATGGTGGACACACCCAAAGAAGGCAATGGCGACGGAACAGCGGAGGATAACCCCTCCAAGAAGCAACCTAAGCGTCGGCGTCAGCGGCGCCGCTCTAAGTCTCGCCAAAGAAAAAACGGTGATTCCAGCACAGGAGATAATAACACCCCGGACAGTGCCGAAGACAACCCCCTCCAGCAAGATTCAGCGCAGGAGGATGGAGAAGTCAGCCCTCATGAGAGAGCGATGGACAGAGAGGAAGAGGATGACAATTACATGCCTTCCTCTGAAGACGAGGCAAGCCTCGACGACAATGAATTTGTCGTGCCTAAGGATCCCGTTGAGCAAGAGCGCTTCAAGCGCCGGCTTATAGCCACGGCAAATAGCCTCAAGAAGAAGCAGCAGCAGCTTAGAGCTGATCAAGACTTGCTAGCTGACAGATGGACTGAAGTCCTTGCGGCCGAGGAATACGAACTCGAACGCCCCTCCAAGAGCTACCCAAAGCGCAGGCTGCTACCCTGATTAGAGGAGGAAGCATCTAAACCCACATCTCCAGCGTATGACGCGGCTGACCGGCCACCTTGTGGCCGCGACAGAGAGGCCTCTCGGCCCACAGCTCAAGCCGCACCCCGGCGTCACTCAAAAAATACCAAGGCACGGGGACACACACTAGACCTGCGAGATATATTGGAGGACAAAGCAAAGCAAACAAGGTCTATCTACGGATCGCGTGGGTGCCCCGCGACACGAGATGATAACCGTCACGTCGGATACAACAAAAGCAAGTCCGGCCGGGCCGAACACAGCAGACAAAACTCATTCGAGCTGCGTCGTGATATAGCCCAATACAGAGGCGCCGCACATCCGTTATGGTTCATAGATGAAGTAATGGATCATCAAATCCCAGAGGGTTTCAAACCCGTGAATATCGAATCATATGATGGTATGACAGACCCTGCGGTATGGATTGAGGACTATCTCCTTCATATCCACATGGCTCGTGGCGACAACCTACCGCCATCAAATACCTCCCACTCAAGCTTAAAGGACCAGCTCAGCATTGGCTCAATAGCTTGCCAGCAGAATCCATTGGGTGTTGGGAAGATCTGGAAGCCGCATTCCTCGACAACTTCCAGGGCACCTATGTGCGACCACCAGACGCCGATGACCTGAGCCACATAATTCAACAGCCAGAGGAATCGGCTAGACAATTCTGGACATGGTTCCTAACCAAGAAAAATCAAATCATCGACTGTCCGGATGCAGAGGCCCATAGCGGCTTTCAATCATAACATCCGCGACGAATGGCTTGCCCGGCACCTTGGATAGGAAAAGCCGAAATCTATGGCAGCCCTCATGACACTCATGACCCGCTTTTGCGCGGGAGAAGACAGCTGGCTGGCTCGCAGCAATAACATGTCAACGAGCCCTGGTAATTCGGATACCAAGGATAGCAATGGCAGGTCACGTCGCAACAAGCACAAGCGCCGCATTAACAGAGACAATGCTGAGGATACGGCAGTTAATGCCGGATTCAGAGGCTCTAAGCCTGGTCAGCGGAAAAAGCCATTCAAAAGAAGCACTCCGGGCCCGTCCAACTTGGACCGTTTACTCGATCGCTCGTGTCAGATACATGGCACCCCCGAAAAGCCAGCCAACCACACCAACAGGGACTGTTGGGAGTTCAAGTAGGCCAGCAAGTTAAATGCTGAAAACAAAGACAAGGGGCTACATAGCGACAACGAGGAGGAGCCCCGGCTGCCGAACAATAGAGGACAGAAGGGTTTCCCCCCACAAGTGCGGACGGTGAACATGATATACGCAACCCACATCCCCAAGAGGGAGCGGAAGCGTGCGTTAAGGGATGTATACGCGATGGAGCCAGTCGCCCCAAAGTTCAACCCATGGTCCTCTTGCCCGATCACTTTCGATCGCAGGGACCACCCCACTAGTATCCGCCATGGCGGATTTGCCGCGTTGGTTCTAGACCCAATCATTGACGAATTTCACCTCACTCGAGTCCTTATGGACGGCAGCAGCAACCTGAACCTGCTTTATCAGGACATTGTGCGCAAAATGGGCATATAGATCCCTCAAGGATTAAACCCACAAAAACGACCTTTAAGGGCGTCATACCAGGTGTAGAGGCCCATTGCACAAGCTCAGTCACGCTAGAAGTGGTCTTCAGATCCCCGGATAATTTCCGAAGCGAGGAGTTAATCTTTGATATAGTCCCGTTCCGCAGTGGCTATCACGCACTGCTCAGGCGAACCGCATTTGCAAAGTTCAATGCGGTGCCGCACTATGCATACCTCAAGCTCAAGATGACAGGACCTCGGGGAGTCATCACAGTCAATGGAAACACCAAGCGCTCTCTCCGAATGGAGGAGCACACGGCGGCCCTCGCAGCGGAAGTACAAAGCAGCCTCTCAAGGCAATTCTCCAGTCCGGCGATAAAACATCTGGACACCGTCAAGCGCGCTCGGAGTAACCTACAACAAGACCGCCTGGCACGTTCTGAGCAAGCATAGCAATGTGGTCCCAACCCCAGCCCTAGCAAAACGGTGAAATCCGTGCCACGCGTACATAATTACGCTCTGAAAATACCATGGGCACAGGGGGATGGGCACGGACACGGCACGCCCCAAAATGCGGCTCAACCGCACTAGGGGCTGCCGATTTTATCATTTTTTTTCTTACTTTCAGGACTTTACTCTCCGAAAGATCTGTTTGGCAATACAATTGCCGAACACACGATACAAGAACCAGGGAGGCAGAAAGCTACGTCACACTGTGAAACCCCCAGGTGGTCTCTATAACGAGCAAAATACCTGTTTTAAATACCATTTAGCAGTTCGCCCCTAGAGGGGACATGTCAAATGGTCCCATCTCTTGCTTATCGCACTATTTGTATCGTTCTGCTTTTAATGCACCTTCTTTGAATAAACAATGCTTAGCTTCAGTCTATTATTGCATGCTCTATTCGTTCCTTTTTATGTATATATGTTCATTCACGACATTCAGCACCCGTACACTTTGGTACGGCTAATACGCCAGGGGATCAAGCACCCCATAATACGGCGTGAGAAGTCCGAACACTTTCACAAGTGCGGCACTCCGAACTTATAGCATTATATGCATCAGCTCTGAATCATGTCTTTGGTCAATAGTTGGGTTTGCCCGGCTCCCATGTTTTGGTACCTTACGTTCCGCTATATCGTATAAGGTAGCACTGGGAGAACTACTGCGATTGTGCCCTGGTTCAGCTGGGCTGAGCACCTCAGTAGAGAAAGCTAAAACTGACTGTCATGATAGGGCGAGAGCTAGTCACTGTTCGAGAGGTTTCTAGTCCCTAAAGACTTATGCCGCTTAGGGCCAGGAGCCGGCTTTGTCCGGCCTAGGCGTATATAGCGCCCCGAACTCGGTCTTCCGAACACTAGGGGCTTCGCCGAAATTTAAAATTATAGAATTCTCTGGCTAAGTGAGAGTGATAATATCACGCATTATAGTCTGATTGCCTTGTTCGTTGTGCTGAGCACCTCCCTCGAAGGGCCCAAGAATGGGAAAAAGAGTGCTCAGGTTTATCCCGAACACCCCAGCACTCGCGGCACGGGGGGAGAAGCCAATGACTCGCCATCTCTCAGATTTAATAAACGGCTGCACAAAAGGTAATATTTTAAATTCACACAAGCGTTGCATAGCGCATATGAACAAGTTTTCAGCATACAGGATCACACGAGCGAGTTTACTCAAATATTACATCCTTAGTACACTCATCCGCCACAAGGCGGGCACCCTTCAGGACGCCCTCATAGTACATCTCGGGGTTGCGATGCTCCTTGCCCTGCGGTGGTCCATCCTTCACCAGCCGCTCCGCGTCCATTTTGCCCCAGTGTACTTTCACGCGGGCAAGGGCCCTGCGGGCGCCCTCGATGCAGATGGAGCGCTTGATGACATCAAGCCACGGACAGGCATCTGCCAGCCGCCTCACCAGCCCGAAGTAGCTCCCAGGCATGGCCTCTCCAGGCCACAGCTGGACTATAAGACCCTTCATGGCCTGTTCGGCCACCTTATGGAGCTCGGCCAGTTGCTTCAGCTGGCACCGGGTGTCCAGTCTCAGCATACTGAGACCAGAACACCTTCTCCGCCGAGCTCCCTTCCTCGGCCCCGTAGTAGGTGGCGGCATCTGACATGCTGCGGGGCAAATCTGCGAATGCTCCTGGAGAGCTCCGGACTCGGGTAGGTAACAAGTAATTCACTTTCACGTGCTTGCTTTGCATAATGAATGCCTTACCCGCCGCTATCTTCTTCATCGCCTCAACTTCCTGGAGGGCTTTTTGGGCTTCGGCCTTGGCAGACTTGGCGCTTTTGAGGGCCACAGCGAGCTCGGTCTCTCGAGTCTTCGAGTCAAGCTCCAAAGCCTCATGCTTCTTCACGAGAGCATGGAGCTCTTGCTGCACCTCGCCAACTCGTGCCTCATGTTTCTCCCGCTCAGTGCGCTCCGTGGCCGCCTTGTTTTCGGCCTCGGCAAGCGCTTGCTTCAGGGTCGCCACCTCGGTCGTGGCCCCTAGCACATTAACAACGATCCTATCATTCTTGCAACTGCATCTTTTTTATACACATATAGTCAAGGCATTACGTACCTTGGTTCTCCTCGAGCTGCTTCTTGGCAAGGCCAGGCTCTTGATCGGACCGCTCGAGGTTCTGCTTCAGCGCATCAACCTCCGCAGTCAGTGCGGCGGAGGCCAGTAGCGAAGCCTGCATACGCATAATTGACATAATTATGTTAGACTCCTACGAATGTTATTAGATCCTCTATCCGGCTTTTCTTTGTGAACACCGAACAGAGCATCAGGGGCTACTATCTATGCGGTAATATTTTCATATTTTTTTGCATACCTCAAAGCCTGTTAGAAGGCTGGCACGGGCTTCAGTCAGCCCGCTCTTGGCGGACTGAACTTTCTGGATCACCGCACTCATAATAGTGTGGTGCTCCTCGTCGATGGAGGCGCCGTTAAGCACCTCCAGCAAGCTATCCGGTGCCTCCGGTTGGACGGAGGACACCAGCGCGGTAGGCTTGCCCTTCTTAGCGGGGGGCGCCTGCCGGAGTCCGGAACCACTGAAGGTTCCGGTGCGGTGTTCGGCCCAGGGCCGGACTCGGAGCCCTTGGGAGCCTTGCTCCCTTTGCGCCTGCAGTCCGGAAGGTCGCCTTGTGGCGCCTCCAGGACTACCTCCCCTCGGCATGGTACCCTTTGGGACAACACCTCGGCGTTGTCCGTAGGGAGAGGGGTGGAAGCGGTCGGAAGTGAAAAGCTATTCACATCCGACGAATCCAAGGAACCGCTCGACGATATGTCGACTCAGGCTCGGGCCGGACTGGATGATTATATTCGGCATTAGGAGAAGTTGTGCAATAAAGGAACGCTATGAGTGACTCTGGTGTCCGAATACTTACGACTTCGCCAGGGCCTTGGCCCTGGGTGGCCACTCGTCTTCGCTGTTGGTGGAGTAGTCCGGAGGAAGGGTTCTTCCCTTCTTGGACCCTCCGGCCTCCCCAGTTGGGGCGGCCTTCCTTTTCTTTTCTCCCCCTGCTGGAGGGGAATAAACCTCTTTTCCTCCTCCTCATCTTCATGGGAGGAGTGCGCCTCGGAGTCATCGGACGATGAGTCCGACACCACCGGGCGCCGGGAACTCTTTCGGGTTCATGTGGCCTTCTTCTTGGCCTTCTTCTCCGGCACCACGTAAGGTGTCGGAACCAGCAGCTCCGCTAGGCGAGCGTCTGCTGGGCCTTCGGGCAAAGGAGCCGGATAGTCGATCTGTCCGGCCGTCTCCTGCCAGTCCTGTCAAAGGTACGGGGGCTTAGACCTCGCATATGATTAAACTATGAAGAATGAATACCCTATGAGAGGTAAAACAGCTTACCGCGCTGGCTTGGCGCTTCGCGCTGAATCTGCGATCCTCGGTAAGGGGAGGAGGAACCTCGGCACCCTTGAAAAGCACCTTCCAAGCATCCTCGTGTGTTGTGTCGAAGAGCTCGCTCAGAGTCTGGTGCTGGGCCGGGTCGAACTCCCATAAATTGAATGCCCGTCGTTGACACAGGAAGATCCGGTGGATGAGCATGACCTGGACTATGTTGACAAGCTTGAGTTTCTTGTTCATCATGTTTTGGACATAGGTTTGGAGTCCGGTCAACTCTCCCGGACTACCCCAGGGCAGGCCCTTCTCTTTCCAGGAGGTGAGCCGCGTGGGGATTCCGGATCGGAACTCGGGGGCCGCTGCCCATTCGGGATCACGCGGCTCGGTGATGTAGAACCACCCCGATTGCCACCCCTTTATGGTCTCCACGTAGGAGCCCTCGAGCCATGTGGCGTTGGGCATCTTGCCCACCATGGCGCCTCCGCACTCCGCCTGCTGGCCGCGCACCACCTTCGGCTTGACATTGAAGGTCTTCAGCCATAAGCCGAAGTGGAGCTTGATGCGGAGGAAGGCCTCACACATGACGATAAACGCCGATATGTTGAGGATGAAGTTCGGGGCCAAATCGTGGAAGTCCAGGCCGTAGTAGAACATGAGTCCGCGGACGAAGGAGTGGAGAGGGAATCCCAGTTCGCGGAGGAAATGGGTGAGAAACACTACCCTCTCGTGGGGCCTGGGGGTGGGAATGAACTGCCCCGCATCTGGGAGCCGATGCGCGATGTCCTCGGACAAGTATCCGGCTCCTCTCACCTTCTTGATGTGTCCCTCCGTGACGGAGGAGACCATCCACTTGCCTCCCGCTCCGGACATGATTGGAGAAGGTTGAGGAAGAAAATGTGGACTTGGGCGCTGGAGCTCGAGTGTGCGAGAATGGATGAGCAAAGGAGGAAGAAGGCGCGGATGGAGAAAGGTGAACCCTTGTCCCTTTATATGGGCGGACGAAACTATGCGTCCCCACCAGCCCGGTAAAACCCGCTCGTCCCCCAAGCGCCGTAATCGATGGCGCGGTTGGGTTACCCACGTCCGTATTGATGAGAATCCCACGATAAGGGGACACGATATCTGCTTCGACAAGACGTGCCAAGAAAACCGCCTCACAAAATGTGCTGAGATTGGCTATGAAAAACAGTTCGTATAATGGCTTGGTTGTGGTGTGATGTCACATTGCAGGACACATCAGCAGATTAGATTTGTGGAAATGCTATTCTCTCTACGGTGGTATGTGGAACTTATTTTGCAGAGCCGGACACGATCCTCGTGTTCAAAAGCTTCTATGAAGTATTCGGAGGAGGAACCCTCCATGCAATGCCGAAGACAATCTGCGCGCCGGACTCATTGTCATTGAAGCCTGGTTCAGGGGCTACTGAGGGAGTCCTGGATTAGGGGGTATCCGGACGGCCGGACTATAACCTTTGGCCGGACTGTTGGACTATGAAGATACAAGATTGAAGACTTCGTCCCGTGTCCGGATGGGACTTTCCTTGGCGTGGAAGGCAAGCTTGGCAGTACGGATATTTAGATCTCCTTCCTTGTAACCGACTCTGTGTAACCCTAGCCCCCTCCTATGTCTATATAAACCGGAGGATTTAGTCCGTAGGACAACAACAACGTCAACAATCATACCATAGGCTAGCTTCTAGGGTTTAGCCTCTCCGGTCTCGTGGTAGATCTACTCTTGTACTACCCATATCATCAATATTAATCAAGCAGGAGTAGAGTTTTACCTCCATCGAGAGGGCCCGAACCTGGGTAAAAACATCGTATCCCTTGTGTCCTGTTACCATCCGCCTAGACGCACAGTTCGGGACCCCCTACCCGAGATCCGCCGGTTTTGACACCGACAGTGAACTACTCCGTCCTCGTCATGGAGAGCGCCGGGATGATGAAGATGGCCACCGGTGAGGGTTCCCCCCTCTGGTAGGGTGCCGGAACAGGGTCCCGATTGGGTTTTGGTGGCTACAGAGGCTTGCGGCGGCGGAACTCCAGATCTATTCTGTTTTCTCGAAGTTTTAGGGTATATGGAGTTATATATGCGGAAGAAGTATGTCACGGGAGCCACGAGGGGCCCACGAGGGTGGAGGGCGCGCCCCCCTGCCTCGTGGCTCCCTCGTTTCTTTCCTGCCGTGCACTCCAACTTTTTTCGGTAGCTTTCCTTCCAAAAATAACTTCTCCAGTTGATTTCATTCCGTTTCGACTCTGTTTGATATTCCTTTTCTTCGAAACACTGAAACAAGGGAAAAAACAAGAACTGGCACTGGGCTCCGGGTCAATTGGTTAGTCCCAAAAGTAATATAAAAGTGTTTAATAAAGCCCATAAACATCCAAAACAATAGATAATATAGCATGGAGCAATCAAAAATTATAGATACGTTGGAGACGTATCAGTCATCACCAGCATCATCAGCATCCTCAGACTCCTCGGTCTCCTCAGACACCGTGGTAACACCCTCAGGACCACGGACAGTAGGGGTAGCAGGCTCGTCATCAGACCACTGACAGTTCGCCAAGCACCACGTATCCTTAGGAGTGATGGTCTTCTCAGAGCCACTCTTCACATCTGGCACATTGAGGTGCCTCATCAACTGAATCTGCCTGCGACGCGCCATCTTCTCAGCAACATGAGCCTTGTAGAGCTTCTTCTGAATATGAGTCTACAAGCAAAAAGTCTTTTTGATCATGGAAGTCAGCTTCTCGACCCAAGAGGGCTGGGCCCCAGGCTCCAACTCAA
The DNA here is from genome assembly GCA_032464435.1 of Aegilops umbellulata. Classification (NCBI taxonomy): domain Eukaryota; kingdom Viridiplantae; phylum Streptophyta; class Magnoliopsida; order Poales; family Poaceae; genus Aegilops; species Aegilops umbellulata. The sequence continues at coordinate 8,555,297 of CP136058.1, read as the reverse complement.
AGTCATCGTCGTTTGAGGTAGCAAACGCATCCTCCTGATTGCCCGTAGGGAAACGAGGAGTCTTATGCTTCTTCTTCCTCAACACCTTAACCTCATGCTCCGTGAGATTAGCCGGAGTGGTGAGAGGTTCTCCTGGCCTACGGACTGCCCAAACGGAATTCAAAAACTGCATCACAAAAGGAGCATAGATTGGTACCTTGCAGTACCACACCGTATTGTACATCTCCTCCCACATCCAGTTGGAGACATCAAACGTGGAACCGGAACCCCTTTTGGTCTTCATGGCCACAAGAAAATCCATAAGATAACCATAACTATCGTCTTGATTCCCAACCTTGGGTAGCAACACACAACGGAACACACGATGCAGAATATCATAGACTGGCAGAAGGTCATTGGACTTACCCACGATACCATGACCTGGGATGTACAGAGGGGCAAGCTTCACCTTGTCCATGGGGTGGGCTCGGTCGTGAGGACGGAGACCAACTTGTCCCTCCAACCCGGTATCCTCAAAGCCAAGAGCATTGCAGAAGGCTCTCCAAGGGACATGAAAGAACTCATCACGGCACATAAAGGACAGGTGACGCGCATCATCAGTGCCGAAGCGGACGGTAGCATAGAACTGATGAATGAGATGCACATCAAAGTCACAATTCACAGTCATGAGCTTGATCAAATCAAACTCCTCACAGATCTCCAGAGCCTCTCCAAAGTAACCAAGGTTGTCCCTCCAGTGATCGACGTCAATGGACCACATCCGGGTGAACTTGTTCTTGTGGTGCTCGAAAATTTCGGACACAATCCTTAGCTGCAACTCATTCCGGAACCGAGGGTTGTTCCAACAAGGATGTGGTGCCACAGATTAGGGATCCTGGAAATGGAACTTGTCCCAGTCCGTAAGCTTCCATTTGTGCATTGGCATCGCAGCACGCTACTTGGCAGCAGCAGACTTCTCCCTCGTGGGCGTCTCAACCGCTGCCATGCCCGCGTCTGACAACCGTGGCCCATCCAAAAACCCCGTCCCTCGCCCTTGTGCGTCACCGTCCAGCATTAGATGCCCGCATTCATGCCGTTGTAGAGTGGTCGCTCAACATTGACGCTGGCCCAGAGCGGACGTGACCTCTCACTGGCTTCGTCATTGAAGTGGCACGCCGACTGGGAGAGCGCAACCCGCTGAACACGCCTCCTCGCCTGCCTCCATTAAAGTCACGCGTGGGCCGAGAAACCTACTCCACTCACGTTCGTTCGTGAACCAGCCGGTATTAAACACAAAGTCGGTTGGCTTCTCGCGTCCACCGACCATTTAAACGAGCCCAGACCTCGGGCAAGAACCGCACCACACCTCCGCTGCCCATTTCTTCCTTGCACCATATTCTCCACACTCTGCATGGCATCCGGCGAGCAGGAAGAGGGGTTCTCTGGCATAAAAAAGTCAGTTGGGCGGCCCGCCGAGCCCGCCGGATACGAGCTAGGAACTCGGTGCTCAACTGTTGTCGCTGCTCCACTGTTGTCGCCACTCTAAGCCGGCGCATGGTTCAACAACTCACCGCTCCAACCAAGGAGTGGCGAGTTGCTCCAGGTCGGCACGCGGTGGAGCACAATGGCACGGGCAAAGTTGTTGGCGTGGACGAGGCAGTGTCGTACCACTCCTCCCACGCCACTCGTCGTCAATGTGTGGGGAACCGCGCCCTACCGGTGAAGAAAGAAGTCGGCTTCACGGAGATCAATGACGCGGCCAGCACCTTCGCAGCCGCCGCCGACAGCAAGGAAAACTAGATCACGGGAGGCCGCCGCCGCTTGGGTCCCATGAAGGCCACCGCCCACGCGTCGCCGACGTGCATAGCCGGTGTCTTGCACGCTTCGCACGCCACCATCGTCCCCCGCCCCAAAAAACGAACTCTGACCCATGCTTCACGGAAGCGGGGGCCACTCCGATGAGGAGCACAGCCAAACATTGGGGAAGATATGGGAGAAGCAGAGGCTATTCTTCCCCACTCGTTGAATCATATCCCTCCAGGGGCATCCGACACTCTGGCGAGTGGGCTGACGGACATGTCAACGGAGGGGGCATGACTTCATTTTCGGGGCTCGTGGCCGGTTGGAGATGGGGAACGGGCGCCGACGGTCATTTTAGTCTAGGTAGAGTCCGGTCTAGTTGAAATATGTCTAGATGTAATGAATTTGCTCTGATTTAGATGAAAAGCATATGGTTTTATGTAAGACTCATCCGGGTGTGAATGAATATTGTCTGGTTTGTTTGAGTCTGAATCATATTTGTTCATTTTCGTTAAATTTCATTTGAAATCTAACCTGACATATGCGCTAGCTTTGGATGACCGGCTCCCGCATCAGTGTCAGCAGACTGGTCCCCCTGTCCATGGATGGATGCCGGAACAAATTTGCGGGTCAACGTTGGAGATGTCCTAAAAGGTTTTGTCAAGGGTAATCGACTCTGAGGCCAGTTGCTTCGGAAGGAAATCTATGAGCAATTAGATCAACCTTGTGAAAAGAAAAAAGTGAGATTAACAACTATTTGCTCTTTTCGAGTCGTAAGGATTTGAGTTTGGAGTCTGTTTCTTCTGGTGTCTGTAGTGAGTCTACGAGTAATGGTCAACGGATTACGCCAAGGGCTGAACTAGCTTGAGCGATGAAATTTCGTGCCTTTTTGTAATTTGTAAGAATTAATTACTTCATCCGTTTTTATTTACTCAACATGTTAGGTTTGACCTAAGTCAAATTTTATAAAGTTTCACCAAGTTTATGGAAAACAATCTAAAATTTCACAATAAAAAAATATATGGTATGAAAATGTATTGAATAATGATTTTAATAGTATTGATTTGGTATTGCATATGTTTTTTTTTATATAAACGTAGTCATAGTATAGAAAGTTTGACCAAGACAAAGCAAATATGAAAAGTAAATAAAAATGAAGGAAATACGAAGGACGTTCGTTACTAGGCCCAGGGCAATGGCCATGGCTGTCCTACGCCTGCCTTTGCGCCATTATCTTGGAGGGTTTCCTCGGATCAACTAGGCGAGCGTTCGGAAGTCTCCCAACGATCATTTGGTGGGTTGAGAGGGCGCCAAGTGGCGCGCTCTCAGCCGCCATCACGTGTCGCGCTTAGGGCGCTCTCTCCGGATTTTGGTTTTTTTTTCACGCGTTTTCGGTTTTTTAGATGTTTTTTTTCTTTCGTTAGAGGCACGCGGAAAAATGCGTTTTTTCTTCTTTCGTGAGAGGCACGGTTTTGATTTCGTGAGAGCCACGCTCTCGAAAACAGACTCTCGAAAATGGAAAAAACGTGTTTTCTTTTTCTTTTCCGTGAGAGGCACGATTTTGCTTCCATGAGAGGCACGGCCAGAAACGGAAAGAAAAATACGCGTTTTCTCTTTTTTCTTTCTTCCGCTAGAGGCACGGTCGTGCCTTTCAAAAACGGAAAAAGGCGTTTTATCTTCTTTTTGTTCTTCCATTAGAGGCACGGTCGTGCCTCTTGCAAAAGGAAAAACGTGTTTCCTCTTTGTTTTTTCTTCCGCGAGAGTCACGGTTTTACTTCCGCGAGAGGCACGGCCGTGCCTCTTGGAAACGGCTTCCGGAAAGGAAAATAACGTGCTCCCAGTTCTCGTCCGGTTTTTTCATGAAAAAAAGTTTGTCAAAACCTATCAACATGGGATCTAGTTTTGAAGATCTCGACGCGAGGAATCCTAAGGTGAAAACGGTTTGGACACACGTTTTAGAGATAAAACGGTTTGGATAAACAAATCTACGAAAAAAGGGAAAACTCTCAGATTACGACAAGCGGCGACCTGGAGCGGTGAGAGTGGTCTTTGGAAGTACTCCTTAATTAGTGGTTTCGGGGTTTCCTGGCCGATGGCTGGACCTCCCTTCTGATCTTGCATGATCACAATCATCGTATCCCCAACGAAGTAACATGGGGTTCGTTCTGTTTTTTTAGGAAAAGCCATCATGGTGACTATTAATTTTCGAACATAGTTACATCGTCCACTAGGCTAGACACAATAAAAGCCTGAGGATCTCCCGTCCAGACAAAAGTCTGGGATCTCTCTACATGGGCAGCTAACAAATGAGCTACAATATTCCTTTCTCTTGGATAATGTTCTATGATTAGATGAGAGAAATTCCTAGATAAGGACACACACTCTCTGTATGTTGCCGAAGCTTCTGTCACTGATAAAAACCCATCATGGATAGTTTGGACTACTTCCATACAGTCCGAGTTTGATAATTATCTTTTCGCATCCAACTTGACCTTCTTTCAACGCTCTAGCTTCAGCAGTAGCTGCCGAGCTTACATGTTCAGCTCTGCTGTTACTCGCCACCACAAAGTGCCCATGGCCATCTCTAATCACAACTTCAGTAGCTCCCTTCTCCTCCTAAAGACAGAAAGCACCATCGATATTCATTTTAACATAGCCCTCAGAGATTTCGACCAACCTTGTTTCTTGATGCACTTCTTCCTATCCATAGCCTACACATGGTTTGAAGTGAAAGCAGCGATTGACAAAACTGCTCAGCAGGAGACTCAATCGCCTCCTTATGCTTAACCTGCCTCCCCTGCCACCATGTGTACCAAAGAGTAGAGGTCAACAGCTCACAAGATCCCAGCTGAGGCAGGATAGGAATCTTTCGCGCCGGCCCTTAAAGAAGTTCCAGTAACATGATTTATCCCAGCTGAGGCAGGATAGGATGGGGTTCGTTCTGTTTGGTTGGAGGGTTGCAAGAGACCATATGATTTCTTTATATGAAATCGGAAGGGGAGTTAAGCTATACCTACTAATAAAGTAAGGTGTGTTTCTTCAATTTTTTCACCCGTTCACCGTTGAATTATTATTTTTTCTATCTAGGTGGTATTAAATTTTTGTGCGTCTATCCGTTATAAAAGAAAGAAGGTTTTTCCAAAATTCCGTAATTAGGCCGCACGCGCTCCAGTCCAACGAAGCCAGCCCACTTATTATTGTCCACACAGTTGAGAAGACCTTATTTGTCGCATGGAGCGACAAACAGTTGAAACTGCACATAGGGCGCCTAATACCAGGCTGACCCGTTTCCCCTTTTTGGTTGTTCTATTTCTACTTTTCTTTTTCTCTTTTGTATTTATGTTCCTTTTTTCCTTCTTTATTTGTATTTTTTTCTGTGAATTACAAATTTGAAAAATATTCAAATTTTTAATTTTTCTTCAAATATTCCAAAAATGGTTAAAATTCAAATTTTTTGTTCCTATGTTTAAAAATGTTCAAAACTTTTAAAAAATTCCCGTTCCAAAAAAACTTCAACATTCAATTTTTTTCTCGTTTTTTAATATTTTTTGTGTATTCAAAAATTCTTCAAGATTCTTTTATAAAGATTGTGTTTTATAAAATGTTCCATATTTTAAAATATTCTTATTTTAGTGAAATGTTCACAAATCCAAGATAATATTTGCATCTAAGAATTTTTTTCTAAAATTGTTTTCAATGTTCCCCTTTGAAAAAAGTAAAAATAAATAAAAAATTGTGTTTTTTTAATGTTTTCATGTTTTCAAAATATTTTTTATGAATTCCAAAAATTATTAATGTTTCTAATTTTGTTCGTATTTTTCAAAAATATTAGAATTTTCAAAAACCATTATTCGCATTTTTTGAAAATTGTTTGTGACTTCAAAAATTGTTCACGTTTCCAAGAATATTGGCAAATTTATATATTTTTTAAATATCCGCGCTGTCCATTGGTTAACGATGTGTGTTCGTTCTATGCTGGTTGAGAATATGTTGTTTGGCTTTAATTAAAGCAAAATTATGGGCACGTGCCAATAAAAGAGAATATGTTGTTTGGCTTTAATTAAAGCAAAATTATGGGCACTTGAGCACTAAAATAATCAAAGAGAATAAACCCTCAAAATGAATGGACATTCATGCCTCATTATGCTAGTGAAACATGAGTTATGCGCTGCAATTAGAAATCCACACGGTTACGCCAACGTAGGATAGAGTAGTCGAAGCAACTATGTCCCAAAGGTCGCCGTGCAGCCAACAAATGAGATGGCAGGCACAACCCCAAGATGGAGACGGACCTGGAGAAGAAAAGACATGAGTTGGGTGCTCGCCACCACGCCGACCAACAGCATCACTATAAGATTTCCTATGTCAAACATGTCCAGCGAGAAGAACATAATTCCTTTCTCTATCGCCTACCATTGTGAAGACTCTTTTTTTGAATGACACGTCAATTGTCCTTTCCGTTGCTTCTCATAACAACAAAAAATATCTCTCCCGTTGCAATGCACGGGCATATGTGCTAGTTAATGTAAAAGTAAAGAATTGAGTTGAAGGCCATCCGTCCACTCCATTTTTAACCATCCCCGTCGCAGGTCTAGTAGACGGGGCCATGAAAAGTTATGGGCACCTTAACTACTTCTACTACTGTATTGCAGAGTCGTATTACAAGTGTAAGGTGATGACGGCCAGGCACGCAGTGGCCTCCGTGAAGTTGAAGTTTGTCCACGAGGTTGTCGGCTGAAAACAAGAAGAGATTCTTCTGATGCAGAGGTCTCCCAACCATGAACCAGATGACCTATCCTTCCAATTCCAAAGCATCATGGCTTGCAGTATACACCATCTATCTTCGCATCATACAAGTGGCACCGAGCAGGCTAACTGAGTATCTATCAGGCCTCCCAGGCAATGCAAAACAGGTGATGGACTCACAACATCGACGCCGGATCCCCAGATGTTCAGACTACTGGAAAATGCACCTGAACCGCGTCAACAGGACTGATTCGGCCCAGGATCAACTGTAAAGTCAAACCTCTTTATCAGCAGAGAGAGAACAATGTACCAGTTCTCCTTCTAACACGAGCACCAACAAAACATGGTTGTTGGTGTCCAGACAAGATGCAGTTAGCAAGTTACTGTCATCGCCTTATATAGATTGACTCTAAATGGCAGCACACCCCCAATCATTTTGACAGTCAAACCAAAATTATACTCCAAATAGATAAAGAAGGTAAGAATTCAGTATTCTAACATGAACACTGACAATGACAGAGTTACAACCATCATCGCAAAGCATCTTAACATAGAGTACAGAAGAGGAAGAAAAGACATGGGACTCCAAATAGCTGCACACACACCCCCCACTCACTTGGGACAGTCGAATCAAAATTACACATGATATATAATTGGTCTGGTACATCCACTCCAAACAGAGGTTTCCAAATCATTCGCGAATCAGCGCGAAACTACTACGGTACACAGGCACCCCCCACAGGACCGCGTCTAAATAGCACATATATACAGGAGTTCTATGAACACTTTCGCTCAAAACGCACCACCCAGATTTAGACCGGGGCTTTTGTATGGGGGGGCCAAGGTAATGCACACAACATCTGAGAAGTATCACGACAATCGTTTCTCTTATTATGACGGTGACAAATGACAATGGTGGGAACCCACGAACCTAGAATGTGATGAGGCTTGCGATCACGAGAAAGCCAACCAGGATGAGCAGCGCCTTGAGGTACACATCTGCCTGCTGCTGCTGCTGCCCGGGCGGCGCGTGCCGGGGGGCAGCGGCGTGGGCATGCCCGCCATGGAAAGCATGCCCGTGGCCATGGCCATGTCCGTACCCATAGGGGAACCCGGCAGGCTGCCCGTACGCGGTCGCGTCCGGGAATCCATGCACCTGGAAGCTCAGCAGCGGGAACAGGCCGCCAAACGCGGCCGAGAAGGTGTAGTTCCCCCACCGCGCGTTGGCGAGTGGGACGCCCCCTCCCCCCATGAACCAGGGGTTAGGGTTGGCGTTGGGGAAGTGGTTGTTAGGGTCGGCCTGCGGGGCCGTGGCGGGCCGCTGCCCGGTCGGCCGGTTGGGGATCTCGGCCCCGGCAGGCACACCCTTGGACCTGGGGTCGACGCGGTCCTTGCCGCGGCCGTAGAGCGGGACGAGCTTGTCCTCCTCGACGACAGCCTTGCAGACGGGGCACTCGGGCGAGTGCGAGTGGATGTGCAGCCACTTGTAGAGGCAGGGCCAGCAGAAGAGGTGGCCGCAGAGCGTGACGATGGGCTCCTGCGGCAGCTCGAAGCATATGTTGCACTCGAAGCTGCCCCCGCCGTCGCTGGCCACGCTGCTGCTGCCGCTCGTGGACTCCCCCATGTTGGCCGCCATGCTGGCTGGGCGTCGTTTGCTCGCCAGGAACCACCCTCGACGAGCTGCAACGGATCAAATGGCTATGGTCATCAGCAACTCAACAACACAGAGCAACCAACAGCTTGTAAATTGCAGCGCATCTCAAAGGCGAACGCACATTAAAAGTAAGACTAGCCAGATGTGCAGCTATCTTCTCAAGCAAGGATCGAATCCCTAACAAATCTATCCACAGGTAGAGGTTTACGAGTCAAATTTCTGTGTAGATTCGTGTCAGCAATAAGCAACCAGGTTTGTCATAATAAGGATGCTCAAACAAGGAATGAATGAGAGCGACTAGCAGAACTGCAGAAGTAGCAACGCGAATCTAGTCGACGCATTGGAAAGAATTAAAAACATCCCCAACCCTCCCCTTTTGGGCAGGGACACGCCAGCTACGAGATCTGGAGCTCGGCGACACACTAGCACGCGGAGCACCGACAGCGCAGCGACTCCGACGAAGACACCCGAGGCTAGACTAAACCGTCAGCAGCAGCGTAGGCACGGGCAGGCAGGCCAGGCGGGCGAGACCCAGGGCCAGAAGCCCTCTCCCCGAGTCCGGCGGCCGAATCCGACGGGTACGGGCCCCGCGCAAGGAGGCGGCCGGCGAGCCGCGACGAGGAATCGGGCAGATCCGAATCGGGAGGCGCGCCAAGCCGGCCGCGATCTGGCCGGCCCAAGCGCGGAGACGAGGGCCGCGAGGAGGCGAGGGGGGCGGATCGGGAGGAGGGACTGGGACTGCTTACCGGCGGCCGGACGGACGGGGCGAGGGGACGGCGAGGCGCCTCCCTCCGGCGGTGCGAGGGGGAGGGGAGCGGACGAGAAGCTTCGGGGAAGAAGAAGAGGACAATGAGAGTATGAATAGGCGACTAGACTAGTTGCTCCCTCTCGCTGTCTGCGAGTTATTAATTCTTTCTGACTTTGGTCAGGCCGAGTTAATTAGCCCTTACGGCGACCCGGGACGGCCCAGTCGACATCGGCCTGGCCCTGGCGGTCTACCACATAAAAAACGAGCGACGATGGGCTTCTAGGCCCAGCCCGAGCGACGACGCGAACGAGCGAGCAATCGGCCACGTGAGAAATCATCAAAAAAAACCCTCAAAAAACGTGAGAAATCAAAATTCGTCTGAAAAAAAAAACGTGAGAAATCAAAACTCCGCGCAAAATAAAAGGTGAACAATCAAATTTCTGATGAGAAAAAACAGGCGACAAGCATGCGCGTGCGCTCCCTCCAAACGTGTTTTGTGTGGAAACAAAGCTACTACGTACTCCCTCTGTAAACTAATATAAGAGCGCTTAGGTAACTAAAGTAGTGATCTAAATACTCTTAGGTAAATGTTTGCATCCGGCGTGCCGGCCCAACTTTGCGCCGGACGCGCGCGGATCTATTTGCGATCCAACCGCTACGCACAGGTTGTGGCCACGTACGGCTGGACCCACGCACCGCCCGCGCGTCATGCCTTATCCCTTTCGTGGTGAACTGATTGCACAACGCCATGGATTCCCTCCTCCTTCACAGGACTCCCCCCTCTTTCGCAGGGATTTGCTTGAGCATGATGACAACCGGCGAAGGAAACCCGCAGCAATCACTGTTTCCTTTCCTTTTTTTGCTGCACCCCGTCGACGCTGCTGCAACGAGCCTGCGTGGAGCTTCGACCAATGACCACATGTTGCAACGGTGATCTGTTTTCGCTGGAAGCAGCATTTATTTTTGCTGGAACTATGTTCTTCCAGAGCTATAATGGCCATGGCGGCGGCTTTTTTTGCTGCAACTTCACTGTGTTTTGCTACTACAGGTGATGTTTTTTGCTACATCCCAACACGGCGGAGCACGACCCCTGCGACGGCGGCATTTTTTTGCTACAATAGTCGTCGGATTTTGCTACCACTGGTGAAGGATTTTGCTACATCCATCATGGTGGAGTTGCAACCCCGCGACGGCGTCGACCTTTTTGCTGCAACAGTTGTCCGATTTTGCTACCACCGGCGAAGGATTTTGCTACATCCATTCAAAATATTGTTTTATTGATGGCCATCCGCAATCCCGTGCAGCGAGCGTCGACGGCGATTGGCGGCGGCGGTGCATCGTGGTGTTGCATTAATGGAGCATCAACGGCGGGAGTTGCAACCGATCTCACCGGAGTTGCAACTGGTCAGGGCGGAGCTGCAACCGAAATCGATGAGCGGGGAAGTTTCTTCGGCGAGCAGCGGAGGGCTGCGGGGCGTCGGAGTGCGAGCGGCCGGCGGCCATTTTTCCCTCGCGGAGATGCACACGGGGAGGCAACGGCGTGTGGGCGCAGAGATGTTGTTTTTTTCTGAGATTGGTGGGAGGTAGAAGACGAGTCAAGGAGGCAGGAGAGAGCCAGATCGAACGATCGATCGAGATCAGATCGAACGACCGTGGCTGGACCGGCCCAAAATTAGCGCCGGTGCGCTGGCGCCTAGCATCGCCCATACTCTTATATTAGTTTGCGTACCACGTACAGTACACTGAAGAACAGTGGCCGTCTGATCTGCTCCTCCAACTAACCTTGCATAAATACTCCCTCCGATCCTTTATACTCTGCGCATAACTTAATACTCCCTCCGTTCCTAAATATTTGTCTTTTTAGAGATTTCAACAAGTGACTACATACGGAGCAAAATGAGTGAATCTACACTCTAAAATATGTCTATATACATCCGTATGTGATAGTCCATTCGAAATCTCTAAAAAGACAAATATTTAGGAACGGAGGGAGTAGTTAATAGTTAGTCCCTATCACTAATCAATTTGCCAACTCAAGTATCCTTGCTTTCTCACCGCAAAGTCTGCCAACCCAATTATCGTTCATCCTCTAACCACCACTTCCCCTTCATCCCAACGTAAGCCATAACAATTCCAAGAAGAAAATAAATGGCTGATGTGATGTGACTGATGTGGAAAGGAAATTCAAACATGCTCTCAGCAGAGAGTAGTACACACAAAATTCAAACATTATTAAACCGCTGTCTCGAGATATCAGCAACAGAGGATTGATTATTCACCTCTCAATGCAAAGCACTTGATCCTTTCTTTCTTTCTTTCTTTCTTTCTTTCTTTCAGGGGAAAGAACAAACAAGCACGGAGCCTCACTCGACGTCGAACCCCTTCTCCTGGAGCTCCTGCACCACCTCGTTGCGCATCCGGAACCACAGCTTGCGGGCCTCCTGGTCAAACTTCTTCGACTGCAGCTGCTTCTGCATGTTGTCCGAGTCCATGTTCGCGTCCGCAAACCCCTTGGGCCCGATCGTCGTGCCCAGGGCGCCCCCGCTCTTTATGAACTCCTCCACCGCCTCCTCGTCACCTGGGTACGGGAACTCCCTGCGCTCGTACAGATGCGCCATCTCCTTCTCTTCCTGGGGAAATGATTTGGAAACAAGAAATATAAAACTCAACGTTCAGGTGAAAGGAGGACAAGCATTGGCGAAAACGAGTGCTCAGGGCTGTTTTCAACAACCTTGTAGTAGAAGAGAGATTTACCTCCTCTGGGTGATCACTATGGATAATCATATGTCACCAAGCATGCCACATTTGGTGTCGCATCATATAACCCGATAGAATTTAAGTTCCTTTTCATATTAGTCTCATGTTTTCAGTGCTCAACGTGACATGTAAGGAGTCCTTATTAGAAGTTGATATTGGACGGCCGAAAATGTGAACTATTTTAGAAAAGCCTAACGAGGCATATGAGATATTTGCAGACAAAATATAATCCCCTAAATTGCATCTCAGAACCATAATACAAGTGTCTAATATGCTGCTGCCTACGCTTTAATCAGCAGCCAGTTATGGCAGTTCACGGGTGCAAATCAGTTCTAGTCTATGTATACTACTGCAATTATGCGAGCGCCTCATACAACGAAATTATAGAAAGTACGCTGCTGGATCAATTCATGTATTAAGTCACAGTATGCACTGTATGGACATTATTTATTGGCAGTTCTGAACCACAGCACCAAAAACTAAACATAAAGCAGGATGAACTTATTGTACTGACTACTGAACACATATCTTGCAGCAAAGTAAAAGGCCTCAGCATTTCATGTCTGCCCCATCCAAGAAATAAACTAAAGGTCACCACCGGCCATACCTTGGGCCGTGGCTTGAGCGTCCACCAGCCAAGCGGCGATGTCTCATTCCAGAACCACGCGGCGCCAAAAAGCGCGTATGTGCATAGCATGCCCTTGCCCATCTGCTTAAAGAAGTAGGTGTCCCCCTTCTCAAAACCCAGCCTCCTGAACCCCACAAATCAACAAGAACAGAGACATCATCAAGAATCAATCTGTTGAAAAGCCAAAGAACTGTAGACAGGGCAAGCCAGCTATGGAAGGCTAGTCGAACTCGCTTACTTCAGAAGCCGACGGGCCTGGGGGAAGCTGCGCAGCATCGTGCTCACCTGCAGGAAAGGGCAAAAGTGAAGGGGTTTTCAATGCAGCATTTCCGTCAAACAGGTATGCTAATATAACGTAGGAACATGTTTGATACTCAGAGACTTCAAAGATTTACACCTGAACTGAGCATTGTAAAAAAAAGAAAACAATCAATACAAATTACAAAATATAATTCACCTAAGAGTTGCAGAACTGGTTATGGTTTTGGACATATATATGATTAGGCCTGTGCATTCGGCTAATTCAGTTAGTTCGTTTAGGAAGATATATCATCAGCACTTTGGCAAATGCGATGTAAAAATGAAAATACAGTTCAGTTTCAGTATGTACTACCTCTGTAACTAAAATATAAGACATTTTTGCAATTCAATTTGAACTGCAAAAATGCCTTATATTTATTTACAGAGGTAGTACCAAACTAATAACCAGGGTTAGAATGAATTCAGAAAATGGAGGCAACGATATTATAATTCTGTTTGTATATGTCGTGACCAAAAATCTTCATATCAGTTACCCTCTAAACACGGATTCTCGTTCCTTGAGCAATTCTACGTCCTATGTGATGAGTAGATTCGTGTCAAGTGTTAACAGCTTTTATGGCATGATTCGTTTTAGATTATCATGGAAACAGAGGTCCCGGGTTCGAATTCCACAGAAACAAAACCGCCCGACTTGCTGCGGCAGGCTCGGTACAAAAAAACAGAGCTGCATTTGAGAGCAGGGCATGCCGCTCGGCTCAAGGCACGCGTCACGGGACGCAAAACGAAGCCTTCAAACGCTCATCGTGGAGAAGGCGCCTGCCATGCCACATTCCGACATTCGCCTCAACACGATCGCCGCACCCATAACAACGCATAACAGCACAATCTGTTTCAAGTCCCACTTCTCAGTGGTCTTTGAGGCATAACCGCAAACAGGACATGTGCATGGCAGGCACACAGGCGGAGCTAGACAACAATTGTCTGTCGCCCGTTGTTGAAAGAACAGCCGCGTTTCTCACAGAACTAGACAGGCATAATCGCACGATAACAGCAACAAAGCTACGGGTTTGGTGAGAGATTGGGCGCAGGTCGAGAAATGCCCGCAAAACTCCACGCGTCCGCGGAAGCCAAGCCAAATCGTTAGCAAGCGCATCGACGTCGATCGAGGTACGCTGGAGCACCAGCAGTGAGCGGTGAAACGATTAAGGCTAGTGGTAATGGAATCGTTACCTGGAGCACCAGCAGGGAGCGGCGAGCGGGGAGCGCCGGCGGGCGTTGGGCGTCGGGGAGCCGGGGGCGGGCGAGGGGGTCAGACTTGAGAGTAGGAGGGGGAGGAGTCTAGGCGGAGTGTCGGCGAGCGCCGGATGGCGGGGCGAAGCCGGAGTGACGGCAAGGCCAGTGAGCGTGCCGCCGCCGGCGAGGCCGTGACGGGTTCGTGGGTCGCCGGTTGGGGCTCGCTGTTGCTGGGCTGCTGGGCTGCTGGGCCGCTTGCACAACAAATGGGTCGCCGGTTGAGGCCGTGATGCAGAGTGTGCTTCACGCGGGAAGCGCGGCTGTGCGTTTCATTTTTCTAGAAGCACAACTATGTTTCTCACGAAAGCGTAGCTGTGTTCTTCACTTTTCGGAAAGCACAACAGCGCTTCACAAAAGAGCACAACTGTAAATCTAAAAAAAACCAAGCAAAATCCAAAAAATCGAGAAAAAACAGAAAAACCCCAAAAACACTTGGAAAAAAACTTGATCCCACGGGTGCGCCCAACATGACACTAGGGTGCTTCCCACGATATCCGATGCAGCTACCCCCCATGGCCAGGTACCCCTAAGTTAGTTACTCCCCTTTTTCCCCTTTTGGTGTAAGCTAACTACTGAATATTTTTGTTTCTTTACTGAGTAAACCGGGTTATGTATTGATACATTTCTCGCTTTTGGCTAAGATCAAGTGCATATCTACTCATTTAGTAAAACCGAGCTATGTGTTGTTTTGGATTTCCATGACATGGCTCAAAACCCCATATGAGCCAATTACCTAGATTATGTTTCTCGGTCCAACATCATGATGGGACACACTCTCTTATAGATGATAGGGCTAGACCTTACTTGAATTGGTGTAAATTTCACGCGCTCAAACTCAACAATCCAAGCGGGGTAGAGGGAGAGGAAGGTTTCACCAATCCCTGCCGATAGATCGACAATTCCCAATGCAACATGCTCATGTGGCACGTTGGACGAGATTTCAATAGTAGGAGAAGTGTTATTTTTAGAAGTTTCTTATGTCTCAGTAGCACATATATCCGGCTATTTCGTCAGACACTGACATATCGAAAACGACAATAGGGAGACTCACGTCGCCCCTGCAAAAGACCATTGATGCAAGGAGAAAGATATCAACGACGATGAGGATGTGTTGAGCAAGGTGATGAAACATGTGGATGCGTGAAATTTGGATGGCTCGGTGCAGGGGAGTGATGACTCACAAGTATAGGCGATCAAATGCAGTCCTTCCGATAAGTAAGAGTGTCGAATCCAACGAGAAACAGAAGGAAATGACAAGCGATTTTCAGCAAGGTGTTGTCTGCAAGCACTAAAATTATAGTTAATCGATAGTTTGGTAGTAAGGTAATTCGTAACAAGTAACAAGTAGCAAAAGTAATAATAGGTACAGCAAGATAGCCCAATCCTTCTTATGGCAAAGGACAGGCCGGAACGTTCTCTTATAGTAAGCAAAGCGTTCTTGAGGACACATGGAAATCTCATCTAGTCACTTTCATCATTTTTGTTTGATTTGGGTTTGCTACTTTGATAATTTGATATGTGGGTGTACCGGTGCTTGTGTGTTGTTCTTATTTGAACAAGCCTCACACTTATGATTACCCCCTCTCGCAAGCATCCGCAACTACGAAAGAAGAATTAAGATAAATCTAAGCATAGAATGAAACATATGGATCCAAATCAGTCCCTTACAAACTAGCGCATAAATTACTACTCCACAATGCTTGCCCTTAGGCCCAAAGATGGTGAAGTGTCATGTAGTCGACGTTCACATGACACCACTAAGAGAGGCAACAACATACATATCATCTAAATATCGAACGAATATCAAATTCACATGATTACTTATAACTAGACTTCTCCCATGTCCTCAAGAACAAAAGTAAGTACTCACAAACCATATTCATGTTCAAGATCAGAGATGTGTTGAATAGCATTAAGGATCTGAATATATAATCTTCCATCAAATAAACCAACTAATATCAACTACAAGATGTAATCAAAATTACTAGCAACCCACAGGTACCAATCTGAGGTTTTGAGACAAAGATTGAATACAATGGATGAACTAGGGTTTGAGATAAGATGGTGCCGGTGAATATGTTGATGAAGATTAGTCCTCCCACGATGAGAGGATCGTTGGTGATGTCGATGGATTCGATTTCCTCCTCCCGGAGGAAAGTTTCCCCGGCGGAATCGCTCCACCAGAGAGCAAAAGTGCTCCTGCCCAGGTTCCGTCTCGAGACGGTGGCGCTTCGTCCCGAAATTTCTCTCTTGATTTTTTCTAGGGTAAATGGCTTCATATAGGAGAAGATGGGCCTCGGAGGCCAGCCAGAGGCCCCACAAGCTACATGGGCACGGCTAGGAGGTGGTCGCGCCATGTGCCTCATGGGCACCTGGTGGGTCATCTCTGGTATAATAATCATCTTAATCCGAGGTCGTATAAAAGGCATAAGAGGCATCTGGAAGTTCTAAAGTATTGAAAGATTGTTTCTCTCGAAAACATAACGTGATGGTAGCTCTCAAAAACTGTGCATCTTCCATCCTTTTTTAGCCGTAGATAGTGATGCCATCTGAATCAGCCAATCCCCGGCTACCATCGAGGTGGAGCAGCCGCACTCCAAACCCCAAAACCCACAGGAACCCATCTCTCGACAGGAGCACGCCGTGCTCGGAGGAAAACAGGGAATTGGCTGATTCGGACAATGATTATGGGGATGGGCGGGAGCACATCGTGCTCGGAGGAAAGCATGGATTAGCTGATTCAGATGATGATGATGTGGACAAGGAGAAGGAAACGAAAACAAGAAATCATGATCTTCCCCATTTGTTCTATTCCCAGACAACAAATCTGCCATGACTTCGCAGCTCATTGTCTTGTCAATCCCATTGGGGAGCCAAACAATTTTGCTTAGGTATACTAAAAAGATTTTCCATTTAATCTCTAAGGTTTTATTAGAGCAAACAAATATATTATGTTGTTTCATATTTTCACATGTGAATGGGATTCGATATGAGTTATTTGATCCAACTTCCTAAGATTTCTTTAAGAAACACCGATGCAAATTACCCCAGCCATATATAGTGGAAAAATCAGTTTACACTAGAGTTAGCTACCATCATTGTATCGGTGATATATTTGCCCACCTCTCAGCCTCAGATGTTCAAGTTACAGAAAAATTGACACAATCACAACAAAGTTCGACGTACAAGTAAACTTGTAATAGAAACAATTCAGTACTCAAAATATTTGTTATTGGTAAGCAAAACCTCATACAAAATTGATCACTTGATCCTATACAAATTTCATACATGCATTGACGAATTGTAAATGGCGGCATCTAATTAAAGTACGGCAGTCACATTGAATTTTCAAACATCCTACAAAAGCAAATCGATCTTTGATTTACCGACATTCTACAAACAAACAAAAATAAATTATAGATATCCTATAGTTAATATCCCTAGGGTTCTCAACTAGTATCGCACAAACTAGAGAATGTTCTTAAGTTCTTGCGGGTTCTGGTTGGGGTATCATGGTGCATTGTTGTAGTTATTCTACCACACCGACACCCATGAATAATAGTTTACAACACCTGATGTAATCAAAGGGGATCAATGCCACATGGCGCCTGACGTGTGGGTATGCCATCAAATATGAGATTTTGGGCATGCATGTGTTGCTCATTATACTGGAATGTGTGGTTTTACACGATCCAAGCGGTGGTTCGTGCAGTTCGCTCAACTCAAAGTTTCGGTCAAACACGTGATTGATTCATATAGACACGCGCCACATCACAAACCTATAATTACCCCTCTATTGCCAAATGTTATTATTCTTTACAAGAATTACAGCTCTAGATATAAGGTGAGGCATACATGTTTCTCTTGAAGAGTCCCCTGCACCTTATTCCTAAGCTAGTGTAACTAGGTACTCCCTCCTCCCAAATTACTTATCACATAAATGAATGTATCTAAACGTATACTTAGCTCTAGATACATCCATTTCCGCGACAAGTGATTCGAGGCGGAGGGAGTACCATTCACCATCGGTAGCTATATTTATTCATCGTACCTTTCATAGAGTCATCAGTCGCCTACCTACCATACAACCAAGTTACAAGAGACAATACAAACCTTAACCCCGCATGTATTACATATACGTCCTCCCATGCCACTAGCGATGGTTTGGCTTAGTTTTCACCCAAATACCATGCCTTATCATCTTCGTTCGTTTGGATCCCCAAGTATTCATGGGCATAAGAGGCATCTGGAAGCTCTCAAAAACCAAGAAATCGGATGGATCTTCCGTCATTTTTAGGCGTACATTGTGATGCTGAAGGTAGACGGCGATGAGGAGGACAAGGAGAGGAAACCAGGACGACCGCCACCATCTTCCCAATAGGTTCATCTCCTGTTAACAGATCGCGCTGCCCTGTCATGAGTTCCCAGCTCTTTTGACTTGTTATTAATCCCATTGTAAAACCAAGGAATCCGGCCTAGCTATGCCAAGTAGATTTTCATTTGACCTTTAGGGTTTTACTAGAGCAAACAAATATATTAAAGTTTTGAATGTTCACATGTGAATGGGATTCAAGACATTTATTTGCTCCAACTTTCAAAGATTACTTATGGGCCATAGCAGAAAAACATTGTAATAGTACAAAATTGAATACCGCCAATGTGACGCTGAAATATTGGCCCACCTCTTAGCCTCAGATGTTGTTCAAAATAAGTGAAACATACAAGTGAACTTGTAACTGGAAAAAATCAGTGCTCAAAATATTTGTCAGTAAAGAAGACCTCGTACAAAATTCAGCACTTGATCCTTTACAGATTTCATACACGCATCCACAAACTGTAACTGGCAGCATCAAAAGTGTGGCAATCACATTGAATTTTAGAACATCCTACAAAAGCAAATGGATCTTAAATTTACCAACGTTCTACAAACGAAAAGAAAAAGAAATACTATAGTTAATATCCCCAGGGTCATCAACTTGTATCGCACAAACAGAACGTTCTCAAGTCCTTGTGGGTTTTGGTTGTGGTATCGTGCTGCACTGCACTGCTGTAGTTATCGCCTACCACACCGACACAAAGGAATAATACTAGTTTACAACACCAATATGTACCAACCGTGAATCACTTCATGATGGCATGTACAACCTATAAATAGGTAAATGAAACATTAGAAAAAGTATTCATTATGCACAAGAAGGAAGAACATGCACTAGACTGAAGAATGCAAGCATTCGACACAAAAATATGACCTGCTGAATTTGTGTATGCATCATGCACCAACAAAATAAAAAATGTTGCTACAATAAAAGTAATAGAGCAGATTCAACAAAATAAAAATGTTCCTACTTGGTTAATTTTGTGTACAATGGAAGTAGATAGGGAGTTAGACAGCAGAGGAAATGGGGGGGAAGAAAGCAAAGAGGAATAAAGAGGGTGGATGGTTTAAGAAGAGGCAGCCCATGCTTGCATTGTTCTCATTTTCAATCTGTTCTGGTTAAAACACTCTAAACGCTCATGTC
Source organism: Aegilops umbellulata (assembly GCA_032464435.1). Lineage (NCBI taxonomy): Eukaryota > Viridiplantae > Streptophyta > Magnoliopsida > Poales > Poaceae > Aegilops > Aegilops umbellulata. The sequence goes on along the minus strand of CP136058.1, from coordinate 8,535,912 downwards.
AGCTAAACAAACAGTAGAAACCGGTAAAGTACAGTACTAAACTTGGCGGAAGTCACCAAAAATAGGCTTCGAACAAATGATTGCTTATAATATATAACAATTAAAATGCCAGGTTATCATATACTCACACCTTGTATATATCATACTGCCGAGAGACTGCCGATCTTTCCCATCTCATAGGTATCAGCGTAGTAGTACAGCTTGATCTTATTTGACAAAGACAATCCAGAAGCCAGAGGAAGATTCCGCAAGCTTAAGCCATCAATCTCAGCAATATCATCAACAAAGGCAGTGACATCTCCAAGTAATCTAAATTTAACACAACGGGCATCTTGCTGCAAATCCGAAAAATCAAAATACAGTGGTGTATTTGCTTTAACTTCCGGCAGACGGTATTCCTCTACAACCAGCTTGCCAGACTCCTGCAGAAAACCATTGTTATTGAATGCACACAACATACAAAATTGGCAAAGAGAAAACTATATATCTATCTAGAGAGTTCAGCCACAGGCTTCTCAAACCCTCAAGGAACAATTTCATGCCGCAAAAACTGGTTACTTTTAGGAACAAACTTGAAAAGAGCAGCAGCACATAGACGAACTGACAACTACGATATTATGTTTCCCAGTCAAACCAAAATATATCTATATCTACACCTCTATATAGCATACGAAAAACTTTGTATATCGGCAATTGGATGAAGCCGATCCAATGGTACAGAGGTGGCAAACCTGACTTGTGCAGGCCATTGGATTTTCTCTTCACTACATCCGATTCTACCATGTGTAGTGTCCATAAGGTTCTATGATTGGGCTTAGATGTTATGCACAAACCTCAGAGAACACACTTCTACATTGTTCTAGACTCCCAGCTTTTTTCGAACAGAATTTTTACTTTGTGTTCAAGGCTATGGATTTACCTTCATAAATCTCATTTACTTTGCAGATTCTCATTATTTGCTAATAAAAATTGCAGTACAAGAGACACCTCCTGGGTAACGTGCTTGATGCATTTTACCTGAGCTTTGTGTTTTGATTGAATGGACTGGGAGAATTAAACCTGCATCTTATACTTCAGCATGTGCCTCAAAATTTTCAATCTTTGGTCATACTTTGATTATCTGAGCTCTCACGTGCAATGCCCATATAACTTACTAGTATGATATTATGTTCAATCAAGGTATAGCTATATCAGGGTTCCAAGAAACATGAGGTTATTGGCTGAGAAACTGAAACTGGCCAAGCTCCAGTTGTTAGTGTTACCCTTCTTTGGATTGCAGGAATGAAAAACGCAGGAGTTTGGGGCAGGAATCCAAGATTGCAAAACACGGGAAAATTAGATGATAGTTGCTTGGACACAACACAGGTAAATGACCTCGATCCTAGGCAACCTAGTGTGTATAAAAGAGGTTGGAGTGGTGTTAAAGTTCCTGTGGAATTAAGGCATAGGAAACAAATCCATAGGAATTTGGTAGCACCATTACATTGATCCAAAAGACATTTGTATGAAAGACTCCTATGAATTGCAGTGCTATGAAAATCCTACAATCCAAAATGGCCCTAATTAAATCTCAAATTCAATTTTTAACAACATCAAAATTTGACTTCCTTAACCTTTTCGCCCCCAAAAAAGATTCCAAGAACGATGAGAATGCTGTAAAGACAGAATAGGAAGTGATAAATTACACAAGCATGAAAGTTCCCATGGTTCAAAAACAAAAATACAAAGAGCGCAAAAGAACCAGATAAGTGTCAATTTTAGCCGCTAAATCAAGTGAGCTTGACCACATAGCCAGTGCCTTATTACCTTAACAACTGTGACTTGTATATGAAGAACTGCAGGATTTAAGTGTCTATCTTCCATACGTATCAATGAACACTCCTTCATATCTAACTCTGATGGCAGAGGTGAATGGGTTACTCGAGGTCTTATAACACCAAAGGAATCAAGGCGAAATCCAGCTATTCCAGGCGAATTAGGCAAGAGATATTGCTCAAGAACAAGGTCGTGGTCTCTCAACCTCTCAGCCTCAACCGGAATCTGAAAAATAGGAGGAGAAAATCTTAGCCATAGTTCGAAATAGAGCTGAAAAGTGCTCAGTAAAAAGACAGGGTTTACCCTAAATCTGCCAAACGATGGTGATCCATCTACGTAACTTCTCATCCTCATTATTGCCACAGATGTGTCAGGACCCATCTCCTTGGGCAAAGAGCTACCGAAAACAACAATCCTTTTTGCATGGATAAATGAGTTATGTGAATTGTTTGCCTTGGAATCAATGAATGAGCTTTCATCCAATGATAAAAGATCACTAAAGTCTTCATTAAACTTGGTTGAGCTAGAACCAATTTGGGGAAGTGTCATTTTTATTGAAATTATGCGACAGCGGATAGGATTCGGGAAGTGTAGTTTAAAGTGTCTTGGTGCCTCATCCAAGCTACCCGAATTTTCTGGTCCATAAAGCTGTGGAGATGACACTATCATACTTTGCACGTCCCACTTTCCTATGAATGTGCGGTCATCTCGCTGTATTTTATTACTAGCCCATATCTCCACCTGCACAGGCAGCACAATTATCAGCATACGAGGTCAATATTGCGCTATATGAAACAGGGGAAATGAAATTAGCCAATTGGCTAGTTCAAATACTCTTGTTTACATAGGTAGCTAACTCTGCCACATATGAAAAAGATGTCTACAGCACTAGGACACTGTTAATTTCAGACCAGGATATCGTCAACAAACTAGATAATTTGCATCAGTGTTAATTCTACAAAAAAACATGTCATTGTCATAAAATTATGGTGGTGTCCAGTGTCCACACAGCCATGAAAACAAATTTGCAGAGATTGCGACTGTTGTTACAAAGAACTGATAGTAAGAGCATAAGAGCAAATTATGGTGTTGTCAAATGTTGAAGTGCTTAAAGAGCAATTATGAAGTACGCACGGAACAAATTCAACAACCAAAATACAAGCTACAAAGAACTGACAGTGAAATTAGCAATTTACTGCAAATGAAGAGTTTTTATACTTTGTTTAGAAGTATAGAAGCAAGAAACAAGAAGCAATAATCAGTTCAATAACAGCTCTCTACTATCAAGGTACACAGGTATGTCAAAGGGTCAAGTGATGCAGACATCTCCAAGCTCAAATGATGTAAAGTACTTCAAGTACATCCCATAAAAAACAACTATTAGTTGCAATGCCCAAACTGAGCACTTCAGCTACGAAAATAGAATTTGTGCATCCACTCTGCAACATTGGGATTTTTTTTCCAATTTGTGTGTTTCTCCTTTGCCTATTTCTTGGATTCATAGTGCATGAAATAACCAAGCTAAGTGTGAAGTATCTTAAGGCAACTGCTATATATGTTTTGGTATAATGAAATTCAAGAGAGGAAGAGAATACTATTGCATTATTTCTCTTGCATCAACATGGAGCTCGCTCAGGAATAAAGCTGGAAAATGTTTTCCTTCTCTTGCTCTGAAAGGTAATGCATTTGATTAAGCTATATAGGACTTCTTCACTGAAGACAACAATGATTTCAGTGACTTCGTTTTAAATGCCCTTTTTGTTAGATTTACCAAGAAAATTTTATATCTAGGAGTTCCCATTTATAACAATCTCGCTAACATAATTTTCTATACTAATGTAGACAAACCATGGATCCCAGAAAAAAGAACCAAGATCGGAAGTACATCTTACAATTGGGCAATCAGATGTTGAGTAACCACAGGAACTGACAATTATTGCAACTCCTGAAACATCTGATATACCGCCAAGAACAATCGGGAACTCCACAGATGTGTTGCCTTGTGGAGCTTTCCAGTAGGAATTGTGCACTCCACTACCAAGTGGTGCCAGCAATGAAAACAGTGGAGCAGAGTCATCAGCAGTTTCTACCTGGAAAAATAAAACAACACGGCAGAATCAAAGCAATACCCTGTGGCAAAGCAATACAGAGCAGGGACAATACGATACAGCTTCTGACAAAAAGAAAAGATTTATTTTGAAAAGATGATGTTAGGCTCAAGGGTAGTGCATTTGAGTGTCTAGTGTCTTTCCACGGTCCATGTGCAACAGTATTGCAGATACAGCAGAGTTATATAGATACAAAGTGGCAGCACCAGAGCAGACAGTAAAGGGTAGAAGTTAATAGAACAATGTCGAGGAATACCGTATGTAAAAAGCTTGCATGTGGAAATTCTGCAAGAGATTCTTCATCATCAAGGAGCTGCTTCAATTGTCTCAGACCAGATTGAACACTATGTACTGAATCCGATATTCTATTGGGCTCAAGTTGGCAGACCTGATTCACTGCTTTCAATGCTGCTTTCTCCGCACGACCTTTTCTTCTCATACTATGAAGAACCCTGACATAATCGACATACAGTGCTTGTTTGATCATCTCATTGCAGCATGATTTGCACACAGAACTATCTGCGAGGGCTGAATAGCCACCAGCTTGATTCCCACCATATATCTTCAGATCTCTGTAAGTGTTGCCAAGCAAAAGGAAGGCCCCTTTCCCAGCACAGCAAGCCTTGCAAGCTGTCCTTTCGCACTGGGAACACTCCACGAATAGTGATGCGTTTCCACTAGTAGCTGACGCTTGTAACAATGATACAGCACGGACTTCACATGCCCCACCAGAGCATGATTCACCATTTTCACTGATATTCCAAAAGTCTACAGCATGGCTATTGACCTTTTCGAGCCCTATTGAAGCATTAGCACGATCCTCGAAGACAGAATGCCCCAGCAATGCTAGCTTATCAGTAAGGCTGGATAACTTCAACAGGTAAGAGTAATCAACTGAACGATTTGGATCTACCGTGGCAGGAATTACACCAATCGATAACAATGCCCGGTCCCTTTCGGCAGCAGAAAGATCAAGATAAAGACGTTTTATTTCAAGCTTCATCATTTGTTCAAAGTTAAGGCTCTTTCCCTGAAAAGATGAATAAGAGTTGCATCTCTAAGATCCTCATTTAAACTTATAAACAAATCTGTTCATAAAATAGTTTTTTTTTTCTTGTTTAGAAATAGGTAATCATTAATGAGAACAGGATGAGTATATAAAGCATGGCAACTAAGCAGTGCCAGGTCCAATATATAATGTACATATAATGAGCTCATAATCATAAGTTGGCAGGGTCTTTTCTCAGTTTCAGTCAAGTCATTTCTAGATGCTATAACCTTCTAAATAAACCACCATTGGATGAGAGTACCAATTTCAAATATAACTTGTAAATAAAAATAGCTCACACCGGTTTAAGGAAAATCTATCAATGAACTACAGGATAGGAAAAGAACAACAATGAATTTTGTACCGAAGAATACCTTATTATTTTGAGAAAGTGACTCCAAAAACTCGAGATAAAACTGTGTACTGCCACAATCTTCAACATGGTTATTGACTTCAGCAACAGGCTCTTCTGATGCAGTGGCAAAAGGGTTGATGTCAAATTCATCGTCAAAGAAGTTCGTCTGATCCTCATTACCAAAAGATGTATTTCCAGTGATTTTTGATTGGTTCGGTACGTCGATATCACCCGTGAGAAAATCCACAAAATTTCCTGAACCACCAGGTTGAACTGATGATGAACTTCTAGTATAAGTCCTCTCACTACCGTGAACATCATTACCAGGAGAGGAAGAATCTGCAATATTCTTCAAACCTAGATCGCGGGGAGTATATGCTTTTTCATGGAGGAGCTCCAAAACTTGAGCAACACCTTTGCTATTGGTTAACATATCCACCCATGGAAGAGAAACACCAAGTACTTCAATCTGTTTCAGAAGATTACTCATCTAATAAAATAAAATATACAGAGGCGAAATAGTTCAATTGTTAAGAGCTGCTTCTTAATACATCAACATCCAGATGGTTGTCAACTTTTACCTCACCAAGTGTGATGGCTGTTCTCGCCATGGGAGAAGGATGAAAAGATAATGCGACAACCCGATTTAGAAAGTTCACTTCTCCTTCCAGCTCTTCGAAGTCGTATAACAACGGAAGATAAGTGCTCTCTTGAACGTCCGGTCGAGCACTATTGCCTGTAACAGCCAAGTCCTCTGGATGAATTCTTCCAGTGAGAGGGATCAACAAATTTGTCCCGTTCGAACACTGGGGTATGCAAGCGCCCTAAACAAGTGAACTTGCAGTTAGTTACACATTAGCTGGCTACACATGATTTGCAAAAAGATAAGCAGCAGCAGGGAACAAATGTAATCGTTTGATCAAAAGATGTAAACTGCAAAGAGCTAGCATGCAGCAAATAAGCACCGTATAGTATCAGATCGCCTTACCCTGATTCAGATAATATAAAACAAAAAACTGCCTTAAAACAAAGAGTTCCTCAAACATTAAGAATAGCTCAATGCATCCACGTGCTTTAATCGGAATTCATACAGAAATAAATATCACATACTGAAAGGTCAGAGTAGCAAGTAAACTGATGAAAATAAAAAAGTGTAATTACGAGCATTGAGCATGGGCTTATGTGCACAGATTAACCTATAATAGGTAGAGAAATAGAGCAGTTTTTGGAAATTACAGGATCTACGCAATAGATGCTAGCCAAAATCAAAGCCATGCTCAGATTAGCTGAGCTTGACTTTGCGTTTGTCCGTCCCAATTGTGCTTCTGATTGGACCTTGCTACTATCGGAGAGTCCAAAGTAATTATCAGGTCGTACCAGTTCGTATGATACCTATATTTACATTTCTAAATTAAATACAATTAATTTATGCAACAGAAAAAGAAAAGTAAATCACAAGATTATCTCTTTTACACAGCAGATTAGGCCTTGGACAGCAGATCAAAGGAACATTAGGGATTACAGGTTCTAGCGCTATAGCTGCTTTGAACTTCTTGCAACACAACACCATAGCAGCTCAAGGTCTTGAACCTAGTACAGCCCGCAGCACTGGCAGTGGCCGGATGGGCCTGCTGCAGGCCGAATAGAGGGCACTGGCAGCCCATGTACAAAACCCAGTGCTGTTACCACCCTTCTTTAGTCCTACATCCCACAGGTACTAAGGCGACATCCACCTTAAATGAACTTTTAGATTGAACTGGCAACAACTGCACTTGCACCAAAGGAAGCATCGCACAGTTGCTGCAAGCCACCAGATTCTGATCAAGTGTTTATGTTTTGTTTGGATATTGGAAGCTAGCGGTTTTCCTCCACACACCCCTCTGACAGCAGAGCCAACCAATGCCAATAAGGGATTACGTTTTTATCTTTATCTTTAATAATGGGACAACAGTCCGGCTTAAGTAATGGCATACATCTATCCATTCAAGCTTTCTTCTGGCCAGCCTACCAACAATTAGTCTCAGCCTGGCCCATTAAGATAGGTTATATGCTTGTGCAATGAACCAAGCATGCTTTTACATGAACTGGCAGTGGTGCCTGCCAACATCCTATGGGCTTCTTTCTCACTTACAGGAGGGGGTACCTTGCAGGCATGGCAGCGCTCTACCACTGTAATATAGGCATTATATTGCATGGCCACAGGCAAATCGCAATGTTAACTGACTTCCCAATAGTTGTGGAACTGGGCTGGAGACTGTAAGACAATGTCCAAAGTTTTGTTTTGCCAATTCTCTTATTCAGTCAATTAAAATGCTTAATTTCACCAAAGATGCAATGTTTTATTACCTGAATTCATTGACATTCTTTTTAGGCATAATAGGCCAAATGCACAAAACTTGAAGTATTGTGAGTGTTCACAAAGGTATCTGAGTGGAGAGAGGAGACTAGTGCTTACACTATGTGCCACAGGACTTCATGTCACCATTTCATTAGATCGTTCATCATTTTTTTTAATTGTGACTCTTAACTGGCTAGTCCACATATCGCATTATCACACGCCTATCACAATTTTGACTCAGTTTGCATTAGTTGTGGGACTAAGGTCAAGACTGTAAGACAATGTCAGAGTCTTGTTACCCCAGTTCTCCAAATGCTTAATTTGATCAACTAAGATTATATGTTTACTTCTTTCAATTTGATCCATTCTTTTAATGCTAAATGTGCCAAAGTCGCCAAACTAAAAGTACTTGCATTATATCAAGATTCAAGAAGGATATTTGAGTAGAGATTAATGCTGACCGACCATCGCAATGATTGCATAGTTGATGGCGGTACTAATTACCATGCACCACAGGACTCAACATCACCATTTTGCTGGATCTCTTAAAATCATTTTAAAGTGTGGTCAGTAACTCGCCATGGCTTTTATTTTTCAGAGGACTGTTTTTTTCACTGACAATACTTGGCTTTGACTGAGTTACCATTGTCACATCCAAGGATGCCATCAGAATCTTTTGAAGTTCTCTGTTCTTGAATTGTGCATATCTGGATGTAGTCATGACATATTTTCACATTATTTTTTGGCGTCAAGGTTCAAGGGTCCCTTTTAGAGGGATGCTCATGCTGTAAAAGAAGTTAGCACAGCTAAGCCAAAGTTAAGGGGTACACTGTTTGGTTTTGGCTTAAAACCAGGCATCATGCCTCAAGTTAAGATTGTCAGAATTGCAACATAGCATGTTGGCATAAACCCAAAACTTGAGTGGCGCATCTGATGAGGCTCAATATTAGCAAGGACTGCATTTTTTTATGCGTTCCCAGTTCACCCAGTCTTGACACTGTGTACACATGTCAGTTCATCAAGCCTAATCCTAAAAGTGAGCCATCTTGCTACGAAAAGCGAAATTAATGAGCCTACCTGGCATAAAATAAAATATTAAGAATATAACAGCAAGATGAAGACAAACCTCAACAACAAGCTTAAGGGCATCTATGCTGGATCCAACCCTGACATCTACAGTAGCTGGATATGAAGAATCTTCAACCCCATGGGAAACAGTAAGAAGAAGCTGAGAAACATGACAAGGTTCTCCAAGGTATATAAAAAGCTCAACATAGTCTGCACCTTGCTGGCATACCTGCATGATCAAGAGACCTTAGCATGTTATAGGAAACACTGAGATGTGACTAAGTACTCCACATGTTTTTATATTACACAATTCAGAGTTTCAGACTCTTCGAGACATCAACTAGTCATATTCCATGGGAGTGGTGGGATTTGTTAGGGACGAAGTATTTAATACACCATAGCTATCCCCAATTCAAATAAATCAGGTCACTATCAGGATATATTACTCAAAAGGAACTATATAAGTAAGCAACATACCCAAACAATATCCTTCTTTTTGAAGCTGAGAAGACTGGAACCACCATCAGCCATTGGAGTGATACAAGGAACTGGTTTCAACATGCATCCAGATGGTCTCGATAGTACCTGAATTAACAACATCAAGCATGTTCAACACAAAGATGAAAGTCAAAATTAAGAAAAGTAACAGATGGCCTCGATAGTACTTGAACTCAAGACCTTAGGCTCCGATACCAAGTTAAGCTTCATGCACTAGCCAACGCAACCAGAAGTCCGAACTGATGGAAAGGACTAGGCAATTCACATATACACTTCAACAGTATTGAGCCAATGAATAAAAATTCTTCTTAGAGAGCTGTCTTGGCTCTTGAGTTATAGACTATAGTAAAAAACTTAACAGTTACTAGCATTTAAATTCTAGATATAGTTTAAGATCAACGATTTCTTCCCTATGAATGAGTTTCTAGTTTTCTCTAACTCTGGTGAACCTTGCTATTTTGGAACGGAGGAAGTACATCTCATTTTCACCCTAACCAGCAGTGGATTTCCCTTCAGTTGCAAAATAAGAGTAGGGTGCGTTGAAGGGAAATGCACTGCTGGTTAGTGGTGAAAATGAGAAGTACTTCCGCCGTTACAAAATACTTGAAGTTCTAGGTTTGTCCTAAGTCAAACATCTTTAAGTTTGACCAAATCTATAGAAAAATATATCAACATGAACATCTACAACATCAACTATATATAGTATGGAAATATATTTATGTTGAATCTAATGAAACTACTTGGATGTTGTAAATGTTGGTATGTTTTTCTATGGACTCAGTCAAACTTAAAGAGATTTAACTTAGGACAAAGAACTTAAAGTATTTTAAAACGGAGGGAGTAGAAATAAATTATCAATTGGCATGTCGCTAAATCTGATCATTACAGTGCATGGAATTATTTTCTCAAACAACAGTGCAGGGAAATTCTAAGTCAACTAAAACTCAGGGAAATCTGCATTTTAACTAGCAAATTGTTTCAATCTAATTGAGGAAACTGATAATGTATTCTAGAAGTTCTAGTTAAGTTAGAATAGCATGTTTGGACAGTTCATGCAGAGAATTGACTAACCAGCTATCCTATACATAACTGAAATAAAGACTGGTAAAGTGAACTTTGTAAATAAGATGCTGATAATGAATAAGTTTACCTACTTTGAGAGGGAAAATTGGGATGGATGGGAGATGCTTATATAGCCTCAATCCAAGAAACATCTCAAACTGTTTTTGACGAGAGCTATCATTCATATAATTGTGGAACCTTCTTTGCAGTGTAATCTTGACATTCTGAGCAGCAGAGAATTTACTGAACTTTCCAGTCTCCTCCTTGAATATGTTTAGAATCTCGCTGTGCATAGCTTTTGAGCCAGTGTACAACGTGGCATGTATATCACCAGCCAAAAGAAAAATTTCAGCAAGGTGGTTCACTGGGGCAAGCATTGTTGAGCTCTTGAACTGCTCAAATGTCATATCAAATCTCTTCCAGCGCTTATGTGGAGCTTCCTGGCATGGATGCTCCCATGAGGTAGTACGTGTATTATGATCGATATAAAATGATTTACCTGTTACAGAGTCAAAGCGTTCCTCCCATCCAGGGGGCAAAGAACGAGCACTCCGACCGTTATACTCAGCATTTCTGCTTGCAGATAAGCCAAACATAGCATCTATATCAAGGGAAATACCAAGTTGACTACACTGTTCGACAAAAACTTGAAGCGCCCCAAAATAGCTAGCAGCATTGGTGCGATCAAGAGAATCTGCACAATTAAAACGTACCACACCATTTTGAATATTATCCATACAGAACCCACCATCACCATTGCAGATAATTGATCCCTTGCATTCGTTAAGCTGCTGCTTTACACTGTAGTAATTCCCTTCACTGAAGCCAATGGCCATTGTTGGTGCTTTAAGGTGCCTCCAGAGGCCCTCAACTGTCTGCTGTTGCCCTTTTAACTTCACAGTGGCATGCCAGTCATAATTTATCAACTGAATCCAGGTGTTTCCAAGCTTGCCAGTAGACTTCAGGTACTTCAGAGATTCTTTGAAATGTTCAACTAGAATTGTCTCAGGTTTTCCTTCAGCATATCTTAGCAAGTTAACACACACAATAGGAACCATTCCAGGTTTCTTCTTACTCGTAGCATTGACTTCAGATGATTTACTACCGTATCTTCGACCCAGCCGTTGGTAGTATTGCAAGGTCCCATTGTAAGGATCATCAGCAACATAAATCTCAGCCTCAACTGACACAGCATTCTTTATTTCTGCACCCCACCATATTGGTATAGTCCCACGCCGCCAGATATACGAGTTAAAAGGTATTACTTGCCCACCTTTTTGAGGGGCCCAAACAATTTGCTCGCACTCCACCTCATTGCCGGTGCCAGAACATGCATTCAGCCCACGAGCCAAATAGCGGGTTCCAGGATGTAACCGACTACGGCGTGCAATGAGAGCAACTAGCCCACCTTGCTGCCCTGCAGCTCCAAAATTGCGACACTCTGCAAAGCCCTGCAAAAGAATGACACAATGCCCCGGCAAACCAATGTCCTTGAAAGGCCTTGACAACCACGCATTCCACACGAATTCCTCATCTGGTTCCTGAGTAGCCATCCGACTTGGAAACGGCCTAGTGATATCCCTCGTTTCACAAAAGTAGTACTTACCATCAATGTCAAGATCAGCCAAATCCTTGACATTCTTCAGCTCTCCACTTCCCTGGGGCTGAGGATTCTGCAGCTGAATCTTTACCCATTGACTCTCCACCACGGTATATATACACCCGCCTCCAGGTAGCCGTGGGACCGTCGCACTGAGCTGCGTCGCAACGAGAAGCAGAGCGTAACTCCCTAACACGGCATAGCCCAGCACGGCTTTGGCATATGTGGTACTCTTGGATAAGAATCTCGACCCGTTGGTGATGTGTTTCAGAGCAGCCGCCTCGGAATCAAAGAGGTCCTCCCCCTGCTTCCCCTGGTGGCGCAGCGCGCCCGTGGTGGGGTCGACGCAGATCACCTGCGTGTCACCTGCTGTCGACAGGCTCACCACAATGTACACCTCATTTGTCTCCAAGACGACGACGACCACCGACGTGTCCCCCCGGTCGGACTTGCCGCGCACCATGGAGGGCTCAGGTCAACCCCCCAAGATCTGTTTCTGCACAAAATAAATTGCTGTTAGTGGTGGTGACGCGGTGGTGGATCTCGAAATCGCATGGCCCGTGTAGGCAAACATTCGATCTATCTGGCATCGAGACAGTGAATACACACTACACTAATTGATCTGCACATATGCTCCTGAAGTTCACAGACCGCATTGGTATAGGATTGAGACAGGGAAAAAATACCCTAGGCGATGGCGTTGCCGAGCAGGAGAGTCGGCAGGCCACGCGGGCGACGCCTGGGGCGAGAAGCTCCTCTCCCCGCAGCCCAGCCCGCACACGGAGCGAGCCCGGCGGCCAAATCCGACGGGGACGAAGGAGACGCCCGGCGAGCCGCGACGACCGAGGCCGAGGGACCGGGCAGATCCGAATCGGGAGGCGCGCCCGCGATCTGGCCGGCGCGGGGGCGGATCGGGAGGGGAGGCTGGGGTTGCTTACCGGCGGCCGGACGGGGCGAGGGGCCGGCGCCTCCCTCCGGCGGTGCGAGAGGAGGGGACGAGAAGCTTCGAGGAAGAAGCGGTGGAAGGAAGGAAGAAGAGGACAAGGAGAGTATGAATAGGCGACTACTCTAGTTGCTCCCTCTCTCTCGCTCCCTGCGAGTTACTACGTATTAATTCTTCCTAATTCTTTCTGACTTTGGTCAAGCCGAGTTAATTAGCAAGTTTTTTTAGAAACACCAGCAATTTTATTCATACTAATGATAATTACACGTACACTGATTCGAATCTAGTAGAATCCAAGAAAATACAAAGTAACTCCTATGACTAAGAATTACAATGAAATCTCTTGGAAACACCTTCTTCGCTGCATCAATCTATGTTAGAAGAAATACTCCAAAGGCTTCGATAAAAAGGCTGCAATCGGACTGGAGCAACGATGTTGTCATTCTTTCGCCGCACGAACATTATTAATAATGGTTTTTGAAAGCACCTTGAGTCGCCCATCCAAAAAAATGAAAAGCCTTGATTAGTGAACGTACTTGGGCCGGGGATAATCCCCTAGAAGTGCAGGACGTCGGATCACAAAATCTTCAACATGACGTCGATGAAACACTTTAACTTCGAACTAACAGAAAAAAAGTTTGACACACCAAGCTAAACTCATCAGATCCGAATAAAATTAGATCTACGAGGACAAAAAACTCTCTAACCTCATGGCATCGCCAAAAGAATTAGAGTAAATTTATTCTGACAAAATACGATGATCACTAGACGATGATGAAGACCGTAGTGCTCTGAAGATGCGAGGTCCCTCACCTCTAGGGGCCAAGATGGCAGCCGGAGGGGACCAAAAAAATCCTGGTGGCGGCTGCAAACCCTCGCATGTTCCTATAGTTAGTTAGTAAGTGGTTAGTACTAAACAGACAGCCCAGTCGACAGACGACAGTTGGGCTTTGTGGGCCTTTTCTGGTGATCATGGACAGTCTCCCAGCCCAGCCCGTACGACGATGCGAACGAAAGCAACCGACCAAGTGAAGCAAAACAAAAACAGTAAAAAGTGTGTGTGGGTGGGGGGGAGGGGATATTGTTGACACCAGATCCTTGCACGGTCAAAAACTTAATTAAGAGGACCTCAAATGAAAAAGTTCTCAACATGTGAAAGTTCCGTATCGTCAAAATGAAAAACTTATGTTTGGGTCATCAACGTCCGATCTCATCTAAACAGCCGAAACTGTGCTCAAAGTAATAAGATTTTTGGCACTCAGAGTACTGCTCGGCCAATTACATCTCCAAGACAGCCTCATATGAAAGAAAAATATACATGAATTGTTTTCGCCTCGTCGAAACGGTCGATTTCAATATAAAATTGTCTTAATCCGAGGTCGTATGCAAAAGTACAAATTAAATTATTAAACCGGCGTCTCATATATATGATTAATCCATGATTAATTGTTTAGTCATGGAAAACGACTTATTTAATCCCAAAGAAAGACAGAGGAAAGGAATACAAGCCTGGATGCAACCGGATTTACTTAATCTCCACCGACAAAAAAGGGCTTGCACTGAACTTGGAGGCATCTAACTTTATCCCAGGAAAATGTTTCTTCTACTTTTGTCAATGCAAAATACTTAATCTTCATTCGATGTCGAACCCCTTCTCCTGGAGCTCCTGCACCACCTCGTTGCGCATCCGGAACCACAGCTTCCGCGCCTCCTGGTCAAACTTCTTTGACTGCAGCTGCTTCTGCATGTTGTCCGAGTCCATGTTCGCGTCCGCGAACCCCTTGGGCCCGATCGTCGTGCCCAGGGCGCCCCCGCTCTTTATGAACTCCTCCACCGCCTCCTCGTCACCTGGGTATGGGAACTCCCTGCGCTCATACAGATGCGCCATCTCCTTCTCTTCCTGGCAAATGATTTCTACAGAGCTTTGAGCAACAGCATATAAATTGAACACTCAGGTTAAAGGAAGATTAGCATTGGCGAAAAAGAGCGCTCCGTGCGGTTTGGAACAATCTTGCAGAATAGAGATTCACCTCCTCTGAGTGATCACTATGGATAATCATATGGCGCCAAGCGTGCCACATTTGGTGTCGCATAATATAACCCGATAGAACTTAAGCTCCTTTTCATATTAGTCTCAAGTTTTCAGTGTTCCACGTGACACTTAAGGAGTGCTTATTAGTTGCTGATATTGGACGACCGAAAATGTGAACTATTTCAGTAAAGCCTAACGAGACATATGAAATATTTGCAGACAAAATATAATCCCCATATAAAGGTTGTCTGAATTGCATCTCATAAGCATAATACAAGCGTCTAATATGCTGCTGCCTATGCTTTAATTAGCAACCGGTTATGGCAGTTCACGGATGCAAATCAGTTTTAGTCCATGTATACTGCTGCAATTATGCGAGCGTCACATACAACGAAATTATAGAATGGACACTGCTGGATCAATTAATGTCTCAAGTCACAGTATGCACTATATGGACAGTATCTATTGGCAGCTCTGAACCATAGTTCCAGAAACAGAACATACAGCAGGATGAACTTATTTGTACTAAACACATATCTTGCAGCAAAACAAAAGGCCTCAGCAATTCATGTCTGCCCCACCCAAGAAATAAATTAAAGGTCACCACCGGCCATACCTTGGGCCGTGGCTTGAGCGTCCACCAGCCAAGCGGCGATGTCTCATTCCAGAACCACGCAGCGCCAAAAAGCGCGTATGTGCATAGCATGCCCTTGCCCATCTGCTTAAAAAAGTAGGCGTCCCCCTTCTCAAAACCCAGCCTCCTGAACCCCACAAATCAACAAGAAAAGAGACATCATCAAGAATCAATCTGTTCACAAGCCAAACAGAACTGTAGAGAGGGCGAGCCAGCTATAGGCAGCTCGTCGTGCTCGCTTACTTGAGAAGCCGACGGGCCTGGGGAAAGCTGCGCAGCATCGCGTTCACCTGCAGGAAAGGAGAAAAGTGAAGAGGGTTTCGATGCAGCGTTTTTTGTGAACGGGTAGGTGCCTACCAGTGAAATTATTCGAAACATAAGAGGAAATAATATGCCGTAGGAACGTGTATGATACCCGAGGACTTGAAAGATTGATGCCTGAAGTGAGCATAGTAAAAAAAAAAGGAAAAGAGCGACAGAAATTACGAAGTATTAATTCGCCTATGAATTGCAGAACTGGTTACGGCGTTGGACATATATATGATTAGGCCTGAGCATTCGATCAATTCTGTCAGTTCATTTATGTAAATAAGTTAAGTTGCGGTATACATAAATTGTTTCAGTATGTACCAAACTAACCAGAGTTGGCAGGAATTCGAAACCTGAGGCAACAATATTTCTGTTTGTATATTTGATGGCTAAAATTCTTCATACCGATTATACTCTCTAAATATGGATTTTTGGTCCTTGACAAATACTGAAATATTGTTGCCAAGAGTAGGTTTCTGCCAAGTGATGAGTAGGTTTCTGCCAAGAGTCAATAACTCTTACGGCACGATAGAGTACCATCGTGCTACGGAGCAGAGCTCCCCTGTTCAAACACCGCAGAAACAAAACCAAGCGAATTGCGACGGCATGCTGAGTACAGGAGTAGAGAGCTGTGTCTAAGAGCAAAGCATGCCGCCCGGCGCACATCACAGGGCCGGACTTCGCGGAGAAGGCACCGGAGGGCACTCGCCTCAGCATGACCGCCACGCCTTATACGCATATAACAGCACAATCGGTTTTCAGCTTCTCGGTGACCTATGCGGCATAACAGCAAGCAGGAAGCGTGCGTGCATGACACACACACACGCAGGGCTAGACAAAAAAAATTGTTTCTCTGTGGTTGCTGAAGACTAGACGTAATCCACCTAGAACTGCGCATTCATGTAACGCATAACAGCAACAGAATTTCGTGGTTTCTTTTAGATTAACACGAGATTTCATGGTTGCTGAAAGATTACCCGTGGGTCGAGAAATGCCCCCAAAAAACTTGGGAGGCCAAATTAGCAAGCGCATCGATACCAATCGGGATGTGCTGGAGCAATAGCAGTCAGCGGTACACCGGTCAGGGGTGGTGGTGGTCGATTTATTACCTGTGGCTTTGCTGGGCGGGGCAGGGGGTGGGGAGCGCCGGCGGCCGTTGGGCGTCGGGGAGCCGGCGAGGGGGGTGGACTTCAGAGGAGGGGGAGGAGGCCAGGCGCCTGACGGCGGGGCGAAGCTGGAGGCGAGGCAGTGATGGAGTGACGGCAGGCCGGTGAGCGCGCCGCCGCCGGCGAGGCCGGGCTCGTGAGGGGAGAGCCGGTCGGGGGCTCGCGAGGGTAGAGCTGGGCTGCTGGGCCGCGCGCACAACAGAAAACAAAAAAAAGTAGGAAGGCTGGGCTGTGTTGGTTTATTTTCTGAACCGAGTAAACTGGGTTTTGTCTCAAAAAAAAATGTGTTGATACATTTCTCTCCCTTTTGGCTTAAGATCGAGGGCAGTATCTGTTCATCTAGTAAATCCGACGTACTTACACTAAAAAAAGGAGTAAATCCGACGTACAGTATGTTTTATTTTGGATTTCCATACCGGGCATGAAAAAAAAATGTATGAACCGGTTAGCTATGTTTGGTTTCTCGATTCCGTATCATTAAGACACACACTCTTATAGATGACATGCCTAGACCTTGCTTGAATTGATGTAAATTTTGCGTGCTCAAACCGGGTGATCCAAGCGGGGAAGGTTTCACCAATCCCCATTGACAGAACTACGATTACCCACGCGGCATGTTCGATGAGGTATGATGGACAAGATTTTAATAGTAAGGAAAGGAACATTTTCACAAATTGTTTATGTCCCATTACCAAAATCCAACTCGGATCCCAAGCTCATACGCTCCCCCTATGAACAGTAAATTCAAATAAAATGCCAGGAAAATTCATTAAAAAACTGAAATTTATACATCAAAGATGAAATACTCTTCTAGGCACTTGCAAATTTTGGATTTTTCATAACATGGCATGAAAAAAACCGTATGAATCGGTTAGCTATGTTTGGTTTCTCGGTTCCGTATCATTAAGATGCATACTCTTATAGATGATAGGGCCGGCCAAGGCCTACTTGAATTGGTGTAAATTTTGCAGTCTCAAACTTGACAATCCAAGCGGGGTAGAGGGAGAGGAAGGTTGCACCTATCCCCATCGACAAAATCGATGATTACCTATGCTGCATGTTCCATGCAGCACCATGGACAAGATTTTAGTACAAAAAAGGTCCATTTTCAAAAATTGTTTAGGTCCCATTACCGAAAATCCAACTCTGACCCCGAGCTCATATGCTCCTACTATGAACAGTAAATTCAAATAAAATGTCAAGGTAATTAAAAAAGACCGATGTTTTTAAACATTAAAGATGAAAAACTCTTATAGGTAAGGATTGCAATGGGTCGTAGGTTATGGTGCGTGTACAATCCCCATGTTTCTCATGAGTATAAAATCTTACCCATACCATACCCATCTGGCACAAATCCATGTTCGTGCCCATATCCAATGAGAGTATCCATACCCGATGGGTACACCCATCTAGTATATCAACACATCATTGAAGATTGGTTGCGTAGTTGTTAGGTACATTGGCGCCACCGACATGACACTAGAAATGGAGAAACGGTGATTATTATGGGCGCAGGGTATTCCTGGGCGGGTGTGAGTAGAGGATGGAGGTGGACAATGGTATCGATGTCTAGTGCTTCACAACTTATTTGAGCAAGGTTTATATTGGAAAATGTTACTGAGCACTTGTGGTTGAAGTTGGTCATGTTGAAGCAACCAAGTGGCTTGTGTTAATCTTTTTGGCACCACACCGTACTCGTCGCCACATAAGGTCCAAGCCCCTGCAAAAATAACACACAACAAAAACATCGATTCATATACCCAGCCGGCAAAAAGCAATAGATGAAAACATAATTGATACAGAGAATTATTGGTTGTGGAGTTTTAGAGGTAAATAGTTAAAATTAGAAAGCGAATAATTGGTTAGAAAATACCCAGGCGATCTCAAACGTTGAAAATAAACAATACGGAGGTATTTTTGCCCTTGTACGAGCGCGCTCCAGTAGTCAATGCCGATTGTCACCCTTCGATACGACACGCTGTCTTGCGCTCTAGAGATCCTGTTAGTTGGGGTTGACATCGCATACGAGCGCGCATAGTATGGTACACCGTCTTGTGCTATGTGAAGATGCTTCTGCGTGGCCGCCTGTGGTAAGACCGCTCGTATGGCAGGCCTTCTTATGCTCTGGAGCCTCTGTTGCTTGCGGCCATGAGCTCATACAAGCGCGCGCACGACCGTGGCTGTTGTACAATACACCGTCATTTCTTCTGGAACTGCAGAACTTCATGAAAATTTTTGTGCTCCCTCCTCATGTTAGGCAAGGGGTATTTTTGCAATAAAAATAAGAGGTATGCAGCAACATACAGGCTACCATTACACTAATTTTTTTTACCAATGAAAATTATTCTAAAACCAACTCTAATAGCAACTACTCAAAATAAATAAAAGTATCAATGCAACGTGGATGCAACTAGACTCAAAGACACAAAACTAAGAAAGACATATTAACTTCCGGGTTACCTCCCAGGCAGTGCTTTCTTTGTAGCCATATACCTAGGCTTCAGTGCTCCATTTCATCCACGGGATCCCAAGGTATATCAACCCCAAGTGTATGTCTTACCTCCAACCAGGGTTTGGAGCACCTCATAGCAAAGTCCGGTCGGAGTTGTACCTGCCTACCGTGCATCGGCATCATGTAGGTAAATATGTCCTCGCTTTCAAGCGAGAACCGATGCACCAAGTGGGGTGAGCATGTCTCCTTATTTTTCCGCAATATGTTACCTTGGCTACCGTCATAGGGGAACATTTCATAAAATTCTTTGTTCGGAGCGGTTAATTTAACACTCCGTAATGGTTTCCCTTGCTCAAGAAATACATCGCATCAACCTGGGAGCATTAGCCGACCTTGTACATCAATAAATATTTCTATTCCCATTTCAATCTTGTCTAACTTTGCTAACTTCCCCTTCTCCACCCGTATCTTGTTCATTCTGGAAACACGTCTTCCTATTCCATGTTTTCCAGAATCTCCCTTTTCTTAGCAACTGGATTTCATGGTTTTCATGTGATTATAGGTACTATTTTCTTGATCATATGTGGTATTCGTCAATATCTTGGTCATCTTACCAAGAAGCATCACGTTGTTTTTGGAGCAGCTACCATTTTGTAGACGTGGTTCGGTTATTCTCATCTGTCTCTATCTATTGGTAAGGAGGTATATGAAGAAGGGAACGAGATTTTTCATGTATATTCAGACGTCATAAATATCGTATATAGACTTTTCATGCATCGATGCTTTTGATTCAATTATGAAAGCGTTTGTACTCGAGTTGCACCCCTAGTTATGCAGAAGTGCAAGCACAGAAGCGGATGACCGAACCTTACTAACATATACAAAATATATATTTATACTGGGGTCTGTGTTCTTGATAAGCAGTATTCTCAGTCTACCTGTGTCAAATTGTGTGTGAAGTGTCCTAGGTTCTGGCTAGCAAAGCAGTGGACTAAAAATCCTCTTTAGTTTCACCCATCGGACTCTAAATCTCAATTGCGCTAGCTTCGCGGTTCAATTCCACAACTGAACGAACAATGAATGAATGTGAGCGGTTGAGTTCTTTTGTGCTTCACATTCTCTAGAATCATGTGAATAACTGGCCCGAAGAAGGATTCGGGAGGACCCAACACCGTATTAAGTCAAAGCGGTTGTTCAATGCATTTTAAATTAAGGCCCAAAAGTAAAATAAAATAACATTTTCTTGAAAGATCCAGCATCGCTGTCAAATTGTTCCCCAGATCACATTTTTTATTGCAATACGGTCCTGTTCTTCAGCTTCAGGCGCGAACTAAGATCTTCAACATCGGGACGAACCGTGCTTGATGGAAAAGGAAAACCATGCTCATACCTTCCACATCTCTCCTCCCTCCTCCACGATGGCATGAAGAATGCAAAAGAAGCTGAGCATCAGCCTCCAGATCCAGTTCAACAATGACCTTATTGAAGGAGATGCTGGTGGTTCTTTTCCTTTCAGCATCTGGCTCCAGCCATTGGAGCGCTGCGAGAAGAAAAACAATAGCCACCGTGCGCCAGAGACAGCCCGCCACACATACCACTAAGGCATCACAACTACTAGATGTATTATCACGCCCCAAGACTGGGCCTAGGCAAGACAACCGCAAGGCGTGATTAAGCAGGCATAAACCAGTAGGGGATCATAAAAGCTCATATATTTTCTTCAAAATCTTATTTATATTTACAAATGGCTCTAATGACTTATTCTCTAGACGCTTCCTACCCACTGGTACAGCCTAGTTCTGGATGACGACATCTTCTGCACGTGCTTGCTTACGGATGACTGCGTCCAAAAACATAAAAATGCAAGGGTGAGTATGACAGATAATACTCGACAAATAGATACTTCACTATTCAACAAAGACGAATTTAAGAACATGAATATCATAACTACGGGTTAATTGTATTTAAAGGAGAACAAACAATATAATATTTATTGGAACTGATGCAATGAAAATGAGCAAAATGAACGACATAGTCAGATTTAATGGAGACTAACAAGGAAATTATTGGTATCACACATGACTGCAAGTTTCCCAACCTGTGAGTTACAGGGGTGAAATTTCACACCTTTACACTCTTAAGAGGGGTACTCCGACATCGACAGCCTCGGCCAGACCACATGGGTTCTGGAAGAGCGGAGCCCTTTGGTCCCCCTGAGGCATGACAACTTGACTTACTGGTATCGATCGCTCCGATGGTTTCATGGATCCATCACCGATACCCTGTTCGAAACAAGTGTCGTCCCGAGCGAAGAACTCAGACAGTCCCATACATGAACTGTGACCGATACAATACGTTTGTCATCGTGACAGCAATATAGAATCAACAATAGGATCACTGAAATAGTAATCAATGAGACATGAATGAAGTAGTAATTTTAGCAGAATAACTACTTGCCTTAGTGGGCAGCTGTGCTTGTTGCTTGGCTGCTGGCCAACGAGTGCAGCAATATCTGACTGAAGCTGAAAAGACGGAGAAAGAAACAGGGGGTTGAGTTAATTGCCGAAATTGCTTGGCATACGACACCTACATGAAAGAGAAGTGGAAGAAGAAGAAGCTTGCACCTGTCTCTTGAGTTTGAGATTGTCCTGGAGGATCCCTTGGACCTCCTTCTCGAGCTCCTGCGTGTAGGCTTCCTTCCTCGCCCTGGACCGCAGAGCCGCCTGCTTGTTCTTCCTAGCCCGCCGGGCGCTCCTGTGGCCGTCCTCGCTGCCGACGACCAGCTGTTCCTCCCTGCCGGCGCCGCCGGTGCAGATGCTGAGGGAGAGGGAAGGCACGCGAGCAGGTGGAGGGGTGGTGCTGGGGATGGAGGCGTGGAAGCTAAAGCCGCTCAGCCTCAGCTGCGAGCTGCCGGCTTTGTCCGACGACATCCCGTGTGTAGTGGTGTGGTGTGGTGGTCTAGCGCAATTGGTGTGGCCTAGTGGAAGTGGATGGAATAGCGAGGCCACGAGTCAAGATGCAGGTAGGCGGGGGTGGATGGAGGACGGCGCCGCTTTTAATCACTCCTCCCATCAGACAGGCGATAATATTTGAGACAGCATGTCCTTCGGAGTGCTGCTATCTGGGCCGTACGCGTGGCAATGGATCGTTGTACTTAATAAGCTAGTACGTTTTCTCACCCAATGAATAAACAACTGTAAACATCCTGGGTCTGCAGACTGTCGACGGTGATAAGCCTATGGCCCAGCAGGGGACTGTAGCCCTGCCGCGCACAAGCGACGAAAGGAATCTCGCAGGCACTGTGCCTGGACTGCTGCACACCACTTTTTGTTTTAAAGGGCGCTGTGCTGCATGCGGCGGAGAGCCAGCCTTTTCTTGTGAAGGCTATCATGCGCGGTGACCGCGGTTTTCAACTAGTTCCCCGAGATGAGTGTATGCGCGTGTATGTGAGCGCTTGTGTCTGTACTGATGCTCGAAAAAAAAACCAGTTCCCCGAGAGACGAAAGAGATGACATCCGGAGGAGCGGAGGACGCGCCAGAGAGGCAAGGGACGGTGGTCTGGATTATGTATCACAGACCCTTAGCTACATGGAGGTATCCGCGTGCACAGCTAAAAAAATTATTCTGCCGAATTTTAGACCTGGATCACCATGTAATCAGCCTAATGAGGAGACCCGTGGGGCAAGTTGTCCCATGATAGATTGGACCATCACTTCGTCCATACACCGAATTTGTGCGCGCTTGAAACTGTTTCATTTTTCTCAGATGCGTGTGCTCGCTGGAGATATTCCATCTAATCACAAATCCATAATAGACCAATCTATAGGCGGCCACATCAAATATGATGTCCCCAAATGCGAGATGGATTTTTAGAGGTGGAATGGTGATGCATATAACCACTTACCTGGAGGAGAAAGGGATTACTCCGCCATGGAGCATGCCCTCGGTCGCCATTGGAACTTCCTCCTTCAAGATGAAAACTTGCTAGAGGGAATCGGACGAGCTGTTTCTCCTTGCACAATAGACCTAAAAACACAATGCCTTTGGTGCTGTGACTGGGATATGTCACTTCGCTGTTGGGCATCTGCATGAATCCAGCCGTGAGGAAAAGAACAAGACTGCACAGGTCTACTGCCGGCTACTGTTCCGTTTGAGGACCTATGAAGCAGCCGTTCTGTACTACACGCCCACCTGCTAATGAAGTTTGTAAGCGCCCACAGCCCTCCTCGCATCTCGAGACTCTCTAGAAAGACAGACGGCCAAGATAGCAGGGCTCCGAAGCATATGCATGAAAAATCCACGTTCATCAGACAGGACCAGCTGCCTCCATCTCATCCAGCCAGATATCACTCTACTCTTTTTTATTTTGACAGTGAAAGCAAGCACTATCCAGCCAGAGAGAGCACCCCGAAGAAAACAGAAATCCCAAACAGGTCCCTGTTCATCTCCTTCCTCAACCCCGTGCTCCTCTGACCCTGGATCTGCCGCTGCCGTCGACCGTCGCCGTTGAAGAACGACATCTCCAACCACCTCGCCCACCACAGCACCTCAGCCACTGATCGTCTACATCGGATGGATCTGATCCAGATCCGATCGACTCCTGTACACCTCCACCATGCATCCGGCATCACCGCCCGGTGGAACCCTGCCTCCTTAGCCCCACGGCCTCGCCGGAGTGAGTGCCACCGCGACGGAGAACGGGCCGGAGGGATCCAACCCATCGGCATTGTCTCTGCTCGATCACCGATGCTAGGAGAACCTACCACTACAGCCCAATTGCAATATACACCGGCGGCGTGGTCGACCACGGTCTTCCCCACCTCCTAGCCGGCGACGAATCCATGAAGAAAACAGAGGGTGGGCTCAAAGTTTGTGAGAAAATTAAACGCCCTCATAAGAAAAAAAAAATTATCTCCTAATCCATTTGTCCAAATAAGCTGATTTTTTTCTCAGATTACTGCTGGAAACATGTTGTAATTATTAGAAATTTTCTGTTTTTTTAAATAACAATTTTTGAACGACAAATTGGATCTGTCTAGCTAAATAGCCATTATCTCCCAAACCTTTTGTCAAAATACACTCAAACTTTCCCATATTACTACTGGAAACTTGTAGTATTTACTACATTTTTTCTGTTTTTTTTGGAAAATATTAAATTTTGAACCATTTTTTTAGCAAAATAGCCAGTATGTCCAAATCCATTTGTCTAAATTAGCTCAAAATTTCCTAGATTACTACTGGTAACATGTAGTATTTACTACAATTTTTCTGTTTTTTTCTTTGAAAAATATCAAATCTTGAACTAAAATTTGATTTTGCCAAATGAAACAGACCATAGCTGCCAAACATGTGCTCAAATTGACATGAATTTTTTCAAGACCAATACCAGAAACATGTTTGACCATACCACAAAGGTATGTTTCATAGTACACCATTACATCAAGTACTAAAGTCTACACTCTACGACTAGGCGTCTACCTAAAGTCTATGAATCAGTAATCAAATATTACCTCCGTCCAATATTACCTGTCTACACCCTACGGCTAGGCATCTACTCTCTCCGTTCCTAAATATTTATTTTTCTAAAGATTTCAAATGGTCACCACATATATATATATATATATATATGTATATATATATATATATACATATTTTAAAGTGTAGATTCATTCATTTTGTTTCGTATGTAGTCATCATTTAAAACCTCTAGAAAGACAAATATTTAGGAACGGAGGTTGTAGCTAAAGTCTGAAATCTGAAAACTGAAAGTCTGAAACTGAATACAACCAACCTTCGGAGCAGAGCAGCAGCAGCGGAGGCGGCCGAACTGCGCCGGAGCCTGGAACCGTTGACCAGATGCTGGTAGCCGGCGAGCAAGAGGCCGACCAAGCCCCCTAATCCACGGCCTCGCCGTTGCCGCCGGATCAGACGGGGATGCCACCGGGCGCGGCGTTGGAGAGGGATGAACACCGTCGTTGGGATTAGGGAAGGTCGGCTGGTCCTCGTCAAGGACGGCGGCACGGCACGATGAAGAGATCCCGGCGGCCGGCGGCCGCCGGTGGCTAGGGCACAGGAGACATGGTGGGCGGTTCGCGAGGGTTCTCTCTGCCTGTGTCTCTCTCTCTCTGAAATGATGAATGGAGGGAACATGTGGTGTCGGGCTGGGCAAAAAAATATATTTGACCGGGCTGTCCCCTCAGAGTAGTAGCAAAAACAAAAGTGGACAACGCTCATCCTACTGTATAGTAGTAAAATCACTAATTTCAGAAGTATTCATTGCAAAAACCACTCCCACCTTCTCAGGTGGCGACAAGTGACGAGTTTTTTCTTTCTTTATAGATTTGTTCGTTCGATACGTTTTATCTCTTAAACTATACAGTCAAACCTCTAACTGTTTTCACCGTTGGATTCCTCGTGTCGAGATATTCAAAACTAGATCCCATATTGATAGGTTTTGACGACCTTTTTTTCATGAAAAAAACGAACGGGAGCACGGGGTTTTTCCCTTTCCGAAAGAGGCACGCCCATGCCTCTCGCGGAAGCAAAACCATGCCTCTCATGGAAGAAAAAACAAAAAACACGTTTTTTTCCGTTTCCGAGAGGCACGGCCCGCGAAAGCACAAACATGCTTCTCGCGGAAGGAAAAAACAGAAAACACGTTTTTTTTTCGTTTTCGAGAGGCACGGCCATGACTCTCGCGAAAGCAAAATCTTGCCTCTCGCGAAAGGAAAAAAATGCGCTTTTTCACACAATTTTTTTATCCAAAAGCGAAGGGAGAAAATCATTTAAAAACCGAAACGTCAAAAATCCCGGAAAAAAATCATTTAAAAAGCAGAAAATGCGTGTGAAAAAAATCCGGAGGAAGCGTCCAGAGCACGACATGTGGCTGGCGGCTGAGAGCGCGCGAAATGACGCTGATCGTTGCGAGGCTCCCGAAGAAGTGCTCGTCAACTAGTTGCTCTCTCTATATAAAGGTGGTCAACACCGATCCATGCATGTTCTGGATGAAAAGACTAAGGCTCTCGTATTTTCAAAGTTAACGGCAAAAAAAACGAAATGTTTCTATCAAGAGAAACAACATCATCATGTAATTAACTTAAAAAAACATCATCTCATAATTCTTCTGTCCAAATGAGTTGACAATTTCACAGAATACTACTGGAAGCATCTAGTATTTCTGTAATTGTTTTGGGATTTTATATTAAATTTTGAAACAAAATTTGAATCTGTATAGCTAAATGACCATTATCTCCTTGTCTGGAGACCACAAACAAAGATTGTCTGTACACAATGCTCAAGGAGACCTGCTATGTTGCAGCGATGCATAGATGGAGCCCTATCTATGGCCACAAAATAGTTTATTGATCAAATGTCCTCAAAAGAATGACAACAGGCGAAAAATCTAGGATGATGGTGTTGTGGACGAGACCATTTAGGATTAACCCTTAGAGGCATATTTTTAACCTTTAAGCACTAGTCGCCAGTCAAGGCTCGAACACAGGCTACACTCCTTACGGGCCTAGCCAATAGGGTGACACCCCATTCTCACTGGTCACTCCAACCAAGCATGGATGCATGCTTGCAAATCGTGCTTCATGCATGACCGTCCAAGTGAAAACAATGGCCACCCTAACTATGTGGAAGCAATTTTTCAATTTTTTTTCTTGATTTTTACATGCCATTTTATTTTTGCGAGTGCCCTTTTATAGATTACTAAAAGAGACATAATGTCTCATCTTCTTGATGTCACCATAATATGAAAAAGGAATGGCACAATTAGGATTTCTATAATGAACCAACACAACATAGGCAGCTCAGGAACACATGCTTTTGTAAACAAAACCAAAAAAACTCACGCATACATATACCACCACAATTTTATCTATGTTTCAAATCTTTCAAAATATATGCAATTCTCATGTCCAATAAATATATTATAAAAACTTTTAATTCGGACGGGGATATAAATTTCTCTTTCCCGGAATGGTCAAGACTCACGACTACATAACAGTTCATTCTTGTGTTGCTGCCAGCAGAGAGAATCAAAGAAAAGGCTTAATAGTATTTCATTCCTTACTTTTCTGTCACGGTACCACAAATACAAAGATTACAAGCCATTAATACTACAATAATGAATCTTCCACATAGGTAGATGGATCATCACCTGCAAGCACGATGAATAATATAACTAGATTGGCAATGAACTAAGAGATCGACATCCATCCATGCATACGATGCGTCAATGGATACTTTAACTTGGACATACTCAGACCCTCACTCTTGGACTCACACTCGTACTCAGAACTCGATATGGATCTTGTCTTCTTATCCTTAGTATGGGAACCCCATGTTCATCCCGGCCGCCTGCTGCACCATCTTTGTCCTAGCAGCTATCCCCATGGGTGGCGGCATTTCCATATCAGCAGGGAACTCCGGCGGCGGCATCGCCATAGTCACCTGCTGCTTCTCTGTCCCGGCGGTGAACTCTGGTTGCGGCAACATCAACATAACCCTGTGTTGCATCTCCATCCCAGCGCCAAATCCAGACGGTGGAGGAATCGACATAGGAATCTGCTGCATATCCATGCCGTAGGCCAAGCCCGGCGGAGGCATCGCCATTGACATATGGTGCATATCCATCCCTATGGCGAATCCTTGAGTTGGAGGCATCGCCATATGCATCTGCTGCATCTCCATCCCAGTGTTGGTGCTGGTGCTACCAAACTCAAAGGTACTTCCACCGAATAGCTATTGCGGCAGTGGCACCCCAGACGCCTGGAGCGCGCGAAGGATGTTCTCCATCCCCAGGTTCAGGAGTACCTGGTTTGCGCATTCAGAGACGGCGACCCGCACCGGCATCAGGTTGGCGGCGAAGGCCACCATCTTCCCGGCAGGTGCAACTCCTTCAGCTTGTTATTGTCGGTGGCGCTCAGGACTCCCGTCGCGCCGCCCGCCAGGAAGCGGTCTATGACGGCCTCAGCAGATGGGTGACCAAAGGAGAAGGCATTGCCAGCGGGTGAGTAGGCAATGGCGGCTACCTCGGCGCCACACATCACCGCCAGCTCGTTGGCTTTGTTAAACAGACCCTGCCGGCGCTTGGTGAAGCACACCTGCCGGGCACCCTCCTTCTCGACCCGCCGCATGATGGTCTTCTGCTGTCCATTGCCACCCTTCCGCTTCGGCGCCATTGCTCGCTCAGAGAAAGGAAGGGGAGAGCAGGTATAGATTTGTGTTTGTCTACGTCTTAGGGTCGAAGGTGTTTATATAGAAGCCGAGAGAAGACGATGAGGATTGAGGAATCGCTGGGCTGGGCTAGCCCGGGCGTTAAAAAAATTGGAAACTCATGATTGGAAAAGAGGTATTGTTCAGTATTCTCTGTCTGTGACCTGTCACGCGTATAAACATAACTCGACCAGTACGATCCAATATTTCAAATAAGGTTTTGTATTGCTTCCTTCCGTTTTGTTGCGTGTTTTTATTAGGTAAGGATTAAGAATCAGCGCAATGAGATCTTTCATCATCATCTGTCTATTTTAGTAGGAAACTAATCAATCTTGGCCCAGAAAAAGAAGGGTCTTTTACATTTGTGTCCCTAACTCGAACCCAATACTCAGATTTACCCTTAATTTTGAAGTGTGCTCAAATTTACCCCTGTGCCGTTATGTGCCCTTACAGAAATGCCCTTTCGTGTTGTTACCGTCCGGTCAAAGAGCTTTGACCGTCTACGGTGCGTTTGCTGGACATTTTTATCCCTGAAAAAATAAAATAGAAAGTAAAAGAGAAGAGAGGGAGAGCGCTTACCTTTTGGCCAAACTGCACGGCGCAACGCCCAGCCCATCTCCCCAGCCGTCATCTTCCTCGGCTCGTCGACTGCGCAAGCGCCAGTGAGTGCCACCGTCGGCCGCTGTTCGACATGTACGGCCACAGTAGCTCCAGTAGGGCTACTTCGCGACGTCCACAACCCTATGGAAAACCCTAGCTAGCTTTCCCTCCCTTCCCCCGCTCTCCTCTCCCCAACCGCATCGGAGAACGGCCGTCGCCATGACCTTCGCCGTTGTCGCGTCCATCATCCTCACAGACGGCTGAAAATCTGTCTAGGAGACGTGCACGCCTCAAATACGTCTCCTCGCAGGAGCAGCGAGCAGGACCTCCCCAACACGACCGGATCGACCATCTTCCTCGTCTGCGGCCATCGGAGCGTCATCGTTGATTCATCGCCCCTACGCTGCTAAACCACAAATCAATGTCGTCATCGTGCTCATAGTGCACCTAAGATGCCGCCCGGCCCCCTAAACCACTAAATCCGTGCCCTCCTGCTCGAATCCGTCGAGCACCGCCGTTGGTCTCCGCCTAGCTCATCGTTGCGGTTGATTCCGCCCACCCCAACATGCTCTGTTGGTACCATTGCACTCGCATCATCTCGCTCGTCCGACCTGTACTCTCCGCCAACCAAATGCTTGCCGGAGTTGCGATCCCGGCCATCGCCGCCATGGCTTTGGTCACCGGAGTGCGCCGTTGTTCCAAACACTGCCTGGGTCATAGACGTGTGAACCCAGGTATTCAGCTAAAGATTAAACTTAATTAAACTATTAGATTATGTATATTTTTCAGTTAACTTAGATTTCGATATATAGTTAATCTAAAATTAAATAGCCTATGACAAGTGGGCCTAATCCCCTGTTGACCCATTGGTCATACACCATGGCTATGTTTTTTTTACTTTCCTTATTCTTTTTTCCTATGGATGAGGGGGTCTACCCGTAAGTGAAAGTGAGAGGAGAGAGGGAGTTGTTTCCTTTTAGAAAAACTGGATAATTCTGGTCAAATCTTATAAAGTTTGACTACAAATAAATGTAGGTGGAGCAAAAAGTAAACGGAGGGAGGAGGGAGTACGTAACATTGAGGTGCGGTTGCGTGTACATGAATATGATGTTTTGTAGTAGTATAATTCTTGGAGGAAAAGTCTGTAGAAACCAGCGACGCACGTAACATGATTTTTATGTTCGTGATTGCAAACGTATGATAAAGAAATGAAACAGGGGTCGTTGTCGATGGTCGTGTTCCATGAGCCAGCCAGCCAGCCGCAGGGCCGATCTCCTGCCGCCCGCCTTCTGCCCTCGTAGTCCGCACCCTTCACTGCCGCGCGTGCGGCGACCGCCCGCCTGCCGCCCACCTACCGCCTCGGGCCGGCTGTTGACGCGACCGCTCGGCAGCCGCCGCTGATGTAGAGGGATAAACTCAAGCAATATGATGAAAACCCTATATTTTTACCCTTGATGGCAACAATACAAATAAGTGTCTCGCTACCTCTACTTTGTCACTGGGTTCCGCGATGGTGGCAGCGGCAGTGTCCCAAGGCGGCAGTTGGATCGATAGGAGACCGCGTATGTTTTTTTCACGATGGCGAAGGGATCAGACTCCTATAGGACCTCGGCGGTGCCGAAGGGATCCGCGATGGTGGCTGGGGTGTGGTTCCCATCGTTGTAGCGAGTAGATCTAGGGCATCCTCGTTCGTTAGAATTTTTTCCATGCGAGGGAGGCCTCGCTCCCTGCTTCGTGCGAGGGGGTCTCGCACTCTCGCTCTTGGTTTGTCCGATTTTTTCATGCGAGGGGCTCTCGCTACATGGTCATTGTCCGATTTTTTTCGTGTAAGGGATCCTCGGTACACGTGCGAGGGGATTATGTTCGAGGGGGTCATTACGGGGGAGGTGGGATGAGGGACGGAAAAACCAGACGGAGGTGGGAGGCTGAGACTAAAAAACCCCGGAAGACTCCCAAGTCGTCCATTAGGAGTAGATATTTTTCGTGTGAGGGATCCTCGGTACGTGGTCATCTGATTTTTTCATTACGGGCGAGGGGATTTTGTGCGAAGGGATCGTTACGGGGAAGGTAGGAGGAGGGTCGAAAAAAATCAGACAAAGATGGAAGGTTGAGACGAAATAAACCCGGACAAAACAGAGACTAGCAAGTCATCCATTAGAAATAAAGGTAGCACGTGGGCAACACCCATTCGTGCCTGTCCTTGATGAAAAAACTGAGGCTCTCGTATTTCAAACTGACATGCATACTCGCTCAAGACCACACACTAAAAGTATAGGTCGGCTGAAATGCACATTCGCTGAAGACTGCTTTACCTAGAAACACCATCTTTCCAGATGGCGAGCAACAAAAAACTGGCATGCATACTCACGGTGCTTACTGACTAATTAAGACCTAAGCAATAATAAAACCAGGACTGAAGGAAAAAAAAACCAAGGCACTGTGCTTTGGCGCTATGATGCTGGCAAATTAGTACAAATTCATAATGCACAAATTGGCATTCATTTGTCCGGACTTGCACAAATCTCCCTCACTTTTGTCTCCGATTTACGGGAAAAATCGTGTTGGATGACTTCTACAGTCCGGACAGCAATCCGGACGGTTGCAGAAGGTTTGAGGGTCAGTATTGAAGATGACCTTAAATAGATAAACAGATACCTCGTGTTGTGTCCCATCGTTGATAACAGAATTCTACATATGCTTAGATTGTTCCCTTATCCGTTTTTACATTGACACGCTGCTATCCATGCTTTAGTCAGCAAACCTAATATTCCAACCCCTCTTCGGTGGATCATAGCCTGTCCTTTTTCAGTGCACCTGACGTAGATATAGATAGTTCCTCATCTGTCCAAAGCATGCTTCGCTAAGTGGGGGCAAAAACTACAATTGCATATTTTTTCCCCAATGCTCATAGCCATGCATGTTTTGACAGTAGAATAAAATCAGAGCACATGTTTTGACAGGTTACGTCTGCACCGTTTTCTTTAATCTCACTTACATGGATAAAGTAAAAGATGTGCATAACACACACATCACACACGCACGCACACCACTACACACAATCGCTATGCGCCTACCAAGACCTACGGACTATACACATGCGACATCTGCAACCATTTTGTTCAGTGTGAATGACATTTGTCCTTAGCCTAGCCTAACTAACGGATAGAGTCAGCTAACTGTTCAATCGAAAAGAGGCCGCGGCCTCACGGGTCAAGAGGCAACCGCGCATACGATGCCTCGAACCGTGGCTGATGATGACGCGATGCTATTGAACGAATAGCAATGACTGTTGGGCGAACAATATGTAATTAACACCACCTGCTTGCGAATAAAAAAGGCTGGCTGAATTTATGTCAAATTCAAAAAATAGTGGCAAATTCTTTCTGGGCGCTTAGAAGTCTTCGGTCATTGACAAATTCCTTTAAGTTTCAGCCAAATAGGTGGTTCGTTCTATTGAAAAGATAATTTGTTAATCAAGTATCACAAACCATGTAGTAGTGAACAAGCATGCGGAAACTCGAAACAGAAGCAAGCAGCAAGCGACAGAGAACCAACCTGCAAACATAAAAAATGCAAGCGAGAGAGAATGGATTGTGCGTCATCGACTTTCTCGAGTGCAACCAATTCATGGAAGAACTGAGATAAGGACTCCTCCCCTGCCCTCTCCCTTCTTTTTTGGAGACCACAAACAAAGATTGTCTGTACACAATGCTCAAGGAGACCTGTGATGTTGTGGCGATGCATAGATGGAGCCCTATCTATGGCCACAAAACAATTTATTGATCAAATGTCCTCAAAAGAATGACAACAAACAACAAAATCTAGGATGATGGTGTTGTGGAAGAGACAATTCAGGATTAACCCTTAGCGGCATATTTTTATATAAGAAACCTTTAAGCAGTAGCCGCCGGCCAAGGCTCGAACACAGGCTACACTCCTTAGAGGCCTAGCTAATAGGGTGACACCCCGTTCTCACCAGTCACTCCAACCAAGCATGGATGCATGCTTGCAATCGTGCTTCATGCATGACTGTCCAAGCGAAAACACTGGCCACCCTAACTATGTAGAAGCAATTTTTCAAACCCCTTTTCTTGTTTTTTTTACATGCCATTTTATTTTGCGAGTGCCCTTTTCTAGATTACTAAAAGAGACTTAATGTCCCATCTTCCCGATGTCACCATAATATGAAAAAGGAATGGCACAATTAGGATTTCTATAATGAACCAACACAACATAGGCAGCTCAGGAACACATGCTTCTGTAAACAAGACCAAAAAGACTCATGCATACATATACCATCACAATTTTATCTATGTTTCAAATCCTTCAAAATATATGCAATTCTCATGTCCAGTAAATATCGACGGGGATATAATTTCTCTTTCCCGGAATGGTCAAGACTCACGACTACATAACAGTTCATTTTTGTGTTGTTGCCAGCAGAGAGAACCAAAGGAAAGGCTTAATAGTATTTCATTCCTTACTTTCTGTCATGGTACAACCAATACAAAGATTGCAAGCCATTGATTTAATTAATACTACGATAATGAATCTTCTACCCAAGTAGTTGGATCATCACCTGCAAGCACGATGAATAATATAACTAGATTGACAATGAACTAAGAGATCGGCATCCATCCATGCATACAATGCGTCAATGGATAGTTTGACTCGGACATACTCAGAGCCTCAGACTCAGACTCACACTCGTACTCAGGACTCGATATGTATCTTGTCTTCTTTTCCTCAGTATGGGAAGCCCATGTTCGTCCCAGGCTCCTTCCCGATGTTGGTGCTGGTACTACCAAACTCAAAGGTACTTCCGCTGAAGAGCTGTTGCGGCAGTGGCACCCCAGGCGCCTGGAGCACGCGAAGGATGTTCTCCAT
This sequence comes from Aegilops umbellulata, assembly GCA_032464435.1. Taxonomy (NCBI): domain Eukaryota; kingdom Viridiplantae; phylum Streptophyta; class Magnoliopsida; order Poales; family Poaceae; genus Aegilops; species Aegilops umbellulata. The sequence continues at coordinate 8,501,775 of CP136058.1, read as the reverse complement.
CCCCAGGTTCAGGAGTACCTGGTTTGCGCATTCAGAGACGGCGGCCCGCACCGGCATCAGCTTGGCGGCGAAGGCCATCATCTCCTCCTCCCCCATGTCACCAAGTTCGGGGTTAAGCCAGACCGCAATCTGGTCCCCCACGGTGCGCTTCTTTGCCATGGCCTTCTCCATGCATTCTTTCTGCATCTTCACCTCCTTCAGCTGTGTGCGCAGCTCGTCGTGCTGCAGGTGCAACTTCTTCAGCTTGTTATTGTCGGTGGCGCTCAGGACTCCCATCGCGCCGCCCGCCAGGAAGCGGTCTATGACGGCCTCAGCAGAGGGGTGACCAAAGGAGAAGCCATTGCCAGCGGGTGAGTAGGCAATGGCGGCTACCTCAGCATCGCACATCACCGCCAGCTCATTGGATTTGTTAAACAGACCCTGCCGGCGCTTGGCGAAGCACACCTGTCGGGCGCCCTCCTTCTCGACCCGCCGCATGATGGTCTTCTGCCGCCCATTGCCACCCTTCCGCTTCGGCGCCATTGCTCGCTCAGAGAAAGGAAGAGGAGAGCAGGTATAGATTTGTGTTTGTCTACGTCTCAGGGTCGAACGTGTTTATATAGAAGCCGAGAGAAGACGATGAGGATTGAGGAATCGCTGGGCTGGGCTAGCCCGGGCGTTAAAAAAATTGGAAACTCATGATTGGAAAAGAGGTATTGTTCAGTATTCTCTGTCCGTGACCTGTCACGCGTATAAACATAACTCGACCAGTACGATCCAATATTTCAAATAAGGTTTTGTATTGCTTCCTTCCGTTTTGTTGCGTGTTTTTATTAGGTAAGGATTAAGAATCAGCGCAATGAGATCTTTCCTCATCATCTGTCTATTTTAGTAGGAAACTAATCAATTTTGGCCCAGAAAAAGAAGGGTCTTTTACATTTGTGTCCCTAACTCGAACGCACTACTCAGATTTACCCTTAATTTTGAAGTGTGCTCAAATTTACCCCTGTGCCATTATGTGCCCTTACAAAAATGCCCTTTCGTGTTGTTACCGTCCAGTCAAAGAGCTTTGACCATCTACGGTGCGTTTGCTGGACATTTATAGGCGGCAATCCTTTGACTAGAAGTATATGCCAGCACAGAAAACGATACATGCCATGCAAAAGGCTATGACAGCTAGACCAACACGGACACACTTGGTCTTAGTGGGCCTAGCCCATCAATGTTTCCAGAAAATAGAAGACCAAGCCGGAGGAATGGAATGGAGGGCATGAGATTTAGTCCCATACCGCTGAGGGGCAAAGATTTTGACCAACTTATAAGGAGACCTCTTATGGTCCCCTTAGTTGAGGTGGCAAGAAGAAACTTTGCTACATGTAGCGCGTGCGCTCGCGTGAATATACGCGGATTGTACGCGACTCGACTTAAGACTTTAGACGCTTAGCTCGTCTTTTTTTTTCTCTGTCCACTCGAGCTAATTCTTCGGAATTCCTAGCCATAGAAAATAAAACTTTCATGAAGGAGGAATACGTTGTGTGCTATTACTGATAGTTGCCGAATCATTCGAGGGTGGGGGCAACCAGGGCTCGCACACGAGGCGATGGTTGCATGCTCGACGACAACCAAGCGATGAGGATCGAGGCTCTCTCTTCTGGTAAGTACGGCAGAGATCGGGCCGTGCCGGACTCCTCTTTCTTTCTTCTGATATACGTATACACGTACGTATATATATCCTATAGTAGTTATACGAACGATCGCAACTAGCAGGAGGAAGACACGGCCATGGCGACGCCACATCCGCACAAGACGGCGTCGACGCACAGGTCGGCGATCGCCCGCGGCGCGCACCAGCTCGACATCATCGGCTACAGCACCTCGCGCAAGCTCGGCGCCGACAACACCGTCAGGTCCCGCAGCTTCGACGCCGGCGGCTTTGCGTGGGCGCTCGTCTGCCGCTTCACCGCAAACCCCACGCCGGCGCGAGGCGTCGCCCTGGCATCCATCGCCCTGGAGCTGTCCAGGAACGAGACCGACGAGGCCGTCGTCGCCGCGGCCAACATCAGGATTGACGACCCCGCCGGCTCTGGCCGCTGGCCCGCTGCCGTGTGGCGCAGCGCCGAGGCCCACGCCTACCCCGCATGGTCCACCAGCGCCGTCGCCTGGGAGCTCGCCGTCCCCGACGCGTTCGTGGAGCACGAGGAGCGGTACGTCATGGACGACTGCCTGACGGTGCATTGCGTCGTGGAGGTCCTCCTTGGGGAGTCCACGGACGGGGCCGCCATGAACTACCCGGTCGTGGTGCCCCCGCCGCCGAGCCTCTCCCACGACATTCGCAGACTCCGGAAGGAGATGTGGTGGCCGGACGTCACGTTCGCCGTCGACGGGGCCAAGATCCAGGCGCACAAAGTCGTGCTCGCCGCGAGGTCGCCGGTCTTCGCCGCCGAGTTCTTCCGCGCGGACATGAAGGAGAAGACTATGCGGCACTTGAAGATCAACGACATGAGCGCCTCGACGTTCCAGGCCATGCTTCACTTCATCTACGTGGACGAGCCGCCCGAACCCGAGGAAGGGGCATGCCGCGTGGCCATGGCGCGCGACCTGCTGGTGGCCGCGGATATGTATGACCTCGAGAGGCTGAGGCTCATGTGCGAGAACATACTGGCCAAGAACATCGCCGTGGGCAACGTCATGGCGACGCTGATGGTGGTGCACGGGCGGCACAGCTGTGAGCAACTCGAGGCCTCTTGCGTGGAGTTCATGGCGTCCGATCCCGACGTGTACGATGCTGTGCAAGCCTCTGACGAGTACAAGGAGCTAGATCAAACATGCCCCTCATTCATAAACGAGATCACTAAGAAGATTGCCACAAGCGCGGTGGCCCGCAACAAATCGCCATCTACTTCTTCTTGCACCGACGGTGGCACCAGAGAGAGCGCGTCGAGGTATAACCCATCGGCGATGATGGCGGGCACACACGTGTTCACGATCGAGAACTTTAGCGCCGTCAGGAAGATGCATGGTGTTGGTGAACGCATCCAATCTGGCAGTTTTCATGTTGGAGGTTATGAGTGGAGCATGTATGTGTACCCATCAGGACTCGAAGAGAACACGGCTGACTATATTGGCGTCTTCGTGAAGCTCGTGATTGATGACATTGATACGAAGGTGAAAGCCTCGGTGACAGTGAAGCTACTCGACCTCAATGGCAAGCCGCCGTTTCCTAGCGATACTTTTACGCACGTGTATGCTGGCAAGGAATGCAGCTCATGGGGGTGGCCAGAATTTATCACCTTGGAATTGGCCAACTCACATTACATGGCATACGACGGCTCTTTCACCATGCAATGCCGAGTTGAGGTAACCACCAAGTCGTGTGCTAGCAACCCTATCGTATCGGGCGCCGATGTCATGACCCCCATTCCCGTGCCATCGCCCAACCTAGCCCAACACCTGGAGCGGCTGTTGGCGAGCGAGGAGGGTTGGGACGTCAAGTTTAGGGTCGAGGACAACGAGATCCATGCGCACAGGCTCGTGATCGCCACGCGCTCACCGGTGCTCCACGGGGAGGTGGAATCAGCGACCGGCGCATGCCACGTAAATGTCAACGCAATGACAGCCGTGGCTTTCAAGGCCATGCTCCACTTTATCTACACCGACGAGTTGCCTCATATCAACGACCTAGCATGTTCCCTTATGTCGGTTGGAGATCCCACAACGATAATAGTAGGGGAGATGTTGGCGGCGGCGTGCCGGTTCCGACTAAGGAGGATGAAACGATTGTGTGAGAACCTGCTGGCAGAGAAGATCACGCCGACAAACGCGGTAGCCACGCTGAGGCTAGCCGGGCGCCACCGTTGCAAGGAGCTAGAAGGCTACTGCATCGAGTACATCTCGCATCCACATGTGGTCAAGAAAGCGATGGAAACTCTCGGTAGGGACGCATTCCGCCATGGATGGAAGCAACCGCGAAAACGAGAATCAATGAAGCGGAAGCGAAAATGTCGTTTTGGGTAACAAAAACATTGATGATAATCCATCCGCCCGAAAGACTAAAGTTTTTCATCCACGAGGTTGGTCAAGTAATTTGTACATTGTGAAGACAAGCATGTACTCCCATATGAGCAAAAGATAATAATTCAAAAAGTAATGTTCATTCTTCCAAACTCTGCATCCTAAGATGGAGTATATCAGTTGCGGACATATGTCACACCCACGTATTTACTGCACGAAATCAGAGGCTCAAACAAACCAAAGATTCTAAAAAATGTATAAATAAGACCCACTGTACGCTCAGTCGCCTAGAAAGTAGTCACTCAAACTTTTCTGCGGTTCAGTTAAAAAAAATCAACTTCTCATGCATGTTCTGTTTTTCTTCCTCAAGTAGTACTACCTCTTTTCAAGTAGTATCAACACAACACAAGTTAACCTGATACACTGCAATGCAAGCATCAGGGGTAAGGTCCATGCATCGATAGAAATAGCACCTGAACCACGTATGGCCAGTGAAGCAGCACCATACTGAAGATACCCTTTGGGTGGACGTTTTTTTTTTTTACGAAATAGGCTTTCGCCCCGCTCCGGGTTAATTAATATACAACTCTTTCCCCTGCAATTTTTTTTGCCATCGTCTTCACAACTGGACGTCTTAAATACCCCTCAAACGCCCGGCTGGCTGGAACCCCTCATATTCTGCCTAAATATGAGACGGGTAGTGAGCGTCTGGGCACGTCCGCCACGTCGGACCCGACAACCCGACACAGTGGCAAGTGCGTTGTCGTGCTTCTAGCAGACCCGAGTCCGAATCCTATGGGCGGAATCATATTTCGCAGTTTAAGATTATGTGTCACGCACCCTACTTAATTAAAATACCGTGGAGTCCTCCCCTAGTTGGTATTATTTTGTTATAGATTTGCTATTTCACATCTAGCTATCTCACATCTAAATCTAGAACCGTTGAATACAAATGACACTTCTGCTTCGGTACACCCTCCTTAAACACATCAAGGGCTGAGATCTACCCATACCCCTTCGCTGTCAGGGGCACGATCGTCTTATGTAAAAAAGTCTGCCCCCGCGCGTCCACGCCAAAGGAAAGGCTTAATAGTATTTCATTCCTTACTTTCTATCATGGTACAACCAATACAAAGATTGCAAGCCATTAATTTAATTAATACTACGATAATGAATCTTCTACCCAAGTAGTTGGATCATCACCTGCAAGCACGATGAATAATATAACTAGATTGACAATGAACTAAGAGATCGGCATCCTTCCATGCATACAATGCGTCAATGGATAGTTTGGCTCGGACATACTCAGAGCCTTGGACTCGGACTCACACTCGTACTCAGGACTGATATGGATCTCGTCTTCTTTTCCTCAGTATGGGAAGCCCATGTTCGTCCCAGGCTCCTTCCCGATGTTGGTGCTGGTACTACCAAACTCAAAGGTACTTCCGCTGAAGAGTTGTTGCGGCAGTGGCACCCCAGGCACCTGGAGCACGCGAAGGATGTTCTCCATCCCCAGGTTCAGGAGTACCTGGTTTGCGCATTCAGAGACGGCGGCCCGCACCGGCATCAGCTTGGCGGCGAAGGCCATCATCTCCTCCTCCCCCATGTCACCTAGTTCGGGGTTAAGCCAGACCGCAATCTCGTCCCCCACGGCGCGCTTCTTTGCCATGGCCTCCTCCATGCACTCTTTCTGCATCTTCACCTCCTTCAGCTGCGTGTGCAGCTCGCTGTGCTGCAGGTGCAACTCCTTCAGCTTGTTATTGTTGGTGGCGCTTAGGACTCCCGTCGCGCCGCCTGCCAGGAAGCGGTCTATGACGACCTCAGCAGATGGGTGACCAAAGGAGAAGGCATTGCCAGCGGGTGAGTAGGCAATGGCGGCTACCTCGGCGTCGCACATCACCGCCAGCTCGTTGGCTTTGTTAAACAGACCCTGCCGGCGCTTGGTGAAGCACACCTGCCGGGCGCCCTCCTTCTCGACCCGCCGCATGATGGTCTTCTTCCGCCCATTGCCACCCTTCCGCTTCGGCGCCATTGCTCGCTCAGAGAATGGAAGAGGAGAGCAGGTATAGATTTGTGTTTGTCTACGTCTTAGGGTAGTACGTGCTTATATAGAAGCCGAGAGAAGATGATGAGGATTGAGGAATCGCTGGGCTGGGCTAGCCCGGGCGTTAAAACAATTGGCAAGTCATGATTGACAAAGAGGTATTGTTCAGTATTCTCTGTATGTGACCTGTCACGCGTATAAGCATAACTCGACCAGTACGATCCAATATTTCAAATAAGGTATTTTATTGCTTCCTTCCGTTTCGTTGCGTGTTTTTATTAGGTAAGGATTAAGAATGAGCGCCATGAGATCTTTCCTACCATGTGTCTATTTTAGTAGGAAACGAATCGATCTTGGCCCAGAAAAAGAATGACGTGTGTCACACGCTGGCACGTTCATTACGCCTATGGTCTCCCGGAGGTGAAGACCTTGAGTCTCTCCGACGGTGTGCCCTCCTCCACTATGAGACTGCACGTTTGGTTCTCTTCAGCGACCCTGGATATACAATGGACACTTGATTCCATCGTGAGAACTAGTCTGTGGAGGAGGGTGATGAGTACAAACTATATGATGATTTTGATGGTTATTTTGTGCCTACATGATAGGGTACGTGGAATTTTATCGCGTCCGTGCACTACTTTTTGTTTGTCTTCCACGGTAACGCCTTTTGGACAACTACCAGGAGGGCGCCTTTTCCCAAATGCATCACTCAACTGGTTTGTCCATAACAAAGGTCTATGTGGTAGCCTACATGGGCTACCACGTTGTTACTTGTCACTGGGACATCACAAGAAAAAAGCTGCTTAATTTGATGCTAGCTTTTATTCTTCCAATAAGCTCTATTATTCTTCTTACAACAATTGGCATTATAATGTGTATTCACAATAAGAGAAAAACTCAAGCAACTGCAATTACTGAAGCAAGACACATATTCTCTGTATGGCAATCATCATCCTAGGGCTATGGCAAATATGGAAGCACCGCAACTCGATTGTCTTCGATGGAGCTACACCTTCAAAGAACAAGATTATCCATGCAGTCGTAAGAGAGGGCCGTGTATGGAAGAAAGCGGGCATACTACGAGGAGACATGGGCGCCTTCTTTACTGAGGTGGAGGAGTGGGCAGCGGAGAGTAGATAGCTTGTGACTAGGTGGAGGGTGGAAGTAGAGTTAGTGTGCAGTGTATATGTATAATCTGTAATGCTAACGTGGACGGGCTCTTTACCCCGGTTCCTTCTATATAATATAGTACGCACACTCGTGCGTATTCGAGAAAAAAAAATTCTCTGTATGGAATTTTGATGGAAAACTAGCATTCGAGGATATAATCAGGGCAACAAACTTTGATGAGAAGCACATTATTGGACTAAGGTGGTATGGCAAGGACTAGAAAGCACATCTCCAAGATGGACAACCAGTAGCTGTCAAGAAGCTTCACCAAATCAATGCAGTGGCCGATGAAAAAGGAATTCTGAGTGAAATTGAAGTGTCAACAAAGATCAGACAACGAAGCATTGTGAAGCTGTATGGATTTTGCTGCCATTCACAGTACAAGTTCCTTGTCTATGACTACGGGGAAGCCTCCGAATGACCCTAGAAGATGAGGGGCTAGCTAAGGAGTTGGATTGGCAGAAAAGAGCCACTGTTGCAAATGATGTGGCTCAAACTATATCATACTTGCATCATGATTGCAATCCACCTATAATCCATCGAGATATCACAAGCAACAACATCTTACTTGACACAACCTTCAAGTCTCATGTCTCTGATTTTTGGACAACAAGGATTTTAAAGCCTGATTCATCAAACTGGAGTGAGCAGGGACATAGGGCTACATTGCTCCTGGTACATATATGCTTCCTTTTCACAGTACAACTATTTATCTCTATCCATTTGTCCCTACTTATGGTTATGTACTACTAGTACACTTTGTTCTGATATAAATAATATTTATATCCATCAACTGACTTCTAAGGATTGTTCTTCTCTTTGTGTAGGTCCTACACATTTGTTATGACGGAGAAATGTGATGTGTACAACTTTGAAGTGGTTGTGCTAGAGGTGGTGATGGGGAAGCATCCAAGAGATCTACTGGAACATCTTGCCTCACCAAGACACCAGTATACACTGACCAATGACCTTTAGCACCACCACCAATAGAACAGAGAATCATAGTTTCCCTCATCAAGGTGGCATTTTCTTGCTTGAAAGTATCCCCTCAGGCAAAGCCAACAATGCAGGAGGTCTACCACAAGCTTGTACATGATCAGTCGTCCAACTCACAGTCAATGCATGACGGTGCTCTTACATTAGATGAACTATGGGATGCATAAGCATCATGGGAGGGATCATTTATCCGATATATTCCTGTAAGTAGCATTTCATTGAGATAAGGACCTTATATAGCTCCATCTTCAACACATGTGTTGTATCAATAATATATCAAAATTTGCTACATATTTCATTGTACCCACTTTTGCATAATAGGTTGTCAATGTAAGCTTTCTTTAATGGTCCTATGCCATGCCATGCAATTCATTTACCCGAGAAAACGTAAAGGATTCATAAATGTGCATATGTATTTTCCAAGTTGCTTGTAAATGTATGTGGTGGGTACATGTGTACTGCTTAAATCTGAAAGGTGAAAGCTGTGGAGTATGACTGATTAACCTAAATAAGAATTCATATGTGCATATCTATGTTGCAAAATGTGCAGAGGCCGAGGGCATGCCTCCATTTCCAAAAAAATATATCTATGTTGCAAAATGTGCTATGTACTTTCTTCTAATAAGCTGTTCAACATCAAACCAAAATGAAGTACTTATTCTCCTGAAGAAAAACAAGCTAATTAGCCATTATAAAAGGTATGGTAATAATTTTGCGGACCACCAAATGATGTAGACTCACGCAGGTGTTTGATTAACATGGTTACGTCCATGGCATGTTGCAAGCACATTTTTCTACAGAACCTCGAAGGTACGTGTCTTAAGTGACAGCTATACAACAGTGAGAAAATGATAATCACGGATACATTTAGGATAGCACTTGGATACATAACAAGGTAGTAATAAAGCAACAAAGAAGGGGAATAGTTGCTACTGCAGTTTCCTGAGCATGCAAATGCCGAGAGAGGTAGTCTAGAGAGTATGCATGTCTGCAGCAGGACACATAACAATACTGTACATGATCTCGAGTAGCTAAAGGATGCATGCATTACTTTTTACCATCTGAAACCTGAATTTTCTTGGTCCTTCCCGTGATCATCCCGACCAGATCAGAATATAACATCCTTGAAGGATAGTGGTGATGATTACATGGCCATCATTATTTGCACAACATGTTTCATGGTAGTTTGAATATGTTAACTGGTAAATGTACGAGTATTATAGATGACAATGGTAAAGTGCCTTGAGGCAAAATAGTAAGCTGGTGAAACATCCATAACTATCATGACAGGTAGCATTCAACGAATCTGGAGTTGATAGTTTGGAGCTGTAGACAGTGAAAGGAGTATTCCTTTTAGATGTGTTAACTAAACTGAGTCTGATGATACGCGCCCGTGAAAGTAGATAGGATATCTTAGTAATGTCAATGTGTTTGTATTGGCACAACTGCAAGCACTCACAATTTGTTGAGAAAGCAGCTGTTAAACGAGACCAACAAAATAGAACGTTAAGTACCATACAATCTTATTAGTAGGGACTAGGGAATGCCAACATCATCTCTTGTATTCATGACCCATTGTAAAGCTTCAGCAATCTAAAAGATGGTTTCTTCTGAACCCAATTGGCAATGCGAAAATGACAACATGACCACATAAATAATTGTTCAATGGTGTGAACGTTTCATGGCTCTTCTTCCTATACCAAATGCCGTACAGTTCCTACTTCCTTAACGGACTATGGCCACAATACTTTACCGGGTGCCCTTATATAAGTACAACGCAACGAAAAGGAGTAGGCATAGCTGCATAAGATCTTTAGTATGCAGGACACGCCTTTAGGTTTTCATCACATCCATTCTAGGAATTCACAAGTACTCTAGTTTACCCAGCCATCCACTTTGGCCACTAGTAGCAATTTATCATAAACACATGAATTTATATTTAAAGAAGACACTTCATGAAGTTGATTGCAAGTTCACATGAACCGAGCAACAGCAAGAACAAACTACTGTCCAGTGGTAACAATAATATGGGAAATGGAGATAAGAAATAAAATTAGGTACCCGGTCAAGTTGGACTGCTATCGGCACTGACATTATGATAGTTCGGTTAATAACTAATACTGCAACTAAAACGGAAGTTACTTGAGTGGGTACTCCATGTTTGCTTCTTCATCCCACGTAGGTGCAAGCATGCTCTTGCCCGTGTGCTTAAAGAAGTATGCATCCTCATTCTCGAACCCCATCCTTCTGAACCACATAAATCTACAAGAACAGAGAATCATCAAGATTCAATATGTTTACAAGACAATGAACTATAGAGAGGGCAAGCCATCTATGTGAAGCTCGTTGTGCTGGCTTACTTGAAAAGTCAACAGGCATGAGGGAAGCTGGGCAACATTGTGTTCACCTGCAGGAAAAGGAGAAAGGTGAAGGGGGTTCCAATGTGTTGAGTATATGATTGTTAGAAAGTATAGGATAGACTAGGATTTGGTCCTGCCTTGTCTTTGTTAGAGTTAATCTTGATATTTGTATCATCATGTTTGCTTTCATTATACATGTTGGATAGGTTAGGGAGTAGCTAGTCCGGTGAAGCTTCAGCGGAGGCGTGCGGAGACGGCGAGATGCCGGGCTGCCGTGAGATATGGCGAGCACGGCGAGATGCTGATGGCGGCATGAGGCTGCAATGCTGCACGAGGCGGTAAGGCCATGTGATGCGGCAAGCGCGTAAGAAGATGGAGCGTGACGGGCTGCATGGTCAGGTTGAGCCGGGCGATCCGGCAAGTCAATAGTCAGCTGCATGTTGAGGTGGTTAGCTGCATGGGCGTCAAGCTAGGCCTGGTCGTTAGATCCTGGAGTGATTCCAGGAGTAGGATAAGGCTAGTTAGTGCATGTAGTGGGTTAGTTAGTGGTGGTAGTGGGCTGTTGTGCGTGAGTGCACGGCATAGTGCCTGGTCCTTTGTGTATATATACCTTGCGTTGGAGCAATGAAAGAAGAGGCCGTGAGGGCTGGCAAAACACAATGTAGCCACGGCTCACCAAGGAAGGTGTCTCTCGGCAAAGCTATTGCATTCTTCCTTGGTCCATGCGTGGGTGTGTGTGTGTTTCCTAAGAGTTTTGTTCCATGGTGTGTGTTTGAGAGAAACCACAAAAGAGAGAGATCGCTGTGAGATGCAGCTCGAGGTAGAAGAAGAGGCGGCGCTGCGAGGATGCGGCGCCAACAGTCTTGTACTTCAAGTTGATCATTGTACTTCTATATATATGCCCACGATGCTAAAGCAATACAACAAGAATTCCACCAATCCCTCTTTATCTCTTCTAAGGTACCAGCCTAATCGATCCAACCATAGTTGTCGCCCCGCGCGCCGCCATTCAGGCGGTTGGCCTCCATGACCGCCGCCGAGGGCCGCGCCGCCCGTACCTAGGGTTCGTCCGCCGGTCGTGTTGACCGGCTGCCCTAGAGAGTCCTTTTCATGATCTCTTGATCCAGGGTTTCTCTCTCTCGCCAGTTTCTTTAATCGGCGTTTACTTTTTGGTTTTCTGATCTAAAATCGGTTTGCGTCACCCACCGTCGTCCGTTCGTCCTCTACGAGTTGTGTTTACTCCATCAACGTCTTCTTCGTCTTTGAGTGGATCGGTAGAGTGTTGGAAATATGAGCAAATTACTACGAGTTTTAATCTGAATAAATAGAATATAAATCATGGCATCACTAACAGAGATTAAACTAATCATACGAACTAGCATAGTAGATGAACATATCACATCTAGGACACGTACTAGAAACATGAATTCTACCACGATCTCGAACAGGAAGGATAGAATCACATACGGTGCAGCGGGAGCAGCACCACCGGTGTTGACGTTGTCGCCCATGTCGTCGAGGATGAGGTTCCCGAGGTCGGGGAAGAAGTCGTCGTTGGTGAAGTTGTTGTTGCCAGCTGTCGCGCGAGTGCGCTCCCCAAAAAACCTGACCGCCCCTCTCCCGTACAGGATCACGAGAGGCGGGGTTCCGAAGGCCCGATGTCCCTTCTCCCGGTGCACGCTGAAAGGAGGGATGGAGAAGACTTGCTTGGCGGCGCAATGACCTGGAACGGTGGTGCAAAACCATACGAAGCGGCGGCGGTTAGGGTAGACGTCTGCCTGACTATATAGTGCGGGCCATGTATGTCGTGGGAGTAAACCCCACGTCCGAGTCGTCACTATCCAAAAGAATCGGAAACGGTTCAGTAATTAACTCGTCCGTTAATTATGAATTAATGACTCATTAATTTTTCCCGAGCAGCAAAAATATAGACAACGTGCATAGCTCTGTCCTCGGCTCGGCTCAATCCCACAGCCCGTGGCGCGTCGTGACGAGGCATGGCATGGCGAGGCGAGCGAGGAGGAGGAGCGCGCGTGTAGGTCTCCTCTTCTCATGCTCATACAAGTGGTAGAAGAGCTCACCTTATAAAGAGGTGCAAGTCTCTCTCAACTTCTGTGGTGGGACTAAACTCTAGTCTCACTGACTCCACTCACATGTGTGCATGAATGGGCCAAGAGAATTTCAGAATTTTAGTTGGGCTTTGGGCCAAAGGCCTACTAGCAAAATTCCAACAATCCCCCATAAAGTCTCATTGGCACATCTCATCATTTAGTTCCAAAACATTGTTTATATACCCGTGCTTAGTGGAGACTGTGAAGTTGAACTTTCACTTAGAGTTTTATGCTACACTAGATCACAACTTGAATAATGGACTATGCCTTGAACTACAAGTCTTTTGCGAAACTAGTTTCACACAAATTCTTGACCAATACTGGGCTGCCGCAAGGCTTCCCCGCGGGTGGAGAGTATACATCATACTCTAGGGCCTTTCATGAATTTATTAGAGAACACCCAATTCTCACAGACTGCGACGTTAATAGTCAAATTCATATAGGTGTGTTCCTAAGGAGATGCTCTGCAGGACAACATCTCTGCTTACTCAAATAAGCCACTTGGAACACATTAAGATAAATATCAACCTGCCATGCAGATCAGGAGAGTATTGCATCTTCACGGAGTGGGATAATTAAAATAGGGATACTCTCCTCTCAGCTGACCAACAGCTTGTCTCCCACTTCTACTTCACGGGATCTCCGATCACATAGAGTGGGTTACCACTATGTACAACTCATGCGGTGGGTCTCAGACCCATCTCCATCGATGCACTATCTATCACACTATGTGACAGACCCTTTGTGAAGGGATCTGCCAAGTTTTCCGACGTCTGGATATAATCCAACGTAATAACTCTGGAGTTCATTAGTTTTCTAACAGATTTTAGTCTCCTCTTCACATGCCTTGAGGACTTCGTATTGTCCTTAGAAATTTTTATCTTGACGATCACAGTTTGATTATCACAGTTCATCAGGATAGGGGGTATTAGTTTTTCAACCATAGGTAAGTCCATCAAGAGCTCACGAAGCCACTCTGCTTCAACAGTGGCAGTGTCTAATGCTGTGAGTTCTGCTTCCATAGTTGACCTCGTTAAGATAGTCTGCTTGCAAGACTTCCAGGAAACAGCGCCACCACCAAGTGTAAAAACATAACCACTTGTGGACTTAATCTCATCAGCATTAGATATCCAGTTTGAGTCACTATAACCCTCCAGTACCCTTGGATACCCGGTGTAGTGAATCCCATAGCTCGCAGTGCCTTTCAAGTAGCGCATAACTCTCTAAAGCGCATGCCAATGATCATCTCCTGGTTTTGACACAAACCGACTCATCTTGCTCACAGCAAAAGAGATGTCAGGCCTCGTGGCACTTGCCAAATACATAAGCGAGCCAATGATATGAGAATACCTCAGTTGATCTCTAGCAACCCGCGGATTCTTTCGAAGCAACACACTAGCATCATATGGAGTTGGAGAAGGCGTGCAGTCGCTATACCCAAAACGACTCAAGATCTTTTCCACATAGTGAGACTGAAGCAGTGTGATCCCACCATTCACATCTCTCAACAGCTTGATGTTTAAGATAACATCAGCTACTCCTAGATCCTTCATCTCGAAACAACGAGTTAAGAAATCCTTAACCTCCTTGATTAAATCAAGTTTGGTTCCAAAGATTAGTATGTCATCGACATATAGACAAAGAATAACTCCTTCGCCCCCACCATGGCGATAGTACACACACTTGTCACCATCGTTTACTACAAAGCCGACGACAGTTAATGTTCTTTCGAACTTATCATGCCATTCCTTAGAAGCTTGTTAAGGCTGATAATCCCCAAGTGCAAGGAATCATCGTAGCACTTTCCAAAGGTGGAAGTGATAAGTATGGAGTGTCGAACCCACAAGGAGCTAAAGGTAAGATCAATATCCTCTGAAGCCCTATCTGCCACTGATACGACTCTACGTGCACCGAACGTTTACTTCCAACTAGAAACGAGAAAAAAACTACGTTGTGGGTATGAAGAGGATAACTTTGCATGAAGTCGGAGAGCTAAAACATAAAAGTAGGTGCCGTTATCATAAAGTTAGAATATTTTACTAAATATTATAAATAGCGAGTGTGGAATAATGGTCGATCGGTGTGCAGAATTGTCCTAGGCAATTGTTAACAAGACCGGTAATCACTATTGCGGTTTCATATGAGGGAGAGGCATAAGATAACATACTTTCTCTACTTGGATCATATGCACTTATGATTGGAACTCTAGCAAGCGCATCTAAAACTACTAAAGATCATTAAGGTTAAACCCAACCATAGCATTAAAGCATCAAGTCCTCTTTATTCCCATACGCAACAATCCCTCTTACTCGGGTTTGTGTTTCAGTCACTCACCAACCCACTATAAGCGAATCATGAACGTATTGCAACACCCTACAGCGGGAATCCCTCACGCTTGCGCGACACGGAGGTCACCATAGGACAACACCAAAGTAAAACATACAACTCATACCAATCTAGATCATCAATCAAGCCAAGGACAAAAGATATCTACTCAAAACATCATAGGATGGCAACACATCATTGAATCATAATATGTGGCATAAAGCACCATGTTCAAGTAGGGATTACAGCGGGGTGCGGGAGAGTGGACCGCGTAAAAGAGATGAGGATGGTGATGATGATGGTGATGTTGATGAAGACGATCACCGTGGCGATGATTCCCCTCCTGATGGCGCTCCAGCGCCACCAAGATAGAGGAGGAGAGGTTCTCCCCCTTGTGCTTCCTCCACCATGGCCTCCAACCTCTGGTCCTTGGCCTTCATGATGATGATGGCCCCTCCGGGATACTCCTCCATGGCCACCGGTGATGATGGCCCCCTCCGGCAGGGTGCCGGAGAGGGCCTATATTGACTTCTCGTGGCTACAGAGGCTTGCGGCGGCAGAACTTTCGATCTAATCTCTCTTCTGGAAGTTTTAGGGTACGAGAGTATATATGGGTGCAGGAAGTACATCGGTGGAGCTTCGGAGGCCCCACGAGGTAGGGGGCGCGCCCTAGGGGGGGGGGCGCCCCCACCCTCGTGAGCACCTCCCTTATCTCCTAACGTACGGTCCAAGTCCATCCGGTAGCTTTCCTTCCAAAAGTAACTTCTCCAGTTGATTTCGTTCCGTTTCGACTCCGTTTGATATTCCTTTTCTTCGAAACACTGAAATAGGCAAAAAACAACAATTCTGGGCTGGGCCTCCGGTTAATAGGTTAGTCCCAAAAATAATATAAAAGTGGATAACAAAACCCAATATTGCCCGAAACAGTAGATAGTATAGCATGGAGCAATAAAAAATTATAGATACGTTGGAGACGTATCAGGCATCCCCAAGCTTAATTCCTGCTCGTCCTCGAGTAGGTAAATGATAAAAAAGATAATTTTTGATGTGGAATGCTAGTAAGTGCTTAAGTTTGATCGATGGTAATTCTAATCACTTTTTGTAGCATCATTACATGTCATAACCGTGGCCTATCTCATAAAACTTTTCATGATCAAGTAACAAACAAGTCACAAGTTTAAAGTATGGATCATAAACTTTCTTGAAAACTAACAAATGATATTCTCAGTCATCAAACAATTGCAATTCATCCTATTTTCAGGAAGAGTCTATGTCAGAGCTTTGATTTAGCAAACTCCACATACTCAACTATCATTTAGTCTTTCACAATTGCTAACACTCACGCAATACTTGGGGTTATGGAGTTTTAATCAGACACAGAGAAAGATAGGGGCTTATAGATTCGCCTCCCAACCTTTTACCTCAAGGGTAATGTCAACAATAATAAATCATGCTCCCCTACATCCAATTATATATATATATATATATATATATATATATATATATATATATATATATATATATCAGGTTCTTTCCAACATGCTGGGCTTGCCAAAGGATTAAATGAAAAAGGAAAGGTGAAGATCACCGTGACTCTTGCATAAGGTAGAAGATAATAATAAAAGATAGGCCCTTCGCAGAGGGAAGCAGAGGTTGCCATGCGCTTTTTATGGTTGGATGCACAAAATCTCAATGCGAAAGAACGTCACTTTATATTGCCCCTTGTGATATGAACCTTTATTATGCAGTCCGTCGCTTTTATTACTTCCACATCACAAGATCGTATAAAGCTTATTTCTCCCACACCAATCAATCATACATATTTAGAGCAATTTTTATTGCTTTGCACCGATGACAACTTACTTGAAGGATCTTACTCAATCCATAGGTAGATATGGTGGACTCTCATGGCAAAACTGGTTTAAGGATTTTGGAAGCACAAGTAGTATCTCTACTTGGTGATGAGACTTTTGGCTAGCATGAGGGGGAAGGGCAAACTCAACATGTTAGAGGATCCGTGACAACATACTTTATCTCAGATATAAGTAAACATAACTCATTACGTTGTCTTTCTTGTCCAACATCAACTCTTTAGCATGTCATATTTTAATGAGTGCTCCCAATCATAAAAGATGTCCAGGATAGTATATTTATATGTGAAACCTCTCTTCCTTCAATATTCTTTCATGAATTGTTCAAGTGACCAATTCTACGTTTGCTAACTTTCAGTAAGTTTACTACCTATACTTATTATGTGTGAAGTCATTACTCCCCATGTTATAAGCATACGAAACATAAATAAATTCAGGTTTATGACATTCAGTTTATTCAACCATTTACTCATAGGATATACATGAAGCACATGAGCAAATGGCAAACTACTCCAAAAGATACGAGTGAAGAACACTGAGTAGTCAGATAATTAACTAGCCATGGGAGGATTCTATTTCATTTAGTATTTCAGATCCAATGATTTTATTCAAACAACAAGTAAAATCGAAAACACGCTCCAAGCAAAACACATATCATGTGATGAATAAAAATATAGCTCCGTGTAAAGTATACAGATAGTTTTGAAGACGAAAGAGGGGAAGCCTTCCGGGGCATCCCCAAGCTTAGGCGCTTGAGTCTTCCTTGAATATTACCTTGGGGTGCCTTGGGCATCCCCAAGCTTAGGATCTTTCCACTCCTTATTCTCCTCATATCGATATCTCACCCAAAACTTGAAAACTTCAATCACACAAAACTTAACAAAACTTTGTGAGATAGGTTAGTATGATAAAGAGCAAACCATTCACTTTGGTACTGTCAAAGACAAGGTTCATAATTGTTCTCACACAATTCCTACTGTACCATCTCATTTCTACAATTTATATTGAGAAATAAAAGCCATAGAAACTAGAAAACAAGCAAACTATGCAATGAAAACAGAATCTTTCAGAAAACAGAACAGTCTGTGATGATCTGAACAATAACCACACTTCTGCTACTCCAAAAATTATGAAATAAATTGGTGGACGTGAGCTGTAAAAAATGACATCTATTCTCGTGAGCGCAAAGTTTCTATTTTTTTACAGCAAGATCACATTAACTTTCACCCAAGTCTTCCCAAAGGTCTTACTTGGCACTTTATTGAAACAAAAGCTATAAAACATGATTACTACAGTAGCTTAATCATGTAAACACACAAAAACAGTAAGGGTAAATATTGGGTTGTCTCCCAACAAGCGCTTTTCTTTAATGCCTTTTAGCTAGGCATGATGATTTCAATGATGCTCACATAAAAGATAGGAATTGAAGCACAAAGAGAGCATCTTGAAGAATATGACTAGCACATTTAAATCTAACACACTTCCTATGCCTAGGGATTTTTTGAGTACACACTTATGGGAACAAGAATCAACTAGCATAGGAAGGCAAAACAAGTATAACTTCAAAACTTTAAGCATATAGGGAGGAAACTTGATATTAATACAACTCCTACAAGCATGTATTCCTCCCTCATAATAATTTTCAGAGGCATCATGGATAGCAACTTTGTTCTCATACTCAATTGGAACCTCTTCCGAAATAGTGGAATCATTACTAGCTAAAGTTGACACTCTTCCAAATCCACTTTCATAAATATCACACTAAGATTCGACATCCTCCAAAATAGTGGGATCACTAATTACTAAAGTTGACACTCTTCCAAACCCACTTTAAATGATAGTATTATTCATACTCCAAAAGTTATAAGTGAAGTTCATGGAGCATTCTACAACTAACATAGACTAACCAATATCCAAGCTCAAAATGTATAAGTGAAGCACATGAAGCATTCTATAAATCCATACTCAAAAGATTTAAGTGAAGCACAAAGAGCAATTATATAATATCAATGAAGGGCTATCTCATGCTAGCATGGTTCCTAAAGGAAAACAAAAACACAAAGCACACAAATCATGTGAACAAAACAAAAACCGAGGTATACCGATAATCGTTGAAGAAGAAAGATGGGATGCCAACCGGGGCATCCCCAAGCTTAGATGCTTGAGTACCCTTTGAAATAATTACTTGGGGTGCCTTGGGCATCCCCAAGCTTAAACTCTTGCCTCTCTTTATTCTTCTCATATTGATAGCTCCTCGACCATCGGACACTTCATCCACACAAAACTTTAACAAAAACTTGTGAGATCTGTTAGTATAATAAAGCAAATCACTACCTTTAGGTACTGTAATTAACTCATTCTTTATTTATATTGGTGTTAAACCTACTGTATTCCAACTTCTCTATGGTTCATACCCCCCGATACTAGCCATAGATTCATCAAAATAAGCAAACAACACACGCAAAACAGAATCTGTTAAAAACAGAACAGTCTGTAGTAATCTGGAAGTTTGGTATACTTATGTAACTCCTAAAATTATTAAATAAATTTGAAACTTTTAACAATTTGTACATAAGTAATGTGCAAAAACTTTCATACCCATTTGACTTTCCAGTAAAAAAATGTAAATTCATGCACTACAGCCAAAGTTTCTGTTTTTGTTTTGCACATAGCAAACAAGCAATCTAATCATCCTAAAACCAAAGCTTGGCACATTTATTTTTATAATACAATGAATATATACAAGGGGATAATTATTTACAGAGAAACTTCCATGAAAAATTCTACATTATTTCCGTGAGCATGAACACAAGTGCTCAAGGTCGACCCTCACTTCTTCAATGCAAAACCTTCCAATCACTTCTCTTTTTGAAAAACTTCTTAGGCATGAGAGGCAAGTAATTTTTTTTGTATTTTCATTTTTAAATTTTTTTGTATGTTTCACCCACAACTAAACAGAAACAAAAAGGAAAAACAAAATCTACTTAGTGAAGAAAGCAAACAAGCACACACGAGAATATCAACCCCACGCTATTGCTCCCTGGCAACGGCGCCAGAAAAGAGCTTGATAATCCCCAAGTGCAAGGAATCATCGTAGCACTTTCCAAAGGTGGAAGTGATAAGTATGGAGTGTCGAACCCACAAGGAGCTAAAGGTAAGATCAATATTCTCTCAAGCCCTATCTGCCACTGATACGACTCTACGTGCACCGAACGTTTACTTCCAACTAGAAACGAGAAACAAAACTACGTTGTGGGTATGAAGAGGATAACTTTGCATGAAGTCGGAGAGCTAAAACATAAAAGTAGGTGCTGTTATCATAAATTTAGAATATATTACTAAATATTATAAATAGAGAGTGTGGAATAATGGTCGATCGGTGTGCGGAATTGTCCTAGGCAATTGTTAACAAACCGATAATCACTATTGCGGTTTCATATGAGGGAGAGGCATAAGCTAACATACTTTCTCTACTTGGATCATATGCACTTATGATTGGAACTCTAGCAAGCATCCGCAACTACTAAAGATCATTAAGGTAAAACCCAACCATAGCATTAAAGCATCAAGTCCTCTTTATTCCCATACGCAACAATCCCTCTTACTCGGGTTTGTGTTTCAGTCACTCACCAACCCACTATAAGCGAATCATGAACGTATTGCAACACCCTACAACGGGAATCCCTCATGCTTGCGTGACACGGAGGGCACCATAGGACAACACGAAAGTAAAACATACAACTCATACTAATCTAGATCATCAATCAAGCCAAGGACAAAAGATATCTACTCAAAACATCATAGGATGGCAACACATCATTGAATCATAATATGTGGCATAAAGCACCATGTTCAAGTAGGGATTACAGCGGGGTGCAGGAGAGTGGACCGCGTAAAAGAGATGAGAATGGTGATGTTGATGAAGGCGATCACCGTGGCGATGATTCCCCTCTTGATGGCGCTCCGGCGCCACCAAGAGAGAGGAGGAGAGGTTCTCCCCCTTGTGCTTCGTCCTCCATGGCCTCCAACCTCTGGTCCTTGGCCTTCATGATGATGATGGCCCCTCCGGGATACTCCCCCATGGCCACCGGTGATGATGGCCCCCTCTGGCAGGGTGCCGGAGAGGGCCTAGATTGACTTCTCGTGGCTACAGAGGCTTGTGGCGGCGGAACTTCCGATCTAATCTCTCTTCTGGAAGTTTTATGGTACGAGAGTATATATGGGTGCAGGAATACGTCGGTGGACCTTCGGGGGCCCCACGAGGCAGGGGCATGCCCTAGGGGGGGCCCACCCTCGTGAGCACCTCGCTTATCTCCTGACGTAGGGTCCAAGTCCATCTGGTAGCTTTCCTTCCAAAAATAACTTCTCCAGTTGATTTCGTTTCGTTTCGACTCCGTTTGATATTCCTTTTCTTCGAAACACTGAAATAGGCAAAAAACAACAATTCTGGGCTGGGCCTCCGGTTAATAGGTTAGTCCCAAAAATAATATAAAAGTGGATAATAAAGCCCAATATTGCCCGAAACAGTAGATAATATAGCATGGAGCAATAAAAAATTATAGATACGTTGGAGACGTATCAAAGGCCATATAAAGACTTTAATAACTTGCACACCTTTCCTTCCTGACCAGGTACTACAAAACTATCTGGCTGATCCATGTGAATTTCCTCCAATTCTCCATTGAGGAAAGTTGTCTTAACATCCATTTGATGAACGAGAAGACCATGTGAGGCAGCCAGTGATAGTAGCACCCGAATTGTGGTCTGTCTAGCCACGAGTGAGTAAGTATCAAAGAAGTCTTCACCTTCTTTCTGGGTATAACCCTTAGCCACAAGCCATGCCTTGTACTTTTCAATCGTACCATCAGGTCTAAGCTTCTTCTTGAACACCCACTTACATCCTACAGGTTTGCACCCATAAGGACGGTCAGTGATCTCCCAGGTTCCGTTAGCTAAGATGGAATCCATCTCGCTACGAACAGCTTCCTTCTAGTAGTCAGCATCAGGAGATGCATAGGCTTCTGGAATAGTCTTGGGTGTGTCATCCACAAGGTACACATTGAAATCATAACCAAAAGACTTTGAAGTCCTCTGTCTCTTACTCCTCACAAGAGTTCCATTGTCACCCTCAACAGGATTCTCAACGTGTTCCATCGCAATGGTAGGTTCAGGAATTACAGCGAATTCCTCACTAGATGGAGTAGGTATCTCCTGATTTGATGAACTCGACATATCCTTCATAGGAAATATGTCCTCAAAGAAAGTTACATCATTCGACTCCATAATCGTACCAACATGCATGTCGGATACCTCAGATTTTATTATCAAAAATCTATAGCCAATGCTATGAAAAGCATAGACCAAAAGAACACAATCCATGGTTTTTTGTCCAAGCTTGCGCTTCTTGGGAATTGTTATATTGACTTCCGCCAAACAACCCCAAGTACTTAGGTAAGAGAGTTTCAAACTTTTCCTTTCCCATTCCTCAAATGGAGTCATGGTCCTATACTTTGTGGGAACTCAGTTTAGGACATGACACACATTCATTAGCGCATCCCCCCACCATTCCTTGGAGAGACCCGATGTGTCTAACATGGTGTTAACCATATCAGTTAGAGTTCGGTTCTTTCTTTTGGCTACCCCATTTGACTGAGGTGAGTAGGGAGGCGTCCTCTCATGGATTATACCATGTTCCGCACAAAACATATCAAATTCATTGGAAAAATACTCTCCACCACGATCGGACCTAAGCCGTTTATTTTTTCGATCAAGTTTGTTCTCTGCCTCAGCTTTATAGTTTTTGAAGAAAGTTAAAGCCTCATCTTTTGATTTCAGAAGATACACACAACAATATCTAGTGGGGTCATCAATCAACGTCATGAAGTATCTCTTTCCAGCTTTTGTCAACATGCCATTCATCTCACAAAGATCAGAATGTATAAGCTCTAGTGGTACCAAGTCTCTTGCCTCTACAGTCTTATGGGACTTGCGAGGTTGCTTAGCTTGCACACATACTTGGCACTTGGAGCCTTTGATAGTAGAGATTTTCGGAATTAAATTCATATTGGCTAGCCGCATCATGCAACCAAAGTTAATGTGACAAACTCGTGAATGCCAAATATCAGACTCATTATTATGGCAAACATTATTAATAACTTTAGTGCAAATACCTGACAAAGACAGGCGGAACAAGCCTCCGCTCTCATAGCCTTTTCCAACAAATTGTCCATACTTAGAAATTGCAACTTTATTGGACTCGAAAACCAACTTAAAACCATCTCAACATAAAAGGGGAATCGCTAACAAGATTTTTATTGATGAACGACACATGATGAACGTTCTTCAGACGCACGGTCTTCCCCGAAGTAAACTTCAGATCAACCGTACCGACACCTCGAACAATGGCATGTGACCCGTTCCCCATCAGCACGGGAGAAGTCCCTGTGACCCAGATTCCTTCATACCAGTATCACCAATGACAACATTAGCGGACTTGCCGCCCTTCTCATGTTCGCGCTCCTCAAAGCGGTTAGGACACTTCGGAGCAAAGTGATTAGGATCACTGCAGACATGGCAAAGTCCCTTCCCCTTCTTATGAGAATTCTTCTTGAAGTTGGTAGAATGTGACGGCTTGTTCTTTGTATCAAACTTGCCTTTGCCCTGATTTTTGTTCTTGTTATTTTTGAACTTGTTGGGCTGGAAGTTCTTCTTCTGTACCATGTGGGCACTAGAAACTCCCTCGGCACCTCGAGCATGTGTGTCCTTTTCTCTTGCCTTCTCTTCAACATCAAGAGTACCAATGAGATCCGCAACAGAAAACTCCTGTCTCATGTGTTTCAAGGAAGTAGCAAAATTGTTCCACGAAGGTGGAAGCTTGGCGAGGATGCCTACGGCAACAAATTTGTCCGGCAACACACACTTGAAGTACTCAAATTCCTTTGCGGGCGACTATATCTCATGAGCCTCTTGTACAACTGACCGCTCATCATTCATCTTGTAGTCATATAATTGCTCCATGACGTTGATGTCTACTACACAACCTTCTTCTTGTAAACGTTGTTGGGCCTTCAAGTGCAGAGGTTTGTAGGACAGTAACAAATTTCCCTTAGGTGGATGACCTAAGGTTTATCAATCCGTGGGAGGCGTAGGATGAAGATGGTCTCTCTCAAACAACCCTGCAACCAAATAACAAAGAGTCTCTTTTGTCCCCAACACACCCAATACAATGGTAAATTGTATAGGTGCACTAGTTCGGCGAAGAGATGGTGATACAAGTGCAATATGGATGGTAGATATTGGTTTTTGTAATCTGAAAATATAAAAACAGCAAGGTAACTAATGATAAAAGTGAGCACAAATGGTATTGCAATGCTTCGAAACAAGGCCCAGGGTTCATACTTTCACTAGTGCAAGTTCTCTCAACAAGGATAACATAATTAGATCATATAACAATCCCTCAACATGCAACGAAGAGTCACTTCAAAGTCACTAATAGCGGAGAACAAATGAAGAGATTATTGTAGGGTACAAAACCACCTCAAAGTTATCCTTTCCGATCAATCCATTGGGCTATTCCTATAAGTGTCACAAACAACCCTAGAGTTCGTAGAAAAATAACACCTTAAGACACAAATCAACCAAAACCCTAATTTCACCTAGATACTCCAATGTCACCTCAAGTATCCGTGGGTATGATTATACGATATGCATCACACAATCTCAGATTCATCTATTCAACCAACACAAGAACTTCAAAGAGTGCCCCAAAGTTTCTACCGGAGATTCAAGACGAAAACGTGTGCCAACCCCTCTGCATAAGTTCACAAGGTCACTGAACCCGCAAGTTAGATCACCAAAACATACATCAAGTAGATCATGTGAATATCCCATTGTCACCACAGATAAGCACATGCAAGAGATACATAAAGTGTTCTCAAATCCTTAAAGACTCAATCCGATACGATAACTTCAAAGGGAAAACTCAATCCATTACAAGAAGATAGAGGGGGAGAAACATCATAAGATCCAACTATAATAGCAAAGCTCGCGGTACATCAAGATCGTGCCATATGCCCATATCAAGAACAAGAGAGAGAGAGAGAGAGAGAGAGAGAGAGAGAGAGAGAGAGAGAGAGAGAGAGAGTTCAGACACATAGCTCACTACTAGGAAAAGGCATGCTAGTGGCGCACCAGTTTTGCCTTCTAATGGCGCACTACTGGTGCGCCACTGGCATCACGCCATTAGATTTTTTTCTAATGGCGCACCGCTGGTGCGCCATTAGTATGGCCCACGGTGCGCCATTAGTATCTGGTATACTAATGGCGCACCACATAGGAAGTGCGCCATTAGTAATATTTTGTTTCCAATTTTTTTTAATTTTTTTTAATTTTTTTCGTTATTTTCTTAATCTCAGGTCATTATGGCTTAATCTCGTGTCATTATGCTTAATCTCAGGTCAAATCGCACTCCGTGGTCAAACTTCCCGAAAGGTCACCCATCCTCACACTACTCCAGCCCAAGCATGCTTAACTTCAGAGTTCTATCCAACCCCAGGAACAGCTCAATTCACAGGCACTTGTTGATATATCTAGCATATCAATCCTATTATACCTTGTTGATGTCTAGGACTTTGTTCATGTTCATGACTATGATGAAATTTTTGAAAAATATTTCAAACTTCCCTGTCATATTACATATCATTTTAGAAAAGAAATTAAAAAAATATTCAAAACCAATATTTTTTTGACATTTTTTGCCTCTAGATCTTGAAAGCCCCGTAACTTTTCGAGTAGATGATTTTTCATATAAAAAACTTTTTAATCCGAGTTCGTATGCAAAAGTTATGGCCATTTTACAAATTTTCAGAGAGATTTTGCAAATAAAGTCGAAATTCATATTTCTAAATTTTCCCAACAACTAGACCACATTTCACATGGGAAACTTATTTTCTTTTATTTTTTGACATTTTTATCATTTTCTATTATTTTTTTTAAAACTGAAAAGGCGGTCAGGGGGGTGCATTCGGGAACTTTTGGGCCAAGTTAGTAATGGCGCACCGTGGGGTGGTGCGCCATTACTAGTTAAACTAGTAATGACGCACCACACCCACGGTGCGCCATTACTAGTTTTGAAAAGAAAAAAAGAAAAAAAATTGATTTTTTTTGAAAAAAACTTAGTAATGGCGCACCTGTGGGCGTGGTGCGCCATTACTATGTCAAGTTAGTAATGGCGCACCACTCTCACGGTGCGCCATTACTAACAATTTTTTTTTATTTTTTGTAATTTTTTTTTTCAAAACTACTAATGGCGCATGGTGGGTGTGGTGCGCCATTACTATGTCAAGTTAGTAATGGCGCACCACTCTCACGGTGCGCCATTAGTAGTTTTGAAAAAAATTAATTTTTTTTACTAATGGCGCACCGTGGGATGTGGTGCGCCATTAGTATTTGCACACTAATGGCGCACCGACACATGTTGCGCCATTAGTATTTACTAATGGCGCACCACATGTACAATGCGCCATTAGTGTCCATCCTATCTATAGCCCTTTTCCTAGTAGTGGCTACTGGTACATACCCTCAGCCCCGAGAGTGAACTACTCCCTTCTCGTCATGGAGAGCGCCGGGATGACGAAGATGGCCACCGGTGATGGATCCCCCCTCCAACAGGGTGCCGGAACAGGGTCCCGATTGGTTTTTGGTGTCTACAGAGGCTTGCAGCGGCGGAACTCCCGGTCGAGGTTTCTTTTCGGGGGTTTCTGTATTCATTGGAATTTTTGGTGTCGGTCTCATGTTAGGGGGGGGGGGGTCTCCGAATCATCCACGAGATAGGGGGGCGCGCCCAGGGGGTAGGGCGCGTCCTCCACCCTCGTGGATGTCTCCAGACTCTTCTGGCCCAACTCTTTTACTTCGGGGGATTCTTTTTGTCCATAAAAAATCATCAAGAATTGGCACGTCAATTGGACTCTATTTGGTATTCCTTTTTTTCTGTAAAACTCAAAAGCAAGGAAAAAACAGAAACTGACACTGGGCTCTAGGTTAATAGATTTGTCCCAAAAATCATATAAAATAGCATATAAATGCATATAAAACATCCAAGATTGATAATATAATAGCATGGAACAATAAAAAATTATAGATACGTTGGAGACGTATCAAGCATCCCCAAGCTTAATTCCCGCTCGTCCTCGAGTAGGTAAATGATAAAAACAAAATTTTTGGTGTGGAATGCTAGCTAACATATTTATCAATGTAATGGTCTTTATTGTGGCAAGAATATTCAGATCCACAAGATTCAAAACAAAGTTTAATATTGACATAAAAACTATAATGCTTTAAGCATACTAACAAAGCAATCATGTCTTCTCAAAATAACATGGGCAAAGAAAGTTATCCCTACAAAATCATATATTCTAGCTATGCTCTATCTTCATCACACAAAATATTTAAATCACGCACAACCCCGATGACAAGCCAAGCAATTGTTTCATACTTTTGATGTTCTCAAACTTTTTCAATCTTCACACAATACATGAGCGTCAGCCATGGACATAGCACTATAGGTGGAATAGAATGTGGTTGTGGAGAAGACAAAAAGGAGAAGATAGTCTCACATCAACTAGGCATATCAACGGGCTATGGAGATGCCCATCAATAGATATCAATGTGAGTGAGTAGGGATTGCCATGCAACGGATGCACTAGAGCTATAAGTGTATGAAAACTCAACAAAATAAACTAAGTGGGTGTGCATTCAACTTGCTTGCTCCGAAGACCTAGGGCACGTTGAGGAAGCCCATCATTGGAATATACAAGCCAAGTTCTATAATGAAAATCCCCACTAGTATATGAAAGTGACAAAAGAGGAGACTCTCTATCATGAAGATCATGGTGCTACTTCGAAGCACAAGTGTGGAAAAAGGATAGTAACATTGTCCCTTCTCTCTTTATCTCTCATTTTTTTGTTTTTTGGGCCTTCTCTTTTTTTGGCCTCTTTTTTTATTTTTTTTATTTTTTTCGTCTGGAGTCTCATCCTGACTTGTGGGGGAATCATAGTCTCCATCATCCTTTCCTCACTGGGACAATGCTCTAATAATGATGATCATCACACTTTTATTTACTTACAACTCAAGAATTACAACTCGATACTTAGAACAAAATATGAATCTATGTGAATGCCTCCGGAGGTGTACCGGGATGTGTAATGAATCAAGAGTGACATGTATGAAAGAATTATGAACGGTGGCTTTGCCACAAATACGATGTCAACTACATGATCATGCAAAGAAATATGACAATGATGGAGCATGTCATAATAAACGGAACGGTGGAAAGTTGCATGGCAATATATCGCGGAATGGCTATGGAAATGCCATAATAGGTAGGTATGGTGGTTGTTTTGAGGAAGGTAATGGTGGGTGTTATGGTACCGGCGAAAGTGGTGTGGCACAAGAGAGGCTAGCGATGGTGGAAGGGTTGGAGTGCGTATAATCCATGGACTCAACATTAGTCATAAAAACTCACATAATTACTGCAAAATTCTATTAGTTATTGAAACGAAGTACTACGAGCATGCTCCTAGGGGGATAGATTGGTTGGAAAAGACCATCGCTCATCCCCGACCACCACTCATAAGGAAGACAATCAAAAATTAAAATCATGCTCCGACTTCATCACATAATGGTTCACCACACGTGCATGCTACGGGAATCAAAAACTTTAACACAAGTATCTCTCAAATTCACAACTACTCACTAGAATGACTCTAATATTACCATCCTCATATCTCAAAACAATCATAAGGAATCAAACTTCACATAGTATCCAATGCACTTTATATGAAAGTTTTTATTATATCCCTCTTGGATGCCAATCATATTAGGACTAAATTCATAACCAAAGAAAATTACCATGCTGTTTTGAAGACTCTCAAAATAATATAAGTGAAGCATGTGAGTTCATATATTTCTTCAAAATAAAACTACCGTCGTGCTCTAAAAGCTATAAGTGAAGCACTAGAGCAAACGACAAACTACTCCAAAAGATATAAGTGAAGATCAATGAGTAGTTGAATAATTATGTATCTATGTGAAGACTCTCAAACATTTAAGAATTTCAGATCTTGGGATATTATTCAAACAGCAAACAAAAAAATGACGCTCCAAGCAAAACACATATCATGTGGTTAATAAAAATATAGCTCCAAGTAAAGTTACCGATGAACAAAGACGAAAGAGGGGACGCCATCCGGGGCATCCCCAAGCTTAGGCTCTTGGTTGTCCTTGAATATTACCTTGGGGTACCTTGGGCATCCCCAAGCTTAGGCTCTTGCCACTCCTTATTCCGTAGTCCATCGAATCTTTACCCAAAACTTGAAAACTTCACAACACAAAACTCAACAGAAAACTCGTAAGCTCCGTTAGTATAAGAAAATAAATTACCACTTTTGGTACTGTTGTGAACTCATTATAAACTAGATGATTCCCCGCGCGTTGTGGCGGGACCTCCGCCTAAAAATTGTTGTAAATAATGTATTGGTTCATCACAGAAACTTTGAATTTGTTTAGCAAGTAAAACTTTTTTTATGAAAATAGCAAGTAAGTTATTTGATGGAAGGTTTATGTAATGTTAATTTAAATATTTGATTAAAAGAACACAACTAAATCCAATGGATAATTCATGAATATGTCATACAATTGAGAGCCAATTTGGCTAAGACAGTTAAACGGAAGCATGCCAAAAAAAAACATGCATCATTCTAGTCACAATTAGTACTGAATGATATATACAATTCAAGCAATAGTAAGAGTATATGAAAACAACTCTACCTCGTTCTTCCATTTCTTTCTTGTATTTAATTATTTTGTTATAAATAGGCAAGCAAGAAGCTTCACGTGCATAACATAGCCAAGCAGAATTGTCATATCAAAGAGTAGCAAGGGAAATAGCTTACCGGTGTGCGATACCTGATATGTCATTTGATATATAATCCAACTTGGCACCGGATCAATTCCCACGCTGGCAGCGAAACCACAACACGGGAGAGCCGTGAGAAGGGAGGCCGACCGTCAGCCGTGCTAGAGGACCGGACCTCTTGTAAGATCTAAATTAATGTGGATCCGTGGCAGAGCTCATGTCTGCCCGCATATATGTCCTGCGTGAAGCGGCTGTGGTGGCGGCCTCTACCCTCGTCTTCGGCAACGAAGGGCACTGCTCAATTAGGAATTACAGCCGTCCCCGCCTCTGGGATTGTAAGGATTCAGCAGAACTCATCTTGTATGTGAAGCGGCTGTGTTCTTATACCAACACCTGCAAGTGCTATTTATGCTACCACGAACTGCAAAGTGCATCCCGGCCGGTGGTGGCCGTGAGCATGCCGGCAAAGTGTCAGCGCCCCGTGCTCGGCTTGGTGTAGATGCCGAGGTAGGGTGAGTCGGGCGCCAGAAGAGATTTACCATGTGTGTAAATACCTTGATGTACTGGGCGATGGCGAACTCGAGAACGACGTCTAGGTGCCGGCCACATGGGAGTTCCCAAACATGGCCAGGTAGGAGAAGAGGGTGACGCTGTAGGCCGTGGCTATGGGCGAAAGCAGCATCTGCGTCTCGCACTTGGGGTTGCTGGTTCTAGAAGCTTCCAGCCGCCGCCTCCTCTTCTAGACTTGTACCAGCAGCGACGGGCATCCACAGTGGGGGGCTTAATCCTCTCCTGCAGAGGCGCTACTCATTGTGGAGAGAACAACACTGTCCGTTGCTCCATTTATTCGACGGAGAAGAAGAAAATGCGGTGGAGAGGATGTAGATCGGTATGGAGAAATCAATCGGTGGGGGAATTAATTGGGAGATGAAAGGGTTTTCTTAAGGATAAGCGGCGGTTGTGCTTAGTTAAACCAAACACTTTCTTCGGGATTTGCAGGCTAACGGGGCCTGAGGTAATGAGAGGCGATGAGTGATTCCGTTTCATAAGTATTTGTTGGTGTCGTTTCAAGGAGAAGAATGGAGAGCGTGTCGGTCATGGCGGCGCTGACCAAAAGACAGAGCGACAGGGAAGACGAACCCTCAGCGACCTAAATGCGATAAGCAAGTAGATGGGCCAGGTGCCCAGGTACATGCGTGTACGACCAAGCCTAGCTAGGATTTTCTTAGGGAAACCGAGCCCAGCTAGATGGAACGTATACCACTGGTGGGTAGCGCAGCCCACTTGCAAAAGAATAGCTCGCTGAGTTAAGCTGGATTTGCGATGGAAAACTATGTGGGTGGAGGATTAGTGCTGACATGGCCACACGGGAAGATGTGGACACTTTGCATGTTAAGAGAATTGGTTGTAGTGGGGATCAACTTCTTAAGAATGTAAGATTCATATTGGTGTAATATCTATTGTATTCCAACTTCTCCATAGTTCATACCCTCCGATACTACTCATAGATTCATCAAAATAAGCAAACAACACATAGAAAACAGAATCTGTCAAAAACAGAACAGTCTGTAGTAATCTGTAACTCTCGAATACTTCTGTAACTCCAACAATTATGAAATAAATTTTGTGGACGTGAGAATTATTCTATTAATTTTCTGCAAAAGAATCAACTTAAAATCACTCTTCTGTAAAAAATGACAGCTAATCTCGTGAGCGCAAAGTTTCTGTTTTTTACTGCAAGATCGCATTAACTTTCACCCAAGTCTTCCCAAAGGTTCTACTTGGCACTAACACTAATTAAAACATAAAACCACATCTAACCAGAGGCTAGATAGATTATTTATGACTAAACAGGAGAAAAAAGCAAAGAACAAAAATAAAATTGGGTTGCCTCCCAACAAGCCTAACGTTTAACACCCCAAGCTAAGCATGATGATTTCAATGATGCTCACATAAAAGATAAGAATTGAAATATAAAGAGAGCATCATGAAGAATATGACTAGAACATTGAAGTCTAACCCACTTCCTATGAATAGGGATTTTGTGAGCAAACAATTTATGGGAACAAGAATCAACTAGCATAAGAACAAAACAAGCATAACTTCAAGATTTTAAGCACATAGAGAGGAAACTTGATATTATTGCAATTCCTACAAGCGTATATTCCTCCCTCATAATAATTTTCAGTAGCATCATGAATGAATTCAACAATATAACCATCACATAAAGCATCCTTTTCATGATCTACAAGCATAGAATTTTTATTACTCTCCACATAAGCAAATTTCTTCTCATGAATAGTAGTGGGAGCAAACTCAACAAAATAACTATCATCTGAGGCATAATCCAATTGAAAATTAAAATCATGCTGACAAGTTTCATGGTTATCATTATTCTGTATAGCATACATGTCATCACAATAATCATCATAGATAACAACTTTGTTCTCATAATCAATTGGAACCTCTTCCGAAATAGTGGATTCAACACTAAACAAAGTCATGACCTCTCCAAATCCACTTTCATAATTATCACAATAAGATTCAACACCCTCCAAAATAGTGGGATCATTACTTCCTAAAGTTTACACTCTTCCAAACCCACTTGCATCAATATAATCATCATAAATAGGAGGCATGCTATCATCATAATAAATTTGCTCATCAAAACTTGGGGGACAAAAAATATCCTCTTCGTCAAACATAGCATCCCCAAGCTTGTGGCTTTGCATATCATTAGCGTCATGGATATTCAAGGAATTCATACTAACAACATTGGAATCATTCTCATCATTCAAATATTTAGTGCCAAACATTTTAATGCATTCTTCTTCTAACACTTGAGCACAATTTTCCTTTCCATCATTTTCACAAAAAATATTAAAAAGATGAAGCATATGAGGCACCCTCAATTCCATTTTTTTGTAGTTTTCTTTTATAAACTAAACTAGTGATAAAACAAGAAACTAAAAGATTCGATGTCAAGATCTAAAGATATACCTTCAAGCACTAACCTTCCCGGCAACGACGCAAGAAAAGAGCTTGATGTCTACTACACAACCTTCTTCATGTAGACGTTGTTGGGCCTTGTTGGGGATATTGCTATTTGTGTAAGCCGTCCAGGAAGGGCCGGGTTACGCAAAGAGAGGCTCATCAGAAGCCCAAGACCAAGGCATGAAGTTGGCGGTTCACTAAAGGGCCTAAAGGCCCACAGGCGACTCTGAAGCCCGTAAAGATAAACCGCTATGATGGTATAATTTGTACTGTATGGTAGAAGTAACTAGTCACCGAGCCGGACACTATTTATGAGCCGGCCGGGACTCTGTAGTCCGCAGAGCGTCAACCCGTGTATATAAGGGGACGACCCGCCAGCGGCTTAGGGCAAGAAACAACTCATCGAGAACCGGGCATAGCGTATCTCGCTCCCTGGTCATCGAAACCTCAAGCAATACCAACCCAACTAGACGTAGGCCTTCCTTCACCGCAAGGGGCTGAACTAGTATAAACCTCTTGTGTCCCCTGTCCCGATTAACCCCTTTAAGCTTCCTAGCTGCGATGGATCCACGACTAAGTCCTTGCAAGAGGACATCTGCCGTGACAATTCCACGACAGTTGGCGCCCACCGTGGGGCCAGCGCACGATGGATTTGAGTTCTTGAAGGGCAGCTTCGAAGGGCTCAAGGGATACGCGGTTGGCCGGATGACCAAGAGTCATCGCGGCAAGATCTACATCGACGACGAAGGCTGGGGCCCCGACGCCGGCTCAATTGAGTACGTTATCGGGTCCCCTTTGGCGGGATTCACGTCTTCATCGGCCGGATTGGTGAGCCGGGCCCTGAGCCGGACAACTGCACCGACCTCGTCGAGACGGCTCAGCGTGCGAGACCCGCCCGAGTTCAGCCCGTCGTGAAGCGTGCCTTCGTGGGTTGTATCCACGAAGGTGAACTTTCTGAAGGATCTGAAGGTGATGGTGAGCCGGCCGTCCTCTCTGACGATAATTCATCCGCCAGTTCAACAGATTCGCTGTATCAAGTTCAACATGGTGCGCTTGGGGGCTGCTCCGATGGCAGCACTATTCCGGACCCCTCAGAGTCGCCAAACTGGGCAGGAGTCTTCATGGCTGGTACTCAACCCGGCCAAAATTCTACGGCCTCAGCAGCGATAACGTCCGGGTTAGGAGCAGCCGGGGCAGGAGGCCCTGTGCGCTCACCGGCTCAGGTGCTGATGGATCTCATGGATAAACTTACGACCCTGTTAACCGCTACAGTCATCCCTGTGAACCAATCTGAGCATGAGGCAGAGGTAGCACAAGTCCGTGAAGAGATCGCCCAGGCCAAGGAAACCTTAGTAGCTGAAGATACTAGATTGGCTACAGAGCGGGCAGCTTTGGACGTACGGGCGCAGCAACTTCAGGCAGAGGCTTTCCAGCTCACGATGAGTCTGAACGCATCTGATGAGGTAATGAGGAGGAGACATCAGAAAACTCAGTCCCGTTTACCTCAGATTTATGATCCACGAAATCTCTTCGCTACACCCAGAGCTGGCCCAAGTAACCCGCCGGGTGCAAATCAGCTTATGACATCCGGAGCGGGGGGCCCGTTTCTGCCTCAGGTCACGGCGCCTCTTCACGGGAATATGGCACCGCCCCATTACGTGCCAATACCACTGGGTCACTTCTCCAACCCCATGGAGAACTTAATCGCAGCATCAGCACGTTTGGCGGCTCTCCCAGTGGATGGTGATGATCCGACAGCGGTGGAGACCCGGAGGATCAGGGAACTTGTTCAAACAGCTCTGGCTCAGCAATCGACCTACTCCTATAGCCGGGACAGGATTCACTCAACTCCTCCGCTCTGGTTAGCTTTGCCTCGTCAAAACCGGAGCCCGAGTTATAGTAGACACATGGAGTCAGAAGCCTTGTCAAGTAATGCCCAGCGCCGGAACCAGCCTGATGGGTATAACCCGGTACAGGATCGAATACGCTAGGAGGACGAGCGGGCGGCTCAGCTAGCGGCCCAACAGGACTCACCGGCTTATCCGACAACTTCGGTTGAGGCGGGTGTTGCTACTAGAACCGGAGGTGTTCCTTTTCTGGTACCGGCTCTTCGTAATGTGCGTCTGCCCAAAGATTTCAAGGGACCTCGAAAGGTGCCGAATTATACGGCCGACTTATAGCCTGGGGCGTGGATTGAAAGTTATGAGATGGCCATGGAGCTGCTGGAGGTTAGTAACGCGGCGATGGCTAAATACTTCACCATGATGTTGGACGGAACGGCCCGTTCTTGGTTAAAGGGCTTGCCACCCAATTCCATTAGTTCATGGGCAGAGCTAAAGGCTCGTTTCATCCAGAACTTCAAAGACACTTGCAAGAAGTCTATGTAGATTGTGAATTTGACAAATTGTAAGTAGGAGGAAGGTGAATCCATGACTCATTGGGTGCGCCGGGTCAAAGATATAATACATTCGTCTTACAAGATGGATGCCGGCTCAACAGTTCTCATGCTGGAGAAGAATTGTCGCTTTGACCCTCTGAGACAGAAGCTGGGGCGCCTTAAGCGGGATTGCAATGATATGGGGACGCTGATGGCGGCTTTAGTTAAGTATGCCGATTCTGATAGTACCAAGGATCCCGCGTCTGATGAGGAAAAGACAGGGAAGGGAAAGAAGAACGGTAATGGAAAGAGTCAGCAGCATAACCCGACGAATCAAGGAGGCAATAAGCGTAAGGCGGACGACAACCCGGAATTTGTGGCCAATGCACAGGGTAACAATCAGAACCGCAAAGGAAAGCCACCCCCTCGGTTTAGTGGGTCAGGTCCATCTCTTGAACAACTACTCAATGAGCCCTGCACGAAACACGGCACCCGGGAACGGCCAGTGACTCATTTATGGAAGGATTGCACAATCATGAAGGCTTTCAAGAATTCTAATACGTTTGATGGCAATCAAGGCCCGGGCGGCGGCTTAGGAGCTGGCGGCTTTCATGGCCCGGGCGGCGGTTCAGGGTCCGGTTTTCAGGGAAACCAGGGTGGTTATAACCAACAACAGTCTGGTCAAGGAGGTCAGCAGCAGCAGCAGTCGGGTTATCAGAGCCATCCAAAATAGCTAAACAGTGGGCAGTATCACGTGTTCACCACAAGTTTGTGTAAACGTGATTAAAAAATTCATAAGAGGGCTGTGAACTCTGTTGAGCCGGCAGTCATTCATTACTTACGGTGGTCGGAACAGCCCATTGTCTGGAGCAGGGAGGATCACCCTCCCCGGGTTGATAATCCGGGTCAACTGGCCCTGGTGGTGGCACTGCAGGTTGGTGGTTATAAATTTACTAAGGTGCTCATGGATGGAGATAGCAGCATCAACATCCTCTATTACGAGACCTTTCGGCGCATGGGTTTAACTGACAAAAACTTAAAGACTTCCAACACCGTCTTCCATGGAGTGGTGCCTGGTAAGTCGGCGTATCCTGTGGGTAAGATTGAGCTAGAGGTGGCTTTTGGAGATGAGCATGATTCTAGGGCTGAAAATTAACCTTTGAGGTGGTCAAAATCAAGAGTCCATATCACGCTTTGTTCGGGCGGCCGGCTTATGCCAAGTTCATGGCGTGGACGTGTTATGTTTATTTACAGCTCAAGATGCCGGGTTACAAGGGCACCATCACTGTGCATGGAAGTCGAAAGGTGGCCCTAGAGTGCGAAGAAGGCGATGCGGCTTATGCCGAGTCTGTCTGTGCAGCATAGGAGCTCAAATTTTATCAAGATAACGTGGACCCAGCGGATATGACCTCCCTCAAGAAGCCAACTACGGAACATAACCCGACCATGAAGTTTAAATCGGCTGCAGAGACTAAGCTTGTTGATTTTACTCCAGGCGATCCGTCTAAGCAATTCAGTATCAGTGCCAACTTGGATCCTAAATAGGAAAGCGCGCTCATCGAGTTCATCCGTGAGAACCGGGACATCTTTGCATGAAAGCCTTCTGACATGCCGGGTGTACCGAGAGGACTCGCTAAGCACACTCTTAGTATTGATCCGAAGTATAAGCCGGTCAGGCAGTTTCTGCGGCGATTCAATGAGGAACGACGAAAAGCTATAGGAGAGGAGGTCGCCCGGCTCTTGGCAGCTGGGTTCATTGTTGAAGTTTTTCACCCGGAGTGGTTGGCTAACCCGGTGCTCGTGCTCAAGAAAAACGGCACCTGGCGGATGTGTGTGGATTACACAGACTTAAATAAGGCTTGTCCGGCTGATCCTTTCGCTCTCCCCCGTATTGATCAAATCATTGATGCTACGACAGGTTGTGCGTGTTTGAGCTTTTTGGATGCTTACTCTGGTTATCATCAGATCAAGATGGCAGTTAAGGACCAGGAGAAGACGGCTTTCATCACTCCGTTTGGAGCCTTTTGCTATGTGTCTATGCCTTTTGGGCTCAAGAGTGCCCATGCGACTTATCAACGGTGTGTACAGAATTGTCTCCACAATCAGATTGGGCGCAATGTTCATGCTTATGTAGATGACATAGTGGTGAAGTCCAGAGATACGGAAACCTTGATACCTGATCTCAGAGAAACCTTTGACAACCTCCGGGTTTACAAGATGATGCTTAACCCGGAGAAGTGTGTATTTGGTGTGCCTGCAGGCAAGCTTTTGGGATTCTTGGTCTCAAACAGGGGTATCGAGGCTAATCCGGAGAAGATCAAGGCAATCACTTCTTTGGCTAAACCGGCATGTATCAATGATGTTCAGCGACTGGCGGGTCGTGTTGCTGCTTTAAGCCGGTTCGTAAGCCGGTTAGGTGAGAAGGCCCTACCGCTGTACCAACTGATGAAGAAGGCAGACACCTTTGTCTGGAGTAATGCTGCTAATGCTGCTTTTGAGGATTTGAAGAGGCAGTTATCTGAGCCGCCGGTTCTTGCAGCTCCCATTGACAAGGAGCCTTTGCTGTTATATGTGGCTGCTAATTCACGAGCCGTCAGTGTGGCAATTGTGGTAGAGCGCAAGGAGGCTGGTAAGGAGCATCCGGTTCAACGGCCGGTTTATTATGTCAGTGAAGTACTCATCGAGTCAAAACAAAGGCATCCTCATTGGCAGAAACTTGTTTACGGGGTGTTCATGGCAAGCTGGAAGCTGAAACAATACTTCCAAGGTCACCCTATCACTATGGTAAGTTCTGCCCCCTTGGGAGACATTATTCAGAATAGAGAGGCTATAGGACTAGTCGCTAAGTGGGCCATCGAGCTCGGGCCTCATGGTCTGAAGTACGTACCACGCACTGCCATTAAGTCTCAAGCCTTGGTGGATTTCATCCATGACTGGACAGAGCTACATGCACCTGAGGAGAAGCCCGATAACACATATTGGACTATTCACTTTGATGGGTCCAGACAGTTGGAAGGCTGGGGGGCTGGAGTCGTGTTAACTTCCCCTCGAGGTGACAAATTCTGTTATGTGCTCCAGCTTATGTTTCCTTGTACTAACAATGCACCTGAGTATGAGGCCCTACTCCATGGTCTCCGAATGGCCAAAGAGATGAACTTGAGACGGGTAAGATGCTTATGGGACTCAGACCTTGTGGCTCAACAGGTGTCAGGCAAGTGGGACTCTAAAGATCCCCTTATGGCGGCTTACCGTCGTGAAGTTGATGCTGTGGCTGGACACTTCAAGGGTTATGTGGTGGAACACATTGATCGAAGGAAGAATGAGGCAGCTGATGCCTTAAGCCTGCTGGGATCTTAGCGTAAGCCGGTGCCGCCTAACACTTTTCTTGATGTTTTGCATAATCCTTCTGTTAAGTTACCTACAGAGGAAGATCTGGCAATACCAGACCCGGAGGCGCAGCTGGTGGCGGCTCTCCACGTTATTCAGGATTGGACAGTGCTTTATTTGGCTTACATGACCCGGGGAGAGTTGCCTGAAGATGAGACCTTGGCAAGACAAATCGTCCGGCGGTCCAAGTCCATGACAATTGTTAATGGTGAGTTACATCACTGTAGCGTCACTCGAGCGTTTCAATGTTGCGTGTCACCTGCGGAGTGTCAGGAGATCCTTCGTGAGATTCATGAAGGCGACTGTGGTCATCACACCGGTTCAAAGTCTCTTGTGGCCAAAGCTTTTCTTCATGGGTTTTAATGGCTGACGGCTCATGCTGATGCAGAAGATCTGGTCAGTAAATGTGACGGATGTCAGAAGTTCTCACGACGAGCCCATGTGCCGGCCCAAGAATTGAGGATGATTCCAGTTACTTGGCCGTTTGCAGTCTGGGGGCTTGATATGGTCGGGCCTTTCAAAAGGTCTAAGGACAAAAAGACGCACCTATTGGCGGCGGTTGACAAGTTTACAAAGTGGGTTGAGGAGGAGCCAGTCAGTAAGTGTGATGCAGCCACGACGGTCCAGTTTATGAAAAAGGTGATCTTTCGTTTTGGTTTTCCACACAACATCATAACTGATAATTGCACTAACCTTTCCAAAGGAGCTACGGAAGAGTTATGTCAACGAGAGCATATCCGGCTTGACGTTTCGGTTGTGGCTCATCCTCAGTCTAATGGTCAAGCAGAACGAGCTAATCAAGAAATCTTGAAGGGTATCAAGCCCCGGCTCTTGGTCCCCTTATAGCGGACGCCGGGTTGTTGGGTGGAGGAGTTACCTTCTGTACTTTGGAGCATCAATACCACACCTAACAGATCTACGGGTTACACGCCTTTCTTTATGGTGTATGGAGCAGAGGCGGTCCTGCCAAGTGACATCCGTCATGATTCACCCCGTGTGGCGGCTTATGTTGAGGCGGACAACGAAAAAGCTCGGCAAGATGCACTGGACCTGTTGGATGAAGAGCGAGACTTGGCAATAGCCCGCTCGGCGATTTACCAGCAAGACCTGCCCCGCTACCATAGCCGCCGGGTTAAGTCCAGAACCTTTCAGGAAGGCGACTTTGTGCTCCGACTGATCCAGGATCAATCTGACATGCACAAGCTATTCCCTCCTTGGGAAGGACCCTTTGTGGTCAGCAAGAATCTGAACAACGGGTCATACTACCTTATCGATGTTCGAGAGCACAAAGACTCATGTAAGTCGGAGGAGGAGACCCGTCGGCCGTGGGATATCGCTCATCTTCGGCCTTATTATACCCGAGCCACCGGCTCTTATATGTATATATTTATCCTATGTATATATTACATAAAGCAATAAAGCAGGACTTCTGTCCCTTTTTCCACCCCAAAAAAGGTTTTATGTGTTTTGTTTGTCAGGTGGTGGAAATAACCAAGAGGGAGCGGGTCACATCTGAATCTGACTTTCCTTTGGTCCGGCTTATGATCATATCTGAATCTAGCCATGATCACCTGGGGGCTTCCTGTTCAAACATAGGTCGTATTCGAACCAAAGAGAACATAGCTGTCGATACCCACTTGATCGGCATACTCCCAAACCCACTTTGGAGCTTCTTGATCATATTTGAATCATAGCTTAACCCCTTTGGGTCTGACGTGGATTGTATTCGGATCAGCGTCATTAAACAACTCTTATGGTCACTTTGGGGCTTCCTATTCAAACATAGGTCGTGTTCGAACCAAAGAGAACATAGCTGTCGATACCCACTTGATCGGCATCGCCACAGCCACTGGGGGCTATATGATCGCATTCTAATCTTAGCTTAACCCCTTTGGAATGGTTCACTGGTCGTATTCGAATCAGAAGCCTTTGAAATTTCGTTTATTATTCATCATATTTTATAAAGTACCAATATTTGGGCATATTGCGATCCTCTTCACAATACCATAGCATGGATCACAACCCTCCGGGTGAATATTGGTTCCTCCGGGTTATTAAGTGCCAGCTGAACCTTTCTATTTCAATTTTTAGGAGTTAAATTTATCCTCAGAGGTTGGGTCATATAAACCGGAGAGATAACTGCAAGCATCATAGGTATACCATTGTGATTATGTCTACTAAGTCTAATCGTAAGTTGTATTTCCTAAAATTGTTTGGTGTATACTATGGGTTATCAAAACATCATATGACCCCCAATGCGATATAGTCGCCAAGGGATTTCTGTTTGTCTTATATGCAGGGCAATACAAGCAAGAGTCTATAAAGGCATAACAGATTAAAGTAGCAAGTGCATAATAATGGCGGCTTATGCAAGTATCACGCGTCATAAGCATGCGCGAAGGCATAACAAAAATTGAGTTTTTTTTACTCTATTACAAGACTCCCCGAGTCTGAATAGTGAGGCATTGTTTGGCAATAACATAAACATATGATGCCTGATGTTTTTACTCCTGTGGCTAGCTTGATGACTCCGGGTTATCCTTCTCCGCCTCTTCGTCTGCTGCTCTGTCCTGGAAGGTCGATGAGGTCCAGTCAATGCCACTCAAGGCTTCAAACTCAGCTTCACCATCTATTAAACCGGTTGGATCGACTTCAGGGGCAAAGGTATGCTTATGAATTGGAGGGATCAGGCTGACATCATCATAATGAGGTGTTGGAATCCTCCGGTTCTCGCTGTCATAACCCGACTGGTACTTGGTAAGATCAGTGTCGTTTCCGATAAGCGTAGCCACAGGGCGTATGTCTTTTACACAGGCGGTGAAGTCCGCCTCATCAAATAAGGTTCCATCTTCCTTCAGACTCGGGTATCCAAGACTGAGGTCGGCCGGGTCTAGCTCTGGAATCCACGCCTTGGCCCGGCTCAAGGCAGCTATAGCCCCGGCTCTAGCAGATGCCCGTCTAAGCTCTTGGACCCGCTGAGGCAGCACGGCAAGCCATTTTAACACATCTTGCAGGAGGTGGGGGACATCATTTGATAAAGCCACAACGGCCAAAGCACGTTGTGACTCGGTGTACAATTGCTCCACCAGTGTGTAGACTGCTTTCAGTTTGACCACCATGTCCTGCTTGAGGGTTGTACTACTGGGGCCTGTGTTATTAAACAAAGGGTAAGCCGGAGGCAATAATTAGCTTAGTCATCAAAGGAAGGATGGAAATATTTGAGGTTCATATAAAGTAACTTACCAAAGATTGCTGAGACCATTCGAGATATCTGACGCTTCAAGCCGGACAGCTCGGTGTTTGCTTTTGCAAGGGATGCTTCGACTGTTTTGGCCCGAGTCACCAGAGAGGCCTTCTCATCAGCCCAGGTTTTCTTCTCTGACTCAAAATTCTTCTTCAACTTCTCTTGTTCAGAGACGCTGAATTCAAACTTGGAATTGGCATTTTGAATTTCAAGTTCCTGGGCTGACAGGCGGCTCTTAAGGTCAGCAATCTCTGATTCAAATTGACTTATGGTGGCCTGCATTATCTCGGGTTACAGTTAGAATCATGATAAATAATTTTAAGTCTCAAGCACTTTGCAAGAAAACATACTTGACACTTGGGGGCTAATGTGTACCGAAGCTTTCTAAATTATTAAGCCGGTCCTGGATATTAAGTCCCAAATACTTTGCAAGCAAAGATACTTGGCACTTGAGGGCTAATGTGTATCGCAAGTTAAAGGTATTGTGTTGTATCTGGCCTAAATATTTTCTCTTTAAGCCGGGCAAGTAGCTCTAACAATGTTTCTAAGTCTACAGCATATTCACTCATAGG
Organism: Aegilops umbellulata; assembly: GCA_032464435.1. NCBI lineage: Eukaryota > Viridiplantae > Streptophyta > Magnoliopsida > Poales > Poaceae > Aegilops > Aegilops umbellulata. The sequence goes on along the minus strand of CP136058.1, from coordinate 8,459,420 downwards.
CAATAGACTTGGGGGCTGGTACAGTAAGTATGATTGAAAGTAAGAAAGCATAAGTCATACCTCAGATTTTTGCTGTATTTGCTTCACCATGTCAATTTCCAGGTCACGACTGCTTTGCACCTGGTTGATGTAGCCCGAGACGATCTCTCCAATACTCAAATGAGTATAGTCGGTGATATCCATCTTGGCCTTACAGCGTTCTAGCAGCTCCTCTTTAGCCGAACATTTGGCGAGAACGGTGGGCCGGGCCGGCTCAACGAATTGGGCTTTGAGAAACTCCACTTCTGGGTCAGCCGCCTTGACCGGGCTAGGTGCCTCCGGGTTAGCAGAACCATCAAGAATATCTTCAGAAGGCGGATCGGAAGTTGGTGCTGCAATATCTTGAGCCGGTTCAGGCGGCGGCTGATGTATGGAAGGGTCAGGAGCAGTTACACCCTGTTCCGGTTCAGTCACCACAGGGTTTTCGGCCGGTTTATCTTTCTTCGTTTTCTTCCTGGGCTTAACTTGCACGCTGTGGGCAAAGCAGAGAAATGAGTAAAGGAACATGAAGAAGGAAAAACATAAGGTGAATAAATTGATATTACCCAGGGGCAGTGTCGGTGTCAAAACCGGCGGATCTCAGGTAGGGGGTCCCGAACTGTGCGTCAAGGCCGGATGGTAACAGGAGACAAGGGACACGATGTTTTTACCCAGGTTCGGGCCCTCTCGATGGAGGTAATACCCTACTCCTGCTTGATTCATATTGATGATATGGGTAGTACAAGAGTAGATCTACCACGAGATCAAGGAGGCTAAACCCTACAAGCTAGCCTATGGTATGATTGTTGTGTATGGAGTTGATTGTCCTACGGACTACAACCCTCCGGTTTATATAGACACCGGATAGGGTTAGGGTTACACAGAGTTGGTTACAATGGTAGGAGATCTTGAATATCCGCATCGCCAAGCTTGCCTTCCACGCCAAGGAAAGTCCCATCCGGACACGGGACGAAGTCTTCAATCTTGTATCTTCATAGTCCTGGAGTCCGGCTGAAGGTATTGTCCGGCTACCCGAACACCCCCTAATCCAGGACTCCCTCAGCCCCTCTGGTAATATACGCTTCGAAAGATAAGTATTTTGTGTAGTGCGGCGTGGGTGCAAATCTGACAAATGAAATTGCAGATGGCGCCGGATTAAATCCGGAAAAGCAACAACTCCTACGCCAGCTGAAGGCTGGTGAGAGCGTGCTGACAAAGGTGAGGCGGGAGAAGAACAATCTCCAAGATGCCAACACCAAGCTGGGCGTTGAACTAAAGGATGTTCGTGCCCAGCTGTCGGACTCTGTTAAGGAGAATCAACGGCTTCGACGCGGCATATTTAGTAAGTGCTTAAACGAACTTTGAAAAAAGAGTTCAGCGAGGAAGTCGACTAACAGAGTAATGTCTGTAGGTATGCTAACAGGTCGTCCTGCAGAGGAAATGCCCGGTGAGGGAGTCCTGGATTAGGGGGTGTTCGGATAGCCAAACTATACCTTCAGCCGGACTCCAGGACTATGAAGATACAAAGTTGATGACTTCGTCCCGTGTCCGGAAGGATCTTTTCTTGGCGTGGAAGGCAAGCTAGGTGTGCGGATATTCGAGATCTCCTACCATTGTAACCAACTCTGTGTAACCCTAACCCTGTCCGGTGTCTATATAAACCGGAGGGTTGTAGTCCGTAGGACAACCATCATCATACACAATCATACCATAGGCTAGCTTCTAAGGTTCAGCCTCCTTGATCTCGTGGTAGATCCACTCTTGTACTACCCATATCATCAATATTAATCCAGCAGGAGTAGGGTTTTACCTCCATCGAGAGGGCCCGAACCTGGGTAAAATAAAGTGTCCCTTGTCTCCTGTTACCATCCGACCTTGACGCATAGTTCGGGACCCCCTACCCGAGATCCGCCGGTTTTGACACCGACATTGGTGCTTTCATTGAGAGTTCCTCTATGTCGTCGCTTTTAGGCCCGATGGCTCCTTTGATCATCAACAACGACGAGGTCCAGGGTGAGACTTTCCTCCCCGGACAGATCTTCGTCTTCGGCGGCTTCGCTCTGCGGGCCAATTCGCTTGGTCATCTGGAGCAGATCAAAAGCTACGCCCCTGGCCATCAAATCAGGTTTGGAAGCTTAAACTACACGGTTGATATCCGCGGAGACTTGATCTTCGACGGGTTCGAGCCACAGCCAAGCGCGCCGTGCTATTTCGAGGGGCATGATGTAGCTCTGCCTCCAAATAGCACCCTGGAGGCCGCACACGCTCCGGCCCCGATCCTTGACTCGGAGCCCGCTGCGTTCTCTGAGGATGAACGGTTGGACGTCACCTCGGGGGCTGCGATCTCAAAGGCGATCGAGCCGAACGCCAGCCCCGTACTCCGCACGGCCCAGGACTCCAAGGAGCCGGACTCTTCTCCGAACCCCGAGCCTTCTGCGCCCCCGCCGATCAAATCTGATTGGGCGCCTGTAATGGAGTTCGCCGCCGCAGACATCTTTTAGTGCTCACCTTTCGGTGATATCCTGAATTCTCTCAAGTCTCTCTCTCTTTATCAGGAGAGCCCAGGCCAGACTATGGTCTGCGAGGTTGGGATTCGGACAACGAAGAAATTCAAAGCCCACCCACCACCCACTTAATAGCCACTGTCGACGATTTAACCGACATGCTTGACTTCGGCTCCGAAGACTTCGACGGTATGGACGACGAAGGAGGAGACGAACAAGAACCAGCACCTGTAGGGCGCTGGACCGCCACCTCGTCATATGACATATATATGGTGGATGCTCCTAGGGATGCGGATGGCGATGGAGCAGCGGAAGACGACACATCGAAAAAACCGCAAAAACGTCGGCGCCAACGGCGCCGCTCTAAATCCCGCCACAGCAGAAACGGCGATTCTGGCACGGGAGATAATACTACCCCGGACAGCGCCGAAGAACACCAGAACCTGCAAGATTTGGCGCAGGAAGATGGAAAAGCCAGCCCTCATGAGATAGCGGCAGAGCAAGAGATTGAGGATGATAACTACATGCCTCCCTCCGAATACGAGGCAAGCCTCGACGACGACGAATTCGTCGTACCATCAGACCCCGCTGAACAAGAGCGTTTTCAACGCAGGCTTCCAGCCACGGCCAACAACCTAAAGAAAAAGCAGCAACAACTTAGAGCTAATCAGGATTTGCTAGCTGATAGATGGGCTGAAGTCCTCGCGGCCGAAGAGTATGAACTCGGGCGCCCCTCCAAAAGTTATCCTGAGCACAGGCCGCTACCCCAATCAGAGGGGGAAGCATATGACATGGCAGACCAGCCACCCCGTGGCCACGACAGAGAGGCCTGTCGAGCCCCTCAGCAAGCCATGCCCCGGTGCCGCTCGAATAAGGCACGGGAAAACGAGCCAGACCTGCAAGACGTACTGGAGGATAAAGCAAAGCAAACAAGGTCGATCTATGGATCGCGCGGACGCCCGACGACACGTGATGATCGTCACTCTAGACATAATAAATCCGGCCGGGCCGAACACAGCAGGCACAATTCTTTCGAGCTGCGTCGTGACATAGCCCAGTACAGGGGCGCCGCACACCCACTGTGCTTCACAGACGAAGTAATGGATCATAAAATCCCAGAGGGTTTTAAACCCGTCAATATCGAGTCGTATGATGGTACGACAGATCCGGCAGTATGGATTGAGGATTACCTCCTTCACATCCACATGGCACGTGGCGATGATCTGCACGCCATCAAATACCTAACCCTCAAGCTTAAAGGGCCAGCCCGGCACTGGCTTAACAGCCTACCAGCGGACTCAATCGGTTCTTGGGAGGACCTGGAAGCCGCATTCCTCGACAACTTTCAGGGGACCTATGTGCGGCCACCGGATGCCGACGACCTAAGCCACATAACTCAGCAGCCAGAAGAATCGGCCAGGCAATTCTGGACACGGTTCCTAACAAAGAAAAATTAGATAGTCGATTGTCCGGACGCAGAGGCCCTAGCAGCCTTCAAACATAACATCCGTGACGAGTGGCTTGCCCGGCACCTGGGACAGGAAAAGCTGAAAACCATGGCAGCCCTCACGACACTCATCACCCGCTTTTGCGCGGGCGAAGATAGCTGGCTGGCTCGCAGCAACAACTTATCAAAGAAGCCCGGTAATTCGGATACCAAGAACAAAAGTGGCAGGTCACGTCGAAATAATCAAAAGCGCCGCGTTAGCAGCGACAACAATGAGGATACGACAGTCAATGCCGGATTCAGAGGCTATAAATCCGGTCAGCGGAAAAAGCCATTTAAAAAGAATACCCAGGGCCCGTCCAGTTTGGACCGGATACTTGATCGCTCGTGCTAAATTCATGGCACCCCCGAAAGGCCAGCCAATCACACCAACAGGGATTGTTGGGTGTTCAAGCAGGCAGGCAAGTTAAGAGCCGAACACAAGGACAAGGGGGTGAATAGCAACGACGAGGAGGAGCCCATGCCGCCGAACAACAATGGACAGAAAGGGTTTCCCCCACAAGTGCGGACGGTGAACAAGATATACGCGACCCACATTCCCAAGCGGGAGAGGAAGCGTGCGCTACGGGACGTATACGCGACGGAGCCAGTCGCCCCAAAATTCAACCCATGGTCCTCCTGCCCGATCACTTTCGATCAAAGGGACCACCCCACTAGCATCCGTCACGGAGGTTTTGCCGCACTTGTCCTCGACCCAATCGTGGACGGATTTCATCTCACAAGAGTCCTCATGGACGGCGGCAGTAGCCTGAACCTGCTTTATCATGATACAGTGCGGAAAATGGGCATAGATCCATCAAGGATCAAGCCCACAAGGACGACCTTTAAAGGCGTCATACCAGGTGTAGAGGCCAATTGCACAGGCTCGACAACACTTGATGTGGTCTTCGGATCTCCGGATAACTTCCGAAGCGAAGAGTTAATCTTCGATATAGTGCCGTTCCGCAGTGGCTATCATGCCCTGCTCGGACGAACCGCATTCGCTAAATTCAATGCGGTGCCGCACTATGCATATCTCAAACTCAAGAAGCCAGGCCCTCGAGGAGTAATTACGGTCAGCGGAAACACAGAACGCTCCATCCGTACGGAGGAGCACACGGCGGCCCTCGCAGCGGAAGTACAAAGCAGCCTTTCAAGGCAACTCCCCAGTCCGACCGTTAAAAAACCGGACAATGCAAAGCGCGCCCGGAGTAACCTGCAACAAGACCACCTGGCACGATCAGAGCAAGCATAGCAATACGGCCCCGACCCCAGCCATCGCAACACAGCGGAGCAAGTACCTCGAGTACACAATTACGCCCTTAAAATTCCATGGGCACAGGGGGAGGGGCACATTAACGGCATGCCTACAACACGGCGTCAAACGTACTAGGGGTTGCCGGATTTTTTCTTTTTTAATTTCAGGACTCCATACTCTGGACAACCTGTTCGGCAGCGTTGCCGCACAGACGATGCATGATCCAGAAAAGTAGATAAATCTACGCCGCATTCCGGAACTCTCAGGTGGTCTCTATTTCGAGCAATATATCTGTTTCTAAATTCCGCGGCCTGTGCCTGGTCAGGACATGTTAAATAGTCTAATATCTTCTTTGCTTATCGCACTACTTGTATCGTTCTGCTTTGATAAATAGCCTCTTTATAAAACAATGCATAACTTCTTATCTATTTTTTGCATTGTCCCCTTTGAATATATGTATTTTTGATATAACATGATCGCACCCGTGCACCATGGTACGGCAAACCACGCCAGGGGCTTCATTACCCTTTTATCTGGTGTGAGAAGTCCGTACACTTCCATAAGTACGGCACCCTGAACTTATAGCACTATATGCATCGGCTTCGAGTCATGATTTTGGTCACATGTTGGGTTTGCCTGGCTCCTATGTTTTGGTACCTTACGTTCCGCTCTATCGGCTAAGGTAGCACTAGGATAACCACTGCGATTGTTCCCCAGATCAGGTGGGTTGAGCACCTCAGTGGAGAAAGCTAAAACAGACTGTCATGATAAGGCGCGAGACCGGTTGCTGTTCGAGAGGTTTTTCAAGTACTTAAAGGCTTATGCCGCTTTGAGCGAGGAGCTGGCTATGTCCGGCCAAAGGCGTGGATAGCGCCCCAAATTCGGCCTTCCGAACTAGGGGCTCCGCCGAAATTTAAAATTATAACGTTCTATGGCTAAGTGAGAATGTTTAAGCATTATAGTCCGATTGCCTAGTTCACTGTGCTTAGCGCCTCCCTCGAAGGACCCAACTATGGGAACAAGAGCCCTCAGGTTTATCCCGAACACCCCAGCACTAGTGGCATGGGGGCAGAAGCCGACGACTCGCCATCTCTCAATTTTTGATAAACGGCCGCACAGAAAATAATATTTTAAATTATACAAGCATTGCTTAGCGCATATGAACAAGTTTTTAGCGCACAGGATACAAACGAGCGAGTTCATTCAAATACTACATCTTTAGTACATTCATCCGCGACAAGGCGGGCTCCGGCAAGAACGTCCTTGTAGTAGTTCTCGGGCTTGCGATGCTCCTTCCCCTGTGGCGGCCCGTCCTTCACCAGATTTTCTCCGTCCAGCTTGCCCCAGTGTACCCTTACACGGACAAGGGCCCTCCGGGCACCTTCAATGCAGATGGAGTGCTTGACGAGCTCAAACCATGGACAGGCCTCCACCAGCCGCCGCACTAGCCCGAAATAGCTCCCAGGCAGGGCCTCTCCAGGCCATAGCTGAACTAGTAAGCCCTTCATGGCCTGTTCGGCCGCCTTGTGGAGCTCGGCCAGCTGTTTCAGCTGATCGCTCAAGGGCACAGGGTGTCCGGCCTCAGAATACTGAGACCAGAACACACTCTCCATCGAGCTACCCTCTTCAGCTCGGTAGAACGCGGCGGCGTCGGATGCGCTGCGGGGAAGATCGAAGAACGCCCCTGGAGAACTCCGGATTCGGGTAAGTAATAGGTTATTTACTTTCATATTCCTACTTTGCATTGAGAATGCCTTACCCGCTGCTATCTTTTTCACATCCTCCAACTATTGGAGGGCCTTCTGGGCTTCGGCCTTGGCACTCTTGGCGGTCTCAATGGCCGAGGCGAGCTCGGATGCTTGCGTTTTCGCCTCAAGCTCCAAACCCTCATGTTTTTTCATGAGAGCTTGCAGCTCTTGCTGCACCTCGCCGGCTTGGTCCCCAAGGCTTTCTCGCTCGGCACGCTCCTCGGCCGTTTTCTTCTCGGCCTCAGCCAGTGCCTGCTTCAGGGTTGTCACGTTGGCTGTGGCCCCTACAATAAACAGCACAATCCTGTTATTTCTTTCTGCAATCAAGCCTCTCTATAGGCACCTTTCTTTTTAGGGTATTTCTTACCTTCTTTCTCCTCGAGCTGCCGTTTGACAAGGCCGAGCTCTTGCTCGGACCGCCCGAGGTCCTTTTTAAGGACTTCCACCTGCGCAGTCAGTGCGGCGGTGGAAAGCAGCAAAGCCTGCATACGCATATTTGACCTTTTTTGTTAGACTCCTGCGAAAATCATTAGATCCTCTATCCGTCTTTTCTTTCCGAACACCGAACAGAGCATCAGGGGCTACTGTCTATGCGGTAAATAAATTGGCACATTTTTTACTTACCTCGAAGCATGTTAGAAGGCTAGCGCAAGCTTCATTCAGTCCGCTCTTGGCGGATTGAATCCTTTGGATCACTGTACTCATAACAGTATGGTGCTCCTCGTCGATGGCGGCGCCCTCAAGCACCTCCAGCAAATTGTCCGGCGCCTCCGGTTGGATGGAGGCCGCCGGCTCAGATGGCTTACTCCTCTTGGAAGGAGTTCGCCCGCCGCGGACCGGGACTGTCGAGTCCGGCACGGTGTCTGGCACGAAGCCGGACTTGGAGCCCTGGGGGGTTTCATCCCCTTCACTCCTGGGGTCCGGAGGATTGCCTTATGGCTCCTCCAGGACCATCTCCTCCTGCCCCGAATCTTGGCGGGGCGCCACTTCGGTGTCGTCCGCCCTGCGGGGGGAGACCGCGGGCGGAACAGAGTTCACGTCCGACGAATCCAGGGAGCCGCTCGACGAGTCGTCGAGTTCGGCCTGGGGCGGGTTGCATAAAACGCGTGCGATATCAGGAAAAGCCGCACAGTAAAAAGAGTATCACGAGTTACTCTGGTATATAAATACTTACGATTTCGCCGGACGCTTGGTTCTGTCCGGCCACTCCTCTCCGCCCTCTTCGGCGTCGTGGGAGTAGTCCGGCGGAGGGGTCTTCCTTTTTCTTGACCCTTCGGCCTCCCCTGTTGGGGTGACCTTCTTCTTCTTTGTTCCCCTCACTGGAGGGGGAGAGCTTCCTTGTTCCTCCTCCTCGTTTTCACGAGAGGAGGGCGTTGCGGACTCGTCGGACGACGAGTCCGACACCACCACGTTGCGGGAACTTTTTCGACTCCCGGTGGTTTTCTTATTCTTGGCCTTCCTGTCCGGCACCACGTAAGGTGCCGGAGCCATTAGCTTCACCAAGAGAGCTGGGGCCGGGTCTTCGGGCAGAGGAGCCGAACAGTTAATCGGTCCGGATATCTCCAACCAAGCATGTCAAAGGTAAAAGGGAGTTTAGATTCCGCATAGAGATAATCTATGAAGAAGAGCTTAACGAACCTATCAAAGGTATAGATAGCTTATCTCGCCAGCGATACGCTGCGAGCTGTATCCGCGATCCTCGGAGGCGGACGTAGGGGACTCGGCGCCTTTGGTCAGCACCTTCCAGACGTCTTCATACGTCGTGTCAAAGAGCCTACTAAGGGTCTGGTGCTGTGCCGAGTCGAATTCCCACAAAGTAAAATCCCGTTTTTGGCACGGGAGGATCAGGCGAACGAGCATGACCTGGACTATGTTGGCAAGCCGGATTGGCTTGTCCACCAGGGACTGGATGCACGTTTGCAACCCAGTCACTTCGTCCTCATTGCCCCACGACAGGCCTGTCTCTTTCCAGGACATGAGCCGCGTGGGGGGTCCGGATCTGAACTCGGGGGCCGCGACCCATTTCGGATCGCGGGGCTCGGTGATGTAAAACCACCCAGCCTGCCACCCCTTTAGGGACTCCACGAGGGAGCCATCGAACCAGAGGATGTTGGCTATCTTGCCAACCATAGCGCCTCCGCACTCCGCCTGGGTGCCGGGCACCACCTTGGGCTTGACGTTGAAGGTCTTGAGCCAGAGGCCGAAGTGGGGGCGGACGCGGAGAAATGCCTCACACACGACGATAAACGCCGAGATGTTGAGAACAAAGTTCGGGGCCAGATCGTGGAAATCCAGGCCGTAGTAGAACATGAGCCCCCGGACAAATGGGTGAAGTGGAAATCCTAGTCCGCGGAGGAAGTGGGGGAGAAAAACTACCCTCTCATGGGGCCTCGGGGTAGGAAGAAGCTGCCCCTTATCAGGAAGCCGATGCGGGATATCCTTGGACAAGTATTCGGCTTTCCTTAGCCTTTTTACTTGAGCCTCCGTAACGGAGGAGACCATCCACTCGCCTCCCGCTCCGGTCATTGTTGGAGAAGGTTGAGGAAGAATAGCGGACTTGGGCGCTGGAGCTTGAGTGCGCTAGAGATGGATTGGCAAAGGAGGAAGAAGGCGTAGGTTAAAAGGGTGAATCCTTATCCCTTTATATAAGCAGGTACGGTTAGGCGTCCTCACCTACGTAATAAAACTCACTTGCCTCCCAAACGCCGCGGTAAATGGCGTGGTTGGGTTACCCACGTCCGTATTAATGAGAATCCCGTTGGAGGGGGGGGCACACGATCTCTGCTTCGACAAGACGTGCCAAGGAAACCACCTCGCTATACGAGCTGAGGTGGAACAATGAATACAATTTATATAGAAGGCTTGGCCGCAGTGTTATGACGCACTGTGGGATACGTCAGCAGATTTGATTTGTGTTAATATTATTCTCTGTATGGCAATATGTGGAAACTTATTTTGCAGAGCCGGACACTACTCTATGGTGTTTATAATCTTCTTGAAGAACTTGGAGGAGGAACCCGCCTTGCAATGCCGAAGACAATCTGCGCGCCGGACTCGTCGTCATTGAAGCCTGGTTCAGGGCTAGTGAGGGAGTCCTGGATTAGGGGGTGTTCGGATAGCCGAACTATACCTTCAGCCGGACTCCAGGACTATGAAGATACAAAGTTGAAGACTTTGTCCCGTGTCCGGAAGGATCTTTTCTTGGCGTGGAAGGCAAGCTAGGTGTGCGGATATTCGAGATCTCCTACCATTGTAACCGACTCTGTGTAACCCTAACCGTATCCGGTGTCTATATAAACCAGAGGGTTGTAGTCCGTAGGACAACCATCATCATACACAATCATACCATAGGCTAGCTTCTAGGGTTCAGCCTCCTTGATCTCGTGGTAGATCCACTCTTGTACTACCCATATCATCAATATTAATCCAGCAGGAGTAGGGTTTTACCTCCATCGAGAGGGCCCGAACCTAGGTAAAATAAAGTGTCCCTTGTCTCTTGTTACCATCTGACCTTGACGCATAGTTCGGGACCCCCTACCCGAGATCCGCCGGTTTTGACACCGACACCCGGTTCTACGGGTGACCTTCTTCCCGAGCTCTCTCAACTGCACGAGCGAGTTCGGCAGGTGATGCAAGGCATCCCCAGGCCTTGTGGCCATCCGTCTCCATGCCCGAAGGCCTTAGAGAGCTTGCAGAGAAGCTGAAGGGAGCGCGGCGACGCTTCCGATTGTGGAAGATATCGGCCTGCCGTCAAGGCGCCAGGGAGGCCTGGGCCATGGTGAAAATGCGGTACACGAAGGCTGACCCAAACCACATGGCCGAGGTTGGACCTGTGGGGCCCGATGGGAAGGAGATCCCTGTGAGCTTAGTATACGGCCAAGTAGAATTGGCCGCAAAGTATTCCCAACAGGACTGTAAACTAGACAGCCTATTAGATGGTATTGAAGAGGAATACAATCAGTCAGATTGACTATGTAATTTTAATTGACATGTGTAATGCCTTCTAGCCGGATTGTAGATCGTTTGTCATGGCCGACCTTTTTTGCTTCAACCTCGGGACCTGACGGTCCGGAGTGTGTCCGAATACCCTCGCAGTTATATAAGAACCGGGGTATGCATGGAGACCAGGCGTAGGGGTCATTAGTGCTTGAACAGACAAGTGCCCAACTAGTTATGTTATATTACATGGTTAGTAAGAAACATCTTCCAGGGAGAATAGTTTCGTTAGGGGTTCCTTTCCCTGGGAGGCATGACCTAAAGTGCATGTCCATTCTACGAAAAAGACGCAGGAAAAACATCTAGGGGCGTATAAATAAATAAGTGAAAAAATCATCTTTAGTTCACCGACCAAATATTCCCTTAAGAACGCTAGCTTTCGGCTTCACCCAGTCTGAGGTACACATCCGGCTGACCCGGCAGTAACAATCGCAGAGGTGCTCCCTTTACTACCTAGCCGAACAATCGGGAACGTAGGGGTACGCACAGGAGCCAGGCAACCCAGCTTGGCCAAAACTTAAGTCATATCGATGCATATAATGGTGAATAAAAGGTACATGCGGAAGTGTGACACATGTGTTGGGCATGAAGCCCGTATAAATAAGCTTCTGTTTAAAGAAGCCCCCAGGTTTAATGAGCGCGGATACCGCGTCACTTGATGAGCCTTTAAAGGCTATAAGAGAAAGGGAGGGTAGAAGGAGAGAAATGTAAGAAAGAAAGTATATAAAAAATGGACAGGGGAAGGAGACGAACACAGAGTCCGGCGCTAGGCATAGAATCTTCGGAGACGGGCTGCGTCCCATGGGTTCGGCTTGAGTCGGTTATCCGATGCATCTCGCAGGCGGTACTCTCCACCAGTCAGGACTTGGTCAATTATGAAGGGACCTTCCCACTTGGGCTTGAGTTTGTCCTTTTTCTTGTCCGGCAGGCGTAGAACTAATTCGCCAACGTTGTAATTTTTGGCCCGTACTTCTCTGCTTTGGTATCTTCGAGCCTGCTGTTGATAGAATGTGGAACGGGCTTTTGCCATGTCACGCTCCTCCTCCAAGGCGTCCAAACTGTCCTGCCGATCGAGCTCGGCTTCTCTTTCTTCGTACATGCGCACTCGAGGTGAGTCATGAATTATGTCGCAGGGCAAAACTGCCTCTGCGCCGTACACCATGAAGAATGGCGTGTATCCGGTGGTGCGATTCGGCGTGGTCCGCAGCCCCCAGAGTACGGAGTCGAGCTCCTCTACCCAGTGCGTATTAGATTCCTTAAGGGACCGCACTACTCTGGGTTTGATGCCGCTCATGATAAGACCATTTGCACGTTCGACCTGGCCGTTAGTTTGTGGGTGATAGACGGAAGCATAATCGAGCTTGATGCCCATGTTTTTGCACTAGAGTTTTACCTCGTCGGCCGTAAAGTTCGTGCTGTTATTAGTGATGATGCTGTGGGGGACGCCGTAACGGTGTACAACCCCGGATATAAAGTCTATCACCGGTCCGGATTTGGCCGTCTTAACAGGCTTGGCTTCTATCCATTTGGTGAACTTATCCACCATGACCAGTAAGTATTTTTTCTTGTGGGTTCCACCTTTAAGGGGTCCAACCATGTCAAGCCCCCAGACCGCAAAGGGCCAAGTGATGGGGATAGTTTGGAGGTTATCGAATGTTAGCCTCAAGTCGTCTACTAGAGATTCAACATGTCTTGTTTTAACGACCACGTCATCTACGTATGCCTCCACTGTTTTGCCGATCTGGTTTGCCAGACATGTCTGAATCATGCGCTGGTATGTTGCGTCGGCGTTTTTGAGGCCGAAGGGCATTGTGTTGAAGCAGAATGGTCTGTATGGTGTGATGAATGCCGTTGCGGCTTAGTCTGACTCTGCCATCTTGATTTGATGGTAGCCAGAGTATGCGTCGAGGAAACACAACGAATTGTGTCCTGCGGTAGCGTCGATAATTTGATTGATGCGGGGGAGGGGGAAGGGATCCTTTGGGCAAGCCTTGTTAAGGTATTTAAAATCAACGCACAGGCGCTAGGATTTGTCCTTCTTTGGTACCATCACCAGGTTTGCTAGCCAGTCCGGATGTTTTATATCTTTGATGAATCTGGCCTCCAATAGCTTGGCTAGTTCCTCTCCCATGGCCTGTCTCTTAGGTTTAGAAAAACGCCAAAGGGCCTGTTTGACTGGCTTGAATCCTTTTAGGATATTTAAGCTGTGTTCGGCTAGCCTGCGTGGGATTCCTGGCATGTCTGAAGGGTGCCAGGCGAAAATGTCCCAGTTCTCACGTAGGAACTCTCGCAGTGCGGCGTCTACATCAGGGTTTAACTGTGCCCCGATGGAAGCTGTTTTATTGGGGTCCGTTGGATGGACCTGGAATTTGACTATTTCGTCTGCTAGTTTAAAGGAGGTGGACTTGGATCTTTTGTCGAGTATCACATCGTCCCTGTTCACCGTGGAGCGCAGCGCAGTCAGTTCCTTAGCTGCTAGGGCTTCGGATAGTGCCTCGAGGGCCAGTACGGCTGTCTTATTTTCGGCGCGGAGTGCTATGTCCAGATCACTAGCGAGAGTGATGATTCCGTTAGGCCCGGGCATCTTGAGCTTCATGTACCCGTAATGGGGTATTGCTTGGAAGATTGTAAACGCTTCCCGCCCTAGCAGAGCGTGGTATCCGCTACTGAACAGGGCCACTTGGAACATGACCTCTTCAGACCTGTAATTATCCGGCGTGCCGAACACCACATCTAGTGTGTTTTTTTCCTATACAACACGCTTCCCGACTGGGGATCATTCCTCTAAAGATTGTGCTGCTTCGCTCAATGCAGTTCCAGTCTAGTTCCATTTTTTGAAGGGTTTCCTCATAAATGAGGTTCAATCCGCTGCCTCCATCCATGAGTACCTTGGTAAGGCGAAAGTTGTCCACTATTGGACTGAGGACCAATGCGGCTGGTGCTCGGGCTGTTCGGAATTTAGGTTCATCACTGGCATTAAAAGTAATAGCCGTGTCACTCCATGGGTTTATTGTTGCTACTTGGTAGACTTAGGCAAGGATGCGGAGTGTTCTTTTTCGCATATTATTTGATGCGAAAGTATTGAAGACTGTTAATACCGTACCGGTGTCCCTGGGGTGGCTTTCTGTGGCCTCAGGAATTAGAAGATCTTCGCCAATTTTGGCCACCTGCCGGAGTATCCAATTTTCGCCAATTTTTCGCATATTAAGCCATCCTTCCAGTACGGTTCAATGCCCTGTAGAGGGTTTTTGCTTTTTGGTGTTTAACCCGGGTGTCTGGCGATGATGCACCCTTTTATTTCGGACTGGGTTTGTATTCAGGGCCGGATTGTCCCAAAATTTTATTTCGGTTTTCCAGGCGCTTTCCATCGCATAGTACTTTCGTACTATGGACGCCAAGTCAGCGAAGTGTGTAATATCACGGCGACTTATGGCGTTGAGGATTCCCTTGTTCGTGCAATTATTGCAGAAGAATGAGATTGTGTCTTCCTCGCGGCAGTCCTTTATCCTGTTCATAACCAGGAGGAATCTGGCCCAGTAATGATGTACTGTTTCTTTGAGCTTTTGCCTAATTTGGGATAGATCGCTTATGTTCGGGTGGGTGGGTGGAATTAAATCCGAAACCTCACCCAATCTGAGACTCAGAGGCCAAGGAGTTTCCAAACTCGGAAGTTTGGATTCTTTGATGTTGTCCAATGAATCTAGCCCGTCGCCTGACTCTAAGTTCAGGTCTTGAGTGATGTCCTCCCCTCCGCGGGTATCCGGCATGAAGGGATCGGGAATCCGGACATAGCTAGTCCTTAAGATAGGTGAAGGGTCGCCGCACCGTCCCTCCACAATGGCAACATGATGGGTGACCTGGGGAGAGTTAATCTCTCTCAGATCGGGTTTAGGCCCAATCTGGTCGTAATCCGTAGCGACTCCCAGGGCGGCGATGCGATCCAAAAGCTCGTTTAGGGAAGAGAGCTCCATTGGATCTAACTGCTCGGCGAGTTCCGAGTTGACGTGAAGATTGCTTTTGATGACCCGAGAGGTCATCGTCGGCGCAGCAGCCAAACAGGTGGTCATAAGAAAACCACCCAGACGGAGAGTTTGGCCGACAGCCAGAGCTCCCTTAGCAATGGTGCCGTCTTTAAAGATGGGACGAGGCATCCTACCTGATGGCGACAGCACAGAGGAACTCTCAATGAAAGCACCAATGTCGGTGTCAAAACCGGCGGATCTCGGGTAGGGGGTCCCGAACTGTGCGTCTAGGCGGATGGTAACAGGAGACAAGGGACATGATGTTTTTACCCAGGTTCGGGCCCTCTCGATGGAGGTAAAACCCTACTCCTGCTTGATTAATATTGATGATATGGGTAGTACAAGAGTAGATCTACAACGAGATCAAGGAGGCTAAACCCTAAAAGCTAGCCTATGGTATGTGTTGTTGTTGTTGTTGTTTGTTGTTGTTGTTGTTGTTGTTGTTGTTGTTGTTGTTGTTGTTGTTGTTGTTGTTGTTGTTGTTGTTGTTGTTGTTGTTGTTGTTGTTGTTGTTGTTGTTGTTGTTGTTGTTGTTGTTGTTGTTGTTGTTGTTGTTGTTGTTGTTGCTGTTATTGTTGTTGTTGTTGTGTCCTACGGACTAAAACCCTCCGGTTTATATAGACACTGGAGAGGGCTAGGGTTACACAGAGTCGGTTACAATGGTAGGAGATCTACATATCCGTATCGCCAAGCTTGCCTTCCACGCCAAGGAAAGTCCCTTCCGGACACGGGACAAAGTCTTCAATCTTGTATCTTCATAGTCCAGGAGTCCGGCCGAAGGTATAGTCCGGCTATCCGGACACCCCCTAATCTAGGACTCCCTCACATGTCATCAGACTCTACACTAAAGCATATCATCGACTATATTCCACACACCATATCATTGGACTCTACACTAAGCATATCATCGGATAATTTGCATTTGTAAGTATAACAATAAAGCATATATATCATCAAATTACTACAGTTAGTATAACATACCATATCATGCCGATCAACCATGGTACTTGTCAGGCGGGTCACGAATGGCACCCCGACAAAGTCATCACGTGGCGGGATTATGTCCCATAGGTTGTGTCGGTGTCAAAACCGGCGGATCTCGGGTAGGGGGTCCCGAACTATGCGTCTAGGCCGGATGGTAACAGGAGACAAGGGACACAATGTTTTACCTAGGTTCGGGCCTTCTTGATGGTGGTAAAACCCTACGTCCTGCTTGATTAATATTGATGATATGGGTAGTACAAGAGTAGATCTACCACGAGATCAAGGAGGCTAAACCCTAGAAGCTAGCCTATGGTATGATTGTTGTATGTTGGAGTTGTTGTCCTACGGACTAAAACCCTCCGGTTTATATAGACACCAGAGAGGGTTAGGGTTACACAAAGTCGGTTACAATGGTAGGAGATGTAAATAGCCGCATCGCCAAGCTTGCCTTCCACGCCAAGGAAAGTCCCATCCGGACACGGGACGAAGTCTTCAATCTTGTATCTTCATAGTCCTGGAGTCCGGCTGAAGGTATAGTTCGGCTATCCGGACACCCCCTAATCCCAGAATCCCTCAGTAGCCCCTGAACCAGGCTTCAATGACGACGAGTCCGGCGCGCAGATTGTCTTCGGCATTGCAAGGCGGGTTCCTCCTCCAAGTTCTTCATAAAAGATTGAAAACACCAAGAGTAGTGTCCGGCTCTGCAAAATAAGTTTCCACATATTGACATAGAGAGAATAATATTAACACAAATCTAATCCGCTGACGTATTCCATAGTGTGACATCACACTACGGCCAAGCCTTTATTCGAATCGTTTTCACTTCTCCACCTCAGCGTGTTTTGCGAGGCGGTTTCCTTGGCACGTCTTGTCAAAACAGAGATCGTGTCCCCTTTATTTACGGGACTCTCATCGATACGAACGTGGGTAACCCAATCTTGATTAAAGGTGAGTCCCAAACGGTCACGGGGAGGGCTCTTGGTATTCGACCTCTTATAAAGAGACCAAGGCCTTACTCCTTTTTTCTAATCTCAAACGAGTTCGCCCGTCGCCTCGAGTTCCAACACCCTAGGCCCCAGATTCCAGGCGCTTCGGACCATCGACAATGTCCGGTTCCGACCTTCAAGGCCGATGGATGCCTGACGGAGGAGGACGTGCTAAAATTGAGAGAGGCTATGTTCTTGACCGGCTAAATTCCGCATAGGTTGCCTGCTCAAGGGCAGGTGGTTCCCAGCCCCCAGCCCGGTGAGAGCGTGGTGTTCATATCTCACTTCCTTCGGGGGTTAGGCTTCCCAATGGATCCCTTTGTGAGGGGGCTGCTGTTCTATTATGGGCTGGAATTTCACGACTTAGCTCCGGAGCCATCCTCCATATTTCCTCATTCATCATCGTGTGTGAAGCATTCCTCCGTGTTACCCCTCACTTCGGATTATGGCTCAAGACCTTTAAAGTGGAGCCGAAGATGATCGAGGGACGGCACGCAGAGTGCGGAGGCGCTGTTATAAGTAAGAATACTGATGCTCCATGGCCCGAGGGCTCTTTTCAAGAGGAGCTCGGCTTATGGCAACGGGAGTGGTTCTATATCACCGCTCCCAGGGGCACCAAATGGGTGGTGCCGCCTGCCTTTCGCTCGGGTCCCCCACAGCTGCTAGAGTCATGGGTCAATAAAGGCCTAGACTGGGGGCCATCCCAGGATGTGCCTTTGTTGCAGGGCCGTGTCAGGGATCTCTTGGAAAGAGACCTCAGCCTGGTCAAAGTGACGCAAGTCATGCTGATCCGCCGAACCCTGCCCGGCAAACCTCGCTCCCTTCGTCTATGGGAGTTTAATCCGGGGGGACCACGAGCTCTCCAGCACTTTATGGGCGCAATGCCCGCGGAGATGTATAAACTGTTCTTCGGATCACAAGCAATGTGTCCGGATTTGACCGAGGACGCAGGTCTGAGCTGCAATCGCCCGGATACTAAAGTAAGTACCCTTGTGCCCGGACTCGTTATCCATATATTTGTCATAAACTTGCCCCTTAAAAGAGTTGTCCCTTTAAATAGGAGTGGATAGCGAAAGCAAAGCTGATAAGGTGTCCGGCTCCCCTCCCTGAGACCAGGCCGGATTCCGTCCTGGTCAGGATGTTGAAGGTTGTGCCGTTGAAGGAAAGTGAGGGAGGGGACAAGGCAGCTACGACCTCCTCGAAGGAGGCTGTTCGGAGGGAAGGAACCAAAAATTCCTCTCATCCGGGGAAGAAAAGGACTACCTATGAAAACCCGAAGAATATAGCCTCCAAGCGGGGGGAAGAATCCTCGTCAGAGGGTCCTACGCCCGGGGATACCTCGGCCGAACTATGCCCTCAAAGGGGCCAACCCTCCAGCGAGCCGTAAGTAGAGAAAGATTATATATTTGAGAGAAAGGTCCTTACTTTAAACCTAAGAAGATTAACCAAAATTTTACCTTGTAGTTCGGACCTCAGCCCTTCTCAGCAGAGCTCGTCTTCGGGGGACCTTCTTCCGAAGATGATGGAGAGGGGGACGCCTCCCCTTGCCGTACCACCTAGCGAGGCAGGCGACCCTGAGGTGTCGTCGCGGAGGGTTGCTCCGAATCCGGCAGGGGCGGAAGATAGCTATGTGGCCCCCCAAGGTTCTCCGCGTCCGGCCTTCGAAAGAGGCCATAGGACAAGTCCGGAACCGTCTGGTGCTCGGCCGGAGGAGCTAAAGAATCTGCTGGGGCGAGCTTCTATCTCAGAGGAGCACCGTGCATTGATGGGCACGGTGATTGAAAGGATTTAATCCGCGGAAAGCGGTTTGCACGAGGCCGTCAGAAGTTTACTGACGGGCTTTGAGGTACATTAGATAATGTACACTTTTGTTAGTTGCGCATAAATAAGATGCGCCCTGTGTAGATAGTAGCCCCTGAGACTCTGTGCGTTGTCAGAAGTGACAACATGCAGAGGATCATAACCCCAGGTCTAAAATGTCGCCTTTAAATGTAGGTGGCGAGGTGTCCGGAATCGAGCCTAACTGATGATTTTGCCGAACTAAAGCGGCAACTTGACGTGGCAGATGCCGACATCGCGCTCGTCAACAAGTGGCTTCATGAGGCTCAAGGTATGTAACTCCTTGGGCGGCACCTGGTAAGAGGAGCTTGATGCCAATATCTTACAATGTGTGTGCTTGATGCATATGGTGCGGCCGACCTGGAGAGTCTTCGGGCGGAACTTGCCCGAGCTAAGGAACAATCCAGAGAAAGGGATGCGGCTGCCAAGAAGGCCCTTGAAGAGCTGAGAGCCGAACAGGCTACTCACTGCCGAAGCAAGAAGGAGATGGCCGAGATGGCCGTGAAGTTAAAGAGCGCTGCTGACCGTTGCGAGCTTCTTGAGAAAGAAGACCGGGCGAGGCAGACGGACTTAGAGAAGGCCGTTGCTGATGCCAAGGACGCTCGCTCTGCGATGAGAGCTGCGAAGGAGGAGCTGCGCCAGGCCGGACAGATTGCGGCTAGAAAGGCCTTGATGCTGAGGAGGAAGTTTTGCGATCGGAGGTTTGCTCCGTTGGACCGGATGTGGAGTGTGGAGGACACCTATCTGGATTTGGCGGCAAGTGCTGCTAGGGGTGGAAACGGATCAGATGCGGATCAGATAGTGCTCTTACCACTTCCATTTTCATATTTTCAAAATGAGTACGACTCCGAATACGGATGTTCTCGGATACGGATGCGGCTCGGATATTATTCGAATACGGATACATATCAGATATTTTCTTGATTTGTAACGGATACGAATAATATCAACATATTGCTTAAGTAAATTAGTCGATAGCTATGTGACCTAAAATAATCAACTTGTGACATACAATAAGTCAATGATAAATAGGTTTATGAATAAATACTATTTTAATGCATAACAATTTATAATTTTAATCATATAAAGAGTAAAATTTGACCACTTATTTGGCATTTATGTTGGATAATTGCAATATTGGGCCAAGAATTTTAAAAAATACCTCCCATAATCTTATTCGGATACGGATATATCCACTTCCATATCCATATTTGTGTTAAAATCTCCTACCATATTTTATTTTGTATTTGTTTAATAAATTCGGATGCGGATAATTTCCATTTCCATTTTGGTTCGGATGCGGATGTTTCGGATACGAATAGGCATTTTCTCGAATACGAGTATCAGATATTTCAGATTATCCGCTACCACTTTCCACCCCTAAGTGCTGCTGATGAGACCGAACACTTTCGAGATCAAGAAGATCGCGAAGTGGAAAAACTTTTCTGGTCGGAGTTCCACAATCCAGAGCGTCCACTAGCGGTGGACGATCGTCTGGCTCAATGGGCCGAACTGAATAGGTTGTCCGGACTCGCCATGAAGTGTGTCATGGGTCATTTATGGCCAGGGAGATCGGAGCCGAAGAGTTATTTCAGCTTGGTGCAGCAATTCCTTGATGCGGTGCCACGTATCAATGCAATGAAGAGGTCAGCGTGCATAGAGGGCGCACGGATGGCTCTTGCCCGTGTCAAGACATACTGGGCGGAGATGGAGACCACCGTTGTTGCATCCCGAGATTCGTACAAAAGCCGAGTTCCCTCCAAGCACTATTTTCAGGAAGTTCTTGAAGGCGCTCGTGTAATAGAGACGGAGTGCTCGAAGGATGCTATGTTGTGATAGCATATGTAATTATAAAGCAGTATTTTGAGGAATTGTAGTAGGCTTTTATACTTGTGCCTTCAAGTATGTGGAACACCTCCTGTGCGGACGTTTTAAGATATATATATATATATATATATATATATATATATATATATATATATATATATATATATATATATAATCTGAAAGATGGCAGTCATTGGCTTCAGCCCCCACGCACAAAGTGCGGGGGTGCTCGCAGAAGTCGCTTTTTCACACTTAATCCAACGTCTTGGTCCTACGAAGGAGGTGATGGCGCAGCGAGCTAGGCAACCGGACTATAATGCTTTAACACTTTCACTTAGCCATAGGAGCTTGACAGTGGGACTCTTTAGATAGCCCTTGGCGGCGACTGCGCTCGCCCGAATTCAGGGCGCGTGTGTGCCTGGCCGGGAAACGACCCTTCGTTAATGCGGAGGAATCCTATAGATTCCAGAGAGTCATCGAGTGGTTGACCAGTCTCACGCTATATCATGACAGTCGGTTTTCGGCTTTCTCTACCGAGGTGCTCGCCTGGTCGAACCGGGGCACAATCGCAGTAGTTCTCCTGGTGCCGCCTTAGCCGATAGAGCGGAACGTAAGGCGGCCGAACACAGGAGCCGGGCAACCCAACATTGACCAAAATCATGATTCGGAGCTGATGCATATAAGGCCAAACTCGCGACGCCGAACGCTCCCTAAGGTATTCGGTCCTTATGAGAGCGGGCGAAGTAACACTCTTAGGTATAAGCCCCTAGTGTCCAGGTACGCGCAGGAATTCTGACGTGGCCACATGCCAAGACGCCAGCCTCCTCCTTGGTTATAGAACCAGGGGATGTGTAGCAACAAGTGACAGTAAAAAAGGTTTACGCAGGGTCTTAATCTGAAAAGAATCCTTGGAACGGGTCCCTACTGCACGTCTGCGCCTGTGTCTCCGTTGTGCCGTATCCTGGACGGGCGCATCACAATGTTCATCTGTAAAAGAGAGGAACTAAGTTGAAAAAAGGGCGTGCCTATCGGCGTTCTGGGAACGGGGGTCCCCAGACTTGCCTGCCTACGGCCTGCGGCGTGGCTCAAAGGGGTCCCAGCATGGCCCATCTTCATCAACACAGACCCAAGACCCTCGCGAGGGGCCAAGCCTCGCGGGGCGGACGACACGGAGCTTCCTCAGGCACGACCTCATCAGGCTGGCTCGCGAGAAGGCGGAGAGATCAAGGTTGGGTACCTCATGAGGTGCCCGTGACGCAAGCCATGACGACCAAGGGCGCCAGGCGGGCGCCAGCCCGCGCAGTGTCCTCGTTTCCTCTTTGGTGCAAAGGAAGCAAGCGCATGTGAGAGCATCAAGCAAAGCACCCGTTTCGGTGCAACGAGACCAAGACCAGTCCAACGGCAGGGAGGAAGTCGTTGTGGAGCCCAAGCCAGCGTCACCACGAGAGCCTTTGGCAGGCGAGGACCAACTTTAGTCAGGATAAGTGTACCAGATGTTCCCCTTCAAAATGGCCAATTGTTGGCGCCCTTCCTGCTCAATATTTGGGAAGAGGCCCAGGGCCTTTGCCTATAAATAGGACCAGCCACCCACAGAGTAGGGGCATCGAGAAATTGGGTAGAGCCCAAGAAGAGAGAGAGAGAGAAGGGTGACTGAACTCCTCCTAGCAGTTCATCGCCCCAGCCAAGAACAGACCCTCGCGAGGCTGTTCTTCCTTGTATTGCTCATCATCATCAGCCCAAGAGGCAATCCACCACACCACACTGGAGTAGGGTATTACACCATAATGCTGGCCCGAACCAGTTTAAACCCTGTGTCTCTTGTGTTGTTCTTTCCATAGCTTAGATCTTAGCGTGGCGGTGGGGTGCAGGTAGGTAGAAGGCGAAATCTCCGCGCGCACCCCAGTGTTCGAACCACAAGGGTCTGCCAGAACCCGAAATCCGACATTTGGCGCGCCAGGTAGGGGTGCGCCGGAATAGACCTTCTACCACTTCGTGTCCCGTCGCGTCGTCATCACCATGTCCAGTGACCAGGCGGGCAACCCAGATCCTTGGGCGGCGTGGCCCGCCAGCGCAGAGCCGCTCGCCTCGGGCGACCCCATGCCCCAGGCAGCTCTCACACCGCGGCAGGCGCGGTCGGCAGCAAGGGCCTCCAATCACGCCGCGACCACGACACCATACACTCGACGGGAGCAGGCGAACTCGAGGCCCGCGCTCACGGTGGCCCGAGAGCTGCTGCAGTGCAGGCTGCTGGAGGGCGGCCACGACGTGCTGCTGGAGCGGGTGGTGGAGCTCCTGGGCTTTGCCGCCTCGGGGGCTCACCCCTTCTGCACCCAGCTCCCATCTCAAGCCCAGGGTGGCCCGCGTGGGGTCTCCGCGCGTGCCCGCGGGCTCCAAGGCTACTCCAACGCCAGCGAAGCTGTCGGCACCAGACCGGCGGCGGCGCTGCCCCCGCTCCCGGTCCGCGAAGAAGAAGGACTGGACGCGACCACGGCCCCAGTGGACAGCCGCGCTACCACCCCATGGTGGGCGCATCGAGCAGAGCTGCATGGCACGCGGAGCACTACTGCGTGGCCTTCGGGATGACGGCACCAGAAGAATACGTGCCCCACATGGTGGACCAAGGGCACCCTCGCGAGGGCGAACAAGGCTCGCTCCTCAGCCCAAGCTGGGGGGACGAGGCGCCAGAAGCTGAGCTCTTCTAGGAGCCCCGGGACGGTCCCACTAGCCACGCTGGAGGCAACGATTATCGGGTACCGCTAATTCCTCAAGAGCAGGCATACGCTAATCATAGATCGCAGGAGGTGCAGGTCGCCACAGCGAGCAGCTGCCCCGCGCCCACAGTCTCCTACCCCTTGGGAGGAGGGCGCAGGGGGCTGCAGGAGAGGGGCCGAGATCCGACATCACCACCGCGGCATTCGGAGCAAGGCGTTCTCAGGAGGTAGGCCCTCTGCTGGGGAGGTGCCTCAGGGCCTGCCCCTGGCGGAGGACCCGTGGTCGTCGGGGGAACCGCTGGCGACCGCTCTACCACATCGGCGGCGTCCTGGTTTCCGGTTGTCGTTGATGGCACTAGAGTGTGGCTCAAGGCGGGGCCCTCGTCTGGCTATATGAAGCAAGGCCGGTACCTGTGAAGAAGGCCCAGTGCCTGTGAAGCTCGCTGTCCCGTGACACTCTCACATAATAATGAGTGGGGCTGTACACGCCCCGGAGTCTCAGGGGTGCCGGTCTCAGGCCCTGGGGCTCCCTCCCACGCCCAGTGGCAGCACTTAGCTCCGCGCTGGTGAGAAGACGTCCAAGACTAGATTAGGTGCCGGACGCGGCCTTTTGTCTGCTTTCATTGCTTTTCCCTTGGTTGTCACTTTCCCCCGCTGGATTTAAGTTGGATTCGAATTTGAGATTTTCGTGTGTTCGGGGAAGGGGTGCTTAGTCTCGTTCGAGCAATTTCTCGCGTTTTGATTACCACTTCGCCTCAGCTGCCTCCCCTCGTGAGCCCCTCGCGAGCCGAGTCAGGCCTAGCTTGCGCGCAGCCCAGACTGCCGCCGCCGCGTCCTCTCAGGAGGGCTTTTTACTGTAGATCCTACGGATTCGTTCAGGGAACACTCGGGGCACCACAGCCTCCCACAGGCTACCTCGGGGCCCGCACGGAACGAAGGTAAACTAGCCAACCAGCACGTCGCTTAGCTCGCCACTTGGCGCGGGCGCATGGGCAATGTAACGTCTACTAGTACGATGAACGCAAGTTTACATGAGGGGCTCCCCCTCCCAAAATGCTCTCACATTTATCAGGCCAAAACCTGAGTTCTATTCATGCAGGGTAAGGAAACAGGAACGATGCATAATCAGTCGGATAAATCCCCCAATGCGTCCTCAGGAGTGCCTCCCGAACCGTTGCTGGCGTCGCTGGACTCGCCATCGTTGTCTGCGTTGCCGCCAGCGGTGTCAGGGCCGTTCACCACGCCGCCCTCGTCGGCGGCCACGATCACGCCGTCGTTGTCTGAAGCGAAGGCCCTGACAAGAGCATCCACATTGTCTTCCACCTAGTGCGCCAGGTCGTCTCGGACGGCCTGGGGGACTGGGGCGATGGCGGCGTCGAAATCGAAGTGGGGATCCATGTTCCGGAGATGGCTGAAGACGCGAGAAAAGGCGCGCCCGAGCAGGGCGCGGCACCTCTCCTCCACCAACCTGTTGGCCCTGACCGACCGCGCCTCCAGCTGCGTCACCACGTCGGTGAAGAACTGAAGGTTGTTGGCGTAGTTGACTGCGTGCGGCTCGCCAACAGCCGCCTCGCAGATGTTGCTCAAGGCTGTGTTGGCTCTCTCCCGGAGCGTGGTGAGCATGGGGCCGTGCTCATGCTCCAAGATCCGCCGCTGACGTATCTAGTCCTCATTCTGGCGCGCGACGGCCTCAGCCTCCTCCACCCGATGGCGAAGAAGGAGCACCTCGGCCTGGGAGGTGGTTGACTCCCCTTGCGCCACCTCAAGGGCGGCCCAAAAAGCATCGGCCCGCCGCGTCGCTTCCTCCAGCTTGGCCCTCAAGGCAGCAGTCCTACCTTCGGCCTCGACCCGGATCAGCCCCAGCCTCTCCTCGAACTCGCGCTCGAGGTCCAAGCGCGCCATCGCCACCCGACGTCCGACCTCCTCCAGGACACGGGCTTCCCGTACAACGCCATCCTCGGGTACCCAGCGCTGGCCAAGTTCATGGTCGTAACTCACCACGGCTACAACATAGTCAAGATGCCAGGAAGTGGCGGAGTCATCACGGTGCCCTGTGAAGAGAAGGACGCGGTGTGTTCCCTGGAACGAGCCTTTCAGGCCGCATCACTGGAAGACCCGGATCGCGGAAGCAGGAGGCTTCCCGAGACCACCCCCAAGAAGAAGAAGACATCGTCAGGCCCGGCCCCTCAGGAGGCAGGCCCCTCAGGGCCCGCGCCTGCCTAGGGGGAACCTCCTTCCATCGCATAGGAAAGCGCGCCCGACGCCCTCCTCACGCAGGGCTCGGGGGCTCTCCCTTGGAGGGCCACCGACCTGGCTAAGGTCACGAGGGAGGCGCTTGGGCACCACATGGAGGCGTGTTTCGAAGCACGTTTCCCTCAAGAAGGAGTAAGGCAAGGAGGGCCAGACCCTCTGGAGTTCGTCAGCAAGGCCATTCAGGAGCTACAGGAGTCAAGAGTCATGAGAGGCGGCCGCCGCCTACCAGCTGTGGCTCCCCATCCAGGCGAGGATGGTGGGCTGCGCATCTGCATCGACATACCAGGGCTCAACCGAGTCGCCTCTCTGGAGCGCCTCTGGCCCTCGCGAGTGGGGCGCTGCGAAGGTCCACCACACAGCTACGTTCGCATGCCTTACGGTTTGCCGAACGCGGCTGCCACGTACCAGCGCCTCATGAGGGGCATCATGGAGGCTCAAGAGGCCAGGAGTTCCGCAGCCTTGGCAGAGATGGAGATGGTCCGCGAGGAGCACCAGCGCCTCCGGAGCCTCCCAAGGCCCCTGGGCCTGGGGGCTCGTGAGGATCGGCTTCCGCAGCCCATCGAGTCTACTACACCAACACTCCTTCGTCCTCAACATCATCAGGTGACATCTTTCAAGTTTCATTTCCAGCTGGGAGCGCCCCCCAGGGCTGCATTATTCCCAGGCCGCGTGGGTCCATCCCTGCGGCATGTATCCCTTTTATTTCATGTTGTTAGCTTACTTTGTTGGGGGCGCCCCTCGGGCTGCATCATCCCCAAGTCGCTCGGGCCTGACCCAGTGATGTCCGCCTTCCCAGCATCTGTTTGAATGAATCCACTCCTTCACGGCTAATGTGTTTGACCTAGTTGCCTGCTCAACTGACGCCAATTGACGGAGCTGCTCCCAACACGGCACGATGCTTGCGCATGGGTCCGTCCCTGCAACGTCGACAAACCTGAATGGCTGAGCTCTGGCCGCGGCAGGCCCACATAGCGCCACCTCGTCAAGCCTTCAGTGCCTCATCGCCCCTCGAAAGCAACCAACGGCTGACTGTCAACTGTCATGGCAACCCCTCGCTCTTTCTATGATAGGTCTACAGGATCTCCTAAAGGAGCTGCACCAGGCAAGGCCCTTGCGGTGTCTCCTTCACTCTCATCCGCGTGAACCGCTTGCACGTTAAAGGGGGGTGCCTGAGCATCGCGACTTAGGGCTACTACTAGCTCTCCAGCCCTCACCCTCTGGCCTTGTCCACGGCATCGCGACCTGGCATACCAGCGACGGCCGAGACTCGCTCGAGGGCCGTGACCCGAGGACGTAGAGCGGAAAGGGGAGCAAAGGCGAGAGGGGAGGGACACGCGAGGACCTCGCCGAGCAACCTCACGCCTGCCGATACACGGATCTGGCGACACATCAGGGAGCGGTCCCTGATTCTCGAGATAAGTCACCACCCGGAAGCACCAGCTATCGTGGCACCATCCCCGCACTTGATGCAATCCCGTGCTAGCGACGTCGCTCTCCTTTCTCACCGAACGACGGCTGCTTGAGCGCCAAAGGGGACCTCCTGAGCATCGCGACTCAGGGGCTCTTGCCGGACCCCGGGTCGCTCACCTCCTGGCCTTGACCACGGCATCGCGACCTTGCATACCAGCGACGGCTGAAGCCGCCTTGGGACTGGGACCTGCCGGCGTAGAGAACCAAGCCCTCGTGAGGTTCGAAAGGGAGAACTGAGCTAAGACGGAATGAGCAACTCGCACGATTCTACGACAAGAGTTATATTAACAACCAGGATCACAGGCACCTTACAAGCCCCCATGGGACGCGTCTTTGATTCCTCGCAGGGAATAGATCCTAAAGGGACGCTAACTGCACGCGCCCCTGCAAAAGATGCCATCATCAACAGTGGGCCGTCAAGCACCGGCGCCAACCCCAACCAGATCAGAGTCGGCGACGGCCTGACGAGCTCGCCCTGCTCCAGGAGCGGCGCCGGCTCGGGGGCTCGTAGCTGTCGTCGCTCGTCTCTGGAGTCGCAAAGAGCTCGCCGGAGTCGCTGGATCCTCCGACACCTCCGCCGCCTGAGGAGCAGCCAAGGGAGCGGTTGGCGGGCCTAGTCCTCGCCGTAGCAGGGTCCCGACCACCTCTCTCGGGGCAGCACTCCAGCCGGCGCCCGTTCGCATCGAAGACCTTGAAGAACATCATCGAAGCACCGTCGTACTCCAGGAGGATCACGAAGGCGCCTCTTGTCCTGCAAGCCCGGGCGATTTTGCCCCAGCCTCGAGTCATGAAGACCTCACCCGGGGCAACGACCGCGACCTCTTCCTCGGTCGCGATGGTGCTGCAGCCGCTGTGCTGTAGCCAAAGCTCTAGGAGTTCTCCTTGCGGGATGATGGAGGCGAAGAAGGGAGGAAGGCGAATCCAAGACTGAGGAGGCATGGCGGCGTGAAGCACGAACTCTCGGGAGGAGCCCTCGGTGTGGACCCCAGGGGGACGACCCACACCTTCGTGACCCGTCGGCGCCGACGGCGGCGCTGCCCGTGGCGATCGGCATCGACCCCTTCAGAGCCCTCAATGTGGGCGTACAAGGGAAGCGGGAACCCCAGCGGAGGCCGCTTGCACCAGGGCCGCGACACCACCTGATGGGCCCCCTCGTCCCGGCGGCAGAGGGCGAGCCGTTTCTTCGGCGGGAGCGGGTCTGGTTCCTCTCGGGGAGCCTTTCCGTTCTCTGCCACCGAGAACCGGCGGATCGGACCCATCGCAGCAAGACGGAGCAAGGACCGGGAAGAAGGAGAAGCAAGAAGAGATTGACTGGAAGGGCGCGTGCCGTTCCGTAGTTATGACCGGCGAAGGCCAATCGCCGACCTCCACGATCACAGGTAATCTTGACCCGCTTTGCATGCAGGGACTTGTCCAATCCGTGCAGTTGTCGAGGCGTCGTGGGGAAGTGGAGACGCCCACGTCCAATCAACCGCCACGCGGCGCCCAAGGCCGCAGGCTATTAGGGTCCGCGGTGCTTCGCCCTTGCCCTTTCGCCTCCCCGCACGACCAAGTACGGGCGCGCCTTGGGCCCGGGGGCTACTGTCGGCGTTCTGGGAACGGGGGTCCCCAGACTTGCCTACCTGCGGCCTGCGCCGTGGCTCAAAGGGGCGCCCAACACGGCCCATCTTCATCAACACAGACCCAAGACCCTCGCGAGGGGCCAAGCCTCGCGGGGCGGACGACACGGAGCTTCCTCAGGCACGGCCTCATCAGGCTGGCTCGCGAGGAGGCGGAGAGATCAAGGTGGGGTACCTCACGAGGTGCCCGTGACGCAAGCCATGACGACCAAGGGCGCCAGGCGGGCGCCAGCCCACGCAGTGTCCTCCTTTCCTCTTTGGTGCAAAGGGAGCAAGCGCAGGCGAGAGCATCAAGCAAAGGCACCCGTTTCGGTGCAACGAGACCAAGACCAGTCCAACGGCAGGGAGGAAGTCATTGTGGAGCTCGAGCCAGCATCACCACCAGAGCCTTTGGTAGGCGAGGACCAACTTTAGTCAGGATAAGTGTACCAGATGTTCCCCTTCAAAATGGCCAATTGTTGGAGCCCTTCCCGCTCAATATTTGGGAAGAGGCCCAGGGCCTTTGCCTATAAATAGGACCAGCCACCCACAGAGTAGGGGCATCGAGAAATCGGGTAGAGCCCAAGCAGAGAGAGAGAGAGAGAGAAGGGTGACTGAACTCCTCCTAGCAGTTCATCGCCCCAGCCAAGAACAGACCCTCGCGAGGCTGTTCTTCCTTGTATTGCTCATCATCATCAGCCCAAGAGGCAATCCACCACACCACACTGGAGTAGGGTATTACACCACAATGCTGGCCCGAACCAGTATAAACCCTGTGTCTCTTGTGCTGTTCTTTCCATAGCTTAGATCTTAGCGTGGCGGTGGGGTGCAGGTAGGTAGAAGGCGAAATCTCCGCGCGCACCCCAGTATTCGAACCACAAGGGTCTGCCGGAACCCTAAATCCGACAATGCCGAACAAAAGTTTTATTAAATAAACAAATATGAAGTAAAATATGTAAAATTGAGCTTTATTGTCTCTTATATATGCGGAGCCCCTAGGGCATGCCGGGCTCGTCTATCCGTGCCCGTGGTCTTAATGACCTGTTCGGATGTTCTGCCTGGTGAAGCCATTGTATTGTGGGGCTGTTAAGGCGGCCGCACAATCCTCCGCTCGGGGGTGGCGCACTCAATGCTTCCCCTTCAAGGAGATGATGCCTCGTGGACGGGGCATCTTAAGCGTGAGAGATGCATAATGTGGTATTGCGTTAAAGAGGGCGAAAGCTTCACGTCCCAGCAGTGCTTGATAGCGACTTGAGAATGGGACGATGTGGAAAGTCAGCCTTTCGCGACGGAAGTTATCGGTAGAGCCGAATATAACTTCGAGCCGGATAAAACCCATGCAATGGGTGTCTGGACCAGGCGTTACCCCTTGAAAGGAGGTTTTGCTGTGGCGAATTCTTGTTGGGTTTATCCCCATGTATTGTGTCCTGATATATCAGGTTTAGTCCACTGCCGCCGTCCATTAGGACATTTGAAAACTGGAGTCCGCCAATTATTGGATCGAGTACCAAGGCAGTCCAGCCTGCGTTCCAGGTACTTCTAGAGTAATCCAGATGATCGAAGATGATTGGTTTTGACAACCAGTGGCAGGACCCCTTTGGGATAGGTCGTGTGGCGCATACCTTTATGGGCGCCGCATGTTTTGTTATGTGAAGTAGGTTTACTGTTTTCACTTCTTGTGGGAAATTACTTTGTTTCCTGGTGCTCTGCTTTTGGGGTTCGTCCTCGTCTTCACTTGGTGTGTCGAGCTCCTTGTGTTCGGCGTTGAGTGTGCCGGATTGTTTGAAAACCCAACAATCTCTGTGGGTATGGTTAGCAGGCTTCCCGGGAGTACTGTGTATTTGACATATCCTGTCCAAGATTTTGTTTAGGTTGGATAAATCATCTCTGTTATCCTGGAGGGGCGGCTTTTTCTGATTCTGCCGTGAGCCTTTGAATCCGGCGTTGACTACCGTGCTCTTCGGACTGTTTTCCTTAGTCCAGTGACGATCCTTGTTGCGTCGCGGTTTTCCGTTTCCATCCCTAGTTTCGGATGTACTTGGGTCGTTGGTGCTACATCTTGCCAACCAGCTATCCTCTCCTGCGCAAAAGCGGGTCATGAGGCATGTTAATGCGGCCATTGTTCTTGGCTTTTCTTGGCCGAGGTGTCTGGCGAGCCATTCGTCTCGGACATTGTGCCTAAAAGCTGCTAGGGCTTCAGCATCCAGACAGTCGACTATCTGATTCTTCTTAGTAGGAAATCTATTCCAGAACTACCGAGCTGACTCGCCGGGTTGTTGTGTTATGTGACTGAGATCGTCTGCATCCGGAGGACGGACATAAGTCCCTTGAAAATTTGCTCGAAAAGCGTCCTCGAGCTCTTCCCAACTTCCAATTGTGTTTTCAGGAAGGCTTTTAAGCCAATACCGGGCTGGTCCTTTAAGCTTGAGGGGATAAATATTTGATGGCGTGGAGGTCATCTCCTAGGTCACATTAGGGTTTTGGTTGATGTGTGTCTTAAGGTGTTATTTTACTATGAACTCTAGGGCTGTTTGTGACACTTATAGGAATAGCCCAATGGATTGATCGGAAAGAATAACTTTGAGGTGGTTTCGTTCCCTACCATAGTCTCTTTGTTTGTTCTCCGCTATTAGTGACTTTGGAGTGACTCTTTGTTGCAAGTTGAGGGATATTTATATGATCCAGTTATGTTATTATTTTTGAGAGAACTTGCACTAGTGAAAGTATGAACCCTAGGCCTTGATTCCTAGCATTGCAATACCGTTTACGCTCACTTTTATCATTAGTTACCTTGCTGTTTTTATATTTTCAGATTACAAAAACCTATATCTACCGTCCATATTGCACTTGTATCACCATCTCTTCGCCGAACTAATGCACCTATACAATTTAGCATTGTATTGGGTGTGTTGGGGACACAAAAGACTCTTTGTTATTTGGTTGCAGGGTTGTTTGAGAGAGACCATCTTCATCCTACGCCTCCTATGGATTGATAAAACTTAGGCCATCCACTCGAGGGAAATTTGCTACTGTCCTACAAACCACTGCACTTGGAGGCCCAACAACGTCTACAAGAAGAAGGTTGCCTAGTAGACATCATGCTCATTTCTGGCGCCGTTGCCGGGGAGGTGAGTGCTTGAAGGTATATCTTTAGATCTTGCAATCGAATCTTTTTGTTTCTTGTTTTAGC
Source organism: Aegilops umbellulata (assembly GCA_032464435.1). Lineage (NCBI taxonomy): Eukaryota > Viridiplantae > Streptophyta > Magnoliopsida > Poales > Poaceae > Aegilops > Aegilops umbellulata. The sequence goes on along the minus strand of CP136058.1, from coordinate 8,427,530 downwards.
ACTAGTTTAGTTTATAAAAGAAAACTACAAAAAAATAGAATTGTGTTTACCTCATACGCTTCATCTTTTTAATATCTTTCGTGAGTATGATGGAAAGGAAGATTGTGCCAGAGTGTTAGAAGAAGAATGCATTAAAATGTTTGGCACTAAATCTTTGAATGATGAGCATGATTGCAATGTTGATAGTATGAACTCCTTGAATATCGATGGTACTAACACTAGTAGAAAAAGGGTCAAATGTGAGACACATTAGTGCCGGTTTGCATTTGAGCCGGCACTAATGTGTCCATTAGTGCCGGTTCAAACGGCTAGGCGGAAGGAGATCTTTAGTGCCAGTTTGGGGAGAACCTTTAGTACCGGTTCAAGTCACGAACCGGTACCAAATAGGATGGAGCCCGGCCAGCACCTTTAGTACCGGTTCATGGCACGAACCGGTAGTAAAGATGTTATGGCAGGCTGTTTTTAGTCCCACCTCGCACCCCTAGCAAGATTTTTACCACCTTAAATATGTTACTTCTCAAACTATCACAAGAATTTGGTCTTCATTGAACTTTATGTGTAGAATTTGTGGTCGCAATATGAGTCTTCACCGGTTTCTAAACCGTTGAGGACTCATATTGACAATTCAGATTGTACACAAAAAGATCATTGATAATCAATGTATTTTTTATGATAATCAATGTATTTTTTATGGTAATCAATGTTTTTAAAACTAATTTGAACTCCAGCCTATTTTTTGCGTCCAGTATGCATCATTCAAAGCGACGTCATCAATTTCCAACACGTTCTGACATCATTTCTTGTTTTTCAGTCATTTACCGATTTGTTTAGAGAGGTAAATGACGGTGAAATGGAAAATCACTACAAAATGAACTCTAAAAATGTTGGAACTTGGCATGGTATCATTGTTTCACCTGCATAGCATGTGCAAAAGAGTAGAGAGGGTCACGGCGAAAACTGGACGCACCTCGTGTACAAACTGGACTATCTGTTTCGGAGTATCAGGGCTTCGGACGAGAACTCATCTGTTACACGGGAACTTCAATGTTTTTTAAACTTTTTTGAACTCCAGACTATTTTTGCATTCAGTATGCATCATTCAAAGCGACTTCATATATTTCCAACATGTTCTGACATCATTTGTTGTTTTTCAGTCATTTACCGATTTGTTTAGAGAGGTAAATGACGGTGAAATTGAAAATCACTACAAAATGAACTCTGAAAATGTTGGAACATGGCATGGTATCATCATTTCACCCGCATAGCATGTGCAGAAGAGTAGAGAGGGTCACGGTGAAAACTGGACGCACCTCATGTACAAACTGGACTATCTGTTTTGGAGTATCAGGGTTTCGGACGAGAAGTCATCTTTTACACGGGCACTTCAATGTTATTTAAACTTTTTTGAACTCCAGCCTATTTTTGCACTCAGTATGCATCATTCAAAGCGACGTCATAGATTTCCAACACATTCTGACAACATTTGTTGTTTTTCAGTCATTTACCGATTTGTTTAGAGAGGTAAATGACGGTGAAATTGAAAATCACTACAAAATGAACTCTGAAAATGTTGGAACTTGGCATGGTATCATCATTTCACCCGCATAGGATGTGCAGAAGAGTATAGAGGGTCACGACAAAAACTGGACGCACCTCGTGTACAAACTGGACTACCGTTTTGGAGTATCAGGGTTTCGGACGAGAACTCATTTGTTACACGGGCACTTCAATGTTTTTGAAACTGTTTTGCACTCCAGCCTATTTTTGCGTTTAGTATGCATCATTCAAAGCGACGTCATCAATTTCCAACACGTTCTGACATCATTTCTTGTTTTTCAGTCATTTACCGATTTGTTTAGAGAGGTAAATGACGGTGAAATTGAAAATCACTACAAAATGAACTCTGAAAATGTTGGAACTTGGCATGGTATCATCATTTCACCCCCATAGCATGTGCAGAAGAGTAGAGAGGGTCACGGTGAAAACTGGACGCACCTCATGTACAAACTGGACAATCTGTTTCGGAGTATCAGGGTTTCTGACGAGAACTCATCTGTTACACAGGCACTTCAATGTTTTTTAAACTTTTTTGAACTCCAGCCTATTTTTGCATTCAGAGTGCATCATTCAAAGCGACGTCATAGATTTCCAACACGTTCTGACATCATTTATTGTTTTTCAATCATTTACCGATTTGTTTAGAGAGGTAAATGACGGTGAAATTGAAAATCACTACAAAATGAACTCTGAAAATGGTGGAACTTGGCATGGTATTATCATTTCACCCGCATAGCATGTGCAAAAGACTAGAGAGGGTCACGAAGAAAACTGGACGCACCTCGTGTACAAACCGGACTATCCGTTTCGGAGTATCAGGGTTTCGGACAAGAACTCATCTGTTACACGGTCACTTCAATGTTTTTTAAACTATTTTGAACTCCAGCTTATTTTTCCGTTCAGTATGCATCATTCAAAGTGACGTCATCAATTTCCAACACGTTCTGACATCATTTGTTGTTTTTCAGTCATTTACCGATTTGTTTAGAGAGGTAAATGACAGTGAAATTGAAAATCACTACAAAATGAACTCTGAAAATGTGGAACTTGGCATGGTATCATCATTTCACCCGCATAGTGACACGTCTCCAACGTATCTACAATTTTCGATTGCTCCATGCTATGTTATCTACTATTTTGGGCAATATTGGGCTTTATTATCCACTTTTATATTATTTTTAGGACTAACCTATTAACCGGAGGCCCAGCCCAGATTTGCTGTTTTATGCCTATTTCAGTGTTTTGAAGAAAAGGAATATCACACGGAGTCGAAACGGAACGAAATCAACTAGAGAAGTTATTTTTGGAACGAAAGCTAACCGATAGACTTGGACCCATGTCAAGGAAGGAACGAAGAAGCCACGAGGGTGGGGGGCACTCCCCTGACGTACTTCTTCCGCCTATATAACTCCACGTACCCTAAAACTTCCAGAACGGAGATTAGATCTGGAGTTCCGCCGCCGCAAGCCTCTGTAGCCACCAAAAACCTCTCGAGACCCTATTCCGGCACCCTGCCGGAGGGGGGGGGCAACCCTCACCGGTGGCCATCTTCATCATCCTGGCGCTCTCCATGACGAGGAGGGAGTAGTTCACCCTCGGGGCTGAGGGTATGTACCAGTAGCTATGTGTTTGATCTCTCTCTCTCTCTCTCTCTCTCTCTCTCTCTCTCTTGTGTTCTTAATTTTGCATGATCTTGATGTACCGCGAGCTTTGCTATTATAGTTGGATCTTATGTTTCTTCTCCCCCTCCTCTCTCTTGTAATGGATTGAGTTTTCCCCTTGAAGTAATCTTATCGGATTGAGTCTTTAAAGATTTGAGAACACTTGATGTATGTCTTGCATGGGATACCCGTGGTGACAATGGGGTATTCTATTGATCCACTTGATGTATGTTTTGGTGATCAACTTGCGGGTTCCGCCCATGAACCTATGCATAGGGGTTGGCACACGTTTTCGTCGTGATTCTCCGGTGGAAACTTTGGGGCACTCTTTAAGGTTCTATGTGTTGGTTGAATAGAAGAATCTGAGATTGTGTGATGCATATCGTATAATCATACCCACAGATACTTGAGGTGACATTGGAGTATCTAGGTGACATTAGGGTTTTGGTTGATTTGTGTCTTAAGGTGTTATTCTAGTACGAACTCTAGGGTTGTTTGTGACACTTATAGGAATGCCCAACGGATTGATTGGAAAGAATAACTTTGAGGTGGTTTCGTACCCTACCATAATCTCTTCGTTTGCTCTCCGCTATTAGTGACTTTGGAGTGACTCTTTTTTGCATGTTGAGGGATAGTTATATGATCCAATTATGTTATTATTGTTGAGAGAACTTGCACTAGTGAAAGTATGAACCCTAGGCCTTGTTTCCTATCATTGCAATACCGTTTACGCTCACTTTTACCGCTTGCTACCTTGCTGTTTTTATATTTTCAGTTTACAAAAACCTATATCTACCATCTATTTTGCACTTGTATCACCATTTCTTCGCCGAACTAGTGCACCTATACAATTTACCATTGTATTGGGTGTGTTGCGGACACAAGAAACTCTTTGTTATTTGGTTGTAGGGTTGCTTGAGAGAGACCATCTTCATCCTACGCCTCCCACGGATTGATAAACCTTAGGTCATCCACTTGAGGGAAATTTGCTACTGTCCTACAAACGTCTGCACTTGGAGGCCCAACAACGTCTACAAGAAGAAGTTTGCGTAGTAGACATCAAGCTCTTTTCTGGCGCCGTTGCCGGGGAGGCTAGGTAAGCGGCACTCACACCCCGTCAACTAAGCTCTTTTCTAGTCCCGTTGCCGGGGAGGTGAGTGCTTGAAGGTATATCTTTAGATAGTGCAATTGAATCTTTTTGTTTCTTGTTTTAGCACTAGTTTAGTCTATAAAAGAAAACTACCAAAAAATGGAACTGAGTTTAACTCATACGCTTCACCTGTTTAATATCTTTCGTGAGTATGATGGAAAGGAAAATTGTGCCAAAGTGTTAGAAGAAGAACGCATTAAATTGTTTGGCACTAAATCTATGAATGATGAGCATGATTGCAATGTTGTTAGTATGAACTCCTTGAATATCCATGGTACTAATGATGATTGCGCTAGTTATAATGAAAATGCCTCCTATAAACATGTCAATTTTTGTGGAGTAGATTGGGTTTGCAAGTACACACCAAGTAGGGAAGATAGATATTGCAAGAGGCATAAGTACTTAGAAACCAAATTGTTGCAAGAAGAGCTAGATGAATGTGCTGAAAGATTCAATATTTTTTGTGCCCCTTGTGAACTTTGCAATGAACATGGTCATTTAAAGCTCCAATGCTATTTGTTTCATGATCAAGTCGTGTCCAAATATTGTGATAATTTGATTACCCTTGAGCATCATAAAGAGCTTAGCCTCCTTTTTGGGTTATGAAGAAATGAAACGTATAACTGAGGGTATTCCAAAATTTTATCTTAATAAATTTCTTGATTTTGATCTAGAGAAGATTTATATGTATTGTGCGGTGAATTTCATTGAAAATCCTTATATTGCCAATTACATAAAGAAAAGAAAACAAATATAAGATGAATAAAATGCTAATGAAAGGGAAGAGACTTCCCAATATCCTCCTATTATATCTTATGATGAATCAGGTAACGAGGAGGAGCCCTCAATTCGACCAATCTCATTAATAAGGAGCTCCAAAAAGAGGATTGAACCCACACATGATGTGGTGAAGAAGAAGAAAAGAAAAAGGAAGACAGATAAAAAGGTATCTCTCCCAAATAAAGTTGCTCCTATTATTGTTGTGCCTCATGAAAATGAAGATGATACACTTGATGATGATCTAGTTATGCCTATTGCTTGTTGTGATGATTATGATTGGGAAGATAATGATACTTATCATGATCTTGAAAATCTTTTTGGCACTTGCTTGGAAGAATATAATAATTGCTATACTATTGGTGCTATCTATACTATTAATGATGGGAGTGATTATGCTTATGATATGAAAAGGCCCAAGCTTGGGGAAGCTATGCATAATGAGGATGACATATTTGAGAATATATTTGCTGAAATTAATGTTTGTCCCAAGCTTGGGGATGCTATGTTTAATAATGATGATATTTTTAGCCTCTCAAGTTTTGATACGCAAAGTAGTTATGATGATAGCATGCCTTCTACCTATGATGATTATATTGATGAAAGTGGGTTTGGAAGAGTGTCAACTTTAGGAAGTAGTGGTCCCACAATATTGCAGGATGTTGAATCTTATAATATTTATGAAAGTGGATTTGGAGAGGTCATGACTTTATTTGGTGATGTATCCACTATTTCGGAAGATGTTTCAGTCGATTATGATAAGAACAAAGTTGCTACTTATGATGATTATTGTGATAGAACTTATGCTATAAAAAGTAGTGATGATTATATTTATAAAACTTGTCATGATTGTGAGTACCCTTTCTCTGAACAATACTCTTTTAATTTGGAAACAATATATAGTATTCAAGTCTCTTATGATACTCCCACTATTCCGAATGAAAAGAATTTTGCTTATGTGGAGAGTAATAAAATTTCTATGCTAATAGATCATGAAAATAATGCTTTAGGTGCTGGTTATATTGTTGAATTCATTCATGATGCTATTGAAAATTATTATGAGAGAGGATCATATGCTTCTACATATTGCAATAATATCAAGTTTCCTCTCTATGTGCTTAAAATCTTGAAGTTATGCTTGTTTTACCTTCCTATGCAAGTTTATTCTTGTTCCCATAAGTTGTTTGCTCACAAAATCCCTATGCATAGGAAGTGGGTTAGACTTAAATGTGCTAGTCGTATTCTTCATGATGCTCTCTTTATGTTTCAATTCTTATCTTTTATGTGAGCATCATTGAAATCATCATGCCTAGCGAGGGGCGTTAAACGATAGCGCTTGTTGGGAGGCAACCCAATTTTATTTTAGTTTCTTGATTTTTGGTTCTGTTTAGGAATAAATAATCAATCTAGCTTATATTTAGATGTGGTTTTTTGTTTTAATTAGTGTTTGTGCCAAGTAGAACCTTTGGGAAGACTTGGCTGAAGTCTTTATGATCATGCTGTAAAAAACAGAAACTTTAGCGCTCACAAGATTAGCTAGAACTGTTTACTGGAGAGTGCTATTTAGTTGATTCTTTATGAAGATGATCACTAGAAAAATTCCTCAGGTCCACCAATTTATTTTAGAATTTTTGGAGTTCGAGAAGTTTGCGTTAGTTATAGATTACTACAGACTGTTCTGTTTTTGACAGATTCTGTTTTTCGTGTGTTGTTTGCTTATTTTGATGAATCTATGGCTAGTAAAATAGTTTATAAACAATATAGAAGTTGGAATACAGTAGTTTTAACACCAATATAAATAAAGAATGAATTCATTACAGTACCATGAAGTGGTGTTTTGTTTTCTTTCACTAACGGAGCTCACGAGTTTCCTGTTAAGTTTTGTGTTGTGAAGTCTTCAAGTTTTGGTTTAAGATTCGATGGACTATGGAGTAAGGAGTGGAAAGAGCCTAAGCTTGGGGATGCCCAAGGCACCCCAAGGTAATATTCAAGTATAACCAAGCGTCTAAGCTTGGGGATGCCCCGGAAGGCATCCCCTCTTTCGTCTTTGTTCATCGGTAACTTTACTTGGAGCTATATTTTTATTCACCACATGATATGTGTTTTGCTTGGAGCGTCATTTTATTTTATTTAGCTTTCCTTGCAGTTTGAATAAAGTACCAAGATCTGAAATAATTAAATGGGAGAGTCTTCACATAGTTGCATAATTATTCGACTACTCATTGATCTTCAATTATATCTTTCGGAGTAGTTTATTGTTTGCTCTAGTGCTTCACTTATATCTTTTAGAGCATGGTGGTAGTTTTATTTTGAAGAAATAGATGAACTCTCATGCTTCACTAATATTATTTTGAGAGTCCTAAATAGCATGGTAATTTTCTTAAAAATCTTAATATGCTAAGCATACAAGATTTGTAAGAATTCTTATGAGTGTGTTGAATACTAAGAGAAGTTTGATGCTTGATGATTGTTTTGAGATATGGAGGTGATAATATCAAAGTCGTGCTAGTTGAGTAGTTGTGAATTTGAGAAATACATGTGTTGAAGTTTGCAAGTCCCGTAACATGCACGTATGGTAAACGTTATGTAACAAATTTGAAACATGAGGTGTTATTTGATTGTCCTCCTTATGAGTGGCGGTCGGGGACGAGCGATGGTCTTTTCCTACCAATCTATCCCCCTAGGAGCATGCGCGTAGTGCTTTGGTTTTTGATGGCTTGTAGATTTTTGCAATAAGTATATGAGTTCTTTATGACTAATGTTGAGTCCGTGGATTATACGCACTCTCACCCTTCCATCATTGCTAGCCTCTTCGGTACCGTGCATTGCCCTTTCTCACATTGAGAGTTGGTGCAAACTTCGCCGGTGCATCCAAACCCCGTGATACGATAAGATCTTTCACACATAAACCTCCTTATATCTTCCTCAAAACAACCACCATACCTACCTATTATGGCATTTCCATATCCATTCCGAGATATATTGCCATGCAACTTTCCACCGTTCCGTTTATCATGACACGTTCATCATTGTCATATTGCTTTGCATGATCATGTAGTTGACATAGTATTTGTGGCAAAGCCACCGTTCGTAATTGTTTCATACATGTCACTCTTGGTTCATTGCCTATCCCGGTACACTGTCGGAGGCATTCATATAGAGTCATACTTTGTTCTAGTATCGAGTTGTAATCATTGAGTTGTAAATAAATAGAAGTGTGATGATCATCATTTTCTAGAGCATTGTCCCAAGTGAGGAATAAAAGAAAGAGAGAAAGGCCATAAAAAAAGAAGGCCCAAAAAATGAGAGAAAAAGAGAGAAGGGACAATGTTACTATCCTTTTACCATACATGTGCTTCAAAGTAGCACCAGAGTCTTCATGATAGAGAATCTATTGTTTTGTCACTTTCATATACTAGAGAGAACTCATCTGTTACACGGGCACTTCAATGTTATTTAAATTTTTTTGAACTCCAGCCTATTTTTGCGTTCAGTATGCATCATTCAAAGCGACATCATCAATTTCCAACATGTTCTGACATCATTTGTTGTTTTTCAGTCATTTACCGATTTGTTTAGAGAGGTAAATGACGGTGAAATTGAAAATCACTACAAAATGAACTCTGAAAATGTTGGAACTTGGCATGGTATCATCATTTTACCCGCATAGCATGTGCAGAAGAGTAGAGAGGGTCACGGCGAAAACTGGACGCAGCTCATGTACAAACTGGACTATCTGTTCCGGAGTATCAGGGTTTCGGACGAGAACTCATCTGTTACACGGGCACTTCAATGTTTTTTAAACTTTTTTGAACTCCAGACTATTTTTGCGTTCAGTATGCATCATTCAAAGCGATATCATCAATTTCCAACACGTTCTGACATCATTTATTGTTTTTTAGTCATTTACCGATTTTCTTAGAGAGGTAAATGACGGTGAAATTGAAAATCACTACAAAATGAACTCTGAAAATGTTGGAACTTGGCATGGTATCATCATTTCACCCGCATAGCATGTGCAAAAGAGTAGAGAGGGTCACGGCAAAAAATGGACGCACCTCGCGTACAAACTGGACTATCTGTTTCAAAGTATCAAGGTTTCGACGAGAACTCATCTGTTACACGGGCACTTCAATGTCTTTTAAACTTTTTTGAACTCCAGCCTATTTTTGCGTTCAGTATGCACCATTCAAAGTGACGTCATCAATTTCCAACACGTTCTGACATCTTTTGTTGTTTTTCAGTCATTTACCGATTGTTTAGAGAGGTAAATGATGGTGAAATTGAAAATCACTACAAAATGAACTCTGAAAATGTTGGAACTTGGCATGGTATCATCATTTCACCCGCATAGTGATACGTCTCCAACGTATCTATAATTTTTGATTGCTGCATGCTATGTTATCTACTATTTTGGGCAATATTGGGCTTTATTATCCACTTTTATATTATTTTTGGGACTAACCTATTAACCGGAGGCCCAGCCCAGATTTGCTGTTTTATGCCTATTTCAGTGTTTTGAAGAAAAGGAATATCAGACGGAGTCGAAATGGAACGAAATCAACTAGATAAGTTATTCTTGGAATGAAAGCTACCCGATAGACTTGGACCCACGTTAAGGAAGGAACGAGGAAGCCACGAGGGTGGGGGCGCGCCCACCCCCCTAGGGCGCGCCCCCTGCCTCGTGGGGTCCTCGTGGCTCCCCTGACGTACTTCTTCCGCCTATATAACTCCACGTACCCTAAAACTTTCAGAACGGAGATTAGATCTGGAGTTTCGCCGCCGCAAGCCTCTGTAGCCACCAGAAACCTCTCGGATCCCTGTTCCGGCACCCTGCCGGAGGTGGGGGGACCCTCATCGGTGGCCATCTTCATCATCCCGGCGCTCTCCATGATGAGGAGGGAGTAGTTCACCCTCGGGGCTGAGGGTATGTACCAGTAGCTATGTGTTTGATCTCTCCCTCTCGTGTTCTTAATTTGGCACGATCTTGATGTATCGCGAGCTTTCAATTATAGTTGGATCTTATGTTTCTTCTCCCCCTCTTCTCTCTTGTAATGGATTGAGTTTTCCCCTTGAAGCAATCTTATCGGATTGAGTCTTTAAAGATTTGAGAACAATTGATGTATGTCTTGCGTGGGATACCCGTGGTGACAATGGGGTATTCTATTGATCCACTTGATATATGTTTTGGTGATCAAATTGCGGGTTCCGCCCATGAACCTATGCATAGGGGTTGGCACACATTTTCATCGTGATTCTCCGGTAGAAACTTTGGGGCACTCTTTAAGGTTCTTTGTGTTGGTTGAATAGATGAATCTGAGATTGTGTGATGCATATCGTATAATCATACCCACGGATAATTGAGGTGACATTGGAGTATCTAGGTGACATTAGGGGTTTGGTTGATTTGTGTCTTGAGGTGTTATTCTAGTATGAACCCTAGGGCTGTTTGTGACACTTATAGGAATAGCCCAACGGATTGATTGGAAAGAATAACTTTGAAGTGGTTTCATACCCTACCATAATCTCTTCGTTTGTTCTCCGCTATTAGTGACTTTGGAGTGACTCTTTTTTGCATGTTGAGGGATAGTTATGTGATCCAATTATGTTATTATTGTTGAGAGAACTTGCACTAGTGAAAGTATGAACCCTAGGCCTTGTTTCCTATCATTGCAATACCGTTTACGCTCACTTTTACCGCTTGCTACCTTGCTGTTTTTATATTTTCAGTTTACAAAAACCTATATCTACCATCTTTTTTGCACTTGTATCATCATCTCTTCGCCGAACTAATGCACCTATACAATTTACCATTGTATTGGGTGTGTTGGGGACACAAGAGACTCTTTGTTATTTGGTTGCAGGGTTGCTTGAGAGAGACCATCTCCATCCTACGCCTCCCACGGATTGATAAACCTTAGGTCATCCACTTGAGGGAAATTTGCTACTGTCCTACAAATATCTGCACTTGGTGGCCCAACATCGTCTACAAGAAGAAGTTTGCGTAGTAGACATCAAGCTCTTTTCTGGCGCCGTTGCCGGGGAGGCTAGGTAAGCGGCACTCACACCCCGTCAACTAAGCTCTTTTCTAGTCCCGTTGCCGGGGAGGTGAGTGCTTGAAGGTATATCTTTAGATAGTGCAATTGAATCTTTTTGTTTCTTGTTTTAGCACTAGTTTAGTCTATAAAAGAAAACTACCAAAAAAGGGAATTGAGTTTACCTCATACGCTTCACCTGTTTAATATCTTTCGTGAGTATGATGGAAAGGAAAATTGTGCCAAAGTGTTAGAAGAAGAACGCATTAAATTGTTTGGCACTAAATCTATGAATGATGAGCATGATTGCAATGTTGTTAGTATGAACTCCTTGAATATCCATGGTACTAATGATGATTGCGCTAGTTATAATGAAAATGCCTCCTATAAACATGTCAATTTTTGTGGAGTAGATTGGGTTTGCAAGTACACACCAAGTAGGGAAGATAGATATTGCAAGAGGCATAAGTACTTAGAAACCAAATTGTTGCAAGAAGAGCTAGATGAATGTGCTGAAAGATTCAATATTTTTCGTGCCCGTTGTGAACTTTGCAATGAACATGGTCATTTAAAGCTCCAATGCTATTTGTTTCATGATCAAGTCGTGTCCAAATATTGTGATAATTTGATTACCCTTGAGCATCATAAAGAGCTTAGCCTCCTTTTTGGGTTATGAAGAAATGAAACGTATAACTGAGGGTATTCCAAAATTTTATCTTAATAAATTTCTTGATTTTGATCTAGAGAAGATTTATATGTATTGTGCGGTGAATTGCATTGAAAATCCTTATATTTCCAATTACATAAAGAAAAGAAAACAAATATAAGATGAAGAAAATGCTAATGAAAGTGAAGAGACTTCCCAATATCCTCCTATTATATCTTATGGTGAATCAGGTAACAAGGAGGAGCCCTCTATTCGACCAATCTCATTAATAAGGAGCTCCAAAAAGAGGATTGAACCCACACATGTGTCGGGGCGGACGGGCGTCCCCCCGCGAGCACCTATGGGGCCGGAGCCCCTTTCGTTGTCCGGCAAGGGGGGCGGAGGGAGCACAGAGAGCAGATCGAGGCGGGCACACGAGTGGTTTACCCAGGTTCGGGCCGCGATGGACGCGTAAAACCCTACTCCTGCTTGGTTGTATTGAACTGGGGAGCTCGGGAGCTTGGGGAGCTAGCTGCACCGAGCGTATGGCTGTCTGGATGCCGAATCTCCGAACCGAACCCCCTCTACGTTGCACACGGGCCTCCTTTTATAGCGCAAAGGGGTCACCGACAGGTGTCAACGTAAGAGAAAGGGGTAAAAGCGTAAAAGGGGTGGTAGCTGTAATAGTGTGGGAACGGTGGCGCTACAGTGCGGCACAGTGTTATCATACCTACTTCTGACGGTAGGGGACAAGGGCATTAAATGCCCGTCACGGTCGCCCGGACAGCACCGAGGCGGACCGTTAGGTGCGCCACCGTTCGCCACGATGGCGGCTGCATGCCACCGCATGCCCCAGGCTGCGCGGTGCCTCGCCACGTGCCCTCGGGGGAAGCCCCGGAGCGACGCGTGGCGGGCGAGCTGGAGCGCAGTCTTGAGGTGGCGATCTTGCCGCGGCAAGTGGCCTGCCGCGGGGGTCGTCTTCCTGTGCCTGATAGCGTGCCAGCTATCAGGCCTTGCCGGGGCGCTTGGCGCGCCACGGCGGGCTTCTCTTGTGGTGCCTGGGTTCGGCCTTCCCGACAAGCTCCTCTTGTCGGGGGCTCGATCTTCTGTCTCGTATACTTTGTTCCTGGATGGCCTTACATGGGCTCAGTCGTCTCGGCAAGCTCCTCTTGCCGGGGTCTTGTCTTCTTGGCCCGGCAAGCTCCTCTTGCCGGGGGCCTTGTCTTGAATGCTTGATCTTCTCTTGGCGCTTCCGGGGCGGGCCTTGCCGCAGGGTGCTACGACTGCCCGTGCACAAGTCTGGGGTACTAAGGTACCCCTACTTTAGTACACCGACAGGAGCCCCCGGGCCTGGGCCACACATGGTGCCGAGCGTTGTTGGGCCAGGCCCTAACGGTGCACGGGCACGCATGGCCTTGGTCGCGCTGCTCCTTGACTCCGCATCCGCCGCGCCTTCCCCAGGCGGCGCGCGCTTACCGCGGCGTCGTGGGGGCGAAAACGCCCGTTCCCTCTTTAAGTGGAGGGAGGTGCGGAGGCGCGGCTTAATAAATGAACGGGGGCGGGGCGCGGCTTTCGAGGCGTCCGTTCCCCATAGTCACGGGATGGGGAGAGGTCGTCCCACCCGTCGCCTCGGTTCTGCGCGCCCACCACGCGGTCCTCATGCGCTCGGAGTCGCGGCGGCGGAGGTGGGGAGTCGGGCCGGCGCGGGCCGATGCAGTGGGTCGGCCCCAGTCGCCTGCCCTTCCTCCGCTTCTATTGGAGGAGCGGGGCGGCCGCGGTCCCACTCCGCTCCTTTATAAGGAGCGAGAGGGGGCGACGGAAATACGCACTCCATCTCCTTCCTCCTTCTGCTTCTGGTTTCCTTCCCCCATCCGCGATGGAGGGGGGGAACCCTGGTTCTTCTTCGGTTGCCGCGAGGGTGTCTGCTCGGCGGCGCGCCCCTCCTCCCCTTGCGCCCGCGGCGGCGGAGCCGATCGTCGGGGGAAGAGGGAGAGGGCGAGGTCGCGGACGAGGCCGTGGACGGGGCCGAGGCGCTCGGGGCGGACGGATCGGTGCGCCGCCCTCGCCCCCGCCAGCGGCTCCGTTCCTTCCCGCGGTCCATCTCGGGGACGACCCCTGTGAGTTCATTATCAGGCTGCGCCGGGCGCCTCGTCGCCACCTCCGGCTCCCCGCTCCATTCGCGAACGTGTTGGAGGTGGAGCAGCCCGAGACGCTAAACCTGCGCATGAGGGGCTGCGGGATCAGCGGGACGCGAGTCCACGTCGAGTCCCGAGCCCCCGGCGTGGTGTGTCTGGGCCGCGGGTGGAAGACGTTCGCCCGGATACACAGCTTGACGGAGGGGTTCACCCTCCACTTTAAGCTAGTGGGGGAGGACCTCCTCTCCGTCAAGGCCTTCTGGGGCTTCGGTATCCGGGCCCGGTGCTGCGAAGATAGCTCCTCCGACAGCGAAGGCTCCTCCTCGAGCGAGAGTGACGAGGAGGGGAGCGACAGCGACGACGAGGGGAGCAGCCGCCGGGATGACGGGTACGACTAGGCGTCGGTCGCAGCTCCGGGTGGCGCCGGCGGCCCCATCGACCGCGCCGGGCTCCGTGAACCCCCCGGGGTCGTCTCCTTGGGCGACTGGCGTAGGGGGGGGCTGCTGAGGAGGATAGAGGGCGGACGTCGAAGGCCGCGAAGTCGGAGTACGGGCCGACTTCGACAGCTGGCTGACGCTCCGGTGCCTCGTGTTCCAGATGCGCCCCCAGACGCCGCCATCACCCTTGCTCTCGGTGACGACCGCCGGGGTCTTCTCTTTGGCCCGGCAAGCTCCTCTTGCCGGGGGCTTGATCTCCTCGGGCGGCCGGAGTGGCGAGGCTGCGGAAGAGGAAGAGGCTGGCGGCAAGGCCGCTGCCTCATCTTCCAGCTCTGCCTCCGGCGCCTCCGTCTTCTTCAGCCTCCGGAGACCCCCGGGCGGAGCCCCCGGATCTTCTCTTGGTGTCTTCTGCCACCCGTAGCTCATCTAGGCGCCCCTTCCGCCCTCTTCGCCTACTTGCCCTACCTCCTGAGGAGAGAGACAAGAAAGGGATTACGGGCACCTTATCTCTTTTCAGCTTGTAAGCCTTCGGGCCTTAGTTGCGTTTAAGCCTTGTAATCCCTCTTTTCATGTTTTTCATTCTCTCTGAACTGTACCTGAGTGGAATGTTTTTAATGAAAAGGGGATGTTTGCCGGATCATTTGTCTCGCGGGTGGAAACCGCGGTAAGGAACGAATCCTTCACATCGTTAAGATAGACAGTTCTCGCCCGGCAACAGGCCCAGCCGCCCCCCGCACTGCTCGACCTTTCTCACGCCCTTGGCGGAGGCGGGGAGCAGGCGGGTTCCGGCCCCTCGCTTCCCTCCTTCTTGCTGCCGCGGCTGCTACCGAAACGGGCCCCAGGAACGCGCTCTGGGGCTTGCCGCTAAGAGAGCACGGTAGCTTTCCAGGAGGAAAGGAGGCTCTCAAATCCCTCAGTCCATAAGAGAATGCATGATGAGGGATGCAAAAACTTATCTGAGGTTGCAGCCCCCGGCGACTCTGGCTCGCCGGGGCGTAGGTGTTGGTTCGCCCTTCTCCTCTTCCTTGTCCTTGAGCGGCCCGGCAAGGACATTCAATTCCTGCGAGCCAAAGGGAAAGGACGGGAAAAAGACGCGGGCTCGACCTCTAAGTTAGGGGTTAGCGACAGTTAGGAATTGACAACCCTAACCAAGGACGAGACTCTGACTCAGCATGCATGCTAAAATCTAGGGCGCCAGCGCTTCTTTATCTTCGGCCAGGGGCTTCGCCTGGCTTTGTACGAGGGCTTAAATGCGACATCGACAAGGCCTGCACAAACCGGTGGTTGCCGGAGCGGATCACGGCAACCGCGCCTTATGGGCGAAACTTGCGAAGATGCTCTATGTTCCCAGGAGTTGCTCACTGGTAGGCCCTCTTCGGTCTTGAGGCGGACAGCGCCGGGCCTCGCGACTTGTCTCACCCGATAAGGGCCTTCCTGCTTCGGCGTCGACTTGTTATAATTCTTGGCCGACTGAACGTGCCTAAGAACAAGGTCGCCTAACAGGGCAACTTTATCTGGTGCCAGGGGCTTCGCCTGGCTTTGTACAAGGGGTTACATGCAGCAGCGGCAAGGCCTGTACAAACCGATGGTTGCCGGAGCGGATCACGGCAACCGCGCCTAGCGGGCGGAACTTGCGAAGATGCTCTATATTCCCAGGAGTTGCTCACTGGTAGGCCCTCTTCGGTCTTGAGGCGGACAGCGCCGGGCCTCGCGACTCGTTCCACCCGACAAGGGCCTTCCTGCTTCGGCGTCAACTTGTTATAATTCTTGGCCGACTGAACGTGCCTAAGAACAAGGTCGCCTAACAGGGCAACTTTATCTGGCGCCAGGGGCTTCGCCTGGCTTTGTACAAGGGGTTACATGCAGCAGCGGCAAGGCCTGTACAAACCGATGGTTGCTGGAGCGGGTCACGGCAACCGCGCCTTACGGGTGAAACTTGCGAAGATGCTCTATGTTCCAGGAGTTGCTCACTGGTACGCCTTCTTCGGTCTCGAGGCGGACAGCGCCAGGCCTCGTGACTTGCCTCACCCGATAAGGTCCTTCCCACTTTGGCGTCAACTTGTTGGAATTCTTGGCCGACTGAGCGCGCCGAAGAACAAGGTCGCCCTCTTCGAGACTCCTGGCCTTGACCTTGCGGCTATGGTAGCGATGCAAGGCTTGCTGGTATCGAGCGGCTCGTACCGCAGCCTGGAGACGTCCTTCCTCAAGGAGCAGCGCGTCATCTTGGCGCAGCCGCTCTTGCTCGAGCTCATCATAAGCGAGCACCCGAGGAGATCCGTATACGAGTTCCGTGGGGATAACTGCTTCCGCTCCATAGACTAGAGCGAAAGGTGTCTGTCCGGTGGCTCGACTTGGTGTCGTCCTGATCGACCAAAGAGCCGCCGGCAGCTCCTCAATCCAATTTCTTCCGCACTTGTGCAGCCTGTCGAAGGTCCTGGTCTTGAGTCCGCGCAGCACTTCAGCGTTGGCCCTTTCTGCTTGACCGTTGCTCCTGGGGTGAGCAACCGAAGCGAAACAGACCTTGGTGCCGAGATCCTGGGCGTATTGCATGAAGGCGCGACTTGTAAATTGTGTCCCGTTGTCGGTGATGACTCTGTTGGGGATTCCGAAACGGCAGACGATCGACCGGAAGAACTTGACTGCTGACTGCGCGGTCACCTTCCTCACTGGCTCCACTTCTGGCCACTTCGTGAACTTGTCGATTGCAACGTACAAGTACTCGAAGCCCCCGACGGCTCGGGGAAAAGGGCCGAGGATATCGAGCCCCCAGACCGAGAAGGGCCAGGACAAAGGGATTGTTTGGAGAGCTTGAGCTGGCTGATGAATCTGTTTTGCATGGAACTGGCACGCTTCACACTTGGTTACTAGTGCAGTTGCATCTTGGAGGGCTTCTTGCCAGAAGAACCCTTGCCGGAAGGCTTTCCCGACAAGTGCTCTTGCGCCAATGTGATGGCCGCATATGCCTCCGTGTATCTCTGCCAACAGCTTCTGTCCGTCTTCCCTGGAGATGCACTTCAATCTGACACCGTTGAGTCTCCTTCTGTACAGCTCGTTGTCCACGAACTGGTACATACTTGACTGCCTGGTGATCTTCTCCACCTCTTCTGGGTCGTCGGGAAGTTCTCCAGTTTGCAGAAAACGGACGATCTGCCGTGCCCATGCCGGAGCCCGGGGCTCGACGGCAAGGACTAAAGGCATGAAGGCCGCTGCGGGGACCCCGGCTTCTACGACAAGAACCTCTGGTTTAGCCGGAGCCGGTGATCCCCCGGCAAGCTTGCCGGGGCAAAGCTTGTCGGGAACCTCTGCTTCTACTGGACGGACCCTCGGACCCGCAGGAGCGGACTGTTCCTCAGCGTTCGGATTGTTGATCCGCTCGCCGGAGCAAGGCTCATCGGGGACACCTGCTTCGACTGGACGGACCCTCGGATCCGCAGGAGCGGGCTGTCCCTCGGCGTTCAGGCCGCTGATCAGCTCGCTGGAGCGAGGCTTACCGGGGACACCGGCTTCGACTGGACGGATCCTGGGATCCGCAGGAGCGGGCTGTCCCTCGGCGTTCTGGTTGTTGATCTTGGGGACCTTGGCGGCGGTCTCAGGGAGGTCCGCCTGCGAGTAGTCGCCGGAGACCAACTTCCTTTTCTTGGACTGCCCAACTGATGGTGTAACGGATGGTTGAGTAAGCTTGAGCAAGAAGGTCCCTGGTTCCACAGGTAACTTCAGCGAAGCACACTTCGAAAGGCCGTCCGCTATCTCATTCTGAGCTCTCGCGACGTGCTCCATTTGCAGCCCTTCAAAGTGTTCTTCCAGCTTCCTCACTTCATCGACGTAAGCTTCCATCAAAGGGCTCTGGTAGCTCTTGTTGACTTGCCGGACCACCAGTTGAGAATCTCCCCGCACGATCAGCTTTCTGATCCCAAGTTCGGCCGCAATCCTGAGGCCGGCGAGCAAGCCTTCATACTTAGCAGTATTGTTGGTAGCTTGCTCTCTTGGGAAGTGCATCTGGATAACATACTTGAGGTGCTCTCCGGTGGGCGCGATGAGTACCACGCCAGCACCGGCGCCTTGCAGCGAAAAGGCACCATCGAAGTACATTACCCACTCGCTTGTTGCTCCTTGTACGGGCGCGCTTGTTTCTTGGCCTTCTCCATCTGGCGTCGGGGTCCACTCAGCTATAAATTCTGCCAAAGCCCGGCTCTGTATGGTTGAAGTACTTTCAAACTTGAGCCCAAAGCTTGACAGCTCCAGTGCCCACTCGACGATCCTGCCTGTTGCCTCTGGATTGTGCAATATCCTCTTCAGCGGAAAGCGAGTGACTACTGTTATCTCATGCGCTTGAAAGTAATGGCGCAGCTTTCTCGAGGCCATGAGGAGGCCGAAAAGCAATTTCTGCACCCCGGAGTATCTTGATCTAGCCCCCTGCAAGAGGGAACTTACAAAATACACCGGGCGCTGCACCATCTTCTTCCGCGCTCCATCCTGTTCCTGTGCAGGGTGGCCTTTGTCGGGGCCAGAGCTTGCTGGAGCAGCCCCCTGCTCGTCGCTGGACTCGCTTGTAGGTGGTATAGGCTCCTCGTCGGCCTCCCTCTCCGCTACTAACGCAGCACTAACCACCTGGTTGGTTGCCGCTAGGTATAGCAACAACTTTTCCTGTGGTCTAGGTGCGACAAGTATTGGAGGGGAGGATAGGTACCTTTTCAAATCTTGCAGCGCTGCCTCCGCTTCTGGAGTCCACTGCATGGGGCCTGCCTTCTTCAAGATTTTAAAGAAGGGCAGGGCGCGTTCTGCAGACCTTGAAATGAACCGACTGAGGGCGGCCACACAACCGGCAAGCTTTCTGACGTCCTTGACGCGCTCTGGGGCTTCGATATGCTCGATGGCTTTGATCTTGTCGGGATTAGCTTCAATCCCCCTCTGTGACACAAAGAACCCGAGAAGCTTGCCGGAGGGGACTCCGAAAACACACTTCTCGGGGTTCAGCTTGAGCTGTATCTTGCGCAAGTTCTGAAATGTCTCTTCCAGATCTTGGACCAGGGTTTCCTTGCTCCTGCTCTTCACCACGATGTCATCCATGTAGGCCTCCACGTTCCTATGGATCTGCGGCTCGAAAGCAGAGTGTACTACCCTTGCAAACGTTGATCCCGCATTCTTCAGTCCAAACGGCATGCGTATGAAGCAATAGGTGCCGCACGGAGTGATAAACGCGGTCTTCTCTTCATCTTCCTTGGCCATAAAGACTTGGTGATAGCCTGAATATGCATCAAGAAAAGAGAGTAGCTCACATCCGGCAGTGGAGTCAACAATCTGGTCGATGCGCAGCAAGGGAAATGGATCTTTGGGACATGCTTTATTCACGTCGGTGAAGTCTATGCACAGTCTCCACTTCCCATTGGCTTTGCGCACGACGACCGGATTGGCCAGCCACGTTGGATGGATCACACCTCTCACTAGGCCTGCTGCCTCTAACTTCTTGATCTCTTCGCTGATGAATTCTTGGCGCTCCACGGCTTGCTTTCTCACTTTCTGCTTGACGGGTCGCGCGTGAGGACAGACAGCGAGCTTGTGCTCAATCACCCTCCTGGGAACACCGGGGATGTCGGACGGTTGCCATGCAAACACGTCGTCATTCGCCCGTAGGAAGGCGACGAGCGCGCTTTCCTATTTGCTGTCAAGCGTGGCACTGATGGTGAAGGTACCGCCAGTGCCGTCCTCCTTGGCGGACACCTTCTTGGTTGCCGGAGGAGCGGTCATTCCCTTCCTGTACTTGCCGGCGGAGCTCGATGGAACGTCCTCGACGGCGGCGCAGCACTCCGAAGAGGTGCGGTTGCCGGAGTGGGCTCCAGAGCACTTACCGGGCTTGGTCTTTGCCTTCTTCCCCCCGGGGGCTTCAGCGGCGAGGGTGTCCTTCTCTGCCGCGGCTGCTACATCCCGGTAGATCTTGTCGGCGCAGATAAGCGCATCCTTTTTGTCGCCATGGACAGTGATGACGCTTATCGGCCCCGGCATCTTGAGTACGTTGTAGGCGTGGTGGGAAGCCGCCATGAACTTGGCGAGAGCGGGACGGCCGAGGATCCCATTGTATGGTAACGGGATATCGGCGACGTCGAACGTGATACGCTCAGTCCTGAAGTTAAGCTCGCCGCCAAAGGTCACCGGCAGAGTAATCTTCCCCTTGGGCTTGCTCCTCCCCGGGTTGATTCCTTGGAAGGACCCGGTCTCCTCGAGCTCGCCGTCGGGGATCTGGAGTTTCTTGATCACAGCGGAGGAGATCAAGTTCGGCCCGGCCCCGCCGTCTACCAACATTTTGGTGACCTTGAGGTTGCGGATGGTGGGTGAGACCAGCATCGGCAAGCACCCGACCGCGGTTGTGCGGTCAGGGTGATCCTCAAGATCGAAAATGATGGGCGTGCTGGACCATTTGAGGAGCCTGCGCGACTCCACGGGCGGCTCGGCTGCGTTCACCTCTCGCGCCCACCGCTTAAGCTGGCGGTGGGAGGTGTGCAGAGAGGCGCCACCGTCAACGCAAAGGACCTCCGTGGCCTTCTGGAACTCCTGCTCGCTGTTATCTTCGTCTTCCACGTCTTCGTCGTCGTCTTCTTCATCCTCGTCGCGGCCCCGGGGAGGCCGATCGCCTTGCCGCTGCTTGGCCTTGCCGCGGCGTCCTCCCCGGCCGACGGGCGGCCGCTTCTTGCTTGGTTCGCCACCCCCACCCTGGGCCTTCCCCTTGTCGCGCCTCTCGTACTCAGCCTTCTGCTGCACGACGAGGTACTCGACGCTTTTGCAGTTGGAGAGATCGTGGCCCTTGGTGCGGTGGATCTTGCAGTATTGCTTGTCGGAGCCGTCCTGCTTGTCGGCTGCCGCCACGGGGGCAGGCTCCTTGCCGGAGCCGCCAGCCTGCGTTTGCTTGGCGGGAGCCTCCTTGCCGGACCCCTCGACGGCAAGCACCTCTTTCCTGTTCTTCCTCCTATTATTCCGCCGCTGGCTCCTCTTCGCCAGGGCGGTGTCGTCACTGTCGCTTTCTCCTGCGCCAGCATCCTCCCCGGGGAGTTTCCTCCCCTCCTCCGCGCGCGCGCACTTGTCGGCCAAGGCATATAGCTCGCTGACGTCCCGGATCTTGGTCATGGCCATCTCTTCACGCATGCGGCGGTTGCGCACGTTTTGGTGGAACGCGCTGATAACCGCGGCAGGGTGAACGTCGGGGATGTTGCGATGCACGCGGCTGAAGCGCTGGATGTACTTGCGCAGGGGTTCTCCTTCCTTCTGGGCTAGGATGTGGAGGTCGCTATCCTGGCCGTGAGGTTTGTGGCCGCCTGTGAAGGCGCCAACAAACTGATGGCAAAGATCCGCCCAGGAAGAGATGGAGCCTTCCGGCAAGTGCATAAGCCACGAACGAACGTTCGGCTTAAGCACGAGCGGGAAGTAGTTCGCCAATATCCTCTCGTCGCGCCCCCCGGCAGCTTGTACAGCGATTGTGTAGATGCTGAGAAACTCCGAGGGGTGCGTCCTGCCGTCGTACTTCTCAGGTACGTCGGGCTTGAAGTTCTTCGTGCTGGGCCACCGGACGCGTCGCAGCTCGCGGGTGAACGCAGGGCAACCTGCCGCGTACGGTAAGTCACCTGGTTCACCGGGCGCGTACGCGTCGACAGCGTTCCCAGCCCGCTGGTCTGATTGCCGCCGAGTTTCTCGGCGGCGCTCAATCCTTGTTCGAGCGTCTTCTTGCTGCCGCTCGTCGAGGACTTGGCGCTGGTCCCGGCGAGTCCGCGGGTCCGACGACGCTGTGGAGCCGTCGTCGGCGTTGTTCCAGCGGGGCGGCGTCTTCTGCTTCTGCGCCGGGGAGTGCATGGTGGTCGCACCTCCGGCGGTCTTGTCGCCGTCGGCCTTCGTCTTCTCGACCTGCCGGGGCCGTGAGGTCGCCGACCGCTGCGGCGTGTCGTTGTTGGCGAAGGCGATCAGGCTCTGAAGGGTGGCCCTCCAGCTTTCGGCCTTGCCAGCCGCTGGAGGGTAGTCGAGGAGCAGTTGCGCTCTCGCGAGCGCTTCTGCCGGAGTGGAGGGGAGCGGGGGCGAGTGGCGCGAGGAGCGGGATGCGCTCGGACTCCTAACAATGTTAGAAAGAGCGGGGTCCCTCCCCGGCGCCCTTGCCTTGCCCGTGTCCGGACGGGGGCCCGCGGCGTCCCGCGAACCTCCTGTTTGCCCTTGTTCCAGCAAGCGGATGCCACCTCCCGTGGCATGGCGCTGCTGGGTCGTCGTTTGAAGGGACGGATGCGGCGCGTCCTCGGAGGCCGAGGATCGGTCGTCCGCCCTGTTCTTGGATTTGGTGGCGCCGCGAGTGTTCTCGCCGGTGGCCACCACTCCGACGGCGTCTCCCCCGCCCACCGTTGGCTCCGGCAGCGGTGGGAGTGACGCGGACGGGCCCGCGGCCTCCGAAGCCTTCTTCTTCGGGGCCATGGTGTTGATGAAGCTAGCGAGTTCGGAGAAGCTGGCGAAGAGCGCGCTCGCGCGAACGCAGGATCTGATCCGCACAACCTCGACGCACCCCCTACCTGGCGCGCCAAAGATGTCGGGGCGGACGGGCGTCCCCCCGCGAGCACCTATGGGGCCGGAGCCCCTTTCGTTGTCCGGCAAGGGGGGCGGAGGGAGCACAGAGAGCAGATCGAGGCGGGCACACGAGCGGTTTACCCAGGTTCGGGCCGCGATGGACGCGTAAAACCCTACTCCTGCTTGGTTGTATTGAACTGGGGAGCTCGGGAGCTTGGGGAGCTAGCTGCACCGAGCGTATGGCTGTCTGGATGCCGAATCTCCGAACCGAACCCCCTCTACGTTGCACACGGGCCTCCTTTTATAGCGCAAAGGGGTCACCGACAGGTGTCAACGTAAGAGAAAGGGGTAAAAGTGTAAAAGGGGTGGTAGCTGTAATAGTGTGGGAACGGTGGCGCTACAGTGCGGCACAGTGTTATCATACCTACTTCTGACGGTAGGGGACAAGGGCATTAAATGCCCGTCACGGTCGCCCGGACAGCACCGAGGCGGACCGTTAGGTGCGCCACCGTTCGCCACGATGGCGGCTGCATGCCACCGCATGCCCCAGGCTGCGCGGTGCCTCGCCACGTGCCCTCGGGGGAAGCCCCGGAGCGACGCGTGGCGGGCGAGCTGGAGCGCAGTCTTGAGGTGGCGATCTTGCCGCGGCAAGTGGCCTGCCGCGGGGGTCGTCTTCCTGTGCCTGATAGCGTGCCAGCTATCAGGCCTTGCCGGGGCGCTTGGCGCGCCACGGCGGGCTTCTCTTGTGGTGCCTGGGTTCGGCCTTCCCGACAAGCTCCTCTTGTCGGGGGCTCGATCTTCTGTCTCGTATACTTTGTTCCTGGATGGCCTTACATGGGCTCAGTCGTCCCGGCAAGCTCCTCTTGCCGGGGTCTTGTCTTCTTGGCCCGGCAAGCTCCTCTTGCCGGGGGCCTTGTCTTGAATGCTTGATCTTCTCTTGGCGCTTCCGGGGCGGGCCTTGCCGCAGGGTGCTACGACTGCCCGTGCACAAGTCTGGGGTACTAAGGTACCCCTACTTTAGTACACCGACAACATGGTCTAGTGAAGAAGAAGAAAAGAAAAAGGAAGACAAATAAAAAGGTATCACTCCCAAATAAAGTTGCTCCTATTATTGTTGTGCCTCATGAAAATGAAGATGATACACTTGATGATGATCTAGTTATGCCTATTGCTTGTTGTGATGATTATGATTGGGAAGACAATGATACTTCTTATGATCTTGAAAATCTTTTTGGCACTTTCTTGGAAGAATATGATAATTGCTATACTATTGGTGCTATCCATACTATTAATGATGAGAGTGATTATGCTTATGATATGAAAAGGCCCAAGCTTGGGGAAGCTATGCTTGATGAGAATGACATATTTGAGAATATATTTACTGAAATTAATGTTGGTCCCAAGCTTGGGGATGCTATGTTTAATAATGATGATATTTATAGCCTCCCAAATTTTGATATGCAAAGTTGTTATGATGATAGCATGCCTTCTACCTATGATGATTATATTGATGAAAGTGGGTTTGGAAGAGTGTCAACTTTAGGAAGTAATGATCCCACTATTTTGGAGGGTGTTGAATCTTATAATATTTATGAAAGTGGATTTGGAGAGGTCATGACGTTATTTAGTGATGAGTCCACTATCTTGGAAGAGGTTTTAGTCGATTATGATGAGAACAAAGTTGCTACTCATGATGATTATTGTGATGAAACTTATGCTATAAGAAGTAGTGATGATTATATTTATAAAACTTGTCATGATTAGGATTCCCCTTTTTCTGAACATTACTCTTTTAATGTGGAAACAATTTATAGTATTCAAGTCTCTTACGCCTAGCTAGGGGCGTTAAACGCTAGCGCTTGTTGGGAGGCAACCCAATTTTATTTTAGTTTCTTGCTTTTTGGTTCTGTTAAGTAATAAATAATCCATCTAGCTTCTGCTTAGATGTGGTTTTGTGTTTTAATCAGTGTTTGTGCCAAGTAGAACCTTTGGGAAGACTTGGGTGAAGTCTTTATGATCATGCTGTAAAAAACAAGAACTTTAGCGCTCATGAGAATAGCTTCAACTTTTTACTGGACAGTGCTATTTAGTTGATTCTTTTTGCAGATGATTACTAGACAAATTCCTCAGGTCCAACAATTTATTTTAGAATTCTTGGAGTTACAAAAGTATACGTTTGATACAGATTACTACAGACTGTTCTGTTTTTGACACATTCTGTTTTCTCTGTGTTGTTTGCTTATTTTGAGGAATCTATGAGTAGTATCGGAGGGTATGAACCATAGATAAGTTGGAATACAGTAGGTTTAACTCCAATATAAATAAAGAATGAGTTAATTACATTACCTTAAAGTGGTCATTTATTTTCTTATACTAACGGAGCTTACGAGTTTTCTGTTAAGTTTTGTGTTGTGAAGTTTTCAAGTTTTGGGTAAAGATTCGATGGACTATGGAATAAGGAGTGGCAAGAGCCTAACCTTGGGGATGCCCAAGGCACCCCAAGGTAGTATTCAAGGATAACCAAGCGTCTAAGCTTGGGGATGCCCCGGAAGGCATCCCCTCTTTCGTCTTCGTTCATCGGTAACTTTACTTGGAGCTATATTTTTATTCACCACATGATATGTGTTTTGCTTGGAGCGTCATTTTATTTTTCTTTTGTTTTGCTTGCTGTTTGAATGAAATACCAAGATCTGAAATTCTTAAATGAGACAGAGTCTTCACATAGCCACATAATTATTTAACTACTCATTGATCTTCACTTATATCTTTCAGACTAGTTTGTCATTTGCTCTAGTGCTTCACTTATATCCTTTTAGAGCATGCCGGTGGTTTTATTTTGAAGAAATAGATGAACTCTCGTGCTTCACTTATATTATTTTGAGAGTCTTTAGAACAGCATGGTAGTTTTCTTTGGTTATGAAACTAGTCCTAATATGATGGGTATCCAAGATGGGTATAACAAAAACTTTCATATAAGTGCATTGAATACTAAGAAAAGTTTGATACTTGATGATTGTTTTGAGATATGGAGATAGTGATATTAAAGTTGTGCTAGTTAAGTAGTTGTGAATTTGAGAAATACTTGTTGAAGTTTGTAAGTCCCATAGCATGCACGTATGGTAAACGTTATGTAACAAATTTGAAACATGAGGTGTTCTTTGATTGTCCTCCTTATGAGTGGCGGTCGGGGACGAGTGATAGTCTTTTCCTACCAATCTATCCCCCTAGGAGCATGCGCGTAGTGCTTGGTTTTTGATGACTTGTAGATTTTTTCAATAAGTATCTGAGTTCTTTATGACTAATGTTGAGTCCATGGATTATACGTACTCTCATCTTTCCATCATTACTAGCCTCTTCGGTACCGTGCATTGCCCTTTCTCACATCGAGAGTTGGTGCAAACTTCGCCGGTGCATCCAAACCCCGTGATATGATACGCTCTTTCACACATAAACCTCCTTATATCTTCCTCAAAACAGCCACCATACCTACCTATTATGGCATTTCCATAGCCATTCCGAGATATATTGCCATGCAACTTTCCACCGTTCCGTTTATCTTGACACGTTCATCATTGTCATATTGCTTTGCATGATCATGCAGTTGACATAGTATTTGTGGCAATGCCACCGTTCATAATTGTTTCATACATGTCACTCTTGGTTCATTGCCTATCCTGGTACACTCCCGGAGGCATTCATATAGAGTCATACTTTGTTCTAGTATCGAGTTGTAATCATTGAGGTGTAAATAAATACAAGTGTGATGATCATCATTTTCTAGAGCATTGTCCCAAGTGAGGAATAAAAAAAGAGAGAAAGGCCATAAAAAAAGAAGGCCCAAAAAAATGAGAGAAAAAGAGAGAAGGGACAATGTTACTATCATTTTACCACACTTGTGCTTCAAAGTAGCACCATAATCTTCATGATAGAGATTCTCTTGTTTTGTCACTTTCATATACTAGTGGGAATTTTTCATTATAGAACTTGGCTTGTATATTCCAACAATGGGCCTCCTCAAGTGCCTTAGGTCTTCGTGAGCAAGCATGTTGGATGCCCACCCACTTAGTTTCTTTTGTTGAGCTTTCATATATTTATAGCTCTAGTGCATCCGTTGATGTGAGACTTTCTCCCTTTTTGTCTTCTCCACATAACCCCCATCATTATATTCTATTCCACCCATAGTGCTATATCCATGGCTCACGCTCATGTATTGCGTGAAAGTTGAAAAAGTTTGAGATTACTAAAGTATGAAACAATTGCTTGGCTTCTCATAGGGGTTATGCATGATGAGAGCATTCTTGTGTGACAAAAATGGAGCATGACTAAACTATATGATTTTGTAGGGATGAACTTTCTTTGGCCATGTTATTTTGAGACGACATAATTGCTTAGTTAGTATGCTTGAAGTATTACTATTATTATTATTTGTCAATATTGAAATTTTATCTTGAATCTTTCGGATCTGAATATTCATACCAGAATTAAGAAGAATTAAATTGAAATTATGCCAAGTAGCATTCCACATCAAAAATTCTGTTTTTATCATTTACCTACTTGAGGACGAGCATGAATTAAGCTTGGGGATGCTTGATACGTCTCCAACGTATCTATAATTTGTTATTGCTCCATGCTATATTATCTTCTGTTTTGGACATTATTGGGCTTTATTATACACTTTTATATTATTTTTGGGCCTAAACTATTAACCGGAGGCCCAACCCAGAATTGCTGGTTTTTTTGCCTATTTCAGAGTTTCGCAGAAAAAGAATATCAAACGGAGTCCAAACGGAATGAAACCTTCGGGAAAGTGATTTTCGAAACGAACATGATCCAGAGGACTTGGACTCTACTGATAACCCACAAGTGTAGGGGATCGCAACATCTTTTGAGGGTAGAGTATTAAACCCAAATTTATTGATTCCACACAAAGGGAGCCAATGAATATTCTCAAGTATTAGCAGTTAAGTTGTCAATTCAACCACACCTGGATAACTTAATATCTGCAACAAAGTATTTAGTAGCAAAGTAATATGATAGTGGTGGTAACGGCAACAAAACTAAAGACAGTAAAAGTAATATTTTTGGTATTTTGTAGTGATTGTAATAGCAACGGGAAAGTACATAAACGTAAACCAGTATATGGAAAGCTCGTAGGCACCGGATCAGTGATGGATAATTATGCCGGATGCGGTTCATCATGTAACAGTCATAACATAGGGTGACACAGAACTAGCTCCAATTCATCAATATAATGTAGGCATGTATTCCGAATATAGTCATACGTGCTTATGGAAAAGAACTTGCATGACATCTTTTGTCCTACCCTCCCGTGGCAGCGGGGTCCTAATGGAAACTAAGGGATATTAAGGCCTCCTTTTAATATAGAACCGGAACAAAGCATTAGCACATAGTGAATACATGAACTCCTCAAACTATGGTCATCACGGGGAGTGGTCCCGATTATTGTCACTTCGGGGTTGCCGTATCATAACACATAGTAGGTGCCTATATACTTGCAAGATAGGATCAAGAACTCACATATATTCATGAAAACATAATAGGTTCAGATCTGAAAGCATAGCAAAGTCATAGCAACATCAATCTCAGAACATAGTGGATACTAGGGATCAAACCCTAACAAAACTAACTCGATTAGATGATAAATCTCATCCAACCCATCACCGTCCAACAAGCCTACGATGGAATTACTCATGCACGGCGGTGAGCATCATGAAATTGGTGATGGAGGATGGTTGATGATGACGACGGCGATGAATCCCCCTCTCCGGAGCCCCGAACGGACTCCAGATCCGCCCTCCCGAGAGGTTTTAGGGCTTGGCGGCGGCCCCGTATTGTAAAACACGATGATTTCTTCTCTCTTATTTTTTTCTCCCCGAAAGCCAATATATAGAGTTGGAGTTGGCGTCGGAGTGTGTCCAGGGGGCCCACGAGGTAGGGGGCGCGCCCTAGGATTTTCATCTTTGGCAAGGATTTTTTTATAAGATAACCCGTGGAGTTTCAGGTCATTCCGAGAACTTTTGTTTTCTGCACATAAAACAACATCATGGCAATTCTGCTGACAACAACGTCAGTCCGGGTTAGTTCCATTCAAATCATACAAGTTAGAGTCCAAAACAAGGGCAAAAGTGTTTGGAAAAGTAGATACGACGGAGACGTATCAACTCCCCCAAGCTTAAACCCTTCCTTGTCCTCAAGCAATTCAGTTGACAAACTGAAAGAGAATGAAAAACTTTTACAAACTATGTTTGCTCTTGTTGTTGTAAGTATGTAAAGCCAGCATTCAAGTTTTCAGCTAAGATTATAACTAACTGAAAGCACAAGTGCTCCTCAGGTGGTTTTGGTAATTAATGTCAACATATCTCTTGTTGGACTAACGTTTTTATCTAGTATATTTCAGATAAGTTCAACAATGGAGTGGCATCGACTAAAGGTTGTGGGAACTCCTTTAAGATGCTAAGGACAAAGGATTGGCTAAAGCTTCAAGCTCAAGACTCTTCATTTTACATTTTAGTGATCCAAGATCACATTGAGTCCATAGGAAAAGCCAATACTATCAAGGAGGGATGAGGTGTTGCTTAATGAGCCCTTTGCTTTATGTGCTTAATGATATGCTCCAAAACCCTCAGCTACTTTCCCACTTCCACATATGACCTAAACCCAAAGCCAAACTCGGTCATACCGATTCTTTCTATCCGGCGCCACCGAGTTTCATATGTCATAAGCCACTGCCAAACCCTAGCAAATCGGTTCTACTAATAGGGATCTCGGTCTCACCAAGATGGGATTGAAATCTCACTGTGTATGTCCATTGTCCAAATCGGTCTCACCGAGTTTAGGAAATCGGTACTACCAAGATTACAATGCAAACTCTCTGGGTAACTCATTACCAAAATCGGTCTAACCGAGTTTAGTAATCGGTACCACCGAGTTTGCCTAACCAACTCTCTGGTTAGCTAATTACCAAATCGGTCTCACCGAGTTTGTGTAATCTGTCTCGCCGAGATTACGTTATGCCCAAACCCTAACCATATCAGTCCTACCGAGATGCATGTCAGTCCCACCGAAAATCTCTAACGATCACTAGGTTTACCTTTTTAGTCCGACCGAGTTTGTTGATTTGGTCCCACCGAGATTGGTAAATTGTGTGTAACGGTTGGATTTTTAGTGGAGGCTATATATACCCCTCCACCTCCTCTTCATTCGTGGAGAGAGCCATCAGAACACATCTACACTTCCAACCTACATGTTCTGAGAGGGAACCACCTACCCTTGTGTTGAGGTCAGGATATTCCATTCCTACCATATGAATCTTGATCTCTAGCCTTCCCCAAGTTGCTTTCCACTCAAATCTTCTTTCTACCAAATCCAAATCCTGTGAGAGAGAGTTGAGTGTTGGGGAGACTATCATTTGAAGCACAAGAGCAAGGAGTTCATCATCAACACACCATTTGTTACTTCTTGGAGAGTGGTGTCTCCTAGATTGGCTAGGTGTCACTTGGGAGCCTCCAACAAGATTGTGGAGTTGAACCAAGGAGTTTGTAAGGGCAAGGAGATCGCCTACTTCGTGAAGATCTACCGCTAGTGAGGCAAGTCCTTCATGGGCGATGGCCATGGTGGGATAGACAAGGTTGCTTCTTCGTGGACCCTTCGTGGGTGGAGCCGTCCGTGGACTCGCGCAACCGTTACCCTTCGTGGGTTGAAGTCTCCATCAATGTGGATGTAGGATAGGACCACCTATCCGAACCACGGGAAAAACATCCGTGTCTCCAATTGCGTTCGAATTCTCCAAACTCTTCCCTTTACATTCTTGCAAGTTGCATTCTTTACTTTCCGCTACCTATATACTCTTGCATGCTTGCTTGATATGTATTGTGTATGTTGAAATTGTGCCTATAACTTCACTCAAACCAAAAAGGCTTAAAAACTGCAACTTTAGTACTAAGTGTCTAATCACCCCCCTCTAGACACACCCACTTCTAGATCCTACAAGTGGTATCAGAGCTTTGGTATCCATTGCCTTGGTTTAATCACCATTGGAGGAAGATGTATGTGTCTACTTTAGGGAGTCTTAGACATAGAGTGCCTATTCTTGATGGAGAGTATTTTCATGAATGGAAAAATGAGATGCTTGTGATTTTCAATCAATATCATTTGAACAAGTATATTGCTAGTCCTTGTGCTCCTCATGTTGATCCTATGCATCCCACTCTAGATGAAGATATTGACATGGTTCGCAATCTTAGAACCGTTGAGCTCATCATTAGAGGATTGCCCAAATACTTGATTGCTAGTTTACCTACTCTTAAGTGCGCCTATACTATATGGAAATTTATTGAGGAACGATTCCCCGATTATTCCTTGAAAAACTTGGATGAAATTCTCCATAAATCTATTGCCATGAGTAAAATGAACTCTAGTGATCCTAGTTTTGGTGTTTGTCTACTTGAGCTTACTAATCTCATGCATGCTAAAGGAAATGTTGGAATCATTAGTGATATTATATCCAAAGCTATAAGAATTCATAAAAGTGACCACTTTGATGATCATTTATCTAATAAATCACTTTCTCTAGGAAATGATGAATCACAAGATCATGTTGAACATGGATACTACAATGAGAATGATGATAGTGACTTCGATCTTGATGATACAATGAGAAACTTTGGTCTTATGGCAAACCTTCGAGGATATGTGTCAGGAGGAAAGGAATGGGTTCTCGACAGTGGATGTACCGATCATATGACCGGAGACGAAGAGATGTTCCGTGAGCTTGCTGAAAATGACGGCCCTCGAAAGTATGTCACCTTTGGTGATAATTCAAAGGGTAAGGTGGTTGGCCTTGGTAAGGTGGCCATCTCACATGATAGCTATATTCAAAATGTCATGCTTGTTGAATCCCTTGGCTAAAACTTACTTTCAGTATCTAGACTTGCTGATTTTGGTTTGAATGTCCTATTTACTGAGGTAGATTGCCAAGTATTTCGTCGAGATAATCATAAAATGGTCTTTACCGGTATACGTAGAGGTGACCTTTATATTGTCGATTTCTCTAAAAAGGCACAACCTAAAACTTGCATCATTGCTAAATCCTCAAAAGGTTGGTTGTGGCATAGACGACTAGGTCATGTTGGCATGAGAAACCTTGACAAGCTTATTAAAGGAAATCATATCCTTGGAGTTAACGATGTCATATTTGATAAGGATAGACTTTGCAGTGCTTGTCAAGCAGGTAAACAGGTTGGAGGAAGGCATCCCGTGAAGAACATCATGACCACAAGGAGGCCACTCGAGCTACTACATATGGATCTTTTTGGTCCCAATGCCTACAAGACTCTCGGTGGAAATTCTTTTGGTCTAGTTATAGTTGATGATTTTTCAAGATTTACGTGGGTGTTCTTTCTTGATGATAAATCGCAGGTCCAAAAGATCTTCAAAAACTTCGCTAGGAAGGTCCAAAATCAGTTTGACGTAAAGATCAAGAAGGTTCGGAGTGACAGCGGAACAGAGTTCAAGAATGCAAATGTGGATACCTTTCTTGATGAAGAAGGGATTTCACATGAGTTCTCGGCTACGTACACACCTCAACAAAATGGAGTTGTTGAGAGGAAGAACCGGACGCTCATCGAAATGGCGAGAACGATGCTTGATGAGTACAAGACGCCGAAGCACTTCTGGGCAGAAGCGGTTGAGACGGCTTGTCATGCAACAAATCGCTTGTATCTTCACAAGCTAATCGGCAAGACGGCATACGAGCTCCTCACCGGTAACAAACCCCAAGTTGGATACTTTCGAGTATTTGGCTCAAAGTGCTACATTCTAGATAAGCATCGTCGTTCAAAGTTTGCTCCTAAATCTCATGAAGGTTTCCTACTTGGTTATGGCTCAAACTCTCACACTTACCGTGTCTACAACAATTTCACCCGAAAGGTTGAAGAAACGGTAGATGTGAAGTTTGATGAATCTAATGGCTCGCAAGTAGAGCAATTGCCAATTGATGTAGGAGACAAAGACCCTTCGGAAGCAATCCAAGACTTGTCTATTGGCAAAATTCGTCCAACGGAGGTGAAGGAGAGTACCTCGTCCGTCCAAGTGGAAGCTTCTACTTCATGACAAGGTGAACCAAGAATCAACACGGAGGCATCCACAAGTGGGACACACCAAGATGAAGGAAACAAGGAAATGCATCAAGACGAACATCAACAACCTCCTTCTCCACCACGACAAGAGAACGACAACGCCAACAATGAAGAAGGCCAAGAAGAAGAACAAGATGAATAAGAAGTTCAACGAAGACCCAAGCAAAAGCTTTCACGAGTTCGAGCAAGAATTGCCAAAGTTCATCCCGTCGAGCAAATCTACTATGATATTCAAACCGGGAGAATCACTCGCTCTAAAACTCGTTTAGCTAACTTTTGTGAAAACTATTCATTCATCTCTAGCATTGAACCTATCAAGGTCGAAGAAGCATTGGAAGATCCGGATTGGATAAACGCTATGCATGAAGAGCTACACAACTTTGAGAGAAACCAAGTTTGGACATTGGTTGAGAAGCCCGACAACAACCACAACATCATTGGTACCAAATGGGTGTTTCGCAATAAGCAAGATGAAGATGGACAAGTGGTTCGCAATAAAGCATGTCTCGTCGCCCAAGGGTACACACAAGTCGAAGGTATGGACTATGGTGAGACATATGCTCCCGTTGCTAGACTTGAGTCCATTCGCATCTTACTTGCCTTTGCTAATCACCATAATATCACCTTGTACCAAATGGACATTAAAAGTGCTTTTCTAAATGGTGAAATAGAGGAGAGAGTTTATGTCAAACAACCTCCCGGCTTTGTCAATCCTAAGAAACCTAATCATGTTTACAAACTTCACAAAGCCCTTTATGGTCTTAAACAAGCTCCTAGAGCATGGTATAAATGCTTGACCAAGTTCCTTATTGCAAGTGGTTTTGAAATTGGAAAAATTGATTCCACACTTTTTACTAAAAGGGTTAATGGAGAACTATTTGTATGCCAAATTTATGTTGATGATATCATATTTGGTTCTACTAACCCTCCTTTTAGTGAGAAGTTTGGACAACTAATGTCAAAGAAGTTTGAGATGTCTATGATGAGTGAACTCAAA
Organism: Aegilops umbellulata; assembly: GCA_032464435.1. NCBI lineage: Eukaryota > Viridiplantae > Streptophyta > Magnoliopsida > Poales > Poaceae > Aegilops > Aegilops umbellulata. The sequence continues at coordinate 8,393,449 of CP136058.1, read as the reverse complement.
TTCTTTCTCGGTTTGGAAATCAAGCAAACTAAGGAAGGCACATTTATCTCTCAGACGAAGTACACCAACGACTTATTCAAGAAGTTCAATATGCAAGAATGCAAAGGTATGTCTACACCCATGCCTACTAGTGGACATAATGATTTGACCAAAGATGGTGAACCGGTTGATCAAAAGGTTTATCGCTCTATGATTGGTTCATTGTTATACCTATGTGCCTCTCGTCCCGACATTATGCTAAGTGTGTGCATGTGTGCACGATATCAAGCTGCTCCTAAAGAATGTCATCTTAAGGCCGTGAAAAGGATAGTGAGATACTTAATCCATACACCAAATTTTGGCATTTGGTATCCTAAGAGGTCCTCTTTCGATCTTGTTGGGTATTCCGACTTGGATTATGCCGGAGACAAGGTTGATAGAAAGTCCACTTCGGGTACGTGTCAATTTCTTGGTAGATCTCTTGTGTCTTGGTCCTCCAAGAAACAAAACTCGGTATCCTTATCCACCGCCGAAGCGGAATACATTGCCGCTGGTTCATGTTGTGCTCAATTACTTTGGATGACCCAAACTCTTAAAGATTATGGAGTCTATGTGAAACATGTTCCATTGCTTTGTGACAATGAAAGTGCTATCAAAATTGGTCATAATCCTGTGCAACATTCTCGAACTAAGCATATTGAAGTTCGTCATCATTTCATTCGAGACCATGTTGCAAAGGGTGACATTGATCTAAACATGTTCGCACCGATAAGCAATTAGCGGATATATTCACTAAACCACTTGATTAGAAAGTGTTTTGCAGGTTGAGAGGATAATTGAACATCATTGATGCTTCGAACTTGGAGTAAAAACTCTATTGGATACATGCAAGACATGAGCTTATGTCTAATCCTTGATATATCTCTTATGATGACTATCTTATGTCTTGGATATATTTGCATCTTGCATGTTATCTAACCCATGTAGGTACTTGGATGAATCTATTTCTATGAGATTGCAACTCTCTCACATCTTGAGCAATCTCTACATCACCAAGTCTCTACACGACCGTGGTTGAAGACAAGGAAGCACGAAACCACTCAAACATATCCTTTGACAAATTCTATGTTGAGATTCATGATTGTCATTTTTGGATATAAAAATGCTTTTCTTTGCAAGAACTAACCCGTGTAGGAAGATGAACTCAAATTCCAAGGGGTGCTCCCAACTCATGATGAGCTACATCAACTTCGAGCACCCACACAAGTTCAACTACATGAGAAAGATCCACACCACCACCCAAGGTAGGATATTCCATCTTAGAGAAGCTTTACTCAAATCATGAGTCAAAGCAACTCAACAAGATGTGAATACATCAAGATGCTTAAATGAAAAATGGTAACCCCATTTTGAGCTTAAACGATGAGTATGACCTATGATCAAGTGTTCTCACTTGACTCCTAAGTCAATATACTCTAACATAGGTGACTTTGTAACCGCCCAATCCTAGATGGAGTTCTCTTATATTCTTTTCTGTGTTATTGCACTTGTCCCTTGCATATTTATTTCCCTCTTTCTAACAAAAAAACCTTCATCTAGAACTTTTATTCTTTTCTTTTTTAGTTTTGTCCTGCATATTTCTGCATCAAATTCTTTGCAAATCTTTCTGTTAATTCATTGCAAATCTTTGTGAGATCTTATTTGACTAGTGAGCTGAGGTGACAAATGTTTTCTCTATAATGAACTCGGTTTCACCGGATTGTAGTTTTCGGTCTAACCGGATCCTTTCGGTACCAACGAAACCTACCACTCGGTGCCACCGAATTCGCAACAGGAAAAACAGTTTGCCACTTATTCTATATTTCTTCTGATCCAGCTCCACTCGATGAATCTTATCCTCTACAAGCATCACAGTTTTATTCATTGCTTTTTGCTGAAACTCAAGGACCAAACCCATTCGACAGAATCCCGAAAAACCTTCTTGGAAATTGTTGTCAAAGGGGGAGAGAGAGATCACATCAAAGCTTATCATCTTCAAGGGAGAAAGAGATCTCCAGGGGGAGAGAACACTCAAGGATCCCAGATGCTTGATATTCAAGAGGAGAGACGCCACATGTCTTTTTGGGGGAAAGACATGTTCATATGTGCTCATTTGCATTATGTTCTATTCATTCATATATTTCAGCTCTAAATTTCTGTTCCCTATCTTCTCCAAATATCCCATGTCAAAGTCAGGGGGAGCAAGACATCTAAGGAAAAGAAATCATTCAAATTCATTGCATATCTTTACTCTTGGGGACATGTCTAAACTAATGTGGTACCTTGTACTCACTCTCTACATGTCATCCAGTCTTGGTATTCTTGTGGTTTTCGCTGGTTTGCTCTGGCTAGTGGATGTACCTGTGTTATCTAACCTTGTTTATGCAGGTTCATTACATCCTAAGCCAACTCAAGACTACAAGGTAAGTATATGCATCAGAATCATGAGTATGAGGAATTCCTGCTTTTGTACATACTGTTTGCAAGAAGGACTCATAAGCATGAAGGTATTTCTCTTAATAATCTTTTGCTCTGATGCATATGGCCAAGATACATGTAACACATTGCCTACTCTGTCATGACTATGCTCTCACATGCTTCCACATGTTATATTCACATGATTGCATACATGTAGGGGGAGCCTATGTTTGTTACATGTTCTTCCAAAGCTTTACTTGCTATTCCTTTTATCTTAATCTAAAGCTTTGATGTATGTTGCCATCAATTACCAAAAAGGGGGAGATTGAAAGCACAAGTGCTCCTCAGTTGGTTTTGGTAATTAATGTCAACATATCTCTTATTGTACTAACGTTTTTATCTAGTATATTTCAGATAAGTTCAACAATGGAGTGGCATGGACTAAAGGTTGTGGGAACTCCTTGAAGATGCTAAGGACAAAGGATTGGCTAAAGCTTCAAGCTCAAGACTCTTCATTTTACATTTTAGTGATCCAAGATCACATTGAGTCCATAGGAAAAGCCAATACTATCAAGGAGGGATGAGGTGTTGCTTAATGAGCCCTTTGCTTTATGTGCTTAATGATATGATCCAAAACCCTCAGCTACTTTCCCACTTCCACATATGACCTAAACCCAAAGCCAAACTCGGTCATACCGATTCTTTCTATCCGGCGCCACCGAGTTTCATATGTCATAAGCCACTGCCAAACCCTAGCAAATCGGTTCTACCGATAGGGATCTCGGTCTCACCGAGATGGGATTGAAATCTCACTGTGTATGTCCATTGTCCAAATCGGTCTCACCGAGTTTAGGAAATCGGTACTGCCGAGATTACAATGCAAACTCTCTAGGTAACTCATTACCAAAATCGGTCTAACCGAGTTTAGTAATCGGTCCCACCGAGTTTGCCTGACCAACTCTCTGGTTAGCTAATTACCAAATCGGTCTCACCGAGATTACGTTATGCCCAAACCCTAACCATATCGGTCCTACCGAGATGCATGTCAGTCCCACCGAAAATCTCTAACGGTCACTAGGTTTACCTTTTCGGTCTGACCGAGTTTGTTGATTCGGTCCCACCGAGATTGGTAAATTGTGTGTAACGGTTGGATTTTTAGTGGAGGCTATATATACCCCTCCACCTCCTCTTCATTCGTGGAGAGAGCCATCAGAACACATCTACACTTCCAACCTACATGTTCTGAGAGAGAACCACCTACCCTTGTGTTGAGGCCAGGATATTCCATTCCTACCATATGAATCTTGATCTCTAGCCTTCCCTAAGTTGCTTTCCACTCAAATCTTCTTTCTACCAAATCCAAATCCTGTGAGAGAGAGTTGAGTGTTGGGGAGACTATCATTTGAAGCACAAGAGCAAGGAGTTCATCATCAACACACCATTTGTTACTTCTTGGAGAGTGGTGTCTCCTAGATTGGCTAGGTGTCACTTGGGAGCCTCCAACAAGATTGTGAAGTTGAACCAAGGATTTTGTAAGGGCAAGGAGATCGCCTACTTCATGAAGATCTACCGCTAGTGAGGCAAGTCCTTCATGGGCGATGGCCATGGTGGGATAGACAAGGTTGCTTCTTCGTGGACCCTTCGTGGGTGGAGCCGTCTGTGGACTCGCGCAACCGTTACCCTTCGTGGGTTGAAGTCTCCATCAACGTGGATGTAGGATAGGACCACCTATCCGAACCACGGGAAAAACATCCATGTCTCCAATTGCGTTTGAATTTTCCAAACCCTTCCCTTTACATTCTTGCAAGTTGCATTCTTTACTTTCCGCTACCTATATACTCTTGCATGCTTGCTTGATATGTATTGTGTATGTTGAAATTGTGCCTATAACTTCACTCAAACCAAAAAGGCTTAAAAACTGCAACTTTAGTACTAAGTGTCTAATCACCCCCCTCTAGACACACCCACTTCTAGATCCTACACTAACCACATTTGCAATAATTCTGAAGTCTCACAATCACTCATATCAATAGCATAATCAAGTAGCGAGCCATAACAATAAATCTCAGATGACAACACTTTCCCAAAACTATCATAATATGATATAACAAGATGGTATCTCGTAGCCCTTTCTGAGACCGCAAAACATAAATGCAGAGCACCTTTAAAGATCAAGGACTGACTAGACATTGTAATTCATGGTAAAAGAGACCCAATCATAATCATACCCAATATAAATTAACAATGATGAATGCAAATGACAGCTGTGCTCTCCAGCTAGTGCTTTTTAATAAGAGGGTGATGACTCAAGATAATAGTAAATGGATAGGCCCTGCGCAGAGGGAAGCAGGGATTTGTAGAGGTGCCAGAGCTCGGTTTTGAAATAGAGATAAATTGTATTTTGAGCGGTATACTTTCATTGTCAACGTAGCAACTAAGATTTGGCAATATCTTCCATGTCACACACATTATAGGCGGTTCCCAAACAGAATGGTAAAGCTTATACCCCCCTCCACCAACAAGCATCAATCCATGGCTTGCTCGAAACAACGAGTGCCTCCAACATACATCAGGTCCCAGGGGGAGTTTTGTTTGCAGTTAAATTTTGATTTAGTTTGCATAAAGCATGGGACTGGGCATCTCGGTGACCAGCCGTTTTCTCGTGAGTGAGGAGCGGAGTCCACTCCTCTTGAGAATAACCCGCCTAACATGGAAGATAAGGGCAGCCTTGGTTGATACATGAGCTATTCGAGCATACAAAACAGAATGTTTATTTGAAGGTTTAGAGTTTGGCACATACAAATTTACTTGGAACGGCAGGTAGATACCGCATATAGGAAGGTATGGTGGACTCATCTAGAATAACTTTGGGGTTTAAGGGATTGGATGCACAAGCAGTATTCCCGCTTAGTACAAGTGAAGACTAGCAAAAGACTGGGAAGCGACCAACTAGAGAGCGACAACAACCATGTACATGCATTAAAATTAATAAACATTGGATGCAACCATGAGTAGGATATAATCCACCATGAACATAATTATCATGAAGGCTATGTTGATTTTGTTTCAGCTACATGCGTGAACATGTGCCAAGTCAAGTCGCTTAAATCATTCAAAGGAGGATACCACCCCATCATACCACATCATAATCATCTCAATAGCATGTTGGCACACAAGGTAAATCATTATAACTCATAGCTAATCAAGCATGGCACAAGGAACTATGATCTCTAGTTGTCATTGCAAACATGTTTATTCATAACAAGCTGAATTAGGAACGATGAACTCATCATATTTACAAAAACAAGAAAGGTCGAGTTCATACCAGCTTTTCTCATCTCAGTCAGTCCATCATATATCATCATAATTGCCTTTCACTTGCACGACTGAACGCTGTAAATAATAATAAGAGTGCACGTGCATTGGACTAAGCTGGAATCTGCGAGCATTCAATAAACAGGAGAAGACAAGGCAATATGGGCTCTGGGTTAAATCAACAATAATGCACATAAGAGCCACTTCAACAATTAAATTATGGTCTTCTCCTACTGACCCCTAAAGAAAATAAAAGAAATAAAAACTATTTACACCGGAAAGCTCCCAACAAGCAAAAGAAGAACGGGAAATATTTTTGGGTTTTCTTTTTAATTACTACAGCAAAGAAATAAACTACTACTAATTTTTTTTGGTTTTTTCTTAAGGTTTAACAAACACACAAGAAGAAAGCAGGAAAAAGAAAATAAACTAGCATGGATATTACAGTCAAAGAGTATGAGCACCGACATCTAGCAATAAGTGTGTGAACATAAATGTAATGTCGGTGAGAAATACGTACTCCACCAAGCTTAGGCTTTTGGCCTAAGTTGGTCTATTGCCAGGGATAGCCTGGCGGATACCCGTAGGTGTAGCTGGGGTCGTACTGCAATGAGGAATAGTTGGGATCATACTATGATGAAGAAGACTCTGACTGCCACTCGCTGACAGTCATCTCTAGATCCCAAGAATAAACAGATTGTCGTGGAGGCTCATCTTGTGGTTCCGGTTCCGGGGATGGTGCAGGGTTTTTGTAAGCTTGGACGGTAGGCCACGTAACGAGATAGGGTTTGTGGACGTTGGTCGCGGACGAAGTCGGTGAGGCCGGAATTCTCAATCAATGAATAGAAATCCTCATAAATCTCGGCCTCTCTCAAGAAATTATCAGAAGGCCATTCACACGGCCGGATTTCCGTGGTACGAGGCAAATTATATTTGGGCCTCTGAACTTCTTTATTTTGTTTCTCCTTTGAGCTTCGGCTCGATGAACCCCTCAAAAGTCTCTTCATTTTTTTCTGAAATAATCTGAAATTTTTAGTAACTTCAAACAAAAGTGAACCAACTCCAATAAAATTGATAGCAACTACTCCTACAAGTGCCTAGAGCCTATACCAAGCATTAGAACTACTTGGAACCATATAAATTTGACATGCAAGCTCAAGAACAAGGTCACCTATGCAGCACAAATTTGCAAAGAATAAAGCACTAGAACAAAAACTAATTGGACCAATGGAGGAGTCACATACCAAGGAACAATCTCCCCAAGCAGTTTTGTGAGAGGTGCTTTGAGCAAGGAGATCGAAAATCACAGCAAAAGTGGCTGGAACTCGTGCTTGAGTTGCTTTCTCGGGTTTGTGTGAGGAAGAGGAAGAAGATGGGTGCTGGGATAAGTGGAGGAGGGCCACCGTGGGCCCATGAGGCAGGGGCGCGCCTAGGGGGGTAGGGCGCGCCCTCCACCCTCGTGACCAGGTGGCAGCTCCCCCCGCGGTAAATTTTGCACAGTAAATCCTCAAATATTCCCCAAAAAACATATTAAATTGGCATGTCATTCTGAGGACTTTATTTTCGGGATATTTTTATATTGCATGGACAAGCCAGGAAACAGACAGAAAAAAACTATTTTTACTTTATTTCAACTAAATAACAGAAAGTATAGAGAGGGTACAGAAGGTTGTGCTTCTAGTTTCATCCATCTCATGCTCATCAAAAATAATCCACTAACAAGGTTGATCAAGTCTTGTTAACAAACTCATTCTGATAATCATGAAACATGAGAAATTTCGAATAACACTAGGTTACCTCAACGGGGATATGCACATCCCCAATAATAAGTATATCATACTTTTTTTGATAGTAGGAAGGGGAAATTCAAAACCTCTAAATATAATCGATGGAATTTTTCCAATAGAGTTGATACTATGAACTTGAGGTCGTTTCCTTGGAAAGTGTACCGTATGTTCATTACCATTAACATGAAAAGTGACATTGCCCTTGTTGCAATCAATAACAGCCCCTGTAGTGTCAAGGAAAGGTCTTCCAAGAATAATAGACATATTATCATCCTCGGGAATATCAAGAATAACAAAGTCCGTTAAAATAGTAACGTTTGCAACCACAATAGGCACATCCTCACAAATACCGACAGGTATAGCAGTTGATTTATCAGCCATTTGCAGAGATATTTTAGTAGGTGTCAACTTATTCAAGTCAAGTCTAAGATATAAAGAGAGAGGCATAACGCTAACACCGGCTCCAAGATCGCATAAAGCAGTTTTAATATAATTTCTTTTAATGGAGCAAGGTATAGTAGGTACTCCGGGATCTCCATGTTTCTTTGGTATTCCACCATTAAAAGTATAATTAGCAAGCATGGTGGAAATTTCAGCTTCCGGTATCTTTCTTTTATTAGGAATGATATCCTTCATATATTTAGCATAAGGATTTGTTTTGAGCACATCAGTTAATCGCATACGCAAAAAGATAGGTCTAATCATTTCAGCGAAGCGCTCAAAATCCTCATCATCCTTTTTCTTGGATGGTTTGGGAGGAAAAGGCATGGGTTTCTGAACCCATGGTTCTCTTTCTTTACTATGTTTCCTAGCAACAAAGTCTCTCTTATCATAAGGTCGATTCTTTGATTGTGGGTTATCAAGATCAACAGCAGGTTCAACTTCTACATCATTATCATTACTAGGTTGAGCATCATCATTAACATTTTCACTAGGTTCATGTTCATTACCAGATTGTGTTTCAGCATCAGACATAGATATATCATTTGGATTATCAGGTGGTTTAGCAATAGATTCACTAGAAGTTTGCACAGTTCTATCATTTTTCCTTTTATTGTTTTTAGAAGAGCTAGGAACATCAATATTATTTCTCTTAGAATCTTGCTCGAGTCTCTTAGGGTGGCCTTCAGGATACAAAGGTTCTTGAGTTATTCTACCAGTTCTAGTAGCCACTCTAACAGCATAATCATTTTTCTTACTATTTATTTCATCAAGCACTTCTTTTTGAGCTTTAAGTACTTGTTCTACTTGAGTGGTAACCATAGAAGCATGTTTACTAACAAGATTAAGTTCACCTCTAATATTAGCCATATAATCAGAATCATATTTCAATTGTCTACCAAAATAAGCATTGAAATTTTCTTGTTTGACAATAAAATTATCAAACTCTTCAAAGCATTGCCTAGCAGACTTATAGTGAGGGATATCACCTTCATCAAATCTATAGAGACAATTTACCTTTACTACCTGTGTCGGGATATCGGGATCAGGAGGTTCTTCAATAAATAATGGATTAAGATAATATATTTCTTCAACAGGCGGTGAATTAAGACCATGTATTTCTTCAATCGGAGGTAAATTCTTAACTTCTTCAGCTTTAATACCTTTTTCTTTCATAGATTTCTTTTCTTCTTGCATATCTTCGGGACTGAGAAATAGAACACCTCTATTCTTCGGAGTTGGTTTAGGAATAGGCTCAGTAATAGGAGCAGGAACTGGCTCAGGAGGTGCCCAATTATTTTCATTTGTCAACATATTATTCAATAGAATTTCAGCTTCATCTGGTGTTCTTTCCCTGAAAAGAGAACCAGCACAACTATCCAGGTAATCTCTGGAAGTATCGGTTAGTCCGTTATAAAAGATATCAAGTATTTCAGGTTTCTTGAGAGGATGATCAGGCAAAGCATTAAGCAACTTGAGAAGCCTCCCCCAATCTTGTGGGAGACTCTCTTCTTTAATTTGCACAAAGTTGTATATTTCCTTCAAAGCAGCTTGTTTCTTATGAGCAGGGAAATATTTAGCAGAGAAGTAATAAATCATATCCTGGGGACTACGCACACAACCATGATCAAGAGAATTAAACCATATCTTAGCATCACCCTTTAATGAGAATGGAAATATGTTGAGTATATAAAAGTAGCGCGATCTCTCATCATTAGTAAACATGGTGGCTATATCATTTAATTTAGTAAGATGTGCCACAACAGTTTCAAATTCATAGCCATAAAAAGGATCAGATTCAACCAAAGTAATTATATCAGGATCAACAGAGAATTCATAATCCTTATCGGGAACACAAATAGGTGAAGTAGCAAAAGCATGGTCAGGTTTCATTTTATCTCTAAGTGATTTTTTTCCATTTAGCTAATAGCCTCTTGAGTTCATATCTATCTTTGCAACCTAAAATAGCAGCAGAAGATTCCATATCAAAAACATAACCCTCAGGAATAACATGCATATCTTCATCATCACTTTCATCATTGTATTCAGATTCAATAATTTCTTTCTCTCTAGCCCTAGCAATTTGTTCATCACGAATTCACTAAGGGGAACAGTAGTATCACACATAGAAGTAGTTTCATCATAAGTGTCATCCATAGCAGAAGTGGCATCATCAATAACATGCGACATATCGGAACGAATAGCAGAAACAGGTTTAGGTGTCGCAAGCTTACTCATAACAGAAGGTGAATCAAGTGCAGAGCTAGATGGTAGTTCCTTACCTCCCCTCATAGTTGAGGGATAAATTGTTGTCTTAGTTTCTTTCAAGTTCTTCATAGTGTCCAGCAGATATAAATCCCAAGTGACTCAAAGAATAGAGCTATGCTCCTTGGCACCGGCGCCAGAAAAAGGTCTTGATAACCCACAAGTGTAGGGGATCGCAACAGCTTTCGAGGGTAGAGTATTCAACCCAAATTTATTGATTCGACACAAGGGGAGCCAAAGAAATTCTGAAGTATTAGCAGCTGAGTTGTCAATTCAACCACACCTGGATAACTTAATATCTGTAGCAAAGTAATATGATAGTGGTGGTAACGGCAACAAAAGTAAAGACAGTAAAAGTAATATTTTTGGTATTTTGTAGTGATTGTAACAGTAGCAATGGGAAAGTAAATAAACATAAACCAGTATATGGAAAGCTCATAAGCACTGGATCAGTGATGAATAATTATGCCGGATGCGGTTCATCATGTAACAGTCATAACATAGGGTGACTCAGAACTAGCTCCAGTTCATCAATATAATGTAGGCATGTATTCCGAATATAGTCATACGTGCTTATGGAAAAGAACTTGCATGACATCTTTTGTCCTACCCTCCCGTGGCAGCGGGGTCCTAATGGAAACTAAGGGACATTAAGGCCTCCTTTTAATAGTGAACCGGAACAAAGCATTAGCACATAGTGAATACGTGAACTCCTCAAACTATAGTCATCACCGGGAGTGGTCCCGATTATTGTCACTTAGGGGTTGCTGGATCATAACACATAGTAGGTGACTATAGACTTGCAAGATAGGATCAAGAACTCACATATATTCATGAAAACATAATAGGTTCAGATCTCAAATCATGGCACTCGCGCCCTAGTGACAAGCATTAAGCATAGCAAAGTCATAGCAACATCAATCTCAAAACATAGTGGATACTAGGGATCAAGCCCTAACGAAACTAACTCGATTACATGATAAATCTCATCCAACCCATCACCGTCCAACAAGCCTACGATGGAATTACTCACGCACGGCGGTGAGCATCATGAACTTGGTGATGGAGGATGGTTGATGATGACGACGGCGATGAATCCCCCTCTCCGGAGCCCCGAACGGACTCCAGATCACCCTCCCGAGAGGTTTTAGGGCTTGGCATCGGCTCCGTATCGTAAAACGCGATGATTTCTTCTCTCTTATTTTTTTCTCCCCGAAAGCCAATATATAGAGTTGGAGTTGGCGTCGGAGCGTGTCCAGGGGGCCCATGATGTAGGGGGGGCGCGCCCTAGGGGGGCGCCTCCCACCCTCGTGGTTAGGATGTGGGCCCCCTGGTCTTCATCTTTGGAGAGGATTTTTTATTATTTTTTATAAGACATCCCGTGGAGTTTCAGGTCATTCCGAGAACTTTTGTTTTTTGCACATAAAACAACATCGTCGCAATTCTGCTGAAAACAACGTCAGTCCGGGTTAGTTTCATTCAAATCATACAAGTTAGAGTCCAAAACAAGGGCAAAAGTGTTTGGAAAAGTAGATACGACGGAGACGTATCACCTACGTCAAGAAAGCTACCAGGAAGCCACGAGGTAGCGGGGAGCGCCTACCCCCCCCCCCCCAGGCGCGCCCTCCACCCTCGTGTGCCCCACGTTGCTCCACTGACGTACTCCTTCCTCCTATATATACCTACGTACCCCCAAACAATCAGAGACGGAGCCAAAAAGCTAATTCCACCGCCGCAAGCCTCTGTAGCCACCAAAAACCAATCGGGACCTTGTTTTGGCACCCTGCCGGAGGGGGCATCTCTCACCGGTGGCCATCTTCCTCATCCCGGTGCTCTCCATGACGAGGAGGGAGTAGTTCACCCTCAGGGCTGAGGGTATGTACCAGTAGCTATGTGTTTGATCTTTCTCTCTCGTGTTCTTGAGGTCGTACGATCTTGATGTATCACGATCTTTGCTATTATAGTTGGATCTTATGATGTTTCTCCCCCTCTACTCTCTTGTAATGGATTGAGTGTTCCCTTTGAGGTTATCTTATCGGATTGAGTCTTTAATGATTTGAGAACACTTGATGTATGTCTTGCGTGGGATAACCGTCGTGACAACGGGTTATTCTATTGATTCACTTGATGTATGTTTTGGTGATCAACTTGCGGGTTCCGCCCATGAACCTATGCATAGGTGTTGGCACACGTTTTCGTCTTGACTCTCCGGTAGAAACTTTGGGGCACTCTTTGAGGTTCTATGTGTTGGTTGAATAGATGAATCTGAGATTGTGTGATGCATATCGTATAATCATACCCATGGATACTTGAGGTGACATTGGAGTATCTAGGTGACATTAGGGTTTTGGTTGATGTGTGTCTTAAGGTGTTATTTTACTACAAACTCTAGGGCTGTTTGTGACACTTATAGGAATAGCCCAATTGATTGATCGGAAAGAATAACTTTGAGTTGGTTTCGTGCCCTACCATAATCTCTTCATTTGTTCTCCGTATTAGTGACTTTGGAGTGACTCTTTGTTGCAAGTTGAGGGATATTTATATGATCCAATTGTGTTATTATTGTTGAGAGAATTTGCACTAGTGAAAGTATGAACCCTAGGCCTTGTTTCCTAGCATTGCAATACCGTTTACGCTCACTTTTATCATTAGTTACCTTGCTGTTTTTACATTTTCAGATTACAAAAACCTATATCTACCGTCCATATTGCACTTGTATCACCATCTCTTCGCCGAACTAGTGCACCTATACAATTTACCATTGTATTGGGTGTGTTGGGGACACAAGAGACTCTATGTTATTTGGTTGTAGGGTTGTTTGAGAGAGACCATCTTCATCCTACGCCTCCCACGGATTGATAAACCTTAGGTCATCCACTTGAGGGAAATTTGCTATTGTTCTACAAACCACTGCACTTCGAGGCCCAACAACGTCTACAAGAAGAAGGTTGCATAGTAGACATCAATGCTCCAGGGGCAACCCTAGATCTGGGTCTCCTGGATCGGACGATGATGGTTTTCTTAGTAGAGCTTTCCCTCATGGGAGTATCGTTTTGGAGCAAGTGATGGCTGGAGGAGACAAGAGGAGCTGTGCTTCATCACACACATTGATGGTGTCGGAACTCGAGGGCATGGCGCTCTGGAGATTAGGCGTCTGATGTGCAATGATGGACTTACGCAGGAGGTCGATGTTGTCTGGCGTCGTGGTGGCATCGGCGGTAGCTAGACCGGGCAACGTTCATGCAGTAGTATAGCTCTGAAGATGGATTGCTGGCAGGTGGTTGCGGCGGCCTCATACCCGGTAGGCATCCTGGTTGAGGAGCACGCCGGACTGATGGCTGCCCATACACGGCAGGCATCCTAGTTGGGACCTCAGGTCTTAGATGTTAGGTTTGGCTGTGATGTCTATTTGGTATTAGGCCAAGACTATCAGCATCCCTTCATCAATTGGATAGGAGTAGCGACACTTTTGTTGCCTTGACGGCGGCTTCAGTCTTACTGTTGTATGACTTTGTAAGGTCTTGTGTGAATAATTAATAGAGTGGCTGCATGCATCTTCCAAATGCAAAGCCGGGGGTCCTCCTCCACTTCTAAAAAAAACAGGTGGGTCCACACACAAAGCTTTTTTCCCTTCTTTATTTCTATGTGTAAGTTCAAAAATTAAGAAGTTTAATGGTTTGACAATGATTTTGAAATCCATTCTTTGAAATTACAGAATTTCAAAAGGTTTGAATTTTTGAATTACCCTGAATGTTCAAAATTGTCTTTTCATACTATTCAAAGTGAGTCTTTTTAGGGCATTTTCAATAAAAAAAAGAGTCTATTTAGGGTGGCTATTTTTTTCTTTTTATGGTTGATTGAGTCGCTTAAATGTGCAATACTTAAGAGATATCTAGATGTGCTTTAGCAAAAGTTTATGATAGTTCGAAATCCTGAAAGTCGGGATAAGTTTATCGAAAGCTATAGCTCGCGAACGTTTGCTAGGGAGAGCCGGGTGGCATATGCGAACAATTTCGTGACAGTTTTAGTTGTGAGGAAGTGGTAGGGGTTTCATTTTTTTAGGCGACATGGCAGTTTCTTCCCAAGAAGACAAATTTCGTTTAAAATTTGTCGTCGTTTGATCTTTCCTCACAACTAAAACTGCTTAAAACGACACCAAACAATGTTTAAGCTTCTGTACGTCTAAGTATGACCGACCCTCCTCTCCCCACCCCTCCGCAGCCCCCGCGCGGGCGACCGAGGGGCTCCATCCCTATTCGCTGGGTCGCCACCCATCCCTCTCCCTCCCCTCCGTCACCGCCGGTGGTAGGCGTCGGGCTTAGCCTGTGCGTGCGCCGGCGGCGGCGGAGGCACTCCTCCCTCTCGCGGGTCAAAGGGCGATACGGGGCTCCCTGGCTCGAGGGTGTGATCCCGCTCTAGGCTGTGGCAGTGCCGATCTAGTTCATTGCGGCACATATCTGGATTTCGGCAGTGTGGCGGCTGGCTGGCGTCCTATCAGCGGTTGTAGCGGCAGTGCAGGCGCTGCTCCTCCCGATATGGGACGGAGGACCTTGTATCTGGGGCGGTGGCCCCGTGGTGGGTGTACCTGTCCGGTGGCGTGGTGGGGTGGGCGGGCTGCCAGGGATCGGGTCGGATGGCCGGCGATCCACTAGCGGGTTGGTGCCGCGGCTTGTTGCCTCAGCGGCAAACGGCATCGAGCTGCTTCTTCCTCCAATAATTGCATCATGCACTCCGTTATAACGGACATGGTTGCCCTGCTTGCCGGTCACCGGATGGGGTGGAGCGGGAGGTGGGGATTCGGACTGGGATAATTCCCTAGTCAGCTCCTGCCGACCGCGATCCCGACGACGCCCGAGGGTGCTGTTTCTCTTCCTCGAGATGTCGTTCGGGTCTGACCCACCTTTTCCCACTCCAAGGTTTCTCAGGTGAAAACCCTAGGGCGGTGACGGCGGTCATGGCGTTTTGTCCTTCTTGAAGGCGCCGTCGAGAGAACTAAGTGGTCGTGGGCATGGTTCGTGTTCGTGGGCGGCTGCAGTTGCCGTGCCCCTCTTCTTCCAGGAGGCATCTGCTTCGGGGGAAACCATGGATCTGGGTCTCCCAGGTCAGATGATGACGGAAACTATGGTGTCGTTCTCCCTCTTGAGGGCATCGTTTTGGAGCAGGTGCTGATTGGAAGGGCCCAGAGGCGGAGCGGGCTTTCATCTTACGCATCGATGATGGCGGGTCTCGGCGGCATGGCGCAGGGGAGGCTCGGCATCTGATGCGGGTTGACAGACTCACGCAGGAGGGCGATGTTGTCTGGCGTCGATGGCAGAGAGGCCTAGTAAGGTCGATGCATTAGTTCTGCTCTGAGGATGGATCGATGAAAGCTGGGCCGGTCCTGAGATTTCAGGGGCCCGGGGCAAAACTACTATCCAGGGCCCTTCGGGGAAGATGTAAATTTGTATCAAAGAAAACAATTAAGTGCATTCAAAATCAGTGTGTATATCTGTGGCGCCCCCGATTTGGCCGTACACTAATCATCCACACAATCGTGTACTGTCAAAATCAGGGACTCACGGGAAGATATCACAATACAACTCTAAAAATAAAATAAGTCATACAAGCATCATAATACAATCCAGGGGCCTCGAAGGTTCGAATACAAGTGCTCGATCATAGACGAGTCAGCGAAAGCAACAATATCTGAGTACAGACATAAGATAAACAAGTTGCCATAAGATGGCTAGCACAAACTGGGATACAGATCGAAAGAGACACATGCCTCCTACCTGGGATCCTCCTAAACTACTCCTGGTCGTCGGCGACACATAGTAGTAGGCACCTCTGGTGTAGTAGGAGTCGTCATCGACGGTGGCGTCAATCTCCTGTGCTCCAGCAACTGGTTGCGACAACTAGGAAGAAAGGAAAGGGGGAAAAGAGGGAGAAAAGCAACCGTGTGTAGTCATCCAAAGTACTCGCAAGCAAGGATCTACACTACATATGCATGGGTATCTATGTAAAGGGGCGATATCGATGGACTGAACTGCAGAATGCCAGAATAAGAGGGGGATAGCTAGTCATGTCGAAGACTACGCTTCTGGCAGCCTCCATCTTGCAGCATGTAGAAGAGAGTAGATGGTAAGTTCACCAAGTCGCATCGCATAGCATAAATCCTACCCGGCGATCCTCCCTTCGTCGCCCTGTGTGAGAGCGATCACCGTGTTATATCTGGCACTTGGAAGGGTGTGTTTTATTAAGTATCCGGTTCTAGTTGTCATAAGGTCAAGGTACAATTCCAAGTCGTCCTGTTACCGAAGATCACGACTATTCGAATAGATTAACGTCCCTGTAGGGGTGCACCACATAACCCAACACGCTCGATCCCATTTGGCCGGACACACTTTCCTGGGTCATGCCCGGCCTCGGAAGATCAACACGTCGCAGCCCCACCTAGGCTCAGTAGAGACGTCAGCACGCCGGTCTAAATCCTATGCGCGCAAGGGTCTGGTCCCATTGCCCATTGCACACCTGCACGTTGCGTACGCGGCCGGAAGCAGACCTAGCCCCCTTAATACAAGCGCGAGCTTACAGTCCAATGCGGCGCGCCGCTCAGTCGCTGACGTCACGAAGGCTTCGGCTGATACCACGACACCGAGTGCCCATAACTGTCCCCGCCTAGCTGGTAAGTGCGTACAGGCCAGTGGCCAGACTCAGATCAAATACCAAGATCTCATTAAGCGTGTTATTATGAAGTAACCGCGAACGCCGACCAGGGCCAGGCCCACCTCTCGCCTAGGTGGTATCAACCTGCCCTGTCCCTCCGCCACAAAGATCCACTCACGGGTACTCCTAGAGCCGACCCGACTTTAGTCACCACAGGTATCATGTAAAGTATATAAGTATATACCCGTGATCACCTCCCGAGTGATCATGGCCCGATAGTATAGCAAGGCAGACGGACAAGAATGTAGGGCCACCGATGGAATACTAGCATCCTATACTAAGCATGTACGATTGTGGTAAAGGTAACAATAGTAGTAGCAAGGACAGGCTATGCAGCAGAATAGGATTAACGAAAAGCAGTAACATGCTACATTACTCTAATGCAAGCAGTAGAGAGTAGAATAGGCGATATCTGGTGATCAAGGGGGGGCTTTCTTGGTTGCTCTGGCAAGAAGGAGGGGTCGTCAATAGCGTAGTCGGACGGGGCACCAGCAGCGGCGTCGGTCTCGTAGTCTACTAGAGAGAAGAGGGGGAAGAAACAATGATTAAAATGCAAACAGATGCATAACGATGCATGAAAAGGAAAATAGCGGTGTTAAGTGTGCCCTAACACGGTAAGAGGTGATACTGGCGAAGGGGGGAAACATCCGGGAAAGTATCCCCGGTGTTTTGCGTTTTCGGACAGATGTACCGGAGGGGGGAAAGTTCCATGTTTGCTATGCTAGGGATGTGTGGCGGGCGAACGAGCTGCATATCCGGATTCGTCTCGTCGTTCTAAGCAACTTTCATGTATAAAGTATTTTCATCCGAGTTACGAATTATTTTATATTAATTTTTTAAGTTTTAATTCAATTTTGGAATTAACAGATTTTAATTAATTAGAAAAGGTAATTATTGGGTCAGCGTGACATCAGCATGATGTCAGTAGGTCTACAAGTTGATTAGGTCAACCCTGGCACGTGGGGCCCGTTCGTCATAGTCTCAGGTTAATTAAACAAGGTTAAATAATTAACTAAATGATTAGGTTAATCTAATACAAAATTAATTAAGTTAATTAATTCTTTATTTATTTATTTAACTCTTTTTATTAACGTTCAGGGGCTAGGCCCCACTTGTCATAGGGCCAGTCGTTAACGGGGCGGGCGCTGGGTGCGGGCGCGGGGTGCGGGCGCACCCGAGCGGGCACTCGCCCGGAGGGGGGGATGAGGCCGCGGGGCACCGACGGCGGGGCAAGCCGGCGTGGCCAGCCGGGGCCATGGCGAGCGGAGGCGAGGGGTGGCGCCGGCGCGGCAAGTGGCGCGCGGGCGGGCGCGGTGTCGCGGGGAAAGCGGCAAGCGTGGTCTGTAGCAAGCGGGTGCACGGAGCTGTGCGCGTAGCCGGCAGAGTAAGCAACTGCGAGGCGGGCAGGGCATGAGCGGGGAGGCATGGCCTCGGGCGGCAAGCGCGGCAGCCGGAAGAGTAGGCAGCAGCAGCGGCTAGTAGGGGGGGGGGTTGCCGGCGCGAGGGGAGCGGCGGGCCGACTCCAGCATGCCGAGGAAGCGGAGCCTAGGCCGCGGGGCTGGGGTGTGGACACGGCCAACGAGAAGGAGCGCCGACGGGCGCTGCAAGTGCCGCGAGGAGCAGCACAGGGCGAGGGGCAGGTGGCTCGCGGTGGCCCACGGCGTGACGCCCGGATATTTAAGCTACAGTAATTCTCTGCTAATGATGCCACACCACTTCGATTACTGTCGCTAATCTCGTGTTAGTTCGGAACTGATTCAAATTCAAATTCAAAATCAAGCAAACAATAAACGTTTTTAAATATTAAAACTAAAATGTTCGGAGTGAACCAAATATTGTATAGATAATTATGGTGGAGAAACCACACCTTTATAAAATGTTTAAATAATATGAGATGAATAAAACAGCAGCAAAAACAATTATTTAAATACCTTTTTTATTAATAAAATGTCAAACTAAATTATTGAAGACTGGACTTTTTGAGTATGAACTAAGTTGAAATACTAATTTATATACTAAGTGTATATTTTACTAAAACTAACATAATAGGATACAAAACTATAACAAAAAAATAAAATGTATAAAACGTAAAAACAAAGCAAAAGGAAGGACCCCCCCCTGCTGGACCGTAGCCCAGCTGGCCATCAGGTCAACCAGGCCGGCCCAGCCGGCTCATCCCGCCCCTGGCCTATATGGCCCACCCCTCCATCCCCCGAACCCTAGACTCCCAACCCCGTTCCTCTCCTCCCTCGCTCCCCACGCGCCGCCACACACACACGCACGCGTAGGGCAGTGCCCAGCCCCGTGCGCTTCCTACCTCCCGCCCCGTCGCCCGCCTCCGACGACTAGTGGCGCCCCTCCTGGCCTCCTTCCTCTCTCTCCTGCACTGCGGCCTTCGTCCCCAAGCTCCGCGCGCTCCATCCATGGTCGCCCCGACCTCCTGCCGCAGCTTTGCCGTCTCCCCTCACTCCGGTGAGCCGGGAAACCACGCGCCCACCTCGCCAGAGCACCTCGCCGCCTCGACCACGACGCCTCCGTCCTCTCCGACGTCGCCCTGTCGTCCCCGTCCTCCTCCCCGAACGGCCTCCACGCACCTCGACGCCCCCCTGCTCACCAACGCCGGTGAGGACACGTTTGTCCTCCCCTTTCCCCTGCTCGTCGTCGCGGTCGCCATCATTGCGCCCATGAGCCCTTGGTCGCGCCCTCCCTGCCCCGACCGCGAACGCGCCGTCCGCTCCTTGTTGTCCGCTGCCATGCCCCGGCCTCTGCTCGCGTCGTCCGCCCGACGCGCGCGCCCCCTACTCGCGATGCACACCGCGCCCGGCTTGCCGAGCTGCTACGCCACCCCTCGACTGCTCCGACGCGTCGCCTCGTCCCCCCCACCTCTGGTCTGGCGAGCCCGCCTCGCCGTGGCTCCGCCCCATCGCCTCAGGCGGCTGACTTCGCCCGCTCTCCCTCAGGCGGGCTCGGCCCAGTGCGGTTGCGCCCAGCGCCCGCACCCGCTTCGCCTGTTCGGGTAGCCCCCGCGGCACCCAAACCCAATATGGCCTTAGGGCCTATGACATATGGGCCGACCCCAGAACAAGTTTAAATAAAAATAAGTAAATAAAAATGAACTAATAAAAATAATTAATTAATGACATATGGGCTTTTGAGCCCTTGTTTTGGGAAATCTTAATTCCTTTGCATTTGAGCTTAAATTAGTCAGTTGTTTCTATGGTTTGATCTGCTTACCTTTTTCCTTCTTCTGGTTGAGTAATGATGCTCACATCATATCCCTTGTGGACCACCAGATCCTTTGTTGGATTTTATTCGACACCATCCTTCATGTTCGATAACCTTGTCAGCCTTTCCTCAGATACATAATGCCTTTGGTAAACTGTATTCCCTGCTTTTGTCAACCATGCTCTCCTTTCGAGCTTGAGTTATTCGCTCCTGAAGCTTGTGGTATATGTTCCTAATAGGCCCCGATGGGTTGAACCTATACCTTCCCTAAAACCGTATAAACCCGACAGTTTTCGAGAGTCATACTCTTCTAGTGTTTTACCAGATAATTTTCTACCATATAACTTCTTCGTAAACGAGAAGTGAATGAAAGGCTATGCATTAAACAAGTGGGAGTCAACCTTGAACTTTGTGTTCAAGCCCATGGACACGATGTAGATCCTATCATAGAAGCTTCTTGCAATAATAACTATTTCCTTGATATGACATCATCTGGTATCTATGTATTGATCATTTGCAATCGTGATCCCGACCACATTTTCTCCTTGATTCCATTTCTCAGACAAGTTAAAGCACTTGTATTTTGTTGATCGATACATCTCCGCAACCTCTATTTTTGATCTGCCTCGAGTATTAACCTCTGGTATCTCGAGTACTGTGTTGCTTCCTGCGAGTCTTCATCTAGTATTGTTTCTCACCGATCCCGGATCCCCCCAGGTTCTGAGTTATTAGTCACTCGAGAACAAGTAATTCTTGTTGCTTACGAGTTTAATAACCCTTCAAGTCATTCCTAGCCTGATCAGCTATATCATTATCGTGCTAAATTTTAACTGTGCTCCCTGGTCCTTAATCCCGGAGCACAACTTTCGATGATGAGCTAAGCTTACGTCGATCTTCCTCGTCATATCAGTTCACCTTGAACAACAAGCTTGATTTCAAGCTTGTGCCCTACCCATGGTTCCAATAACCTTCCGCTTCATCGTTCCGTTGATTTGATGTTGTCACTGATTGATTACATCTTGAAATCTCTCGACAAATGTGTCGTGAAGATCTTCAACCTTATGAGGTCTTCCTGGATATCAATTGAATTCATGAAGATAAATACCTTGCTTGCCCTCGATGAGTTGTGTTATCATCGGCCACTTTATTGCCTTCCCTCAAACACAAACTTGTTCGTGTTTTGTGTTATACCTTGAGTTCCTTGCTACCCAGCATTGTTCTTCTTTACCTTGGAGTATTACCACCTTTTATGTCAAGAATGTCGTGGGAATTTCACCACCTCTTAGGAATTCTTGGTATGGCGATACTTCTCACCATCACCATTCTTTCTTGGTCCTCGTGTTGATTCAAACCGGTGTACCAACAACTGAATGGTGCTGTTTGGATTCTGCACTTCTAGCAACCCTATTGCTTTGGAGTTAATGGTCGGCCGTTCATTATTAGAATATTGATTGCTGAACCACCCTTCTAACATTGATCATGCTACCTAACCCCATATTTCGGGTCCACCTTTCAACCAATGTTTAATTGTGTATGTTTTCCTCGAGCATACCTCATTATGTCATCTGATCTGACAAATGTTATCTCCTTATTCACATAGTTGTGGAAATCCATCCTTTTGGAAATCTCGAGGAATTGACGCTGAGTCCATTAGCTACCCGTCATCCTCTCTTTGGTTTAAAATGATGAACTCTTGTGTCGATACTCACTCCCATAGTTCCTTTCCCGAGAATCTTACCATGGCATCTCGTCAATTTGTGTTGCACCTTTTTTTCCCTGGCATCCTAAGTCGGAGTTATCCTGTCACCAATCAGATTTGAATCTCGGTCAGATATGATGGTTGGGACATTTTCCAAAAATCGTAACATTGGTCTTTATGTGACCCGGTAAGGTGATGTCGCGACTAGCACACCTGGCTGGAGTACCCATTGTTATAGTTTTCCTTTTTAGCAAGGTTATCCATTCTTTCATGAGGAAAATGTATCCCTTATTCTATGGGTTGTTCCTGATAAATCCTTTGTGTATCCAAGTTCGACATTTGCTTGAAGACCATGGCAATGCTATCTCGAAGCATGTCTGTGGTACTTCGATTTTCAATAAGAGCATTGAAAGCGCAATGCTAAGTTTTCTTTATCCATTATCCAAACACTGTTGTATGGATAATGCCATGAAAATTCCTCTCTCATTACTTAAATGGTTTTCTACTTTCTATCCTGTCATGGATATCATGCTCCGCTTGTCCTTGGAAAGGATATACCCTTGAAAGATGTGTTTAAACACATTTTCCTTTCCATTGTTTTGTTTAACCTTCTTGAGGTTTATATGATCTAAGCAGTAATAATTCACTGCTTATGTAAACACCTCGGTGTACAACTCTGTCAGTGAGACCCTGTTTCTACTGTTGATGACATTTCGGTAACCGCCGATGGACGAGAACTTTGCCTAATGGCCCGCCTCGTTCAACGAGCAGGAAAATGGTTCTCTTCGTCCCTCGCCCTTGGTACCGATGTTGTTGCCGACATAACCGACAGACTATCCTCTGACGTGCCTTGCTATCATGACCGTGCAAGATGTCACTGCTCCTATTAAAAAAACCCACATGGTGGGCCCATAACCCACAGGTCCCAGGATCGAAACCTGACTCTCCTGTACACCCATCTTTCCAAAGTTATTCCTCGTGCTTGATTTCGTATGTAATTCATGCGTCATCTTCCTAGTAATCTACTTTGGAATCGTACGCACTACTTATTCTCGTTGCTCTAGACCCCTTTCACATTTGGTTCAGGCATCGAACGATTGCCTGCCCGCTCGAATATTCTCATGGTACCTTCTTACTTTGCTCTCGATATCTTCTTAAGTTTCGGTTCGAGAGTTACTTTTGCCACGTTCCCCCGATGTTTGCTACCATGTAGTCAACCTTGCAGAGGTTCATTCTTCCGGAATAACCACCCTTTATTCTTTCGTAAGTACGATGGAGTTTCCGAAGAAAGGATGTCGACGTCATCATGATGACATGAAGCAGAGTAATGAAGACATCAATGTAATGGATCGATCTCTTCGAGAAGTGCAACCAAGACCGAGAAGACTCGTTAGAATTTCGCAACCAAATCCCTTCGCCCTTACCTCCCCTCTTAAATCTCGGGACAAGATTTCTTGTAGTGGAGGAGAATTGTGACGCCCGGATATTTAAGCTACAGTAATTCTCTGCTAATGATGCCATGCCACTTTGATTACTGTCGCTAATCTCGTGTTAGTTCGGAATCGATTCAAATTCAAATTCAAAATCAAGCAAACAATAAACGTTTTCAAATATTAAAACTAAAATGTTCGGAGTGAACCAAATATTGTATAGATAATTATGGTGGAGAAACCACACCTTTATAAAATGTTTAAATAATATGAGATGAATAAAACAGCAGCAAAAACAATTATTTAAATACCTTTTTTTATTAATAAAATGTCAAACTAAATTATTGAAGACCGGACTTTTTGTGTATGAACTAAGTTGAAATACTAATTTATATACTAAGTGTATATTTTACTAAAACTAACATAATAGGATACAAAACTATAACAAAAAAATGTATAAAAAGTAAAAACAAAGCAAAAGGAAGTACCCCCTGCTGGATCGTAGCCCAGCTGGCCATCAGGCCAACCAGGCCGGCCCAGCCGGCCCATCCCGCCCCTGGCCTATATGGCCTACCCCTCCATCCCCCGAACCCTAGACTCCCAACCCCGTTCCTCTCCTCCCTCGCTCCCCACGCGCCGCCACACACACATGCACGCGTAGGGCAGCGCCCAGCCCCGTGCGCTTCCTACCTCCCGCCCCATCGCCCGCCTCCGACGACTAGTGGCGCCCCTCCTGGCCTCCTTCCTCTCTCTCCTGCACTGCGGCCTTCGTCCCCAAGCTCTGCGCGCTCCATCCATGGTCGCCCCGACCTCCTGCCGCAGCTTCGTCGTCTCCCCTCGCTCCGGCGAGCCGGGAAACCACGCGCCCACCTCACCGGAGCACCTCGCCGCCTCGACCACGACGCCTCCGTCCTCTCCGTCGTCGCCCTGTCGTCCCCGTCCTCCTCCCCGAACGGCCTCCACGCACCTCGACGCCCCCCTGCTCACCAATGCCGGTGAGGACCCGTTCGTCCTCCCCTTTCCCCTGCTCGTCGTCGCGGTCGCCATCGTTGCGCACATGAGCCCTTGGTCGCGCCCTCCCTGCCCCGACCGCGAACGCGCCGTCCACTCCTTGTTGTCCGCTGCCATGCCCCAGCCTCTGCTCGCGTCGTCCGCCCGACGCGCGCGCCCCCTACTCGCGATGCACACCGCGCCCGGCTTGCCGAGTTGCTGCGCCACCACTCGGCTGCTCCGGCGTGTCGCCTCGTCCCCCCCACCTCCATTCTGGCGAGCCCGCCTCGCCGTGGCTCCGGCCCGTCGCCTCAGGCGGCTGACTTCGCCCGCTCTCCCTCAGGCGGGCTCGGCCCAGTGCGGTTGCGCCCAGCGCCCGCACCCGCGTCGCCTATTCGGGTAGCCCCCGCGGCACCCAACCCCAATATGGCCTTAGGGCCTATGACATATGGGCCCACCTAGAACAAGTTTAAATAAAAATAAGTAAATAAAAATGAATTAATAAAAATTAATTAATAAAAATGAATTAATAAAAATAGTTAATTAATTAGTAAATTAATTAAGTTAATTAATCCTGTTTAACTAATCTAATTAACTTGTTAGGTTAATTAAACATTAATTAGTTTAACCTAAACATTAATCAACCTAATCACCTTATTAAACTAACTAGTTCTGTTTAGGTAAATTGAGTCAATGACAATCAGGCCCCACCGTCAGTTTGACCGGTCAACGGTCAGAGTTGACCGCTGATGTCATGCTGATATCACGCTGACGCAATAAATGAATTTCCAATTAAACGAATTTAGTAATTCCAGAAATTAATTAAAATCTTTGAAAATTAATATAATATAAACCGTAGCTCAGATGGGAAAACTGTGTACATGAAAGTTGCTCAGAATGACAAGGCGAACTCGGATACGCAGCCCGTTCTTCCGCCACACATTCCTAACATATCAAACTCGCAACTTTTCCCCCTCCGGCTCCTCTGCCCGAAAACGCGAAACACCGGGGATACTTTCCCGGATGTTTCCCCCATCACCGGTATCATCCCATACCGCGTTAGGGCACCTCTAATGCCGTTACTTGTCATGTCATGCATCACTACGCATTTGCTTGCTTAAATATTTATTGTTTCTCCCCCCTCTTCTCTTGCTAGACGCCGAGACCGACGCTGCTGCTGCCCCGTTCGACTACGGAGTTGGCGATCCCTCTCTCTTGCCAGAGCAACCAGGGAAGCCCCCCCCCTTGATCACCAGATATCGCCTACTCTCCTCTATACTGCTTGCATTAGAGTAGTGTAGCATGTTACTGCTTTCGTTATTCCTATCCTGATGCATAGCCTGTCTTTGATACTGCTGTTGATACCTTTACCTGCAATCCTACTTGCTTAGTATAGGATGCTAGTGTTCCGTCAGTGGCCCTACACTCTTGTCCATCTGCCATGCTATACTACTGGGCCATGGTCACTTCGCTAAGTGATCGCGGGCATATACTATATACTTTACACTGTTACCTGTGATACTGTTCGGAGATGGGGGCTGAAGGGGCAGGTGGCTCCATCCCGGTAGAGGTGGGCCTGGTTTCCCGATGGCCCCCGTCTGTTACTTTGTGGCGGAGCGACAGGGCAGGTTCAGACCACCTAGGAGACAGGTGGGCCTCGCCCTGGTCGGCGTTCGCGGATACTTAACAGGCTTAACGAGATATGGGTATTGGATCTGAGTCTGGCCATTTGGTCTATACGCACTAACCATCTACGTGGGAGTAGTTATGGGTATCCTGACGTCGTGGTATCAGCCGAAGCCTTCGTGACCTCAGCGACTGAGTGGCGCACGCCGCATTGGATCGTAAGCTCGCTCTTGTATTAAGGGGGCTAGATCTGCTTCCGGCCGCGTTCGCAACGTGCAGGTGTGCTCAGGGCGATGGGCCCAGACCCCTGCGCGCTTAGGTTTAGACCGGCGTGCTGACCTCTCTGTTGTGCTTAGGTGGGGCTGCGACGTGTTGATCTTCCGCGGCCGGGCATGACCCAGAAAAGTGTGTCCGGCCAAATGTGATCAAGCGTGTTGGGCTATGTGGTGCACCCCTGCAGGGAAGTTTATCTATTCGAATAGCCATGTCCCTCGGTAAAAGGACGACCCGGAGTTATACCTTGACATTATGACAACTAGAACCGGATACTTAATAAAACACACCCTTCCAAGTGCCAGATACAACCCGGTGGTCGCTCTCTAACAGGGCATCGAGGAGGGGATCGCCGGGTAGGATTATGCTATACGATGCTACTTGGAGGACTTCAGTCTACTCTCTTCTACATGCTGCAAGACGGAGGCTGCCAGAAGCGTAGTCTTCGACAGGATTAGCTATCCCCCTCTTATTCTGGCATTCTGCAGTTCAGTCCACTGATATGGCCCATTTACACATATCCCCATGCATATGTAGTGTAGCTCCTTGCTTGCGAGTACTTTGGATGAGTACTCACGGTTGCTTTCTTCCCCTTTTTCCCCCTTTCTCGTCTACCCGGTTGCCGCAACCAGATGTTGGAGCCCAGGATCCAGACGCCACCTTCGACGATGACTCCTACTACACTGGAGGTGCCTACTACTACGTGCAGCCCACTGACGACGACCAGGAGTAGTTAGGAGGATCCCAGGCAGGAGGCATGCGCCTCGTTCAATCTGTATCCCAGTTTATGCTAGCCTTCTTAAGGCAAACTTGTTTAACTTATGTCTGTACTCAGATAGTGTTGCTTTCGTTGACTCGTCTATGATCGAGCACTTGTATTCGAGCCCTCGAGGCCCCTGGCTTGTATTATGATGCTTGTATGACTTATTTTATTTGTAGAGTTGTGTTGTGATATCTTCCCGTGAGTCCCTGATCATGATCGTACACATTTGCGTGCATGATTAGTGTACGATTGAATCGGGGGCGTCACACACGGCGAGGCCAACAGTGGCGGTGGTCGCGAGCGCGTGCGCGTGCATACGGGGACAGGGGAAGAGAAGAGGCCGGGGGCCTCACCGGCGGTCGTGGGGACTGGGCAGTGGGGCTCGGGGAAGAAGACGGGGACGAGCGACGGAGAGGACAGCGGGGCAGCTCCGGCGAGGTCCAAGCGGCGGGAACGTGGTCCAGCGACGGGATCCGGGCAGGCATGCCGTTGCCCCCCGATCCACATCGGGAGAGGGGGAGTGCGAGGAGCGAGAGGAGTGGGGGGTTTCACCCCGATCCAGATTGGGTCGGGAGGGGGAGAGGGAGTGGCGTCTTGGGGGGTGTGAGAGCGGTAGTGGCTAGGGTTACGGGGATGGGGGGATATGGGGAGTGAGGTGTGGGCCGGGCGGTTGGGCCAGGTGGGTCGTCTGGCCCAGTTGGCCAAGGGGGCTTTTCTCTTTTTATTTTTTGGTTTTCAGTTTTGTATTCTTTTCTTTTTCTTTATTTTCTTTACTGCTTTCTCACATTTCTAAACGTTTTAGTTTTGGAAAAATACATAGGTTGCACCTAATTTAGTAAACTTAACTATGTCATATGGCGAACATTTTTGTTTTGATAATTGAAGACTTTTCTTTTTTGCCAAAAACTCAAATTAGATTTCGAAATGTTTTGATCTAACGCGTGGTTAGTAACAGTAATGGAGGTGATGTGGCATCATTACCGTAGGTTTCACTACTTGGAAAAACCCTAGCAGCTGCGCGGGTTTTGGGCCTCTTAGTAGCGCGGGGACCGGCGCTACTAATAAGGCGCTACAGCTAACGTATAGTAGTAGCGCTCTTTAGAAAAGGGCGCTGCTGATATTATCTGCAGCGCTGTTTACTGGGAAGCGCTGCTCGTAAGGCGGCACTACTGCTAAGTTTTCCCCCTTCGCTACTACTAGTTTTATTATTTTTTCCCTGCATATTTTTTTATTTGAATAGATTTTATACAATAATCTTTAGCATATCATACACATACAAATGTAATCATAGCATATACATACAATTAGTCTCATCAAATCATTTAATCATCATCCAACACAAAGTGGTCTCTCGTCATCATCTCGAAAATAGCGATACAAGTCTCGATTGCTTGCAAATACATCATCATCCATCTAAACAATGATATACACGAGAAGAGCTATCAATTTGAGTACATGAGTTTGTATCCATCTCTCGCATTAGCGTGAACCTAAACTAACTACTGCCTGTCGCTCGGAAACCGGAAACCGATACACCTGGGCCTGACACTCCGGCCACTTGTCGTATATATACTCCTCGCGTAGCACTTCTTCACCATCTATGATCTATGCACCTGCATCGTCACATGAGTCGATGATATGCAAGATATATAGTTGAGCAACAGAAAGAGACAGACTTGGCAAAAATAGAAACAACATATCATAAGCATAAATAACAAAGTTCATCGTACCCCAAAATGCCCTAACTAGAGTGATTTTCGCTAGTCGAGGAGGAGGACAGTTTAATTACATCACAAATAAAGTTTCACCGTGCATAACTCAGAGTTTTGTCATACAGAAAGTATGGACTGAACGGACACATTGTCATATATCGACAATCACTCCAACATGTCGTTCCATCCATCCAAGTCAGGGAGATAGTCCCCGAGCCTAGTGAAAGGCTTCAGGTCGAGACGCTGAGAGGCTATCCATGTTCGGACGTCTTCCCGCGACATTTGTCCTTCTCTGTAGAACATCCCTGTTTTTCCGACGACCTCCTTCATGATGATTTGGGCAAGTTCGCGCTGGATGTTATAGAACTCAGCTCAAAGTCGATGATCCTCGATATCTCCTATGTCCTTTGCCCATTGAAGAATATGGGCATCGCCGGATCTAGGTGACATGCGAAGGTTCTGGTGATCCCGTCTATACTCCAGCATGTGTTGTAGGACATAGAATCCATCATTAAGAGAATTGTTCGGTTGCTGGATGCACCAGAAGTCGGTCTTATGGCCGAAGGCGACCCTGCCGCCCCTTCTCTTCTTGTCCCTGACCTATCCACCCATCGATTGGTAGTAAAACATAGCACTATCGAGAACATCCTTGATGTGGGTGTAATCCTTTTTGTGAATGTTCTTCGACGAGTCCAAGTAAAGAGCGTGGGAGAATCGGGGGTAGAGGATGATGAGGATGGCGCGCCCGCCGCTGGGCAAAATAAGTACACCTCAAATTAATTAGCCTCCACCACGATAATGAATGATTGAAATCGAAGGAAGGATAGCAGCGCAGATGACTTACACGGGATGATAAGGCACGAGAATCGCCCCTTGTCCTTATTGGAGAGCATGAAACTGACGATGTAATCCCTCGCGTAGACACGATGCTTTGTGCAGACTCCCAAGAAGCTCTCGTGCATGTAGTACGGGTCAGCGACACAGATATGAGATATCTGCTCAACCCCGATGATGTAGTTCGTGTGCAAGGCATAAAGGCGGACAAACATAAAATCCAGCTTCTTCACGTGAACATGTCGAATATGTAATCGAATCGGAGGAAGAACTTATCCGCGGGGAAGCTGTCGACGTACGACATTTGCCGCGGAACGTTAACCACGTAGAGTGGGTATCCTGGATCTTTCGAGGCGATGAGGCCTTTCTCTATCCGCAGCACATCGTCATGAAGTCTCCTTAGATTCCCGAATCTGACGCGTAGCGCTGTTGCAGGTAGGATTGGTTGACCGGGGATATGCCATTTATCCGCATCAGGGATATCTATACGGTCCTGAAGCCGAGGCTGCTGAGGCGACTGGATCATAGAATCAACTTTTTTTCCTTTCCTCGCTCTCTTCCTAGACTTCCTTACTACCGGAAGGTCGTCCATAATATGTTGAGATGGCAATTCAACAATTCAGGCACCGACTCATGACGCTCAAACCCTGAGGAGGCGCCAGTATAGACATACTGTTCAGCGCCATCGTCGTCCTCATCCTCATCCATGGTGACGTTATCAGCGACTAATGGAGCCTCCTCCTTACCCCGTACGCTATCACCCAACCCGACACCCGACGCTAATTGGGTAGGTGGGGTGTTGATGTTCATACCTTGCTGAGGTTGCGTGCTCGTGGGTGTGCTCCCGGCCGCCTCCAGACGAAGCAGACTCTTTGGCCACAACATGAACCACCCATTGCAACAATCACCAAGCCGCCGCGGTGTCTCGTCGTCATCCCCCAATAGTATTGGAGGAGGCAAATTCTCGTGGCCTGGTTTGACATTGGCCACGGAAACCTTGAAGACGTTCGGGGGGATCGGCGGCTGTGGAACAACGGTTCCTTTGGCTCCATTATCGTCGCCTTCCCCACGTCCACCTTCTGGTCGCCGATGGTGTACAATATGGTGCACGGGGTTTCGTCGGCCTGTAAAGAAAAGTCTGCGACATGAGACATCCGAAAGGCAACGAAAATGGGAGATTATACATTTATATTGAAGGGGGCCGGTGTGACAGATACCGTGAGGGCGTCAAGCTCAGCCAAAGACGAAGCACCGCCGAGCACATCCGGTGCGGGAGACGGTGTGGGAGCAGGTGCAGCTGCAAGTGCTGGTGCAACGCTAGTCGAGCTGCTCCCCGCCAAGAAGTCAGCAAGGGGAAAGTCCGCTGCATTTTTTTCTGGATTTTGCCTGGTCCAATTGAAAACGACCGGAACCAAGGAAGTAGAAATATCTACAGCCACCTGTTTTGCGGCAGCTACCGCTGTTGCGACTGTCTGAGTTGATTTCTTCTCAACCACAATCTCAACCTTCTTGTCGATGTTTTCTTCATTTAACCTCCGTCTTTCCGTTCTCTCCTCCGTGGTCTCACGGTAGTACTTCTTCCACGTGGCGCCGTCTCCGACACCGTGCACGCGTCCATACGACGGTCGAGTATCCACCGGTTGTCGTTTCAATATGTTCAACGCCCGGTTGAATGGAGTGTCCCACTTGGGCCTCGCCAATGCCTCAGACGGCGAGTCGCTTTCGGCCGCAATCCTGGGCTACTCTCTCTGCAAAAGGCACAAGGATCATTTACAAATATGACTAACGTGTGCGGTTGAATTGATCAGAAACTAAAATTACCAGCAGTCTCATGAACTCAGTAATGACCCGTTTTGTCTCGTAAACCTTCTTCACTGGGTCCCAACGGTGCCGGGCCCTGAGGACATCACGCTCCTGCGAGACGGTGAACTCCGCCAAGGGGCCTGGGATGCCCAGGCTCGCGACTTCCGCGTCCTCCTTGGCCCATTTGGACCTCTTTCCGTCGTAACCATGGCTTCCGAGGTGGTGGCTCCTAATGTTCCTCTCTTGAAGCCCCTTCATGTACTTAGACTTTTTTTGGCAGCTTTGGCCTCGCAAGCCTCCTTGAATATTTGAAACTGCTCTTCCGTGATTGTCGGATTATCCTTTACAATCTCGGAGTAGGGTTCCTTCTTCTCGATGATCCTTGCTTTCACTCGATTTTTCCAGGCGGCCAACGCGTCGCTAAACTTGGTCATGGTGTGTTTTTTTATCTTCTTCATTGGCGGGTCCTCATCTGGATCTACATAATCCTTCTCATTCCGGCCCGGGAACAAGAATATCTAATGAAACTTCTTTAGGAGGGAGCTCTTCATATTTTCTATCTTCTGTAGTTTCTCATCGTTGATGGTGGCGGTTGTCCGTACGATGCAGCCTATTTGATTGCCGTAGCATCGACGCGCTTCCTCGGGCGCCTTTGGCTCAAAATTGCCGTCTTCCACCTCCGTGACCACTAGTCTAGTAGTCCTGAGTTTGTTAGGAAGCCGTTGCCTCTTTGCTTTCAGTTCTACACCGGCTCCGCTCCCCGAGGCAGCGCCGGTCTCGAAGCCGGTCTGAGTCTGAGCGCCGGTCTCAGTCTCAGCATCGGTCTGCGTGTCTGTCTCAGTCCCCGATGCCACCGGTGGGCCCGGCAACAACATCGGTTGATCGTCGTCAAGGCTAAAAAATTCGTCTGCCGCCCGGTAGACGGCGTCGCAATCACCAGAACCCTGTCCTTCATCGTTGCTAGCCATGTTTCCTATGATTAAATCTAGCCAATTAATTCTAGACCTAATAAAATGAATAATGACATAAAAAAGGCCTATTGTTTTGCAGGAACGTTAACTCCTTCCTGGTGCGGTAAATCCCGGGCACTCGATATGTCCTAGTTTGTAGCACAAGTCATGCCGAAATTCACGGAAAATTTTGGCATGAATTTTGCTAAAAAGTGGACAAATCGAGAACCTGAAATTTGCCGGAACGGAAATGAATCAACATTCCGGCAAAACATATATAGGCCACTCAACTTCATTGAAATAACAAAGCCACTTGGGCACAAACAACATGACCACTTCAAAGAAAAGATATAATCAACATTAAAAGTCTAGGAAGGGATCATCTTTAAAATAAAACTTTCCTAAATAACCTAGATAATTAACCTAATTAAACTAGTTAACCTGACTAGTTCCCTGTCAAAGCCCTAACTAAATTTTTTGCACTAACCTAGGTAATTAACTTAATTAAACTAGTTAACCTAACTACTTCTCTGTCGAAGCCCTAACTAAATTTTTGCCCTAACCTAGATAATTAACATAATTAAACTAGCTAACCTATGCGTGAGAGAGAGAGAGGAGGGGTGGGGCCTTACAGAGGATGGCTCCGGTGGTGGCGAGGGAGGCAGTGGTGGCGAGGGAGGCAGGGGCGTCTCCGGTGACGGCGAGGGAGGCAGTTGTGGCGAGGGAGGATCCGGTAGCGTCGACGGCGGCTCCGGTGGCGTTGATGAGGCCGCGCGGCTCCGTGGCATTGGTGGCGGCTCCGGTGGCGTCGACGGCGCACGGCTCTGGTGGCTCCGGGGCCGTCGACGTCGGCAGGAGACGGCGGCGAAGTGGGGCGACGGCGAATCGGGGAGACGGGGGCGGGGTGGGTCGAGAGATTTGGGGGGCAAGTGATGGCCGGGGGGAAACCGTTTTTTGGTTAAGTCAAAACTAGCGGTAGCGCGTTTCGCAGAACGCGCTATAGCTAAGGTAGGTATAGCGCTTTTTCCAAAACGCGCTACTGCTATACCTATGTAATTTTCTCCCTTTTTTATTTACTTTTCTGTTTCTATAGCGGGGGTCCTGGAAACGCGCTGCAGCTACGTTAGCTATAGCACCTCTTACTAACACATGCTACAGCTATGCCTTTCTCTGTTTTTTCTCTTTTTCATTTATTTTGCTTTACATTTTAATTTTTTTCTTTCTCCTTTTTCTATTTCTTTCATTTTCATTTACTTTTCTATTTGTTTTTAATTTAATTTTATTTCCATTAGCAGTAGCGCTCTTACTGGGAAACGTGCTGCTACTCATGCCCTAGTGGTAGCGCGCTTCCTGCAAGCCCGCTACTGCTATGCGTAGCCCATCGTTCCACCAATGGGAATATTAGTAGTAGCGCTTTTACGGCAACACGCGCTACTGCTACAATCATATCTGCAGCGCGGTTTATTCTGAATTGCTACTGCTATCTAGCACTAGCGCCCTTTTTTGACCCGCGTTGTTGCTAAATTTCTGTGTATAAAGTTTTCCCTAGTAGTGTTTACTGTAGCTTAATTATCTGGGCGTAACAATTCTCCTCCACTACAAGAAATCTCGTCCCAAGATTTAAAAGGCGGAGTAAAGGGGGAAGGTTCTGGTTACGAAATTCTAGCGAGTGTTCTCGGTCTTGGTTGCTCTTCTCGAAGAGGTTGATCCATTATGTGAGGTCTTCATTTTTCTGCTTCATGTCATCGTGATGAAATCGGCATTCTTCCTTCGGGAATTCCATTGTACTTACGAAAGAATAAAGGGTGGGTATTCCGGGAGAACGGACCTCTGCAAGGTTGAGTATCTGGTCAATAACATCGGGGAAGGTGGGGGAAAGTAACTCTTGAATTGAAACTTTAAGAAAATATCGAGAGCAATGTAAGGAGGTATCATGGGAAGTTTCGAGCGGGCATGCAATCTCTCGTTGCCTGAAACGGAGTGTGAAAAGGGTTCAGAGCAACAGGAATAAGTATTGTGTTTCCTACCAGAAGTGATGATCTCTGGAAGGTGGCTCGTGAATTACATATGAAGCCAAGCGTGAGGAATAACCTTGGAAAGAGGGGGTGTACAGGAGAGTCAGATCTCGACCCTGGGACCTGTAGGTTATGGGCCCACCATGTGGATTAATAGTAGGAAGGGCGGTGACGTCTTGCATGACCAGGTAAGCATGGCAAGTCAGAGGATAGTTTGTCGGTTATGTCGGCAACAACATCGGTGCCAAGGGCGAGGGACGAAGAGAACCATTTTCCTGCTCGTTGAACGAGGCGGACCAATAGGCAAAGTTCTCATCCATCGGTGGCTACCGGAATGTCATCAACAATAGTAACAGGGTCTTGCTGACAGAGTTGTACACCGAGGTGTTTACATAAGCAGGAGAATATTATCGCTTAGATCCTATAGATCACAAGAAAGGTTAAACCAAACAATGGAAAGGAAAATATGATTATGACATTAAACAGAACAATGGAAAGGAAAATGTGTTTAAACACATATTTCAAGGGTATATCCTTCCCAAGGACAAGCAGAGCATGATATCCATGACAGGATATAATGTAGAAAACTCTTTAGGTAAGGGGAGAGAAATTTCATGACATTACCTATGCAACGGTGTTTGGATAATTGAGCGAGAAACATTTAGCATTGGGCTTCAAATGTTCTTGTTGAAAATCGGATTACCACAGACATGCTTCGGGATAGCATTGACATGTTCTTCAAGCAAAGGTTAGACTTTGGATACACAAAGGATTCATCAGGAACAACTTATAGAATAAGTCTTACAATTTCTTCATGGAAGAATCGCAAAGCTTGCTAAAAAGGAAACTATAACAATAGGTCCTCCGGCCAGGTGTGCTAGGCATGACATCATCTTGCCGGGTCATATAAAGACCAATGTTATGACTCTTGGATATATGTTCCAATCATCATATCTGACCAAGATTCAGATCTGATTGGTGTCAGGATACCTCAAACTCAGGATGCCCCAGCAGAAAAGGTGTGACACAAATTGACGAGATGACATCGAAGATTCTGGGAATGAACTATGAAAGCGAGTTCCAAAGCAGGAGTTCATCATCAAATTAAGAAGAGGATGAGGAGTTGGCTGATGGACTCAGCGACAAATCATCGAGAATTCCAACAAGTTGGATTTCCACAATTATGTGAACAAGGAGATAACATTTGTAGGACCAAATGATATAATGAGGTATGCTCGAGGAAAACATACACAATTGAACATTGGTTGAAAAGTGCACCCAAAATATGGGCTTAGGTAGCATGATCAATGTTAGAATGGTGATTCAATAACCAATGGTCTAAGAATGAATTATCGACCATTAACTTCAAAGCAATAGGGTTGCTAGAAGTTTTGAAGTCGCACATCATAGTTCAATTGTCAGTTTTCCGGTTAGAAACAACACGGGGACCAAGGAATGAACGGATATGGCAAGAAGTATTATACTATATCAAGAGTTTTTAAGAGGTGGTGAAATTCTCACAACATTCTTGACATAAAAGATGGTAATACTCCAAGGTAAAGAAGAACAAATGCTGGATAGAAAGGAACTCAAGGTATAACACAGAACACGAACAAGTTTGTGTTGGAGGGAAGGCAATAAAGTGGTCGATGACAACCCAAATCATCGAGGGCAAGGATTGTATTTCTCATCATGAATTCAATTGATCTCCTGGAAGAGCTCAGAATGTTGATGATGATCATGACACATTTGTCAAGAGGTTTCATGAAGATATAATTGCTCATCGACGACATCAAGCAAAAGGAAGGATGGAGCAAAAAGTTATTGAAACCACGGATACGGAACAAACTCGGAATTCAAGCTTGTTGTTTGAGGTGAAACGGTAAGACAAGGAAGATAAACGTAAGTTTAGCTCATCATCGGAAGTTGTGCTCTGGGAATAAGAACTAGGTAGCATAGTTTAAGCTTTAACATGACGATGATGATGTAGCCAATCGGTTGGGAATGACATCAGTGAGTACAACTCGCAGAAATAAGGATCACAAAGAGTAGTTGAACCGTAGAACGGAATCGATTCAGTTATCGGTGTTTCGAGTGACAAACAACTCAAAACCCGGATAAAATTGGAATCATCGAGAAATAATAGTTGATGAAGAACTCACAAGAAGTTATGTAGTTCGATGATATTCTCGAGATACCAGAGTGTAATACTCGACAGTAGAGCAGAGTAGACGGTGGACACGTGAAATGATCTGCAGAAGACAAGTACTTCATCTTGTCTGGGAAATGGAATCAAAGGATAACAATCATGGTCGGAACCACGGTTGCAAGGGACCAAACATGGATACTAGATGAACCTATATCAAGGGAATAGTTATTATTACAAGAATTTTCCATGATTGGATCTACATCGTGTCCATGGGCTTGAACACAAGTTCAAGGTCGACTCCCACTTCTTCAATGTATAAACTTCCATTCACCTCTCGCTTTTTGAAAATGTCATTAGTTGTTGAAAGTTTTACCTGGTGCAATACCAGATAAGTATGACCCGTGAAATCTTTCAGGTTCACACAGATTAAGGAAGGCATAGGTTCAACCCATCAAGGCATCGTACAAACATATCTTCAGGAGTAAATAATACAAGCTCGAAAGTAGAGCATGGTTGACAAGCCAAATGATAGAATTTACCAAAGGAATTATGTATCAGGGGAAGAACTCAAGGTTTTGAGAATATGCAGGAACGGTCGGATAATAATCCACCAAACGATCTGGCAGGCCGCCAAGAATCTGATGTGAGCATATATGTTCACCAGAAGAAGAAATAATGCAAAAGGCATCGGATTATAGAAATATCTTGATAAATCGAGAGCTTAAATACAAGGAATTATGATTTCCAAATTGGGGGATCAGAAGCAGATGCTCTGATCAAGAGATAAATAAGTCGAATAGACTTAGAGGCACAAATGGTGGAAATTCGATTGGTCGACAACCAGCTCATGTTCAAAATGACGTCCGAGCCGGAAGGATAAATTTCTAGGATTCGACTGAGGAATGCGAGTATCCTCAACATATTGAATCAACGAACTTAAAATGAGAAAGTCAAGGAATGCCAATAAGATTATGAGACTTGTGGGATTAATCATAAGGCAAGCAAGCAAGAATTTCAAGAGCAATAGACTGTTGAGGATTTTCGGAAGATCGAATCGTAGTTCGAAGACTTTTGTGAAATACATGAATCAACTTGGGATGAGCAGATACTCGATAAGTGCAATAAATTATCCGTAGGGGTATTCATGCGACAAAGAATTGCAAGGCAGTAGGCACAAAGTATTCTCGGGGTATCTTGTAACAACAAGATCAACTGGGAATAAAAGTAAGAACGAGGGTGTAAGTATTTATCCATAGGGATATTTCGGTGGTAGGGAATTGCAAAAGCAACGGGCACAAAGTCACGAGAGAATATCGGAGAGTATCTTTGAAATCTTCGGGTGCAGCTGGCGATCATCTGGACTGAAGGGGCTCTCCGGGAGAAAGTATTTTTGAGAACCTAAAGTTAGATTTTAGTAAATTCATTAAACCTAAATAGGAGAGAGATCAGAGTCCCAGAGTATAGGTCGAGGAATAAAAGATCCTAATACCACCCAATGGCGACGTGGGCCCGTAAGGCACACAGCCATGTTAGTAAAAGTTTTGCAATGTCTAGACTAAACTTCGGCCAAGGAGTTTGGAAGGGAGATTCCTATAGGCAGTCGGCTCTGATACCAACTTGTGACGCCCCCGATTTGACCATACACTAATCATCCACACAAACGTGTACGATCAAGATCAGGAACTCATGGGAAGATATCACAACACAACTCTAAAAATAAAATAAGTCATACAAGCATCATAATACAAGCCAGGGGCCTCGAAGGCTCGAATACAAGTGCTCGATCATAGACGAGTCAGCGAAAGCAACAATATCTGACTACCGACACAAGTTAAACAAGTTGCCATAAGATGGCTAGCACAAACTGGGATACAGATCGAAAGAGACGCAGGCCTCCTGCGTGGGATCTGCTACCTCTTGAGCTTGCGTTGGATTTGCCCGAAGAGGAAAGGATGATGCAGCAGAGTAGCGTAAGTAGTTCCCTCATTTTTTGAGAACCAAGGTATCAATCCAGTAGGAGGCCACGCTCAAGTCCCTCATACGTGCACAAAATGATAGCTACTCGCAACCAACGCGATTAGGGGTTGTCAATCCCTTCACGGTCACTTACGAGAGTGAGATCTGATAGATAGTTTTTTGGGTATTTTTGGTATAGAGATGCAAAGTGAAAAGTAAAAGGCAAAGTAAAAAAGCAAATCAAGATTAAAGTGATGGAGATTGATATGATGAGAATAGACCCGGGGGGCATAGGTTTCACTACTGGCTTCTCTCAAGAGCATAAGTATTCTACGGTGGGTGAACAAATTACTGTTGAGCAATTGACAGAACTGAGCATAGTTATGAGAATATCTAGGCATGATCATGTATATAGGCATCACGTCCGTGACAAGTAGACTGAAACGATTCTGCATCTACTACTATTACTCCACTCATCGACCGCTATCCAGCATGCATCTAGAGTATTAAGTTAAAAACAGAGTAATGCTTTAAGCAAGATGACATGATGTAGAGAGATAAATTCATGCAATATGAAATAAACCCCATCTTGTTATCCTCGATGGTAACGATGCAATACGTGCCTTGCTACCCCTTATGTCACTGGGAAAGGACACTGCAGGATCGAACCCAAAGCTAAGCACTTCTCCCATGGCAAGAAAAACCAATCTAGTAGGCCCAACCACACTGATAATTCGAAGAGACTTGCAAAGATAACCAATCATACATAAAAGAATTCAGAGAAGATTCAAATATTATTCATAGATAGACTTGATCATAAACCCACAATTCATCGGTCTCAACAAACACACCGCAAAAAGAAGATTACATCGAATAGATCTCCACGAGAGAGGGGGAGAACTTTGTATTGAGATCCAAAAGGAGAGAAGAAGCCATCTAGCTACTAACTATGGACCCGAAGGTCTGAGGTAAACTACTCACACTTCATCGGAGAGGCTATGATGATGTAGAAGCCCTCCGTGATGACGGCCCTCTCCGGCGGAGCTCCGGAACAGGCCCCAAGATGGGATATCATGGATACAGAAAGTTGCGGCGGTGGAATTAGGTTTTTGGCTCCGTATCTGTTCGTTTGGGGGTACGTAGGTATATATAGGAGGAATAAGTACGTTGGTGGAGCTTTGGTGGGCCCACGAGGGTGGGGGCGCGCCTGGGGGTATAGGGCGCGCCCCCCTACCTCGTGCCCACCTCGAAGCTTCCTTGGCGTAGGGTCCAAGTCTCCTGGGTCATATTCGGTGAGAAAATCACGTTTCCGAAGGTTTCATTCCGTTTGGACTCCGTTTGATATTCCGTTTCTTCGAAACATTGAAATAGGCAAAAAACAGCAATTCTGGGCTGGGCCTCCAGTTAATAGGTTAGTGCCAAAAATAATATAAAAGTGGAAAATAAAGCCCAATATAGTCCAAAACAGTAGATAATATAGCATGGAGCAATCAAAAATTATAGATACGTTGGAGACGTATCAGGCATCCCCAAGCTTAATTCCTGCTCGTCCTCGAGTAGGTAAATGATAAAAAGAGAATTTTTGATGCGGAGTGCTACTTGGCATAATTTCAATGCAAATCTTCTTAATTGTTGTATGAATATTCAGATTTGAAACATTCAAGACAAAAGTTCATATTGACATAAAAATAATAATACTTCAAGCATACTAACAAAGCAATTATGTCTTCTCAAAATAACATGGCCAAAGGAAGTTATCCCTACAAAATCATATAGTCTGGCTATGCTCTATCTTCACCACACAAAGTATTTAAATAATGCACAACCCCGATGACAAGCCAAGCTATTGTTTCATACTCTAACTTTTTCAAAACTTTTTCAATCTTCACGCAATACATGAGCGTGAGCCATGGATATAGCACTATATGTGGAATAGAATGGTGGTTGTGGAGAAGACAAAAAGAGGGGAAGATAGTCTCACATCAACTAGGCATATCAACGGGCTATGGAGATGCCCATCAATAGATATCAATGTGAGTGAGTAGGGATTGCCATGCAATAGATGCACTAGAGCTATAAGTATATGAAATCTCATCAAAAGAAACTAAGTGGGTGTGCATCCAACTCGCTTGCTCATGAAGACCTAGGGCAAATTTGAGGAAGCCCATCACTGGAATATACAAGCCAAGTTCTATAATGTAAAATTCCCACTAGTATATGAAAGTGACATAACGAGAGACTCTCTATCATGAAGATCATGGTGCTACTTTGAAGCACAAGTGTGGTAAAAGGATAGTAACATTGTCCCTTCTCTCTATTTCTCTCATTTTTTTATTTGGGCCTTTTCTCTCTCTTATGGCCTCTTTTTTTCGTCCGGAGTCTCATCCCGACTTATGTGGGAATCATAGTCTCCATCATTCTTTCCTCACTTGGGACAATGCTCTAAAAATTGATGATCATCACACTTCTATTTTTCTTACAACTCAACAATTATAACTTGATACTTAGAACAAATATCACTCTATATGAATGCCTCCGGCGGTGTACCGGGATATGCAATGAATCAAGAGTTACATGTATGAAATAATTATGAACGGTGGCTTTGCCACAAATATGATGTCAACTACATGATCATGCTAGCAACATGATAATGATGGAGCGTGTCATAATAAACGGAACGGTGGAAAGTTGCATGGCAATATATCTCGGAATGGCTATGGAAATGCCATGATAAGTAGGTATGGTGGCTGTTTTGAGGAAGGTATATGGTGGGTGTATGATACCGGCGAAAAGTGCGCGGTATTAGAGAGGCTAGCAATGGTGGAAGGATGGGAAAAAGTGCATATAATCCATGGACTCAACATTAGTCATATCGAACTCATATACTTTTTGCAAAAATCTGGAAGTTATCAAAGCAAAGTATTACGCGCATGCTCCTAGGGGGATAGATTGGTAGGAAAAGACCATCGCTCGTCCCCGACCGCCACTCATAAGGAAGACAATCAATAAATAAATCATGCTCCGACTTCATCACATAACGTTTCACCATACGTGCATGCTACGGGAATCACAAACTTTAACACAAGTATCCTTTAAATTCACAACTACTCAACTAGCATGACTCTAATATTATCACCTCCATATCTCAAAACAATTATCATGCTTCAATCTTTTCTTAGTATTCAACGCACTCAAAAGAAAGTTTCACAAATCTTGAATACCAAGCATATTATTATTAAGAAATTTACCATGCTATTTAGAGACTCTCAAAAAAATTGAAGTGAAGTGTGAGAGATCAATAGTTTCTTTAAAACAAATCCACCACCATGCTCTAAAAGATCTAAGTGAAGCACATAGAGCAAAATTATAACGCTCAGAAGATATAAGTGAAGCACATAGAGCAAAACTACATAGCTCAAAAGATATAAGTGAAGCACATAGAGTATTCTATCAAATTCCAATTCATGTATGGCTCTCTCAAAAGGTGTGTACATTAAGGATGATTGTGGCACACTAAGAAAAAAATACACAAATAATAAAAGACGCTCC
This sequence comes from Aegilops umbellulata, assembly GCA_032464435.1. Taxonomy (NCBI): domain Eukaryota; kingdom Viridiplantae; phylum Streptophyta; class Magnoliopsida; order Poales; family Poaceae; genus Aegilops; species Aegilops umbellulata. The sequence goes on along the minus strand of CP136058.1, from coordinate 8,351,526 downwards.
AATCAAAACACATATCATGTTGGTGAATAAAAATATAGCTCCAAGTAAATTACCGATGGAAGTAGACGAAAGAGGGGATGCCTTCCGGGGCATCCCCAAGCTTTGACTTTTTGGTGTCCTTGGATTATCTTGGGGGTGCCATGGGCATCCCCAAGATTAGGCTCTTGCCACTCCTTGTTCCATAATCCATCAAAAGAATTCACCCAAAACTTTAAAACTTCACAACACAAAACTCAATAGAAATCTCGTGAGCTCCGTTAGAGAAAGAAAACAAAAGACCACTTCAAGGTACTGTAATGAAATCATTCTTTATTTATATTGGTGTTAAACCTACTGTATTCCAACTTCTCGATGGATTATAAACTATTTTACTAGCAACAGATTCATCAAAATAAGCAAACAACACACGAAAAACAGAATTTGTCAAAAACAGAACAGTCTGTAGTAATCTGTAGCTAACGCAAACTTCTGGAACTCCAAAAAATCTACCAAAATTGGACGACCTATACAATTTGTTTATTGATCAGCAGCAATTGGAATCAGTATTTTATCACGTTCTGATGATTTTTAATAATTCGTGCACTGGACGCAGAGTTTCTGGAAATTACAACAAGATCAAATAACTATCATCCAAGAAGATCCAATAGGTCTAACTTGGCACAAACACTAATTAAAACACAAAACCACATCCAAACAGAACGTAGATGGTTTATTTATTCCCTAATAGAAGAAAAACAAAAAAACTAAAAATAAAATTGGGTTGCCTCCCAACAAGCGCTATCGTTTAACGCCCCTAGCTAGGCATAAAAGCGAGGATAGATCTAGGTATTGCCATCTTTGGTAGGCAATCCATAAGTGGCTCTGATGATAGTTTCATATGGCAATCTTATTTTCTTTCTAGGAATGTGTTCCATGCCATTTTTTAATGGAAATTGGAATCTAATATTCCCTTCCTTCATATCAATATCTCACCAACCGTTCTAAGGAAAGGTCTACCAAGAATAATAGGGAAAGAAGGATTGCAATCTATATCAAGAACAATGAAATCTACGGGAACATAATTCCTATTTGCAACAATAAGAACATCATTAATTCTTCCCATAGGTCCCTTAATAGTGGAATCCGCAAGATGCAAGTTTAGAGAGCAATCATCAAAATCGCGGAAATCTATCAAATCACACAAAGTTTTGGGGATAGTGGAAACACTAGCACCCAAATCACACAAAGCATCAAGGGATAGAGTTTTCTAGGGATATAAACTTTCAACTCAAGTTTTTCTTCAGAAGATTGCATCAAGGCATCAACAATATGATCGGTAAAGGCTTTCTTTTGACTATAAGCATCAGGAGAATTTAGCACGGATTACAACAAGGAAATACAATCAATTAAAGAGCAACTTTCATAATTAAATTCCTTGAAATCCAATATAGTGGGTTTAGCAACATTTAGGGTTTTATTTCTTTTCATCATAAAGATCTAAATACTCCGAATTTTTAGAATGCCTTCTAGGTAAAGGAAGATCATAATCAGTTTCATCAAGATTCATATTGAAAAACAAAGATTTGATAGTGTACACATCAATAACTTTTAGATCTTCATCTTGATTTTCATAGGAATTGGAAGAACACGCTTTAATAAAGGCATCTTTGGAAGCACACATCCTAGCGGTTCTTTCCTTGCACTCATCAATGGAAATTCTCATAGCTTTGAGAGACTCATTGATATCATGCTTAGGAGGAATAGATCTAAGATTTAAAGAATCAACCTCAAGAGAAACTCTATCAATGTTCCTAGCCAAATCATCAACTTTAAGCAATTTCTCTTCAAGCAAAGCATTAAAATTCTTTTGTGAATTCATAAAGTCTTTAACACTATTCCCAAATTCAGAGGGCATCTTATTATAATTTCCATAAGAGTTGTTGTAGGAATTTCCATAATTATTAGATGTATTACTAGGATAAGGCCTAGCATTAAAATTCCCTCTATACGCGTTGTTACCACAATTATTCCTACCAACAAAATTCACATCCATAGATTCATTGTTATTCTCAATCAAAGTAGACAAAGGCATATCATTAGGATCAGAAGAAACACTCTTAGTAGCAAATAATTTCATAAGTTCATCCATCTTTCCACTCAAAACATTGATTTCTTCTATCGCATGCACTTCTTTATTAGAAGATCTTTCAGTATGCCATTGAGAATAATTAACCATAATATTATCTAGGAGTTTAGTAGCATCTCCTAAAGTAATTTCCATAAAAGTGTCTCCCGCGGCCAAATCTAAAAGATTTCTAGAAGCAAATTCAATCTGGCATAAATTTTTTGTATAATCATCCATAAGTTCAAACCATGAGTAGGGCAATTACGTTTCATTAATTTCATTCTCTCCCAAGCTTGTGCAACATGTTCATGATCAAGTTGCTTAAAATTCATAATATCGTTTCTAAGAGAGTTGATCTTAACGGGAGGAAAATACTTAGAGATAAAAGCATCTTTGCACTTGCTCCAAGGATCAGTACTATTTTTAGGCAAAGATGAAAACCAAGCTTTAGCATGATCTCTAAGTGAAAAAGGAAATAGCTTCAATTTAACAACATCATTATCGACGTCTTTTTTCTTTTGCATATCACATAAACCAACGAAGCTATTCAGATGAGTAGCGACATCTTCACTAGGAAGGTCGGCGAATTGATCTTTCATAACAAGATTTAACAAGGCAGTATTGATTTCACAAGATTCAGTATTGGCAAGAGGAGCAATCGGAGTGCTAAGGAAATCATTATTATTGGTATTGGTGAAGTCACACAATTTGGTAGCATCTTGAGCCATCGCGACAAACAAGCAATCCAACACACGAGCAAACAAAAGGCAAGCGAGAAAAAGGCAAACAAAAAAGAGAAAGAGAAGGAGAAGGAGATTGGGAAAGAGAGGGCGAATAAAACGGCAAGGGTGAAGTGGGGGAGAGGAAAACGAGAGGCAAATGGCAACTAATGTAATGCGAGAGATAGGGATTGTGATGAGTACTTGGTATGTTGACTTTTTGCGTAGACTCCCTAGCAACGGCGCCAGAAATTCTTCTTGCTACCTCTTGAGCTTGCGTTGGATTTCCCCGAAGAGGAAAGGATGATGTAGCAGAGTAGCGTAATTATTTCCCTCAGTTTTTGAGAACCACAGTATCAATCCAGTAGGAGGCCACGCTCAAGTCCCTCGTACCTGCACAAAACGATAGCTACTCGCAACCAACGCGATTAGGGGTTGTCAATCCCTTCACGGTCACTTACGAGAGTGAGATCTGATAGATAGTATTTTTGGTATTTTTGGTATAGAGATGCAAAGTGAAAAGTAAAAGGCAAAGTACAAAGCAAAGCAAGATTAAAGTGATGGAGATTGATATGATGAGAATAGACCCAGGGGCCATAGGTTTCACAGGTGGCTTCTCTCAAGACGGTGGGTGAACAAATTACTGTTGAGCAATTGACAGAATTGAGCATAGTTATGAGAATATCTAGGCATGATCATGTATATAGGCATCACGTCCGTGACAACTAGACCGAAACGATTCTGCATCTACTACTATTACTCCACTCATCGACCGCTATCCAGCATGCATCTAGAGTATTAAGTTAAAAACAGAGTAATGATTTAAGCAAGATGACATGATGTAGAGAGATAAATTCATGCAATATGAAATAAACCCCATCTTGTTATCGTCGATGGCAACGATGCAATACGTGCCTTGCTACCCCTTCTATCACTGGGAAAGGACACCGCAAGATCGAACCCAAAGCTAAGCACTTCTCCCATGGCAAGAAAAATCAATCTAGTAGGCCAAACCACACAGATAATTCGAAGAAACATGCAAAGATAACCAATCATACATAAAAGAATTCAGAGAAGATTCAAATATTATTCGTAGATAGACTTGATCATAAACCCACAATTCATCGGTCTCAACAAACACACCGCAAAAAGAAGAATAGATCTCCACGAGAGAGGGAGAGAACTTTGTATTGAGATCCAAAAAGAGAGAAGAAGCCATCTAGCTACTAACTATGGACCCGAAGGTCTGAGGTAAACTACTCACACTTCATCGGAGAGGCTATGATGATGTAGAAGCCCTCCGTGATGACGACCCTCTCTGGCAGAGCTCCAGAACAGGCCCCAAGATGGGATCTCGTGGATACAGAAAGTTGCGGCGGTGGAATTAGGTTTTTGGCTCCGTATCTGTTCGTTTGGGCGTACGTAGGTATATATAGGAGGAAGAAGTATGTCGGTGGTGTTGGAAATATGCCCTAGAGGCAATAATAAAAGCATTATTATTATATTATATTTCCTTGTTCATGATAATTGTCTTTATTCGTGCTATAATTGTGTTATCCGGAAATCGTAATACATGTGTGAATAACAGACACCAACATGTCCCTAGTAAGCCTCTAGTTGACTAGCTCGTTGATCAATAGATAGTCATGGTTTCCTGACTATGGGCATTGGATGTCAATGATAACGAGATCACATCATTAGGAGAATGATGTGATGGACGAGACCCAATCCTAAACATAGCATAAGATCGCATAGTTCGTTTGCTAGAGTTTTCCAATGTCAAGTATCCTTTCCTTAGACCATGAGATCGTGTAACTCCCGGATGCCGTAGGAGTGCTTTGGGTGTGCCAAACGTCACAACGTAACTGGGTGACTATAAAGGTATACTACGGGTATCTCCGAAAGTGTCTGTTGGGTTGACACGGATCGAGACTGGGATTTGTCACTCCGTATGACGGAGAGGTATCACTGGGCCCACTCGGTAATTCATCATCATTATGAGCTCAATGTGACCAAGTGTTTGGTCACTGGATCATGCATTATGGTACGAGTAAAGTGACTTGCCGGTAACGAGATTGAACGAGGTATTGGGATACCAACGATCGAATCTCGGGCAAGTAACATATCGATTGACAAAGGGAATTGCATACGGGGTTGCTTGAATCCTCGACATCGTGGTTCATCCGATAAGATCATCGTGGAGCATGTGGGAGCCAACATGGGTATCCAGATCTCGCTGTTGGTTATTGCCCGAGAGCCGTCTCGGTCATGTCTGCATGTCTCCCGAACCCGTAGGGTCTACACACTTAAGGTTCGGTGACGCTATGGTTGTAGGGATATGTATATGCAGTAATCCGAATGTTGTTCGGAGTCCTGAATGAGATCCCGGACGTCACGAGGAGTTTCGGAATGGTCCGGAGGTAAAGAATTATATATGGGAAGTGCTGTTTTGGCCACCGGGACAAGTTTCGGGGTCACCGGTATTGTACCGGGACCACCAGAAGGGTCCCGGGGGTCCACCGGGTGGGGCCACCTGCCTCGGGGGCCACATGGGCTGTAGGGGGTGCGCCTTGGCCTACATGGGCCAAGGGGAACCAGCCCCAAGAGGCCCATGCGCCTAGGGTTCCAAAGGGGAAGAGTCCCACAAGTGGAAGGCACCTCCTAGGTGCCTTGGGGGGGAGTAAATCCTCCCTGGCCGCCGCCCCCTTGGGAGATCAGATCTCCCAGGGCCGGCGCCTCCCCAAGAGGCCTATATAAAAGGGGGAGGGGAGGGGGGCAGCCGCACCCTTTTGCCTTGGCGCCTCCCTCTCCCTCTCCAACACCTCCTCCTCCTCCGTAGAGCTCGGCGAAGCCCTACCGGAGTACTGCAGCTCCACCATCACCACGCCGTCGTGCTGCTGCTGGAGCCATCTTCCTCAACCTCTCCTTTGCCTTGCTGGATCAAGAAGAAGGAGACGTTACGCTGACCGTACATGTGTTGAACGCGGAGGTGCCGTCCGTTCGGCGCTAGGATCTCCGGTGATTTGGATCACGTCGTGTACGACTACCTCATCCTCGTTCCTTGAACGCTTCCGCACGCGATCTACAAAGGTATGTAGATGAATCTGAATACTCGTTGCTAGATGAACTCATAGATGGATCTTGGTGCAACCGTAGGAAAAGTTTTTGTTTTCTGCAACGTTCCCCAACAGGTGGAGCTTCGGTGGGCCCACGAGGGTGGGGGCGCGCCTGGGGGTATAGGGCGTGCCCCCCTACCTCGTGCCCACCTCGAAGTTTCCTTGGCGTAGGGTCCAAGTCTCCTGGGTCATACTCGGTGAGAAAATCACGTTCTCGAAGGTTTCATTCCGTTTGGACTCCGTTCGATATTCCGTTTCTTCGAAACACTGGAATAGGCAAAAAAACAGCAATTCTAGGCTGGGCCTCCAGTTAATAGGTTAGTCCCAAAAATAATATAAAAGTGGAAAATAAAGCCAAATATAGTCCAAAACAGTAGATAATATGGCATGGAGCAATAAAAAATTATAGATACGTTGGAGACGTATCAGGATCCTCCTAAACTACTCCTGGTCGTTGGCGACACGTAGTAGTAGGCACCTCCGGTGTAGTAGGAGTCGTCGTCGACGGTGGCGCCAAGCTCCTGTGCTCCAGCAACTGGTTGCGACAACCAGGAAGAAAGGAAAGGGGGAAAAGAGGGAGAAAAGCAACCATGAGTACTCATCCAAAGTTCTCGGAAGCAAGGATCTACACTACATATGCATGGGCATCTGTGTAAAGGGGCAATATCTATGGACTGGACTGCAAAATGCCAGAATAAGAGGCGGATAGCTAGTCCTGTCGAAGACTACACTTCTGGCAGCCTCAATCTTGTAGCATGAAGAATAGAGTAGATGGTAAGTTCACCAAGTAGCATCACATAGCATAAATCCTACCCGGCGATCCTCCCCTCGTCGCCCTGTGTGAGAGCGATCACCGGGTTATATCTGGCACTTGGAAGGGTGTGTTTTATTAAGTATCCGGTTCTAGTTGTCATAAGGTCAAAGTACAACTCCAAGTCGTCCTGCTACCGAAGATCACGGCTATTCGAATAGATTAACTTCCCTACAGGGGTGCACCACATAACCCAACACGCTCGATCCCATTTGGCCGGACACACTTTCCTGGGTCATGTCTGGCCTCGGAAGATCAACATGTCGTAGCCCCACCTAGGCTCAACAGAGAGGTCAGCACGCCGGTCTAAATCCTATGCGCGCAGGGGTCTGGCCCATCGCCCATTGCACACCTGCATGTTGCGTACGCGGCTGGAAGCAGACCTAGCCCCCTTAATACAAGCGCGAGCTTACGGTCCATTGTGGCGCGCGCCGCTCAGTCGCTGACATCACGAAGGCTTCGGCTGATACCACGACGCCGAGTGCCCATAACTGTTCCCGCGTAGCTGGTTAGTGCGTATAGGCCAGTGGCCAGACTCAGATCAAATACCAAGATCTCGTTAAGCGTGTTATTATGAAGTAACCTCGAACGCCGACCAGGGCCAGGCCCACCTCTCGCCTAGGTGGTCTCAACCTGCCCTGTCGCTCCGCCACAAAGATCCACTCGTGGGTACTCCAAGAGCCGACCCGCCTTTAGTCACCACAGGTTTCATGTAAAGTATATAAGTATATACCTGTGATCACCTCCCGAGTGATCACGACCCGATAGTATAGCAAGGCAGACGGACAAGAATGTAGGGCCACCGATGGAATACTTGCATCCTATACTAAGCATGTAGGATTGCAGGTAAAGGTAACAACAGTAGTAGCAAGGACAGGCTATGCAGCAGAATAGGATTAACGAAAAGCAGTAACATGCTACACTACTCTAATGCAAGTAGTAGAGAGTAGAATAGGCGATATCTGGTGATCAAGGGGGGGCTTTCCTGGTTGTTCTGGCAAGAAGGAGGGGTCGTCAACAGCGTAGTCGGACGGGGCACCAGCAGCGGCGTCGGTCTCGTAGTCTACCGGAGAGAAGAGGGGGAAGAAACAATGAATACAATGCAAACAGATGCATAACGATGCATGAAAAAGCAAACAACGGTGTTAGGTGTGCCCTAACGCGGTAAGAGGTGATACCGGCGAAGGGGGGAAACATCCGGCAAAGTATCCCCGATGTTTCGCGTTTTCGGACAGATGTACCAGAGGGGGAAAGTTCCATGTTTGCTATGCTAGGGATGTGTGGCGGGCGAACGGGCTGCATATCCGGATTCGTCTCGTCGTTCTGAACAACTTTCATGTATAAAGTATTTTCATCCGAGTTACGGATTATTTTATATTAAATTTTAAAGTTTTAATTCAATTTTGGAATTAACAGATTTTAATTAATTAGAAAAGGTAATTATTGGGTCAGCGTGACATCAGCATGATGTCAGCAGGTCTACAGGTTGACTAGGTCAACCCTAGCATGTGGGGCCCGTTCGTCATAGTCTCAGGATAATTAAACATGGTTAAATAATTAACTAAATGATTAGGTTAATCTAATACAAAATTAATTAAGTTAATTAATTCTTTAATTAATTAATTTAATGTTTTTATTTATTATATTTTAACTCTTTTTATTAACGTTCAGGGGTTGGGCCCCACTTGTCATAGGGCCAGTGGATAACGGGGCGGGCGCTGGGTGCAGGCGCACCCGAGCGGGGACTCCCCCGCAGGGCGGGACGAGGCCGCCGGGACACCGACGGCGGGGCAAGCCGGCGCGGCCAGCCGGGGCCACGGCGGGAGGTGGCGAGGGGTGGCGCCGGCGCGGCCAGTGGCGCGCGGGCGGGTGCGGTGGCGCGGGGGAAGCGGCAAGCGTGGTCTGCAGCAAGCGGGTGCATAGACCTGTGCGCGCAGCCGACAGAGTAAGCAGCTGTGAGGCGGGCAGGGCGTGAGCGGGGAGGCATGGCCTCGGGCAGCAAGCGCGGCAGCCGGAAGAGTAGGCAGCAGCAGCGGCTAGTAGATGGGTTGCCGGCGCGAGGGGAGCGGCGGGCCGACTCCAGCATGCCGGGGAAGCAGAGCCTGGACCGCAGGGCTGGGGTGGACATGGCCAGCAAGGAGGCACACGTACGGGCGCTGCAGGCACCACGAGGAGCAGCACAGGGCGAGGGGCAGGGGGCTCGCGGTGGCCGACGGCGAGGCCAACAGCGGCGGTGGTCGCGAGCGCGTGCGCGTGCATATGGGGACAGGGGAACAGAAGAGGTTGGGGGCCTCACCGGCGGTCGTGGGGACTGGGCAGTGGGGCTCGGGGAGGAAGACGGGGACGAGCGACGGAGAGGATGGCGGGGCAGCTCCGGCAAGGTCCAAGCGACGGCGACGTGGTCCAGCGACGGGATCCGGGGAGGCGCGCCGTTGCCCCCCGATCTAGATCGGGAGAGGAGGAGCGCGAGGAGCGAGAGGAGTGGGGGGTTTCACCCCGATCCATATTGGATCGGGAGGGGGGAGGGAGTGGCGTCGTGGGGAGGGGGGAGTGGGAGAGCGGTAGTGGCTAGGGTTTCGGGGATGGGGGGATATGAGGAGTGAGGTGTGGGCCGGGCGGTTGGGCCAGGTGGGTCGTCTGGCCCAGTTGGCCAGGGGGGCTTTTCTCTTTTTATTTTCTGGTTTTCTGTTTTGTATTCTTTTCCTTTTTATTTATTTTCTTTACTGCTTTCTCACATTTCTAAACATTTTAGTTTTGGTAATTGAAAACTTTTATTTTTTTTGCCAAAAACTCAAATTAGATTTCGAAACGTTTTGATCTATCGCGAGGTTAGTAACAGTAATGGAGGTGACGTGGCATCATTACCGTAGGTTTACTGTAGCTTAATTATCCGGGCGTCACAATATCAAATAATGTATTATATATTAGGTTCAAAATTTTCTCCTAACATTTTGTGATGCAAAATCGCTAATGACAGTATAAATATCAGTTTCTTCAACCAACTTCTTCTCGGCGCATAAAGTTGCCAAACCATTTAACCTCTCTTGCGACATTGTCGATCTCAAGTAGTTCTTCAACAATTTCTACTTTGAAAAACTTCTAGCATACGAAAAATGTTTTGCGTGCTTTGGAAAAATTAACCATTTTCTATCACACACCTCTCAATTACTCATTTTTCTTGAGTATGGCTATATGAAAAATGTCTTGAATTTTCATCCAAATGATATTTTGTGTTTTCTTCTTTCCTTTTAGGCCCCTTTTCAACTAATATGTCCCTTGCTTTGTTATCAAGATTACCCCAATTGCTTGGATCATAGATATCCATAGTAACAATCGGTTCCTCATCAACATTAACAGATTATGTCATAGATGAATTAAATATGGGCTCATGATCACTCACATTGGTATCATCCATGTTGATGTCAAATGTTGTCTTCTATAGGATTATGACCAGCATCCTCCTAATCGGCATTAGTTCGGTCATCTGCAAGAGCTATTTACAACTCGTCCGAATTTCCTGAAGTGCTCGTATCGCTCTTATAATATTTGAAAGGGATCTTCTCAATGCTCCTTTCATCTCATCTACCTTCTTCCTTTTTTTCACTTCCAGATGGATGCTTTCTACCTGAACCTGACATGGTCGTGCTGCAATTGAAAGGAACAATTAACTTTTAAAATTAGCGCAAAGCTATGGAGATATTAGATTAATACAGAAGATTTTCATCTAATATCATGAAAAAACCTACTAGGGCATAGATGCATAGTAGTATAGTACCTTCTCTTTCTTTGTAATCTGACTATGTGTGCACAATGATTCGAGCGCGCGACAACAATTTCCTGTTGACCTTTCCGATCGAGATAGAATTGGGGAATCGGCATTAGAAAAAAACAATCAGAAAGAAGAAGCGACGAGGGCTGAGGGGTGAGCAAACGTACCTGGCGCAGTCGTTTGTTGGGACTCCGGACTTCCGGAGGCATAGATGAATAGGTGAAAGGGCAGAGAAAGACCAATCCGAACGAACAGGGGGAAATCAGGGAGTGATCGATTCCTTTCCTCTCCACGTACTTTTTTTTGACGGGTAACTAGGGACTTTATTAAGCAGTAATCAACATCGGAATACAATACAAATAATGTCTGGTAATGTCCCTAGCCAAATGTGGCGACCTACAGCGAGAGAACTTGCCGCTTTCGCCAGTGCATGAGCTTCGACATTATTTTCTCTATGTTCGAACTTGAATTTGACATGGTGGAAATCCCTTCTCCTCTCTGATATTTCATGTAAAACCGGTGCATAGTGACTTGCAGCTGCTGTGCCTATCTTGTTCACCACTTCCAGACAGTCGGATGCAATCAGCAAGTGAGTTAGATTAAGGTCCATAGCCAGTGCTAAGGCCTCATTGCACGCATGCACCTCCAATGCACCTGCATCGTTCAAACCATCGAAGATCACTGCCGAGGCCCCCAGGAAAAGACCTTCCTTGTCGCTGCATCAACATTGAACTTTGCTTCATCTTCCTTCGGCGGTAGCCATGCTTTGGCTCGTGGTCGGGTGCCAGCGGCCTTCGCAGTCTGGAATTTGTTGTCATGGATTGCTTTCCTCCGAGAAATCAAGCTCTTCCTCCTCCACGTCCTTTGCCTGTACGCGCACACATGGGCCGGCCCATTATCTCTAACTTTTCTTTCCTAGGCCTTAGCAGCAGCTGGCGAGGCGAGAGGCTGAGGCGCTGGTGAGCTTCGATTAAAAAAAATCACTCGAACTATGGACGTATAGCTCCTGTATGCTACGTACACATACCTGGGAGGGGTCCTGACTTTTGAGGACTCGGGGCGGCTGCCCTGTTCCCCCCCCCCCCCCCGCCCCCCTAGGGCCGGCCCTGGATGGAAGATGGAGGTGACGGCCTTTGCAGCGTGCGGTGCTCACTGACTGGGAGTGTGCCGGACCGGTGTGTGACCCAGTCTAGGTAGTGGCTTGGTCGGGCATCCGGCTTAAGATGTTAGGCTTTGGTGCGATGTCTGTTTGGTATTAGACTCGGACATTCGGCACCCCTTCATCAAGGGATAGGAGTAGCAAAGATGGTGGCTTCAGACTTATTGACGTATTAGCTTGTAAGGTCTTTGAGAATAATCAATAATATGGCTGCATGCATCCTTCAGATGCAGAGACCGGGGGTACATCCTCCATTTCTTAAAAAAAGACTAAAACTGCCATTAAATGACGTTGGTTTGCCACCCCTGCCAGCTGACGTTTATTGGGTAACATTACAGGAAAAAATTGACGGTCTTAACGTGTTGGGTTTTTATTTTTTGGGACACTATTGTGTTGGGTTTTGCTAGGCGGGCGGACGTAGCCAATTAGATTTCTCATTATTTATACTCCAAAAGACAGTCAGGTGATGATCGAGTAGAACAGCATATATTATCGAGGAAATCCGATCGAAGACCTGTTGGACCGAATCATCTTGGGACGAGCGCGTAGACGGAGATCATTATGACGAGGGCCATGCAGGCGGCGGCGAGCAGCATGAGCCCTGCGGAGGAGAAGGCCAGCACGAAGAACCTGCTGATGTCCGTGTTGAGCTGGGTGACCTCAGGGGGAATCAGACTCCCGGTCACGGCAGCAAACCGTTCCCAGCTGCGGTACGTGTAGTCGGCGTTGCGCTTCGCGTCGCCGGTGTAGCCGTAGCCGGCGGCTGCGCCCGTGGCGATCACCAGTGCGAAGACCTGCACACGTAGTCGTAATGGATGGTTGGATCGTCCATCAAAACATTTGTGATCGGCGAGCAGATTATAGAAAGCAGCGCCCTGGCTAATCTATTCTTACCACGTCGGCGCATATGAGGAGCAAGGCGACGCCCTCGCTGCCTCCGATCATCCTCTTCCTTCTGGCGATGCTGACTGCCGCAAACGGAATCTGCAGTAGGGTGTAGACGCACCCAGCAACAGCGATAGCCAGCACGTACCTAAATAACCCGAGAATAACAAGGACATGAAACCACATGCATGCTATGTAGTACTAGTACTTATGTGTTACGAACAGTTCTACTGAATTGTTGACACAAATCTAATATGGGGAGTAAAAAGGACCAGAGAGAGTACATGGCAAACACGGACAGGAGTACCTGTACGCGTAGACGTCCTTGAAGGTGATCTCCTTCGCCGGGACGTCCAGGAGAAGAGCCTCGGCGTCAGAGACGTGGAACTTGTCGACCAGGATGAGGACGAGAGACCCGAGGAGGAGGGCGAGGGTCAGGAGCCGGAGCATCAGGACGGCGGACGGCAGAGCAATCTTGCTAGACGCCATTGCGAGCTGTTAGCTCTCCTTAGCAGCCGGCAGCAACGCTGATTTGTTCTCTGCTTCTAGCATGCCTTGTTGTCTACGCAGGAGGCTGCTAGTTTATAATACCGTGCATTCAGCAACAGCACCCTAGGCCAGCGCATCATGGGTTGCCTGCTTCTTCGGCCATGTCGCCATGGACGGACGCGTGGCTCTATTTTGTAGCTGTAGAGGGCCGCGGCTTTTGGTTAGAGAGCCGCAAATGCTACGGGACTCTCGTACCAACGCACGTCAAGCGATCGGTGAAATGGACCGGCCCAACAAGGTGTAGCTATCGATTTTGAGAAGCTTTCCAAACACCCTTTTGTGGAACCTTCCGTTTTGGTTTGGACGTTTCGGCAAGTTTAATGAGGTTTTTGTTTCTTCTCTATATGTTTTTTTTAAATGAGAGGGGTTGCCCCCCTGCCCCAACTTTTACTAAAAAGCAAAGGCAAAACCACACCAGACTGTTTACAGCTCTCGGCTCCAGCCAGAAAGTAGCTGCAGCAGAATTATTACAAGGAGAGATTTACTGAAGAAGTTCAACATCTCTCCCAGAGAATCTTATCAAGTCTGAGCCAAAGGAAAGAAAAGCAACAAAGCTATTGAGAACATTTCAGCACATCAAAGCAGCAGCTCTACTACCTAACTACCCCAGAGCCATCCATACACCAAGCAATTCTAAGCAGTTGCCCGCGATGATGGTCGAGCAGTCTCAAGCATCGGAGGAGTAGCGCAGCCTGGTTGTCCACGCACAGAACTTTCGATTGGCGAATATGGGCCCCCACCATATTGTCTATATGTTTTTTCTCTGTTGGTTTTCGTCATTTTTTCTTTGGGAAAAGATTAGAGTCGGCCGGCCGATCACGGCATACACATCCGTCGCATGTGCAGCCGTCAGATACGAGTTTGATCAGCCGACGAACAACCGGCCAGGACCTCCACCACCGAACGCGTGCCTCTACCACTTACGGTTTTTCTGTTACATTATCTGTGTTGCAGAAATCCTTCCGCAATAACATCCATGTCGGAAAAAAGTTGAGACAAAAAATGTTTTTGCAACATCATCAATAACACCCATGTTGGCAAAAAGTTAAGACAAAAAAAATTCTGCAACATTATCTGTGTTATAAAAGTCCTTCCGCAATGACACTCATGTTTCAAAAGAGTTCAGTAGAAAAAAACAAACTCTGCAACAGAACCTCTGTTGCAAATATTTCTGCAACAAGAGGTATGTTGCAAAGGGTTCTGCAACACTCGCTTTGTTGCAATGGTGAGGAAGAGGTCAGGCCGCCGGATGGCCCGGATCAAACGGGAGTGGAGATCCGCCAGCTGACGCATAGCGTCGGCCTTTTTCTTTAGGTTTTTCTATTTCTAGTATCCTTTTTTTTCTTTTCTTTTTCTTTTTTTTACATTTTGGAATTCTTTGAATACACATTCAACATTTTTCACACAAATACCGGACTGTTTTAGATACACTTGAACATTTTTTAACTACCTAAATACTTGTTGAACATTTGTAAAATGGATTTTTTTAAATACATATTGAATTTTTTTAATGTCATGTATGTATTTTTTATAAATGTGCAAACATTTGCTAAGTGTTAGAAAATGTTTAAGTGTCACAATTTTTTTTCATATGTTATGAACAATTTTTCTAAATTGCACGAACACATTTTTACATTTAATGAACTATTTTCAAAATGTCATGAAACATATTTTTGAATGCATGATTGGGGCAGGGATGATGGAAACAGGCGTCGTGGCATGTTGCGGCGCCTTGTCTTGGAGCACCTTTCGATGCTTTTCCCATCGTGCGTCCTCGGGCAGGTCTAGCTTAGCGGCGTGAGAGGCCGACGTGCCCACACCAGGGGTACACTTTAGCAAAACTCGTCGTAATTATTGTCTTTGTCGTCGTCAAGGTCCATCTCGATGGCTTGGTGGTCTTGGTCTCTTGGAGGTGTCTCCGGACCAAAACCAGACCAGCCCGGATCTTCTTGTTGTGAGGGTGGAGAGTTGAGGCTGGCTGCCCAAGTCCTCCACGGCGATGACGATGAGCAAATTATCAGCAACAGGAGAACAATTCAGGTCACCAACAGAAGCGAGATATGTGGGCAAGGGAAAGGAACATCTACAACAACCACAACATAATCAAAATTGATCACATGTTGTACCTAGAAATAATCAGCGTGAATGAGGTTTGCTCAAATTTTCTTGAAGCGCAATTTGGGGTCACGGTACATTAATATTGTGCTAGCAGGGTTTACAAAACTATTTTTGTGCCATCACCTCATTAACGAGGTCCAGGAGCTCCGCCCCTCGGCGACCCCGACCTCCACCGCCGTATTCTCCCCTTCAGCCAAGGCAACCACGGCACCGGATCCCCTTCCCCAATGGCGTCCCCACCACCACGGGCCTCCCCTCCTCCCTGATGAGCTCCATGATGCGGTTGCAGTCGAGGAGCGCACTGCAATCTGTCGGCACCCCCGAGCTTCGGTGCCCGGATCGCGTACCACAGCCACCGACCTTCGTCCCTCGACAACATGCTTCACCGGCGGTGCCACCAGTCTTGACATGCGGCGAGGTTCCTCCGTCCGCCGCCACTGGCCCCTTCCCAAATTCCGTTGACCGCTTGGCGGATCCATGAGCCAGTGCCCGGTACCGCTGCCATCGGCTCTCCGGCGCTGAATACAACAGCCCCATTCACCTCTACTTCCTTCCCTTTTGGTGGCATGGGTGATGCAGTTCGCCACCTCCCATCCGCCAGGTACATCCTTCCTTCCCCTTTCGCTTAGTTCCCCTCGCTCCCTGACCTCTAATACAAGTTCCGGCCACAGGGGGCACCCGCGCGCGAGGGGCGGTGGTGTGCCTGTGCTCAACCTCGACAATACATCAAGATCCCAGCGATCCCAGGAGCGTGTGTTCATGTTCAGAAACAGATAAATAGTTTTTTTCTGTTGGATTTTCGCTGTGCATATGATGCCTCGTGGGGTCCAGCATTGTAGTTTGCAGTTTGATGCCTTTGTGCGGTCCCCTCAAGCCTCTTCCTTTGCTCCCAACTCATGAACATGCAAACATGGGTGAGGTGAAGTTTGGCGTTTCCAGTTTGCTCATTTGATTTTGGGATTCCATGTCTCGCAGTTTAGTTTGCTATCTTTTTACAGGAGAGGAAAAGTGCGTCCAAAAAGAGCAAGAAAAGGGTTGTTGACCACCATCGATGAGAGCCAAATGGGCACCGTGATGCAGTCCTGTCCACCTGCGCGTGCAGCCCAGAAAAAATCTATGGCCTAATTGTGTTTTTCTTTTAAGAAAAGAGTCAAGTGGACTGTGGTTGGCTGTTCTGAAGTGTCCTACATTAGAAGGAGAACCAACCCTTCTACTCTACTTCTGAACAAAAGTTCAGTCCAGCACATACGTGCATGCAGTCAGGCAGGAACGCGGGCGGTGGTTGTGATCAGGAGTACACTTCTAATATGTGTGGGAGTTCGCTTTCAACTCTCTTGAAGCTCACTCGGGCTAAGACAACAGGCGTATCACGTGCCTCGTTTAAAAATAATAGCAAAAGCAGTATAGTCAAACCCGCGTGCAGTTACTTCGTCAATATTGCAGTGCGGTTTTTTATTTGAAGCAATGCGTGTGATATGTTGTTTTCGATTTGTTCGACATTGCAGTGTAATTCACTTACTCCCAGTGTGAAGGGCCGAAAAATTAATGTGGTTCACTTCTTGATGCAGTGCGGTTCACTCGCTCAATCCATACGGTCCACTTGTTCAGTCTACGCTCGTAGAAAATATTAAGTATGAAAAAGGTCAACAAAAAAGTCATGCGGTTCACTTTCGATGGTGTTGCAGTTCACTTCCAGAAGTGTTTGCGGTTCACTTATGCCCGACGTGTAGCGCGGTCCACTTCCTTATCTTGGAAAATTGACGTGTGACAAAAGAAACCATGCAGTTCGCTTGTCGATCTGATATAGTGCGGTTTTCGGTCTGAAGCAGTGCGGTTTTCTGTCTGATGCGGTTCACTCGTCGATTTTGGTGTCGCGAAAAACAGAGTGTCCGCATTTCGTTAAAATCAAAATTGTTCTTAAACCGTAAGTTAAATCGGAGAGTGTTCTACATGTAAAAGTTGCACCTCATCGATATCTTTCCAACGGCGTACAATTTGAATCATTCCGATCAGCGGATTGTAAAAATTTCGCGAAAAAACGGAAGCTACCTCTCAATGTCAGCTGCACGATTTTCAAAATTAACTAAAAACCGTAAGAAATCTTAAAAACATTTCAACATATGAAAGTTGCGCCTCGTCCGGAGATTTCCAACGGCATATCATACGCATCGTTTCGACAAACGGTTCAAAAAATGGAGAGAAAACAATACCGAAAATTGCAAAAAACTAAAAAAACAATTCCGTAATTTACTAAATTTAAAACTGCTCTTATACCGTAACGAATTAGAAAAAACACCACCTGCAGTTTTTCCGACACGAAGTTCACTAGTCTATGTACTGCAGTACTTTTGCTACTGAAAGTATATATATGGGACATGATAGTATATGGGACATGTGGGGTAGCTATCCTTGGGTGGTAGGATGTATTTTTCCTACTTAGGTAAACAAGCTTTTTTTCTTATTTATTTTATTCCTTCCATCGTACAAAAATTACTTGGATGACATGAACCATCACATGAAATGGCTCAAGTTCGACTCTGAGTCCGACTCTGAGTCAGAGTCAATTTGTTCAGTTGACACCGGAGCAGAATACTCTTTTCTATTTGTGATAGGATAATAAGCTACAAAATGAAAATTAGCATTGTTAAGAGAAGGTTGTGTATCCATGTATACTGAATAAAGTACGCATGCAAGTAGAGTTCAATATATATTCTTCATAATGAAAGGCGTCTCTAAGCTAGTGCTAAGAATTGTAAGGCATGAACACGCCAACAAGTGCATGCATTCTATTGGTCCAATGCAATGTCAAGTGCTAACAAAACAAACATGAATGATTTGGCATAAAAAAAGAACCCGTTGACCTGAAAATAATGAATCTTGTACATTCAACAAGTCCAAAAGGGTGACTTTTATACTGCATGTATACTACGATATTCAAAACATCTAGTGGATGTAACGTATGACTGCACAATATATGTAACTGAATCTAAAGAAAATGGGTGCAAAAAACTTGAGATTCAGAATTAACAATCCACATCAAATTTAGATAGGACCAGGTTTAAAAAGGCGGAGATGTATACCTCGTTCAACAACTTCTCGGCGGTCAGATACATTTACACTTAAATGTTGTGTTCTCCAGACATGGTTGGCCGTGTGAAATACCCGTACCTATATGATTAGTGCGACAATTAACTAGTGCTAATATTTTACAGATCATTATTATTTATGAAAGAATGGATGGCACAGGTTGAGGGAAGCACAATTTTAAACAGAAATTTGAACTTACAGAAACATCCACTTTGGCATTAATGTCAGTTCCTCTATCAAAATTGCCCCTACATATGCCCAGCAACTTGTTTTCCAACTGATAATAGCACCAACAAAACAAGAAATTACAAGAATAAAATGATTATTATTATTATTATTATTATTATTATTATTATTATTATTATTATTATTATTATTATTATTACATTTTTTATTTATAATCTAACAAAATCATGATACACCTACCTCAGTTGTGGTAGAAATGCATTCTCCATTAATGCATTGAATAACATCACCTACTCGGATTCCAACTTCCTCAGCATGTGATGCAGTCGACACCTAGGTTAGTTGACAATAAGTAATACTACTTGATATTATGCATGAAAATGGAGTTACAGAACATAAATTGTACATACCTCCTCAACAACAAGACCATCATCAATGTTTAAGTTGCGCCATATATATTCAGCATGTGTAGGATCTAGAAACTTTATGGCCTCAAACTGCAAACCAAGGAGGGGCCGAGGGATGCACCTGTAAAGACCTAACATGAGTTTACATGAAGCCATCGACAAAGTATTGCTACGATTAAAAGGGGCCTTTAAGTTAACATAAAACATATCATTCAGCAAAATTTCAATTATGCACTGATATAAGTAGCACTAAAACACTCGCAAATTATCTCGGTGACCAACACCCTTTGCCCTATAAAGGGATCGTCCTGAATCATCTTACAATCTTGCAACATCAACATAGGTAGTATTAACACACTCACAAATTACCTCAGCGACCAACACTCTTTGCCCTATAAAGGTAATCTAGTCTCGCTCACACATGAATTTGTAAATGAGATACAAAAATATTATCAAATATTATAAACATAGAGCATCAAAATGACAACACTTTGAGCAATTTAAACGTATGTTTTATCTCTGTTGATGAAGTCATACATATTATTCAATTACCAACAGCAAGTTGAAAAACTGATGAAGAATAGATTCCCATAAAACCGAGGAAGAATGCGTACCCAAAATTCCTCCACAAACCGATGCACCCATTCAAAACAGAAGAAGGAACAAAATACCAACTTTCACAACGGTTGGTCATCCCCACAACCTTTCCACCAAAATCAATGATGGGGTCTCCACCATCTTCACATTACATATAACAGGTTTAATGGATTGCCAAACAGAGAAGGTGAAATTAAGTTATATTAAATATAACTCAAAATTGGGAAATGATGCATATAAAGTAGAATCTCATGATTACCCTAGGTAGGACGTAAAAACCCTTTGCCTTTGACCTCCACTCATTTTCTCTCCTTCGTGTATCTGCCTTCTGTACGAATGCTTTTTTTATTAGTAATAAAGTTGGCAGGGCTTTGGAGCTTTTGCCTCGAGGTATATATATATATAGTGAAAAGATAAGTGTAATCTCACAAAGTCGCAAATAAAATAACTTTAATTACCGCATATTTTCCATGTCGAGAATAGTGCATGTAGTGGTGTCCCTCATCTAGTATTGGATTATTCTGATACTCCACCATGCCACGGACTATCTTTAGATTCAAATTTTGTTCTCTTCCAAGCCGCAAAGCCTCTTGACCATCACCGACCGTGTCAGCAAAAGAGACTGGTTGAACACGTTCATCCACTGCAACCTTGAAAAGAGCAACGTCATAATGCTCCTGGTGGTACAGCAGATGGCCCTCCGCAGTGGTGTCGTCAAGCAAGTGAACCGTAACCTGAAACAAAACACCGGGGAAAGTCCAATAAAAAAGGTCGGGGAAAGTAAGACAAAATTCATAGAACATTGAGAAAGCAAAGTGCTTTTTCTTTTCACGTTCGGATCCCTCCCTCATTGATCAGTACTTACTTGAGCACCAGGGTGATAGTGGTATGGACCTTTGCGCCACCGGCGGCCTTTCGTGTAAGGCTTTTTGGCGCGGATCAGATGCGCGGTCGTCAGAAGGATGCCGGTTCTGCTCTCCTCATCCCAGTCGATCCAAAGACCGGCAGAATGCCCCAGCCGCTCGCCATCTATGAATCCACGCATCTATGTATGTATCAGCTAGCTAGCTAGCTAGGTTTTGCCGTGGAGTGACGCCGGCATGGATGCAGAAAGCAGGATAGAGTGGTGTTGTAGCGTCATACCTAGAGAGGAGGAGAGACGGAGGAGGGATCTCGCGGTGGAGAGCGCGGCCTTCCTCCCGGGGTCAGGGACGTGGAGGACCGGCGGATCGAAATATTGGCGCGTGGGCAGGTTGTCCAGGCGATCGGGTCCTTTTCCTGACTCTCCTGACTCTCATCCTTTTCCTCTTCCGCGTCGTAGCTACCGCCCGATTTCTTGGATTGCTCCGGCGATCGGGTCACCGTCGTGTCCGCCGCCATTCGATCTGAGGAGCGTGCAGTAGTAGTCGGCCGCGACGATGGTGATCGATTGGGCCAGCACCCAGCAGCTATCCAAGGAATCCACAAGCGTAATAATCGGGATTCGTTAACTATTTGATGGGTGGTTTTAATTTGGGTCAGTAATCTGCGCCGGTGCGCCGGTCGAAAGTTTCGGCCGGTCGCACCGCAGCCGCCCGATGCATGCGCGCAGAGCCGTCCGATCGGATCCCATCTTCTTTCTTCCCGTCGTCTTTAATCTGAGTCAACGTGCTTCCCCTGATTAGCCCCGTCCGCCATACCCCGCCCACGCGTGCTCCCGCGTCCTCGTCTGGCGTCCTCTCAGCTGGTCGCCGGCCATCCTCGCCGCCGGTCGCCGTCGCCGCCGCCAATCGTTGTCCTCGCAACGCCTGTGCTCGATGTTTCCAGCGAAAGACCTCATCGCAGCACTCCGCCCTCGTCTGTAGCAACGCCATCGTCGTAAGACGCCCGACCCCTTCGTCGTTGCAGCAATTAACCGTTGTCGTTGTAGCACCGCCATGCCGTCAGCCGCGTCTCCCCGCTCGCACATCGTCATCATGCCGCCGCCTGGTGGAATCTTTTTTTCTTGTCGGTTGAAGCTTTTTCTTTCCCGGTTGAAACCTTTTCCACGTTTGAAGCTTTTCTTCCAGGCCCATTGAAGCTTTTCCATGGTTGAAGGTTCATCATTCAACGGTTGAAGCTTTTTCACACAACGGCTCAAGCTTTTTCCGGCGTCGCTCGTAAGATATTTTTCATGGTTGAAAGTTGAAACTGTTTTCCCACCCCATTGAAGCTTTTTCCCATGGTTGAAGCTTTGCCCTTCGCCTGTTGAAGCTTTTTTACACACCGGTTGAAGCTTTTGTCGCGCAAGTCGAAGATTTTTTGCATGGGTTGAAGCTTTTGTTGTTTATGATTTTTCATGGTTGAAGCTTTTTTTATGTCGGTTGAAGCTTTGTTGGCCAGTTCCAGCTCAAATCCACACTGGTTGCAGCACCGGTCGCCTCTCATTTGAAGCTCGTCGCCGAGCTCCACCTCGCCGCTCGTAACATCTAGTCTCGATGGTTTTCAGCTTCTGAGCTGGCCGGTTCCAGCGTTTTGGCCAGCAGGTTGCAGTAAAAAAAAGGATGCTGGTTCCGGCATCGCAGCAGCGCAGGGCTTCCCCTGTCGTCGTGTCCATCTCTGATGAGAGATGGTCGTCGGGGATCACGGGATTCAGGGCGAGCGTTGGCCATCATAGAGAAAGGAAAGGGAGGAGGGAGATTGAGAGGGGGGAGGGGGTGGAGGAGGAGGAGAAGGGTCGCAGCAGCGAAGGCAGGGGACCGGAGTTGCGGCGACTCCGGTGGTGCAAGGACGGGGAACGGATATGTGGGGATGGGGCGGGGGAGCTGAGCGATGGAGAAGGAAGAAGGATATGTGCTGCAGATAAGGGAAGGGGTGCGTTGTTTCTGGCCGCATGATTACGATGCATCTCGCGGCTTGCGTGAGACCGGCGTAAGCCGGTGCCCCGGCTAGAAACGTTTTCCTTTAATTTGGGACTAGTAACTAACACCACACCGCGCATGGGCCGGGCATCATGCATGTACAACGAATTGGAGAGGGTATCCGACATGTACACTAGCGTAATATAGTAAGAATTAATAATGGTAATTTTCTATCAACATTAAAAAGCTGTGCACGTGTGTTGGCACGTGTGTCGTTAATCTTTTCTCCAGCCTGCGTGCCGTGTGTTGGCAGGGTGCCATGTATCCCTCATACTTTCGGTTCCTTTGGGTCGTTGTTTACCCTCATTTGGGTATATTTGTTGCTGCTTTGGTTGGCTGTTGGTGTGGCTCTATGACTATGCCTAGTGGTTTTATTTATAAAGTCGGGCGTATGCCTTTTCTCTAAAAAATTAAAAAATTGTGCACGCTCTTCGACCACTCATCCGCATTATTTCTGGATTTATTTCAGGATTTTCGGCGATATGCTTTCAGTGTGTGTGGGTGTTCCCGTCGACGACGAGGTGCCTACGGCAACTTTATAAATTGGCATTATGTTATTTTTGTTATAGAAATTCTGATAATATTAGCCTGAGCTAGAAAACTTCAGTAATAGCATTATGTCAATGCGCACACAATTGGCAGCTCGGCGTTACCGATGTCAACGCTAGGCCCCTATCATCTCTACTCCTAACTAGTAGAAGGCCCGTGCGTTGCCACGGGCTTTTAAATATTTTTACCGTGTGCATATATAAACATAATGCATATCAAGTTTTACGTGTAAACATAATTGAAATCCATATCACACAAAATATTCTTCGATACAAAATGTAATTCGATAATGTATACATAGAAAGACACGCGATGCACAAAATAAAGAAAGTGGTACAGAAACATAGTACTCTTTATTATGCAGGATATTACACAAGGTAGATAGCACCCTACATGACTTTTATGCTTAAGACCAATCATCTCACGAAGCATTTCCATTGTTATTAACCATTAATTAAAGACAACAGATGGAGCATTTTGTTACCTTTAAACAAATATTCCAAGATGCTGCAACCAGAACCTTAATACATTATGGAATTTCCTAATAAATATTACATAGACCCAAATATACAGCACAACATCCAATAAAAAATCATTATAATACACACCATCTAACTTAAAAGTCTGGCATATGAAAATTTAGACCTCCGATAGAAAACGCTGAACCTCAGCAGGAAATATCAAATACATGCTTCCCTGTCCGATGTATAAATATGTGTAATTCTCAATTGATGCACTTTTGAAATCTTCTAACTCACATAACACCATAATTACAGTGATTTTGCAACATATTTTTTAGAAAGCATGCATAAGCCTTTGAGTATAAACACAACTTTTGGTAGGGAGTCAATAACACCCCTAGGTAGCCAAGCCTTTGAGTATAAACAAAAATGATTTCTCAAGCTTTCTTTTGCTTCATGGAGCTGTAATTATTGCTAACAGAAACAAAATAGAAATCACATGATAAAAAAGAAACAACGCAATAGTAGAAAATGAGGCATGCTACGTGGCCATGTCGCTGACCTGGCCATCACAACCTCCGAGACCAAGGGGCGAAGAGGTGGCGGCATTAGCTCCAATGAACCTATGACACCAAAATGATTATGTTTGCCGTCCTCGATCATCGGCATCATCGACTCAGTGGTCGGTCCCCTTGTATCTTCTTCCCCATGGATCGGGATTGATTCGACATAGGATCGGAACAACAAACAAAATCAAAAGTCACAAAGAATTATAGCCTAGTAATGCTCAGTCAGCCAAATTAAGAAATATCGGTAACACATGCATATCTATTAATGATATTATTGAACAATGCAAAAAGCAAATGATTCCATTTGTCGCAATTAGTACACACGACAACTACTTCATAAGTTCATATGACCAATCAGTTAGACCACATGGTTAAATTCATTCATAGATGAACAATAGATGAACAACTAACAAAAGTCGAGAAGGATCCTTACAAAAACAATGATTGGTCAGGAATTTGGAAGGAGGGAGGGTCTATTATTAACGCTAGTGAAGGCGCATGTCATGCCAACTCTACAAAGTTAATTCCATTTACAAAAATAACATCGGAAAAGTATTGTGCATTCATGTTCTAAAGAACATCGGGATGAAAGACGGACCAAAATAAAGCAAAATTGGACAGGGAAGGGGGTGGATGAGGAGGCGAACATACAACGAGGTCGGGGTGGCTGTGGCCGAAGCATGAGGCTCGGCCTCCCCGCCGACGACCAGATCCGCCGTCAGAGATGATGAGGTCATCAGTCGCGTGACCTGGATCCCGCCAACAGGGTGATGCAGAGGAGAGGTGCGGCGGCGTCCTACGGGTGAGGTCGGCGGGGGAGGTGAGGGAGCAGCTGAGCGCGGTGGTGCGGCTGCGTCCCTCGGGAAGACGAACGGCGAGCGGCCCGAGGCGGGAGGCGGCGAGGGGGAGAGAAGAGTCGTGTGGTGCGGGGTGAAAGCCCGACTCGCTCGGTTTGTAGCAGGGTACTGCTATAATCGAAACATTTCCTTTGATGTAATTTGACTACGTATGGAAAGATTAATCAGTGATTGACCGACTTATGGTAAGTTAATTAATTTAGATTTGATTTTTAAATATTGATTAGAGATTAACCGTGATTGATTCTCTCCCATGAAGACATTACTAAATAATTTATGTCCACATGGAAAGTTCTGATCCGTTTGGCCTTACCATACATGGATTGATTTATTACTATAATTATCATATTTGAGATTTCTAAGTTTATAGCCTTACCATACGTAGATTAATTGTGATTGATTACCATAAATACGTTGGGTATTGTCGGCCAGACGAGAAAGAGAAAAACCGGTGGGAGGGGGGTGGTGGGAGGTGGGACGAAGAAAAACCGGTTGAAAATAAACCGGTTGAAAATAAACCGGTTGAAAGTGGAGGGGACTATTCAACCAATTCGTCCATTAGGAGTAGAGATAGTCGTGGGATGACACCTTAATTAACGGATCGAACCTCATTTCCCATGTTGTTTCTGTTATCTGTTCAATCAACGGAGTAAAAGGAAAGGAAAACCACCCAAGATTTTTTGTTTGCGGGCCTTGCTATTTCTTGCTGTTTCTGCCATCCCAGCGTGCCTCGCCCGCTACCCTGCAATGTCGCTAGGATCTCTACTCCTAACTAGTAGAAGGCCCATGCGTTGCCACGGGCTTTTAAATATTTTTACCGTGTGCATATATAAACATAATGCATATCAAGTTTTACGTGTAAACATAATTGAAATTCATATCACACAAAATATTCTTTGATACAAAATGTAATTCGATATTGTATACATAGAAAGACACGCGATGCACAAAATAAAGAAAGTGGTACAGAAACATAGTACTCTTTATTATGCAGGATATTACACAAGGTAGATAGCACCCTACATGACTTTTATGCTTAAGACCAATCATCTCACGAAGCATTTCCATTGTTATTAACCATTAATTAAAGACAACAGATGGAGCATTTTGTTACCTTTAAACAAATATTCCAAGATGCTGCAACCAGAACCTTAATACATTGTGGAATTTCCTAACAAATATTACATAGACCCAAATATACAACACAACATCCAATAAAAAATCATTATAATACACACCATCTAACTTAAAAGTCTGGCATATGAAAATTTAGACCTCCGATAGAAAACGCTGAACCTTAGCAGGAAATATCAAATACATGCTTCCCTGTCCGATGTATAAATATGTGTAATTCTCAATTGATGCACTTTTGAAATCTTCTAACTCACATAACACCATAATTACAGTGATTGTGCAACATATTTTTTAGAAAGCATGCATAAGCCTTTGAGTATAAACACAACTTTTGGTAGGGAGTCAATAACACCCCTAGGTAGCCAAGCCTTTGAGTATAAACAAAAATGATTTCTCAAGCTTTCTTTTGCTTCATGGAGCTGTAATTATTGCTAACAGAAACAAAATAGAAATCACATGATAAAAAAGAAACAACGCAATAGGAGAAAATGAGGCATGCTACGTGGCCATGTCGTTGACCTGGCCATCACAACCTCCGAGACCAAGGGGCGAGGACGTGGCGGCATCAGCTCCAATGAACCTATGACACCAAAATGATTATGTTTGCCGTCCTCGATCGTCGGCATCATCGACTCAGTGGTCGGTCCCCTTGTATCTTCTTCCCCATGGATCGGGATTGATTCGACATAGGATCAGAACAACAAACAAAATCAAAAGTCACAAAGAATTATAGCCTAGTAATGCTCAGTCAGCCAAATTAAGAAATATCGGTAACACATGCATATCTATTAATGATATTATTGAACAATGCAAAAAGCAAATGATTCCATTTGTCGCAATTAGTACACACGACAACTACTTCATAAGTTCATATGACCAATCAGTTAGACCACATGGTTAAATTCATTCATAGATGAACAATAGATGAACAACTAACAAAAGTCGAGATGGATCCTTACAAAAACAATGATTGGTCAGGAATTTGGAAGGAGGGAGGTTCTATTATTAACGCTAGTGAAGGCGCATGTCATGCCAACTCTACAAAGTTAATTCCATTTACAAAAATAACATCAGAAAAGTATTGTGCATTCATGTTCTAAAGAACATCGGGATGAAAGACGGACCAAAATAAAGCAAAATTGGACAGGGAAGGGGGTGGATGAGGAGGCGAACATACAACGAGGTCGGGGTGGCTGTGGCCGAAGCATGAGGCTCGGCCTCCCCGCCGACGACCAGATCCGCCGTCAGAGATGATGAGGTCATCAGTCGCGTGACCTGGATCCCGCCAACAGGGTGATGCAGAGGAGAGGTGCGGCGGCGTCCTACGGGTGAGGACGGCGGGGGAGGTGAGGGAGCAGCTGAGCGCGGTGGTGCGGCTGCGTCCCTCGGGAAGACGAACGGCGAGCGGCCCGAGGCGAGAGGCGGCGAGGGGGAGAGAAGAGTCGTGCGGTGCGGGGTGAAAGCCTGACTCGCTCGGTTTGTAGCAGGGTACTGCTATAATCGAAACATTTCCTTTGATGTAATTTGACTACGTATGGAAAGATTAATCAGTGATTGACCGACTTATGGTAAGTTAATTAATTTAGATTTGATTTTTAAATATTGATTAGAGATTAACCGTGATTGATTCTCTCCCATGAAGACATTACTAAATAATTTATGTCCACATGGAAAGTTCTGATCCGTTTGGCCTTACCATACATGGATTGATTTATTACTATAATTATCATATTTGAGATTTCTAAGTTTATAGCCTTACCATACGTGGATTAATTATGATTGATTACCATAAATACGTTGGGTATTGTCGGCCAGACGAGAAAGAGAAAAACCGGTGGGAGGGGGGTGGTGGGAGGTGGGACGAAGAAAAACCGGTTGAAAATAAACCGGTTGAAAGTGGGGGGACTATTCAACCAATTCGTCCATCTAAACTCCTAATGTCTCAGTTGGTAGGTCGCGTTCCGGGTTTTATTTTTGTCCCACCATTTTCGTCTGGTTTTTTTCCGTCCCCACCGCACCCACACCCCTACCCCGAAAAAAACCAGCCTCTCGATCCCATCCCCGATCTCCAGCCTCTGGATAGGTGCTCTTTCGTTGCCGCCGCCGCCGCTGTACGAGGGGAGACGTAGCCACCGCCGAGGGAAGACGCCGCCACCTGGGGGAGACGCCACCGCCGCCCTTGGCGCCGTATTCCCTCGACGCCTTCTTCCGGAACGCCGCGGAGAAGAAGACCGCCGGGGTGCAGTAGGAGGAGCCCTCGCCGCCGGCCGCCGCGACGGTTGCCGCCGCGGACTCCCTCCTCGCCAATCTGTTCGCGGGCGTCTCGGCCGTCAAGGCGGCCTATGCGCAGCTGAAGCTCACGCAGTTCCCCTATGATGCGGAGGCCATTCAGTTCGCCGACGCTACCATGGTCGCCGAGCTCACCAAGCTGTCCGACACCAAGCGGAGGTTCCTCAAGGATCCTGCAGGCGCGGCCAGGGACGCCGCGGCCGCGGGCAACACCCGCCTCTCCGCGCATGCCGAGGAGCAGCGGCATCTGCTCGAGACGTACCAGATCACGGCGCGCAAGCTGGAGGCAGAGCTCCGTGCGAAGGATGCGGAGCTCGACCGCGCCAAGGGCTCCCTCGATGCGGATAACTTAAGCTCTTCTTTTTTCTTTTGTGTTTGAATCAGATTTGGTGGTCTCCATTTTACAGGCATGTATTGATCTTGGTCTTGTTCTATATGCAGGGTACACTTAATGTTTAACGTTTGGTGAAAGAAAATAGTCTGCTTTGTTGATTTTGTGCAAGATTGTATGATCTGCCATGTATTAGTAGATCAGTTGCTTCTCTTTGTAGGGGGCGATTACCGATCCAATCTAATTTGTTTCATCTATGCCCAACTTGGTTCGACCGAATTTGCCATATATTAGGCTTATGAATGTGTTTTAGTTTCTTTCAGCTGAATATATATCAGTCATGTTTTACTGGCATTTTATCTTTCAAGATGAAGGAGCGGAGTTACTCATGCGGAGCTGTTCAGTGTTCAAGGAGATACACCCGATTGAACAAGGTTAGATTAAAGTTTTTTGTGGTTCATTTTAGTTATCCATTGGTAACACTACAACCTTGATTTTTTGTGGTTCATTTTAGCTATCTATCAGTGACAGTACACCCTTGATTTTTACAGGGACAATGATGTTTAATGAACACATTATTTTTTACTAACAAGTTGTAGCAGAAACTTTTAGAGGCCCTGAATTGTGACCACTGGTTTATCTAAACTCCTAATGTCTCAGTTGGTAGATCGCGTTCCGGGTTTTATTTTCGTCCCACCATTTTCGTCTGGTTTTTTTTCGTCCCCACCGCACCCCCACCCCCTCCCCGAAAAAAACCAGCCTCTCGATCCCATCCCCGATCTCCAGCCTCTGGATAGGTGCTCTTTCGTTGCCGCCGCCGCCGCTGTACGAGGGGAGACGTAGCCGCCGCCGAGGGAAGACGCCGCCACATGGGGGAGACGCCACCGCCGCCCTTGGCGCCGTATTCCCTCAACGCCTTCTTCCGGAACGCCGCGGAGAAGAAGACCGCCGGGGTGCAGTAGGAGGAGCCCTCGCCGCCAGCCGCCGCGACGGTTGCCGCCGCGGACTCCCTCCTCGCCAATCTGTTCGCGGGCGTCTCGGCCGTCAAGGAGGCCTACGCGCAGCTGAAGCTCGCGCAGTTCCCCTATGATGCGGAGGCCATTCAGTTCGCCGACGCTGCCATGGTCGCGGAGCTCACCAAGCTGTCCGACACCAAGCGGAGGTTCCTCAAGGATCCTGCAGGCGCGGCCAGGGACGCCGCGGCCGCGGGCAACACCCGCCTCTCCGCGCATGCCGAGGAGCAGCGGCATCTGCTCGAGACGTACCAGATCACGGCGCGCAAGCTGGAGGCAGAGCTCCGTGCGAAGGATGCGGAGCTCGACCGCGCCAAGGGCTCCCTCGATGCGGATAACATAAGCTCTTCTTTTTTCTTTTGTGTTTGAATCAGATTTGGTGGTCTCCATTTTACAGGCATGTATTGATCTTGGTCTTGTTCTATATGCAGGGTACACTTAATGTTTAACGTTTGGTGAAAGAAAATAGTCTGCTTTGTTGATTTTGTGCAAGATTGTATGATCTGCCATGTATTAGTAGATCAGTTGCTTCTCTTTGTAGGGGGCGATTACCGATCCAATCTAATTTGTTTCATCTATGCCCAACTTGGTTCGATCGAATTTGCCATATATTAGGCTTATGAATGTGTTTTAGTTTCTTTCAGCTGAATATATATATCAGTCATGTTTTACTGGCATTTTATCTTTCAAGATGAAGGAGCGGAGTTACTCATGCGGAGCTGATCAGGGTTCAAGGAGATACACCCGAATGAACAAGGTTAGATTAAAGTTTTTTGTGGTTCATTTTAGTTATCCATTGGTAACACTACAACCTTGATTTTTTGTGGTTCATTTTAGCTATCTATCAGTGACAGTACACCCTTGATTTTTACAGGGACAATGATGTTTAATGAACACATTATTTTTTACTAACAAGTTGTAGCAGAAACTTTTAGAGGCCCTGAATTGTGACCACTGGTTTATCTAAACTCCTAATGTCTCAGTTGGTAGATCGCGTTCCGGGTTTTATTTTCGTCCCACCATTTTCGTCTGGTTTTTTTTCGTCCCCACCGCACCCCCACCCCCGCCCCAAAAAAACCAGCCTCTCGATCCCATCCCCGATCTCCAGCCTCTGGATAGGTGCTCTTTCGTTGCCGCCGCCGCCGCTGTACGAGGGGAGACGTAGCCGCCGCCGAGGAAAGACGCCGCCACATGGGGGAGACGCCACCGCCGCCCTTGGCGCCGTATTCCCTCAACGCCTTCTTCCGGAACGCCGCGGAGAAGAAGACCGCCGGGGTGCAGTAGGAGGAGCCCTCGCCGCCAGCCGCCGCGACGGTTGCCGCCGCGGACTCCCTCCTCGCCAATCTGTTCGCGGGCGTCTCGGCCGTCAAGGAGGCCTACGCGCAGCTGAAGCTCGCGCAGTTCCCCTATGATGCGGAGGCCATTCAGTTCGCCGACGCTGCCATGGTCGCGGAGCTCACCAAGCTGTCCGACACCAAGCGGAGGTTCCTCAAGGATCCTGCAGGCGCGGCCAGGGACGCCGCGGCCGCGGGCAACACCCGCCTCTCCGCGCATGCCGAGGAGCAGCGGCATCTGCTCGAGACGTACCAGATCACGGCGCGCAAGCTGGAGGCAGAGCTCCGTGCGAAGGATGCGGAGCTCGACCGCGCCAAGGGCTCCCTCGATGCGGATAACATAAGCTCTTCTTTTTTCTTTTGTGTTTGAATCAGATTTGGTGGTCTCCATTTTACAAGCATGTATTGATCTTGGTCTTGTTCTATATGCAGGGTACACTTAATGTTTAACGTTTGGTGAAAGAAAATAGTCTGCTTTGTTGATTTTGTGCAAGATTGTATGATCTGCCATGTATTAGTAGATCAGTTGCTTCTCTTTGTAGGGGGCGATTACCGATCCAATCTAATTTATTTCATCTATGCCCAACTTGGTTCGATCGAATTTGCCATATATTAGGCTTATGAATGTGTTTTAGTTTCTTTCAGCTGAATATATATCAGTCATGTTTTACTGGCATTTTATCTTTCAAGATGAAGGAGCGGAGTTACTCATGCGGAGCTGTTCAGGGTTCAAGGAGATACACCCGATTGAACAAGGTTAGATTAAAGTTTTTTGTGGTTCATTTTAGTTATCCATTGGTAACACTACAACCTTGATTTTTTGTGGTTCATTTTAGCTATCTATCAGTGACAGTACACCCTTGATTTTTACAGGGACAATGATGTTTAATGAACACATTATTTTTTACTAACAAGTTGTAGCAGAAACTTTTAGAGGCCCTGAATTGTTACCACTGGTTTAATGTAGTTGCTATACCTGCTGATGTGGGTACCCATTTACAGAGGAGCCGCCTTACCTAAGCCTGTTGACTGAACCTTGACCTTGTAGCCTGTTAACTTTGTATGCAAGTTCTACCTACAGTTTTCCTATCAATCTTCACCATTAAAATTTGTTCTCTGCTTTCTCTAATAACAGGTTGCAGCAGAAACTCAAGTCCAACAATATTCTTAGAGGCTTGTGAGTTGTTGGGCGTGAAGCCTGAAGATATTGTGCTCAGTCTAGATGACTAATCGGTTAGTGTATTCTCACTATTGCATGCTCAGTTGTAAATCCCAGTATGCAATATTGCACACAACTTCTTTGTGCTTCAAATGGTCCAGTGCTCACCTCCTCCTTTTATTGGTTTGAGTATTCAAGCTATGCATCTAGCTGATTGGTGATTCTGATTTTGTTTTAAACTTTGCATGTGTTACTTACAGTAGCAGTGCATAATTAGTGACAAATCAAATGTTGAATCAGGGTCCTTTGTTGATGACTTTGGATCATCATTTATTCCGAAATGAGCTGAATATGGTTGCCTCCCTCCGTTCCATGAGGAAGTTCAATGCGTTAATCCCTGTTCCTTACATGTGTGGTTAGCTTTGTTCTATACTTCCATTCCTACTTGGAATTTTTGTTCTATAATTTGGTGGTTGCTTACATTTGGATGAGAAGAAGCTCTCCGCGAGGGCAAGATCAGGAGCATGATGGAGACAGTAAGTGCATTGAAGTGGGTCTTGCAGTCCATAGTGGATGGCCAGTGTAGCGTGCCATCCAAACCTATCATCTTATGAAGGTAACTGAACCCATCCAAGCTCCATGTTCTCTCGGTTAGATGAAGATGGGGGCACAATTTTCTCAGATGCAAGAAGATGAAAGCAGTCTGGCACATACAGGGGCTTATTATCACATTCTCTTTGCAGTCGGTTTGGTTATGGGAAGCATCTTTGTCAACCGCTATTCATGTGCAGAATTAATTGATTTGTTCATCATGGAGATAGTTTTACTGGAAGGCTGTTGGCTTCCCCACAGGTGCTATACCTCACAATTGTTTATCATATCAGTCTCTGAGTTATTTATCTTTATTTGCATGCTCAGTTATAAATCCCAGTATGCAATCTTGCACACTAATTCTTTGTGCTTCAAATGGTCCACTGCTCACCTCCTCCCTTTATTGGTTTGAGTATTCAAGCTATGCATCTAGCTGATTGGTGATTCTGATTTTGTTTTAAACTTTGTATGTGTTACTTACAGTAGTAGAGCATAATTAGTGACAAATCAAATGTTGAATCAGGGTCCTTCCTTGATGACTTTGGATCATCATTTATTCCGAAATGAGCTGAGTATGGTTGCCTCCCTCCGTTCCATGAGGAAGTTAGTTCAATGCGTTAACCCCTGTTCCTTACATGTGTGGTTTGCTTTGTTCTGTCCTTACATTGATGGAGACAGTAAGTACATAGATGTTATCACTACTGCAAATCTCAAACATGTTTTGGCTTATTCAAAGATCACACATGTTTCTTTCCCCAACATCTATTCCTATTGCTCCATTGACCTGATTCTGAGTATTTCCATGTTAAAAAATGATGTTTCCAAGCGATGTAGGATCAATGGAAGAAAATATCCAATGTGCCAGGTTATGCACAACTCAACATTTGACCTCTGTTATTTGTAGGAGCATCTCATCTTGAATACTGGTTCTTAGAGCATTGTTCTCCAGCCCTTATTTGCTTAACTTACTACAATATGCTCCTAAGACACAAATTATTCTTGTATGTGTGTACACTTACTTAGACACACTCCCCTACCTGAACCCTCAATTCATGTTGCATCTTCTGAATTCTTGTTTCTATATTGGTATTTTTTTAGAAGTATTTTTTCGGCAAATGTTAACGACAGCTGATATCTAAGGTAAAAGTCCAGGAAGTTTTATGTAATATGACATATATGTTGACAAAAGGTACAGTAGTGAAGTGAGAATAAAGGGTGCATTCTATATAAACTAAAAATAGTAGTACTAGGATTTTTTTTAAGAATTGGTACATTTAACAGATAGAGGTTTGCGCGCGAGCTATGGTACTATGCAGTGTAAGTACGACTTGTTTTGGTATGAGTGTACTCTCGAGAAGGTTTGCTCAAAAACCTTCTTCATGGTCCTAAGTCAATGGTATACGGTTATCCAGTAGTACTTGTTCTAGGAAGGCTAACCTTGGATACAGTGACTTTTTACAAGGTACTTTTGGTGTTTAACTCTGATAGCTTTCACATGTAGTGGTCCCATGAACTTTGATATCACCCTTTACCTTGTATTTGCGCAGTAGACATAAACCTTCTGCAACTTACTACTCGAGGACAAAGATTGTTAGCCAATTTTTCATGACTCGGCTCTAAAGCTATTTTGTTCTTTGCAGCCTTATTTATATCTTTTTGACCTGGTTATAATTATTGGTTGGTATTATTATTATTTCGAGAAAACGCAAAGCGATTTTGCGTTTCATTGCATTGAAAAGGTGGGAAAGTACATGCCTCCTAGGAGGTTATATTTACAGGGTCCTAGCTGGTTGGTTGGTATTATTTTATTCTTTTGGATTACACATCCTTTTCTTTTGCTAAATAACAACGATTCTAGATTGTGGAATCCTTGAAAGGTTCTTCTTTATTAACACAATCTTGTTTTAGTTTAACAAAATCATGGTCGGAATATTTACTGTTTGTTTCATTAGTTTATTTCCATTTTTTACAAAAAGAAATATTTACTGTTACCTTTTGTCCACATTTTGTATGGCACTGATAGCATTACTATCAAGAACACCGGCATGGCATTGATTCTTGTTATCTATAATGCACGCGACACGCCATGGTCGTCTTCCACCACACTGCGGCCTCCACACGACGCCTCCAACCCTCCAAAGCGTGTCACCTCAATGGTCGCCGTCGCCTCATGCTCCAGCTCTCCCAGCCACCGCCACAGGTATGGATCGAGCTTACATTGATTTTTGTGCTAAGGTTGAGAAAACTAGGTAATTATCTAGCGATGTCAGTAACATAATATGCCTTGAGTATTCAAACGCGGTAATACAAATTTTGCAACTTGATATTTAATTCTTGCAAGGAATATTGTTGTTTGCCTGATTAACGAGATACTTGAGTCACTTCACAAAATGTTACGTCTTTGGAGGCGTTCACAGGGAAGGCTACTGGTGTTGTCATCGCTGTTGCCAGTTATAAACTAAATGATATTTAGCATGATGGAATGTTATTAACTCTTGTGGTGAACACTAATAACCTTTAGCGTTGCATAGTGAGTATGAGATTGGGCCTCCTGTCTTTGGTAGAAAATATGTTCCAGTCTGTCTAAGTTGTAGAGGGAGCATATATTGCTTATTATTGGCATTAATTGCATTGTGCTTCCCTTCTTTGGTGGAAATTCACTTTATGTCCATTGCCTAATTTGTATAAAAAACATAGGATGCTATTGGCATAATTACTTTTCCTCGAGAGCAGAGTTTCTGAAGTGTATGGAGACGAGAAAGGTATGTGCTACCATTGTTCTGAAGTCATTGTTCTGAAGTGTGTGTGTGTGGTTTTCACGCAAGTCATTGTTCTGAAGTGTCTTTGCAACTTCAGATTGTGATTTTAGTGTTGCTATTTCTTACATGTTAGAGGGCACACATTATTTTTCACATTCCATCTTTGCAGAGGAGTAGTTGTTATCTGTAATCAGATAGTGTATAAGAAATGGAAGATTTGTTTGTCTTAGCATCAAAATGTTAAATATTAAAATATGCATGACATCATATTCAACACATATCCGAATTATGCCAAATTTGTTTGATCAGTGCAAAATTGCATAAGCTATTTTTTTTGTTATTCCGTGCCAACACATGTGTATTTATCTAGGCGGATATAGGCGGTGTGCTATTTAATGCATTGTTATTTAGTTGGCCAGTAATAATTTCTAAAAAGCATCCTCCTACAAGAGCCAAATTTCTGTAAAATTTAGAGTGAATAAATCTTTGTTCTATATACATGTAATGCTTGTCAGCAACTTTTAGTTTCTTTTACCGAGAGTGTTAGTTTCTTTTACATTTTAGAAATGGTTGTTTGTTTATTTCTTCTCATCAGATCGGAGTTCATTGGTTTGTTTGTTCTTTTTATCAGTCATCTACCATGGAATGTTCTATATAAGTTTTTTGTCCAAAGAGATATTTTCTCTCATGTGCTTTAATCATATGCACACATGGTTGCGCGTGCAGTACTAAAACCAGTCAATCAATCCTTTTTATGATGAATTTAAGAGTTTTTATCTTGAAAGTAGTCTTACAACATCTATTTTATTTTTGGACTAAAATCTTGAATTGTAGGGTCTATGCCAGTGATGTGATGCTTACATGTTCTATGATGTTTTTCCAACACACCGTCCATGGTTGCTTGACAGGAAACAGAGAAGTGGCCGGATGGGCAATCAACTCATCTGTTGATTGGATTGGGGGGTAGTATGAACAAAGTAAAGGTGAAGAAAGCAAGATGGACGCTAGGTGGCGGCACCAACAAGGGAAGTGTCTGGCGTGAACCAAACATCTATGGCTTGTTGCTTTGAATCTTGCCGGTCTAGGCAAGGTTTGCTCTTGTCACGATGCAATGATCAACCTCTAAGAAATTCTTGCGTACATGTCTTTTAGTACTATTTTCCCCCTCATCCACCTCCATCGCTCCGGCTTCTTCTCCTTCGCTCCATGGCCAACCCCACCTCCTCCTCCGCGTCCATCACGGGAATATATACTATCTCTACTTCCTAATCAATTTGAAAGATTAATTCGAAGTGGATAATTTAGTTTTTTTATTGAGTACTGGGCATCGAGCAATGGTTCAGCAAACAAACCTAATAGACATCTCTTGACAAAATATTGATGTAGCCGCCGAGCACACAGAAAAGGTTTATCTGCAAACACTGGTGTATTCAAAGGCTAATAAAAATGCAATAAGATGAAATAAGAGAACAAGAGCTATAACAGTAGCTACTCCCATGATATGCTTTCATCATTTGATCCATGTTTATATTGATATTCCGAATTCGTTCACCTGCATGCTATGAAAACATAAATATGATCACACAATAGTTTGTCCGTTTTAGCGGACAACATTGGAGATGCCCTAAGATCTTTTATTTTCAAATTTTCATTTTCTTACTCATTTCTATCATTACACTCACTTTTACTTTTATTCTCTTTTCTTTTACATGATTATTTAACAGACACGGGGGAATTGCATAATGTATTCTCTCCAGTGGAGTCTATATAGCCATATACTATTCTTCAAACAATGGAACAGGTGGGTAGATCAAAACTAGAGGTGCAAAGCATGCTTATATGCCAATATGCCGAATACATTTCATGCAGTGAAGTACAAGACCAAATGTATTCTTCAAGGCTCAAAGCACACATGCTCCTAAGAAGTAATTTTTTTTACTATCTTGCATGTACAGAATGATTATTTTGGTTATATCTCACTGAAAAATGAAAAAAAGATATTGAACATTGCAGTATGGTATTTTCATCCTTCCTTTTATTAGGTTATAATATGTTCATGGACATAAATTTGAAGATTACAAGATGGTATTATTTTCATAAGCCCGTAGCAACGCACGGGCACTCTACTAGTTAGGAGTAGAGATGGAGCAGTTGATGAATAGTCTGCGCGGTTTTTTTCGCTGGTTTTTTTCGTCATCTCCCCCACCCACCGGTTTAGTTTCGCGTCACCCTCACACACAACAAAAAAATCTGAACGGATCAAAACTTTCCATTCTGGCGCAAGTTATTTAGAAATGTCTTTATGTGAAAGAATCAATCACGATCAATCTCTAAAGACCAAATCTAAATTAATTAACCTTACCTTAAATTGCTCGATCACATTAATTAGGATTCCAGATTTTTTTCGTCCCACCTTCTCTGGTTTTTTTCCGTCACGGTTTATTTTCGCTGGTTTTATTTCGTATCTCACCCCGCACTCCCTCAATCTCGATCTGCTTCATCTCAGCCTCCAGCCCCGAGAGGAGCTGCCGCCGCCACCGAGAGGAGACGCCCCAGCCCCGAGAGGAGCCGCCTCCGCCGCCGAGACGAGACGCCCCAGCCCCGAGAGGAGCCGCCGCCGCCGCCGAGAGGAGACGCCCCAGCCCCGAGAGGATCTGCCGCCGCCGCCGGGGAACGAGGTCGCCGCCGTCACACACCGCCTCCTCCAGGTCGTCGTCACACACTGCCTCAGGTCTGTTGATCTCTCTCCTCCTCGCCACTCCTCACTGCCAACTCCGCACAGCTCTGCCTCCATGGCGGGGATTCACTCTATGGCGTTCAAGAGAGGTGGCTGCAGCCGTCATGCTGCTGATCCGGTCCTTGCTGCTGGATCCGGCCCTCTCCACCCCTCCTCCCGGTCCGATCCAATGGCGAGAGATGCGTTTGGTGCGTGCGGGTCAGAGGATGGACGAGCTCTTGTCCTTCATAATCCACTCCTAGAATGTTTCGTGGTGTCCGTGCTCCGTCCGGCATTTGCCCTCCATCATCCACTCCTTCCTCCATGGTAAGTCTCCTCTTCTTCTTAATCACCACCTCTTTGCCATGTACCTCCCACCGCATGTGCTCCTGTGCACCTCCATCGTAGTGTATTCAGTTTTTATTCAGATTTTGTGATAGGGACCATGGCGATCGGACTTGCGGGCGACGCGTCTAGAGGACGTAATTGAGTAGATGGCTATATTGGAATCGAAGAGGACATATCAAGTAGTAGCTCGTGATCGACGTGCTTACTATTACTATTGTTGTCGTCGTGTCTATCGCAGATCATGGGTTGCAAGTTTGAGTACCTTCTCAAATTATGCAACTGAATCTATCTACTCTAAGTCTGCAACCTAGAACTAACATCTTAATCTAGCCTACTACCTGTACAATGATCAGGAATTTAATGGTGCACAACCTATCCATATGTTTTATTTCTTGGTGATAAGAAGGAAAAATGGAAAGGAATAGGTGGTATTTTCAAGTGAAACAACTATGCGAGGGAGTGCTCAAACAAGGATGGACGCAGGGCATGGTGAACTGCTTGCTTGAGGTATTAGACAATACTGTTGCATTTCGAAATGGTATGACTCTTTGTATTGTTTTTCTTAAATTGAAGAAGCATGTTGCTTCCTCGAGTAGGGTCTACTGTCGCCATTGATGGAAGGATTGCCACATAGGCATGGAAACCTCGAAACATGTAATACAAAAAAAATACTTGTCTAGCTCCACAACTGCTTCTATGTACATCTATAGATGCGTGCATTCAACTTTCCTGTTGATGTAACAGTATAAATGTAATTTTTTTGTCAATACTGTTGGGAGATCGTGTTTTGAAATTTTTCTGCAACATTCAATTTG
The DNA here is from genome assembly GCA_032464435.1 of Aegilops umbellulata. Taxonomy (NCBI): domain Eukaryota; kingdom Viridiplantae; phylum Streptophyta; class Magnoliopsida; order Poales; family Poaceae; genus Aegilops; species Aegilops umbellulata. The sequence continues at coordinate 8,312,215 of CP136058.1, read as the reverse complement.
ACTCATGATGTTTTCTAGAGAAATATGTACTCATGTGTTTTGATCTTTTTATAAAGCCCTGGTGGTGTACTTTTTGTACAGATCAGATCCAACAATGTGTATGCATGGAGCAGTGACTCTTTATTTTCCACTTCATTTGCTTTTTTATGGGTACACTTGGTATGCTAAGGTAATGCTAATTAGCTTTAATATACAGCGGGTTTCCCTGGAGTGCTTGAGCTCGCTTTTTCCCTTTCCCTTTTTTATCTTTCCTTGGAACTCGGTTGTATTTCCGTTATTTCGATAATGGAAAGGGGATTAGCCCGGCTCAAAAAAAAAAAGCTTTAATATACAGTCCGAGGATTAGTCTAAATCATGATGAAATGTTGTGCTTTATGCTACAAGAAAAACTAACTGTTTGCCTCCTAATGAAATGCTGTGCTTTTATGGTATAACGAAAACTACTTTACGAAAACTACTTTCAGATGTCGAAAAATCATTCAGTACATCATCTCAATATGGAATGTCATCTTAAAAAATGGAACTGTATCTTTTTTGGACGACAGTTTACGGGAACTAGAACAAACGCCTGAAGCGAGGTTTGTGCATAACCCCTAAAACTAATTGTTTTTAATTCGCTTGATACATGCCCTTTTAGTTTTGTTCTTTTCTTCAATGAGTTCTTTTGTATTCTTGTCAATTTTGATCCAGAAACAAACATCTGGACAACAATTGATATCATCTACCATATAAGAAGTTGTGTGATTGAATCAAGTTGTAGAGGAAAATCACAATTTTCTGCTGACGTTCAGGTTCCTTGACACACTAGCGCGTGTTCTACAGCAACAATGCCGGGCACGAGGCACTGGTGAAGATCTGCGCAGACGAGCACATGCAGCAGTGGAAGGTGCTCCATGGCGGTCGCCGTGTCGTCGGGTACATCGGTATACAGCTTCTCCTTCTGCAGAGTTCTCCTCTCCTTGTTGCACATGTGCTCTCCTTGACTAGCGTAGATGCACTAAGTAGCTTTTTCATTTGGGGTTTCCATCGCAGGGTGATTCCCAGGGCTCCCAAGCTGCCGAGGTACACAATTTTGATGCTTTAGATTTCTATCTATGTAGCCTACATCTTAGCATTATGTATGTGTAGTCTCCGAGAGTAAGAAATATATTGTCCGGTTCAGTCACGTGGTGTGTATTGGTGTTTAGAATTCAGGCATGTACTCATTCATACTGAAATTGAACTCTGAAAGGCTGGTGGAGGACGTTGTGGAGAGTGTCGCCGAATGTGGGTCTGTCCGACTGTCACTACTGCTGGAGTTGCAGCACCGGTACACGGAGATCAACGGGAAGGTGGCCATCGCCGGGACCCGCTTGAGCCTCATGCAGGAGGACATATACGTACTAACATAAACAAGATGACAGATAAGTTCTCTGCTCTTCAGCTCAAAGTGACGGAGGTGAATGCGTTGTTCGCCATGAAGCAGAATCACTCCTCCAAAGGTGAACTAATTAATTTACATTGTCTTCTTTTTGTAGTTTATTCATGCCAAGTTCAACGGCCCTCTGAATTTGTCTATGAAAGCAGTTTCTGAACTCTGAGCTTGTGTGACTAATGCTGAAGTGATCTATTGTGGTAACTCCTTTTGAATCTCCCAGACCTGCTAGGACGGCAAGGACAAGTGCACGATGGTGCACCGAAGCATCACGGTGAACATGGTAATGTCAGGTTGTTGATGGAGCGATACAAATTGGTAATCGATTTTATTGAGAGTTAGTATTGTACATAATTTTCTTTATAAGAGGTACCTCTGTTATCCTGACAGAGATTCCGCCCATTTGATACCTTAGGTTTGAAGGCCGGGAACCACGCACCGCCAATATCGCGCGCAAACATTATTGAGTACTGATGGTGAGATTTTCCATTTCTTTATCTTTTGTCCTTTTAATCAAGAACAATATTTAGGGCTTACATGGTTGTCCAAATTTAGTAATGTAAAAAGAAATGCAATGATCAGTGTGGTGTACGATAGTTATGGACTTCTTCCTCTGTTCTCATTGAGCAAAGATTGGACGCTTGTGATTTGTTCTACTACCAAGTCAATCTTGGTCCATATTGTCGGAGTTTTCTTATTGAGTTTTTTTGTTCCTATTACTATTTTCATTTATGCAGAGGCCGGGTGTAATGCTTAAGCCTTTTAAGTAATAAAGCGCCCTTCATCGAAAAAACAATATTTTCATTTAAACTGGAAGTTTATGTGAAGAAGGGGCTGGGTTGAAATGCATGAATTTATGTTCCTATTTTCTTTGGAAGAATGAGATGACCAGGAAGGTTGTAGCTACTCATCGCCTCATCGTTAAAAAAAGGTTGTACCTGCTCACATAATATTCACACATCGTCGGTGGCATGGCAGTGGCCGGCGGAAGGATGCTTCTGTTTGACACAGAAATCTTATTTTTCTAGCAACTACAAGAAATCAGTGAAGCAGTAGGAAGTAGGAACTCCGTCTAGAAGATTATCTGATGACCTAATATGCTACCTGGTGCGTTTTAGTACGTAATAAATGTAACTTCTTCTGCAACAAGAATAAGAATGAGAGGCATGTTACAGTTAGTTTTATCCTGAGAATTGGTCACCATTCTGTAACCTTAATACAAACATATAAATTGTGACATATCCATGCATATATGTGCTTTGCAAATTGATCGACCTTTTTTTGTCTTCTAGGATTTAATTAGTGATCTTACTTCTGTTGCTTCTTGGTGAATATGAAATATATGGCGTTTTCATGCAAGCAGGAGCCGGGTAGTTGTGGAGCGGGTCATGCGAGAGACGGTCGGCGAGCGCAGGCTGGATGGGAAGGTGATGCGTGTGACGGCGATCATGCCGGCGGGCAGGGCAGGGTTGACCGTGGCCATCATGATGTTTCCGAGGGAGAGCGAGGCATCCGCCATCGCGTAGCTAAAGAAGTCGAAGCCCCGGGCGAGGTTGGCCACCGGCGCCAGTGTGAAAGGTGACAGACCTAAAGGCTGGTGACAGGTTCACCGCCGGCGCACCTTCTTTGAACTTGGTGGGGACGTGGAAGGAGAGCGGTGGCGTCGTGAAGATCTTGACGCCTGCTGCCACGACCACGACCACGACCATGACCATTGTGTTGGTAATAATTCTTTACATATCCCTCAGCTTCGGAAACATTAGATAAATATCCAACTTATTATTGAAAAATGTTGATTCAAGATAAATGGAACCTTTCCTATATACAATGAGATTTGGAAACATTAGATACATATCCAACTTATTATTGAAAACTTTTGATTCAAGATAAATGAAACCTTTCCCATACACAATAAGCTTATTGTTGAAGGTTGCGTCGATTGTGCTATTATTGCTGAAATAAGAGGCTTATGAATTTGGCAATCTTTGTGTACATTGTAATAGTGCCTGTCAATCTTTGTGTACCTTGTAATAGTGACACGTGGTTGCGTGAAGTTGAGTGATACTCCCTCCGTTAAGAAATATAAGAGCATTTAGATCAGTTATATTTCTTTAGAGGGAGTACTAATACTATTAAAAAATGGACAATCTATATGGAGTTATGAGTTCTTGGGTGGCGAGCGTTTTGGATGGTTAAGGAGATAGGAAGATTGCGGAGAAAAGTGGAAGAGAATCTATATTCTTCGTCGCATGATGAAAACCGGATGTAACCATGCTTAACCCGTATTTCTAAATTAGAAGAATAATTTAATCAATGTGTTCATATTTTTATTATTCTGTGGCAATGCATGGGTATTCGGCTTTTGCCCGTAGCAACGCACGGGCGTTCTACTAGTTTTGATTAGGTGCATGTTGTTGGCGCCACGGAAGATTGCCGGCAATCCACACCACCATCCAACCTGACTCCACACCACTTCAGACAGATGATCAATCCATTGATTCAATGGAGAACTACGGTCCCACCTGCACTGCACGGTCTATGCCACAAGCACGAGCCCCTTCGGCATCTCTCCCTCCAAATCCGAGCCTCCTGCCCGCACAATGGAGGGGTCGCTCACTCTGGCCATGAATGATAAGCCCCTTCCTTGTCTTCTTACCAAGCTTATTTTTGTTGCAACCACTGTCTGAAATGAATCGGTCGTCTTGGCAAACACGGGGAGTTGCATGATTTAAAGACGACGAGCCGGCAAAAAAAGCCTCTGGCACACTCACTCGATGGCTAGTGACTGCTCCGACGACAACATGACGCACTCGTGGTGTGACCCCACGACAACTTCGTCACGTTGATGCACAAGGTTGTCCGCCAATGCCATCAATCATATGGCACCATTCAACATCATTACGGTGCTCGACGTGAGTGGGACCAATGGGTGGCAAGCTTGCTCGATCAAAAGAGGCCACCGGGTTCGTCACCGATAAGACCCCCCCCCCCCCCATAGGGTCGTCTCAAGCCCGAAGTTCAAAGTTGTGATGTCAAATCAATGTGTTTAAATTAATTTGCAATTTTCTTTTGCTTGATTTCTACTTTTGTATGATACGGAGGCTTGAAAAATATTCTTGTGTAATCATATGACTACACGGCAGACCTTGAATCCGCCACTGAATGAAACACCTGCAACAAAATCAGTGGTGCCATGTCTGTTTTCCTCGCTCCCCTCTCTCCCCACGAACAAGCAGTTAGTGAGAGGAAGTTTTCTCGACGGTCTGCACCGGCGAGGCCGCGGATCTCTCTCTTCTTCGTCCGTCGGCGACGAGAGAGAGGGGGGGGTCCCGGTTCTCTCCGAGCCTGTAAATACTATTATGGGAGGTTGTTCTACAACGTCGTTGGGGTGTTGGGAGTGACGCATAGGAGAATAAGTCTACATCGGCTCCATTCCCACACCGGCGACGTCCTATACGGCGGTGTCTCGAATCTGTTTACCTTGTTTGCTCGTCGTTCCTTCAGATCGGAGGGATTATGTTTCTCTTGTTGACGTCGGCTAGATCATGGCAGCGGCGTCTTCACCGGATGTTTGTGTCCTCCTGCTTCGTCCTCGTCGATGTGGTGTTCCCTCCAACGCCGTTCAGGAGCAGGTTGTCCTTGTTCAGGAGGTAACTGCCAGTTCCTACCCTTGATGGTGGCGTCAGTGTGCAGAACAGGATGGCCTGTCTGGAACAAGTGAAGAGGTCCATGGATGGCTGGTCTTCCTCGACGACGTCGACTGGTAGTTCCGGATCCGAGGTCAGGATGGCATGAGGACAATCGCAGGCCAATGTGCCACAACGTTATGTGCCCTGACGCGTGAAGAGGGCTTGCTCTTCGGTTCACAAAGCTTTGACGACAATGGTGCCTATCTGGCTATGGCAATGATGGAGGCCTTTCTCCTCTTTCTCCGGCGAGCGTGTCGGCAGTGTTGGAGGCTGGAGATGGTTGACGGTTCCGGCTTGTGCTAGGAGTCCTTGGGTCTGTATTTCTCTTGGGCTCTGTTGTGCAATGGTTCCAAGCAAGATGTCATGTTCCTGTGTGTTTCATCGTTTCCATGTATGTGTGTTCTCCTGTAATCTTGCTTTGTTTTGATGGAATGCATGGTTACCTCAAATAAATAAAAACACCTGCTACACACACACTCATAACTCGCTGACCCACACAACATGCTATGTAGTTACACACATGGGTCCAGGCCCAACACCAGCTTGACATGCTTAGTTTTGATTCATAGTACATTATTCAGATGATTTTTCACGTTGTGTTTGGGTGTCAAAGAAAGGTTCATCTCTTCGACCCTCACAGTTTTTGACAGTACATCCTGCTTTGCCATGTTGACTCACATGCAACAGCGGTCGTCAGCACCAGGGGAAAACACACGCCAACTAAGTAATAAATGCACATTTGGTGCTATTCCTTCTAAAATGGTAGTACCTACAAGAACTTATTTATAAGGAAATAAAAAGAGAAGTCCTATGAGGTGCCTCTGAATATTCATAGAAAAACGATAATATTAGTTGTGCGGGTCTGCCCTAAACTTTCTAAAAGCCCCCTCTTAGCACCGAGACTCTCGTGATCTCACTATCCTCCAAAAATCTAGGCATTTGTAGACCTTGAAATATAGGACTTGGCTAAACAACCTTGTCCTTCTTTTTCTAGACATTCTCCCTTCTATTGTACAAAAAAGACTTGTAAGAAGCGCAACAAAAGTCACTCATCCGAGTTCAATTCTGAGTCTGAGTCCGAGTCAACTTGGTCAGGCGACGACACAATAGAAAACCCTTCTCCATTAGTGATAGGATAATAAGCTACAAAAGGAAAAATAGCATTGTCAAAGAGAAGGTTGTGTATCCATTCAGATTGTCAACAGCAGAAATGCAAATATAGTTCAATGTACAATCGGACATAATATAAGGCACCTCTAAGCAACCCATTGACCTAAAAACAATGAATGTTGTGGATGTAAAATATGATTGCACAATAGGTAAAAGTGTATGTACAAAAAACCGGGTGCACATAACTTGAGATTCATAGTTGAAAATCCAAATCAAATATAGATGGGACTACGTTGTTAAGAGAGCGATGTATACCTCGTTCAACTACTTCTTGATGATCAGATACATTTACAGTTAAATGTTTTTTCCTCCAGAGACAGTTGGCCGTGTGAAATACACGCACCTACAGAGTCAGTGCGACTATTTCTCAGTGCTAATATTTGGAAAAATATTATTTCATATGAAGAGATGGACACCACTGGTTCATCAAAGCATAAATTTAAACACAAGCTCATACTTACAGAAACATCCAATTTGGCATTAGTGTCATTTCCTCCATCAAAACTGCTATTTGATATGCTCAGCAACTTGTTTTCCAACTGATAATAGGAACAAAAAATCTAGAAATTACAAGAACAAAAACAAAGGTAATAGAAAGTCCAATACTTTCTTGGTTTTATTTAAAATCTCATAAGATCATAATATACATACCTCAATTGTGGTAGAAACGGGTTCTCCACCAATGCGTCCAATAATATCACCTACCCCACTACAATAAATATGTCAACTTGTGACCACCACTATTGGTCACTGAAAGGTCACAAATTTCCATTTACGACCTTTTTGTGACCAAAAACAGAAGGTCAAAAGCTGGCGGTCGTAAACTGACTATAGCGACCTTTAACAAAAGGTCGTTGATCCTATGACCTTCTGTTTTGGTCGCTAGCTCTCTCCCCAGGCCATGTCGGATCCGACGTGGCAAAATTGCGACGAATTGGAAAGGTCGTTGGTTAAAATCAGCCCGGTCCAATTGGGGGTTTTACATGGGCCGAGCCCATTAATTCAGCCCATTTTATGTTTTTTTCAGTCAATCTTCGCTAGCTACATGGGCCTAGCCCAACATGGCGTTTTTTGTTTTCTAAGCCTTTTCCATTTTCTGGGCCTCAGCCTTTTTGCGGTCCATTTTCTATTTTTGAGACTTTTTTTGTTCCATCTTTGTCCAGCATTGTTTGGGCCAAAGCCTCTTCCAACCCATCAATATTTTCAGCCCGCTAATTCATAGGACTGGACAACAGAGAAATAGATGAGTTTTTTTATTTTGCTATCAAAGCAATATTTGTTTCGTCGTACAATCATATATCTATATATCAAATAATACACCAAATTCTCAGCCAGATCAACAATACATCCAAATTCCCAGAAAATACAGCATTACAACAAACACATAAAGCAAGTCGTTGACTTGGACTTCCAGCTTCTTCAAAAAAATCAGCACATAACTCTCCTGTAGATGAGAAGAAAAGCCACATGTTCAGTCTCAATATGGGTCATATATGCTAAAAATAAATCCAAGAACCGTGCAAGAGCCCTAGGTTTTACTATCATTTGGACACCCAGATTGGCGATCCTTCCTTACGTAATGTGTGCAAGTCTAAATAAATTAATAAACAATCCATTTTATAGAGCAAATGATATGCCCCTCTTTTATCTAAAACTATGGTGTATGCTAGCGACAGAACAAGGGGTAAGACTGTTATGATATGCATTGCCAGCAACAGTGCTCACATGCATCTTCATATTTCAAAAGGTAACATGCATCACATCAAAAAATTGTAAGCATTGAACCTACATCATATCTATAGTAACATCACCAAGCAGGTTGCATGTGTATGCTAGAAATCAAGAATCAAAAGGACTTCAGCTTGTTTCGAATATCTTGCCTTTGTTGCTCCCAGTTCAGTAAAGAAATAGTTGAGCAGTGAGCGCTTCGCCTCATGGACTTAGCAATGCACAATAGATTTCAGAATGGAGCATAAATAGAATACCTGGAAAAGAACAATAAAGAGCTATACAGTTAAGTAAGCATCCTTGGCTGTACAAATAAGTGGAGAGAACAATAAAAAGCTACAGAGTCTAGAATTTCTGTTAAGAAACAGTAACTTGATGTAAAGTCGCTTGAAAATAGAAAACACCTTACAAGCTTGTGAAGCTTACCATGATTTCAAAAGCATGGGTTATCTAATCTTTTATGCCATCCTCCCAAAATTTGGCTAGATGATTCTACAACTGTAGTTGTACCCAGCCGCTCAAAATATAAACATATAGATGAGCGCTTCTCACATGTCACCAGAGGTAAATAGCAATACACATAAATGAATGAGCAGGGGCATATTCTACAGCAAGATGAACCAACAGAGATATATCTCGTAGCCTACAACAATCAAGTTAGAAATCACATCCACTTTCTAATTAACCAGCACCTAAATATATACATGCACTACTTCAGGAAATTTGTGACTAGGAGATGTATTAATAGAAGATTACGAGCTAATGTACTTGTACTTGATCTAGTTGAATAAATGCAGATTAAGTTCCTGGTACAGCCAGCTCCAACTTATCCTACTAGCTATTGACAGAAAAACACACACACAGAGAAGGGGGGAGATCCAGCGACAATATGACTACAGCAGGCGACCCCGAGGGAAGATCAGTCACTCGACGCGGCGTCAGCTTCGGGCACCTTCTTCTTTGCCCCTGAAGAAGCATCCGCCAGCAGGCTTGGCGTGCCTACAATCTGCATCATCATGCATGCACAAGTGTGTCAGTTTCAACATAGTAGGCTGTTGGGGAACGTTGCAGAAAATTAAAATTTTTCCTACGGTTTCACCAAGATCCATCTATGAGTTCATCTAGCAACGAGTATTCAGATTAGATAGCATCTACATACCACTTTGTAGATCGCAACGGAAGCGTTCGAGTGAACGTGGATGAGGTAGTCGTACTTGCCGTGATCCAATTCACCGATGATCTAGTGCCGAACGGACGGCACCTCCGCGTTCAACACACGTACGGAAAGCGTGACTTCTCCTCCTTCTTGATCCAGCAAGGCAAAGGAGAGGTTGGGGAAGAAGGTTCCAGCAGCAGCACGACGGCGTGGTGATGGTGGAACTGCAGTACTCCGTCAGGGCTTCGCCGTGCTCAATGGAGGAGGAGGAGGTGTTGGAGAGGGAGAGGGAGGCGCCAGGGCAATGGGGTGGTCAGCCCCCTCTCCCCTCCCCCTTTATATAACCCCCAAGGGGGGCGCCTGCCCTAGGAGATGAGATCTCCTAGGGGGGCGGCGGCTAGGGAAGGGGGCTTGCCCCCCAAGCAAGGGGGGGGCGCCCCCTTTAGGGTTTTTCCCTCCCCCCAAACCCTAGGCGCATGGGCCCATGGGGGGGAAGGCGCACCAGCCCACTATGGGCTGGTTCCCTCCCTCATACAGCCCATGGGGCCCTCCGGGATAGGTGGCCCCACCCGGTGGACCCCCGGGGACCCTCCGGTGGTCCCGATACAATACCGATAACCCCGAAACTTGTCCCGATGTCCGTATGATGACTTTCCATATATAAATCTTTACCTCCGGACCATTCCGAAACTCCTCGTGACGTCCGGGATCTCATCCGGGACTCCGAACAACATTCGGGTTACTGCACATACATATCCCTATAACCCTAGCGTCACCGAACCTTAAGTGTGTAGACCCTACGGGTTCGGGAGACATGCAGACATGACCGAGATGGCTCTCGGGCAATAACCAACAGCGGGATCTGGATACCCATGTTGGCTCCCACATGCTCCACGATGATCTCATCGGATGAACCACGATGTCAAGGATTCAATTAATCCCGTATACGATTCCCTTTGTCAATCGGTATTTTACTTGCCCGAGATTCGATCGTCGGTATACCAATACCTCGTTCAATCTCGTTATCGGCAAGTCACTTTTCTCGTACCGTAATGCATGATCCCGTGATCAAACACTTTGATCACATTGAGCTCATTGTGATGATGCATTACCGAGAGGGCCCGGTGATACCTCTCCGTCAAGCGGAGTGACAAATCCCAGTCTCGATCCATGTCAACCTAACAGACACTTTCAGAGATACTCGTAGCATACCTTTATAGTCACCCAGTTACGTTGTGACGTTTGGCACACCCAAAGCACTCCTACGGTATCCGGGAGTTACACGATCTCATGGTCTAAGGAAAGGATACTTGACATTGGAAAACTCTAGCAAACGAACTATGCGATCTTATGCTATGTTTAGGATTGGGTCTTGTCCATCACATCATTCTCCTAATGATGTGATCCCGTTATCGATGACATCCAATGTCCATAGTCAGGAAACCATGACTATCTGTCGATCAACGAGCTAGTCAACTAGAGGCTCACTAGGGACATGTTGTTGTCTGTTATTCACACATGTATTACGATTTCCGGTTAACACAATTATAGCATGAATAAAGACAATTATCATGAATAAGGAAATATAATAATAATGCTTTTATTATTGCCTCTAGGGCATATTTCCAACAGTCTCCCACTTGCACTAGAGTCAATAATCTAGTTACATTGTGATGAATCGAACACCCATAGAGTTCTGGTGTTGATCATGTTTTGCCTTAGGGAGAGGTTTAGTCAACGGATCTGCGACATTCAGATCCGTGTGCACTTTACAAATCTCTATGTCTCCATCTTGAACATTTTCACGAATGGAGTTGAAGCGACGCTTGATGTGCCTGGTCTTCTTGTGAAACCTGGGCTCCTTTGCAAGTGCAATAGCTCCAGTGTTGTCACAGAAGAGCTTGATTGGCCCCGACGCATTGGGTATGACTCCGAGGTCGGTGATGAACTCCTTCACCCAAATTGCTTCATGTGCTGCCTCCGAGGCTGCCATGTACTCCGCTTCACATGTAGATCCCGCCACGACGCTTTGCTTGCAACTGCACCAGCTTACTGCCCCACCATTCAAAATATACACGTATCCGGTTTGTGACTTAGAGTCATCCAGATCTGTGTCGAAGCTAGCGTCGACGTAACCCTTTACGACGAGCTCTTCGTCACCTCCATAAACGAGAAACATTTCCTTAGTCCTTTTCAGGTACTTCAGGATATTCTTGACCGTTGTCCAGTGTTCCTTGCCGGGATTACTTTGGTACCTTCCTACCAAACTTACGGCAAGGTTTACATCAGGTCTGGTACACAGCATGGCATACATAATAGAACCTATGGCTGAGGCATAGGGGATGACGCTCATCTCTTCTATATCTTCTGCCGTGGTCGGACATTGAGCTGAGCTCAATTTCACACCTTGTAACACAGGTAAGAACCCTTTCTTAGATTGATCCATATTGAATTTCTTCAATATCTTATCAAGGTATGTGCTTTGTGAAAGACCTATGAGGCGTCTCGATCTATCTCTATAGATCTTGATGCCTAATATATAAGCTGCTTCTCCAAGGTCCTTCATTGAAAAACTTTTATTCAAGTAGGCCTTGATGCTGTCCAAGAGTTCTATATCATTTCCCATCAAAAGTATGTCGTCTACATATAATATGAGAAATGCTACAGCGCTCCCACTCACTTTCTTGTAAACACAGGCTTCTCCATAAGTCTGTGTAAACCCAAACGCTTTGATCATCTCATCAAAGCGAATGTTCCAACTCCGAGATGCTTGCACCAGCCCATAAATCGAGCGTTGGAGCTTGCATACCTTGTCAGCATTCTTAGGATCGACAAAACCTTCCGGCTGCATCATATACAATTCTTCCTTAAGGAAACCATTAAGGAATGCCGTTTTGACGTCCATTTGCCATATCTCATAATCATAGTATGCGGCAATTGCTAACATGATTCGGACGGACTTCAGCTTCGCTATCGGTGAGAAAGTCTCATCGTAGTCAACCCCTTGAACTTGTCGATAACCCTTAGCGACAAGCCGAGCTTTATAGATGGTCACATTACCATCCGCGTCTGTCTTCTTCTTAAAGATCCATTTATTTTCTATGGCTCGCCGTTCAACGGGCAAGTCAGTCAAAGTCCATACTTCGTTTTCATACATGGATCCTATCTCGGATTTCATGGCTTCCAGCCATTTGTCGGAATCCGGGCCCGCCATTGCTTCCTCATAGTTTGAAGGTTCACCGTTGTCTAACAACATGATTTCCAAGACAGGGTTGCCGTACCACTCTGGTGCGGAACGTGTCCTTGTGGACCTTCGAATTTCAGTAGGAGCTTGATCAGAAGTATCTTGATCATAATCATTAATTTCCTCTCTAGTCGGTGCAGGCACCTCAGGAACGATTTCTTGAGTTTCGCCATTTTCCGGTTCAAGAGGCAACACTTCATCAAGTTCTACTTTCCTCCCACTTACTTCTTTCGAGAGAAACTCTTTCTCCAGAAAGGATCCATTCTTGGCAACAAAGATCTTGCCTTCGGATCTGAGGTAGAAGGTATACCCAACAGTTTCTTTAGGGTATCCTATGAAGACGCATTTTTCCGACTTGGGTTCGAGCTTTTCAGGTTGAAGTTTCTTCACATAAGCATCGCATCCCCAAACTTTTAGAAACGACAGCTTAGGTTTCTTCCCAAACCATAATTCATACGGTGTCGTCTCAACGGATTTCGACGGTGCCCTATTTAAAGTGAATGCAGCAGTCTCTAAAGCATAGCCCCAAAAAGATAGCGGTAAATCGGTAAGAGCCATCATAGATCGCACCATATCTAATAGAGTGCGATTACGACGTTCGGACACACCATTACGCTGAGGTGTTCCAGGCGGCGTGAGTTGTGAAACTATTCCATATTTTCTTAAGTGTGTGCCAAATTCGTGACTCAAGTATTCTCCTCCACGATCTGATCGTAGAAACTTGATCTTTCTATCACGTTGATTCTCAAACTCACTCTGAAATTCCTTGAACTTTTCAAAGGTTTCAGACTTGTGTTTCATTAAGTAGATATACCCATATCTACTCAAGTCATCAGTGAGGGTGAGAACATAACGATAGACACCGCGAGCCTCAACACTCATTGGACCACACACATCGGTATGTATGATTTCCAATAAGCTGGTTGCTCACTCCATTGTTCCTGAGAACGGAGTCTTGGTCATTTTACCCATGAGGCATGGTTCGCACGTGTCAAATGATTCATAATCAAGAGACTCTAAAAGTCCATCTGCATGGAGCTTCTTCATGCGTTTGACACCTATGTGACCAAGGCGGCAGTGCCACAAATATGTGGGACTATTGTTATCAACTTTAACTCTTTTGGTACTCACACTATGAATATGTGTATCATCACGTACGAGATTCATCAAGAATAAACCATTAACCATCGGAGCATGACCATAAAACATATCTCTCATATAAATAGAACAACCATTATTCTCGGATTTAAATGAGTAGCCATCTCGAATTAAGCGAGATCCGGATACAATGTTCATGCTCAAACTTGGTACTAAATAACAATTATTGAGGTTTAAAACTAATCCCGTAGGTAAATGTAGAGGCAGCGTGCCGACGGCGATCACATCGACCTTGGAACCATTCCCGACGCGCATTGTCACCTCGTTCTTCGCCAGTCTCCGTTTATTCCGCAGCTCCTGCTTTGAGTTACAAATGTGAGCAACTGCACCGGTATCAAATACCCAAGAGCTACTACGAGTACTGGTAAGGTACACATCAATTACATGTATATCACATATACCTTTGGTTTTGCCGGCCTTCTTGTCCGCTAAGTATTTGGGGCAGTTTCGCTTCCAGTGACCACTTCCCTTGCAATAAAAGCACTCAGTTTCGGGCTTGGGTCCATTCTTTGGCTTCTTCCCGGCAACTTGCTTACCGGGCGCGACAACTTCCTTGCCGTCCTTCTTGAAGTTCCTTTTACCCTTGCTCTTTTTGAACTTAGTGGTTTTATTCACCATCAATACTTGATGCTCTTTCTTGATTTCTACCTCTGCTGATTTCAGCATAGCATACACCTCAGGAATGGTCTTTACCATCCCCTGCATATTGTAGTTCATCACAAAGCTCTTGTAGCTAGGTGGAAGCGACTGGAGGATTCTGTCAATGACCACTTCTTCCGGAAGATTAACTTCCAGTTGAGTCAAGCGGTTGTGCAACCCAGACATTCTGAGTATGTGCTCACTGACAGAGCTATTTTCCTCCATCTTACAGCTAAAGAATTTGTTGGAGATCTCATATCTCTCGACCCGGGCATGAGCTTGGAAAACCATTTTCAGCTCTTCGAACATCTCATATGCTCCATGTCTCTCAAAACGCTTTTGGAGCCCCGGCTCTAGGCTGTAAAGCATGCCGCACTGAAAGAGGGAGTAATCATCGCATCGCGATTGCCAAGCGTTCATAACGTCTTGTTGTGCAGGGAGAACAGGTGCGTCACCCAGCGGTGCTCGTAGGACATAATCTTTCTTGGCAGCTATGAGGATGATCCTCAGGTTCCGGACCCAGTCCGTATAGTTGCTACCATCGTCTTTCAGCTTGGTTTTCTCTAGGAACGCGTTGAAGTTGAGGACTACGTTGGCCATTTGATCTACAAGACATATTGTAAAGATTTAGACTAAGTTCATGATAATAAAGTTCATTTAATCAAATTATTTAATGAACTCCCACTTAGATAGACATCCCTCTTCCAGTCATCTAAGTATTACATGATCCGAGTCAACTAGGCCGTGTCCGATCATCACGTGAGACGGACTAGTCAACATCGGTGAACATCTTCATGTTGATCGTATCTTCTATACGACTCATGCTCGACCTTTCGGTCTTCCGTGTTCCGAGGCCATGTCTGTACATGCTAGGCTCGTCAAGTCAACCTAAGTGTTTTGCGTGTGTAAATCTGTCTTACACCCGTTGTATGTGAACGTTAGAATCTATCACACCCGATCATCACGTGGTGCTTCGAAACAACGAACTGTCGCAACGGTGCACAGTTAGGGTGAACACTTTCTTGAAATTATTATGAGGGATCATCTTATTTACTACCGTCGTTCTAAGTAAACAAGATGCAAAACATGATAAACATCACATGCAATCAAATAATAAACGTGACATGATATGGCCAATATCACATAGCTCCTTCGATCTCCATCTTGGGGCTCCATGATCATCTTGTCACCGGCTTGACACCATGATCTTCATCATCATGATCTTCATCATCGTGTCTCCATGAAGTTGCTCGCCAACTATTACTTCTACTACTATGGCTAACGTGTTTAGCAATAAAGTAAAGTAATTTACATGGCGATTCTCAATGACACGCAGGTCATACAAAAAATAAAGACAACTCCTATGGCTCCTGCCGGTTGTCATACTCATCGACATGCAAGTCGTGATTCCTATTACAATAGCATGAACATCTCATACATCACATATAGATCATTCATCATACATCACAACTTTGGCCATATCATATCACATAGCACTTGCTGCAAAAACAAGTTAGACGTCCTCTAATTGTTGTTGCAAGTTTTACGTGGCTGAATTAGGGTTCTAGCAAGAACGTTTTCTTACCTACGTTAAAACCACCACAACGTGATTTGTCAACTTCTATTTACCCTTCATAAGGACCCTTTTCATCGAATCCGCTCCAACTAAAGTAGGAGAGACAGACACCCGCCAGCCACCTTATGCAACTAGTGCATGTTCGTCGGTGGAACCGGTCTCACGTAAGCGTACGTGTAAGGTTGGTCCGGGCCGCTTCATCCCACAATACCGCTGAAGCAAGATAAGACTAGTAGCGGCAAGAAGAGTTGACAACATCTACGCCCACAACAAATTGTGTTCTACTCGCGCAAGAAGAACTACGCATAGACCTAGCTCATGATGCCACTGTTGGGGAACGTTGCAGAAAATTAAAATTTTTCCTACGGTTTCACCAAGATCCATCTATGAGTTCATCTAGCAACGAGTATTCAGATTAGATAGCATCTACATACCACTTTGTAGATCGCAACGGAAGCGTTCGAGTGAACGTGGATGAGGTAGTCGTACTTGCCGTGATCCAATTCACCGATGATCTAGTGCCGAACGGACGGCACCTCCGCGTTCAACACACGTACGGAAAGCGTGACTTCTCCTCCTTCTTGATCCAGCAAGGCAAAGGAGAGGTTGGGGAAGAAGGTTCCAGCAGCAGCACGACGGCGTGGTGATGGTGGAACTGCAGTACTCCGGCAGGGCTTCGCCGTGCTCAATGGAGGAGGAGGAGGTGTTGGAGAGGGAGAGGGAGGCGCCAGGGCAATGGGGTGGTCAGCCCCCTCTCCCCTCCCCCTTTATATAACCCCCAAGGGGGGCGCCTGCCCTAGGAGATGAGATCTCCTAGGGGGGGCGGCAGCTAGGGAAGGGGGCTTGCCCCCCAAGCAAGGGGGGGCGCCCCCTTTAGGGTTTTTCCCTCCCCCCAAACCCTAGGCGCATGGGCCCATGGGGGGGAAGGCGCACCAGCCCACTATGGGCTGGTTCCCTCCCTCATACAGCCCATGGGGCCCTTCGGGATAGGTGGCCCCACCCGGTGGACCCCCGGGGACCCTCCGGTGGTCCCGATACAATACCGATAACCCCGAAACTTGTCCCGATGTCCGTATGATGACTTTCCATATATAAATCTTTACCTCCGGACCATTCCGAAACTCCTCGTGACGTCCGGGATCTCATCCGGGACTCCGAACAACATTCGGGTTACTGCACATACATATCCCTATAACCCTAGCGTCACCGAACCTTAAGTGTGTAGACCCTACGGGTTCGGGAGACATGCAGACATGACCGAGATGGCTCTCGGGCAATAACCAACAGCGGGATCTGGATACCCATGTTGGCTCCCACATGCTCCACGATGATCTCATCGGATGAACCACGATGTCAAGGATTCAATTAATCCCGTATACGATTCCCTTTGTCAATCGGTATTTTACTTGCCCGAGATTCGATCGTCGGTATACCAATACCTCGTTCAATCTCGTTATCGGCAAGTCACTTTTCTCGTACCGTAATGCATGATCCCGTGATCAAACACTTTGATCACATTGAGCTCATTGTGATGATGCATTACCGAGAGGGCCCGGTGATACCTCTCCGTCAAGCGGAGTGACAAATCCCAGTCTCGATCCATGTCAACCCAACAGACACTTTCAGAGATACCCGTAGCATACCTTTATAGTCACCCAGTTACGTTGTGACGTTTGGCACACCCAAAGCACTCCTTCGGTATCCGGGAGTTACACGATCTCATGGTCTAAGGAAAGGATACTTGACATTGGAAAACTCTAGCAAACGAACTATGCGATCTTATGCTATGTTTAGGATTGGGTCTTGTCCATCACATCATTCTCCTAATGATGTGATCCCGTTATCGATGACATCCAATGTCCATAGTCAGGAAACCATGACTATCTGTCGATCAACGAGCTAGTCAACTAGAGGCTCACTAGGGACATGTTGTTGTCTGTTATTCACACATGTATTACGATTTCCGGTTAACACAATTATAGCACGAATAAAGACAATTATCATGAATAAGGAAATATAATAATAATGCTTTTATTATTGCCTCTAGGGCATATTTCCAACATAGGCTAGCTTTATAAGGAAGAAAGGAACACTCCATCCATCCATCTGATGCAAATATTTGCACTAAAACTATGATGAACTTGCACGCAGAATTATATCTCTAGGAGAGAGGGCCCCGCTTGTGAAACAACAATACCAACTAACAAGAGCTACTTAATCATGTATAACTGAAAACACAAGCATGTAAGCTGATGTGAAGTTCACATATACTAGGAAATTATATATGTACACTTGTTCAGTGCATACATATGTACTGTAAGGCTTCCCTAAAGTGACATTAATGAGGACCAAACATATACAGGCCCTTGGAAATAGAAGTTACATTCAGTTCACCATTGCATTAAAACCTACATGCTGTAGTGAAAAATAACAAGAAAAGGTTTTCTAGTTATTAACAGGGCAAAAACTGATAAGTAGGAAGCTAGTCACATCAGGAAAAAAATTAAGTAGCATAGTTTTCAATTTTAAGAAGCATAAATGCAAGCCAGTCCTAGATACTATTCTTGGATGTTATCAGGACTCAAGCACTGGGATGGCATAGCTAAACAAAGTGCCGTAATGACTTCAAAACAAATATTCCCCAAAGACTAGATGCATGCTATGGAGGAAAACAATAACTTGTTTGATTGTTTTCCATTCTGAACCATAAATACACTTGTTCAGTGCAAACATATGTATTGTAAGGCTTCCTTGGAGTGACATTAATCAGGACCATACATATACAGGCCGCTAGAAATAGAAGTTCCATTCAGTTCACCAATACATTAAAACCTACGATATACTGGAGTGATCAAGAAAACAAGAAAAGGCTTGCTAGTTAACAGGAAAAAACTAATAAGTAGAAGTTAGTCACATGATGGACCCGCAATATTTGAAGTCCCAATGTACACGCAAAGTTCTGTTACCACAAATGCAGGAATAGTACTTTAGTTCCAAACAGGACAACGCCAACCTCGTCGCTCTATGAAAAACCAGCTGTAGAGTACAAAAAACGCAAAGGCAGATTAACAGACGCTTGCATTTGTATTGGGTTGGGTCAATCACAGATTTTCGGATGGAAAGAGCGTGTTGCTTGCCTTCTTACGCACGAGGGTGGTGCAGACATTCTCGACCTCCTGCAGCGCCCGGTGCATCGAAAGGTCGACATCCAGCAGCAGAACCAGCCCCTCCTACACGGCAATCAGCGAATCAAAGCCGTCAGCGTAACAGAAGTTATTAGGCTCCAATACACAGGTTCACAATTTGACATTCACACCACATCACTACGGATCTATCAGTTTAGCAATTGACATTTTTTCGAACAAGGATAAAATCACCCCTTTACTTTACTTGGAACTGAAAACTATGACACGAGCAGGAGTAGTCCCACTCACATCACTCTGCATATAGTACGGTAATTATAACACCAATTCTCATGCAAATTAAGAACCTGGCTAGTTCATATATCTCATGAATCGAGAACTATGATATGGGCAGTAGTAGTACCACTCACGCCACTACTGTATATTACCACCAACTTTCATGCTCGTGCAAGAACCTGGCTAGTTAACATCCAGTCACTAACTACCGGAACCAGTGCGTCTGAACCTGAAGGACTGCATGAGAATTGGGTCAAGTTGAAGCGTGATAGAGTTGTACTCGTCTTGGAGCGTGATTGACCCGCTTCCAGTGCGTCTGAACGAGACTAGAGAAGTATATACCTCTCAGCTCACGTCTAAACGAGACTAGAGAAGTATGAAAGGGCACATTCTATAATAAGTTGATAACAGTCACAACAGCATCAGGAAATTGTTCAGCGAGAACAGTATGAAAGGGCACATTCTATTCGAACCAAGACGAGCGAGAACAGCGAGCACGATCTTGGCACCGCAAATCGAATACAGCAGGACGGCGTGAACAATCGAATACAGCAGGACGGCGTGAGAAGAAGTAGCAGGGCTGGGAGGATGCATACCAGCCATGGAGGCGCTTGTTGAGGTTGATGGTGTACTCCCTTGTGAGGACCTCCTCCTTCCTCGACGCTCCGCCCTTCTTCTCCTGGAGACGGGAACGGCCTCTTCGTCTTGCCCCCGCGGCAGCGGTGGCAGCCGCGGACGCGTCGGTGGTGGTGGATGAGGCGGAGGAGACCGAGGAGGTGTCGTCGCCGTCCTCCGGCGGGACAGGGAGGCAAAGGCGCTCGGGAACGGAGCTGGTCGCGAGGAGGTGGGACTCCGGGCGCTGGACGCGGGCGCATGCGGTTGAAGAAGAAGGGAGGGGTTGGATCGGAGGGCGCCACCGCGGATCAGGATCTGGATGTAGGACGGAGAGCCGGAGGTTGGGATCTGAATTGGGTGCGAGAGATAGTGAAACGGCCGGTGTCGAAGGACGGTGGGAGACGACGGGAGAGCGATGCCGTGGGAGCCGCCGTCTTCGATCTGGATCGGGGAGAGGAAGAGAGAGAGGTTGCTGTGGCGGTGGCGGATCTGGCCGTGGACTAGCCTCGTCGGCTCGATCTGGTGCCATGGGAGAGAGGGAGAGGTGTGGTACAGAGTGCAGGATCTAGCCGAGGAAGGATCGACGGCGGTGGGGTTGAGAGAAGGACGGCAGGATTCCCGCTTGAGGTGGCGGCAGCAAGGGAGGAATGCAGCGCTAGGGTTCGTGTGAGAGAGAGGAGGTCACGAGGGGTGGGGGTAGGTGGGGTTCGAGAGAGAGGGGGGTTTGCTGCCGTGGGTTGGATGGATGGACGGATGGACGGTCAGATGGATGCCATGTCATCGATCCAAGCCACAAGTAATTTCACCAATCAGAATTTAGTTTTTGTAGGTTTTTTTTCCTTTTTTTCTCTTATAGGGCAAATGTACAATGTTATGTCAAAATTCATGGAAAAGTTTGTCCAAATGATCTCATATTTTGCATAAGTGTGCATATTGGAATGACAAACAATGTGGCTAAAGGGATTTTCATTTTCTTTGCACAAAAATTTTATTTCCATTTTTCGAGTGCCCCAAAAGAGGTTTTTTGTGAAGGACCTACCATTTATTTGTTGCAAAATTGTACCAAATCAATTTTCTAAAATACTAGGCCATATTTAATGCACAATTCACCAAATGGTTGGGTGTAAAAAAAATTTTATCCACCTCTCGTGAAAAAGACAAATTTCCGCCGATTTAGTTGGAAGCGGGTCAAATTTGAACTGCAGCTGCCTCATAGTTTGCTATTTATTTTTTCCAAAAATCATTTATAGGTACATAAGTATCTATTTAATCAGAGAAACACCAAAAAAATTCCAAGATTCAACCACTAGTTAGGAACGGTCATTCCCGCCGTTTTGACCGCATTTTGAAACGGACATAAAAAATTCAAAAAAAACAAAAAATTGGAAAACCTTCGCATTGTGTCATTATATGTGGCCAAGTTCACAGTAAAAATAGCAAACTTGTAATACGGCAATTATTTTAAAAAAGTGTTTTCAGAAATGAGCTATCATGTGTGAAGATTCATGGCTTTGAAGCCAAATGATCAATCTTATGGCCACATTCATGGCATAGTTTGTTCAAATGATCTCATATTGTGCACAAGGGTGCATATTGGAATGGCAAACAATGTTGCCTAAGGAAGTTTTCATTTTCTTTGGACGAAAAAACCATTTTTCATTTTCCGAGTGCCCGAAAGGAGGTTTTTTGTGAAGGAACTACCAAATAATTGTTGCAAAATTGGACCAAATCAATTTTCTAAAATACTAGGCCATATTTAATGCACAATTGACCAAATGGTTGGGTGTAGAAAGTTTTGATCCACCTCTCGTGAAAAAGACAAATTTCCATCGATTCAGTTGGAAGCGGGTCAAATTTGAACTGCAGCTGCCTCATAGTTTGCTGTTTATTTTTTCCAAAAATTATTTCTAGGTACATAAGTATCTATTTAATTAAGTATCTATTTAATCAGAGAAACACCAAAAGTTTTCCAAGATTCAACCACTAGCTAGGAACGGTCAAGCCCGCCGTTTTGACCGCATTTTGAAACGAGCATAAAAAATTCAAAAAAAATCAAAAAATTGGGAAACCTTCGCATTGTGTCATTATATGTGGCCAAGTTCCCAGGAAAAATAACAAACTTGTAATACGACAATTATTTTAAAAAAGTGTTCTCAGAAATGAGCTATCATCTCTGAAGATTCATGGCTTTCAAGCCAAATGATCAATCTTATGGCCACATTCGTGGCATAGCTTGTTCAAATGATCTCATATTGTGCACAAGGGTGCATATTGGAATGGCAAACAATGTTGCCTAAGGAAGTTTTCATTTTCTTTGGACGAAAAAACCATTTTTCATTTTCTGAGTGCCCGAAAGGAGGTTTTTTTGTGAAGGAACTACCAAATAATTGTTGCAAAATTGGACCAAATCAATTTTCTAAAATACTAGGACATATTTAATGCACAATTGACAAAATGGTTGGGTGTAAAAAGTTTTGATCCACCTCTCGTGAAAAAGACAAATTTCCACCGATTCAGTTGGAAGCGGGTCAAATTTGAACTGCAGCTGCCTCATAGTTTGCTATTTATTTTTTCCAAAAACCATTTCTAGTTACATAAGTACCTATTTAATCATAAATACATGGTTTGGTGGCGATACGTCGAGGTTTGGGCGGTGGCCGAGGGCCCCATCTCTAGAGCGCGTAAACTCGCATGCCCGCCGCATGGTCACCGCGTCACCATGGCGTTGCCATGTGTTCTGGGTGGCCTAGACATGTCTAGTGGGTTGGGCACTCCCCAGGTAGGTGCTAGGAAGAAAATTACAACATAAGATTCTCACGAGGAGACCGATCGGTGCTCAAACATGAATTAGCAGCCAAGTGTTTGATTAGCGGTAAAGGAAATGTACAAGGCTAATGGGCGTGAGTTTTGGCTGAGGATGATCAGTTACTAAGAAGACCGTCTTCAAAAATCTTCAGCTCAAAAGGAGGAGCCTAGGTGGTACTTGCTTTGCAAACCACCACACTGGACATAAATACGAATGTTGAAGCTCGACTCAAAATAATGAATGGATTGAGCTGGCATTTGGTGGAGGATGGTTATCTGGGCATAGGAAAGCACTGTAGAAAATGGATACTATTTGGACTTGCCAAAGTGGTACTTCCTTCACAAACTGTTACTCTGAACAGAATAGGAAAATGAATATTTTTGAATTATTTTTGAACTAGGCAAGGAAGGTTTTTACATATTTGACGATGATATGACCCAAAAAATTTATGAGATTTTTTTGGGAATTTTGGAAATGACAGAAATATAGGTTGCTTCACAACCTAGAGCAAAAACTGTCACATGGACATGACACATAGGCAAAACTGATGAGGTGGCGCCTAGTCGTAGCAACCCACCACAATTTACAAGGCTATGACCATCTATATTGGTTGTTAACAACTAGAAATAAGGCAGCGGACTAGCGCTGTTTGCTTTATGACCTTTTCGTGTGAGGAAATTACGACCTTTCTGACCAAAATGGTCGCAATGGTTTAGGGTTTGGAGCCCCCCGAACAGCTTTTGACCAATTGGTCTGAAATGGTCATAAATTTATGACCAATTATTCGAGGATCACTGACAGAAGGTCATAAGTTGACATATTTCTTGTAGTGCCCGAATTCCAACTTTATCAGCATGAGATCCCATTGAAACCTAATATGTAGTTGGTAATAATTAATTAATTGATATTGTGTATGAGAATAGATGATGAAAATATAATCGTAGATGCTATTCCTGAGGCAACTGGAAAAAAATCCAATTCAGTCCATTTTGCCGAGAGAGACATAACACCGGAGGGGAGGCCTAAGCTTTTCTTGTTGGGGTGCGGCGAAAGAATAGCGACGCTTTGGGAGGAGGAAGAAAAACAACAAACATTGGTTTTAAATTCAGTGATTGAGAGGGGAGGGATCTATTGAAAAAAGGGCAGTCCGGTGAATGTAGCTCCTGCTTGGGCGGGTCTGAGGATGGGTCCGACCGCTTTGGGTCTGTAGTATGCAGCATTTTCATGCATTTCTGCAAGAGGCTGTATTTAGGACTCAAACTAGTGACCTCATAGTCAGAAGTCTAACAGCTTTACCGTTGCGCCTAGGCTCCTAGATACAATAGCAAGACAAAAGATAAGCAAAACGAAAAATTGTATACATGTTGAACAACAAGACCATCATCAATGTTTAGCTTGCGCCATATGTACTCGGCATGAGTGGGATGTAGAAACTTGAGGCCTTAAATTGCAACCCAAGGTGGGGCCGAGGGATGCACCTACAAAGTGATAAAATAATTTAGTTCTAGCCATCAAAATATTATTGTTTCTATTAAGTGAGTCATGTAAGTCAACAAAAAACAAAACGTTGAATGAAATTTATTTGCTCAATAACGATATAAAAAGTAGTAAAGCTCTCAGAATTCATCTCAATGATCAACAATTTTTCCCCTATAAAGCCATTGTCGTGAAAATAATCTTATAGTATTACAACATTGCTCCCTTAGCTACCGCCCTATTCAAAGTTCCACCTCTGTTCTAGTGTAACTCAGACAGGATTTTGTAAAATAAACATAAATTTATCAAATATTATAAAGATAGAGCATGACAATAATCACATTTTTGAACTATCAACAAGTATGCTTAAACTCTATTGATGAGGTCATACATGTAGTCCAACCACAAACTACATGCACAAAAAAAGGACAAAGAATGCATTAGCAAGCATTGTCATAAAACCGAGGAAGAATGTGTACCCGAAATTCCTCCACAAATCCATGCACCTATTCAAAATGAAAGAAGGAACAAAGGAGCCACTTTCCCAACCGCTGATCATCCCTACAACCTTACCATCAAAGTCAATGACCGGCTCTCCACCATCGTCACACTAAAACGTATGTATAAAAATGTTCTTATAATAAACAAAATAGTGTGAACAAATTACAAAATGAAGGTCAAACCTACATATAACTCAAACTTGGGAAATGATGCATCTAAAGTAGAACCACATGCTTACCCTAGGTATGTACACCCCCTTTCCCCTCCTCACACTCTCACTTCTTTCTGTCTCCACCTCCTGTACATATGCTTTATTGAGTAAATAGTTGGCTGGGCTTTTGTCTCACAGTAAATAGTTGAAAAAGAGTGAAATCTCACAAAGTCATAATAAATTTAGTACAATACGTACCTCATATATTTTATCTCGAGAAAAGCACATGCAATGGTGTCCGTCGTCTGGCTTCACCTTGCCATGCGTTATCCTTAGACTAAAACCTTCTTCTCTTCCGAGCCGCAAAGCCTCTTGACCAACATTGACCATGGCAGCAAAGGAGGTTAATTGAACACGTCGATCCACTGCAACCTTAAAGATTGCGAGGTCATAATGCAGCTGGTGATAGAGAAGGCGGCCCTCCACAGTGGTGTCGTCGAGTAAGTGAACAGTAACCTGAAACAAAACATTGCATAAAGCAGAGCGGGATTATTAACTATAGTAACTACAAAGCACTCTCATACAACATTTTTCTCGCGATTACTTGATCAGTACTCACTAGAGCATCCGGATGATACTGGTAGCGGTCTTTGCGTCCCCAGTGGTCTTTCGGCAACGGCTTTTTGGCGCGGATCAGATGCGCGGTTGTCAGAACAACGCCGGTTCCTCTCCCCTTGTCCCAATCGATCCAAAAACCGGCGGACTGCGCCAGTGGCTCCCCACCTGTGATTCAGGTGATGTTTGGTTCTTTAGTCCTAGGACTTTTTCTAGTCCCAACTAAAAAGTCCCTAGTCCCTAAAAAGGCACTCCCTGTTTGTTTTCAGAGACTAAAAAGTCCCTAGTCCCTTCCTAGAGGTTATTAAATGACCATGTTACCCTTAGTATATAGAAAAATAACAATCAAACAACATCATGGGGTGGCGGGCCAATGGGTGCATGAAGGGGCATTGTTGGAAAAGTGCCAAAAAGTTCCAAAAAGACTCTCCATGAGAGTCTTCTTCATTTAGTCCCAAATGACTAGTTTAGTCCCTAAAAAGTCCCTCCCGTTTGATAAAAAAGTCTTTAAGAGGGACTTTTTTAGTCACTACACAAAAAAGTCCCTGGAAACAAACACCCCCTCAAGCAGCTATGTATGAGCAAGGTTTTGTCCCAATTCTTAGCTGTAGAGTCAGGATGTATAGCAGATGTGGGGTACGTACCGAGAGAGGAGGAGAGGCGGAGGAGGGATCTGGCGGCGGAGAGCACGGCCTTCCTCCCCGAGTCAGGGACGGGGACGAGCCAAGCCGTTCCGAAGCATTGGCGCGTGGGCAGCAGCCTCTCCGTGCGATCTGGAGCAAGATGGCAAGGATGAGAGACTGAGACGGACACAAGACACGGGAAGTGAGAGGGAGATAACCGGACGTGGAGTTTTTGAGCTCGAGCGCATGTGTGCTCGTTATCTGAGCTGTTGAGGATCGTTTGGGGATGCGAGTCAGTCACGTGCAGGACCATGCGCGGTGTGTTTTAATAGCGGAAATGGTGATATACGTACGGCAGAAATTCTGTGCGGTAGACGACTGCCGTTGACGGGAGGGAGCAGATCCGTGGCTCATGACGCCATGCCTGTTCCCGATCCGTGGATCAGGAAACCTGCTTTCCGTGAGCTGGAGCAGAATAGGAGTAGATGCAGGGATGGGTTGCTGGGTGTGGTTGTCTCCTACCTTGAGCGGCTGTGCTAGTCCATCCGGCAGAGCGGCCACCGCAGGGGATCTCGTTGTGTGGGAAGAAGGCGACCTCTCCCGGTGAAGATGGAGTTTTTGATGCAGCCGATTAAGAGGTGGGAACCTTAAACTTTCTGTATGTGTTGCCATATATTGTGTTGTCTGCTCACCGTAAGATCGATTTTCTAGTTGCCGCCTGTCGGTGAGCAGAACGGCCGTGCTGAAGGAGGTCCATGAGCGCGACATACCAACCGAGCCGCTCCATTACCTAGTCGCACAACGTGGAGCAGCAACTGGCAACGTGGAGCAGATCGACCCGGAAACTTCGGGATAGACACGAAGGTATGTCAGTTTTGAGCCTTGCAATCCATGGTGGATAGGGTACAGTTCAGTAGCAGGAGTTGGCAAGACTGACCTGCGTGTGCTGTACATTGCAAAATTGGCAGGACATTTAGTCTGTGCTGTATAGTGTCAAACTGTCAATTGAATGTAGTATGTGGACACCAGATTAGTTCTCCAGTAACCTAATGAAGTAATATATTATTGAACTCTGCAGTATGCAGTTAGTGCGTCCTGTTTGTAAAGGAACCGCTTGCATTTCAGAGGGGGCAGTACTAATTCTATGAAGAAATTGATTTACCTGAAAAAAACAGCATCATCAAAATGTCATGTCCTAAACACTGCAGTGCGTTTAATTCATACTGATTGCAGCAATGCTTTGAAGTAACAATCTTGATGCCTATAACTTTGTCATGGTAATTTATTTGTTGTATGGGTCACGCATGTCACACCATTTTTGTCATCTGAAGTATTTTTTCTCAAATGGCTAGGGCGTGATCTGGCTGGTCGAAAAGGCCCTATAAGGTGGAGAGCTAATGGTTGTAAAATTTTCGACTGCATGATGGGAATAGCTGCGATATGCCAAAAAGAACTAGTACTCGGACACGGCTTCTGATCCCGAGCTCATGTGAGCTCGGGTGAACAGTAAAATAAAAGTAGAATGAAAACAAATTAAAAAAATCCCACATTTTTTGTGTGAAACAGTGACAACAGTTTTAATAGCTTGCAAAATTTCAAAACCAAATGACATTCTTGGAAAATATGGCAAAAAAAATCGATACTCCAAAATGTTATTTTCGAACGTATTTTGGAGCATTGATTTTGTTATTTTTGCGAGATTTTCCACCAACGTCAATGTTGAAATTTTGCAAGCTATTAAAACTTTTGTCAATGTTTCACAGATTTTTTTTGTTTGGAATTTTTTTAAAATTTTTCATTTTTTTTATTTTACTGTTCACCCGAGCTCAGGATTAGAACAGCACTTTCGTAGTACTCTTCCATTTTGTACAAGTATAATTTTTTTTCATGTGTAATGCATGAGCTTCAGTTTATGAAAGATATCAATGTCCTTTCTAAGGTTTTACTAATGTGATTTTGCTATTCTATACAGAGCAAAAAGCATCCGGAAGGCCCCAGATAAGTAGATTTTAAGTAATGTGGCGTTGGAATAATTATTTGAAGTCATTATCTGCAAAATTGGTATACTAGAAACCAATCCATTCAAGTGCATATTTATGCTTCTATGCCATTGTCGCACTTTGGTTATTTCTGTGAAAAATGACACAGTATGCCAAAGTGACTTTGTGATGCTAAATATATGCGGCAGGCTATGCATTTCTATTAATGTAACCAGCGCCATGCTTTTCTGTTATTAGTGTACAATTTAGCTATCGCGAAGATCTCTGCAAACCTGGACAAGGTATGCCTTGATATAGCTCCGTGAAACGATAGCTCACCATTTTTTGCTATAGCTGTTTGTAATGATAATTTGTTATTTTTTGGTACAACTTGTGGTTATGTAATTTAAAATTTTGCAAAAGATAACTGCTAGATGTAAAGTTGTACTATATGTGAAGTTTAACTGGATTTATCCTCAATTTCATTATATGGTGCTTCACCTGAGCCACTCTTTGTTAATTACACAAAGTATTCAGGTTAGTAGTTTCAGGTCATAATTATTTTCCTTCCTTTTTTTGAAAAATCCTGTAACAAGACAGCTTGAAGGAGTGAACAAAAAGCAGTAAGAGCAACTCCAACATGCCAACCCAAACGGACGGCGATTTTGTTTGTTTTTATCCGTTTGGGTCGGCCCGGCAGACGCCCGCGTCCGCTTTCGCGTTTGGGTCGGCGCATGCGCTCAACGCTGGTCTGACCCGTTTTGACGGCACGAGAAAAAATAGAAAATATTACGAAAATAAAAGCAATTATTAATTAAAGATTAAAGCCAGCCACGAAAGCCGCGATAGTCTATCTGTCCACATTACATTAATTAAACATTAAAAAACTAAACGACGAGGCGGCGCGCTGCCCTAAGTGTCCTCGTCGTCGACGTCGGGGCCGGTGAGGTCGATCAGCGTCGGCGCAGGGGAACGTCATGTTCCACGCGACGGCGATGTCGGGCGCCGGTTGTGCCGCCGCAGGCTGTGCCGCCGCGGCCTGGGCCTAGCACGCCTCCTCCTTCGCCTCGCGCTGCTCCTCCTCGGCATCGCGCTCCCGCTGCACGAGGTACTCGCCGTCGCGACGCTCCTCGGCCAGCCGTCGCTGAAGCCATTGCTCAAGGTACCCCGCCTCCTGCGTCGGCGTCGCACGCATCAAGATCGACGGGGCGCTGATCCACTCGCGCAGCACTCCCGTCTAGTAGTAGCGCTCGAGGGGGGTCGGCTCCATCTCGACCTTGACTGGGGACGGCGGGGCCAGCGGCGGCACGACACAGTCGCCGGCCGCGGACAGCACCATGGCCTCCGCCATGCGCGCCTGGTATGCCGCATCCTCCTCGTACGCCACCTTGCGCCGCTCGTCCTCCTCGCTCTCCCAAAGGACAGCCGCCATGGCCGCCTGGTAGGCGGCCTCTGCCTCCTAGTCCTTGTTGGGAACGATGATGGGCGGCGGTGGGGAGCTACGGGAGACTTCACGGACGCCGTGCCGCCTGGCCTCCTTGTGCTCGAAGGCGAACCAACACGCCAAATAGGGCGAGTCGGCGTTGTAGGCGGGGTCGCAGCACTGCTCGGCCGTCAGCAGCGCTCATCGACGCCGCACCTCCTCCGCGTGCGCCCTTGCTGACCGCGGCGCCGTCGGCACTGGGATCCTCTCCGGATCCAAGTGCCAGTCGTGCGGCAGGGTGACATCGGGAGAGGGAAGAGAGACACGGTGCTGCCAGTGCCACTCCACCTGGTGCAATGGCACGCTCACGCGCTGTCTCGGTCGGCGGAAAGACGCCGGGGGAGGCGGGGGCCTTGCACTCGGCTTTGTCGTCGCCGGAGAAGAAGCCCATCATGCCGGTGGCTAGGTGGCTAGGGTTGCCGCTAACGGGGGAGCAAAGGGTGGCAAGATGGGTTCACTCCTTAAAAGCCGCCCGTCGTCGCTGACGCGTGGGTTCGAGGTCATAAATTAAGCTGACAAAACTGACCGTGGGTAGTTGGACGGCCACTACTAGGAAAAGGGCTATAGATGGAATTGACACTAATGGCGCACCAGACATGTGGTGCGCCATTACTATATACTAATGGCGCACCATGTGTTGGTACGCCATTAGTGTCCAAATACTAATGGCGCACCACATCCACGGTGCGCCATTAGTAAAAATATTTTTTTTAATTTTTTTTTCAAAACTACTAATGGCGCACCGTGGCATGGTGCGCCATTACTAGTTGAACTAGTAATGGCGCACCACATCCACGGTGCGCCATTAGTAAAAAAAAATTTGTAAAACTTTTTTTTGATTTTTTTTCCAAAACTACTAATGGCGCACCGTGGGGGTGGTGCGCCATTACTAGTTCAAACTAGTAATGGCGCACCATGCCACGGTGCGCCATTAGTAACTTGGCCACCACTTCCACCGAATGCACCCCCCCCCCCCCCCCGTGGATCGCCTTTTCAGTTTTAAAAAAAATAAAAGAAAATGATGAAAATGTCAAAAAAATAAAAGAAAATAAGTTTCCCATGTGATATGTGGTCTAGTTGTTGGGAAAATTTGCAAATATGAATTTCGACTTCATTTGCAAAATCTCGCGAGAATTTGTAAAAATGGGCATAACTTTTGCATACTAACTCGGATGAAAAAGTTTTTTATATGAAAAATCATCTACTCGAAAAGTTACATCCAAATTTAACTGGGGGAACCCCGTTAAACATTTCCAAAATCCTCAAAAACCTAACAGAAAAAAAGATACGGTGCTTTTAAGATCTCGAGAGGCAAAAAAAATTCAAAAAAATTCAAACTTACTAATGGCGCACCTGCCCACGGTGCGCCATTAGTATCTTCCCGCCTTCAAAATTCAAAATAAGTCAACAAAATAAAAAAAGTTACTAATGGCGCACCTGCCCATGGTGCGCCATTAGTATCTTCCCGCCTTCAAAATTCAAAATAAGTCAACAAAATAAAAAAAGTTACTAATGGCGCACCTGCCCATGGTGCGCCATTAGTATCTTCCCGCCTTCAAAATTCAAAATAAGTCAACAAAATAAAAAAAGTTACTAATGGCGCACCTGCCCATGGTGCGCCATTAGTATCTTCCCGCCTTCAAAATTCAAAATAAGTTAACAAAATAAAAAAAGTTACTAATGGCGCACCTGCCCATGGTGCGCCATTAGTATCTTCCCGCCTTCAAAATTCAAAATAAGTTAACAAAATAAAAAAAAAGTTACTAATGGCGCACCTGCCCATGGTGCGCCATTAGTATGTCGTATATATGGCTGGGCGCACCTCCTCCCCTCCATTCCACCTCTCCTCCACTCCATCTCCTCCTCTCCTCTCCTCCACTCCATCTCCTCCTCTCCTCCACTCCATCTTCCCTTACCCTCCTCCTCTCCTCTCCGGCGACCTCCTCCTCCTCCTCTCCGGCGACCTCTCCGGCGACCTCCTCCTCCTCTCCGGCGACCTCCTCCTCTCTCCTCTCCGGCGACCTCCTCCTCCCTCCTCTCCTCCCCTCCCCTCCCCTCACGGTTTCTTCTCCCTCCTCTCCGGTGAGCTCCTCCTCCCACCTCTCCGGTGAGCTCCTCCTCCCTTCTCTCCGGTGAGCTCCTCCTCCCTCCTCTCCGGTGAGCTCCTCCTCCCTCCTCTCCGGTGAGCTCCTCCTCCCTCCTCTCCGGTGAGCTCCTCCTCCCTCCTCTCCGGTGAGCTCCTCCTCCCTTCTCTCCGGCGAGCTCCTCCTCCCTCCTCTCCGGCAAAAGAACACGACAAAAGAACATACAAGATCCAAAAACAGGAACAAAATTTGAAATAATGTCGTGCCAAAAAACGAGCAAAAAAAAACGAGCAAAAAATGGGCAAAAAATCACGATCCAGATCTAGATTCAAAATGGCGCATCACTAATGGCGCATCACTAAACAGTGCGCCATTAGTATGCGAAAGTTACTAATGGCGCATCTAGTTGTCGTGCGCCATTAGTATGCCAACGCACCTGGGTATACATGGCCCCTGGGAGGCATACTAATGGCGCACCGTGGCCTATACTAATGGCGCACCACTGGTGCGCCATTAGTATACCAGATACTAATGGCGCACCAGTGGTGCGCCATTAGTAAAAATTACTAATGGCGTGCTAGTAATGGCGCACCGGTGATGCGCCATTAATGGCCAAAATAGGTGCGCCATTAGTAGCTGTTTTTCTAGTAGTGGGCCGCCAGGTGGGGACGCGGCGGAGACCGAGAAGACGCGTGACGCGTCCGCGCCGTCACATTTCTGCCGCAAATTCGGGCCGCAAATGCATCGACGCGGATACAAAGCGGACACGTTTTGGGTTTGGATCGGCGCGTTGGACCTCCACTTTTGTCCACGCTGACCCAAATGGACGCAGTCGGACGATTTGGATCGCTGCATTGGAGTTGCTATAAGGATGCAAAAAAGCTTGAATGAAAGGTACGTAGCAAGTGGAGAACAACCTTTTGGTAATCGACAGGGGCAAATGTAAGTAGATGAATCTTATCCAACCAGATCATTTTGGGAGTAAGAACCATGATCTGGTAACTGAATTCCACAAATGTATGTAGATGAATCTTAATATCTTAACCAACGAAATCATTCGGATATCTTTTTGGACGTGTATTTATAATCTAGATGATGTTTGTCTTCTTGAGAACCTTTGTGCATGTGCTTCTGCATGCTCGTCCCTGGATTAGACATAAATGTATTCCTCTGGTTTCAAAGTGATGAATCGATGTATTTCAGGAGTACACATGCAGATCAACATTTGGGCAATGTCAAACTTCTGTTTGGAATAATGTTGAACAATGTTTCTTCTTAGTTATGTTATATTGAAGATACATATACAAATGTTGTGCCCCCTGTGTCTATGTGAGAGAAATGTACAAAAACGAATAAGCATGATATGTAATTTTTTTTTTGGTTCTTTTGTATATCAGTGGGCAGCAGAAAAACGTCATCAATGTGTTACTTGCACTTCTCATAGGTCATGCTGTTAACAAAAGTTTGGATGATGTACTCACTCCTGAAATCTGGAGCATTTTTAACTGAATTTTGTTAACAAAAGTTTGGATGATGTACTTACTCCTGAAATCTGGAGCATTTTTAACTGAATTTTTGCACATAAGATTGTATTAAGGGTGCAGATTTGTGTACGTGCATTCTTAGTGATGGTTGCAACTTTGGATTTAACCAGTGACAGGCGAGATGAATATGCCTGTAAAGCCTAATTATAGGGGAAGGCTGATTACATGCAACGGTCGCACGCAATAAATGGGATACAATGAATGCAGTTAGCACAGAATCTCGGATGTGGCGGAACAGATCGTTGGACGCCTTCTGATCCGGTGCGGGAGGACTAACGACGTTGCAATTATTGCTGATCAGATGTGGGCCACCGGCACTGGGAAAAAAAGGGGATACTTAAAGAATACGAGTGCGTCTACACGCTGGGGTGCGAATCTTTAAGCTACTCGACGGAAACAGATAACGAGATTACATGCGCTCGAGCTCAGAAGAGCACTTCCGGAGATAACCTCGTTTTTCAAAAAATTTGGTTTCGGCGCGCCGATAGGCGGCGGATATCGTCGGGTGAGCCATGCCGAAGCGGTTTTTTAGCCGGTCGGGGATGTAGGGCTCGCGGATCGGAGACGGGACCTCCAGCTCCTCCTCGTCGTCATCGTCGTTATCGTCAGCGTCTTCCTCCGTGTCCAGATTCATCTTCATCTTCTTGGCCTCCCTCTCCTCCTCCTCCTGGTCGACGTCGTCGTCAGCGCGGGTCGTCTTGGATCGCTCCGGCGATCGGGTAACCCCCGTGTCCGCCGCCATTGAGATGTGAGAGAAGGATGCAGTAGCCGGCCGCCGCTACGTGGTGATCGATTCAATCGGGCCAACAGTTATTAGCTAGCCAAAGAAAATAAATTAGGCCTTGTACAATGGGAGATGCTTAGGGAGGTGCTTAGAAAAATAAACCAATTTTTCTGAAGCACCGGTGCCTATTTCTATAGGAGAGACACTTAGTTAAGCGTCTACCCTATACAAATAAGCACCGATACTTAAGAAATCATGATTTATTTCTTTAAGCACCTCTTTTAAGCACCTTCCATTGTACAAGGCCTTAGGGTGATAGCAGGAAAGTGAAATATGGTTCTGTTTTTTTTATACTACTACTAGTATATAGGGTTCTGTTACCCGAGAGAGAATAGGGTGTATTATTTGGGAATTGGGACGTAGCGCTCACAGTCACAACGGAGACGACACCTCGAAGTCCTCATTGTCTTCCTCCGTCCCCGGATCGAGCTTCATGTTCTTGCTGCTCCTCCAGGGTCGTGGACATGGCCGCGGTGCCGGTGCGTGCGTGCTGCAGCTGCGGACGGAGGCGCTGCTTGTCTCGAGCACGATGGCCGGAGCCCGAGGCTTTCAGGAGTTTATGGTTGGGATCGACAATTGGTCAGTAGCCCACGGCCCATGTAGCTAGCAGGACTCTAGTAATTCCATTCCGACTCTAGCGTGTCTGCACATTGACAGATCATTCCATTCCAACACTGATTCCATGGGCAGTGCGGGCACATCCAAATTTTTCCAGCTGGAAAAATCCGTCTAGTAATTCCATTCCAACACTGATTCCATGGGTAGTGCGGGCACTCTAGCGTGTCTGCACATTGACAGATCATTCCATTCCGACTCTCCGGCGTTCCGATGAACTTCATGGCGCGGATGGTGCACGTTGAATCCACCTAATCAAGAAAAGGTCGTCGTAAGAGTGCCTATACATGGATTCGAGAAGTGGAGGAAAAAGAAATTAAACTATATAGTTCAGTGTGTCATGTACTTTTCTACTTAGGCCATACATGGATGTTTTTTTAAAGAAAAGGCTAGCGCCCGACTTTATAAATCACTACTAGAAAAAGGGCTACTAATGGCGCACCTAATTTGGTCATTAATGGCGCATTAGTGGTGCGCCATTAGTAGCACGCCATTAGTAATACTTACTAATGGCGCACCACAGGTGCGCCATTAGTATGCCTCCCAGGGCCATGTATAGCCAGGTGCTTTGGTATACTAATGGCGCACCACAGGGCGATGCGCCATTAGTAACCTCGGCATACTAATGGCGCACTGCATAAGGATGCGCCATTAGTATCCTCTGGAATACTAATGGCGCACTGTTATGTGATGCGCCATTAGTATGAATATTAGTTTTTTTTATTTTTTTATTTTCTGTTTTTTTGCACAGGTTACAAAATGTATAATTGGACAAAATATAGACAGCACACATCAACAACAGATTCATCGAATACAATAGAAGATTAGTCTCTGAATACATTTCATCATATTAGTCTCCAAATACAATTCATCACATTAGTCTCCGAATTGAAAAGACCGAACAAAGATAGAACATTATATTACAAGTCTCGAGACCGCGAGTAGCGAGTTTGTCTTCACATTACAAGTCAATATCGATCATCTAAACTACCATCACATAGAAGAGAGCTGCGGTCATCACGATGAGCATCATCACGATGAAACTCGTCTTCATCCGGTTCCTCCAACGCTCCCTCCCCTCTCGTGCTAGATAGCGGGCGTATCTAGATTCGGCCTCGGCCCTAGTGGTGTACCCTTTGTAACTGTTTCCGCTGAATCGGTGAACCTGTCTCCGACACTCCTCCCAGTCGTCGTAGACTCCGGGAACCTTACCCTTGTACACGACATACGACGGCATCGCTATGCACTAGCGAAATGAAACGTTAGTACCAATTCACAGACAATACATAAGCAATATATAAGTATGCAACAGAACGATCGGAAGAGAAAAGCAAGACATTAATAGCATCAATTACATCTAAGTTGAACGACTCTTGAAACTAAAGAGACATACTACAAGTTCATTAAAGTTTAATTACAACATGAGCCAATCGATGTTTCAGAACTAGACACATCATCACTGCTTTCGACTCGACTCAAGGGACCGGAGCGTGGATGAAGCCGCCGTCTATCGTGGGAGTCATGAAATTACGGGCGTTGTCAGCCTGCAGTTGTAGCATTCCGTCTATCTCACTGTTGGACGGTTGATTTCTGAGGTAGAACTGCCCCGAGGTACGAAGGACATCTTGATGGATGATTTCCGCAAACTCCGACTGGATGCGAAAGAATTCTTGTCTGATGTCCGCGTCCTGGATTGCCGACACGCTCGCGGCCCAATCTTTGAGTTTACTCGGTAGCAGAAGTTGATGATGGTCCCGTACGATCGCCCGCATGTGATGGATGGCTTAGTAGGCACCCTTCTGACCGCCAGGCGGCTGCTTGACGCAGCAGAACGTCGTATTGTGGGAGAACACGTGCTTGCCGTACTTACGAATAGGCCTGTTGAAGGTGCCTCCAGATTGGGCGTAGCCGGGGAGAACATCATCAAGAACCTTCTTGACATTTGTGTAGTCTATGTTCGACTGACGGTCCGGTCCCCAGCGCTGCCCAAGATCTTGGCACGCATGTAGAAGGGGTCGACTATCACGATGTCCGGGGTCTTGTCGCGAATGATCCGCATCTCCATACTCAGCGAAAATAGCCGAACGAAGGTGTAGTGCAGCGGATGAAGGTTCAACATAGCGTGGATGTCATCAAACCGCAGGACGATCGTACCCCCGATGTAGTTATCCACAAAGCCCTTGCCCTCTGGCACCTTGACCACGAAAACCGGGTATGCCACATCCTTCTCTCTGAGACGCCGCTTCTCCAAAGAAAGAACACTGTCATGCAGACTCCGCATAGCACCGGCTGCAACATCGAGCATATTTCTCGGTAGCATCGGCCTACCCGCCACATGCACCCTCCTCATTAAATCCTCAGGTGAAGGTGGCCCGTCCTGAGCATGGATCGTACTCGGTGCCAGCTGGCCCGCACCCTTGTTAGTCTTTCTTTTGCGTGCCTTCTTCTTCTCCTGTAATGGGACCGAGTTCTGCTCACAGAC
Organism: Aegilops umbellulata; assembly: GCA_032464435.1. Classification (NCBI taxonomy): domain Eukaryota; kingdom Viridiplantae; phylum Streptophyta; class Magnoliopsida; order Poales; family Poaceae; genus Aegilops; species Aegilops umbellulata. The sequence goes on along the minus strand of CP136058.1, from coordinate 8,275,264 downwards.
CGCCTTCTTGAGTGTGTTGGGGCTGAGAATATTTCGCACCTCGCCTATCTGAGGCTCGGTGAAGTCGGCAGCTGGAGGCGTCACCTGAGAGCTGAACGGCAGACGACGCCTGTTGCAACTTGGCTTCTCCGCGGTACCAGCTAGATCGCGCACGACTTTTGTTGGGTTGGGTTCTTGAGAAGGAGGCCCCATGAAGTCGCCATCGTACCCATAATCGGCAAAGTACCGATCGACGTTGGCAAATGTATCGTCGTCGTCGTCGTTCTGATCCTGTGCCATATGCATGTTTGGATCCAGTGGCATATCGATGTCCGGCACCGTTGCGGCGGTCTTGCCATGGGGCCGACTTGGCGCCGGCACGACTGGCGGTGTTGTCTTTGGGGTGGTGTCCCCCGCCCCAAACGAATCTGGCTCTTCGGCCAAAGCAGGGGCCAGCTCAGGCAGGCACTGAGGGTCATCACGTCATCATCGTCTGCCCCGACGGGTCGAATCGGAGGTAACAACTCGTCGCAGCCTGGCAGCACCCGAACCAGTTGAACCCTAAACACGTTGGGTGGCATCTGGGTACCGTGGAACAAGGGGTTGCCCGGTTGAACGATTTTGCCCTTGGCGACATCGACCAACTCATTGTTCACGAAGTGCAGGAGAGTGCACGGAACGTCGGCGGCGCCCTGCGAAAACATGTAGGGCGTCAGGGATGCCCAGTCAAAGGCAAGGAGATGAAGTCCTCGGCTGAGAGAGGCTTAATTAGTTACCGTGATGATGGCGTCGAGCTCGGCTGATGTCGAGGCACCGCCAACGGCGGGCGTGCAGTTGACGGAGGGGCCGCTTGCTGCAGAGGTGCCGGCCGGCGTACACCCGTATGCATTAAGCTCCCGTGCCGACGTCGGAGACACCAATGGCCCCGCCATCGCGTTCTGTGAGTTGCTGGTCGTGAAGCTAGGAATCGGGGGCGGCCCCTGTTGGCCGCCCGCAATCCACGCACTCAACCCCTGGATCAAGGTAGGCACAATGGCGGTGATCGTCGCTCCGGGTTGTTGTTGCACTTGCTCTTGGACAATCTCCGGAATCCGCGCCACCTGTGCCTTGAGTTCTTGAACCTCGCGCGCCTGGCTTTCCGAGCTGGTCTTTTTCTCCTTTCGCCCACCAGTGTTATAGTATGACCCCCATTTTGTCGACAAGCCTTTGCCGGCCACACGACCAGCTGACGTCGGCTTACTGAGCTTATCCTTGTTCTTCATTACATTCAACGCCCTATTTAGAGTGGTGTCCCAAGGGTTGCTCTTAGTCGACCCCGCGCTACTGCTTTCTGTCGCCTGCGGAAGGAATGTGAACCATTTAGAAATTTGGCTTCATTAATTAGAATGCAACCATATGGAGCTAATTACGCGGGGGTGTATTCCTTACCAGAACAGGCTCAAGCGCCCTGGTCTTCGGATCCGTGGTAAGCTCCTTTGTTTTCGGGTCCTTCTTGTACCGGGCCCTGACATAGTTCCTGGTCTGCTTGTCACCGTATTTATCGAAGAGGGGCGGTAGGCCTTGCTCGGCACGGTCCTCCTCCTCCTTGTCCCATATAGGCTCCGCCACTCTATAACCGCCGGGACCGAGTGTGTGTTCCCCTAAGTTCAGCTCCCGCATTTCTTTCCCCCACTGACTTGATTGGGAGTGTGCGGTGCTCGAGCAATTGATCTTGAAGTCGTTGTAGTCATCTTCGGTGATCGAAGGATTTTTCTCCTTGATCTTCTCATAACTCTCACCTTTCTCGATCATTCTCTTCACATTGCTTTTCCAAGTAGACAGGGCCTTGCTCATCTTCGTGAGGGCAGCATTGTTCACTTTATTCCCTTTGAGGCTTGTGTTTTCAAATTCAGCGGGGAACTTGTATCGTTCGTGCAGCTTCGTGAAGAGGAGGTTGCGCAAATTCCCTCGGTCAGGATGCCTCAGGTTCTCGGTGTTGATCGAGACGGTGCTCCGGAGAATGCACCCGAGCTGAAGCGAGTACCCCTTGACTATTCGTGCGGGCGCCGTTGGATTCCCGTCGGAGTCCACTTCAGTAACTTCCTCCTTGAGGGTGCGGAGCACGGTCGGGCGCCGGTCCTTCCGTTGCCTCTTCTGGCTGCCATCTGTGCGTGCGCCGCCATCATCAGTGGTGGCATCCTCGGCGGCACCATCAGTGGTGGCATCAGTGGGGTCATCCTCGGCGGCACCATCAGTGGTCTCAGGATCGGTGGGGAAGGCGGTGTCCTCATACAAGTGAGGTTGTTCCTCCATCTCCTGGGACAGCTCCTAGAATGCCTTGCCGCCCGAACCCCCGGCCTCATCGTTGTGGGCCATGTTTCTCTCTAAATAGAAACAAAGTTTGGTCAAAAAGTTGGTTATTATCAAGGAACAAGATCATGGTCTCATCATTTAGGGTTTGTCGACACCGAGGCATCCTAGAATCTAAGCTTTTATCATTGAGGGTTTTTCGACGCCGAGGCACCCTAAAAGCCTAAGCATTAGTCACAAGTATGCCGGGGCACTTGATCCTACTTAATTAACTACTAAGATACCCCGGCCCATGCATTAGTCACAAGTACCCCATATGTCCTATTTTTAGCAAAGTCATGCTAAAATTCACAGAAAATTTCAGCATGACCTTTGCTGAAAATAGGACATATGGAGTACCTGAATTTGCCAGAACGGAAGTTAATCGACATTCCGGCAAACTCAAGGGCCTCTCGGGGTACCTGCAAATTCATCACGACACACTGGTCGGAGACAAAACCCAGCAAACTAGCAAAATCATCATAAATTGTTTTCTGTAAAAGATGATCATCATCTTTACAAGTCTTTCTCAATGTGATCACAAGTAATTCAGAGGCATCACAAGTAATTCAGAGCAAAGAAACAGCTTAATACATGCCTCAGCTTATCAACAGTCATTACTTGTCAAATACAGAAGAAGGAACAATTTATTTGTGACATAGTTACAAATGATGACAGAATAAAGCAAACACCATACACTAGCCTCAATATGAGAAGGCGGGTAAACAGAGTTATCCATATGCAAAAATGAAAAAGGGCAAACAGAGTATTATCTTTCCAGCTTCAAGATGTGAGAAAATACTAAGTAGCATCAGCACAAGATATAAGGAAATGACATTCCTCCAAAAGCAAAGAAGGAAGAGTATGTACATTACAAGGAATTGTTGTCTGCATTGACGACAGAAGGTATGCTCATACATTTATATTATATTGTGAGTACAGCAAATATGCCGTAAAGCATATAAGCATACACCAAAGGTTACTAACCGACTTCCAAAGCTAATTACAAACCATTTCTACTCTAGCAATCACCAAAGGTGGATGCTTTCATCTATGCTTGCTCAAAAAATTGTGCTCATCAAAATTTATTACCAAGGGTAGAATTACACTGCAAGAACCTACTAAGCTAGACACAAGTAGGATGATCAACTGATGGCAACTTGACTTTTTTGTTTTATGTTCAATGCACCTTCAGTTCAAAAGATAAGCGGTGAAATATACTACCTTACTACAAACACAGCAGGAGTCTCGTAGAAAAGGGAGAATAATAGGATTGTCGAAATAAAGCAATCCTCCTTCCAGCACATATAAAACTAGTATAATGCCGTTCCTTCTAATAATTGGAAATAACAGTAATATACCAGACTTTTTTTCCTAAATCTATAAAAACAAAAACAATGTTCTTATATGCAGCTAACAAGGTGAAGATCTTCATTAGAACCTAGGGCAAGCAGAAAGTAGCATATACATTGATGTTTAGTCACTATAACAGATAAAACAGTAAGCAAACAACTATCTTGCCGTACAGGTTTGAACACCAGAAAAATAGTGGCACTGACAATGAAATGCCCTAAAAAATTATACTGAAATAACCATGAAATTGTGATGTTAAATGTCCTGGGAAATATAGTGGCACTGACAAAGAAATGCCCTAAATTAACTACACTGAAATTACACTATAATTTCACTGGAACTTACACTTAAATTACACTGAAAAATGCACAAAATTTTACCTAAACTAACAGTATAATTCTTTAAACTTGCACTGCACTAACCTTGAACTTGAAATTTACCTAAACTAACAGTATAATTCTTTAAATTTTACACTGCACTAAACTTGCACTTGCACTGCACTAACAGCATGTAGCAGTAAAGTAAGAAGCTCACGGGGGAGGGAGAGAGGGGGAGAGGAGGAGTGGGAGCTCACGGGGGCGGTGGTGTGGACGGGGCGACGAGGTGGGGCGACGAGGTCCGGGTGGTGGTGGTGCGACGAGGTCCGGGAGGCAACGAGGTCCGGGTGGTGGTGGTGCTCCGGCGACGGTGGTGTGGACGGGGCGGCGTCCGGGCCACCGGCGACGAGGGCGGCGGGGCGACGGGGAGAGCGGCGCCGAGGAGACGAGGACGACGGGGCGGCGGGGCGGCGGCGTCGGGAGAGGAGAGGGCAACGTCGCGGCGTCGGGGCGTCGGGCCAGAGACGAGGACGACGGGGCGGCGTCGAGGTGGCGGGGCGGCGTCGAGGCGGCGGGGCAGCGGCGTCGGGAGAGGAGAGGGGAAGGGGATTGAGGGCGAGGGCGAGGGAGAGAGAGGGTATAGGTGTGGGCGCAGAAAGACCCTTTAGTCGCGGTTGGGGACAACAACCGCGACTAAAGGGTACCCTTTAGTCGTGGTCCGCCTCCCCAACCAAGACTAAAGGGTCTTTCTAATGGCGCACCACCCCTCGGTGCGCCATAAGTACATCCATACTAATGGCGCACCTCACCCTGGTGCGCCATTAGTATTTTTTTTATTTCAGCTCGAGCCAACAGGTTTATCTCCCACCTAACCTGATCCACATCAAGTCTTCTCTACTAGCTCGACTGGTCAGCAGCTAGTTCTCACACCAAGAGGTCCTGGGTTCGATTCCCAGGCTCCACAATTTTTTTTATGCATTTAAAATGTTGTTTGATACTTATTTATGTTTAAATATGTTCAAACTTGTTTAAATCATAACAGTAATATTTTTTTATAAGACAGTAATATTTTTTTAAAAAATATCATCAAACAGTAATGCCGGTGGAGCGGGGGAGGGTGCAGGGGGTCGGCGGCGGCGGTTGAGTAGGGGAGGGGTGCGGGGGGTCGGCGGCGGCAGTTGAGTAGGGGAATCGAGGGTGCGGGGGGTCGGCGGCGGCGGCCGATGGACCGGGGGGTGCTCGGCGGTGAGTGGGACCGGATCTGGCGAGGTGGGATAGCGATCGAGATGGAGGGGAATCGAGATCGAGTGTCCATGAAATTTAAAAATATTCATGATAGTTCAAAAAGTGCCCATGAAATACAATCGAGAAATGAAGGCTACAATTTAATTAAATACAATCTTCTTGCCCTTCTTTTTCGCAAATGGAGTTCTTCTGTGGAACGGACGTCCTTTAGGTAGGGTGGTTCTGCTTCTTCTTGTGGTGTATGCTGCTACTTCATCATTGTCGTCATGTTCGATCCTCGGGTCGCCGTACTTGTCGAAGTCTTGCTCATTGGCTACTCCATCCATTCCGATGATCTTCCTTTTGCCTCTCCTCACGACAACACGACTGGTCTTTGACGGGTCGGTAATGAAGAAGCATTGGTCCACTTGGGAAGCCAGTACCCATGGCTCATTTTTCGCGGTGACGTTTGCGCCCGCGGTCTTGGATTTGGCTTCGGGTATAACCATGGTGGTGAAATACCGGTCTTCTTTTAGGACGCTCTTGGCCCATCTGACACGGAACATCGGGACCTTCTCTCCAGCGTAGCTCAGCTCCCAGATCTCCTCGATCCTTCCATAGTATCTATCCTTGTCGTTACCGGTGTAGGATTCCATCGTTACCCCGGAGTTCTGATAACCATCGCTCTTCATGTCCTTGGCCTCGGTGTAGAATGTGTAGCCGTTGATATCGTACGCCTCATAGGTCATCAGGTTGTGCTCGGCGCCCTGTGACAAGGCGAATATGAGTTTTTCTTCCGCGGAAGAATCCTCATGTAAAGGGTACGACAGAAGCTTCTGCTTGAACCAACGCGTGAAACATGAGTTGTGCTCTTTGAGTATATCTCCGTCCGTCCTCTGTTGGCCTCGGTCATTGTACGTCTTCTTAATAAAGGTTTTGTGCTCTACCACCCAAGGATTGACCACGTCTATGTGTTGTAGCGTGACTAGGTTTGCTCTTTCAAAGTCGGCGAGTCGACCCTCGAAGTCGACATGCATTTCGCGGCGACCCTCACGGTGACCCCATCCAGCGAGCCTGCCGAGGTGCCTGTTGACGGGCAGACCAACGGAGTTCTCGATGCCTAGATAATTCGTGCAGTACGAGATGCACTCTTCGGTCAGAAAGCCCCTGGCTATGCTTCCCTCTGGACGTGACATGTTGCGAACGTATCCTTTGATGACACCATTCATCCTTTCGAACGGCATCATGCTGTGCAGGAACGTCGGCCCGAGTTGGATGATATCCTCCACTATATGGACCAGCAGATGCACCATAACGTCGAAGAATGCGGGCGGGAAGTACATCTCAAGCTCGCATAGTATCACCACGATCTCTTCTTGTAGCCTTCTGAGTTGCCTCACGCCGATCGACTTCCGAGAGATGACGTCGAAGAAGTTGCATAGGCCAAATAGCATTTCACGGACGTGCGCGTCCATGGTCCCACGGATTGCAACTGGAAGTATCTGCGTCATCAGCACGTGACAGTCGTGAGACTTCATCCCGCTGAACTTCTGCTTCGCTGGGTCTAGGTATCTGCTTATCTTCCCCGCGTAACCGTAAGGAAGTTTTACTCCTAGGAGGCAGGTGAAAAACTGCTCGATCTCCTCCTGACTTAGAGTGAAGCACGCGGGAGGGTAGTCATTTCCGGTCTTCTTGGACTTTTTGCCTTTGAGACGACTTTCTGTGTCCTGCTTCGCCTCATCATCATCATCATCATAATCATATATAGCGTGAAGCTCCTGCCTGATGCCCATTGATTTCAAGTCTGCCCTTGCTTTCGGCCCATCTTTGGTCCTCTCTAGCATGTTGAGCAGGGTACCAAGCAGACTCTCGCACACGTTCTTCGTGATATGCATGACATCAAGGCTTTGAGGCACACGGTGGATCTTCTAGTACGACAAGTCCCAGAAAACAGACCTCGTTTTCCATACCTTCAGCAGCGGCTCTGGCGCCTTTCGCTTTTTCCCCGGCTCGGGCGCCTTTTGCTTCTTTCCCGGCAGTGGGCAGTCTTTCCAATTTTTCAACAACTTGTCTATTTCCTCGCCACTCCTCGTACACGGGCGTTTTCGGGGTTCGGTTTCACCATCGAACAGATCCTTGCGTTTCCTCCACGGGTCATCGTCGCGAAGCCACCTTCGATGTCCCATGAACACGGTTTTCGAAGACCCGGGATCTCTATCTAGCTGGCGATACGTTGTGTCATCCATGCACCGTACCCATCCAGAAAATCCGTGGACTACCTGCCCCGCGAGATATCCGTAACCGAGATAGTCGTGCACCGTCGTGAGCAGTGCGGCTCTCATAGGGAAATATTCTTTCTCTGCGGCGTCCCACGTATTGGCTGGCGTTTTCCACAGCGTGTCTAGCTCCTCCTTCAGCAGCCCCAGATACAGATTGATGTCGTTCCCTGGTTGTTTCGGCCCTTCAATTAGCATACTCATGTGAATGTACTTCCTCTTCATGCACAACCAGGGGGGAAGGTTGTACATCCACACAAACACAGGCCAGGTGCTACGTGTGCTTCTCTGGCTGCCAAACGGATTGACTCCATCGGTGCTCGCGCCCAGCACGATGTTCCTTGGATCCTTCCCAAATTCTGGGTATTCAAAATTCAACGCTTGCCACTGGCTCGCATCCTTAGGGTGACTCAGCATCTTGTCTTTTTTATCTATCTCCGGATCATTTGCGTCATCTTCTCGCTTCTTCTCCTCCCTATCCGCGTGCCAACGCAGGAGCTTTGCTACCTTAGGATCCGCGAAATACCGCTGCAGACGAGGAGTGATCGGAAAGTACCACACCACTTTTCGAGGAGCTTTCTTCCTCTTCTTATATCGAGTGACGCCGCACACCGGACATATGGTAGACTCCGCGTGCTCGTCCCGATAAATGATGCAATTGTTCATGCAGACATGGTATTTCACGTGCGGTAAATCCAGAGGACACACGATTTTCTTCGCCTCCTCCAAACTGGTCGGGCACTTGTTCCCCTTTGGAAGACGTTTGTGCCAGAATGACATGTTCTCGTCGAAGCATGCGTCGGTCATTTTGTGTTTTGCCTTCATCTCCAGAGCCATGAGCGTTACTTTCAGGCGGGTATCCTCGGGCCTGCATCCTTCATACAATGGAGTAACCGCGTCTAACTCAAGTTGATCCACCTTGGCTTTCTCTCGGGCGGCGGCTCTTGCGTTATCCGTCTGCTTGAGAAGCAGCTCTTGAATATAAGGGTCCTGCACCCAGCCCATCGATGGTCCACCATCGTATGCTCCGCCGGCATCATCATCTTCATGATCATGCCCGTCGTCTGCTCCGGCGCCATCTTCCTCATCATCATGTCCTGCATCTTCTACATGATGACTGTGTACAGCATCACCGTCGTGATCATCTCCTGGGGATTCTTTGCCTTCTCGCCCGCCCGAGCCGCGGTGGTTGCCTTGCTGCCCTTCCTCATTTCTTGCCCGGCCCCCATGGACGACTTCATAGTCATCTTCATCACCTTGCCACCGATAGCCATCCATGAAACCACGCAAAAGCAGGTGGTCCCGCACCTGCCCGGAATCCGGGTCCGCAATAAGGCTCTCCAGCTTGCATCTTCGACACGGACATCTTATCTCCGTCTCATTCTTTTGAAGCATCTCGGCCTTCGCGGACCTCAAAAACCTATTCACGATGCCTTCGGTCATCGTGCGGACCATGGTTGCCTGCGGGGTAGAGCAAAACGATATTTTAGAACCAAGAAAAAATTTGAAATGACTTTCCCTAAAAATAGTACCAAAAAGAATGCTTAATGCCAAAATTATCGCCGAAACGGAAATGAATCAACATTCCGGCAAAATATTGGCAACTATCGCATTTCAAATACCGCTACACCTCCAAACACAAACACATATGCAACACCACAAACATATGCAACACCACGAACATACATAGATCTAGCTAGGCCATAAAAAGTGCATGTGTAAATTGTTGTAGGGAGAACAACATAAATATAGCTTCCCCCCTTACTTACCTATCAAAACAAGGTAATTTAACCACTTAATTTCAATGAATTTATGGTGAAAATGAGGTGAAAAAGAAGAGGCACCCGAGACAAGGAGAAGGTGGAGAGAATGGAGTGGGGAGAAAGTGAGTGTGGGTAGGAGAGGCTGCCCAAAATATCTTGTTGCTGACCACTTACTAATGGCGCACCAGCAGTAAATGCGCCATTAGTAATCCAGGTTACTAATGGCGCACCTCTATCTGATGCGCCATTAGTAGTTTTGCGAAAAAAAAGAAAAAAATATCATACTAATGGCGCACTCTCCAACGGTGCGCCATTAGTAGTTTGAACTAGTAATGGCGCACGGTGGGACAGTGCGCCATTAGTAGTTTTCCAACAAAAGGTATAAAAAATATAATTAAAAAAACAGCATTAGTGGCGCACTCTGGTACTAGTGCGCCATTACTAGTTACAACTAGTAATGGCGCACCGTGCCAGGATGCGCCATTAGTGTGTTTGGACAGACGCGCTAGTTCAAAAAAAAAATTAGGATACTAATGACGCACCCTAGGCACGGTGCGCCATTAGTACTTTCAACACTAATGGCGCACCAGGTTGTGGTGCGCCATTAGTATATAATAATGGCGCACTACCTATCTGGTGCGCCATTAGTGTCAATCCCACCTATAGCCCTTTTTCTAGTAGTGAATAAAACCACGAGTTAGAGAGAAGGTACATATAGTACCCGAACACCACAAATACCCAAGTTTCGACTTCCTTACAAGGCATCGAAGCCCAAATACTGGCGCGCAGGCCACCTACCTACAACCAAAAAAACAAAGCTGGGCTAAACACTCCACTGCTGAAGGAAGGAGGTTAATTTGAAAAGATAATCAGTGGGTTTGGATGGGAACACATTGTCAATCGTAAATTTGTTCCGAGTGGTCCAAAGCACCCAGGCCATGGCCGCAAATCCCATCCAAAATAAACGCCTGCTCATACCAGACAGGGATGTAGAGCAGGATCGAAGCTCAGAGAAGGAACCAGGGGCCCAGTTGACACGCAGCCAAGACCGAATAGCACTCTAGAAAAATTTGGTGAGATGACAGTTAAATGTCCTCCTGAGCCCCACAAAGCTTACAGAAAAATGTCTTAGGTCCATTACGCTTGCGAATTTGGTCTGCTGCAGGGAGCTTTCCGCGCACGGCTTGCCACAGAAAGATTTTAATTTTCAGAGGAATCTTGGCCCGCCAAATATCCTTGAACCGGGAGCAGTGGGAGCCATTCGCTAGTCTAGAGTATAACGACTTAACTGAAAAGCGGCCCGAAGAGGTGTGAGGCCAAGTCACCTGGTCGGCCTCCTCCGAGAGCACGGGAAAGAGTGCAACAAGTTGCTGCCACTGATTCAACTCTTCGGGAGAGAGGGAACAACGCAGATGCAGGTCCCAACCAGCTCGGGCAAAATCAGAGATAGAACTGTCAGGCAAAGAGACATACGAGAAGATGGTAGGGAACGAGAGGCAAAGAGTAAACCAAAGGCAGTAAATAAATAGTAATGAAGTACATAATATATCATATTAATTAATCACTTTAAACATATTAACACACAACAAATTTGATACCCTCGTGTTTGCGTGGGCCACTTTGCTAGTTAAAAAAAACGGAAATTCGCTTGGCAAAAAAAAACGGAAATTCAGAATGCCTACACCATTGGCAGAGCATAGACCCGCGAACAATCCCACAGGAGGTGGCGACGGCGGACGGCCGGCAACGCTCTTCACTTATTTGGGGGTGTTGTTTCTCTATCTAGCTTGTGCCTTACCGCCGCCACCACAGTTGACGTTGATGGTCGGGCATGTGGTGCAGTTAAAGGTCGGGCAGCACTTGCAAACCAGGCTTGGCTCACATTTCGGGCAGCAGCACGATGTGAGGCTGTCCGGGCAGCAGCACGATGGGATGCATGGGCAGCAGTTCCCCATCAGTTTGTCTTGGTGGCTTTTGTCGCTTGGAGCTAGGGTTTGTGGTGTCTCTATGTGATTGTAGTTCGATCATTAAATACAGGTCCGAGGGTACACATGCTCATAAAGAACAAGATGATTAACAATTATAATCGCACAAATTAATGGAGCATATGTGCTTTTGCTAGTCAATTCAAATTAAGGACTATTGTACCGGTGAGAGAATTGGATGCAAGCCAATGATGCAGGCAGCTCAGAAGTCACAACTTTCGCTGCGAATATAAAAGGGCGGAACAAGTCATGTCACCATTATCGAAAAAATTGCCACTTCAAAATTTTCAGGATATATGCCTTCCAAAGATTAACTATACTGCTACTACAAAGAGAAGTTTCCCACGACGTCATCATAGAATGTTTGCCACGACGTCATCAAAGACGGCCGGTTGCCTAATCATAGACGGCTTTGTAGGAATATTAATATGCCTAAGCTCATGCAATGGTCTGCCATGTACGTGAACGTGTGCTTGAAGTATTACATATGTACTAGAAATGGGGGCGCAGGTCTTGTTTCATTGGTAAACTGACTAGAAGAGGGGGCGCGGGCCTTGTTGTAGTGACGTTAAGATAACTTGGTTTAATGGTATGCTTATGGTCGGTAAGATAACTTAGCTTAATGGTATATATGCCTACGGTTCAAATTTTTTATGGTTTAATGGTATGCTGAATCGATATGCAACCAACAGAAGTTATGCCCTCGCATGCCTTTTCACCTTTGTGTCAAAATCCGACAGCATAACAATGCCATATGGCCTGGTCTTCGTCTTCATAAGTATTTTATATTTTACGTGAGGTTTCCTAGGCATCACATTGATTTCACTAGCTAGCTAGCTTCCTAACTCACTGTTGCCGTTTTGTTGATTTTTGATTCTTTTCTTTCTGTCAAACTTCTTAGAATTGTCTGTGTGTATCTTAGTTATGCATAGGCCGCGTGTCACTCATAATGCTTTGTATTCGCTTGATGCTACATTTTTTAGATAATAAAACGCCCTTTATCGAAAAAGCTAGCTTCCTAACTCACATGTAGAACCTTTGGAACTAGTGCTACAGTAAGAAAGATTTGACGCCATGATTTCATCATCAATTATCCTTAGACTTTCATGCGAGAAGGAAAAAGTTTGAAGGTTTTCAATCACCGACCATTTTTGCTATGGAGATTAGAGATGAGAAGGTATATATCTCCGTATTAGCGTACTTAAGAAGGGAGAATAAGATCCTAGCTATCTCTGCACAAGTTAGGTAATATACCAACATTTGTTATAAAAACCAAGATTATAAATATCTTCCTTAAAATCCGTCAGTCGTTAGAAATATTTTGAGGTGGCTTAGATTACCTCTACGAACTAGTACAGTTAAATCACAACTCATATGTCCATGTGACAATCCATTGAAACAACATAGCTTTAGGCCAGTTGATAAATCATATGGCTTTGCCTCCACCGGTTTCAAGTCCTAAATAATTCATACCTCATTCTCAATGCTACCAACAACTTTTTGTTCCAAAATAGTTCTCAACCTTTTTCTTGGTATTTATTTACTCCTCCCACTAGCTACCGGAAATGGAAAGTTTTACAATGATACCAGGATTATTTGAGTGCCTCATTCTAGTATGAAAGAAACCTTTTCTCAAGTGTCCATCCTATAAAACATGTAGATTGAATACTTCATCTGTTTCACTATATGTATCTTAAGTCCACCATGCGTATCACCATAGTACAAAATCTAGACAAACGACCATGAGTACCTCTATGAAATACAGACTACAACTATTTTATCTATGTCAGAACATTTAAGTAGGGGCATGAAGTGAAAACTTGGCAATAACAACACTTCAATTTCCACCTGAGGAAAAATATTGTGAAGAGTGCGCCCCTGATAATTGCGGCATTGTGCCTGGGCTGTGAGGGCTCTCACCGCGTGAGCCTCTGCTTCGTCTACGACTACCTTCCGAGCAAAGCACCGGCATGGCCGGCCTCTATCTCCAGCTGGATCTGAGATGGGGAGGGAGATGATGAACAGTCGGAGGACCAGTACACACAGACATGAAGAAGAAATTTGGGTGTCGAGAGACTGTCTCACTTTTCTCTTTCTATTCATCTCCTTTTATAGACAAAATACAAATAAGATCGAGGGTGCTAAGCAGCAACCCAAAATATCTACATCTAGACTAATGGGACCCGGATTGTGTGCTCCTCTCACACCCAAATGGAACTGACATCCGGCGTCCGACTGAGCTACCAGTCGCATGCCCCTACCCAACCGAGTGAACACATTCAGTCGGGTAGGTCACTAGACGTGCTACCCATGCCCGAGTACCAAACTCCATCCGACTGAAGAGTCAGTTGGATTGCCTACCCCGAGTGAACATCCTTGTCCAACCAGAGTGAACACTGGTTTATACAACATATTGCAACAGATGGTGAAAACTTGCATTTGAAGTACCAAGAATTGTAACATTTGATCCTCCTCAAGTCAGACTGCACAATCTTTGTTAGAGAATAAGATAGTTTCGTCGTCATCTCAAATTCTTAATTTTTGTGTAAATATATCATGTATAATCTTACAATTTTTCAAACACAAAACTCATGTGTACGCACTCACTACTTTTTTTTGTTAAAATTAGTTTGTCTGGGTATGGCTCCCATTGCAAGTCACACTTGACAATTATATTTGTTTTCTTTCATATTTCAACAGCTACAGAAAGAACTACGAAGTTGATTTGCTAGTACGTTCCATGAAGGATTCCAGGTAACAACAGTTGTACTTCTGTTTTTCAAGAAGTATACAGACATTCATCACTTCTAATGAACAAAAGCAGGGCGGCTCCAACAAGACCCAAACAGTTAACCACTTCACATCATATAGTACATGGAAAGACTACCCTAGACATGCATGCATGATTGCATATGGGTAGATGTACGACGTCAGTTCGGAGTATGATTGCGCAGGATGGCGATGGCTGCTACGTTTTTCCCAGGCGTCTTGTGGCCCTCTTTCAAGGCTTCTGTTCCTTCGCATCGCCGCCTCCTCCTCCACAGCACGGTGGGCACTTTGGGACCTGGGGATTGCAGTTGATGTTAATGTTCTCTGGGCATGGCGTGTAGTGTATACTCGGGCAGCATCCGCATGCCATTTTTGCCTCTGGGCATTTCTGGATGCACGGGCAGCAGCAGCAGCAGCATGCTGCTGGGAGGCAGTTTCCCATCGGCTATCACTTCCCTTCTCAAGTGTTCTGGTGCCTCCTAGTTTGATGTGTGTGTAACTCTAGGCTTTTGTGGCTAACTTGATGTTATATATGTATGCTGTTTAGGAGCCTGGGAGGCATGATCATTTATACAGGTTCTATCGGTACCCAGTCCACACACACGCCAATCACGAACAATAGTACTAACACTAATGCGATCGCCAATCAGTTAGAAGTATTGGATGCCATTGCTTTGTGATTAGAGAATCCAGGATTACTTACGTACGTATGTAGTGTATATATTCTGGTAGTGACTCGACTCCCACCAATCAGTTAGAAGAATTGGATGCCATTGCTTGGTGATTAGAGAATCCAGGACCACTTACGTATGTAGTGTATATATATTCTGGTAGTGACTCCGACCAACTCGGAAAGAGAAATGATGATTTGTTCCTCTCTCTAGTTTTTTTTGTCACAGTGTGAGGGAGTCCTGGATTGGTGGGTGTTCGGATAGCCGGACTATACCTTCAGCCGGACTCCAGGACTATGAAGATACAAGATTGAAGACTTCGTCCCGTGTCCGAAAAGATCTTTTCTTGGCGTGGAAGGCAAGCTAGGCGTGCGGATATTCAAGATCCCCTACCATTGTAACCGACTCTGTGTAACCCTAACCCTATCCGGTGTCTATATAAACCGGAGGGTTGTAGTCCGTAGGACAATCATCATCATACACAATCATATCATAGGCTAGCTTCTAGGGTTTAGCCTCCTTGATCTCGTGGTAGATCTACTCTTGTACTACCCATATCATCAATATTAATCTAGCAGGAGTAGGGTTTTACCTCCATCGAGAGGGCCCGAACCTAGGTAAAATAAAGTGTCCCTTGTCTCCTGTTAACATCCGACCTTGACGCACAGTTCGGGACCCCCTATCCGAGATCCGCCGGTTTTGACACCGACATTGGTGCTTTCATTGAGAGTTCCTCTGTGCCGTCGCGATCAGGAAGGATGCCTCTTCCCGTCTTTAAAGACGGCGCCATTACAAAAGGAGCCTTGGCTGTCAGCCAAACTCTCCGGCTAGGTGGTTTTCTCGCAACCGCCTGTTCGGCTGTTGCGCCGACGGTGACCTCCCGGCTCATCGAAAGCAACCTCCACGTCGGCTCAGAACTCGCCGAGCAATTGGATCCGATGGAACTCTCTTCTGTAAACGAGCTCCTGGATCGCATCGCCGCACTGGGTGTCGCTACAAATTACGACCAGGTTGGGCTTAAACCCGATCTAAGAGAAATTAACTCTCCCCAAGTCACCCACCACGTTGCTATGGTGGAGACACAATGCGGCGACCCTTCATCTATCTTAAGGACTAGCTACGTCCGAATCCCCGATCCCTCCGTGCCGGATATCCGTGGAGGGGAGGATACAATCCAAGACCTGAGCTTAAAATCAGGCAAATCGGATAACATCCAAGACTCCGGATCTCAGAATCCGGAAGTTCTTCGACCTCCGAACAACAAACTGGGCGAGGTCTCAGATTCAACGACACCCGCCCGCCCGATCTTAAGCGATCTTCCCCACCAGTGAAGCAGATCGTGCACTCCGACGAAGTAAAGCTGTGGTGCACAAACATGGGCATTAAGCTCGACTATGCTTCTGTCTATCACCCACAAACTAACGGTCAGGTCAAGATATATATATATATATATATATATATATATATATATATTTGTTTTTATTTGTCTCCCCCCACTCTTTCTTTTTATAGCCCTTAAAGGCTCATCATGTGACGCGCCACCCGCGCTCCTTAAACCCGGGGGCTTATTTAACAGAAGCTTGTTTATATGGGTTCACGCCCAACGCATGCGTCAGACTTCCGCATGCACCTTTTCTTCATCATTATATGCATCGATATGACTTAAGTTTTGGCCAAGCTGGGTTGCCTGGCTCCTGTGCTTACCCCTACGTTCCCGATTGTTCGGCTAGGCGGTAAAGGGAGCACCTCTGCGATTGCTACTGCCGGATAAGCCGGATGTGTACCTCAGACTGGGTGAAGCCGAAAGTTAGCGTTCTTAAGGGAATATTCGGTCGGTGAACTAAAGATGAACCTTTTTTACTTATACACGCCCCAGATGTTTTCCTGCATTTGCAGTCCGGACGTGCACTTCAGGGCACGCCACCCCAGCGAAAGGAATCCTTAACGGAACTATTCTCTCTGGAAGATGTTTCTTACTAACCATGTAATATAACATAACTAGTTGGGCACTTGTCTGATAAAGCACTAATGACCCCTACGCCTGGTCTCCATGCATACCTCGGTTCTTATATAACCGTTATGGTATTCGGACACACTCTGGACCGTCAGGTCCCGAGGTCGAAGCGAAAAGGTCGGCAACGACAAACGATCTACAATCCGGCTAGAAGGCATTACTCATGTCAATTATAAATTACATAGTCATCCTGACTGATTGTATTCCTCCTCTATACCATCTAACAGGCTGTCTAATTTACAGTCCTGCTGGGAATACTTTGCGGCCAATTCTACCTGGCCATACACTAAGCTCACAGGGATCTCCTTCCCGTCAGGCCCCACCGGTCCAACCTCGGCCATGTGATTGGGGTCAGACTTCGCAAAGCGGGTCTTCACCATGGCCCAGGCCTCCCTAGCGCCCTGCCGGCAGGCCGATATCTTCCACAACCGGAAGCGCCGCTGAGCTCCCTTCAACTTCTCCGCAAGTTCTCCAAGGCCCTCAGGTATGGAGTGGGCAGGCCACAAGGCTTGGCAATACCTCGCATCGCCTGCCGACCTCGTTCGTGCAGTTGCGAGAGTTCGGGAAGAAGATCGCCCGTTGAACCGGGCATCTCCTCTGCAGGACGACCTGTCGGCATACCTACAGACATAACTCTGTTAGTCGTCTTCCTCGCCGAACTCCTTTTTCAAGAGTTCGCTTAAGCACTTACTGAAAATGCCGCGCCGAAGTCGCTGATTCTCCTTATTGGAGTCCGACAGCTGGCCACGAACATCTTTTAGTTCAACATCCAGCCTGGTATTGGCATCCTGGAGATCATTCTTCTCCCGCCTCACCTTTGTTAGCACGCTTTCACCAGCCTTTAACCGGCGTAGAAGCTGTTGCCTGTCCGGATTGAGTCCGGCGCCATCTGCAATACCATTTGTCAGATTGGCACTTAAATCCGCACAATACTAAGTATTCTGATGTATTGTTTACCTGCAGGGGTCTCTTTAGACCCCCCTGCTGCCGTTAGTGCGGCCTCTAGTTGGGCCCTGCACCTTTCCAGCTCCTGGGACAGCGCGGTAATTAGAGAATCCAGGACCACTTACGTATGTAGTGTATATATATTCTGGTAGTGACTCCGACCAACTCGGAAAGAGAAATAATGATTTGTTCCTCTCTCTAGTTTTTTTTTTCACAGTGCAAGTAGCATATTTTCTTTTTGAGTGCACACTACTGGAATCGGCAACTTTGCCAGTGCCGGACATTTGCCAAGTGCGTTTTATCAGGACCTCAGCAATAAGAACAGTTTGCCGAGTGCGAGACAGAAAAAACTCGGCAACTCCACCAAACTCGGCAATGAAAACCGTTTTCCGGGTGCATGAAAAAAGTAACTCGGTAACGACAAGAAACTCGGCAAAGTCTAATCTTTGTCGAGTGCTGGATATAAAAAACTCGACAAAGACCTGACCAAGTGGGCCCACACGAAACAGACGACGGCATAGTGATGGCGAGGCTCCCTTTGCTGAATGCCCCCTAACGGAAACTCGTCAAAAAATTTATCATTATCTGTTTTTAAATGCAGAAATTCAGGAGTCACTAGCAGTCGCCACATGGCACTCTTTGCCGAGTTTAGCCCACAAGGACTCTGCAAACCTATCCTCCAGAAATCACTAGTGTGGCGCTTTTTGCTGAGCGTGGCATGTAGGAATTCAGCAAAGGCTAGCAGGAGTTACCAGCGTGTGCCACGGGGTACCTCTCCAACAGCTTGTCTGTATGGATGTCTATATTCGTTTTCCACGACGTGAGACCAAAACAGGTGTCCAACAGCTTGTCTATATAGTCGTCCAAATATACACATCCTCTAAAATCTACCTCGACAATGTCCACGCCTGGACATTGTGAAGGCGTCGTCTAAACTCAGCTGCAGTCATGATTTCTTCCTCTCCCCAGGGACGGCCCACCTGTCATGGTCCCTGTATATAGACGTTCTGATGCAAAACTGGACGTGTATATAAGGGAATCTTTTCAGACCATTGTCTATATGAATATATAGACATCCAAATATACACATGCTATTGGAGATGCTCTGAGGCGCTCAGAAAAATTGGCTTTGTTGAGTGTTAAACTAGGCAAATAGTGTTTTTGTTTGCATATTGAAATAGCCCTGCAATTCAAATCATGTATGTATGTACATATAGACACTGACTCACACACACGGGAGAGAGAGAGAGAGGAGAGAGAGAGAGAGACTCATAGCTCAGCAAGCACTGTATAGCAAATGTATTTCATACAAGCTAGCAACAAGTCAATTAGCATTATACACTAGTACATGAACCCCGCCCACTAGCGGTGTGCCGCCCACACTCCGCTAGTAAGTGGTTACTAGCGGTGTGTAGGTGTCATGCCACTATTAAGTTACTTACTAGTGGTGTGTCAGCTGCATACTGCTGATAAGACACATATTAGCAATACATGTTTGGCTTTAGGGTGGCGGCTCGGTCGTGGGGCGGCGGGTAGGAGGCGGAACTGTTGAAGTTGCGGTCAACAAACATGTGAGACGTCGTAATTAAGAGGAAAAATATCAGTAAAGATCATATCAAACATATAGCAACATATATAAAAAAGTGTTCTCTATCAACTTAGATACCAAACATAGCACATGACAACACATAGCAACATTAGCACATACCGAACCAAGCCATGGCAGGACTGTTTAGGCTACTCGCTAAATTATGTGTTCATTTTAGCTACTGAGGTAGCAATTTGTGTTTATTTTTGCTGGCATGACAGCAATACGAGCCAATGGCCTCAGTTTTTTGCCATGGGGGAAAAATTAACACTTTGGCTCAGAAATGTTACCATGGCAGCATTTGTGTTCATTTTTGCCGCAATGGCAAAATTTTGTGCCGAAGGGCTCATATTGCCGCCACGTATATTTTTTACCCTTGTGGCTCGTATTTGCCGCCATGGATGCATTTTCTGTTTATTGTTACTATCATGGCAGCATTTATGACAGAAGGCTCATTTTTCTGCCATGCGAGAATTTTCATGTTTGGTTACCTCGAACAAACATAATATGTCTATTTTAGCATGCATCTTAAATACTTAAGTAGCTACTACACAAAAGGTATGATAACAGTCAAATTTGGAACAACTTTTAAAAAACGACCAGTCTTGTTATACACAACACTATGACTCCACTGTGACTGTGAGTCAGTTCACTTCACGGTTTGTGCTAGGATGAAGAAGGCGATCTTGTCGCGTGTAGGCGGGGATCATCTCTGGGATGTCACCAACTTGTCCCTTTTGCTGATACCACCGCTCCTCTTCGATTTCTGTGCTACTGTAGAAGATCACGGGCTTGTCGACAACCTTGTTGATGATCATGGCAATGGTGTGTTGGATTCATGTGAACTCAAATCCACTAGTAGAAAATGGGCTAATAGCTCATGTGCGACATTTTTAAGGTGAATTGGCAAGTTTTGGGGAACGTTGCAGAAAACAAAAAATTTCCTACGGTTTCACCAAGATCCATCTATGAGTTCATCTGGAAACGAGTGATCGGATGCATCTCTATACCTTTGTAGATCGCGAGCGGAAGCGTTCAAAAGAACGGGGATGAAGTAGTCGTACACGACGTGATCCAAATCACCGGAGATCCTAGCACGCGTTCAACACACGTACGGTCAGCGTAACGTCTCCTCCTTCTTGATCCAGCAAGGGGAGAGCAGAGGTTGAGGAAGATGGCTCCAGCAGCAACACGACGGCGTGGTGGTGATGGAGCTGCAGTACTCCGGCAGGGCTTCGCCGAGCTCTATGGAGGAGGAGGAGGTGTTGGAGAGGGAGAGGGAGGCGCCAAGGCAAGGGTGCTGCTGCCCCCCCTCCCCTCCCCCTTTTATATAGGCCCCTGGGGGGCGCCGGCCCTGGGAGATTGAATCTCCCAAGGGGGCGGCGGCCAAAGGGGGGTGGAGTGCCCCCCAAGGCAAGTGGGCGCGCCCCCCCACCCTAGGGTTCCAACCCTAGGCGCAGGGGGTGGGCCTTGGGGGGCGCACCAGCCCACTAAGGGCTGGCCCCCCTTCCTACTTCAGCCCATGGGGCCCTCCGGGATGGGTGGCCCCACCCGGTGGACCCCCGGGACCCATCTGGTGGTCCCGGTACAATACCGGTGAACCCCAGATCATTCCCGATGGCCGAAACTGCACTTCCTATATATAATTCTTCACCTCTGGACCAATCCGAAACTCCTCGTGACATCCGGGAACTCATCCGGGACTCCGAACAACATTCGGGTTACTGCATATACATATCTTCACAACCCTAGCGTCACCGAACCTTAAGTGTGTAGACCCTACGGGTTCGGGAGACATGCAGACATGACCGAGACGGCTCTCGGGCAATAACCAACAGCGGGATCTGGATACCCATGTTGGCTGCTACATGCTCCACGATGATCTCATCGGATGAACCACGATGTCGAGGATTCAATTAATCCCATATACGATTCCCTTTGTCAATCGGTATTTTACTTGCCCGAGATTCGATCGTCGGTATCCCAGTACCTCGTTCAATCTCGTTACCGGCAAGTCACTTTACTCGTACCGTAATGCATGATCCCGTGATCAAACACTTTGATCATATTGAGCTCATTATGATGATGCATTACCGAGTGGGCCCGGTGATACCTCTTCGTCAAGCGGAGTGACAAATCCCAGTCTCGATCCGTGTCAACCCAACAGACACTTTCGGAGATACCCGTAGGATACCTTTATAGTCACCCAGTTACGTTGTGACGTTTGGCACACCCAAAGCACTCCTACGGTATCCGGGAGTTACACGATCTCATGGTCTAAGGAAAGGATACTTGACATTGGAAAACTCTAGCAAACGAACTATGCGATCTTATGCTATGTTTAGGATTGGGTCTCGTCCATCACATCATTCTCCTAATGATGTGATCTCATTATCATTGACATCCAATGCCCATAGTCAGGAAACCATGACTATCTATTGATCAATGAGCTAGTCAACTAGAGGCTTACTAGGGACATGTTGTTGTCTGTTATTCACACATGTATTACGATTTCCGGATAACACAATTATAGCACGAATAAAGACAATTATCATGAACAAGGAAATATAATAGTAATGCTTTTATTATTGCCTCTAGGGCACATTTCCAACAGTCTCCCACTTGCACTAGAGTCAATAATCTAGTTACATTGTGATGAATCGAACACCCATAGAGTTCTGGTGCTGATCATGTTTTGCCTTAGGGAGAGGTTTAGTCAACGGATCTGCGACATTCAGATCCGTGTGCACTTTACAAATTTCTATGTCTCTATCTTGAACATTTTCACGAATGGAGTTGAAGTGACGCTTGATGTGCCTGGTCTTCTTGTGAAACCTGGGCTCCTTGGCAAGTGCAATAGCTCCAGTGTTGTCACAGAAGAGTTTGATTGGCCCCGACGCATTGGGTATGACTCCGAGGTCGGTGATGAACTCCTTCACCCAAATTGCTTCATGTGCTGCCTCCGAGGCTGCCATGTATTCCGCTTCACATGTAGATCCCGCCACGACGCTCTGCTTGCAACTGCACCAGCTTACTGCCCCACCATTCAAAATATACACGTATCCGGTTTGTGACTTAGAGTCATCCAGATCTGTGTCGAAGCTAGCGTCGATGTAACCCTTTACGACGAGCTCTTCGTCACCTCCATAAACGAGAAACATTTCCTTAGTCCTTTTCAGGTACTTCAGGATATTCTTGACCGCTGTCCAGTGTTCCTTGCCGGGATTACTTTGGTACCTTCCTACCAAACTTACGGCAAGGTTTACATCAGGTCTGGTACACAGCATGGCATACATAATAGAACCTACGGCTGAGGCATAGGGGATGACACTCATCTCTTCTATATCTTCTGCCGTGGTCGGACATTGAGCTGAGCTCAATTTCACACCTTGTAACACAGGTAAGAACCCCTTCTTAGATTGATCCATATTGAACTTCTTCAATATCTTATCAAGGTATGTGCTTTGTGAAAGACCTATGAGGTGTCTTGATCTATCTCTATAGATCTTGATGCCTAATATATAAGCAGCTTCTCCAAGGTCCTTCATTGAAAAACTTTTATTCAAGTAGGCCTTAATGCTGTCCAAGAGTTCTATATCATTTCCCATCAAAAGTATGTCATCTACATATAGTATGAGAAATGCTACAGAGCTTCCACTCACTTTCTTGTAAACGCAGGCTTCTCCATAAGTCTGCGTAAACCCAAACGCTTTGATCATCTCATCAAAGCGAATGTTCCAACTCCGAGATGCTTGCACCAGCCCATAAATCGAGCGTTGGAGCTTGCACACCTTGTCAGCATTCTTAGGATCGATAAAACCTTCCGGCTGCATCATATACAATTCTTCCTTAAGGAAACCATTAAGGAATGCCGTTTTGACGTCCATTTGCCATATCTTATAATCGTAGAATGCGGCAATTGCTAACATGATTCGGACGGACTTCAGCTTTGCTACCGGTGGGAAAGTCTCATCGTAGTCAACCCCTTGAACTTGTCGATAACCCTTAGCGACAAGCCGAGCTTTATAGATGGTCACATTACCATCCGCGTCTGTCTTCTTCTTAAAGATCCATTTATTTTCTATGGCTCGCCGCTCAACAGGCAAGTCAGTCAAAGTCCATACTTCGTTTTCATACATGGATCCTATCTCGGATTTCATGGCTTCCAGCCATTTGTCGGAATCCGGGCCCGCCATCGCTTCTTCATAGTTCGAAGGTTCACCGTTGTCTAACAACATGATTTCCAAGACAGTGTTGCCGTACCACTCTGGTGCGGAACGTGTCCTTGTGGACCTACAAATTTCAGTAGGAGCTTGATCAGAAGCATCTTGATCATCATCATTAATTTCCTCTCTAGTAGGTGCAGGCACCTCAGAAACGTTTTCTTGAGTTGCGCCATTTTCCGGTTCAAGAGGTAATACTTCATCAAGTTCTACTTTCCTCCCACTTACTTCTTTCGAGAGAAACTCTTTCTCTAGAAAGTATCCATTCTTGGCAACAAAGATCTTGCCTTCGGATCTGAGGTAGAAGGTATACCCAATAGTTTCTTTAGGGTATCCTATGAAGACGCATTTTTCCGACTTGGGTTCGAGCTTTTCAGGTTGAAGTTTCTTGACATAAGCATCGCATCCCCAAACTTTTAGAAACGACAGCTTAGGTTTCTTCCCAAACCATAATTCATACGGTGTCGTCTCAACGGATTTCGATGGAGCCCTATTTAAAGTGAATGCGGCAGTCTCTAAAGCATAGCCCCAAAAAGATAGCGGTAAATCGGTAAGAGACATCATAGATCGTACCATATCTAAGAGAGTGCGATTACGATGTTCGGACACACCATTACGCTGAGGTGTTCCAGGCGGCGTGAGTTGTGAAACTATTCCACATTTTCTTAAGTGCGTGCCAAATTCGTGACTCAAGTATTCTCCTCCATGATCTGATCGTAAAAACTTGATTTTTCTGTCACGTTGATTTTCAACCTCACTCTGAAATTCCTTGAACTTTTCAAAGGTCTCAGCCTTGTGTTTCATTAAGTAGATATACCCATATCTACTCAAGTCATCAGTGAGGGTGAGAACATAACGATAGCCACCGCGAGCCTCAACACTCATTGGACCGCACACATCAGTATGTATGATTTCCAATAAGTTGGTTGCTCGCTCCATTGTTCCTGAGAACGGAGTCTTGGTCAATTTACCCATGAGGCATGGTTCGCACGTGTCAAATGATTCATAATCAAGAGACTCTAAAAGTCCATCTGCATGGAGCTTCTTCATGCGTTTGACACCTATGTGACCAAGGCGGCAGTGCCACAAATATGTGGGACTATTGCTATCAACTTTAACTCTTTTGGTATTCACACTATGAATATGTGTATCATCACGTACGAGATTCATTAAGAATAAACCATTAACCATCGGAGCATGACCATAAAACATATCACTCATATAAATAGAACAACCATTATTCTCAGATTTAAATGAGTAGCCATCTCGAATTAAACGAGATCCAGACACAATGTTCATGCTCAAACTTGGCACTAAATAACAATTATTGAGGTTTAAAACTAATCCCGTAGGTAAATGTAGAGGTAGCGTGCCGACGGCGATCACATCGACCTTGGAACCATTCCCGACGCGCATCGTCACCTCATCTTTCGCCAGTCTTCGCTTATTCCGCAGATCCTGCTTTGAGTTACAAATGTGAGCAACTGCACCGGTATCAAATACCCAAGAGCTACTACGAGTACTGGTAAGGTACACATCAATTACATGTATATCACATATACCTTTTGTTTTGCCGGCCTTCTTGTCCGCTAAGTATTTGGGGCAATTCCGCTTCCAGTGACCACTTCCCTTGCAATAAAAGCACTCAGTCTCGGGCTTGGGTCCATTCTTTGGCTTCTTCCTGACAACTTGCTTACCGGGCGCGGCAACTTCCTTGCCATCCTTCTTGAAGTTCTTTTTACCCTTGCCCTTCTTGAACTTAGTGGTTTTATTCACCATCAACACTTGATGTTCCTTCTTAATTTCTACCTCTGCTGATTTCAGCATAGCATATACCTCAGGAATGGTCTTTACCATCCCCTGCATGTTGTAGTTCATCACAAAGCTCTTGTAGCTAGGTGGAAGCGACTGGAGGATTCTGTCAATGACCGCTTCATCCGGGAGATTAACTTCCAGTTGAGTCAAGCGGTTGTGCAACCCAGACATCTTGAGTATGTGTTCACTGACAGAGCTATTTTCCTCCATCTTACAGCTAAAGAATTTGTCGGAGACTTCATATCTCTCGACCCGGGCATGAGCTTGGAAAACCATTTTCAGCTCTTCGAACATCTCATATGCTCCATGTCTCTCAAAACGCTTTTGGAGCCCCGGCTCTAAGCTGTAAAGCATGCCGCACTGAACGAGGGAGTAATCATCGGAACGTGACTGCCAAGCGTTCATAACGTCTTGTTCTGCAGGGAGAACAGGTGCGTCACCCAGTGGTGCTCGTAGGACATAATCTTTCTTGGCAGCTATGAGGATGATCCTCAGGTTCCAGACCCAGTCCGTATAGTTGCTGCCATCGTCTTTCAGCTTGGTTTTCTCTAGGAACGCGTTGAAGTTGAGGACTACGTTGGCCATTTGATCTACAAGACATATTGTAAATATTTTAGACTAAGTTCATGATAATAAAGTTCATCTAATCAAATTATTTAATGAACTCCCACTTAGATAGACATCCCTCTTCTAGTCATCTATGTATAACATGATCCGAGTCAACTAGGCCGTGTCCGATCATCACGTGAGACGGACTAGCCAACATCGGTGAACATCTTCATATTGATCGTATCTTCTATACGACTCATGCTCGACCTTTCGGTCTTCTGTGTTCCGAGGCCATGTCTGTACATGCTAGGCTCGTCAAGTCAACCTTAGTGTTTGCATGTGTAAATCTGTCTTACACCCGTTGTATGTGAACGTTAGAATCTATCACACCCGATCATCACGTGGTGCTTCGAAACAACGAACTGTCGCAACAGTGCACAGTTAGGGGGAACACTTCTTGAAATTATTATGAGGGATCATCTTATTTACTACCGTCGTTCTATGTAAACAAGATGCAAAACATGATAAACATCACATGCAATCAAATAATAAACGTGACATGATATGGCCAATATCACATAGCTCCTTTGATCTCCATCTTGGGGCTCCATGATCATCTTGTCACCGGCTTGACACCATGATCTCCATCATCATGATCTCCATCATCGTGTCTCCATGAAGTTGCTCGCCAACTATTACTTCTACTACTATGGCTAACTCGTTTAGCAATAAAGTAAAGTAATTTACATGGCGTTTCTCAATGACACGCAGGTCATACAAAAATTAAAGACAACTCCTATGGCTCCTGCCGGTTGTCATACTCATCGACATGCAAGTCGTGATTCCTATTACAATAGCATGAACATCTTATACATCACATATAGATCATTCATCATTCATCACAACTTTGGCCATATCATATCACAAAGCACTTGCTGCAAAAACAAGTTAGACGTCCTCTAATTGTTGTTGCAAGTTTTACGTGGCTGAATTAGGGTTCTAGCAAGAACATTTTCTTACCTACGTGAAAGCCACAACGTGATTTGTCAACTTCTATTTACCCTTCATAAGGACCCTTTTCATCGAATCCGCTCCAACTAAAGTGGGAGAGACAGACACCCGCCAGCCACCTTATGCAACTAGTGCATGTTAGTCAGTGGAACCGGTCTCACGTAAGCGTATGTGTAAGGTTGGTCCGGGCCGCTTCATCCCACAATACCGCTGAAGCAAGATAAGACTAGTAGCGGCAAGAAAGTTGACAACATCTACGCCCACAACAAATTGTGTTCTACTCGTGCAATAGAGAACTACGCATAGACCTAGCTCATGATGCCACTGTTGGGGAATGTTGCAGAAAACAAAAATTTTCCTACGGTTTCACCAAGATCCATCTATGAGTTCATCTAGCAACGAGTGATCGGATGCATCTACATACCTTTGTAGATCGCGAGCGGAAGCGTTCAAGAGAACGGGGATGAAGTAGTCGTACACGACGTGATCCAAATCACCGGAGATCCTAGCACTGAACGGACGGCACCTCCGCGTTCAACACACGTACGGTCAGCGTAACGTCTCCTCCTTCTTGATCCAGCAAGGGGAGAGGAGAGGTTGAGGAAGATGGCTCCAGCAGCAGCACGACGGCGTGGTGGTGATGGAGCTGCAGTACTCCGGCAGGGCTTCGCCGAGCTCTATGGAGGAGGAGGAGGTGTTGGAGAGGGAGAGGGAGGCGCCAAGGCAAGGGTGCGGCTGCCCCCTCCCCTCCCCCTTTTATATAGGCCCTTGGGGGGCGCCGGCCCTGGGAGATTGAATCTCCCAAGGGGGCGGCGGCCAAAGGGGGGTGGAGTGCCCCCAAGGCAAGTGGGCGCGCCCCCCCACCCTAGGGTTCCAACCCTAGGCGCAGGGGGTGGGCCTTGGTGGGCGCACCAGCCCACTAAGGGCTGGCCCCCCTTCCCACTTCAGCCCATGGGGCCCTCCGGGATGGGTGGCCCCACCCGGTGGACCCCCGGGACCCATCTCGTGGTCCCGGTACAATACCGGTGAACCCCAGATCATTCCCGATGGCCGAAACTGCACTTCCTATATATAATTCTTCACCTCCGGACCAATCCGAAACTCCTCGTGACGTCCGGGATCTCATCCGGGACTCCGAACAACATTCGGGTTACTGCATATACAAATCTTCACAACCCTAGCGTCACCGAACCTTAAGTGTGTAGACCCTACGGGTTCGGGAGACATGCAGACATGACCGAGACGGCTCTCGGGCAATAACCAACAACGGGATCTGGATACCCATGTTGGCTCCTACATGCTCCACGATGATCTCATCGGATGAACCACGATGTCGAGGATTCAATTAATCCCGTATACGATTCCCTTTGTCAATCGGTATTTTACTTGCCCGAGATTCGATCGTCGGTATCCCAATACCTCGTTCAATCTCGTTACCGGCAAGTCACTCTACTCGTATCGTAATGCATGATCCCGCGATCAAACACTTTGATCATATTGAGCTCATTATGATGATGCATTACCGAGTGGGCCCGGTGATACCTCTCCGTCAAGCGGAGTGACAAATCCCAGTCTCGATCCGTGTCAACCCAACAGACACTTTCGGAGATACCCGTAGTATACCTTTATAGTCACCCAGTTACGTTGTGACGTTTGGCACACCCAAGGCACTCCTACGGTATCCGGGAGTTACACAATCTCATGGTCTAAGGAAATGATACTTGACATTGGAAAACTCTAGCAAACGAACTATGCGATCTTATGCTATGTTTAGGATTGGGTCTCGTCCATCACATCATTCTCCTAATGATGTGATCTCGTTATCATTGACATCCAATGCCCATAGTCAGGAAACCATGACTATCTATTGATCAACGAGCTAGTCAACTAGAGGCTTACTAGGGACATGTTGTTGTCTGTTATTCACACATGTATTACGATTTCCGGATAACACAATTATAGCACGAATAAAGACAATTATCATGAACAAGGAAATATAATAATAATGCTTTTATTATTGCCTCTAGGGCACATTTCCAACAGCAAGAGCGCAACGTTGTTCGAGCAAATGGCTGTGGTGCGACAATTTTGAGCAGGTAAATAGCCCACGCACGACATGGCTGTTAAATGTGGTTAAATTGGTCGTCAACCAAGCCCGCCCGAGGGAGTCCTAGATTAGGGGGTGTTCGGATAGCCGGACTATACCTTCGGCCGGACTCCTGGACTATGAAGATAAAAGATTGAAGAATTCGTCCTGTGTCCGGAAGGGAGTTTCCTTTGCGTGGAAGGCAAGCTTGGCGATACGGATATGTAGATCTCCTACCATTGTAACCGACTCCGTGTAACCCTAGCCCTCTCCGGTGTCTATATAAACCGGAGGGTTTTTAGTCCATAGGACGAACAACAATCATACCATAGGCTAGCTTCTAGGGTTTAGCCTCTCTGATCTCGTGGTAGGACCACTCTTGTACTACCCATATCATCAATATTAATCAAGCAGGAGTAGGATTTTACCTCCATCGAGAGGGCTCGAACCTGGGTAAAAACATCGTGTCCCTTTTCTCCTGTTACCATCCGCCTAGACGCACAGTTCGGGACCCCCTACCCGAGATCTGCCGGTTTTGACACCGACATTGGTGCTTTCATTGAGAGTTCCTCTGTGTCGTCACCTTTAGGCCCGATGGCTCCTCCGATCATCAGCAGCAATGCGGTCCAGGGCGAGACTTTTTTCCCCGAACAGATCTTCGTATTCGGCGGCTTTGCACTACGGGCCAATTCGCTTGGCCATCTGGAGCAGATTGAAAGCTACGCCCCTGGCCACCAGGTCAGATTTGAAAGTTTAAACTATATGGCGGACGACCACGGAGACTTGATCTTCGACGGATCTGAGCCACAGCCGAGCGCGCCCCACTGCCTCGATGGGCATGATCTAGCTCTTTCGCCGAACAGTGCCCTGGAGGCTGCGCCTGTTTCCGCTCTGACCCTTAGCTCGGAGCCGACCACACCAATCGAGGATGGGTGGTTAGACACCGTCTCGGGGGCTGCAATCTCTACGGCGATCAAGCCGAACACCAGCCTCGTCCTCTGCGAAGCCCGTGACTCCAAAGTTCCGGACTCTGAGCCCTCCGCGCCCCTACCGATCGAATCCGATTGGGCGCCGATCATGGAATTCACCACCGCGGACATCTTTCAGCACTCGCCCTTCGGCGACATCTTGAATCCACTCAGGTCTCTCTCCTTGTCAGGAGAGTCCTGGCCGGACTATGACCGGCAGGATTGGGATGTGGATGACGAAGAAATTTGATCCCCACCCACCACCCACTTCGTAGCCACTGTCGATAATTGAAACGACGTGCTCGAATTCGACTCCGAAGACATTGACGGTATGGACGACGATGTAGGAGACGAACATGAATCAACGCCTATAAGGCACTGGACTGCCACCTCATCTCATGATGTGTACATGGTGGACACACCCAAAGGAAGCGACAACGAGGAACATAGGGATGCAACGAGGGATCATTCACTCGAAAAGCAATCAAAGCGGCGACGCGAGCGCCGCTCTAAGCCCCGCCTCGACAGAGACAACAGCCATATAGACCCAGCCATAGAGCAGGACGAGCCGGCGGATGACGAACATGCCTTCGAGCAACCGTCCGAACAGGGCAATTTGGATAAACAAACCGAACAACCCGTCCCCGGCGAAAACAACAGTCCAGACGACCTTACGCCATATACGCTCGTGGAGCAGAGGAACCTACACAAAAGGCTCGTCGCCACTGCGCGCAGCCTAAAAAAGCAGAAGCGGAAGCTCAAAACTGCGGAAGATGCACTCAAAATCAGATGGAGCAAAGTACTCAACACCGCAGACAAACATGGTGGCAGTCGCCGCACAAAAAGCTATCCGAAGCGAAAGCTACTGCCTGAATTTGATGAGGAGGCCTTGGAGCCCCCGCAGTCAAAAAATAAGAAAGCCACCCGGTCGGATAGACGACCCCATGGCCAGCATGGAGCGGCAAGCAACGCCGCACACAAGCCGGCACGCGACCCACTCAAGGATTCGCACCAAATGGACGGCCCAGCCAGATCTATCTATGGGCCAAGAAAGCAGGCTCTAGTAAGCAATGCAACACAACAAATATCCGAACATCACGGCACACCCAAATACAGGGGTGCCGCACACCCCCTATGTTCCACCGATGAGGTGCTGGACCATGAATTCCCAGCGGGATTCAAGCCCGTAAACATAGAGGCGTACGACGGAACAACAGACCCTGGAGTCTGGATTGGCGATTATATCCTCCATATACACATGGCCAGAGGAGATGACCTCCACGCCTTAAAATACTTACCCCTCAAGCTCAAAGGGCCAGCACGGCATTGGCTTAAAAGCCTTCCCGAAAACACCATTGGAAGTTGGGAGGAGCTCGAGGATGCTTTTCAGGCAAATTTCCAAGGGACCTATGTCCGACCTCCGGATGCGGACGATTTAAGCCATATAACTCAACAGCCCGGAGAGTCAGCCCGGAAACTCTGGAACAGATTTCTTACTAAAAAGAATCAGATAGTCGACTGTCCGGATGCCGAAGCCTTAGCAGCTTTCAAACACAGCGTTCGAGACGAATGGCTCGCCAGACACCTCGGCCAAGAAAAGCCAAGAATAATGGCCACATTAACAAGCCTCATGACCCGCTTTTGTGCGGGAGAGGATAGCTTGTTGGCAAGATGCAGCACCAGCGACCCAAGTACATCCGAAGTCAGGGATGGAAATGGGAAACCGCGACGCAACAAGGACCAGCGCCGGACTAAGGGAACAGTCCGAAGAGCACGACAGTCAATGCCGGATCCAGAAGCTCTCGGCAGAATCAAAGAAAGTTGCCCCTTAAGGATAATAGGAACGAGTTATCTAACCTGAACAAAATTTTGGACAAGATATGTCAAATTCACGGTACTCCCGGGAAGCCTGCGAACCATACCCACAGAGATTGTTGGGTTTTCAAGCAATCCGGCAAACTCAACGCTAACACAAGGGGCTCGACATACCAAGTGAGGACGATGACGAACCCCACAAGCAGAGCACTAGGAAACAAAAGGATTTCCCACAAGAAGTCAAAACAGTAAATTTACTTCACGTGACGAACAGAGTGGCGCCAACAGAGATACGCACCATACGGCCTATCCCAAAGGAGCCTCACCCATGGTTGTTAAAACCGATCACCTTCGACCACCAGGATTACTCTAGAGGTATACGGAATGCAGGCTGGACTGCCCCTGGTATTAGATCCAATAATCGACGGACTCCACTTTACAAATGTCCTGATGGATGGCGGCAGTGGTTTAAACCTGCTATATCAGGACGCAATCCGCAAAATGGGAATGGACCCAACAAGAATTCGCCATAGCAATACTTCCTTTCAAGGAGTAACGCCAGGCCCGGAGGCCCATTGCATGGGTTCTCTTCGGCTAGAAGTTATGTTCGGCTCCCCCGATAAACTTCCGCTGCGAAAAGCTAACCTTCCATATCGCCCCATTTTCAAGTAGCTATCAAGCACTGCTGGGATGAGAGGCTTTCGCCCGCTTTAACGCAATACCGTATTATGCATCTCTTATGCTTAAAATGCCCGGTCCACGAGGCGTCATCTCACTAAAGGGCAATATTAAGTGTCCCTCGAGCGCGAAAGAATATGCAGTTGCCTTGGCAGCCATGCATTAAAACAGCTTCACCAGTGAAAGCATCAACCAGGTCATCAAGACCACGGGCTCGGCTAGGCGAGTCCGGAGCAAAAATATATCAGTTAAAGGTTTAGTAGCCATACACCCCTATACAAGGGGCTTCGCATATGTAAAATAGACGACAATAAGGCTCCATTTTACCCGTCTTAAAATTACACATTGTTTATCTAGTACAGCATACATTCCGCACTACTATTTTTTTTCTTGTTAGCTAAGTTCCTCTCTTTTATAGATGAACACCATGCTACGCCCGTCCAGGACACGGCACAACAGAGAAACAGGCGCAGACGTGCAGCAGGGACCCGTCCCTAGGATTCTTTTTAGATTAAGACCCCGCGTAAACCTTTCTTACTGTCTCTTGTTGATACACATCCCCCGGATTCTCTGCATAGCCGAGGAGGAGGCTGGCGTTTTGGCATGTGGCCACGTTAGAGTTTTGCACGTACATGGACATCAGGGGCTTATAACCAAGGGCGCTGTTCCGCCCGTTTTCATAAAAGACCGAATACCTTAGGGAGTGTTCGACGTAGCGAGTTTGGCCTTATATGCATCAGCTCCGAATCATGTCTTTGGTCAAATGTTGGGTTTGCCCGGCTCCTATGTTTTTCTGTCTTACGTTCCACTCTATCGGCTAAGGCGGCACCAGGAGAACTACTGCGATTGTGCCCCGGTTCAGCCAGGAGAGCACCTCAGTAGAGAAAGCCGAAAACTGACTGTCATGACATAGCGTGTGACTGGTCAACCACTCGATGACCCGCCAGAATCTTTAAGATTCCTCCATATTAAAGAAGGGCCGCTTCCCGGCCAGGCACACACGCGCCCCGAATTCGGGTGAGCGCGGTACCACAAGGGGCTGTATAGTAGCCCCACTGTCAAACTCCCATGGCTAAGTGAAAGTGATAAAGCATTATAGTCTGGTTGCCTAGTTTGCTGCGCTATCACCTCCTTAATAGGACCAAGACGTTGGATCAAGCGTGAAAATGCGCCTTCTGCGAACACCCCCGCATTATATGCATGGGGGCTGAAGCCAAAGACTGCCATCTTTCAGGTTATATACACATATACATTAACGGCCGCACAGGAGGCATCTCAATTCTTGAAGGCAAAAGTATAAAAAGCTTTTATATATTACATCCAAACTTTGTTTTACAATAATGCATGTTATTCGAACATAACATCCTTTGAGCACTGTGTCTCTATTAAACGAGCGCCCTGCAGAACTTCCTGAAAATAGTGCTCGGTAGGTACTCGGCTCTGATCCGAGTCTGAGCTTGCAACAGCGGTGGCCTTCATCTCCGCCCAGTATGTCTTGACACGAACAAGAGCCATCCGCGCACCCTCTATGCAGGCTGACTTCTTCACTGCATTGATATGCGGCACCGCACCAAGGAACTGCTGCACCAAGCTAAAATAGCTCTTCGGCTCAGGCCTTTCCGGCCACAGATGACTCATGACATACTTCATGGCGAGTCCGGATAACCTACTCAGCTCAGCCCATTCGGCCAAACGATCGGTTAATGTAAGCGGACGCTCTGGATTGTGGGACTGCGACCAAAAAAGCTTTTCCACTTCGTGATCCTCCTTATCTCGAAAGTGTTCGGCCGCGTCCGCGGCACTCGTTGCCAAATCCAGATAAGTGTCCGCAGTACTCCACAACCGGTCTAGCGAAGCATATTTAGGATCCCCGAACTTCCTCCGCAACACAAAGGGCTTTCCAGCCGCGATATCTCCGGCCTGACGTAGCTCCTCCTTCATAGCTCTCATCGCAGAGCGAGCATCCTTGGCCTCCGTAATGGCCTTTTCCAGGTTCGTCCGCTCCGCTTGGTCTTCTTTTTCCAAAAGCTTGCAACGGTCAGCAACGCTCTTCTGCTTCACGGCCATCTCGGCCATTTCCTTCTTGGTTAGGCAGTGAGCAGCCTGTTCGGCTTTCAGCTCTTCAATTGCCTTTCCGGTAGCCGCATCACTTTTCCTGGCTTGCTCCTTGGCTCGGGAAAGTACCGCCCGAAGATTCTCCATGGCAGCGGCACCATCTGCATCAAGCGCACGCATTATAAGATACTGGCATAAAGCTCCTCTTACCAGGTGCCGCCAGAGGAATCACATACCTTGTGCCTCGTCAAGCCGCTTGTTGACAAGCGCGATGTCAGCATCTGCCACATCAAGTTGCCGCTTTAGCTCGGCAAATTCATCAGTCCGGCTGGCCACTGGACACTTCGCCACCTACGTATGAAGGCGGCATATTAGACCTGGGATTGCGATCCTCTGCGCGCCGTCACTTTTGACAACGCACAGAGTCTCAGGGGCTACTATCTATACAGGGCGCATCTTAGGGTACATTATTTTGCATACCTCAAAACCTGTCAGTAAACTCCTGACGGTCTCGTCCAATCCGCTCTCCGCGGATCAAATCCTTTCAATCACCGTGCTCATTAACATACGGTGCTCCTCTGAGATGGATGCTTGCCCTAGCAGATCCTTCAGCCCCTCCGACCGCGCACCGAACGGTGCCGGACTCATCCGATGGTCCTTCTCGAAGGCCGGACGCAGGGGGCTTTGGGGGCCCATATGACTACCTTCCGGCCCCGCCGGATTCGGAGAAACCCTCCGCGAGGATACCTTGGGGTCGCCCGCCTCGCAAGGCGGTACGGCATGGGGAGGCATTCCGCTCTCCATCATCTTCGGAAGAAGATCCCTCGAAGACGAGCTCTGTTGAGAAGGGCTGAGGTCCGAACTACAAGATAAATCTTCGGTTACTTTTCTCAGATATAAATCAAGGATTCCTCTCATTTCTTAAAAAGAAAAACTCCTCACTACTTACGGCTCGGTGGAGGGCTTATCCCCTTGAGGGGATAATTTGGCCGAAGTATTCCCCGGCGCAGGACCCTCTAACGAAGATTTCTTCCCCCGCTTTGGGGCCATGGTCTCCGGGTCGTCAGAGGCGGTCCTCTTCTTCCCCTGAGGAGAGGAATTTTCGATTCCTACCTTCTTAACAGCCTCCTTCGAGGAGGCCGCAGCTTCCTTGTCCCCTCCCTTGCTTTCCCCCCGAAGGCTCAACCTCCAACATCCGAACCAGCACGGGATCCGACGTGGTCTCGGGGAGGGGGGCCGGACACCTGATTAGCTTTGCTTTCGCTATCCACTCCTGTTTAATGGATAGCTCCTTTAAGGGCAATTTTATGATAAATATACGGATAGCGAGTCCGGGCACAAGGCTACTTACTTGACTATCCGGGCGATTGCACCTCAGACCTGCATCCTCGGTCAAGTCCGGACACGTTGCTTGTGATCCAAAGAATAATCTGTACATCTCCACGGGCGTCGCGCCCATAAAATGTTGGAGAGCTCGGGGTCCCTCCGGATTGAACTCCCACAGGCGGAGGGGGTGGCGTTTGCAAGGCAGAGCTCGGCGAATCAGCATAACCTGTGTCACCACAACCAGACTGATATCTCTTTCTAGGAGATCTCGAACGCGGCCTTGCAGCAAGGGCACGTCCTTGGACGGCCCCCAGTCCAGTCCTTTGTTGACCCATGACGCTAGCTGTGGTGGGGGACCCGAGCGAAAGGCAGGTGGCGCCACCCACTTGGTGCCCCTGGGAGCGGTAATATAAAACCACTCTTGTTGCCATAAACTGGACTCCTCTTGAAAAGAGCCCTCGGGCCATGGAGCATCAGCATTCTTGCTTATAACAGCGCCTCCGCACTCCGCGTGCCGTCCCTCGATCATCTTCGGCTCTACTTTGAAGGTCTTGAGCCATAGTCCGAAGTGAGGAGTAATACGGAGGAAGGCTTCACACACGACAATGAATGAGGAAATATGGAGGATGGACTCCGGAGCTAAGTCGTGAAATTCCAGCCCATAATAAAACATGAACCCCCTCACAAAGGGATCCGTCTAGAAGCCTAGCCCCCGACGGAAATGAGACACAAACACCACACTCTAACCAGGATTGGGAGTGGGAATGGCCTGCCCTTGCGCAGGCAGCCTATGTGAAATTTCGCCAGTCAAGAACCTGGCCTCTCTCAACTTCAGCATGTCCTCCTCCGTGGCATCCATCGGCCTTGAAGGTCGGAACCGGACATTGTCGGAGGTCCGAAGCGCTTGAAATCTGGAGCTTTGGGTGTTGGAACTCGAGGCGAAGGGCGAACTTGTTTGAGATTGAAAGAAAGGAGTAAGGCCTTGATCTCTTTATAAGAGGTTGAATACCAAGGGCCCTCCCCGTAAACGTTTGGGACTCGCCTTTGATCGACAAAACATACCAACGGGCACGACTGGGTTACCCACGTCCGTCTTGATGAGAATCCCGTAAATAAAGGGGACACGATCTGTGCTTTGAAAGGACGTGCCAAGGAAACCGCCTCGCAAAACACGCTGAGGTGTGACAGTAAAAACGATTAGAATAAAGGCTTGGTCGTGGTGTGATGACACGCTACGAAATACGTAAGCAGATTAGATTTGTGTAACTATTATTCTCTCTATGGCAGTATATGGAAACTTATTTTTGCAGAGCCGGACACTATCCTTGTGTTCAAAATCTTCTATGAAATACTTGGAGGAGGAACCCGCCTTGCAATGCCGAAGACAATCTGCGCGCCGGACTCGTCGTCATTGAAGCCTGGTTCAGGGGCTACTGAGGGAGTCCTGGATTAGGGGGTGTCCGGATAGCCGGACTATACCTTCGGCCGGACTCCTGGACTATGAAGATACAAGATTGAAGACTTCGTCCTGTGTCCGGAAGGGACTTTCCTTGGCGTGGAAGGCAAGCTTGGCGATACGGATATGTAGATCTCCTACCATTGTAACCGACTCCGTGTAACCCTAGCCCTCTCCGGTGTCTATATAAACCAGAGGGTTTTTAGTCTATAGGACGAACAACAATCATACCATAGGCTAGCTTCTAGGGTTTAGCCTCTCTGATCTCGTGGTAGATCCACTCTTGTACTACCCATATCATCAATATTAATCAAGAGCAGTAGGGTTTTACCTCCATTGAGAGGGCCCGAACCTGGCTAAAAACATCGTGTCCCTTGTCTCCTGTTACCATCCGCCTAGACGCACAGTTCGGGATCCCCTACCCGAGATCCGCCGGTTTTGACACCGACACCGCCCGTTTATGTTAGGAAATGTGGGTCCAACTTAATTGTTCCTCAAAACAGCTGACCGTGCCCTGCCGCCCGACCGTGCCGGGCCCGCCACTCTGCCTCCTTCTCCGGTGGCGGCGGATCTTGCGTTCTCGGTGGCGGAGCCCTCGTTCTCAACGGCGGCGGAGCTTTCATCCTCAGAAAATGGTGAGTGGATTCAAACCCTAGTCGCCCTCCCGTTCCTCTCTCCGGCCCGTAGATCTCAGCTCGTTTCCTCTGTTTTCGCTTGCGGAATTGATATGTTGTGAGGGGAGCCCGTGGGCATACTGAGATGGAGCCGCCAGATTCAACTTCGAATAGGTAATGCGCCTCTCTCCGATCCAATTTTGCATGCAATTAGGGGGTGGCCTCGTCTGCTCTTTCTCACGGGCTCACACTGTCCGCCACTGACAGAGGGGATGCTGCCGCTCGGACCTTCGAATTGACAGTCAATTTCTTTCCATCAAAGGCAAAATTAGTTGATGGTAGCATACAGAACATTGAGAGAGACACTATTGTTAAATGGGAGGTTGAGTTACAGATATTGACCCACAAGTTCTACAGAACATGGGAGAGACGGCAGTGAAGAAATGGGTGGAAAAAATTGGCGAGAATATTGTTTGGGGTCCAGAGCAAGAAGTATCACTGTTGCGGTTTGATGATTCGAAAGGAGAGTATGTGAGAATAGAAGATGGTGAATAGATTGTTGAAGAAATCGATCGGCAAAGCAGCTGGACAAGCAAACGGGCTAACTTTTTTTGCTGAGCTCGTTGATCTGAATATTTTTTTGAAGGTTGGAAATGTGCCATCACAATTGGCTATGCAAATGGTGGATGATGATTGGGCTACACAAAGGCCATTGATTCCCATGTGTACTGAACTTACAGTAATACCCGAAGAGGGACAGGTGATTGGAACTGAAACTGAAACTGCAGCAACTGCTGATTGGAATGTAGTTGAATGAGATGAGCCTACTTATTTGGTCATTGCACCAATGCCTGACATTGAGATGGCCAAACTTTTTGGCATTCTAGTCGATGACAGAGATAAGCAGGAGAGGGGTGAATCTAGTTTGCCTGCTAATGCTGATGAAGAAGTAGATGGACAGTTGATGGGACAAGCTGTAGATGAGGTAGATGATGCACATGATGATGAGCTGGTGCATGTGTATGACAAAGAAAACCCTGTCGTTGAAGTAGGCAAGTTGTTCCCAAGCATGAAGGAGTTTAGGATGTGCTTCAAGACTTATGCAGTGAAACATGAGTTTGATGCCAAGACTGTTTGGACTGATAGAAAGAAGTTTTATGCGAGGTGCAGAGGATTTGATGGTAGTGTGAAGCCTTGCAAGTGGTACATATCTGCTAGACTGCAACCTGATGGAAGTACTGTCAGGGTTAACCAAATCCCCAATCAACATACTTGTATTACAAGTTAACAGAGAGTATCAACCATGACATCACAACTTTGGGTTGCAGAAAAGATCACCTCAATTTTAGCCAAAACACTAAACACTACTGCCAAGAAACTCAAAGTAGACTTGGAAAAGATGTACCACATTAAACTGAAATATACCACAGTGTGGAAGGCAAAACTAAGGGCAATGAAAAAATTATATGGTGATTGGGCAAATACATTTAGGATGCTTTACAACTTCAAAGCAGAAGTGGAAAAGAGGTCACCTGGCAGTGTTGTGGAGATAGATACAGAGGTATCAGCCGAAGGTGAAGTCAAGTTCTCCAAGTTTTCTATGGCTTTGAAGCCTTGCATCGATGGGTTCAAAGCAGGGTGCCGTCCATATTTGAGCATAGACTCGTCATTTTTGACAGGCAAGTGGAATGGTCAGTTGGCAGCATGCAATGCTCTAGATGGACATAACTGGATGTTTCCTATTGTTGTTGGCTTGTTTCAGTCAGAAACAGAGGCTTCATGGACATGGTTCATGATCCAATTGAAAAGATGCCTAGGGCCAGTGTCACCTTTGGCTATACACACAGATGCATGTAAGGGGCTTGAAAGTTCAGTGAAAAATGTTTTCCCACATGCTGAGCAGAGGGAGTGCTCTGGTCATTTGTGGATGAATTTGATCAAAAAATTTAGAGGAGAAGAATTTGGGCGCATGTGGCTAGCAGCAAGATCTTACACTAGACAGACACACAAATATCATCTTGATAAGATAATGGCAGCATGTGATGAGTTTGGTTCATTGCTGAACACCTACCATTTTTGTTATGGTACATGTCAGCATTCAACACTGCCATCAATTGTGACCACATCAACAATAATTTGGCAGAGAGTTTCAACAATAAGGTGAAGGAGTTAAAAGATTTGCCTATGCATGACATGGTTGACCAAATCAGGATCATGCTCATGCGGTTGTGGGAATTGAGAAGAAGGATAGGTGATTGTCTGCAAGGTGATAAGCTTCCAGCAGTGGTACAATAGGTGGTCAATAGGAGCAGATGTTTTTCACATTTGTTTGTTGAAAAATCTTCACCTTGGGGTGTTGAAGTTAGAGATAACAAAACTGGAAGGAGACATGTTGTTAACACTGAATTGCATGATTGCACTTGCCTCGAGTGGAAACACACTGGTAAACCATGTGAGCATGCCATTCTCTTCTTAGCATCCCAATCGAAGATAAACATGCACCCATATTTGCATGAATATTATTCGGTAGCAAGATTCAAAGCTGCATATGCTACTCCAATTCCAGCACTTACAGATCGGACTCAGTGGCCTGAAGTGGACATTGAATTTTCCATGTGTCCTCCCTTGACGAAAAGAAAGGCTAGCAGGCATAAACAGAGTAGATTCAAGGCACAGTTTGACAAAGGTGGGAGTAGTAATAAGGGAAAGAAAGATGGAAAGCCAAAAAGGGCCCAAAAAGGTAACAAAAACAGATGCAAGTTGTGCCAGGAACTTGGGCACGGAGTGGGATCTATCAAATGCCGTTACACTCCTGATAAGCCAAAGTATGTTCTTGTTTATTTCTCTGTGTTTTGATTTGGTGCTTTTTTTTCAATTACTATATCTATAACATTTTCACAATGGCCAGGAGGAAGCGAGCAAGTCAGCCCCTTGTTGTTGAACAGTGTTGGCCAACAAAAAAAGCAAGAGTCAATGGCGGTAGAAAGAAGAGAAGTGTGCCTGAGCCTGAGCAGACTGAAGAAAATCCTGCTGCAGTCAACATTCAGACTGAAGAAATTGCTCTCGAGGTTGAAACTGAACCTGAGTGTGTCGAGGTTCAGACTGAAGAAACCCATGTTGAGGTACACATCGAAGAAACTGAAACTGCTGTCAACATTGAGACTGAAGACACTGATCACGAGGGTGTTGGAGAGGTGTTGAAAAGACCAGTGAAGAAAACCAAGATGATCAGTGAACTTGTGTGTGTAGTAGAACAAAAAACAAGAAGTGGTAAGGCTAAGAAGGGCATGCGACGTGGTAGGAAGAGGTAGAACAGAGAACAGTTTGAAAATTTGGGGCATGTAATAATTTTTGTAACTTGGTGCGTACTGGTAGTCACTATGTATCCCCGTATTTATATTTGAACTTGTTTGTTGGTACTTTGTCTAAACCAGCCAAATAAAATTCAAATTTAAATTCAAATTTGGGCTCAAATTTGAATTAGGGATGGGTATTGATGTTTTAATGCTATCTAAAGTACCTCAACTGAAATATGTTTGCTTGCTGAAATATGTTTGGGTATTGATGTTTGCTTGCTGACTTAGGCTATCTAAAGTACCTCAAATATGTTTGTTTGCTTGCTGATCATTTCGAATAGTCATGAAAAGTGTGTCTCAAATGACCTCCAAAGGTAGGGTAAACGGCCTCATATTTAAGAAAGTTTTTTTGGCACCTTGTCTAAACAAGCCAAATAATTTTTCTACACATCTATTCTACCTACATACTGTAAATCTAAAGTCTCACTATTTATTGAATTACTTTTCTATTTTTTTTTTGAAAAAACAAGGTTTAATAGAAAATTATATATAAAACAAGTTTAAAACATGAAAATGAGAAAAGTAAGTTAAGATCTTTCTTAGTCAATCCAAAGTGAAGTTTTGGTGAGGTTTTCACACTTTTCATTTTCAAAACCCCACCTACTCTCGGGTGCCCACTACTCTCTCCCTTGAACTCCATACTACATTGTTTGAGGAATGACAATTTTGTGAAGGATTTTTCGTAAAAATGTATGTAAACCATATTTATATTTTTTTTCTCGTTACTATACGACATAATAAGACTATGTGCGCAAGTTTTATATTATTTATTTTTATTTGAATTAGTTATGCTCAACCCTAATCAGTCAAAACCCCTCAAAACCCTGCACACTACCGGGCCGTCGATCGTTGTGCGTGGACGCTTGAGATCAAGCGCTAGGGTTAGCTACAGTGTCCATCAATCCGCATGAGACGCGCTGATTGGTTGAATCTGTGTGCATCGTTCCACATAAGACGCGCTGATTGGTTGAATCGGTGGGGTTTGGATCAGCCTCTCTCGTTGGGGCATCAGGACCGTTCATTTGAATCCAATGGCAAGAGTTGACGCGGTGCATGGACCAAGCCTACGCAATGCCCTTTCCATCGTTGCATGCGTGCACGTGCCTACCCGCAGCATGAATGCCCACCTGCAGAACTGCGCCCGTGCGTTGCATGCATGCCCTCTACGTAGCCCTGCTCCGCCACCCCCATCAACGCAGTAAGCTGTCGCATGCCTACCATTAGAACCGATGCATCGTCGCATCAAAGCATGCACCCGGCCACAATGCAGCAGCCCGATGAAGACAACCAAAAAGCAAACACTGCATGGCGTGTTGTACATGGTGTGCTCCTCTTTGAGGACGCAATACTGGCATGGGGTATTGGTGTGGGTATCGATGCAGTTCAAACTGCGTGCTGCCCGTTACAAGATGGGCAAATGAAGGCGTCCATTATTGTCACGTCTCCCATCGACCAAACGTTTGCCTCTAGCCAGGTCCTAGCAAGATGTGCAAATTAATGGGCTACAACATGAATGCACGGGCGGCACACGCAGAGAACCCGGG
The DNA here is from genome assembly GCA_032464435.1 of Aegilops umbellulata. Taxonomy (NCBI): domain Eukaryota; kingdom Viridiplantae; phylum Streptophyta; class Magnoliopsida; order Poales; family Poaceae; genus Aegilops; species Aegilops umbellulata. Next base: position 8,232,556 of record CP136058.1, on the reverse strand, counting down.
GCAGGCGTGTCCCCTTGACCCACGACGGCATAGACGCGTGCGTGAGCCCGTCCCCCTTGACCCGCGACCGGTGGCACAGAAGGATCGCAGCCCGTTTCCCACGCTCGTGTACACACTTTCATGGGGCGCCACCAAACGCCGCCCGCCCATTAATTCTACGGGGTGAAACCACGTCGCACTTGGGCTATTTAAGCTGGGCACTATCGTCTTCCTCTCCCTCACCCCCTCATCCACACCCCATCCTCTGCCTCCTCTGCCCTCCTTCTTCCTTCTTCTCCATCAAACCAGATCAAGCCCTCGAGCCACCCCGCCACCATGCAGTACAACGCCCCCACCTACCGCTTCCCCCCAACCGTGCCGGAAAGGCTCTACCCGGCCGGAGTGTATGTAGAGAGAACCCTTAGGGTTTGGGCGATCTCGAGGTGTGCTACCTCTTGAGCACTACGTTGGTTTTCCCCGAAGAGGAGAGGATGATGCAGCAAAGTAGCATAAGTATTTCCCTCGGTTTTTGAGAACCAAGGTATAATTCCAGTAGGAGGCCACGCTCAAGTCCCTCGTACCTGCACAAAACGATAGCTACTCGCAACCAACGCGATTAGGGGTTGTCAATCCCTTCACGGTCACTTACGAGAGTGAGATCTGATAGAGATGATAGATAATACTTTTTTGGTATTTTTGGTATAGAGATGCAAAGTAAAAAGCAAAGCAAGATTAAAGTGATGGAGATTGATATGATGAGAATAGACCCGGGGTACATAGGTTTCACTAGTGGCTTCTCTCAAGAGCATAAGTATTCTACGGTGGACGAACAAATTACTGTTTAGCAATTGACAGAATTGAGCATAGTTATGAGAATATCTAGGTATGATCATGTATATAGGCATCACGTCCGAGACAAGTAGACCGACTCCTGCCTGCATCTACTACTATTACTCCACTCATCGACCGCTATCCAGCATGCATCTAGAGTATTAAGTTAAAAACAGAGTAACGCTTTAAGCAAGATGACATGATGTAGAGGGATAGTTTCATGCAATATGATAAAAACCCCATCTTGTTATCCTCGATGGCAACGATGCAATACATGCCTTGCTGCCCCTTCTGTCACTGGGAAAGGACACCGCAAGATCGAACCCAAAGCTAAGCACTTCTCCCATGGCAAGAAAAACCAATCTAGTAGGCCAAACCAAACTGATAATTCGAAGAGACTTGCAAAGATAACCAATCATACATAAAAGAATTCAGAAAAGATTCAAATATTATTCATAGATAGACTTGATCATAAACCCACAATTCATCGGTCTCAACAAACACACCGCAAAAAGAAGATTACATCGAATAGATCTCCACAAGAGAGGGGGAGAACATTGTATTGAGATCCAAAAAGAGAGAAGAAGCCATCTAGATACTAACTATGGACCCGAAGGTCTGAGGTAAACTACTCACACTTCATCGGAGGAGCTATGATGATGTAGAAGCCCTCCGTGATGACGGCCCTCTCCGGCGGAGCTCCGGAATAGGCCCCAAGATGGGATCTCGTGGATACAGAAAGTTGCGGCGGTGGAATTAGGTTTTTGGCTCCGTATCTGATAGTTTGGGGGTACGTAGGTATATATAGGAGGAAGGAGTACGTCGGTGGAGCAACAGGGAGCCCACGAGGCACGGGGCGTGCCCTAGGAGGGGGGGCGCGCCCCCCACCCTCGTGACCGCCTCTCTTGTCCCTTGGAGTAGGGTCCAAGTCTCCTGGATCACGTTCGGTGAGAAAATCACGTTCCCGAAGGTTTTATTCCGTTTGTACTCCGTTTGATATTCTATTTCTCCGAAACTCTGAAATAGGCAAAAAAACAGCAATTCTGGGCTGGGCCTCCGGTTAATAGGTTAGTCCCAAAAATAATATAATAGTGGAAAATAAAGCCCGATATAGTCCAAAACAGTAGATAATATACCATGGAGCAATCAAAAATTATAGATACGTTGGAGACGTATCAGGCATCCCCAAGCTTAATTCCTGCTCGTCCTCGAGTAGGTAAATGATAAAAAGAGAATTTTTGATGCGGAGTGCTACTTGGCATAATTTCAATGCAAATCTTCTTAATTGTGGTATGAATATTCAGATTCGGAAGATTCAAGACAAAAGTTCATATTGACATAAAAATAATAATACTTCAAGCATACTAATAAAGCAATTATGTCTTCTCAAAATAATGTGGCCAAAGAAAGTTATCCCTACAAAATCATATAGTCTGGCTATGCTCTATCTTCACCACACAAAGTATTTAAATCATGCACAACCCCGAGGACAAGCCAAGCAATTGTTTCATACTTTAACATTCTCAAAACTTTTTCAATCTTCACGCAATACATGAGCGTGAGCCATGGATATAGCACTATATGTGGAATAGAGTGGTGGCTGTGGAGAAGACAAAAAGAGGGGAAGATAGTCTCACATCAACTAGGCGTGTCAACGGGCTATGGAGATGCCCATTAATAGATATCAATGTGAGTGAGTAGGGATTGCCATGCAACGGATGCACTAGAGCTATAAGTATATGAAAGCTCAACAAAAGAAACTAAGTGGGTGTGCATCCAACTTGCTTGCTCACGAAGACCTAGGGCAATTTGAGGAAGCCCGTCATTGGAATATACAAGGCAAGTTCTATAATGAAAATTCCCACTAGTATATGAAAGTGACAAAATGAGAGACTATCTATCATGAAGATCATGGTGCTACTTTGAAGCACAAGTGTGGTAAAAGGATAGTAACATTGTCCCTTCTCTCTTTTTCTCTAATTTTTTTATTTGGGCCTTTTCTTTTTTTATGGCCTCTTTTCTCTTTTTATATATATATATTTTTGTTTTTCGTCTGGAGTCTCATCCCGACTGATGGGGGAATCATAGTCTCCATCATCCTTCCCTCACTTGGGGCAATGCTCTAAAAATGATGATCATCACACTTTTATTTTTCTTACAACTCAACAATTACAACTCGATACTTAGAACAAATATGACTCTATATGAATGCCTCCGGCGGTCTACCGGGATATGCAATGAATCAAGAGTGACATGTATGAAAGAATTATGAATGATGGCTTTGCCACAAATACGATGTCAACTACATGATCATGCTAGCAATATGACAATGATGGAGCGTGTCATAATAAACGGAACGGTGGAAAGTTGCATGGCAATATATCTCGGAATGGCTATGGAGATGCCATGATAGGTAGGTATGGTGGCTGTTTTGAGGAAGGTATATGGAGGGTGTATGATACCAGCGAAAAGTGCGCAGTATTAGAGAGGCTAGCAATGGTGGAAGGAAGGAAAAAGTGCATATAATCCATGGACTCAACATTAGTCATAAAGAACTCATATACTTATTGCAAAAATTTCGAAGTTATCAAAGCAAAGTATTACGCGCATGCTCATAGGGGGTTAGATTGGTAGGAAAAGACCATTGCTCGTCCCCGACCGCCACTCATAAGGAAGACAATCAATAAATAAATCATGCTCTGACTTCATCACATAACGGTTCACCATACGTGCATGCTACGGGAATCACAAACTTCAACACAAGTATTCTTTAAATTCACAACTACTCAACTAGCATGACTCTAATATCACCATCTTGATATCTCAAAACAATTATCATGCTTCAATATTTTCTTCGTATTCAATGCACTCAAAAGAAAGTTTTACATATCTTGAATACCAAGCATATTATTATTAAGCAATTTACCATGCTATTAAGACTCTCAAAATGATCTAAGTGAAGCATGAGAGATCAATAGTTTCATTAAAACAAATCCACCACCGTGCTCTAAAAGATCTAAGTGAAGCACATAGAGAAAAATTACAATTCTCAAAAGATATAAGTGAAGCACATAGAGCAAAACTACAACGCTCAAAAGATATAAGTGAAGCACATAGAGCAAAACTACAACGCTCAAAAGATATAAGTGAAGCACATAGAGTATTCTATAAAAATTTAATTCATATATGGCTCTCTCAAAAGGTGTGTACAACAAGGATGATTGTGGCACACTAACAAACAAATACACAAATAATACAAGATGCTCCAAGCAAAACACATATCATGTGGTGAATAAAAATATAGCTCCAAGTAAAATTACCGATGGAAGTAGACGAAAGAGGGGATGCCTTTCGGGGCATCCACAAGCTTTAAATTTTTGGTGTCCTTGGATTATCTTGGGGGTGGGCATACCCAAGCTTAGGCTCTTGCCACTCATTGTTCCATAATCCATCAAAAGATTTCACCCAAAACTTGAAAACTTCACAACACAGAACTCAATAGAAATCTCGTGAGCTCCGTTAGAGAAAGAAAACAAAAAAACCACTTCAAGGTACTGTAATGAACTCGTTCTTTATTTATATTGATTTTAAACTACTGTATTCCAACTTCCCGATGGATTATAAACTATTTTACTAGCCATAGATTCATCAAAATAAGCAAACAACACACGAAAAACAGAATCTGTCAAAAACAGAACAGTCTGTAGTAATATGTAACTAACGCAAACTTCCGGAACTCCAAAACATCTACCAAAATAGGACGACCTAGACAATTTGTTTATTGATCAGCAGCAATTGGAATCAATATTTTATCACGTTCTGGTGATTTTTAACAATTGTTTTCGTGGACAGAAAGGTTCTAGAAATTACAGCAAGATCAAATAACTATAATCCAAGAAGATCCTATAGGTCTAACTTGGCACAAACACTAACTAAAACACAAAACCACATATAAACAGAAGTTAGATGGATTATTTATTCCTAAACAGAAGTTAGATGGATTATTTATTCCTAAACAGAAGTTAGATGGATTATTTATTCCTAAACAGAAGCAAAAACAAAAAAAACTAAAAATAAAATTGGGTTGCCTCCCAACAAGCGCTATCGTTTAACGCCCCTAGCTAGGCATAAAAGCGAGGATAGATTTAGGTATTGCCATCTTTGGTAGGAAATCCATAAGTGGCTCTCATGATAGTTTCATATGGCAATCTTATTTTATTTCTAGGAAAGTGTTCCATGCCCTTTTTTAATGGAAATTGTAATCTAATATTTCCTTCCTTCATATCAATAATCGCACCAACCGTCCTAAGGAAAGGTCTACCAAGAATAATAGGGCAAGAAGGATTGCAATCTATATCAAGAACGATAAAATCTACGGGCACATAATTCCTATTTGCAACAATAAGAATATCATTAATTCTTCCCATAGGTTTTTTAATAGTAGAATCCGCAAGATGCAAGTTTAGAGAGCAATCATCAAAGTCACGGAAATCTAGCAAATCACACAAGGTTTTGCGGATAGTGGAAACACTAGCACCCAAATCACACAAAGCATAAAACTCATGATATTTAATTTTAATTTTAATAGTTGGTTCCCACTCATCATAGAGTTTTCTCGGGATAGAAACTTTCAACTCAAGTTTTTCTTCATAAGATTGCATCAAGGAATCAACAATATGTTTAGTAAAGGCTTTCTTTTGACTATAAGCATGAGGAGAATTTAGCACGGATTGCAACAAGGAAATGCAATCAATTAAATAGCAACTTTCATAATTAAATTCCTTGAAATCCAATATAGTGGGTTTAGCAATATCTAGGGTTTTATTTCTTTCAATCCCACTTTCATCAATTTCATCATAAAGATCTAAATACTCCAAATTTTTTGAACGCCTTCTAGGTAAAGGAAGATCATATTCAGTTTCATCAAGATTCATATTGCAAAACAAAGATTTAATAGGGGACACATCAATAACTTTTAGATCTTCATCTTGATTTTCATAGGAATTGGAAGAACACGCTTTAATAAAGGCATCTTTGGAAGCACACATCCTAGCGGTTCTTTCCTTGCACTCATCAATGGAAATTCTCATGGCTTTGAGAGACTCATTGATAGCATGCTTAGGAGGAATAGATCTAAGCTTTAAAGAATCAACCTCAAGAGAAATTCTATCAACGTTCCTGGCCAAATCATCAACTTTATCCAATTTCTCTACAAGCAAAGCATTAAAATTCTTTTGTGAATTCATAAACTCTTTAACACTATTCTCAAATTCAGAGGGCATCTTATTAAAATTTCCATAAGAGTTGTTGTAGGAATTTCCATAATTATTAGAAGGATTACTAGGATAAGGCCTAGGATTAAAATTCCCTCTATACGCGTTGTTACCAAAATTATTCCTACCAACAAAATTCACATACATAGGTTCAATATTATTCTCAATCAAAGTAGACAAAGGCATATCATTAGGATCCGAAGAAACACTCTTAGTAATAAATAATTTCATAAGTTCATCCATCTTTCCACTCAAAACATTGATTTCTTCTATAGCATGCACTTTTTTATTAGTGGGTCTTTCAGTGTGCCATTGAGAATAATTAACCATAATATTATCTAGGAGTTTAGTAGCATCTCCTAAAGTGATTTCCATAAAAGCGCCTCCCGTGGCCGAATCTAAAAGATTTCTAGAAGAAAATTTTAATCCGGCATAAAGTTTTTGTATAATCATCCACAAATTCAAACCATGAGTAGGGCAATTGCGTATCATTAATTTCATTATCTCCCAAGCTTGTGCAACATGTTCATGATCAAGTTGCTTAAAATTCATAATGTCGTTTCTAAGAGAGATGATCTTAGCGGGAGGAAAATACTTAGAGATGAAAGCATCTTTCCACTTGTTCCAAGAATCAATACTATTTTTAGGCAAAGACGAAAACCAAGCTTTAGCACGATCTCTAAGCGAAAAAGGAAATAGCTTCAATTTAACATTGTCATTATCAACGTCTTTCTTATTTTGCATATCACATAAATCAACGAAGCTATTAAGATGAGTAGCGGCATCTTCACTAGGAAGGCCGGCGAATTGATCTTTCATAACAAGATTCAACAAAGCAGTATTGATTTCACAAGATTCAGTATTGGCAAGAGGAGCAATCAGAGTGCTAAGGAAATCATTATTGTTGGTATTGGTGAAGTCACACAATTTGGTAGTATCCTGAGCCATAGCGACAAACAAGCAATCCAACACACGAGCAAACAAAAGGCAAGCGAGAAAAAGGCAAACGAAAAAACAGAAGGAGAAGGAGATGGGGAAAGAGAGGGCGAATAAAACGGCAAGGGTGAAGTGGGGGAGAGGAAAAATAGAGGCAAATGGCAACATATGTAATGCGAGAGATATGGATTGTGATGGGTAGTTGGTATGTTGACTTTTTGCGTAGACTCCCCGGCAACGGCGCCAGAAATGGCCCATTGTCGGCAGTCCAAATCTTGACTTGACCTTGCGTAAGCCTCCTCGGCAACGGCGCCAGAAATTCTTCTTGCTACCTCTTAAGCACTGTGTTGGTTTTCCCCGAAGAGGAGAGGATGATGCAGCAAAGTAGCGTAAGTATTTCCCTCGGTTTTTGAGAACCAAGGTATCAATCCAGTAGGAGGCCACGCTCAAGTCCCTCGTACCTGCACAAAACGATAGCTACTCGCAACAACGCGATTAGGGGTTGTCAATCCCTTCACGGTCACTTACGAGAGTGATATCTGATAGAGATGATAGATAATATTGTTTGGTATTTTTGGTATAGAGATGCAAAGTAAAAAAGCAAAGCAAGATTAAAGTGATGGAGATTGATATGATGAGAATAGACCTGGGGTACATAGGTTTCACTAGTGGCTTCTCTCAAGAGCATAAGTATTCTACGGTGGGTGAACAAATTACTGTTGAGCAATTGACAGAATTGAGCATAGTTATGAGAATATCTAGGTATGATCATGTATATAGGCATCACGTCCGAGACAAGTAGACCGACTCCTGCCTGCATCTACTACTATTACTCCACTCATCAACCGCTATCTAGCATGCATCTAGAGTATTAAGTTAAAAACAGAGTAATGCTTTAAGCAAGATGACATGATGTAGAGGGATAGTTTCATGCAATATGATAAAAACCCCATCTTGTTATCCTCGATGGCAACGATGCAATACATGCCTTGCTGCCCCTTCTGTCACTGGGAAAAGACACCGCAAGATCGAACCCAAAGCTAAGCACTTCTCCCATGGCAAGAAAAACCAATCTAGTAGGCCAAACCAAACTGATAATTCGAAGAGACTTGCAAAGATAACCAATCATACATAAAAGAATTCAGAGTAGATTCAAATATTATTCATAGATAGACTTGATCATAAACCCACAATTCATCATTCTCAACAAACACACCACAAAAACAAGCTTACATCGAATAGATCTCCACAAGAGAGGGGGAGAACATTGTATTGAGTTCCAAAAAGACAGAAGAAGCCATCTAGCTACTAACTATGGACCCGAAGGTCTGAGGTAAACTACTCACACTTCATCGGAGGGTATATGATGATGTAGAAGCCCTCCGTGATGACGGCCCTCTCCGGCGGAGCTCCGGAACAGGCCCCAAGATGGGATCTCGTGGATACAGAAAGTTGCGGCGGTGGAATTAGGTTTTTGGCTCCGTATCTGATAGTTTGGGGGTACATAGGTATATATAGGAGGAAGGAGTACGTCGGTGGAGCAATAGGGGGCCCACGAGTCAGGGGGCGCGCCCTAGGGGGGGGGGGGCGCCCCCCACCCTCGTGACCGCCTCTCTTGTCCCTTGGAGTAGGGTCCAAGTCTCCTGGATCACGTTCGGTGAGAAAATCACGTTCCCGAAGGTTTTATTCCGTTTGGACTCCGTTTGATATTCTGTTTCTCCGGAACTCTGAAATAGGCAAAAAATAGCAATTCTGGGCTGGGCCTCCGGTGAATAGGTTAGTCCCAAAAATAATATAAAAGTGGAAAATAAAGCCCGATATAGTCCAAAACAGTAGATAATATAGCATGGAGCAATCAAAAATTATAGATACGTTGGAGACATATCAAGGTGGAGGGGCGCAAGGGAGTTAACGGAGTTCTTCCTTGCCGCCCCCGCGGCTCTCCTCGGATGTACCATCTTGAGGAGGTCAACCACAACGGCGTTGTGGTTGGGCTCCTCGCCACGTTCACTAACCCTTTTCGATGCTTTCCATCTCCTCGGGCGAGCATATTGGGTTGGTTGTGAGTTCATAGCTTTCACAACCTACAATATCTTCACTGACTTCAACGCCATCTTCCCCAACAACGGCGTTATGCACACGCTCCCGTACCCCATCAACAACATGGAGGAGTGAAGGGCGGCGCCCGGAGGAGCGAGGTGTCCCCGGAGGAGGAGGAGAAGAAGAACCCGAAGAACCCGCGTTTGGTGGCCTCCTATCTATATAGCTTGCTATAGATCTATCATATTAGTTTTTTAAGTTGTAATCGTTATGCTACTATTATTAAGTTTTATTAGTACTTTAAGTTGTAAGGCTATCGTGGAACTATGGGTTGCAATCGTTATGCTTCTATATAATCGTTATGCTACTATATATATTGTGTGTTTCGTGCTATTGTTTGTGGATTGCTATGGTTTGTTTTTGCTTATTATTCGTGTATTGCTATGGGTTGCTATGGGACCGGGTTTCTACACCCAATCACCACACCCAAACCATGGACATGCAACTAGGAGCCCCATGCAAACCCACTATGGACATGGGTGCAACTAGGAAATGCAAACTAATTTACTTCGGGCACTTCATGCAAGCATGCAACTCATTTAGTTCATGGAACCGTAGACATGCATAAAAACAATTAACATTTAGTTTTAGTGCATCAAAAAGTGATCCATCACAAAATTTAGTGCAAGAAAAAGGCCAAAATAAAAGGACAAGTAACATTTTATTGGGCCCCATTTTATTTGTCGAAGTTACAGGTGGGCTGGTGCCCATACGCGGGTGGGCTGGTCTTGGGCATGGTTATTTTCTCAGGGCCCAGTTTCTCACGGGCCAACATCTATTCGGCAGCCCAGTTTTGTTTTTTTACTAGAAACTGAATTTGGGTGTGTACTCTGTTAACTGAAGAACAAAAACAGAGGAAACAGAGCATGAACACTGAATAGGGCCCCTGAGAATATCATTACAATAATTCAAGCAAGTTTTGCTTCACACTAATTCAAATTCATCTAACAAATGGTCCCTGGCTAACTCAAACTATTGGGCACCCCTGAAACTAGTTGACACACTAACTGAAACTCTAACAAATTCTAGCGATTGATGAACATCAAGTAAAATAAACCCATAGCAATGACACAACCATAAAATGCTCCAGCCATCATATTTGCTTGCTGCTTCAAATCGATCAGATGCTTTAGTTGCTTGCCAATTTTCTTCAATTCACACTTCAGTTCTGCATTGTGCATCATCGGATCGGCTCTGTCCGCCAAATTGGGGGCTTGTTCCACGGCAAGCCGCCCCCCAAAATTGAGCTCTTGGGTTTCGGTTGATCCCTCCAATTTCAACCTTTCAACATAGTCATCGAGCCACTCAAAATGCCCACATTTCTTCAGAACCTGAAAAATAGGGGGCCGGAGGCGCATGAATCCTAGATCCACCACCCAGATTCACTGCCCTAATTCGAGGAAAAAGGAAAGAAATCGGGAGAAATTAGACCATAGGATTGGTCAAGAACACAGATCTAACCTGCCTCGGCTGTGGCTTGCTCAAGTATTTCACAAACTCGCGCCCACGGTTGCCATTTTCTTCTCTCACACAAGTCAAACGCTTCAGAGGCTCCATGCGCGGGCAATCGGGGCATCTTGTCAACGGTAGTGGACCATACCGCGTCCACGATTGGCGGGTGGCCGAAGTCGAGCTAGACATCACTCGCCGGCGGCGCGCTTCGTTGCTGGAGCAGAGGAAGAAGAAGGTGTGAAAGGAAAGGGGCAGGGCAAGAAATGGAGGGCGGGGTGGGGTGGGCTGGCTCGGGCTCGTTGCTGGCTCTGGTCAGGGCACGCTGATGAGCACGCGCATGCTTGCGTGGATAAGTTGTGGGTCCCACCCGCATGCGAGTAACTGCTAGGTCCCGCGTGTCATAACTCGAATCTCTAACCCCTCGTGTTTTTCATTTCATGGTTAAACAGAGCCATGTCGCATTGGAGCTATTGTTTGCTTCTAAAACATCGCGTCACAGTCATTCATTCCAACAACGTCGCACTCCTTCCAATTCGCATGAAAAACGTCGCACGGGAGCTATTGACCTAGTAGAAAATAGGGCTTTGGTCCAGGCCTGAAAAGCGCATTAATCCTAGTTCTCCTATGAACCGGGACCTACGGGTGCATCAGGCCCGGTTCGTGAGGCCAGGGCGCCGGCCGGGCCTCGGGGGCCATCGGTCCCGGTTCGTCTGACCCCTTTGGTCCCGGTTCCAAACATGAACCGGGACCAAAGGGCCTCGCTCCTGGCGCAGCCCTTTAGTCTAGGTTGGTGGCTGGAACAGGCAGTAAAGAGTAGGCTTCTGTCCCGGTTCTAACCACCAACCGAGACTAAAAAGATGCCTATATATACCCTCGCCCCTCCCACCCTCTCCTCTGTTTTTTGGCCATGTGGGAGGTGTGCATGTGCTGCTCTGTTCTCACTTCTATGCATGCACATAAGGTGTTCGATGAAATGCCCGAGCCACACTTAAGCTTTCTCCTCTCCAAGCTAGACCTCCAGGCTCCATTTTCTCAAGATTTGTCTAGGTTTGGCGGTCCGTCCCGTCCTGTCCCCGTCCTCACCGCTGTCGATCGCCCGTGCCGATCTCGTCGCTGGCACCACCGTGGTGAGCCTCTTGTTCTTATCTTCTTTCTAAAAGAAAAAATTCTTACTTATATGATTTAGATAGATACTTGTATATTTTTGTTACTTTTATTATTGTTTGTTATTATATAGTGCCATGGTTTTGGTATCCGCCCCTGTCGGCTGTCGTCCAGTCTATGATTGAGATGTGGTATGTTATATTTTATAACTATTTGTTTCATTTAGTGTTTATGACAATTATGCCGACCAACGTGAGATATATGTTTTATCTAGGAGGTATGTGAACCGGAAATTCTAACCGACCCTCTTGTCGAGAGGTTAAATTTAGTTGAAAAAGAAAACAATTACTTGAAGAAAAAACTGAAAAGAATTGAGGAGGAGAAGATGGAATTGGAGTTGCGTGTTGCTGATGTCGACAATGATCACAAGATCAAGATGGATGCAATGCGCTTGAAGATTAGAAAGATTAGAAAATATGTCATTCATACTGAGGCTTGCTATCATTATCCCGTTAGATCAATTGTTACCTTAGTGGCGATTATGATCACATTTGTTGTTGCATTGAAATGTTTTACATAGTTTCATTTTATGTTTTAATTAAATGCTCTAGAGAGGTATATGTTGTTCAATGAGAACTATGTATGAACTTTATGTATTATTTTTTCAGTAATAACATTTGATCACTACTGTACTTTTGTTTTAATGTGATGATGAACTTGTATTAATTTGGTCACTTCTCTATTCATGATGTTTTGTAATGGTTTTTGATACACTTAGTTATATAATGCACGTAGATGAACTGGCAATGGATGTACGGTGACAGACGCACCTCCGAGTACATTGAGGGCCTGCATAATTTTCTTAAAGTGGCTGAGGCAAACAAGCAGAATGGTTTTATGTATTGTCCATACCCTATCTATGGGAATACGAAGGATTACTCTGACTCGAAAACCCTTCACGTCCACCTGCTTGAGAAGGGTTTCATGCCACACTATAATGTTTGGACTAAGAACGGAGAAAGAGGGGTTATGATGGAAGACAACAAAGAAGAATAGGATGATGACAACTATCCGCCCCTTGAATACGGCTATACTGCAACGGGGGAAGCTGAAGATCAAGAGGAACCAGACGATACGCCTGATGATGATCTTCGTCGGGTCATTGTTGATGCAAAGAGACAATGAAAAAGTGAAAGGGAGAAGTTGAAGTTCGATCGCATGTTAGAGGATCACAAAAAAGGGTTGTACCCAAATTCCAAAGATGACAACACAAAGCTCGGTACCACACTGGGAATTGCTGCAATGGAAGGCAGACAATGGTGTATCTGACCACGGATTTGGGAAGCTACTGAAAATATTGAAGAAGTGACACGTTTCCAACGTATCTATAATTTTTTATTGCTCCATGCTATACTATCTACTGTTTTGGACCTTATTGGGCTTGATTTTTCACTTTTATATTATTTTTGGGACTAACTATTAACCGGAGGCCCAGCCCAGAATTGCTGTTTTTTGCCTATTTCAGTGTTTCGAAGAAACGGAATATCAAACGGAGTCCAAACGGAATGAAACCTTCGGGAACGTGATTTTCTCACCGAACATGATCCAGGAGACTTGGACCCCACGTCAAGAAAGAAGGGAGGTGTCCACGAGGGTGGGGGTGCGCCCACCCCCCTAGGGCGCGCCCCCTGCCTCGTGGGCCCCCCTTTGCTCCATCGATGTACTCCTTCCTCCTATATATACCTACGTACCCCCAAACGATCAGAAACGGAGCCAAAAACCTAATTCCACCGCCGCAACCTTCTGTACCCACGAGATCCCATCTTGGGGCCTGTTCCGGAGCTCCGCCGGAGAGGGCATCCACCACGGAGGGCTTCTACATCATCATAGCCCCTCCGATGAAGTGTGAACAGTTTACCTCAGACCTTCGGGGCCATAGTTAATAGCTAGATGGCTTCTTCTCTCTTTTTGGATCTCAATACAATGTTCTCCCCCTCTCTCGTGGAGATCTATTCGATGTAATCTTATTTTTGCGGTGTGTTTGTTGAGACCGATGAATTGTGGGTTTATGATCAAGTCTACCTATGAACAATATTTGAATCTTCTCTGAATTCTTTTATGTATGATTGGTTATCTTTGCAAGTCTCTTCGAATTATCAGTTTGGTTTGGCCTACTAGATTGATCTTTCTTGCAATGGGAGAAGTGCTTAGCTTTGGGTTCAATCTTGCGGTGTCCTTTCCCAGTGACAGCAGGGGCATCAAGGCACGTATTGTATTGTTGCCATCGAGGATAACAAGATGGGGTTTTTATCATATTGCATGAAATTATCCCTCTACATCGTGTCATCTTGCTTAAGGCGTTACTCTGTTTTTAACTTAATACTCTAGATGTATGCTGGATAGCGGTCGATGAGTGGAGTAATAGTAGTAGATGCAGGCAGGAGTCGGTCTACTTGTCTCGGGCGTGATGCCTATATACATGATCATACCTAGATATTCTCATAACTATGCGCAATTCTGTCGATTGCTCAACAATAATTTGTTCACCCACCGTAGAATGTTTATGCTCTTTTTAGAAGCCACTAGTGAAATCTATGGCCCCTGAGTCTATCTTTATCATATTAATCTTCCATCACTTTATTATTGCTTTGCTTTTTACTTTGCCTTTTATTTTACTTTGCATCTCTATACCAAAAATACCAAAAATATTATCTATCATCTCTATCAGATCTCACTCTCGTAAGTGACCGTGAAGGGATTGGCAACCCCTATTCGCGTTGGTTGCGAGGAGTTATTTGCTTTGTGTAGGTACGAGGGACTCGCGCGTAGCCTCCTACTAGATTGATACCTTGGTTCTCAAAAACTGAGGGAAATACTTACGCTACTTTGTTGCATCATCCTCTCCTCTTCGGGGAAATCCAACGCAGTGCTCAAGAGGTAGCAAGAAGAAGCTTCCAAAGGATAACGAATTGCCCGACAGTACGTACGAAGCAAAGAAGGTTCTATGCCCTCCAGTATTGGAGGTGCAGAAGATACATGCATGCCCTAATGACTGCATCCTCTACCGCGGTGAGTAAGAGGATTTGAACACATGCCCGGTATATGGTGCATTGCGGTATAAGATCAGACAAGATGACCCTAGTGATGTTGAGGGCGAGCGCCCCATGAAGAGGGTTCCTGCCAAGGTGATGTGGTATGCTCCTATAATACCACGGTTGAAACGTCTGTTCAGAAACAAAGAGCATGCCAAGTTGATGAGATGGCACAAAGAGGACCGTACGAAAGACGGGAAGTTGAGAGCACCCGCTGATGGGTTGCGGTGGAGAAAATTCGAGAGAAGGTGGGGGCACTTTGCGGGTGATGCAAGGAACGTAAAGCGCAGATGGCATTAATCATTTTGGGGAGAAGAGCAGCAATCATAGCACCTGGCCTGTGACTCTATGTATCTATAACCTTCCTCCTTGGTTGTGCATGAAGCGAAAGTTCATTATGATTCCAGTGCTCATCCAAGGCCCTAAGCAATCCGACAACGACATTGATGTGTACCTAAGGACATTAGTTGAAGAACTTTTACAGCTGTGGAATGAGAAAGGTGTACGTGTGTGGGATGAGCACAATCGGGAGGAATTTGACCTACATGTGTTGCTCTTTGTAACCATCAATGATTGGCCTGCTCTCAGTAACCTTTCAGGAGAGACAAACAAGGGTTACCATGCATGCACGCACTGTTTAGATGACACCGAAGGTATATATTTGGACAAATGCAGGAAGAATGTGTACCTGGGACATCGTCGATTTCTTCTGGCCAACCATCAATGTCGAAAGAAAGGCAAGCATTTCAAAGGCGAGGCAGATCAGTGGAAGAATCCCGCCCTCCATACTGGTGATCACATACTTGATATGGTCAATGATTTACAAGTAATCTTTGGAAATGGTCCTGGCAGACTATCTGTTCTAAATGACGCTGAGGGACTCGCACCCATGTGGAAGAAAAAACCTACATTTTGGAGCCTACCCTATTGGAAAGACCTAGAGGTCCGCTCTACCCTATTGGAAAGACAAAAGATACACCAGAGGCACGGGAGGACCAGCAACGTGTGCACGAAAAAGACGGCATGCATCCGAAGCAGTATCAAGGTCCTGCCAGCTATGCTCTTACCAAAGAAGAGAAGGAAATCTTCTTTGAATGTCTTCTTAGTATGAAGTTACCATCTGGCTTCTTGTCCAATATAAAGGAAATAATAAATATCCTAAAGAAAAAGTTCAAGAAGCTAAAGTCTCATGACTGCCACGTGATTATGGCGCAACTGCTTCCGGTTGCATTGAGGGGGCTTCTACCAAAAACGTTCGATTAGCCATTGTGAAGCTATGTGCATTCCTCAATGCAATCTCTCAAAAGGTAATCGTTCCAGAAATCCTACCAAGGTTAAAGAATGATTCGGTGCAATGTCTTGTCAGTTTCGAGCCGTTGTTCCCACCATCCTTCTTCAATATCATGACGGACGTCCTAGTTCATCTAGTCGACAAGATTGCCATTCTAGGCCCTGTATTTCTACATAATATGTTCCCCTTTGAGAGGTTCATCGGAGTCTTAAAGAAATATGTTTGTAAGCGTGCTAGGCCAGAAGGAAGCATCTCCACAGGCCATCAAACAAAGGAGGCCATTGAGTTTTGTGTTGACTTCATTCCTGACCTTAAGTCGATTGATCTCCCTCAATCGCGGTATGAGTGGAGACTGACTGGAAAAGACACAGTAGGAGCGGACTCAACAATATGTAGGGACGGGCATTCTTGGGCTCAAGCACACTACACAGTTCTACAGAATTCTACCTTAGTGACCCCGTATGTCAATGTACACAAGAATATTCCGCGCTCCAAACACCCGGAGCAATATGACGAGTGGATTACATGTGAACACATCATGACTTTCAGCAATTGGTTGCAAACACATCTCATGGGTAACAACATTGTTGGAGATGAGCTATACTCGTTGTCCCAGGGGATCATCTTCGACTGTATTGACTTACAAAGGGTACGAGATAAATGGGAATACATTTTACATGATCGCCCTGCCCCGACACCGCCGTGCCCCTGCCCCTGCCCGGACGCCGCAACCAGTGAGCCCTCCTTCCCCTGCACCCCTGCCCTGCCCCGAGGCCGCCGCCGCCGTCCCAGCTGCTCTGCTTGCCGCGCCGCCGCCCCTGCTCTGCTTTTTTGTTCATAGAAATTTTTTTGCCCATTGATGTATGTATGGATGCTGTATGGATGTTGTATGTATGTATATACAGACGTATGGATGATCCATGGATGCATGCACTGATGTATGATTTTGTTTCATAGAATTTTTTTCTCCATTGATGTATGCTTTTTTTGTTCACAAAAAGTTTTTTTGTTCATAGAAATTTTTGTTCATGATGATCTTGCTAAAACTCATATTATGTTTACTAAGTTTTACTTTGCCTAAATCGGGGAGAGGCAACTTTAATTACTAAATGTTCATGATTTTTTTTGTACATAGAAAAAAAATGTTCATAGATATTTTTGTTCATGATGATCTTGCTAGAACTCATATTCAGTTTGAATATATGAGCAATGATGTATGGATGATCCATGGATGTATGCATATTGTTTTTCTATATCGGGGAGAGGCAACTTTACTTAATGGGCATGGTGATCTTACTAAGTTTTACTTTGCCTAAATCGGGGAGAGTCAACTTTACTAAATGGGCATGATGATAATGAAATTTTCCTAAATCGGGGAGAGGCAATTTTACATTGCCGATCTCCTACCCCCTCCCGCCCTACCCGTTTGTCGAAGGTGGTGGGTGGGGTCTTATATATAACGCTACAACAATAATATCATATAGCACTATTATTATGTATAATAATATTGACGTCTAATGTCAAGTTAACAAATTCTGTTCCATTAAAACATAACCCCGATAAACTTCGACATGAGGGGTGTCATTAAAACATAACCCCGATAACTTTGACATGATGGGGGGTCGTTAAAACATAACCCCGATAACTTTGACATGAGGGGGGACGTCGGACATGCATGAGAGAGGTGGTCCGCAAAGTATCCTCTCTCGAAAGATATATAGGATGACTCATCAGACATGAGGGGGAGGAGTCCTCGACGATGTTTGCACTAATCCATTGCTCATATGCATATGATTCCTTGTTGTGATATTAAGTCCATGTTTGCCACTAATCCATCTCTCTTGCTTTTACGTATATTGCCATGTTTTATATATTTGCAGAAACTATGGACAGAGACTTAGAACAAGAAGAGTTGTTGGGGGATATAATCCGCGACGGAGGTGATCCCTTGTCATTTCTCAATGAGATCGATGGTCAGTAAGGAGAGGATGACAGCTCCGGTGATCCAACAATGGAGGAGGAAGGAGATCATGACGGCTCCAGTGACCGAATGGCGGAGGAAGGAGATCATGATCACGGCTCCGATGACCGAACGGAGGAGGGAGCCTTAACTGTTGCAAAGTCCGGCGAGGTGTGTGTGTATATATATATATATATATATATATATATATATATATATATATATATATATATATATATATATATATATATATATATATTAGTTGACTTGATGCATTAGTTGTTTTGTATGTACATATATTAACGCTTCTTTCTTCTTTTATCCCTCCGGATCGAGCCAAACTTCTGTAAGGAGACGAGCCCGAAGAAAAGGTTGCGCCAGGATGAAAGGTTCAAGATCACAGAAGTCGCGAAAGATGGCCGACCGATTGCTCCCAAGCGGGCCAAAGATGCATTTGTACATCAGTGTGGAGTTGTTGTTAGGGACAGCGTCCCGATCAGGATCCAACAATGGAATAAGAAGAAGGACCCTGAAGATCCCTATGTCCAGGATAGACTGAAAGATGATCTTTGGATCTCGCTGATGATAAATTTCAGCCTACCACCAGAGGAGGATCCGAATAACCCAGTAATAGAGTGAAATGTCAAGGTGTTTGCTCTTACTAAGATGGCAGCACTATTCAACAACTGGAAGAAGGAGTTGAACAAAAAGTTTGTCAAGAAAACGAGAATCCAGAATTCATCAGTCCGTATGAGAAGATAAGAGATCACTGGCCCGCATTTATGGCCTACAAGACATCGGAGAAGGGTCAGCAAAGGTACTGACAAACAAGCAAGATGCTGCAAAGAAGAAGTATCACCATACCACGGGGTCAGGTGGCTACAGCAAAGCCCGGCCGTTGTGGGACAAAGCTGAGCAAGACCTGCTTGCTAAAGGGGTCCAACTAGATCGGGCAAGGACTTGGTTCTTCGGGGTTGGGGGAACTTTGGACCCAGAATCAGGGAAGTGTGTTTGGACGAACGATCAACTTGCAATACCCATCAAGAAACTTGAGAAAGCAATCAAGGCAACGCAGGAAGGGACGTTCATTCCTGATAGAGAGAAGCACGAGCTGACAGAGGCCCTTGGGAATCCTGAACATCCTGGATGAACACGAGGCACATCAGGCTCCGTTCCGTGGGTGCATGGGTTTCCCGACAGCGGTGGTTATAGAAGGCGAGAGAGAAAGAAGAAAGAGAATGCAACCGAAATACAGAAGCTCGGTGCAAGATTAGCGAAACTAGAGGAACTTGAGAGCCAGCGAGTTACCGGCCAACCATCTCAGTGGCACGAAGATCCTTCCTTCAACGCTGCCCCAGAAGCTACCCCACCAAGTTAGCGGAGAAGCGGCGTGGCTTCCACGGAGCTCGTCCAACCTAATTTCATGGCTCCTCACTACCCGGTGGATAGTATCACGGAGGTTGAACATTGTGTGCTAATGGCGAAATGCCAAAACCTGACCTTGAAGGCGGCGCTCGGCTCTGTTGTACCTCCTCGAGCTAAGGGAACTTTCGATTGCCGTCCAATTCCACATGGCTATGATATTGTGACGATGGATGAAATAATGGAGGGATTTGAGGGGCTGGAGCTTGACTACCCTACAGGTGAAGTGGAGATTCATCTGGAAAATGCTTTATGAAGTACCTGTCTATGGAGAAAGGAGTACATCAAGCTTCCAAACTGGATGCCTCAGCAGACTCAGCCGGATGAGGCCCCATAGCTGAGTCCTCTTTCGCGTCAGCGGACTCCGCCTCCTCCAGTGCGTCAGCGCACTCCGCCTCCTCCTTCCCCTTCGCCTCCTCTGGCGCGTCATCGCACTCCGCTTCCTCCTCCTCCTCCGGCGCGTCAATGGACTCCGCCGTCTCAGCGACGGCAGAAGAGAGACGCCGCTGCTCCGGCGGCTAGCAGTACAAGAGGCGGGAAGAAATTCAAATTTGGTCAAAGCCTCAAGGCTCCTGCAAAGTCACCATATGAGAGGATTGATGAGGAAAACGCGAACATCAATGCTACCGAAGTGCAGGCCCATTTTGAACGGAAACGTCCACCTCCGAAGGAAACAATAGAGCCGGTGAAAGCGAAGCACACTCTGGATGCCCTTAAGCGACCACCACCGCGTCCGCCGCAATCCAACTCTGACTACTGTATTGAAAATACTTATGATGAAGCGCGGCGGTCGGGAAGTACTACCAGTGCTGCAAGAGAAACAAAACAAAGAAGTGGGAAAACAATTCCCCAGCTCGGCTTACAGGAGAAGCAACCGTGCCCCCTGCTCAAGGTGTCTAGCGATATCGCTAATCATCCGGGGCTACTGCCCGGTACCACTCTTGGTGATTACGTGGGCGATGATGTACAGTTTGAAATGGCTGAGGTAGTAGAGATCTTTAGATACGAGCGCGGGAAGCCTCTCATCAAACCTGATCATCCTCCTCTAACAACGATGATGCAAAGATTGCATGACTGGTACATAAAAACCTAGAGGAAGTCTGGGACTGACAGTATATTGCTGAGAATTAAAGATGAGCACGAACTCATTGGAGTTGAGGTGATGCATGTTGAATTTGTGGAATTAGTTCAGTTATTCAATCAAGATGCCCTCGACAAACAACTCATGACTTGCTAATGTCTGTTTCTGTAATTAATTCTTTAGTTGAGCTTGTTCATTGCATGTATATATACTTATCCTCACTATATTATGTAGATTGAAGATCGTCGAATGCAAAAAAGGACAAATCTATGACATTGGGTACATTAGCCCAAATACTGTAAATGAATGGACGGTACAAAACAGAGTTTAAGATACTGAGCAAAACTTGCTAGAATCGTTCCTTCGACTTCAAAACAAAGGGAAAATACTATTTTCTTACAACTTCAAGGCAGTGTTAGTGTCTTGTGCATATTCGGTTTCGCTTACTCGGGGTTAAGCAATGTAATTGATAAGTTATGCATGCGCAGGTTCCACTTTATTCTACTATCCATTAAGCTTGACGGGGGAGAAGTAACTGTCTTAGACTCGAGACGTAAAGATCCCCAGGATTATGCGGACATGACTGTAATGCTCCAGAAGTACGTTCAATCATTATCGCACCATATCGGCAACTTTCGTTCATTTCCTGATATCAAGTAATCATTTTGTTTGCCTGGCAGGGTTTGGAAAAAGTTCACCGGAATGGTTCCAGGTCTGCAGAAGGAGCTGCAATTTACACACCCCAAAGTAAGTAGTACTAGCTAGTTCCGCGCATCTCTCATTGATTCTAGTTTCATTAATACCGTTTATCATGCTTGACTATCAGTTTGATTGAACTCTATTCTCGTAAAGAAGGCGAGAATAATTTATGTGGATACTATGTTTGTGAGTTCATGTGCCACTCGACCTCTCAGCGGGGCTACTCTGACAAACAATTTGAAGTACGTAAACAATATTCACAATTTTATTTTATTACCATCAATTGTGTTGAGCTTCATTCATATATATGTATTGACCCCCTTCTTTAAATTAGATGTGGCAGATGCGGGATGAACTCCTACCATATGATCGCATACAAGCAATTCAACAGGAATTGGCAGGATTCTTTCTTGACCACGTCATACATGAAAAGGGAGAATACCATGTGGAAAATCATATGGATTTTCGGTAGATGATGTCAGGGATCGTAAGAGATGTTATATTGTACATATGTAGTAGCATCGGATAGATATAGGAAAACTTGTTGTTCGACCAAGCACGGAGAAAGAGAGGTCACTTCTCTCTATATATGTTCATGATCACGATGTTGTGTAATTAATGGTTCCTTCATTTGCTTACTAGCTAGCGTCAAGTTCTCTCTATATGTAGTAGCTACCGTCGACCAAGCACGGAGAAACAGAAGTCGCTTCTCTCTATATGTAGTAGCTATAGCTAACACAATATGAAACACCTAAACCCTCCAAAACCCCTAACCCCCCCCCCCCCCCCCCCCTCAAAAAAACAAAAACCCCAGTGCTTGGGAGCTGCTGACGCGTGGCTGCCTTTTAATCCCGGTCGGTGTTACCAACCGGGACTAAAGGTCCTCCTCTCTGGGCGCCCCACAACGGCCACGTGGAGCTCCTTTAGTCCCGGTTTGTAAGCAAACCAGGACTAAAGGTTTTGTGCATTAGTCCCGACAGTTTTGTCCCGGTTCCAGAACCGGGACTAGTACCCTGTTTTCTACTAGTGATCTACAATCATTGGGTGCGATTACCTCTAGCCTTATACCCCAATTAGTGATGCCCTCCTTTTTTTGAAGCTTGTGTAGTGTCGTGTGTACTCATCCATGAAGTAGGCATCGTCAGACTAATATCATGCAACTAGTCAATGCAATAGAAGTTTGTGTTGTGGGAGAAGTGTATTACGCTGAAGCTGCTTCTCTCGATGTAATGCCTTCACGAATATGATTCACCACTTGCAATTTGATGCTAAATGAGGATGTTGCATCCCAAGATCTTTCGCCAAGGATAGAGTTTCTCTGCAAACGAATGCCTCCAGTATGGAAGGCGGCTCAACAAGATCATGAATAGCCAAAATTGATGATCTCAAATATGTGCCATCACTGTCACCGCAGATCGCTGCTGCAGCTCCTGTACTATGGTCCACAGAGACATCGGCATATACATTTAGTTTAACTCATCCCATCGATGGTGGAAGCCATCTCCCACTCGGTTCCCTGGGTGTTGCGGCCACATGTGATGGTGATGGGTTAGTCACTTCAGAAATAAATACTTATATAAATTTTAAAAAGTCCATGCTTTTAATAAAGTATTCATGTAGTATATAAAAGTGTTGATGCTTTCAGAAATTTTTTATGTTGTTTTAAGAAGTTTATATAGTATATAAAAGTTTGTGTGTGTTCTGAAAAAATAAATACGTGCCTAGTGGGCCCTCAGATTGTAGATTCTCACATGAATACTATTCAAATCATAGATTAATTTTTATACTCCATCCGTAAAGAAATATAAGAACATTTAGATCACTACTTTAGTGATCTAAACACTCTTATAATACTTTATAGAGGGAGTAATTCATAAATATTTTAAATTTTATGAATATGTTTTAAAATATCATGTGAGTTCTTTTCAAAATAACATGAACATGTTAAAATTAATATGTTTGTTATATAGCCATAAAAGTTTAATAATACATTAGAAACATGACACCTCGTCGGTTGGTGTGGTGTCCGTGGCTGCTTACAACCTTTTCTGAGATGTTCGAATCACGGACCCAACACTACATTTGTTAAACATGACACCTCGTCGGTTGGTGTGGTGTCTTGTGGCTGACAGCGGGTCCATGGCCACGCTAGCTTGCCTAGTCAGCACCGTGTTCGTATGTAAACGCGATTTGCAATGTATTTGCATGTCCATGCCAATTTCTGTAATTAGTTCGATGTCCTTTGCAAGTTCAGGCACTAAAGTGCACATTCATAGCAAGTTCAAGTATCAGATGTACTTTGCAAGTTCAGGCACTAAAATGCACATTCATAGCAAGTTCAAGTATCAGTGATGCAATTACCTCCTAAATAATCTATAGTTAGAGTGACACGGTCTATGGACAGTTGGCGCACGACTTTTGTGTTGTTCATTTGTTCAAAGCACGATTCGAGAAGAGGAAAAATAAAACTATGTAGTTTAGTGCCATCATACCTTTTTCTCCTCGGGACATACTTTGGGACATACCCTGGTCATGGTCATGGACTCATGGATGTTTTGTCAAGTTGTGTAGCCAGCAGCTAAAGCCGTTTTGTCACATATCTCTCGAGTGTTGCCAAACAGACGGATGGAGTTAGCTGTTAGAATGTAGCTAGCTAGAAGCGACAACAGGTCAAGAGGCCACTGCCTTTATCATTGTAAGTAAGTGCATGGTGGCGCAATGCACTTTCAATAACTAACACAAGCCAGTGGCCACATAATGACATCACTTTAGGATACATTTAAAATCGGTCGGCCGGTTAACTGTCGGCCAGTCGGACTCGCTCTTACACAGGCCGAAATCACTATTTTAACACTTTTCTTTAGCTTAAGCATGATCAGACCTCACTTGCAAAATGTTCATGATCTGACACTTTTCCTATCGTCACACTAGTAGAAAACCGGCCTTTTGTCCCGATTCGTAAGGACCTTTAGTCCCGGTTCCTGAACCGGGACTAAAGGGTCGTTACTAATACCCTCACCCTTTAGTCCCGGTTCAAACCAGAACCGGGACAGATGGGCCTCCACGTGGCCTGTGCGCCGAGCCCAGGCAGGAGGGCCTTTGGTCCCGGTTGGTGGCACCAACCGGGACCCATAGACCTCCACGCGTCAGCATTTCTGTGGCTGGGGATTTTGTTTTTTTTTAAGGGGGGGGGGTTGGGGGTTTTGGGGGGTTAATTTAGGTATTTTATATATTGTGTTAGATAGCTAATTAATAGGGAGAAGTGTCATCTCTTATGTCCGTGCTTGGTCGACGCTACGTACTATAGATACGTATAGAGAGCACTAGGCACGCTAACTAGCTAGTAAGCAAACGAAGTAAACAGAAGATCATCATGAACATATATGCATACGGAGAGAAGTGATATCGACCACATCTCCTTCTCCGAGAGATTGGTCGAACAACAAGTTCTCGTATATCTATTGTCCGACACTACCGGCTACATATATACAATAATTATCTTTTACGAATATAATCTCTTAAATTATGGACGCATGGTCCACATAGTATTCTCCGTCTTCAGCGATCACGTGGTCAAGAAAGAATGCCGCCAATTCCTCTTGAATTGCACGCATGCGATCTGGTCCTAGGAGTTCATTCCGTTGCCGAAACATCTAATTTGAAGAAGGGGGTCAATACATATATATATGAATGAATGAAACTCAACACAAATGATGGTAATAAACAAAAATGATGGTAATAAATGATGGTCCACATATATATATGAATGAATGAAACTCAACACAAATGATGGTAATAAACAAAAATTGTGAATATTATTTCTTACGCACTTCATATTGTTTCTCAGAGTACCCGCCCCGCTCACAGGTCGTGTGGCGGATGGACTCGCAGACGTAGTATCCACAGAAATCATTCCCTTGTTCCTGCCACAACCACTTTACAAGAAATAGAGGTCAATCAAACAGATAAGCAAGAATGCCTAATGGTATTGATGAAACTAGCGCTTGAATCAATAGCTAGGAGACGCGCGGAACATGGTACTATAGTACTTACTTTCGGGTATCTAAATTCCAGCTCCTTCGGGAGTCCCGGGGAATTTGTGCTGAATTTTCTCCAAACACTGCCAGACAAAAGAAAACAATTACTTGATATCAGGAAATGAACAAATTTGCTGATATGACGGATAATGATCGATTTAACTTACTTCTTGAGGATTTCAGTCATGTCCGCATACTCCTGGTGATCTTTTCGTCTTGAGTCCAAGACAGTTACTACTCCCTTCTCAAGCCTAATCTTCAGGAGAATATAGTGGAAACTGCGCACGCATGCATAACTCATTAATTACATTACTATAACCTGGACTAATATATAAGGGAAACCGAATATGCACAAGACAACACTCACTTGAAGTTGTAAGAAAAGTGTATTATATTTTTGTGTTCATTTATTTTGAATGATCGTAGCAAGTTGGCCTCGGTTTCTGCGGCAAGATCTTTAACCTGAACTGCATCTATGAGATTTGTGTTAATGAACCCAATATCACCGATTTGTCTTTTCTTCAATTCGGCGATCTTCAATCTGCATAATATAGTGAGGATAATTATAAATACATGCAATGAAAGAGCTGAGCTATATAGAGAGACTTAATGACAGAAGTAGTAGTACTTACAGACAGTAGCAGGTGACCGTTGCTTTATCGAGGGCCAATTGATTGAAAAACTGATAGAACTCCTCAAATGGAACATGCAACAGTTCAATTCCAACGAGGTCATGCTCCGGTTTAACTCTCATATACAAAGTATTCCTCCCCCACTAGTAGAAAACGGACCATTAGCACCGGTTTGTAAGGGCCTTTAGTGCCGGTTATGGAACCGGCACTAAAATTTCGGCACTAAAGTCCCCCCCCCTTTAGTACCGGTCCAGCACGAACCGGCGCTAAAGTGCCACCACGTGGCGTGAGCCAGCTCCGGGGGCCGGGATCCCAACACCAACCGGTACTAAAATGTTTGGGGGGTTTTTTGGTTTTATGATTTATTTTTCATTTAGTTTTGTGTTTTCCATTTTAATTCTTTTTCGTTTGCTGGTATTTTACGATACTACACATTGTACACGTTATGCATATATATGGTAGCTAGTAAAACCAATCATATATATATATATATATATATATATATATATATATATATATATATATATATATATATATATAGATCATCAATGTCTCACACAAACCACACCATATTAATTCACACATACACACATGCATGTAAGCTATATACAATTTCTCGTACATATGCATGTTGCCTTTGGAGCCAGTTCGCATTAGCCTAATTGGTGCCTTCGGAGCACGATGACAAATTGGAAGTGGTTCATGACTTAATTGGTCGATGGGGGCGGTAGCGGGTAATAGTATTCTTCCTTCGGATTTATGACCTGGTCGAGCAAAAATCCCGCTATTTCCTCTTGAAGTGCTTCTACGCGCTCTGTATCTAGGAGCTTGTCACGCACCTCTCTAAACTGTTAAGAAGGAGATCAATATGCATGTGTAT
Organism: Aegilops umbellulata; assembly: GCA_032464435.1. Classification (NCBI taxonomy): domain Eukaryota; kingdom Viridiplantae; phylum Streptophyta; class Magnoliopsida; order Poales; family Poaceae; genus Aegilops; species Aegilops umbellulata. The sequence goes on along the minus strand of CP136058.1, from coordinate 8,205,787 downwards.
TAGTTGTGTGACTAGATATCGATAATGGTGCACAAATTGTGAATAGTGTTCTGACAAGCGTACCCATTCCTGTCTTTGAGATCTGCTCCTTTCGGACGTCTTCATGCGAATGTTCTCGCAAACGCAGTATGCACACAGATCAGTCCCCTGCGCCTGCTTTATGGCCTTTCCGAGAATGGAATTTAATTTGATCAGATAATAATTAATCAAGCATGATAATATTAAAAAGATGGCAGCTAGCTACCACACTACTTAATTACTTACTCTGGGTCGAAGCCATCTCAGATGTCCTTTCCATTCGCCTTCCGTGACGCTGATGAACTTTGCCCAAGCCCTGCCCGCCGACAAAGAAAATGAATAAAGGGGTTATTAAATAGTTCATATCATCAAATGACGAACTAAATAGGCCGAGATATATAGTTAATAATGATTGAAATTACCTGTTGACTATCCCAAACAAGATGTTATAGTCTTTATTTTCTGAGAGTAGTGAGTCCAGTATTTCAACTGTTCCTTCGTCAACTTTAATGATACACAAGATCCAGTGAAATCTGCATGCACACACGTTTGCATGTCTTAATTAAGCGGGCATATATATGTAAGCAAAAACATGTAGCTAGCTAGCTAGTAGGCAAAAACAGAGAATTTGTAGTACAAGAAAGTGTGACTCACTTGAAGTTGTAAGGAAGTAGTATATCTTCATTGTATTTGAGGTCCTTCAAGAACTCGAACATGCTGTCCTCTACCTGCTTTTTATAATAGTCGCTTATATTCCATGTGAATTCATTAACGGTGTTTGGGTCAATGAACCCAATGCCATAGCGTCCACCTTTTTTCATTTCATACATCTTCATCCTGCATAGTACCACAGAAAAGAATATACTGAGGATAATTACAGGTAATGATTGATCAAAAGGATCAATACAACTGGCTTCAGACTTAAATTACAGAAAGAAATCACTTACAGACAATAGCAACTGACGATAGATTTGTCGAGTGTGTCTTGATTGTATAACTGAAACAGTTCAGGATACTCAACGGTCCCAGGTTTGTCATGGTAGAAATGTTCCTTGTTGATTTTCACCATGAGGGACTGTCGATTGGATCTCTTGGAAATGTCCATGTACCATTGATGCAATCCATACATTCTCGTTGGGAGCTTCTTGACATCTTCTGGCTTGACCAAAGGTTGGCCCCGGACATATTTGCGTTTTATTTCCTCCTCTGTAAGCACAGGCATGTCCTCGATCTCGAGGAGTTGTCCAACAATGATCTTGAGTTCTTCAGCCTGCTTTATATGCTCCTGGGTTATTACCAGATCGCCCACCTGCGGAACGTAAACTGTTTGCCCACAATAATATTGGCCGCGCGTACTGTCACGTGTTGTTGGCGGCACAACAAGCGGGGGGATCGGTTGCGCCCACTGTTCTCCCAGCTAGGCAACGGTTCTCCCGCATTTTTTGACAGCTGCTTGTTGTTTGCTCGAGCTCGAGCTCGCCTCCTTCTGTAGACGTTGTCCATTTAACTTCCTGATGTGGCGCTCATAGTCTGAGTCAACAGGCTTAGGAGCTGGTGGTTCAGCCATACGAATGAAGTGGTCAATAACTTCCACAGGCACTTTCTCCCTTGGCGGCGGTGGCGGTTTCGGTCCAAAATGGGCGTCGACTTCTGTCCGCACTATGGCATTGGTTTGCTCCTTGGTCCTGTCATAAGCCCTCTCAGGAAGAGGAGTATCGAGGTTTGGACCATATTTATATCGCTTGCCTCTGCCTGTACTTCCTGTACTATGACCTCGACTGGTACCGCTACGCACCATATGTGCGGGGTGTCTCTTCTGCGATTGCTGAGGCGGCGGAGACGGCTGACGGGGCTGAATTGGACGAGGAGGAGTGGCCTGAAGCTGTGCCGTACTTGGAGGAGGAGTGGCCTGACACTTTGCCGGACTTGGAGGAGGAGTGGACGTCTGACGCTGTGTCAGACTTGGAGGAGGAGTGGCCTGACACTTTGCCGGACTTGGAGGAGGAGGAGTGGCCTCACGCGTTGGTGGACTTGAAGGAGCGGGAGTCTGCTGAATCGGTGGCGGACTTCGACGAGGAGTCGGGTGACGCGGTGTCGGTGGCCTTCGAAAGATGATGCAATCCTTTCTCCATAGGATGACATGATGTATGGCCTCTCCCAATGTGTGCTCGTCGTCACCTCCAGGAATGTCAAGCTGAAGCTCCGAATATGGGTCCACCACCTCATCAACCAAGACACGAGCATAGCCCGCTGGAATCGGGTTGCAATGGAAGGTTGCCTCGGGGGAATTTGGAAAAGCAACGACGTCCGCCACCTTCATGGATATGTTCTTCATCTTGAAGTGTAGCTCGCAGTTACTGTTCTCCGTGATGTCATCCACGGGGTATCTATCCAGCAATGCGTCGCCCGGGGCGGAACCCACGCTGCTTCTCTGCATGGATGGGGCGGTGCTATCCAATGCTGGATCATCCGCTAGCTGCTGCAGCTGCTGAGACCCCCTTTGCTGGCTAAGTGAGTCGATCTACTTCTGCTACCGCTGGAATTTAACTGCCAATTCCCCTTGACTTGCTTCAAGGGCTTGAAGGCGTTCATAGTCCCGCTTCCTCTGCTCCTCCTCCATCTTCCTCTTCTTCTCCTCCACAATCTTCTTTCTCGCACGGGTTCTGTAGTCGGCGTTCCAGTCCGAAAACCCCTCATACCACGGAATAGCGCCCTTGCCTCGTGTTCTTCCCGGGTGTTCAGGATTTCCCAGGGCACGCGTAAGCTCGTGGTTCTCTTTGTTGGGCTGGAACACCCCCGATCGAGCCTCTTCTATTGCAACAAGTATCGCATCGTCGGCTCCGTTCAGACATGCCTTCATCAAAACATTGCCTGTCTTCGGGTCCAACTCCCCCCCATGCGCATAGAACCAAGTCCTGCACCTGGGGGGGGCAGCTCTTAGTAACCGAAGTGACACCTGCATCCTCCATCTCTTTCTCAGACTTATCCCACTTAGGCATTGCCACCGCGTAGCCACCTGGCCCCAGCTTATGGAACTTATCCTTTTTTTCGGCATTCTTCTTGTTTATTCTCGACCGTTCCTTAGCTAATTCTGAATCCTTGAATTTCACAAAATCGTCCCAATGAGCACTTTGATTCTCTAGTATCCCCTCGAATACTGGAGTCTTCCTTCCATCCTTGACGTACTTCTCCCACGTCGTTCTCTTGTAGTTCTTGAATGCAACCGCCATCTTCCTCAAAGCAGTGTCCTTGACTTTCTGCACATCTGCTTTTGTGAAATGATCTGGTAGGGTGAAATGTTCCATGAGAGTATCCCAAAGCAGGTTTTTTTTATTCTCGTCGACAAAAGTAACATCTGGACGTGGCTTTGTTGGCTTTCTCCATTCTTGAAGGGAGCTCGGGAGTAGGTCCTTCACAAGAACTCCGCACTGACGAACGAACTTGTCCGCAATCTTCTTAGGCGCTAATGGTTCACCATTAGGCCTGAATGCCTCGATATTGTACTTTACGCCCTCCTTCAACTTTTTGTTCGGGCCTCGTTTCATCCTTTTGCCTGAAGATTTGCTCGATCCGGATGGCTGAAAGAAGAAAGATCAATTCATTAATATATGTTCAACTCATTTATTAAAACATGTGATGATCACCAGATTCCTGCTTATATAAATATATATACCTCGCCGGTGTTTGTTGTTTCAGAATCAACATGTTCTTCGTCATCGTCATAATCGTAGTTCATGACTTCATCAATTCGGTCATCGCGATCGAATATCATATCACCCTCTCCGGTGTTGTTTAGAAATTCGGAGCCGTCAAAATCTTCTTCATTCCGATCATCATCTGGCCCGCGTATCATATCGAACATGGTCTGTTCTCTCTCTCTGTCGGTATTGTCCGCCATAGCTTTTATTCAACTATGCCAAAAGAAATATAAAACAATTTAGTATAATCTCGAATAATAGATATAATCTCGAATACATCGTCTCGAATAACAGATATAATCTCGAATACATCATCTCGAATAATATATAATCTCGAATACATCACTGGCTAGGTAGCTAATAAAGATCGAATACTACAGAAGAATCTAGGACACTCGCGGTTCCTGCGGCGTGGGCGGTGGACACCCAAAGAGAAGGAACCCTCACAGGATCATAGCTGAAGTGAGATCCCTGAAGAAACTGCCAGGTATTGGAGAACCTGCCGCCCTCTAACGCAACCATGTAGCGATGGACGTGCTCGTCCTCCTCCCTGACACGACGACGTACCACCTCCGGCGGGGCCGGCTCCCTCCGCACCGAAAATGGCCCACGCGAACGCCACCAAACGAGCTCAGGGTCGAAGACAGGACCCGAGGCCGGGTTCCTCATCAAGCGGCGCGCCCCTCCAGGCAGCACCTCCCAGTGCCAGCCCGGCGGAGCCCAATCCCGGACATGGGTCAGCTAGACGTCGTCGCGGACGTGTCGACGGCGAGGATGCGGGCCGGGCATCGTCGACAACAAATAGTAGCTATATGCATGCCCGCAAAAAGTAACATTTTTTTAATGATTGGATTTTGATATCTAAAATTTCTAACATTTATATCACATTTCTAACAATGCTATATATAACTAACATTTCTATAACATTTCTAATATTTCTATAACTAAAAAACAGAAAAATTTCTAACAATTCTAACTTTTTTATAACTATTTCTATAACTAAAACTAATTCTAAAATTTCCTGATCATATAACTAACATTTCTATAACAATTCTCATATTTATATAACTACAAAACAGAAAAATTGCTAAAATGTGTGTGTGTGTGCGTGTGTGTGTGTAGTGTGTGTGTGTGTGGAACTACTGGACATGGCGGCCGGGGCGAGCTCACCGACGAGGCGACGACAGGGCGGCGACGGGACGTGGCGGCGACGACGGGGCGAAGGGACGGGGCGGCGACGACGGGGCGACGGGGCGGGGCGGCGACGACGGGGCGGGGCGGCGACGTACGACAGGGCGGCCGGGGCGCGGCGACGGGGACGGCGGGGACGACGGGGCGGGGACGGCGGGGGCGGGGGCGCGCACGGCCGGGGTCGGCGACGAGGGGCGGTGGCGGCGGCGTCGACGTCGATCGCGGCGAGGCACGACGGAGGGAGGAAACAGAGGCAAGAAACAGAGGGAAACTGAAATTTTTGCAAGTGTTGTATATATAGGATGGACCTTTAGTACCGGTTGGAGCCACCAACCGGTACTAAAGGTCTGTTTTGGCTAGCCCAAGCGGCGGGAAGCGACCCCCTTTAGTACCGGTTGGTGGCTCCAACCGGTACTAAAGGCCCCCCCTTTAGTACCGGTTGGTGCCACGAACCGGTACTAAAGGGGGGTCCGCTGCCAGGCGAGGGGCACAAAAGTTTAGTCCCACCTCGCTAGCCGAGGGGCACTCGCACCTGCTTATAAGCCCCGCCGTCGCTGTTGTCTCGAGCTCCTCTCTTAAGCAGGCCTTCTGGGCCTACATGTTATGTGATGCCCTGTTGGGCCTATTGGGCTAGCAGGCCTGCATCCTGGCCCAACTTGAATTTGGGTTTCTAGTCGTATGCAGGCCGTTGTGGCCCAGTAGGTGGGCTTTTTTTTCTTTTTTTTTGCTTTATTTATTTTTGTGAATAGCTTAACTTTGAAAATAGATTTTTCAGTGATTCTTTTTTCTTATGTTTAATATTAGTGTGTTTTATCATTATATTCAATTTGGTAATGCTTAGGTTATTTAAAAAATGAAATGCCTTTGTAACGGATGAGTTTTCGTCCGAAACGCTGATACTTCGAAACAGATTGTCCATTTTGTACACGAAGTGCATCCAGTTTTTGCGGTAACCCTCTCTACTTTTTTACACATGCTATGTGGGTGAAATTATGATACCATGCCAACTTTCAACCTTTTCTGAGTTCATTTGAAATGCTTATCAATTTCAGGGTCATTTAGCTGAAAAAATCAGTAAATGCATGAAAGAATTTGCTTGCACATAAAAGGTTGAAAGTTTCTGCGCGTTTCAAATGCCAAAACACATAACTAGCTACCCTAACTACTACAGAGATCCCTCCTGGGTGTGAAACACAGAAGAAAGTGATGATATATAGTTAAGCCGATCACATCCCAGATCTTTGGGTGTGAAACTTTTTCTTCGCGTGTGTCCCTTTGCGTCGTAGCCATGGAAAATCTTCATCATTTAACGGGATGCTCGGGTCAATATTCATTGTGAATGGAGCAATTTCATCAAACTTTTCATAATCTTCTGACTTGTCTGTCTTGTCATCCACTCCCACGATGTTTCTCTTCCCAGAAAGAACTATGTGCCGCTTTGGCTCATCGTACGATGCATTCGCTTCCTTATCTTTTCTTTTTCTTGGCTTGGTAGACATGTCCTTCACATAGAAAACCTGTGCCACATCATTGGCTAGGACGAATGGTTTGTCTGCATATGCAAGATTGTTGAGATCCACTGTTGTCATTCCGTACTGCGGGTCTTCCGTTACCCCGCCTCGTGTCATATTGACCCATTTGCACCGAAACAAAGGCACCTTCAAACCACGTTGATAGTCAAGTTCCCATATGTCCTGTATATAACCATAATATGTTTCCTTTCCCGTCTTGGTTTCTGCATCAAAGCGGACACCACTGTTTTGGTTGGTGCTCTTCTTATCTTGGGCGATCGTGTAAAATGTATTACCATTTATCTGGTACCCTTTGAAAGTCATTATACTCGAAGATGGTAACTGGGACAACAAGTACAGGTCATCTTCAATAGAGGTGTCATGCATGGTACGTGCTTGCAACCAGCTGGCGAAACTCCTGGTTTGTTCACGTATAATCCAGTCATCAGACCGCTCCGGGTGTTTGGAGCGTAGCAAATTCTTGTGTTCATCCATATACAGAGCCACCAAGGCGGAATTCTGTAGAACTGTGTAGTGTGCTTCAGTGAGAGAATGTCCATCCATACATATTATTTGTTCCCCTCCTAGCGTGCCTTTTCCATCCAGTCTGCCCTTATGCCGTGATTCAGGAACACCAATCGGCTTAAGGTCAGGAATAAAGTCAATACAAAACTCAATTACCTCCTCATTTTGACGGCCCTTGGAGATGCTTCCTTCTGGCCTAGCACGGTTATGAACATATTTCTTTAAGACTCCCATGAACCTCTCAAAGGGGAACATATTGTGTAGAAATACAGGACCCAAAACGTTAATATCTTCGCATAGGTGAACTAGGACGTGCGTCATGATGTTGAAGAAGGATGGTGGGAACACCAACTCGAAACTGACAAGGCATTGCGCCACATCACTCCTTAGCCTTGGTATGATTTCTGGATCGATTACCTTCTGAGAGATTGCATTGAGAAATGCACATAGCTTCACAATGGCTAATCGAACGTTTTCCGGTAGAAGCCCCCTCAATGCAACCGGAAGCAGTTGCATCATAATCACGTGGCAGTCATGAGACTTTAGGTTCTGGAACTTTTTCTCTGCCATGTTTATTATTCCCTTTATATTCGACGAGAAGCCAGACGGTACCTTAATACTGAGCAGGCATTCAAATAAGATTTCCTTCTCTTCTTTGGTAAGAGCGTAGCTTGCATGACCCTGATGTATGCCATCTTTTTCGTGCATACGTTGCTGGTCCTCCCGTGCCTCAGGTGTATCTTTTGTCTTCCCATACACGCCCAAGAAGCCAAGCAGGGTCACACAAAGATTCTTCGTCACGTGCATCACGTTGATTGTGGAGCGGACCTCGAGGTCTTTCCAATAGGGCAGGTCCAAAAATATAGATTTCTTCTTCCACATGGGTGCGCGTCCGTCAGCGTCATTCGGAACAGGTTGTCCACCAGGACCCTTTCCAAAGACCACCTTCAAATCCTTGACCATATCATGTACATCAGCACCAGTACGGTGGCGAGGCTTCGTCCGGTGATCCGCCTCACCTTTGAAATGCTTGCCTTTCTTTCTTACGGGATGCCTGCTCAGAAGAAATCGACGATGTCCCAGGTACACATTCTTATTAGCCAAATATATGCTGTCGGTATCGTCCAAACAGTGCGTGCATGCGCGGTATCCCTTGTTTGTCTGTCCTGAAAGGTTACTGAGAGCAGGCCAATCATTGATGGTCACGAACAGCAACGCCTTTAGGTCAAATTCTTCCCCCATGTGCTCATCCCACGCACGTACACCTGTTCCATTCCACAGTTGTAAGAGTTCTTCAACTAATGGCCTTAGGTACACATCAATGTCGTTGCCGGGTTGCTTAGGGTCTTGGATGAGCACTGGCATCATAATAAACTTCCGCTTCATGCACAACCAAGGAGGAAGGTTATACAAACATAGAGTCACAGGCCAGGTGCTATGGTTGCTGCTCTGCTCCCCAAAAGGATTAATGCCATCTGCGCTTAGACCAAACCATACGCTCCTTGGGTCATCTGCAAACTCCTTCCCGTACTTTCTTACGATTTTTCTCCACTGCGACCCGTCAGCGGGTACTCTCAACTTTCCGTCTTTCTTACCGTCTTCTTTGTGCCATCGCATCGCCTTGGCATGCTCTTTGTTTTGGAACAAACGTTTCAACCGTGGTATTATAGGAGCATACCACATCACCTTGGCAGGAATCTTCTTCCTGGGGCGCTCGCCCTCGACATCACCAGGGTCATCGCGGCTGATCTTATAGCGCAATGCACCACATACCGGGCAAGCGTTAAAATCCTCGTACTCACCGCGGTAGAGGATGCAATCATTAGGGCATGCATGTATCTTCTGCACCTCTAACCCTATAGGGCAGACAGCCTTCTTTGCTTCGTACGTACTCTCGGGCAATTCGTTGTCCTTTGGAAGCATATCCTTTATCATTACCAGCAACTTTCCAAATCCCTTGTCAGATACACCATTCTCTGCCTTCCATTGCAGCAATTCCAGTGTGGTGCCCAGCTTTTTCTTGTCACCTACGCAATTCGGTTACAACAATTTTTTGTGATCCTCTAACATGCACTGCAACTTCTTCTTCTCCAAATCACTTGCGCAGTTTCTCTTTGCATCGGCAATGGCCCGACCTAGATCATCAACGGGCTCATCTGATGCCTCTTCTTCAGCTTCTTCCCGCATTGACGGCTCAGCTTCTTCCCACATTACCGGCTCAGCTTCTTCCCCCATTGTTGTATCATCGTATTCAGGGAACCCATGGCCAGGATAGCTGTCGTCGTCCTCTTGTTCTTCATTGTCTTCCATCATAACCCCTCTTTCTCCGTGCTTGGTCCAAACATTATAGTGGGGCATGAAACCGGACTTAAACAGGTGGAAGTGAATGGTTCTTGACTTAGAGTAATTTTGACCATTCTTACAGATAGCACATGGACAAGGCATAAAACCATCCGCCCGCTTGTTTGCCTCAGCCGCAAGCAGAAAAGTTTGCACGCCATTAATGAACTCGGGAGAGCATCGATCATCGTACATCCATTGTCGGCTCATCTTCATTACACAACACCGAATAGACCAAATTAATACAAGTTCATACATAAAGTTCATACAACACTTAAATGCAACAAACAAATAACTCTCTAGCTAAAGCATTTAAATGCAACAACAAATGCGATCAAGATCGGAACTAAGGTAACAATGGATCCAACAGCATAATGATACCAAGCCTCACTATCGATGGCATATTTTCTAATCTTTCTAATCTTCAAGAGCATTTTCTCCATCTTGATCTTGTGATCATCGACGACATCGGCAACATGCAACTCCAATTGCATCTTCTCCCCCTCAATTCTTTTCAATTTTTCTTTCAAATTCTCGTTTTCTCTTTCAACTAAATTTAACCTCTCGACAATAGGGTCGGTTGGAATTTCCGGTTCACATACCTCCTAGAAAAAATTACTATGTCAACTTGATGGGCATAATTTGTCATAAACACGAAATGCAACTAGTTTTAAAAGAGAATATATATACCACATCCGAATCATAACAAGGACGAGGGCCGACGGGGACGGATATCAAAACCATGGCACTATATGTATAACAAAGAACGTACGGGTAAGATAATTATACGAGTAACTAGCTATATATCCAAATCACACAAACATCAATTTTTATATAAAATTTCATGAACAAAGAGGCTCACCACAAGGTGGTGCCGGCGACGGGACGGTGCGGGCGATCGACGGTGGTTACGAGGGAGATTTAGAAGGCACTAAGTAAACCACACCTACATATGCAAACTAAGTGTTATTTTTGACCTCAATTTGCATATAAATCAAATACTAGTACATATATATATATATATATATATATATATATATATATATATATATATTTCCTCCCAAATTACTAAACTCACAAATTAATCACTATATAAAGCATTGCAAGAGCTAATCTAGCAATGAGAGATGAAAGGACAAAGTTGCTAACCCTTGTGATCATTTGAATGGATGGGGGCCTTCAAATCTTGACAAATTTTAGGCAAAATGTGTGATGAGCTCGAGAGGAAGAGGGGAAGAACAGAGAGGAGAGGGGAAAGGGGAAGAACAGAGCGAGCTCGGGTGGATGAAGGGTTTATGTAGGACGACCTTTAGTACCGGTTCGTGCCACGAACCGGTACTAAAGGTGCTGGAGGGGCCCCAGACTGACAACATCCTGCCACCACTCTCATTAGTATCGGTTCGTGCCACGAACCGGTGCTAAAGGTTCGTCACGAACCAGTACTAATGAGAGCGGCCCGGCTAGCCGTTGGAACCGACACTAATGTACACATTAGTGCCGGCTCTAATACAAATCGACACTAATGTGCTTCTCGTTTGACCCTTTCTCTACTAGTGCCCCCAGACTCTCTGCAGGTTTTCATGTACCAATCATGCAATCTTCGCATCATCGTTGTTAGAGATCTTTCATTTTTGACCAGAGGCTTCCCGTACTCGTATCTGTGTATCTGCACGTCCAGGAAATCATAATCTACATCGTCGGGCAGGTAATCGTCAAGATTGGTATAACCGGGCGCCATCCTCGGATCGACGCTAGGCACCTTGAGCGGGGGGCACGATTGCTTTGCTTGTTCGCCGAGCTGGGCAATTTGTTTCCCAGCTACTCATCGTTCTTTCAGTCTTTGATCACTGACTGTACTTCCCGACCGCGACGCTTCGGCCCATGTCTTTGCAATATGCGCTCATAGTTGCCTTTCGGCGGAAACTTGGGTGGTTTTGCCAGGGTAGCCAGAGTGCGCTTCACTTTCACCGAATCTACCTTCTCCTTCGGAGGTGGATGTCTCTGTGCTTTCAACCCTTGAAACCAGTCATCCTTCTCGGTTCACGCGATCCTCGCGTTCTCCTCCGGGCTCATCTCGTATGGTAACTTCTCTGGAGACTTCAGAGAAGGACCGAATTTGTATTTTCTCCCGCCTCTGGCTGTACTGCTAGACGCCGGCAGAGCAGACGGAGCGGCAGTCTTCTTTACTGCTTGCTTTTTGCGAGGCAGAGGAGAAGGACTACGACGCGCAGGAGCAGCTGCTGGAGCGGCGGCGGGTCTCTTCCGCCCTTGCTGACGAGGCGGAGAAGGAGTAGGCTGGCTGCTCGGAGTGTCGCCACGCGCCGGAGAAGGAGCCGGCCGAGGGCCCTGATCGTCACTCGCCAGAGGAGGAGGCGGTGGAGGAGGCGGAGTGCCCTGACTCGCCGGAGGAGGAGGAGGAGGCGGAGGCGTCCAGTTTGGAAGCTTGATGAGCTCTTTCCGCCATAGGCATGGAGTCTTCAGAGCAGAACCCAGCCGAGTCTCCCCTTCTCCGGTAGGGTGGTCAAGCGGGAGGTCCTCAAATCCCTCCGTTATTTCATCCACCATCACCTTAGCATATCCTTCTGGAATCGGCTGGCAGTGAAAAGTTGCGCCGGGTTCATTAGGATAAACAGAGCCAACAGTCGCCTTGACCTTGATATTCATCCAGTGCGTCATAAGGTGGCAATTTTGAGCCTCCGTGATAGCATCCACGGGATAGCTGGCAGGAGCCGTCAAGACAAGCTCTAGCTGAAGCAGCTCGGTGGAAGCCACGCTGCTTCTCCGCTGAGATGGCGGGGTAGCTTCAGGGGAAGCTTCGGCAGTTCGGTTGGTGCGATTTGCTTCTCGTTCCTCTATCCCGAGTACCCTTGCTTTAAGCGCATGTAGTTCGGACTGTTGCACTTGCTTCCTCCTCTCCTGGCTTTTGTAACCGCCTGCGTCCGGAAACCCAGCCTTCCACGGAATGGAGCGTGGCGTGCCTCGTGTCCGTCCAGGGTGCTCAGGATTCCCGAGGGCCTTTGTGAGCTCGTCGTTCTCTCTGTCTGGAAGGAACGTCCCTTCCTACGCTGCTTTGGTATAGTACCGAAGCTTCTTCAAGGGAATGTTAAGTTGCTCGTCCGTCCAAATGCACTTCCCTGTTACAGGGTCCAAGGTTCCGCCAGCCCCGAAGAACCAAGTCCGGCAACGGTCTGGCCAACTCATTGTCTCTGGTTCGATCCCTTTTTCAACCAGATCATTCTCAGCCTTGGACCACTTAGGACGGGCTACCAGGTAGCCACCTGACCCCGTGCGATGGTGAAGCTTCTTCTTCGCAGCATTTTTCTTGTTTGTCTCCGACATCTTCTTACTCTTTTCCGATGTCTTGTGGCCCACAAATGCAGGCCAGTCATCTCTGATCTTCTCATATATGCCCTTGAATTCCGGTGTCTCTTTTTTCTCGACAAACCTATTCAGGTCTTTCTTCCACCTCCTGAATAGGTCTGCCATCCTCTTAAGAGCAAAAGACTTGATTAATTGCTCTTTAACTGGCTTCTCTGGATCATCCTCTGGCGGTAGGGTGAAATTTGACTTCAGCTCAGTCCAAAGATCATTTTTCTGCAGATCATTGACATAAGACACCTCAGGGTCTTCGTTCTTAGGCTTATACCATTGTTGGCTGCTGATCGGGATCTTGTCCCTAACCAGAACCCCGCACTGAGCAACAAATGCCTTCTTTGTTCGGATGGGTTCAATAGGTTGCCCGTCGGGCGCGATTGTTATGATCTCAAACCTTTCATCCGAGCTCAACTTTCTCTTCGGGCCTCGTCTCTTTACCTCAGTTGTGCTCGATCCGGAGGGCTAGAAAAAAGAACAAAGACTTAATTAATATATGTACATACCAAAACAATGAATGCATCAATTAGCTAGTCAGCACAGGCTTAACTAATATATATACCTGGCCGGACTCGGCTCGGTCGCCGGACTCGTTTCGGTCACCGGACCCGTCATCACGTTCTTCTTCTTGCACCGCCATTAGGTCACCGGAGCCAGCTTCTTCACCCTCTCCTTGCAGACCATCGAAGTCGTTGAGATACAACGAGATGGCATCACTTCCTTCTGCGATTATGTCCCTCAACAACGCTTCTCTTGCTTCGTCTCGGGCGATAGTGTCCATTGTTTCTACAACTATTTACAACATGGCAATTATTATTCAAACATGACAAATGGATATATTAGTGGCAAACATAGAACTAGCGAGCTAATCATAGTAAGGAATCATATATATTAATTAGTGGCCTCGGCGCTGCTTCTCTAGGGTTTGGGGTGGCCTCGACAACGCTCAAGGGTTTGGGGTGGCCTCGACAACGCTTCAAGGAGGGGGTAATATTGAACCCCCCCCCCCCCCACGTGTTGAAGCTATCGGGAGGGGGTATATCGACAACGACGACACTACATCTATGTCCCTCGACGACCCTCATTCCTTATTAAAAAAAGAGGAAGAAGAAGAAAAAAAAGAGGAAGAAGAAGAAAAAAAAGAGGAAGAAGAAGAAAAAAAGAACTCCTCTATTCTTTCTCCTCTTTTTTTTCTTCTTCCTCTTCTTTTTTTATCCTTTTCTTCCTCTCATGTTCGAGAGGATCTCCGAGGGGTCGGAAGGTTGCCTAGTGTCAAAGGATTCAACAAAACCATGTCTTCATCATTAGGCGAAAGTAACAGGTGCATGATGGTACGAAGCTCTCAAAGTTATTTTGGAACGGAGTCCCAGATAGGATAATTCGCTTTTTGGTACAAAGTTCAGCAAGAACCTTCCAAATATCGTTATTTGGAAGGCCTTTGCTGAAATTCGTACAAAAAGGCAAATTATCCTATCCGGGACTCCATTCCAGAATAACTTTGGAGGACTTCGTACCATCATGCCCTGGTTACTTCCGTCTAATGATGAAGCCATGGATTTCTTCAATACTTTGACACTAGGAAACCTCTCTCGACCCCTCGGCGATCCTCGACCCCTGGAACCCTCGACGACCCTGGAACCCTCGACCCCTAGACGACCCTGCTGGAACCCTCGACCCTAGAACCCTCGAACCCTCGACCCTGAAACCCTCGACCCTTGACCCCTTAACGACCCTCGACCCTCTACCCTAGTTCCCGACCCTCGACCCCTCGGTGATCCTCGACACCCTCGTTCCCGATAAAAATTAAGAAGAAGAAAAAAGAGAGGAGAAGAAGCTCCTCTATTCCTTCTTCTTCTCCTCTTTTTTTTTCTTCTTGTTCCTCTTCTTCCTCTCCTCGTCTTCACCTTCTTCTTCTCCTTCTTTCTCTACTTATTTTCCTTTTCCTTATTTTACTTTTTCCTCTCCACTAACATAAAATGCACTAACCTAAAATGCACTAACCTAAAATGCAACAAACATAAAATGCACTAAATCGATCAACTAACCTAAAATCAGTGATAAAATGCACTAACCTAAAATTGATATCTACTAACAACTTAAAAAATAATACATATATGAAAAAATGCACATATGAAAAAAAACATCATCATATCTAAAAATCTATCTTTTGCATGTATACATCAACATATATATACACTAACCTAAAATGCACACAAATGCTATCGGAGAGGGGGTATATCGACCCCCTCATGTATCCACATACATACATATATACATACATATATACTTGCATATATGTAAAAAAATTGCATATATAAAATTTTGCATATATGAAGTTTTTCTAAAATCTAACTTTTGCATATATGAACATATATACACAGAGAACATATACATATATACACATTTTTATAATAATGCAAAAAATAAGAGAAAAGGGCGCCGGCGGCCGGACCGAAGGCGGCGGCGTGTGGTCGGGGCAACGGCGACGGGGTTGGGGAAGGCGCGGCGCGCGCGGCGACGGCGACGGGGTCGGGGAACGGGCGGCGCGCGCGGCGACGGCGACGGGGTCGGGGAAGGGGCGGCGCGCGCGGCGACGGCGACGGGGTCGGGGAACGGGCGGCGCACGCGGCGACGAGGATGGGGTCGGGGAAGGGGCGGCGCGCGCGGCGACGGCGACGGGGTCAGGGAACGGGTGGCGCGCGCGGCGACGGCGACGGGGTCGGCGCAGGGGCGGCGCGCGCGGCGACGGCGATGATGTCGGGGCCGGCAGGGGCGGCTGGCGCGGCGATGGTGTCGGGGCAGTGGCTCGGCGGCGGCGACGGCGAGGTGGACCAGCCTGACGGCGTCGGGGCAGGGCTCGGCGGCGACGGCGACGAGGAGCAGAAGGCGTCGGGGCGAGAAGAAACAGATGGATTTGGTCGAAAACTGTTAAGTGCTGCTTATATAGCAAGAGCATTGGTCCCGGTTCGTGAAATCAACCGGGACTAATGCCCCCTTTAGTCCCGGTTGGTGCCACCAACCCGGACCAAAAGCTTCTTTTCAGCAGCCCAACGGGCGGGAAGCGGCGGCCTTTGGTCCCGGTTGGTGCGACGAATCGGGACCAATGCCCTCTTTGGTCCCGGTTCATCGCACCAACCGGGACCAAAGGCCTGTGCTGCCCCGAACCCAAATATTTAGTCCCACCTCGCTAGTTGGCAGGGAGGCGCACCTGTTTATAAGGTGCGGTGCGCCATCCCTCTCGAGCTCCTCTCTAAAGCAGGCTTTCGGGCCTAACACTGCAATCTGTGCCTGTGGGCCTACTGGGCCTCCCTCGGGCCTGAATCCTGGCCCTTGGTAGGGTTTCTAGTCGTATTCAGGCCGTGGGGGCCCAGTAGGTGGCATTTTTTGTTTTTTTTGTTTCTACTTAGAACTAAATACTTATAGTTTTGTAGTGATTTCTTTTTTATTTTAGGTCACAAAAATTATAAACTTTCTGTTAGTGCCATTAGTTATAAAATTTGAATAGTTTAACTTTGAATTTTTTAAAATTTGTGTGAATCACTAGTTTATGAATAACTTTACTATAAAAAATTCCTGCTATTTAATATTACTGTGTTTTATCATTATTCGTCTTGCTTTATTTTTTAATTCTTTTAGCTTTTAAACTTTTTTAGTTTTAGAAAAATTATAAACTTTTAAACTTTCTTGCTTTATAGTTTTAGAAAAATTATAAACTTTCTGTTAGTGCCATTAGTATTCAAATTTGAAAACACTTTTTTAGTTTTTTTGTTTTCTTTGTTGCTTTATTTTGTTTTTGCTATATTTTTTAATTCTTTTTGCTTTTAGGTCAGCAAAATTATGAACTTTCTGTTAGTGCCATTAGTTTTCAAATTTGAATAGTTAAAATTTGAATTCTTTGAAATTTGTGTGAATCACAAGTTTGTGATTAACTTTAATAAAAAAAATTAACATAGATGCACCTACTCGTCTGTTTTCAAATGAACTCTAAAATACTTGGCATAACATACTCGTCTGTTACAAATTTGGCATGGTATCATCATAATAGTTGCGGGAGAAAGTCTTCACTTTTTCTTCGCTTGTGTCATTTTCTTATTGCGCCGTACCCATGGATAATCTTCATCGTTTATCATGATGCTTGGGTCAGCCTTGACATTGAAGGGAGGAATTTCATGAAACCTTTCATAATCTTCAGACATGTCTGTCTTGCCCTCCACTCCCAGGATGTCCCTTTTTTCTGAAAGAACTATGTGGCGCTTTGGCTCATCGTATGATGTATTCGTTTCCTTATCTTTTCTTTTTCTCGATCTGGTAGACATGTCCTTCACATAGATAACATGTGCCACATCATTGGCTAAGACGAACGGTTCATCAGTGTACCCAAGATTTTTCAGATCGACTGTTGTCATTCTGTACTGTGGGTCTACATGTACCCCGCCTCCTGACAGATTGACCCATTTGCACTTAAACAAAGGGACCTTAAAATCTTGTCCGTAGTCAAGTTCCCATATGTCCACTATGTAACCATAATATGTGTCCTTTCCCTTCTCGGTTGTTGCATCAAAGTGGACACCGTTGTTTTGGTTGGTGCTCTTCTGATCTTGGTCAATCATGTAAAATGTATTCCCATTTATCTCGTATCCTTTCCAAATCAATACAGTCAAAGATGGTCCCCTGGACAACAAGTACAACTCATCCCAAACAGTGTTGTCACCTCTGATACGTGCTTCCAACCAACTGCTGAAAGTCCTGATGTGTTCACATGTAATCCAGTCGTCGCACTGCTCTGGGTGTTTGGAGCGCAGACTGTTCTTGTGTTCATCGACATACGGGGTCACCAAGGTAGAGTTCTGTAGAACTGTGTAGTGTGCTTGAGACCAAGAATGCCCGTCCCTGCATATTACTGAGTCCGCTCCTAGCGTGCCTTTTCCAGTCAGTCTCCCCTCATACCGCGATTTAGGGAGACCTATCTTCTTAAGGCCAGGAATGAAGTCAACACAAAACCCGATGACATCCTCTGTTTGATGGCCCATGGAGATGCTTCCTTCTGGCCTTGCGCGATTATGGACATATTTTTTTAGGACTCCCATGAACCTCTCAAAGGGGAACATATTGTGTAGAAATACGGGCCCCAGAATGACAATCTCGTCGACTAGATGAACTAGGACATGCGTCATGATATTGAAGAAGGATGGTGGGAACACCAGCTCGAAACTGACAAGGCATTGCGCCACATCACTCCTTAGCCTTGGTACGATTTCTGGATCGATCACCTTCTGAGAGATTGCATTGAGGAATGCACATAGCTTCACAATGGCTAATCGGACGTTTTTCGGTAGAAGCCCCCTCAATGCAACCGGAAGCAGTTGCGTCATAATCACGTGGCAGTCATGAGACTTTAGGTTCTGGAACTTTTTCTCTGGGATATTTATTATTCCCTTTATATTCGACGAGAAGCCAGTCGGGACATTCATACTGAGCAGGCGGGACCCTTTCCAAAGATTACGTGTAAATCATTGACCATAGCAAGTACGTGATCACCGGTACGCATGGCGGGCTTCCTCCGGTGATCTGCCTCG
Organism: Aegilops umbellulata; assembly: GCA_032464435.1. Classification (NCBI taxonomy): domain Eukaryota; kingdom Viridiplantae; phylum Streptophyta; class Magnoliopsida; order Poales; family Poaceae; genus Aegilops; species Aegilops umbellulata. The sequence continues at coordinate 8,187,556 of CP136058.1, read as the reverse complement.
CCTTGCTTGCCTTTCTTTCGACATTGATGGTTGGTCGGAAGAAATCGACGATGGCCCAGGTACACATTCATCCTACATTTGTCCAAGTATATACTTTCAGTGTCATCTAAACAGTGTGTGCATGCATGGTATCCTTTGTTTGTCTGTCCTGAAAGGTTACTGAGAGCGGGCCAATCGTTGATGGTCACGAACAGCAACGCCTTTAGGTTAAATTCCTCTTTATTGTGCTCATCCCACGTACATACACTATTTCCATTCCACAGCTGTAAAAGTTCTTCTACTAATGGCCTTAGGTACACATCAATGTCGTTGTCGGGTTGCTTAGGGCCTTGGATGAGAACTGGCATCATAATGAACTTCCGCTTCATGCACATCCAAGGAGGAAGGTTATACATACATAGAGTGACCGGCCAGGTGCTGTGATTGCTGCTCTGCTCCCCGAAAGGATTAATGCCATCGGCGCTTAAAGCAAACCATACGTTCCTTGGGTCCTTTGCAACTCATCCCAGTACTTTCTCACGATTTTTCTCCACTGCGACCCGTCAGCAGGTGCTCTCAACTTCCCGTCTTTCTTACGGTCCTCACTGTGCCATCGCATCGACTTGGCATGCTCTCCGTTTCTGAACAGACGTTTTAACCGTGGTATTATAGGAGCATACCACATCACCTTCACAGGAACCCTCTTCCTGCGGGGATCGCCGTGAACATCACCAGGGTCATCTCGTCTGATCTTATACCGCAATGCACCGCATACCGGGCATGCGTTCAGATCCTTGTATGCACCGCGGTATAGGATGCAGTCATTAGGGCATGCATGTATCTTCTCCACCTCCAATCCTAGAGGGCATACGACCTTCTGTGCTGTGTAAGTACTATCGGGAAATTCGTTATCCTTTGGAAGCTTCTTCTTCAATATTTTCAGTAGTTTCTCAAATCCTTTGTCAGGCACAGCATTCTCTGCCTTCCACTGTAGCAATTCCAGTACGGTACCGAGCTTTGTGTTGCCATCTTCGCAATTGGGGTACAACCCTTTTTTGTGATCCTCTAACATGCGATCGAACTTCAGCTTCTCCTTTTAACTTTCGCATTGCGTCCTTGCATCGACAATTACCCGGCGGAGATCATCATCATCAGGCACATCGTCTAGTTCCTCTTCATCTTCAGCAGCTTCACCCGTTGCAGCATCATTGGGCACATCGCCTGGTTCCTCTTGATCTTCACCAGCTCCCCCCTTGCAGCATCACGGTATTCAGGGGGAACGTAGTTGTCATCGTACTCTTCTTTGTCATTGTCTTCCATCATAACCCCTATTTCTCCGTGCCTCGTCCAAACATTATAGTGTGGCATGAAACCCTTGTAAAGCAGGTGGGTGTGAAGGATTTTCCGGTTAGAGTAAGACATCCTATTCCCACATTTAGTGCATGGACAACACATAAAACCATTCTGCTTGTTTGCCTCAGCCGCATCGAGAAACTCATGCACGCCCTTAATGTACTCGGAGGTGTGTCTGTCACCGTACATCCATTGACGGTTCATCTGCGTGCATTATATATAATTAAGTGTCCAAATTAATAGAAGTTCATCATCACATTAAAACCAAAGTACATACATAGTTCTCATTTAACAACATATAGCTCTCCAGAGCATCTAATTAATTAAACCATACATTAATTAAAACAAAGGCGATCATAATCGTAACCAAGGTAACAATTGATCCAACGGCATAATGATACCAAGCCTCGGTATGAATGGCATATTTTCTAATCTTTCTAATCTTCAAGCGCATTGCATCCATCTTGATCTTGTGATCATCGACGACATCCGCAACATGCAACTCCAATATCATCTTCTCCTCCTCAATTTTTTTTATTTTTTCCTTCAAGAAATTGTTTTCTTCTTCAACTAAATTTAACCTCTCGACAATAGGGTCGGTTGGAATTTCCAGTTCACATACATCCTAGATAAATAAAATCTATGTCACGTTGGTCCGCATAATTATCATAAACAATAAATGAACCAATAGTTATAAAGATTAATATATATACCACATTCGAATCATAGACAGGACGAGGGCCGACAGGGGCGGATACCAAAACCATCGCACTATATAAGATGCAATAATAAAAGTAAGAAAATGATACAAGTATCTATCTAAACATACAAGTAAGAATATTTTTCCTTTCAGAAAGAAGATAAGAGCAAGAGGCTCACCACGGTGGTGTTGGTGATGAGATCTGCGCGGGTGATCGACGGTGGTGAAGACAGGGGTGGGGCGTGACGGACCGTTAAATCTAGACAAATCTCGAGGAAAATGGAGCTTTGAGGTCGAGCTTCGAGAGGAGAAAGCTTAACTAGTGTGGCTCGGGCATTTCATCGAACACCTCATGTGCATAGGAGGTGAGCTAGAGCACCACAAGCCCCTCCTCTCGCCAGCCCAGAAAAACAGAGCACTCGGTGCTCTGCTCCGGCGCGAGGGGTATATATAGGCGGCACCACTGGTCCCGGTTCGTGGCATGAACCGGGACCAAAGGGGAGCCTTTGGTCCCAGTTCATGCCACGAACCGGGACCAATGGTGGTGGCCAGGAGCCAGGCACATTGGTCCCGGTTCGTCCCACCAACCGGGACCAAAAGGTCCAGACGAACCGGGACCAATGGCCCACGTGGCCCGGCCGGCCCCCTGGGCTCACGAACCGGGTCCAATGCCCCCATTGGTCCCGGTTCTAGATTGAACCGGGACTAATGGGCTAACCCACCCTGGACCGTTGCCCCCTTTTCTACTAGTGTCATGGTCCTTGATAGTGGGGTATAACATCTTTTCGTGACAGTCCTCGGTGGTACGTTGGAGGTCAAAGTAGACGGCACCTCATCCCGCACTGACGTCGATAAGTGGCTACTGCCGTGGCGATAGTGATACGACCACGTGTAATTTATCTATGATGGTCGCTACTCATAAAACAAAGTCTACACATTCGTCCAGATATTGTACAAGATGAAGCTATGATTGTGGTCGACCAGAAGCTTAAGCATGAGAGGGAGACGCTAGAATTGTTGATGCATGTACAAGAAGAAAAACATGTTCAGGTTGACATGCCAACTATTTTTGGGACCGTGATAAGTGACACATGTGTTGGCTGAAGGCGGTCGGGCCACACGCGCTTCTAGCCACCCATTGTGACACGTCAACCTTTTTTTCCACACATGCATGCAAACAGGAAAGTAAACAGATGATGTCAGTGGGAATCTTTTGGGTTTTCAAATTTTAAAATATTTTCTCTCTCAAATGATAAATCCGATTGAAAAACCGTTTTGACCACTAAATCTGTCGCGACGAGGACTTCAAAACTAGATTCCATACTATATTTCAATGATATTTTTCAACGGTCAAAGTTGCCATGGTGTTTATACTGAAGTTGGCATGATATATTTCAACTAATTTTTCTTCTACGTTTAAAGTAAATTTTGACATGTTATAAAAAATAAATTAAAAACTAAACTTGCCATGGTGAATTACAAAAAAAATATCATGATCCATGATATAATTTTGACATGGTTCATAATTAAAAAAGAAATCAGTTGTCAATTACTTTAAAAATGCATGGTCACTTACTCAAATTTGCCATGAACCAGAAACTTAAACTGCCATGGTGAATTACTAAAATTTGCCATGATACATGCATGAAAAATTGCCATGGTTCATACAAAAAATAATTTTCATGGTCAAAATACTAGAATTGCCATGGTAAAATACTAAAATTTTCATGATCTATAAACAAAAATTGCCATCATCCATGAATTAAGTTTGTCATGGTTAATTACTAAAAACTTGCCATGATCAATTAATAAAAATTGCCGTGAAAAGTAGTTGAAATACAATGGTAGTTTAAAACTAGAAGAAAAAAATAGATGAAACATATCATGGCAACTTTAGTGTCAACACTATGGCAACAGTGCAACATCATGGCAACTTTTGGCCCCCATAAAAAATCGTCAAAACATATGCGATCTAGTTTTGAAGATCTCGCTGAGATGGATTTAATGATGAAAACGGATTTTAATCGGAATTTTTATTTAAGAGATAAAATATTTTCTAAGCTAGAAAAACTAAAAATATTCCGCTGATCTCATCTGCTTGATGTGGCAAAATAGATGATAATGGAGGCGTTAGGACCATTGCTTCGTGCCACACGTGTGCACTTATAATTTGGGTATTTTTGGGCTCGACATGCATGAATCTAGAGGAAACGAACGAAAACAATACTTTAATTATTTTGGTAAGCTACGTTTAGGAGGAGGCACCAAGGAGTCCATGGTCAGTCTTCAGTATTTTCTTGCCAGGATTATTTGCTACGTGAGGATCAAAACAAGAAGCATACTATTCTTTCTTTTCCCTCCAATCAAGGAAGCTATCTACGTGAGGAGGCCGTTTATTTGGGAGTTGTTGAGCTTGAAGGATATTGGCTGGGGCCGACCCAGATTGACCCAACGCATGCACAAACCAGCTCATGCACGAAAGCTAGTACTAGTTTTATTTTCTTTCAATCTTTCAAGTCGGTTTAGATATGCTTATGACAACCTTTTGTTTTAAGTACGTAGCAAGTCTTGCTTTTCAAGATAGTTAGGGTGCGGCTTTTATATAAAGCCAGTCTAGTTCTTTGTAAAATTCATGTCATATTTTGATAATAACAACGACAGGGACGAAGCTCCCTTGTAGGCATTGGGGTCAATTGACCCCAATGAAATGAGGAAAACCTTCATTAATCTAGTACTAAACACTATGTATTTATTGAAGATGACCCCACTGCCATAGACATGACCACAACAAACTTTATTCCTAGCTTCGTACCTGAACAACGATGTGTTTTTTAGGATAGACATCCGCATCGAGTTCTAAAAATCCCGAAGTTTTGGAGGAAGCTTTAGAAAACCTCTGCATTACGATTTCTGCGAGGAAATTGTTTTGCGTGTGAGTTCCGTCATTGAGATTGGTTCTCTTGTCCTCGACCGCAGGATTGAAACCCTCTACATCGTGTACACCACGTGCCCGGGCAAGAGGTTACTTCTGCTGAAGGTGGGGTTGAAGATCGGGCCGCAACAACAGATCGGATCTTGCTACGAGGTTCAGTTTATATTAGGTAGGCTGTTATACCCTACCGCTAGAGAACTTGGTGGTAGGGTACTAAACAGATAAGTCCACGCATGGGGCTGCAGGCGGGGCCCACCCACCACACATCATGTTTCTTCCTCCTCTCATCAACGAACAGAGACCGAATGCCTCTCTTTCCTCCTCCCAAATCCCCCGTTTGAACTACTTCCTCTCTCAATCGTTTTGGTGGATCTTGGGGGCAAATCGAAGAGGAAGGTAACCTCCTCCAATCCTTCCAACAACTAATTTTAAATTTAGTGACGTTTAAGTTGTTTAGTTTGACATGATGTAGTAGTAGGGCTGTGTGGATGAATGCATGGAAAGTTTGTATGGATATGTGGTACTACAATTTTTTCAATGTTTATGGACGAATAAATTGTATGAGATAATATGTTAAAAAAAGTTCAATGTGTACTCAAACCGATTGTAGATTGATAGCGGATGGTGAATGCACATGTATTGATATTGCATTTTTCTTATGTACTGATAATGATGAACTCATATAACCGCATCTAAATAGTTAGCATGGTGGATGGACATGACCAAATCGAGTTGGACAGTGTGGTTCTTTTCTTCGGCTTAAAGAAAACATGGTGCACTTCTCACAATTGTCTTCTTCTGTGCCACCTCTCTTTGATTGAATAGGAAAATATGGACAACATATACAAAAATAATTTGATGAAATTGTATGTATGAATCTGTGCAAGTGTGATGAATTTCCATACCCTTACCTATTCCCTATATTTGCAAGTGTGATGAATATATGCAAGTATGTCTATTTCTATTCCCTATGTTTGCAATGTAGCTTGAGTTGATTGATTTCTACCCGGTACCATATGTTTGGATATAGTTACTTATCCCTTTTGGGCCAACCCATGTGCGGCCAGGAAGCCGCCTGTATTTTTCATCTCGTTTTTTTCTTTTTCTTTTTTCTTCTTTAAAATAAGTCAGGATTTAAAAAAATGTGAATTTCAAAAACTAAAATCACGAAATCATAAAATGTTTGTGAATTCAAGCAATGTTCATGATTTTGAAAATGCTTGGGAAGTCATTAAATATTAATGCATTCAAAAAATGTTTATGATTTTGAAACATATGTTCGCATACTCTAAAAATGTTCACTATTTTGAACCACAATGTTTTGGAAATAAAAATTATTGATGTAATCAAAATACATTCCCTATTTGAACAAAATATTGGCAAATTAAAAAAATGTTCATGAAAATTTAAACAATATAAAAAAATATTCCAGAATTTCAGAAATCAGTTTTAAAATTTCAAAAGAGTTATTCAATATAAAAATGTTGATGTGTATCAAAAAATGTTCGTCAAAACAAACAAAGCTCGTCATTTCAAAAAAAAATTATTGAATTTTCTTAAATTTTTTGTCTTTTCAAAAAATGTTCACGAGTCCCCACAAAAAGGTGAAATTTACATATTCAGTAATTCAAAAATGTTCATGATTTAAAAATATCTTCACGAACTTTAGAAAATGTTCAAAATTAAAAAATAATGTTCTTCAATTGGAAAAACTCGTTCTTTTAAAAATTGATCTTGATTTTTATGAAAAGTTTCACGAATTTGAAAGAAATTCGTAAAAATTAAAGGTAAAGAAAAAGTAAAAAGGATAGCAAAAGGAAAAGGGAAATCAACATGAAAAAAGAATGAAAAAAGGGAAAATGTCAAGAATGAAAATGAAAAAAGCAGAAATAACGAAAATATAAAAACAAATAAAAACTGGTCTGGAAAGGTTCTAGAACCTTCCCAAAAACCGAAAAGGATCTAGGTGGTGCGGCCGGAGCATATGTGATATGGATGTGTACGCGCTAGGTGGCTATTTGGCGACCTCAGCGCCAAATAGGACCTGCGGTCAAATGCATCCAGCATGAAAGTAGAGCTCCTATTCGGCGCTCACAGCACCGCTTAGTGGCTGCTGGCGCTTGTGCGCGATCCGTAGCGGGCAGGCTCAGCAACCTCCTCAAAAAACAAAAAGTGATAGACTATATTTTCCATGTTATTCTGGGAGATGTGGGATTTGAACCTGCATACCAACATTGACAACTGAAATCTTGGAGTAATAACTACTAATATAAGAACGTTTTTGACTCTTATATTTTGGGACGGAGAGAGTACTAGATAGAGATCTCGCAAACAAAAAAAACTACTAGATAGAGATAAGTTTGTTTTCTGCTATTGCAACACAGTGCTATTTGACCGGTTTTAGTACAACACTAGCATATATTATGTAACCAGTATAAATGATTTGAAAACAGGAATCATAATTATAAAAAAAATTCAAAAAAATATTGATAAAACCCAGGAATTTTAAATAATCGAAATTGTGAAAGATTCGTACAAACAGAGAAAAGTTCACAAATCTGAGAAAAGTTCAGGAATTTCAAAGGTTTATATAAATTGAAAAAAGGTTGTGAAAATAAAAAAATTCACGAATTTATTTTTTATTAAATTGTAAGAAGTTCAAGAATATCAAGTAAAAAATAATGAAACTTTAAAGGGGTTCACGAAAGTTAGTAAAAAAGTTTGCAAATTTCAAAAAAAGTTCACGAGCTAAAAGTTCATGCATTTGAAAAAAAAATCACGGCTCAAAACATCATAAATTTAAAAAGTTCACGGATTTGAGAACTAATTCAAGAATTTAGAAAAAAAATGAAATTTGAAAAGAGTTTATGAATTTGAAAAGGTTCATGGCTAAAAAATTCATGAATTAGAAAGAAGTTCACGGAATCTAAAGAAGTTACTGAATTTAATAATTGCGCACAAAAAACAGAAAAGAAAATAACCAAAACCAAAAACCAAACAAAACTCTTCCTGGAAAACCAGGAAATAACCACCCCAAAAAACCAGTGGAAACTTCTAGAAGGTTCCTTAAATCAGTGAGAGAGAGAGAGAGAGAGAGAGAGAAAACTGCATGTCCCGATCGAACCAGGGTACATGACGTGCGCATACTGGGAGAAACAAGAAAAAAAAACTAAATGGTCCGAGGTCAAGGACGAACAGGGGTGTGCGCTAGTTTACAGAATGAAACTGTACGCTTAAGGCGCCATATAGGGTTTGGGGGAAGGAAAGAGGTAAGGAGGACGTCGTTGTCGATGGTCGTGTTCCACGAGCGACCTAGCTGCTACATACATGACTGTAGAAATATCACGCATGTATACAAGCATGAGACAATCTCCTTCCAGTGTGAATATTTGAATTTAACTTTTAGCTAAGTAGTTATGTTTCCGTCAAATCTGCCAACTTAAAATCTGTCTTATTTTACTAGAAAATCTGGCAATTAACTTAATCAGTGGTGCATGTTGAAGCAATCTAATCGAGAAAGCGCCGTCTTACCCGCATAAAAAGAGAGAGAAAGGGTCACCTTCTGACTGATGTGACTGTTGTGATGTGAAGGAGTATTTCATTTCTCCAAGTAGCACTCGTCGTCTACGGCGTCTGTGATCTCCTTCCTTGGCAGACGTCGCCGTCCACCTTCTGATCGATCGCTATTGGACAACGACTGATCGATCGCAATGTCGCTGCAGCTATTATTCTGTAGTGTCGTGCTTAATTTTCTCGGTCGCTATTGGACAACGACTGATCGATCGGTGGCTTGGCTCTTCTAAATGAAAAAATGTCACCGACCTAACTGTATTTCATATTTTGAGCAGTTTTATGGGGGCACGATGAACGTGAGTAGAGGATATCACACCGCAATGTGTTGCTCTAGTTCTCTCTACTTGAGTTGACAATACCATGCCGTTAGATCAACAACTATATTTTGATACTAAGAGTCGCATCGGTATGTTGATCACGAACCAGTTTTTATATGCTGTCTTGCATCTTCACAACTTTAGCAGGACAAATGATAGAATTGGATTTTAACCTTCTACTACTCCTAATCGTCAATCTGAGGTATAGTTGATTTTAGTACAACTTTCTACAAGAGTTATACTAACTCAACGACAATATAATATGGATCAGAAGTTCTACTAAGCAATTAATATGCATTAGAGAAGATTAGACTATTTCGATATTTGTATGGTCCTAGGATACTGATACTATTCTACGACGCGATCTTACCTACCGACACGATGATCCTATGACTGCCTCACTAATCCAGGGCATTCTAGTTACAAGCTCAAGAGCACTAACTAGAAAATGCATGTATGCTTTGTGTGCGGTCCATTGATACCGAAAATTCGAGGTATGCTTAGTTTGCGACATGATCTGTTGCCTATGCTTTTGTCAGCAAACCTAATATTCCGGCTGCCCATGCTCTTTAGTCGATCAGAGTCTGCGCTAGCTTTTTCAGGTGCACCTAGTTTCCTTTCTCAAAAGACGACTTAAAAGTCATTTGATAATTACTATAGGCCGGGGTCCATCCATGCATGCTTTTGACATATTTTGTAGGTGATTACTCGCGGGTGCCATTCACCTTACCTTTTATGTCTTTTTTTATTTCATCTTCTAATTTCACTCTACTATAAATTTTGAATCAAAAGTTCAAATTAAGTTCCGTTCGCATATTTGTGTTCGTCGCGATGAAGACTTTTGAACAAGACCGATCTTGAACAGAGTTCAACAACATAGAAAAATTCCAAGTTACAAATATTGATACTTGATGATCGTAACATCAAGTTTTTACCAAGTTCCATATGCTTTTAAAATTTTAGGGCTTTGGGCTTAGTTTAAGTTAAAAAAAATTAACCTTCTAAATTTATCATTGTTCCTATCAAGTTTTAGTAGTTAAAACTTGTCGGGCCGCCCGATTTACCTCGCGGTCAGCAAAGTTGTTGGATTCCACACAAGGGCACACCAATTTTTAAGTTTCAGTTTTTGAAATTTGCGATTTTGTCATTCGCTCATACTCCCTCCGTCCCAAAATTCTTGTCTTAGATTTGTCTAAATACGGATGTATCAAGTCACGTTTTAGTATTAGATACATCCGTATCTAGAGAAATTTAAGATAAGAATTTTGGGACGGAGGGAGTACTAAGTTTCAGCAGTTGAAACTTAAAAAAATTAAAAATCCCATCAAAACATATTGAAAATGGATCTTATTTGAAAGGACTCCTCACAAGCAACACGAATCTGAAAATAGAAGTTAAATTGGGCTTATTGTTCAAAATATATAGAAGATTCAAAATTGGAAGTCAAATGAAAAAGGATGGGTTAAAGAGCTGCACACACGGACCCGGTCTTAAGGGATAAAGAAAATGCAAATAGTAAATTCAGTTTCCGAATCACGAGACAATCAAGCGGCCGCCAAATTTGCGTGCCCCGGTCCTTGGGTGCTACAAATCCTCTCCCCTACTATAGGTGTTATTTAATGAAAAGGAGTAAATGTTCTTATATTTGGTAGGAAACCATCCTAGCACCAATTATAATTTGAAAAGATCTAGAGATATCTGATATGGACAACAAGGGAGCATCTGAGCTCGGCTCAGCTGTTCCAGTGATGAAAAGTAAATTCAAAAAAAATCAGAGCTTCAATAAAGTTTGGAAAATTCAGATTTCAAAACACCAGTTTTTCCCCAGAATCTCCTTGATGTCATATCCCCACAAAACTCAGCACACATTTGCGTGCAGATTAACAAATAATCTAGCTAGGGTGACTTGGTCTATGGACGGTTGGCACACGGCTTTCGTGTTGTTCATTCGTTCAAAGCACGATTCGAGAAGAGGATAAATGAAACTATATAGTTTAGTGCAGTCATGCCTTTTCCTCCTCGGGCCATATATACCCATGCCATGGTCATGGTCATGGTCATGGATGTCTTGACAATTTGTGTAGCCAGTGCGGTCATGCCTTTTTCTCCTCGGGCCATAATATTTCTCTAGTGTTGTCTAACTGATGGATGAGAGTCAGCTGTTAGAATGTAGCTAGCGGCCACAGGTGACAGGTCAAGCGGCAACCGCCTGTACGTGAATGCACTTTGAGTGTAGCTAGTGCTGGCGCAATGCACTTTGAGGCTGTGTTCGGGACAAAGGAATTTTTCAGGATTCGTGGAGGTTTTCTTTCCAATTAATATCTTTTCTTCAGAGGCGTTCGGTACACAGGAACAGTTTTGCTAGAACTCATCTAGATGAGATTTAATTTGGTCTCATTCACCTTTTATAGCCATTGGATGTGATGCTATAAGATGCGTGTGTGCTGACGTGGGTTGTATCTCTTCTTGTTTTCCAGGTGAATGAGACCAAATTATGTCTCATCTAGATGAGTTCTAGGTACTCCCACACAGGAATAGCCACACCGATTCCTTCAGAAATGTTTCCCATCCTCCATTTTTTACGGGAACTAGAACATGCGCTCGGAGCTCATTTTTTCGCGTAGGCCCGAGGCAAGCACGTGCAGCTCTGTGACTGCAGGATTTGATGTCCTTGAATGTAAAAGCGGGGTGCACCTGGTTTAGGAGAACCACGCAAGGACACAAAGCAAAAAGGTAGCGGTGCATGTGGTCTGTGTTCACGTGTGACAATGATTCATCAAGACACATGCATGGCCGGTTCCCCTTATGGACGCCGATAACTGCCACACGTGTTGGCGTTAAGGGATCTATCCACACGTTCTGTGCGGTGTCTAAGAGGACCAACCCACATGCCTGTGTGTGGGCAAAACAATTAGCGCCCACACGCCTCTTTTTTCCGTCCCGGTCCCTCTTACACACGTGCGTGTGGCCGAAATAGATAACGCCCACACGCCCGGTACGTCAGGCCTCGTACCTCGTGGTCCCGCACGCCCCACATGACACTCTACCGTGCGCCCGCAGTTGCCATGGGCCGTACCCTCGTCCATGTCCGTTTAAGTGCAGTTGCCATATCGCTGAACTACGGTTGCCATGTCGGACAACTACAGTTGCCATGTTTGCTCAACTGCAGTTGTCATCTCAGGTCAAAGTTCCAGATTGCCATTTTTTGGACAACTACAACTGTTGTCATGTGTGGTCTGGTCTACTGCAGTTGCCATGATTTCAAAACTTTAGGAGTTGCCACCTACTAACACTAGACAGTTGCCATGTAGCACTACAAAAAAAAAGGCATGGCAAAAAAACATGTGCGGGTAAAAGAGAGAGTTGCCATGTGCTCACAAGCACGCTAGGGCAGTTGTCATGTAAAAAGAAAGAGTTGACATCTGTTTACATGCACGCTAGGGCAGTTTGCCATGTACCATGCAAAACATATGGCAACTGACGTGTTCTGGTAAAAAAAACAGAGAGTTGCCATCTGTTTGCAATCACACTAGGGCAGTTGCCATGTACACTGCAAAACGCATGGCAACTGGCAGCTTGAGCGTGGGAGAGGAGGCGGGCGTGTGGGCGAGATGGCGAACGCCCACACACCAGCCCTTGCGCGTGACTGAAAACTGGTGTGTGAGCGAACTGCTAAACGCCCACACACGGGCCCCTCCGTGTGGTAAAACGGATATGTGGGTGATCTCTCACACACACCACACACGCGAGTTGTCCTACGTGACATACAAAATCATCTAATTCGTGCCAAGATTCGTGCAGAAGTTACTGGACGGTGATGGAGCCGTGTGGGTGAGTTGGCTAACGCCCACACATGTGGGCGTTAACATATCCGTAATTCTTTAATACAACCGCTAGTTTATTCTATCTCCTATGCTGGCTTCCTGCGTTTCGAACACCACTGGTCGAACTTTCTCATGGGATTTAAAGGCTGTAGCTTTTCACTTTAGCCTTAATCCTATTCCTACGCATTTTTCCATTTCTTTATTTTGCATACCTTCGTTCCGAACAAAGCCTGAATAACCAACGCCAGCCAGTGCCCAAGTAATGATATCGCCTCACCCGACCGGTACGCGCGGCCTGCGAATATAGAAAATGGTCGGATGAAATAATCAAATCCAAATGACGGCCGGTGCCGACCGCCGTATCGCTCATATAGGAGTTGTTTAGCAGCAGTCTTCCGTCGTCGACAGTTCTCTCCCGTACTCCCTCCGTCCGAAATTATATGACGTTCAAGTAATTTCGGACGAAGAAAGTACTTATCCGGCTATTGATGCAGATTCAAATAGTATATGTGCATTGGTGTATAGTATTTCCTCTGTAAATTAATATAAAAACGTTTAGATCACTATGTATATACTAGTAAATTAACATACGAAACCCAAAACTGATGCAAACAAGCAAGCGAAGAACAGATCGCACGTCATGACTTTCTTGATTAATTAGTATTGTTTTTCGGAGACCACCTAGTGTTGTATTTACAGAGGGAGCTAGCGATGCCATGCCCATACATGCATGAACTCATCGTGCGGCAGCAAACAGTTTTATCCATACCCCGCAGAAAAAAAAAACAGTTTTATCCATGTCCCCAGGAGGGCGGCAAGAAACAAAGCAATTTAGGATGGTGGGGGTGATGTGGGTGGATCTAGAGATGCAGCGCGGACGGGCTTAAGAGAGCGACGTATGTCCGTATTTGATTTAGAAGATGGGAGTGTCGTGTGGACGGGGTTCTGTTATGACCGACATATTAGGGGCTTAGCCCAGTTAGTTGTAGCCCAGTTTATCTTATTGTTATTAGAGGCTTAACCCAATTATCTTATTAAGAGAATTATATAAACTCGTGTAAGGACCTGTTTTGGGAATAAGTAAAAAGCAATCATATTTGCTCGGCTTACTTAGGGAGCCGGGAGACCTAACCCTAGCTGACGCTCCTGCTCTCTCTCTCTCTCTCTCTCTCCCCTCTCTCTCTCTCTCTCTCTCTCTCGCTCTCGCGCGCGCGCGCGCGCACGCAACGACGATGCCAGAGCGCCGGCGACCACGCCTTCCTCCACGCAATCCCTCTTTCCATCCCTACAACCTGAGACCACGCCCTGGTAGGGATCCGGTTCCTACCAATTTGGTATCAGATAGTTTCGGTGCGATCATGTCCTCACCGCCGCCCACCCCGACCCTCCCGCTGCCGACTGCGACGACCGCCCCGATGGCCACCACAGCCATCGCCCCGCTCTTGCCGGCGCCGGTCACCTCCGTCGCGCCCGTCCCCGTCGTCTTCACCCCGGAGGAGATGACGGCTGCCATCCGGGATCTCACGCAGACGGTCACGGGCATCTACACGTTCCTTGCGAGATCCTATGGGCCGCGGCCGCCTGTGCCCTTCACCACCGTCCCGTCGCCGCAGCAGCCGCCATCCTCGGCGACCCCCATCGTCGCCGCCATGCAGCAGCTGCCGTGGCAGCCGCCACCAGCGACAAACCCTGGCGCCTCCGCCATGCAGCAGCTGTTGTGGCAGCCGCCACCAGCGACGAACCCCGACGCCTCCACCATGCAGCAGGGGCAACATCTGCAGCTGCCGCCACCGGCGATCGCGGCCCTGGGCATCCCGACGACGGGCTCGGGGGTGCCCATCGACCAGGTCCGGTTTTCCCCGTCGACGTCTCCATTACCGGCCTGGCTCGCTGGGTCCCTTGAGCCGGTTTACAAGGCGGCCTCGGTCGGGCCGCATGTGTTGGCCCCGCCGGCGACGCACCCGGTCATGTAGTTTGGCGGGTCCTTGGGCTACGCCGAGCCCTTCGCCAGCATCAACGGGCCCCTGTTCCAGGGTGGCACCTGTTGGGAACGTAGCATGCAATTTCAAAAAAATTCCTACGATCACGCAAGATCTATCTATGAGATGCATAGCAACGATAAGGAAGAGTGTGTCCACGTACCCTCGTAGACCGAAAGCGGAAGCGTTAGTTTAACGCGGTTGATGTAGTCGAACCTCTTCACGATCCAACCGATCAAGTACCAAACGTACGGCACCTCCGAGTTCAATACATGTTCAGCTCGATGACGTCCCTCGAACTCTTGATCCAGCAAAGTGTCGAGGGAGAGTTTCATCAGCACGACGGCGTGGT
Organism: Aegilops umbellulata; assembly: GCA_032464435.1. NCBI lineage: Eukaryota > Viridiplantae > Streptophyta > Magnoliopsida > Poales > Poaceae > Aegilops > Aegilops umbellulata. Next base: position 8,172,547 of record CP136058.1, on the reverse strand, counting down.
GACGGTAATGGTGATGTGAAAGGGGGGAACAAGGCAACCGTGAGTACTCATCCAAAGTACTCGCAAGCAAGGAGCTACACTACATATGCATGGGTATATGTGTAAAGGGCCATATCAGTGGACTGAACTGCAGAATGCCAGAATAAGAGGGGGATAGCTAATCCTGTCGAAGACTACGCTTCTGGCAGCCTCCGTCTTGCAGCATGTAGAAGAGAGTAGACTGAAGTCCTCCAAGTAGCATCGCATAGCATAATCCTACCCGGCAATCCCCTCCTCGATGCCCTGTTAGAGAGCGATCACCGGGTTGTATCTGGCACTTGGAAGGGTGTGTTTTATTAAGTATCAGGTTCTAATTGTCATAAGGTCAAGGTACAACTCCAAGTCGTCCTGTTACCGAAGATCACGACTATTCGAATAGATTAACTTTCCTGCATGGGTGCACCACATAACCCAACACACTTGATCCCATTTGGCCGGACACACTTTCCTGGGTCATGCCCGGCCTCGGAAGATCAACACGTCACAGCCCCACCTAGCCACAATAGAGAGGCCAGCACACCGGTCTACATCCTATGGCGCAGGGGTCTGGGCCCATCGCCCATTGCACACCTGCATGTTGCGAGGGCGGCCGGAAGCAGACCTAGCAACCTCCAGTACAACAGAAGTCACGTTACGCGGTCCAATCTGGCGCGCGCCGCTCAGTCGCTGACGTCATGAAGTGCTTCGACTGATACCACGATGCCAAGTGCCCATATCTTCCCCGCGTAGTTGGTTAGTGTGTATAGGCCAGTAGCCAGACTCAGATCAAATACCAAGATCTCGTTAAGCGTGTTAAGTATCCGCGAACGCCGACCAGGGCCAGGCCCACCTCTCTCCTAGGTGGTCTCAACCTGCCCTGTCGCTCCGCCACAAAGATCCACCCAGAGGGCCGTCGGGACAAAGGTCCTTTCAGCCCCCAACCGTGAATCACTCGCGGGTACTCCTGGAGCCGACCCGACTTTAGTCACCACATGTATCATGTATAAAGTATAGTATGTACCCCTGATCACCTCCCGAGTGATCACGGACCGATAGTATAGCACAGCAGACGAACAAGAATGTAGGGCCACTGATGAAAAACTAGCATCCTATACTAAGCATGTAGGATTGCAGGTAAAGGTAACAACAGTAGTAACAAGGACAGGCTATGCATCAGGATAGGATAAACGGAAAGCAGTAACATGCTACACTACTCTAATGCAAGCAGTATAGACAAGAATAGGCGATATCTGGTGATCAAGGGGGGGGGGGCTTGCCTGGTTGCTCTGGCAAGAGAGAGGGGTCGTCAACTCCGTAGTCGTACTGGGTAGCAGCGGCGTCAGTCTCGGTGTCTAGCGAGAGAAGAGGGGGAAGAAACAATAAATATTTAAGAAAACAGATGCATAGCTATGCATGACATGACAAGTATGGGTGCTATGGGTGCCCTAACGCGGTAAGAGGTGATACCGGGGAAGGGGGGAAACATCCGGGAAAGTATCCTCGGTGTTTTGCGTTTTTGGGCAGAGGAGCCGGAGGGGGAAAGTTGCGAGTTTGCTATGCTAGGGATGTGTGGCAGACGAACGGGCTGCGTATCCGGGTTCGTCTCATTTTTCTGAGCAACTTTCATATAGAAAACATTTTCATCAGAGTTACGGTTTAATTACTATGATTTTTGCAAGTTTAAAACATATTCTAGAATTCTTAGAATTAAATTTAATTCGGAAAATAAATGGGAAATTGCTAGGTGCACCCAGTGCAGTGCACCCACCAGTGCACCGGCAGATGACAATGGGCCCCGTTGACTGCCCAGTCAGCAGCCAACGTTGACCCATTGACCGGTCAACAGGGCCCGATGGTCCCACACGTCGGTGTCTTATGATTTCTAAATGATTTTTTTATTTAATCTAATTAAGGGGGACCCACATGCCATAGGGTCTCTAGTTAATTAACCTAACTAAATGATTAAAAGCTAATAGGGGATTAGCCCCTGATCTTAAGCAGAGGACCAACCCCAACTTGCGGTGGCCCAAGGCCATGGCCGGGGCGTGCTCACGCACCAGCAGGCAGGGGCCGGCAACGACGACCGGCGAGCGACGGCAGTAGGCGAGCAACAGGGGGGCGGCGGCGCGCGTTCAACTGCGGCGGTGGGGCGGCCGGAAGCAGCGGCGGGGGCGGGGCTGCATCGGGAAAGCGCAGCGGCCAACGAGGAACGGCGGTGCGGACGAGGCAGAACACGGTGGGGGCGGCTGTGAGGCCACGGCGGGTGAGCGGGCAGCGAGCGTGCCGAGCGCAAGCCGTAGCGTTCGTAGTCGCAGGCAGTGCACGCGCAGGAGGAAAGAGCTCGGGCCAGGTGGGCAGCAGCGTCTACGGTGACGAATTTAAGAGAATGACGGAGGGGGGAGGCGGCAGCTCACAGGGGCCCTGTAGAGGTGCATAGCGAGCTCGGGGGAGGCCCGGTGACGACGAATTCGACGGAGGTCTCCGGCGGGTGCAAGGTCGAGGACGACACGGATCTGCCGAGGCAGGGGGCTTTGGCTCCAGTTCCTTGTCCTGGGTGAATCAGCGGAGTACGTTGGAGTGAACGAGCACGGTCCTAGGGCGCAGGGTGGTTGGGGAGCACGCGGGGAGGCAGCCTGTGGCGATGACGGTGGCGGGTGCGCACTTTGGGAGGAGAGGGATGAGAGGGGGGATTGAGAGCGCTACGGTTCGATGAAGGGAGGCGCGGCGTCTTATAGGAGTCCGGGGGTAGCCAGATGGCCAGCACGTAGCCAGGCGCGGCCGTGGCGCCGCCGGATGCCTGCCACGGCGTCCTGGTGAACAGAGAAAGAAGATGAGGACGGGGGAGTCGGGTTGGGCCGGCCATGGTGCTAGATGGGCTAACACTTCCACTAGATCAGGAACCATACTTTTGATCTTTCTTTCTTTTAAAATCATATTTCTGTCTTTTTGCTCCTGTTTGCATTTTATTTCTGTAGTAAAAGACTTTTGTTCGCATCAAGACTTGGCACATAAATCAAATGCAATACTTTGAAGAAGCACCCAAAGTTTGAGGGCATTTGGAAATATATAACCATTTGTTTACTTTGAAAATGTTATTTTTGTTATTTTGGACCACTTATAATTTTCTAGGGATTTATCTGTGAGCCAAATGATGTTGGATTCTACATCATACTGGTTGGTGGAATTTTTAGAATAATTCGAACATTTTAGTTTTTTAATTTTATTTGAGGAATTAATAATTTGACTTTATTTTAAATTTGAATTTGAGGTCGGTTTGGGACAAAGTGATGATCATAAAATTTTAATTATGATGACGTGGCCTCATTAAAAGGAGTTTACTGTAGCATGTCACCCGGGGTGTTACACCGGCAGAATTTTATAAGAAATGTTGGCATATTGTGAAAGATGATCTTATGCCTATGTTTCATGATCTTTTTAATGGGCATCTTCAACTGTTCCATTTGAATTTTGGCACGATCACTCTTCTACCTAAAAGGGAGGAGGCTATCCGCATCGAACAATTCAGACCCATATGCTTATTGAATGTCAGTTTCAAAATCTTTATGAAAGTGGCCACCAACAGGCTGACAAAGGTGGCACACTCGGTGGTGCAACCAAGTCAAACTGCCTTTATGCCTGGAAGACACATACTAGAAGGGGTAGTTGTCTTACATGAAACCTTACATGAAATCCACTCGAAGAAACTCGATGGAGTGATATTCAAAGTGGATTTTGAGAAGTCGTATGATAAGTTCAAGTGACCTTTTTTTACAGAAAGCTATGTGCACGAAAGGTTTCAATGAGTCCTGGACGAATCAGGTGGATTCTTTTGTCCAGAAAGGCAATGTCGGAGTAAAGGTTAATGATGATTTTGGCCATTATTTTCAAACGCATAAAGGCCTGAGGCAGGGTGACCTAGTGTCCCCAATACTGTTTAATATTGTGGCGGACATGTTGACAGTACTCATAGGCCGGGCCAAGGAAAAGGGGCTGATTGGTGAACTAGTCCCCCATCTGGTGGACGTGGGTGAGGGGGTACCCATCTTACAATATGCGGATGACACAATATTATTTATGGAACATGACCTTGCTAAAGCTCGTAATATGAAAAGCATCCTATGTCTCTTCGAGCAATTATCGGGGTTGAAGATCAATTTCCACAAAAGTGAGCTTTTCTGTTTTGGAAGGGTCAAAGAGAACCAAGAAGAATACAAGCAACTGTTCGGTTGTGAACTGGGATCGCTGCCCTTTAGTTATCTTGGCATTCCAATACATCATAGGAAATTGACTAATAAAGAATGGAAATGTATCGAGGATCGATTCGAGAAGAAACTTAGCTGCTGGAAGGGTAAGCTTATGTCATATGGAGGACGGCTAGTATTAATTAATTCGGTACTAACGAGCATGCCGATGTTCCTCTTGTCTTTTTTCGAAGTACCCAAAGCGGTACGCAAGAGATTAGACTTCTATCGATCTCGGTTCTTTTGGCAATCAGACGAGGTTAAGACAAAATATCGTCTGGCAAGATGGGATATTATTTGTCGACCAAAGGACCAGGGGGTCTTGGGATTCAAAACCTCGAGGTGAAAAATAAATGCTTGTTTAGTAAGTGGTTATACCGCATTATCGCTGCATTCTGAAGGAATGTGGGCCCAGATTCTACGCAACAAGTATTTACACTCCAAAACTCTAGCCAGGTTACTGTAAGACCTAATGATTCACCCTTTTGGAAGGGACTCATGCAAGTGAAGGATACTTTCTTCCATAGGGTGAAGTTTAGTGTTGGGGACGGCTCAACAATAAGGTTTTGGGAGGATACGTGGTTAGGTGATAGGTCACTAGCTCTCCAGTATCCTTCTCTGTATCATATTGCTCAACGTAAGGAAGAGTACGTGGCAACGGTGATGCAGACAGCACCCTTGAATATCCAGTTCAGGAGATCTCTAGTTGGGGAATGCTGGACCTCTTGGCTGCACTTAGTGAGGAGGCTAATGGAGGTGCACCTTTCCGATGAGGAGGATTCTTTTAGATGGAAGCTCACGAATAATGGCTTGTTCACAGTCAAGTCTATGTACTTAGATCTCATCAACTCTGGCCCAATCCCGCGATCGCTTCATATTTGGCGAGTTAAAGTACCCCTATGAATTAAGATATTTATGTGGTTTGTCCACAAACAAGTGATCCTAATCAAATATAACTTACTCAGGTGGAGATGGGTAGGTAGCTCGAGGTGTTACTATTGTGATCAGGATGAAACAATACAACACGCTTGCGAAGTTACTTTGGAGATCGGTGCATGTAGCCTTTAATATTTCACCTCCTAATAGCATAGAGACGTTGTTTGGGACGTGGCTTGATGGAGTGAATGTACATCTCGCGCGTAATATTCGGATTGGAATATGGGCACTTATTTGGGCTATATGGAACTGTAGGAATGATATAATTTTTAACAGAAAACCTATGACTAATTTCTTGCAGGTTATATTCCGGGCTATGGCATGGATCCGTACTTGGTCATTACTCACTCCTACGGCCTCCAGGGAGCAGCTGGCTACTGGGTGCAACCGATGGGAGATGGCAGCTCGGGTTTTCTTCAACCGGTTTGGATGACGATCATTGCATAAGATTGGTCCTTAGTGGATCCTCGTTAAGCCGGATGCGGCTTTGAGACTTGTATTTTTTTTATTTTCACTTGGCTCCTTGTGTGAGCAGTACTTTGCCTTTGTTTTATCGGCTTTTTAATAAAATGGCTGCATGCATCTATCCGATGCAGAGGCCGGGGGATGACCTCCTTTTCAAAAAAAGAAAGCGGACGTGTTGCCCTTAAACAACTCTAGGCACTAGACGAGCTTTAGGATCAGCCCGCATGGAATGTTTTTCTAATAAAAGATATTTTTTTAATACAGTACAGACGCAAGCGCTTATACATACGCGCATATATTCATCCCGATAAAACATACACATACACCTTATCCCTATGAGCACCTTAGAGAGACTGAGCCAGCATATCATCTTGAGATTTACAAAGTCACCGTAGGTGTCTCGTCGTCGATGAAAACGTCTCCTCCCACTGAAAGCGCATCGTCGGTAATCTAGAATAATGCGAGCATGAAACCATCAATTCCAAATAACAATCGATGCCGCCAATTTGGTCGTGGGTGATTCTGTATTGCAAATTAGAGCATTTCCGACAGGCGCCCAAAAACTGGGCCGCGCGCTAAAATCCGGGTTTCTTGGGCGCCGGACAGCTCCAGCAGAAAGTGTAAAACAGTGCGCGCGCAAAAAATGGTTGGGCGTGCGCTGAAAAACACTATCAAAAGCTGCAAATTAGAGGCGCCGGATTGCGCGCGCTTCACAATTTACATTGCGTGTTCTTTTGGGCGTGAGTTTTTTGGCATCTGCTAAAGCAATATTGGGTCCGGCGCAACTAAAGTACTACAGTGGCGCGCTAAAATTATTTTAGGGCGCGGAATTTTTGTGCACCTGTTGGAGATGTTCTTAGTTCCATCCAAATACACATCGAAGCCGAACCAAACAAATAGTTAATCGAGTCTAGCAAACCATGTTATAGTAAATAAATCTACGACGACCCAACAAAAGACCCAAACAAATAATCAAGCGAGAATGGACTGACTTTCTAAGTTAGTATTTTCTTTTTCTTTGAAAATGATAATATAGTAACCGAGGCTTTTGGATACCTGTCAAAGAATATCGATACTACATATATATATAGCATCAGATTGAAAGAAAAACATCCAAAAGGTAGGTTTCCTCGGTTAGTATTTTCTTTATCTTTGAAAACGATACTTTAATATCAGATAATATAGTATAGATATTTGCATTCCTTGTTGTGCCATACAAGACTTTTGAATTAAATACAAACTTTATATATACAGGATTGCTATTTCACATCTAGATGTGAAATAGTTATCTCACGTCTAAGTCTAGGACCATTGGATCTTGTTTGTCTTTAAATTTCGTGCTAACTTGATCCTGTGTTGCTTGTTCGTGCAAATTTTCGTGCAAATTTGTGATCGTCCACTGCACGTGACTTCATTCAAATGTTTCCGTGCGTGTGCGGCATGTTGGTTGTGTTATACGTGTGCGTGTGGGTTGGTCTTTTTTGCTTATGTCCATGTCGAGACTGGGCCTCTTTTGTGTTTGTTTTCGGTAGGCTCTGGGGAAGAATTGGAAGAGTAAGGAGCGAGCTTATTCCTTTTCCTTGTTTGTTTTTCAAATTTTTCTATTGCTTTTTAAACTTTTGTTTTTTGTTTCTTTTTTGTTGTAAAATCCATGTTTTTTTAATTTTCTTAGTATATTTTAAAATTCACAACTATTTTTAAGCGATGTCTGATCTAAGTTTTTCATTCTTTTGATTTAGTTTCGTAATTTTCGTGCAAGCGCTCTATCTTCCGCCGCGCTAGTCATTGTTCGTTTGTTGCGTATCATGTTGTTGGCCTGGCCTGTTTGGTTTCGCTTTTGTCGACCCATTATCGTAGCCCCTGGCAACCCGTTCTCTATGTTATTTCTAAACTGTGACGTAGAATTGGTAGAGACAAGAAAAAAGAAGCTATATCGAGGTCGTTGCCTCTTTCCGGTTCATGACGCTGTCTCTCATTTCTTCTAAACTTCATCAAGATAAGACTCACACTCGTGCGTATTTGAGAAAAAAAGATTTAGCAATGTCTCATCTAAGTTGTTGTTTGTTGGGATCTTGTTTGTGTAATTTTCACGCAAATTCTTGATCTCGTGTCGTCGGCTAATGTGTCACCTATTCTATTTTGTCCACTTTTGTCGACCCATTCTTGGTGCATGTATGTTTTTGTTGGAATTTTTTTGCTTGCGTTCTTGTAGCCTACATTTTATCTGGTCAGTGTTGTAGGAGTGGGAAAGACAAGTTATGCTCATGTCATTACCTTTTTTCTTTTTTCATTTCAAGTTTGATGTTAGAGATACATGCTTTGCAGGATAGGCTCTGCCTTGCGGTCAATATACAACTAGGCCCAATTAATTTTTGTCTCAGTTGCAAATCATAACACAGAACTAGGGCCACTCTTTTTCCTAGTTGCAACTCCAGCCCTAACATGCAATTTTTTGTCCCTGTTGTAAGTCTACCTCTACCAGTTACAAGTCCACTCTCAACTCGCAAATGGGGCCCAACCTTCTTTTGTCCCAATTGCAAGTTCACCCTCGACTCACAACTAGGGCCCTATCTTTTTTAGTCCCATTTCCAAGTCCATCCTCGACTCACAACTTGGGACCAATATTTTTGTCCCAGTTGCAAGTCCACCCTTGACTCGCAACTGGGGTGGTACCTTTTTTTTCTGGTTACAAGTCCATACTTGACTCGCAACTAGATCCCTACTTTTTTTGTCCCAATTGCAATCCCACCCTTGACTCATAATTGGGGTTTGACATTTTTTGTCTCAGTTACAAGTCCACTCTTCAATCGCAACTTGAGGTGACATTTTTTGTCCCGATTGCAAGTCCATCCTTGACTCGCAACCGGGGTCCGACCTTTTTTCTCCCAGTTGCAAGTCCACCCCTCAACTCGCAACTAGGGCTTGACCTTTTTTCCCCAGTTGCAATCCCACCCCCGGCTCGTAACTAGGCCCCGACATTTTTTGTTGTCCTAGTTGCAAGTCCACCCCTCGACTTGCAACTGGGGCCAGAACTTCTTCTGTCCTAGTTGCATGCCCACCCTCGATTCGCAATTGGGTCCTCACCTTTTTGTCCCAGTTGCAAGTTCGCCCTCAACTCGCAACTGGACTCTGGTCTTTTTAGTTCCAATTGCAAGTCCACCATCAACTTGCAACTGAGGCCTGGCCTTTTTTGTCCCAGTTGCAAGTTTACCATCGACTCACAACTTGGGCCGACTTTTTTTTGTCCTAGTTGATAGTCCAATCTCAACTCACAACAAGGGGTGAACCTTTTTTGTTCCAGTTGCAAGTCCACCGTCGACTCGCTACCAGGGCCCGGCCTTTTTTATCTCAGTTGCAAGTTCACCCTTGACTCACAATGGGGGCCTTCCTTTTTTTCCCAGTTGCAAGTCCACCTTCGACTCACAACTCCAGCTCGCCTTTTTCTGTCCCAGCTGCAAGTCCACCCTTGACTCCCCACTGGATCCGGCCTTTTTTATCTTAGTTGCAAGTTCATCCTCTACTTGTAATTGGGGTCTGACCAAAAGTCCACCATCGACTCGCAACTCGGGTCCGACCCTTTTTTGTCACAGTTGCAATCTCACACTCGACTCATAATTAGGACATGACATTTTTTGTCCCAGTTGCATGTCCACATTCAACTCGCAACTGAGGCTCGACAATTTTTTCCTCAGTTGCAATCCCACTCTCGTCTCATAACTGGGCCCCAACTTTTTTGTCCTAGTTGCAGGTCCACCCTCGAATCGCAACTAGGTTCGACCTATTTTTGTCCCCGTTGCAAGTCTACCCTTGACTCGCAACTGGGGCAAAACCTTTTTTCCCAGTTGTAAGTGCACTCTCAACTCACAACTAGGGACCGACCTTTTTTTGTCCTAGTTGCAAGTCCATTCTCGACTCGCAACCAGGATCCAACCTTTTCTGCCCGAGTTGCGAGTCCATCCTCGACTCACAACTGGAGCCCGAGCTTTTCAGGTCCAGTTGCAAGTCCACCCTCGACTTGCAACTAGGGCCCGACCTTTTTTGTCCCAGTTGCAAGTCCACCCACGACTTGCAACTGGGGTCCGACCTTTTTTTGTCCCAGCTGCAAGTCCAAACTCGACTCGCAACTGGGCTTTTTAGTCACAATTGTGAGTCCACCCTGGATTCACAACTCAGGGTCCGACCTTTTTAATTCCCAATTGCAAGTCCACCTTCGACACTTGCAAACCTCAGATGAGGCGACCCAAATATCTAGGATATGTTTTTTGTTTTGTTTTGTTTTCTTCATGATTTCTCTATTTGTGGATCACATTTTTCATTTTCATTTTACTTTTTTATTTTTCTGATTCCTAGCGGACACATTTCCATTTTTGAAATTTCTACGATGCACTATCCACCATCGCGCCACACCTGCTAATGAGCCAGCCCAGTTAGCGGCTCCTTGTGCGCTGCGACGCGTGACATTCAGATGCAACGCCCGGCAGCTACACAAACACAACCAAACAAAAAAAATAGACAAACAAACAGACCCAAGACAAACAAAGGAAAATCACAACTTTCGAAACGACTCAAAAGTTTGAAAAAAATCACTTTTTAAAATTGTTTGCTTTTTTAAAATGTTCAGAATCAAGATTTTGTTCAAAATTTTGAAATATGTTAACAAATTGTTCATTTTTTCAAAAAATGATCAAAATTTGAAAATTCGTTCACAATTTCCAAAAAATATTAAATTTTTTAGAATTTGTTCCCTTTTTAAAAACATTCATAATTTTAAAAATTAGTAATATTTTTTAAATGAAAATCAGATATTTAAACGTCCGCACACAAGCTAGCCTCGTCCAGCACGGTATCATCCCTGCCATTCGCTTGTACGTACAAAGCATGTCTCAGACCAAACACACAAGCAAGCAGCTTGATTTGATCTATAGTAGCTAGCAAGATATGCACGTGTAGCTTTTTTTAGCGGCAACGGCAAAATTCTTTTGAGCATGTAGTTGTACGAGCTGTAGCTTTTCTGGGTATATATACTAAAAAAAAAAGAAAAACAAATAGAGGGGTCTACAATGTAATATGATGTCATGTTAGATGTGAGATATTATCTCACATCTAGATGCGAGATAGACGGATCCATATATATGAGTAGAAAAACCATAATGTATCGAGAGACAATTAACCACCGATGACCTAACTCTGAGTTTGACTTATTTATGTCTCGTGAAAGCGAACTATCATTTCAGACGTTTTCATAAATGGTGAGGTGAATACGACTTAATCGTGCAAATTATATATGGCCACGTTCATCAATCCACTCAGAGGGGAAGATACAGAAACGAAGATAAGATAGCTAGCAGAGCACGTGATGAATAGTATATGATTTATGCTCATGATTAAAAAAATTGGATGGTACTTTTTTCATCCTCAAATATAAGAGCGTTTTTGTCACTAGTGGGACGGATGAAGTATTAGACTAGTACAATAAGGTGTGTGAATGTTCTTTTTTCTTTCTCGTTTTGAAATGAATCAGAAAGAAATCATGAGGTATAGGAGTGTTGGGAAACCGGGGCCACCGAGGAGGTGGCGGCGGCCTCGTGCGTATCGCACGGGGTAGCCCCTCCCGTTTCCCCCGCTTTACGTTAAGTGGGTACTTATCCCTTGACCCCCTAGTCCCTATATAAAGCAACGAGGAGCTATCATTGTAATCCTTGTTCATTGATTAATAAAGCTGGTCTCCTCCATATCTCTCTGTGTCGTTTACTTTCGCTTGTTCGACTACTTCGACTACTTCGTCTACGACGCTCGCCCTCGCTCCGCAACTTCGGACCGGACTCGCCGGCGGAGTTGCTGAACACGTTATCAGCACGCTTCGCTCCATCAACTCTCTGTCAAGCCTGCGTCAAGCCTGCATCACGCAGGCTTTCGTCGATCCCGCGGAGGTATAAGATATGATCTCTACATTTGCAAAAATGGATTCCTCTCGTTACCGCGATTCCGTTTTTGCGATTAGTTTATTTTTCAGATAAATCTACCTATGGTGTGGATTTCTCTCCCAAGAACCGAGCGGACGAATACGTCGCCGACCAATGTTGATGTTCTTGAATCAAGAGAGATTTGTTGACTACACCATAGGGAGACGGTGATTACACGTACTCTAAATGAGCACGGCACCGCCGCGTTGTACCCGACGTACACGCGTCGTGACGTCCCGAAGACGCACGATTTTGCCATCCCGAGGCCGACGTCCAGATGACTGTGCCAAGCCGTCGCCGGCATCGCCATGGCCCTGCTGGCCGTTCCCGTCGCCGCGCGCTCGGCTGCTGTCGCCGCGCTCGCGTGTCTGCTGCACGCGCTGTCGCCATGGCCCCGCTGGCCGTGCCGCGCCGCCCCGCCCCGATGGCCGCCGCCCGCGCCGTGGCCGCGCGACCCGCTGGCCGCGCCGTGGCTGCGCGCCCCGCTGGCCGCGCCGTGGCCGCGCCTCGCCGCCCCGCCTCGCTGGTCGTGCCGCGCCGCCCCGCCCCGCTGGCCGCAGCCCCGCTGGCCGCGCCGCGCAGACCCGCCGTGCTGGCCGCGCCGCTGGCTGCGCCGGCCCGTGCCGTGGCCGGCACTGCCCGCTGCAGGTCATCGCTCCGGTGAGGGCCGCGCGCCTGGCCAGCCCCGGCCGCGCCCGCGTGTTGGCTGCCGCCGCACCCCGATGCGGGCGCTAGGGTTTTTTTCCCTAGCGTCACTACGGGAAAGGCCGCCGGCTGCTGGGCCGGCCCGGCTGGCTCCTGGGTCGGATGGGCCGCGGCTGTGGGGATCCCTCAATACAAAAAAAAACAGAGGGGCGTCGGCTGTAGCGCGAAAACAATTGCGGTTTAGCCCCCGTAGTTTCCAGATTTTACGCAAGCTTTATTCCTGCTGTAATTTTTCGCGTAGAAGCCCCTGGAACTGGCTGTTTTCGCTGAAATATGCGTATTTGGGCTTTAAAATGCCTCGGGAATTCAATTTTTGGGCTAGTTTTCACATACTAGATGCGCTTAACATGCTATCCTTTGTAACATGATATTATTGTATGATTTTACTGCTGTAGATTAATTGTTTAGCACTCTTAATCATTAGTAAGTCATATAATAGCATGTTTTAAATAATGGAACGCCATTTTTATTGAATAAGTTTATCAACATCGCATTTGTGCAAAAGATTACCTGCTGTAATCTCATGATTTTTGCATAAATTGCAGATGGCCGGAATTGTCCACAAGGAGTTTGCTGAGTTGGCCCAGACGGGGATGAACTACCTGTCATGGGCCTCGGACTGTGAGATTTTTCTCCAGGGCAGAACCCTCCTGAGGGCGATCGGTAAGGGGGCCCAGCTGGCCGCCACTGATCCCAAATTCGAAACTGAGAATGCGCAGGCTCTGCACTTTCTCCGTCATCACCTGTCACCTACTCTAAAAGATGAGTATATGGCTGAGCGCAGTGCTTCTGGCCTTTGGACCGCTCTTAAGCAGCGGTTTGAGCGGCTGAAGTACACTGTGAAGCCACGTGCAGAGGCAGAGTGGATCCGTCTGAGGTTTGCGGACTTCAAGACGGTTGGGGAGTACAATTCGGCTCTGCACCGGATTTGTACGACTCTTCAGATGTGTGGTACTCAGATTACCGACACTCAGAAGATTGAGAAAACCCTATCCAGTTTCCACCCTGACGCGGTCCTCTCCGCGCGGAACTACCGCCAGGGCAACTACACGAGGTATTCAGAGTTGATTGACGTCCTCCAGGTGGCAGAGGCGCAGGACGAGGTTCTGAAAAAGAACTTTGCCGCGCAACCACTTGGGGGGAGTTCTCGCCAGGAGGTGAATGCTCTCAAAGTCCGCAAGCCTCAACAGAAGAAGAGGGGCCGCAAGGGCAAGAAGAAGGGCCCTTAGCCCTCCGCCCCGGCTAAGCAGCAAAAGCCGGGCAAGGGGGGGCAGAGGCCTCAGGACTGCTTCCGTTGTGGCTCGGTGGAGCATTTCTCCCGCCAGTGCCGCGCACCACCGGAGGTCGTCGAAGCATACAAGGCTCGGAAGGCGCGTGAGACGCACCTCGCCTTGGTTCAGGAGGCAGCACCACCGGCGCCCATGGCGGCATCGGTGATGACCTCTACGCCCCCTGCTGCGCCCATAGAGGCGACCCCCGTGGTGCCCATCGCGGCAGCTTTGGCGGTCCCTACCGACGCCCACGTCGCCATGGAGGTTGACCACATGGTCGCCTCGGCGGCGGCGCCGCCACTAGACATTGATGCTGCCTCCAAGATGATTTCTAAGGAGGATCAGCTCACTAGTATGGAGATTGCGGCTGAAGTGAATGGCTTCTTCACCGAGTCCACTTAGCATACCTCTTTGGTTATCATGATTCCGTGATTTGATACAATAAATTTGAATAAATTCGATTTGGTTGTAAGCTCTATGAGAGCATAAACTTATTCTTTACTTTGACGATCGGATGACATTTATTCCATTCATTTATTCCATTATTTATACATGATAGCATGTTATGTTCTGAGCTGTGTGCATTTATTTTTAATGTATTTTCTTCCTCATTACATTAATTAGATGTCATATTTTAGAACGCGTGTGGCGCCCGAATGGAGGAAACGTGCCTTGCCGATAGCGCCACCACTCATACCATTTTACGAGAAACTAAGTACTTTGAGTCCATTAAAAAATCTCCGGGAAGTATTATGACAATCGCCAGCTGCGGTTCTCACATAGTTGGCTCCGGACGAGCCATTATTATACTCTCTATGGGAACAACTTTGATCATTAATGATGCGTTGTTGTACCCGGAGTCGACTCGTACTCTTTTGAGCTTTAGAGACATCCGCGCTAATGGTTTCCATGCTGAGACCGATGATGAAAACGGCAAGGAGTGCCTACTCATCACAAAGCGGGATGCAGGTGGTAAACATGTTATCGAAAGGCTTCCTTCATTTGACACAGGGCTATACTACACTAAGATAGTAGCACCGCCCGTGTACACTACCCTCAAGACCGTCTTTAGAAGCTCTGAACTCTTCTGCCTCTGGCACGATAGGTTAGGCCACCCCGGACTTAGGATGATGAGAAATATAATAAACAACTCGCATGGCCATAATGTTAACGTGAAGAACTTCCCGAATCCCGATGATTTCGTGTGCTCCGCATGCGCCAAGGGGAAGTTAGTCATTAGGCCATCGCCCCTCAAGGTGAGGGATGAAATCCCCGCGTTCTTGGAACGTATCCAAGGGGACATATGCGGTCCAATTCAGCCCCTCACGGGGCCGTTTCGGTACTTCATGGTGCTCATTGATGCTTCCTCTAAATGGTCCAATGTTTGCCTGCTGTCAACACGGAACCATGCCTTTGCAAAATTGACCTCACAGATCATACAAATGAGGAATAATTTCCCGGATTATCGTATAAAGTCTATTCGAATGGACAACGCCGGAGAATTTACTTCAAAGGCGTTCGATGATTATTGCATGGCAATGGGAATCAAAGTTGAGCACTCGGTACCACATGTTCATACACAAAATGGACTTGCCGAGGCATTGATTAAAAGAATTAAATTCATTGCCCGACCGCTCCTTCAGGGTTGTAATTTACCAACTACATGTTGGGGCCACGCAGTGTTACATGCGGCCAAGCTCATCAACTTTAGACCGTCGGCCTACAACATCCACTCTCCTGTTCAGCTTGCGCAAGGGTCGGCACCGAAAATTTCCCACCTTTGTAGGTTCGGTTGCTAGGTATATATACCAATACCACCACCTCAGCGATCGGCGATGGGCCCGCTCCGTAAGTCGGGGATATATGTTGGTTATGAGACTGTGTCCATAATCAGGTATCTGGACCCCATGACAGGTGACTGTCACACGGCTCGTTTTCCTGATTGCATTTTTGACGCGGATCTTTTCCCGACTTTAGGGGGAGAGAATCAACCCCTTGATGCTAAAAGTCGAGAAATCACGTGGCAAGCCACGGGAATCCACGCTCATGACCCGCGCACTGCTGAGACTGAGAGAGAAGTCCAAAAGATAATAGATTTGCAGTCATTAGCAAATCAACTGCCTGACCACTTTAGTGACTTAAAGACTGTGACAAAATCGCATGTGCACGCGCGCAATGCACCGGAAAGGGTTGAAATACCGAAGAAAAATGATGGTATACCCGCTCCCGTCCAAAGGCCTAAAAGGACGAGAAATCCGGCTTCTCAAATCCCAAGTACTCGGGGACGCCTGACGAAAAAGGATAAGAGAGATTTATCGCAGCCTGTCGCCAAAGTACCCCAAATTGAAACGGGGAGCCAGTCGAGACCTGGCACAAGTACGGAAAATTCAGTGCACGAAATTCCGGACTTAAACTTTCCCATAGGGGAAACACCCAGCGGAGATGTGAGCACACACATCGGCGTGGGAAATCTAAAGGACCTTGCTCCCATAATGGGAAATTTGGTAGAGCAAGTGTTTGCGCCGGATGCGCTCCATGACGAAATGGCCATAAATTATATTTATACAGGGGAGTCCCTGAACAGAGCAACGGTGGTTGTCGACATTAACTTTGCTACGAAAATTGCCTCAATCATAGATCTTGACCCTGAGCCTAACACGCTCGCTGATTGCAAGAAAGGTCGGATTGGAAAGATTGGCAGCAGGCAATTACTGCCGAATTATTATCTCTCAACAAAAGGAAGGTGTTCGGACCAGTTTGTCGAACTCCTCCCCACATTCGCCCTGTTGGCCATAGGTGGGTTTTTGTTCGGAAGAGAGATGAAAATAATATGGTAGTACGGTACAAAGCAAGGCTCGTCGCTCAAGGGTTCACCCAACGACCAGGTGTCGATTTTGAGGAGACTTATTCCCCGGTCATGGATGGAGTTACCTTTAGATACTTGATCTCGATGGCAGTAAACATGGGCTTGAAAATGAAACTAATGGATGTTGTCATTGCTTACCTGTATGGTAACTTGGATTCGAACATATACATGAAGGTTCCAGAAGGTATCCCTGTTCCGAACCATGATAGAGCAAACAGGGGTCTGTACAGTGTTCAACTTCAAAAGGCACTGTACGGACTCAGACAGTCTGGTAGAATGTGG
Source organism: Aegilops umbellulata (assembly GCA_032464435.1). Classification (NCBI taxonomy): domain Eukaryota; kingdom Viridiplantae; phylum Streptophyta; class Magnoliopsida; order Poales; family Poaceae; genus Aegilops; species Aegilops umbellulata. The sequence goes on along the minus strand of CP136058.1, from coordinate 8,155,800 downwards.
TACAATCGCTTAAGTGATTTCCTTCATGAGACGGGCTACACGAGCAATAAAGATTGCCCATGTGTCTTTATACGGTGATCCCAAGATGGATTCTGTATAATATCGGTGTACGTGGACGATTTAAACATAATCAGTACACCTGAGGATATTGAGGAAGCGAGTTCCTACCTGATGTCGGAATTCGAGATGAAGGATTTGGGTAAAACCAAGTTCTGTCTAGGTCTGCAACTTGAACATTCCCCTGATGGGATTCTAGTGCACCAGTCGGCCTACACCCAGAAGGTGTTGGAAAGATTTGGATTTGATAAGGCATATCCTTCTAAGACCCCGATGGTCGGAAGATCTTTACAGCCAGACAAGGACCCATTCAGGCCAAAGGAAGAGGGGGAGGAAACTCTGGGACCAGAATTTCCTTACCTGAGTGCAGTTGGAGCACTCATGTATCTCGCAAACTGTACACGGCCAGACATTGCGTTCGCCATCAGTTTGCTTGCGAGGTACACTTCTGAACCTACCAAGAGGCATTGGAAAGGTGTCAAGGACGTCTTCCGTTACCTGCAAGGGACCAAAGATCTTGGCCTGTTTTATAAGAGAAATCAAGACCTATCTATTATAGGCTATGCCGATGCTGGGTACCTATCGGACCCGCATGATTGCAAATCGCAGACTGGACATGTTTTCCTTTGTGGTGGAACTGCGTTTTCCTGGAAATCATCCAAGCAAACACTTGTGTCGACTTCCACGAACCACTCAGAAATCATGGCACTATTCGAAGCGTCAAAAGAGTGTGTATCGCTTCGGCAGATGATCGGCCACATTCAGCAGACATGTGGGCTGAACACCGTACAAACCCCTACCATTATCTATGAAGATAATGCTGCTTGTGTTGCACAAGTCCAGATGGGTTATGTGAAGAGTAACCTCACAAAGCATATTAGTCCCAAGTTCTTCTATGCACATGAGCTGCAACAGTTGAACGAGGTGAGAGTTTTGCATACTAAGTCCTGTGACAATCTTGCTGATATGTTCACTAAATCATTACCGGCATCAACCTTAGAGAGGTGTGTGCGTGGAATCGGTATGATGAGACGTAGAGAGATGCAAGGTTCAGGGGGAGAAACTTCACAAACTCGTCGCTAAAATCTCAATCCTGATGATCGAGTACTCAACTTGATGGTTGAGTGGATTGTACTCTTTTTCCCTTGAGTGAGTTTTCCTGATGTTTCTCACACGAGGTTTTTGACGAGGCAATTCGTGCAATACAACAACGTATACTATGTGTTCTTTCTCCATATTTTTTCCCACTGGGTTTTTCGGAGTTTTGAGGCATGGATATACGGATAATTACCCAAGGGGGAGTGTTGGGAAACCGGGGCCACCGAGGAGGTGGCGGCGGCCTCGTGCGTATCGCACGGGGTAGCCCCTCCCGTTTCCCCCACTTTATGTTAAGTGGGTACTTATCCCTTGACCCCCTAGTCCCTATATAAAGCAACGAGGAGCTATCATTCTAATCCCTGATCATTGATTAATAAAGCTGGTCTTCTCCATATCTCTCTGTGTCATTTACTTTCGCTTGTTCGACTACTTCGTCTACGACGCTCGCCCTCGCTCTGCAACCTCGGACCGGACTCGCCGGCGGAGTTGCGGAACAAGGAGGACGCATGGAGCAGGACGTGGTTGTCGGTGCTCGTGTACCACGAGCGAGCGAGCTGCTGCATGCCAAGAGAGAAATATCACACACATATTGATCGGATGGTGCACCCTGAATCCACGTACGGCAACTGATGAAAGTGGATGGGGTGAGAGCTCGCGTTCATTTGTCACTGTCAGTAGTTGGCTTTTCTCCTACTCTGCTGCCGCCATTATTTCGTCGTGCCGTGCTTAATTTTCTTGGTCGCTATTGGACGACGACTGATGTCGATTGATCTTCGACAATCCTGCAAGCTGAGGAGCACTAACTAGAAAAATGCACATGATTTATTAGATGTCTTTTTTTCAGGTGCGCCTGACCTACTGTCATCTTTATTTTCTTTACTTAGTTGATATTCTTCATCATAATCTGACATACGGCTTTTGTGATTAGAGAACAAGACTTGAGTTGAGTTCCTAGTCTAGTCTAAAAGGATCGAGCCAACCGCTGAGTCTAAGCCGGAGGTACGTATCTCTAACGGCGGTTCATGAGGCAGCTAGCTGATGCGATGCTCTTAAAAATACTTAAACTAGTAGCTACCAAATGAACAAGCAATACATCACCCACTACGTCGTCGGCGAACAAGAAACGGTTGGGTGATATAAAACTATAAAGTCCAAATAACGGCCGTTGTTGTCGCTTCGGTCGCTGACAATTTTTTTATCACACCCAAATCAAATACTAGCAAATAATTAATCAAGTCTAACAAACCATAGTTACCTGCATATAACAATGATGCAGAGGTCGGGTGTTTGGTCTCATTTTAAAAGAAAAAGGGACCTGCCATCGACCAAAACCCCCAAAACACTCAAGCACACGAAAGAGCGAAAACATTGACTTTCTTGGTCAGTACTACTACTATTTATTTTTCTTTGGAGATGGCGCAATTCAGATTATTATAGAGACAACGATTTACGCCCAGCTCCAAAGTAAGGCCATCCACATGGTCAACTCTCCTAGGATGACACTTGTTAATTGGGATGACGTCTGTGGCAAACTGGCAATACAAATACATGCATATGAACTCGATCATGTGGCAATAAACAAGGAATCGATGAGATGTCCTTGGAAGAAGGACGGCAACAGATAAACAAACAAATTTAGGATGGCGATAATGTGGACGGATCCCTCCAAACAAACATGCAAATCTTGCTCATGGATGACCGTCCATGGAAACATATCCAAATTTTCTTTTCTTTGTTTAATTTTTCAGAGCATCAAATCGAAAGAAACATAACGAATAATCTTCCTCCGCGTTGCCCATGGCGCTCCTGGTCAGCTGAATTGGCCCACACGCATAGACACACAATTAATAGTCAGATGCACAATCATGGATCAAGCACCTTGTGCAACACGGCACACACGGTTGGCCTGTCTATCTACTACTAGGGCCTTGCTTGATAATCAACTGAAAAATAAAGCAGTCCACGCAACACACGGAGATACTGGTGCGGCTACGCGTTAACACACGGCTGTCCAGAGTTAACATCATGCAGTTCCGGGCAGTTGGACATGTTCAGCTTTAACAACTCCACCGTTGAGAGAGAAACCGTGTTGTCACGGTTGCTTTAACAACTCCACGTTGAGAGAGAAACCGTGTTGTCACGGTGCTCTCCGCAGGCGCAGGGGCAACGTGGATGCATGGCGATGCAGACAACATGCATGATTGCCATCTTCAGTATCGTCTCCTCGCACTGAACGCACATCATAAAACAAGGCAGCATGGCACCACTCGAGGCTTCTTCAGACACGACACCGGATGAATCCAAAGGATGAATGCATCCATGCCACTCCCAAATTAGGACGGAACGGAACGGATGGTGCACGCTGAGTCCACCTAACCCAAGAAAGTGAATGACGTGAGAATCCGTCAATCTCTCGGTAGTACGTAGTAGACTTTAGCCTGGCGTATGTGGCGCCCTCCTCTTCTGCCGGTGCTATTTATTTCGCCGTGCCGTGCTTAATGCAATTTCTCCGTCGCCTTGGACGGCGATCGGTATCCATCGGCACCGGTCGCCCTCGTACAGGATGATTGGAAGGATCCTAACCTTCTACTTACAGGTCTCAATCCTCAATCCGGGGAACGGTTCATATACGATCCTACGATCCTCATACAATCGCGTGACACGATCGACGATCTTACAAATTGAACACTGCATTTCTACAGTTTTACATTTTGAATATTATTTTGATGGAAACCTTGGTTCTGGCTCCGTGCATGAAAAATATATATGTTTACAGCCGACAAAGCTACCATAATATTCTACTCCCTCCATCCCATAATGTAAAATGTTTTTTGGCACTCGGAACTAATCTAGGGCATCCCAGCTACAACGTGAATAACACGAAAAATATGCATGCATGCATGCATGTATGCTTTATTAGATTCTTTATGTGCGTCCCATCATAAACTACTGATTCATTTTCAGGGGCATCTAGCTGGTTCAGTTTCCAGAAGACAACTTGATAATAAAGTTACATATAAAAATAGTATATGTTGGTAGAGCAGCTAGCACATAATTCATCTTCCTTCAGGTACCAACCAGAAGTTCCTTTCTATTACTACTCCTTAATTCCGCCACTTGTTCTTCATACTTTAGGGGACAAGGAGTGCTGAAAAAGGAGGGAATGTTGATGTATTTAGCCGCAAACTACATATAAGCAGCAGAGACCTTTCTTTCAGGTCCGGACGCGAGGAAGCGACTTCGCTCTAAAGACAGAGGACGCGGAGTGGCGACCTGGGTGAACAGTAATTTTTTTTAAAGAATCTTTTTTTATGCCAAACAGTGTAGAATGTTTCGAGCGCTCACAAAGTTTCATGATGGAATTACATTCATGGAAGTCTTGGCCAAAAATCAAAATTGATGCTAAAAAAGTAAGCTATAGAGTAATGGGACGTGCTCCATGTTACACTTGAACTTGGACTCAACCGAAGATCCGACTGACTAACCGATACCATCCTCAGAAGGCCGTCACCACCTCGAGATCCAGAGTCCGAATCGCCCACACGATCCAGGAGTCCGCCGCCGTTAATGAAGAGAGGCCGCCGCCCCGATTCCGAGCGCTATAGGGAGCACCCACCGTCGGGCCAGCCGTTGTCGTCATCCATACAACAGCAACCGCCGCCGCAATCCCGCATCACGCGCCGTCGACGCCGAAGGAAAATGATATAATTGGATTCTAAATCTTCTACTAATCCTAATCGCCGTTCCGGGTTATGGTTGATTTTAGCAGACTATATATTTCAATACTAATATGGTCCTAGGATACCGATACTATTCTATGATGCCATCTCACAGTACCGACACGATGATCCTATGACTGCCTCACTAATCCAGGGCCTTCTAGTTACAAGCTCAAGAGCATTTACTTTATAAGATGCTTTCTTTGCGTCCATGATAACAAAAATTCTATGTATGCTTAGATAGTGTGCCTGATCTGTTGTCTATGCTTTTGTCAGCAAACCTAATATTCCTTTCTCAAAAGACAACTTAATAGAGCAATATAAATATGCTGGTTGAGCATCACATAAGTAATCTTCTTTTAGGCACCAACCACAAGTTCCTTTTTATTCCTTAATTTCCCAGTTCCTAGTTCTTGTTCATACTATAGGTGATATTTACTGAAAAAGGAGGAGACGTTGTTATATTTGGCCGCAAACCATCCTAGTACCAATAATCAAAAAAGACATTGAGACATAAAATGTGGGTAATAGGAGATTGTTCGCTTGACCTTTCAGCCGTGAAGGCGGCATCCCTGAGCTCGGCTCATCTGTTCCCGTGATGAACAATGTATTCAAAAATAAAACAATATCGGAGCTTCTAAAAGGATTCAAAAATTGATTACTTGACCTTTCAGGTGTGAAGACTGCGTTTCTGAGCTTGGGTCGCCTGTTCCCATGATGAACAGTAAATTCGAAAATAAAACAAAATCAGAGCTTTGATAAAGTTTGGAAAATTGATTTTTTTTTCCAGTGCTATTTGATGTCGTATGGCCACAAAGTTCAGCACGCATTTGCATGCCGATCAATAATCTAGCTAGAGTGACTTGGTCTATGGGCGGTTGGCACACGGCTTCCGTGTTCTCCACTCATTCAACGCTTGATTCGAGAAGAAGAAGAAGAAGAAAATATAACTATACAGTTCAGTGTCGTCATGTCTTTTTCTGCTCGGGCCATACGATAGGCACATATCCATGGTCATGGTCATGGACTTATGGATGTTTTGACAAGTTGCGTAGGCAGCAGCTAAAGCCGTTTTGTCACATATCTCTGTCCCTAGCTAGTGTTGCCTAACAAACAGATGTTATCGGATCTAGCTAGAAGGGGTGACAGGTCAAGAGGCAACCGCCTGTAGTATGTGCGTGCTGGCGCAATGCACTTTTGAATAACTAACGCCCGCCAGTGGCCAAACAATGATATCACATTATCCGACCGGTACCCACGGTGTGCGACTAGAAAAACAACCGGATAAGTGAAATAAGAAATCCAAATAAAGGACGGTGCCGACCGCCGTGTCGCGCGAGTAGGAGCTACTCCCTCCGTTCCAAAATAGATGACCCAATTTTATACTAACTTTAGTACAAAGTTAGTGCAAAGTTGAGTCATCTAATTTGGAACAGAGGGAGTAACTAGCAGCGGTCTTCCATCATCATGGTTTTTTCTAATATACTCTATCTGCTTCAAAGTAAGTGTCACTGATGTTTCCTCCTCCTTCCTCTTCTTCTTCTTTGCGGGGTGGATGCTTGCTTCTTCTTCTTGGGAGAGACAGAAATTCAGGGCGTCCACTTAGTGTTGGGTTTGCAGAGGGCACTTGTGATGCCATGGCAGTACAGTACATGCATGAGCTCGATCGGTCATGCGGCAACAAACCGTTTTAGGGTGGTGTGGTGTGGACATGCATGCAAATCGTACGTGATCCTAAAACAATGGCCAACCTATTTTTGGTGTGAGGTTTGCATTTTGACATGGACGTGCGGCTTTACAATCGACAGGCAGTGTTTCCTTAATTAGAGAGCGACATATGTCCATCCATATTTCATTTAGGTTAGAAGATGGGAATTCGGCCGCGGTGAGCGCGTCGGCGGCGGCCAGGTAGCTAGCCTAGCCGGACCCACACGCATGGACACGCAATTAATGATCAGATGGGTGTGTTGTGACGGGCGACCGACACACGTACGCGATCGATCACACAGGTAGGTCTCCACTCAGCAGGAGGCGAGAAACCTTATTGACCAAGCACCTGCAACACGACACACACGTGCGCTTGCCACGCTCGGGACACGTATGATGTGCCTTAGTTATTGCACATATAAGGGCATCTTCAAGGCGAATCCGTAAATCTTTCGCAACCATTTGGGCCGTGCTGTCTGGACTACAGAAGTCATCCGTCGCGGTCCTGTATCGGTACGCGGGGCGGTCTGCACGCGATTTCTCCTGCAAACCGGAGGCAAACATGGGGGAGATTTGCCGGAATCCGACCAATCCTAAGCCCACTTCTGACCACCCTGGCCCATCAAAAACCCATCACCCGCCTCTCCCGCGCTTTCCATCCGATGCACACACCGCTTATCGCGCCACATTCATGTCGGCCTAGAGCACGCGGAGGCCAGCATTGATGCCGCGATGTAACCGGGAGGGATGGAGGGCGGCGCTGACCGACGCGACATCGGCAGCCGCCGCTTCAATGCGGATGCAAGTTTTCAAGGAACCAACTTAGGCCGCCGCGCCGCATCAAAACGGCTGACCGACACCTGCAGCACGAGACACACGCGGTTCCATGCTCTGGGAAACACCTTTTTTTAGTTAATATCACTGTTAGTACACAAACTTGCACAGCGTTGAAAAATTCATAAATGAACTTGGAAAAACCATAAAAGTCGTTGCAGAACTCATGGTGCGGTAACAATTTGGTACAAAAGACTCGAGCATGTGCCACTCGCTGATGCGGGGTCTGATCTGGCAGTTGTTCGAGTCTTTTCTACCGAATTGTTACCGTAACATGAGTCCAGTGACCACTTTTATGTTTTTTTTTTGCAAATTTGTTCGTGTAGATGGCGATATCAACTCTTTTTTTTAATTTTTGCCCCGGGGACATATCATGAATAACTTTACGGCGTACTATGCAGACAGAGAGACAGAGGCGAGATGGTGATGCACTCGCACGCAGGACGGGAGGGCATGGACGCCCCCTAGACGGCGCTATTTCAAGCCCCTGAAGGGCCGAACGGCTTGCGATGCTCTTAGCCCCGGAAGGCGCTATTTCAAAGCCTTGAAGGGCCGAACGGCTGAAGCGGAGCGCATGGACGCCTCCCCTCCGCTCCGGGTCGGGATCGCCTGCATCAGGCTCCCGTGGTATGCGGCACGCAGCAATGGCCATTTCCCTCAGCTTTGTCTGCGTGTGTGTCGTCTTCCTCCCTCCCTCGTCTGCATCCACTTCTCATCCATCACGTGAGTGAGTGCCCTTTGCTTCAATTTCAGGTTAACCAGAACCCATCCATTCCTAATGGCCAACACTTGCCCATTCCCTCTTGGTTGTCTCTGCCAAGCATGCATTTCTCTCTTCTCTTGTTCCCTCGTGCCATGTGTCTGCCCGCACGCACGCTCGAAACAAAAGACAAAGCGATCGACATGGCACCACCCGACCACTTTCAAACACGACATCCACTCCAAAAGTATGGATGAATGCATCCCACTCTGAACCAAAAGGATTCATGGCTTGTTCATTCATCAGTTGCTGCTATGTCAACAGCGTCCAACCCACTGACAGACAGGGATCGCATACTAGTAATCTGATGAAACATGTCACACTGAAATCAGCTTGTTGAGGCCAACAAATGTTTTCAGGTCAGATGTCACCCACTGAACTGAATCAACCAAGGAGGGAGATGATGTGCAAGAAGAAGAAGAAGAAGAGGAGGAAAAAATCCCCCTTGCCAACAACACAAGAAGAGAGTATCTCTAGAAGTTAATCAGCATCTTGCAAGTATATATGTATGCTCGTCTCTATAAATAGAATTGAATTTTGTTTTTGTTTCTTGTTTTTTGCTTTGGTTTATAGCAGCAGCAGCCACCTCCTCATCTCATCTCATTGGGATGCCAGATGCCGAATGCCGAATGCCGGCCTCTACCTATATGTACAGTAAGCAATGGATTGTACTACAGTACAATGGTTGGAGGGGATCACCTCACGCCGCTCTCACATCTCCTTCTTCTTCTTCTTCTTCACGGTCGCCACGGTGGCTGTGGCTACGGCGGCTGCGGTGGCGCCGCCGTCGTCGTCGCAGACGCCGCGCGTGCCGTAGCAGTGGAGGAACACCCAGAGCAGCGCGGCGTTGAGCAGGGTGTTGACCACCCACGCCCCGATGCCGCTGCACCCGCCGGCCATGGCGCCCCCGAAGTGCATCCACACCACCCCCGCGTGGCACACCAGGTTGCAACCCAGCAGCCCGAGCTGGCACCCCAGCGCCACGGGCGCCGACCCGCTCCGGGCGGCGCGCGCCGCCGGGAGCCCCGCGGTGTCGACCCAGAAGCGGAACCCGAAGGCGACGGCGTGGGCGAGCGTGGAGGCGAGGATGGCCAGCACCTGGAACGACTGCGAGAACTCGAGCCAGAGGAAGGCCATGGCGACGGAGGCGGCGTGCGCGAACACCCGGGCGGCCGCCCCGCGCCGGCGCCTGAGCACCGCGAACGCGCCCCGGGCCGCGTGGAGGTACCGGGAGAGGTAGTAGGCGTAGGACCAGAAGAAGACGCGGCCGGACGAGCGGGTCCCCGGCGGGAAGCAGAGGAGCCACCGGAACGGCGTGGTCCGGCTCCGGCCCCGCCACGACCAGCGCGTGTCCCGAATCTCCGCCACCGCCGACAGCAGCGTGCCGGCGAAGATGGTGGCGGAGACGGCGGCCATGAGGAGCGCGTGCGCGGGGGGGAGGGGACCCAGAGGGAGCGGCTTCCGGCGGCGGAGGAGCGCGTCGGCGGCGAGGCAGAGGGACACGTAGGTGGCGAGGAAGCCGAGGAGGAAGGCCCAGGTGGAGAACCAGAGGCCCGAGGGGCTCCAGCGGAAGCCGACGATGTCCGGGTGCTCCGCCAGCCAGTAGGCGACGTCGCCGACGAGCGCGGCCATGGTCCGTCCGCCGGATCGGTCGCTCGCCGGCGGAAAAAGGGGAGGTTGTTGCGGTCGTACGGTGCGGAGGATGGAAAGGGATTTGGGAATGGGAGGCCCAATATATATACTCGCCTGGGCCTCCTCTCGTTTGTCGGTCGTATGATGATATCGTGGACCAGGTCAAGGGGCTGGCAGGCCGCTCTGCCTGGCCCAGCCCCAGGCCCACCAAGGCCCTCTGCTATTTATGATTTTTTTTATATATGTCACACCAAGGAGCAATATGATTTTTTTATTGTAGAGAAAAATGATTTCTAGTTCTAGAAAATGGAAATCATTTCTCAGGAGCAATTTATACAACATGTGCAGATATATCCACGCGACGGGTTCCGAAGCCGGAGCCGTGGTGCATCATGGTCGGTGGAGCTATATAGTCGCATCCCTATCGACGAAAACATGTGAAATGGAATTTGTTTCCACGAGGCGTTTATACTGCCAAACTCCGCATCGGGCACTTGGTGGTTAATTGTATCGCAACGTATTATGGTTTTGAGTGCCAGATATAATGCTTAGTGTCATGGTTCATTTGATTTCCGGAAGTCCAAATTACGATCGGTCTTGCGTATTTTCTCGTGACATATTTTACATTTAAAATAGCTTAAAATATTCGATTTTAGTGGGCTAGGAGCCTAGGACCGGCCATCACAGCCATATTTAGCCTTCAAAGCCTGCCAGGGTCTTGATTTATTAAGTTTGGGTTTTATTGTTAGATTTTTTTTGGGGGGTCATGAAAATCTTCCAAAACATCTTTTTTGTGTGTACTAGAAAAAAAAGGCAAGCATGATAACAATTTTGGCATGCAGACAAAAGAAAAAGGGTCTCCAAATGTTTTTTTTTCTAAAGTTAAGCTGGCCATTGTTTTTAGGAGGGGCTAGCTGGTGTGATGCATGAAGCACGATTTGCATGCATGCATGCATGCTTGTCCACACCACCATCCTAAATTATTTGTTTGTTGCCATGCATAGGATAGAGTTCACGCATGTAAAGCCGCAGGCCCGCAGCATCATTAGTGGTCACCAAAAATCAAACACTATATATGAGGATGACCTTAACTCGAGACAAAAAACAGTAAAGTCATCGTCTCCAAAGAAAAAAAAGAAAGAAACTGCTAAGCGAGAGATGCACGCCATACATCGACCCGTTCTCTCTCACTTGCTTGTTTGCTTGGATTTTTCACTTTCCTAGACTAGATTAGTTTATCACTACATGGTTTGTTAGACTTGATTAATTATTTCACCTGATTCGGTGTATAGATATTATTAGTATAATAAGGCTGCAACCCGTATGCAATTAAAAAATTCGCACACGACCAAACCAACAGCACCGGCGGTTATTTGGATTTGATTTTTTTAGAAAAAGAGGATGACCCCAGCCTCTGCATCTGGAAGATGCATTCAGTCATTTTATTAATTATTCTCGAGGATCTTACAAAGTAGAACAACAATATGCTTGAATCCGCCATCTTGGCAACATCCGTCGCTACTTCTATCCAAATGATGAAGGGGTGCAAGTTGGGCCAATACCCAGACCTCTTACCCAAGCCTAACATCTGGAAAATATGGATATATGTCACTCCAAGGAGCAAAATGATTTCTAGACCTAGAAAATTATCTGTGTACACCTGGTTCATTCGATTTTCGAAAATCCAAATTACGCTCAGTCTTGCCTATTGTTTTTGTGACATATTTTACATTAAAAATAGCTTAAAATATTCAATTTTAGTGGGCTTGGACCGTGTTCTAGAAAAAAGGGCAAGCATGATAATAATTTTGGCATGCAGACAAAAGGAAAAGGGTCTCCAAATGTTTTTTCTAAAGTTAAGTTGGCCATTGTTGTAGAGCAACTCTAGCAGACCCCGCATTCCGCCCCCACCCGTAAAATAACCATCAAAATGCGGGTCGGGGTGGAAAAACCAGCCCGATCAGACCCCGCATCCCGCCCCGGCCCGCAAGGGCGTGGCAAAATCCCGACCCCAACCCGGGAAAACGCGGTTTTCCTCCTCGCGGCTGCGGTGCCCTGCATATAAGCGGAAGCGGTTGGTTGGGGAACATTTCATCCCGCGCTTTCTCCCACCAACCACCTCTCCTCTCCCCCTCGCGCCGCCGCCTGCCGCCGCCCAAGATTCCGGCGAAAGCAGCCGACAGGAGCACACCGGAAGGCCGCCACGCGCGCGAGGCCTCCCCTCCCTTCACTAGTAGAGAAAGGGCCATTTGTCCCAGTCCGTAAGGCCCATTTGTCCCGGTTGTTGAACCGGGACTAAAGGGTCGTTACTAAAGCCCTAGGCCTTTAGTCCCGGTTCTTACACGAACCGGGACAGATGGGCCTCCACGTGGCCGGTGCGGCGAGCCCAGGCAGGAGTCCCTACCAATAGGCATCCACGCCTCAGCAGCTGGCAAGAGCTGAGGTTTTTTTAAAGGGGGTGTTTTAGGGGTTTTTTTTTGGGGGGGGGGAGGTTAATTTAGGTGTTTCATATATTGTGTTAGCTAACTAATTAATCGAGAGAAGTGTCCTCTCTTATCTCCGTGCTTGGTCGACGCTACGTACTATACGTATAGAGATGACTCAACACGCTAGCTAGTAAGCAAATGAAGGAAACAGAAAATCGTCATGAACATATGCATACAGAGAGAAGTGATATCGACCTCTCCTTCTCCGAGAGATTGGTCGAACAACAAATTTTCGTATATCTATCTGATGCTACTGGCTACATATATACAATATAAGATCTCTTACAATATAATCCCCTAATTATATATGAACTCAGGGTCCACATGGTATTCTCCGTCTTTATCGATCACGTGGTCAAGAAAGAATGTCGCCAATTCCTCTTGAATTGCTCGCATGCGATTTGGTGGTAGGAGTTCATCCCACATCCGAAACATCTAATTTGAAGAAGGGGGTCAATACATATATATATGAATAAATGAAACTCAACACAAATGATGGTAATAAAATAAAATTGTGAATATTATTGCTTACGCACTTCATATTGTTTGTTAGAGTAGCCCCGCTCACAGGTCGTGTGGCGGATGGACTCGCAAACGTAGTATCCACAGTAATTATTTCCGGCTTCCTGCCACAACCACTTTACAAGAAATAGTGGTCAATCAAACTGGTAAGCAAGCATGCTAAATGGTATTGATGAAACTAGCGCTTGAATCGCTAGGAGATGCGTGGAACATGCTAGTAGTACTTACTTTCGGGTGTTTAAATTGCAGCTTCTTCGGCAGTCCCAGAGCTTTTGAGGTGAATTTTTTCCAAACCCTGCCAGACAAAGAAAACAATTACTTGATATCAGGAAATGAACAAAGTTGCTGATATGGTGCGATAATGATCGATTTAACTTACTTCTCGAGCATTTCAGTCATGTCCGCATACTCCTGGGGATCTTTTTGTCTCGAGTCTAAAATGGTTACTAGTCCCTGCTAAAGCTTAATCTCTAGGAGAATATATTGGAACCTGCGCACACATGCATAACTCATCAGTTACATTACTATAACCTCAACTAATAAGGGAAACCGAATATGCACAAGACAGTAACACTCACTTGAAGTTGTAAGGAAAGAGTATTATAGCTTTGTTTTGATTTAATACGAACGATCGTACCAAGTTGGCCTCGATATCTTTGGCCTGAAATTTAACCGTATATGCATCTATGAGATTTGTGTTAATGAACCCAATATCACCGATTTGTCTTTTCTTCAATTCGGTGATCTTCAATCTGCATAATATAGTGAGGATAATTATATATACATGCAATGAAAGAGCCGACCTATATATAGATACTTAATGATAGAAGTAGTACTTACAGACAGTAGCAAGTGACCGTTAATTTATCGAGGGCCTTTTGATTGAAAACTGGAAAAACTCCTTAAATGGAACATTCAGCGGTTCAATTCCAACGAGGTCATGCTCCTCTTTAACTCTCAGCGTCAAAGTATTCATCCCCCCAGACTCTCTGTAGGTTTTCATGTACTAATCATGGAATCTTCGTGTCATCGTTGTTAGAGATCTTTCATCTTTGACGAGAGGCTTCCCGTAATGGTATTTGTGTTCGTCCCCCTCCAAGAAATCATAATGTACATCGTCGGGCAGGTGATCTCCAAGATTGGTATAACTGGACACCATCCTCGGGTCATTAGCGACGATATCGCTAGACACCTTGAGCGGGGGGCATGATTGGTTCGCTTGTTCACCGATCTGGGCAATTTTTTCCCAGCTCGTCGTTTTGCTAACCTTTGATCACTGATAGTACTTCCCGACCGCTACGCTTCGATAAATGACCTTTCAATAATGCGCTCATAGTTGCCTTTCAGCGGAGACTTTGGTGGTTTCTTCAGGGCATACAGAGTGCGCTTCGCTTTCACCGGATCTATCTTCTCCTTTGGAGGTGGATGTTTCTTTGCTTTCACCCGTTCAAAGAAGTCCGTCACTTCAGCTTGCACGATCTTCGTGTTTTCCTCCACACTCCTCTCATATGGTAACTTCTCTAGAGGCTTGAGAGATGGACCGAATCTGTATTGCCTCCCGCCTCTGGCTGTACTGCTAGACGCCGGAGCAGACGGAGCGGCTGCGGCTGTCTTCTTTCCTTGCTTACGAGGCAGAGGAGAAGGACTACGACGCGCCGGAGCAGCCGGAGCTGCGGTGGGTCTCTTCCATCCTTGTTGATGAGGCGGAGAAGGAGTAGGCTGGCTGCTCGGGCGCGCCGGCGCAGGCGGAGAAGGAGGCGGAGTGCCGCCACGCGCTGGAGAAGGAGGCTGAGTGCCCTGATCACTCGCCGGAGGAGGAGGCGGAGGAGGAGGCGGAGGTGTCCAGTTCGGAAGGTTGATGAGCTCCTTCCGCCATAGGCATGGAGTCTTCAGAGAAGAACCCAGCCGAGTCTCCCCTTCACCGGCAGGGTGGTCAAGCTCGAGGTCCTCAAATCCCTCCGTTATTTCGTCCACCGTCACCCTAGCATATCCTTCTGGAATCGGACGACAGTGAAAAGTTGCACCGGGTTCAGGAGGTCGAACAGAGCGGACAGCCGCCTTGACTTTGAAGTTCTGCCATTGCGTCATAAAGTGGCAATATTGAGACGCCGTGATAGCATCCACGGGGTAGCTAGCAGGAGCCGTCAAGACATGCTCCAGCTGAAGCAGCTCGGTGGAAGCCATGCTGCTTCTCCGCCGAGATGGCGGGGTAGCTTTGGGGGTAGCTTCGGCAGGTCGCTTGCTGCGAACTGCGTCTCGTTCCTCTAGCGCTTGTACCCTTTCGTGTAACTTCTGTAGTTGGGTTTGCTCCACTTTCTTCCTCCTCTCCTGGCATTTGTAACCGCCTGCGTCCAGAAACCCAGCCTTCCACGGAACGGAGCCTAGCGTGCCTCCTGTCCGTCCAGGGTGCTCAGGATTCCCGAGGGCCATTGTGAGCTCGTCGTTCTCTCTGTCTGGAATGAACGTCCCTTGCTGTGTTGCATTGATATACCGCTGAAGCTTCGTGATGGGTATTCGTAGTTGCTCGTTCATCCAAACGCACTTCCCTGTTACAGGGTCCAAGGTTTCGCCAACCCCGAAGAACCAAGTCTGGCAACGATCTGGCCAGTTCAATGTCTCTGGTTCGACCCCTTTATCAACCAGGCCATTCTCAGCCTTGGCCCACAACAGCCGGGCTTTGAGGTAGCCACCTGACCGCGTGCGATGGTGAAGCTTCTTCTTCGCAACATTTTTCTTGTTTGTCGCTGACATCTTCTTACTCTTGTCCGATGTCTTGTGGGCACAAATGCGAGCCAGTGATCTCTGATCTTCTCATACCGGCCAGTGAATTCTGGTGTCTCTTCTTTGTCGACAAACGATGTTTTCAGCTCATTGTTCCACCTCCTGAATAGTTCTGCCATCTTCTTAAGAGCATGAGACTTGATCAATTGCTCTTTAACTGGCTTCTCCGGATCCTCCTCTGGCGGTAGGGTGAAATTTGCCTTCAGCGCTGTCCAAAGATCATGTTTCTGCATATCATTGACATAAGACACCCCAGGGTCTTCCTTCTTAGCAGGCTTACACGATTGGTGGATGCTGATTGGGATCTTGTCCCTAACAAGAACCCCGCGCTGAGCAGCAAATGCTTCCTTTGTCCGGATGGGTTCAATCGGTTGGGCATCGCGCGCGATTGCTGTGATCTCAAATCTTTCATCCGAGCGCAACTTTTTCTTCGGGCCTCGTCTCTTTATCGAAGTTGTGCTCGATCTGGAGGGCTAGAAAAAAGAAGAAAGACGAGAGTTAATTAATATCTGTACATACCAAAAACAATTAATGCATCAATTAGCTATAGTTAGCACATGCTTAATTAGTATATATACCTGGCCGGACTCCGTTCGGTCACCGGAGCCGTCATCACGGTGTCCTTCTTCCATCGGCATTCGGTCACCGGAACCATCATAATCATGTCCTTCCTCCTCCATTGTTCGATCACCGTAGCCTGCTTCTTCACCCTGTCCTTCCAGACCATCGGTGTCGTTGAGAAACGACAAGACGTCATCACTTCCGGCTGCGATTATGTCCCCCAACACCGCTTCTGTTTCTTCGTCTTGGGGGTGCTCTATAGTTTCTGCAAATATTTACAACATGGCAATTATTATTCAGACATGACAGATGGATATATTAGTGGCAAACGTAGAACTAGCTAGCTAATCACAATAAGGAATCTATTAGTGGCCTCGACGCTTCTCTAGGGTTTGGGGTGGCCTCGACAACGCTTTAAGGGTTTGGGGTGGCCTCAACAATGCTTCAAGGGTTTGGGGTGGCCTCGACGACAATGCTCTTTTAACTTGGTAAATTTGGGTGGCCTCGAAAGAGTTTGTCGGGTAGGGGCGCGGTGGGAGGGGGTTGAAGGAAATATGCCCTAGAGGCAATAATAAAGTTATTATTTATTTCCTTATATCATGATAAATGTTTATTATTCATGCTAGAATTGTATTAACCGAAAACATAATACATGTGTGAATACATAGACAAACAGAGTGTCACTAGTATGCCTCTACTTGACTAGCTTGTTAATCAAAGATGGTTATGTTTCCTAACCATGGACAAAGAGTTGTTATTTGATTAACGGGATCACATCATTAGTTGAATGATCTGATTGACATGACCCATTCCGTTAGCTTAGCACCCGATCGTTTAGTATGTTGCTATTGCTTTCTTCATGACTTATAGATGTTCCTATGACTATGAGATTATGCAACTCCCGTTTACCGGAGGAACACTTTGTGTGCTACAAACGTCACAACATAACTGGGTGATTATAAAGGTGCTCTACAGGTGTCTCCAAAGGTACTTGTTGGGTTGGCGTATTTCGAGATTAGGATTTGTCACTCCAAATGTCGGAGAGGTATCTCTGGGCCCTCTCGGTAATGCACATCACTTAAGCCTTGCAAGCATTGCAACTAATGAGTTAGTTGCGGGATGATGTATTACGGAACGAGTAAAGAGACTTGCCGGTAACGAGATTGAACTAGGTATTGGATACCGACGATCGAATCTCGGGCAAGTAACATACCGATGACAAAGGGAACAACGTATGTTGTTATGCGGTCTGACCGATAAAGATCTTCGTAGAATATGTAGGAACCAATATGGGCATCCAGGTCCCGCTATTGGTTATTGACCGGAGACGTGTCTCGGTCATGTCTACATTGTTCTCGAACCGTAGGGTCCGCACGCTTAACGTTACGATGACAGTTATTATGAGTTTATGTATTTTGATGTACTGAAGGTTGTTCGGAGTCCCGGATGTGATCATGGACATGACGAGGAGTCTCGAAATGGTGGAGACATAAAGATCGATATATTGCAAGCCTATATTTGGACATCGGAATTGTTCCGGGTGAAATCGGGATTTTACCAGAGTACCGGGGGTTACCGGAACCTCCCCGGAGGTTATTGGGCCTACATGGGCCATAAGGGAGAAGAGGAGGGCCGGCCAGGGCATGCCGCGCGCCCCCTCCCCCCTAGTCCTAATAGGACAAGGAGGGGGGGGGGGCGGCGCCCCCCTTTCCTCTTCCCTTTCCCCCTTTCCTTCTCCAACAAGGCAAGAGGGGGGAGTCCTACTCCCGGTGGGAGTAGGACTCCTGCAGGCGCACCCCAAGGGGGCCGACCGCACCTTCCCCTCCCTCCTTTATATACGGGGGCAGGGGGCACCCTAGAACACACAAGTTGATCTTCGTGATCGTTCCTTAGCCGTGTGCGGTGCCCCCCTCCACGATATTACACCTCGGTCATATTGTAGCGGTGCTTAGGCGAAGCCCTGCGATGGTTAAACATCAAGATCGTCACCACGCCGTCGTGCTGACGGAACTCCTCCCCGAAGCTTTGCTGGATCGGAGCCCGGGGAGCATCATCGAGTTGAACGTGTGCCAAGAACTCGGAGGTGCCGGAGTAACGGTACTTGGATCGGTTGGACCGGGAAGACGTACGACTACTTCCTCTACGTTGCGTCAACGCTTCCGCTTCGGTCTACGAGGGTACGTAGACAACACTCTCCCCTCTCGTTGCTATGCATCACCATGATCTTGCGTGTGCGTAGGAATTTTTTTGAAATTACTACGTTCCCCAACAGTGGCATCCGAGCCTAGGTTTTATGGTTTGATGTTATATGCACGAGTAGAACACAAGTGAGTTGTGGGCGATATAAGTCATACTGCTTACCAGCATGTCATGCTTTGGTTCGGCAGTATTGTTGGATGAAGCGGCCCGGAACGACATTACGCGTACGCTTACGCGAGACTGGTTCTACCGCCGTGCTTTGCACACAGGTGGCTAGCGGGTGTCAGTTTCTTCAACTTTAGTTGAACCGAGTGTGACTACGCCCGGTCCTTGCGAAGGTTAAAACAACACCAACTTGACAAACTATCGTTGTGGTTTTGACGCGTAGGTGAGATTGGTTCTTGCTTAAAGCCCGTAGCAGCCACGTAAAACTTGCAACAACAAAGTAGAGGACGTCTAACTTGTTTTTGCAGGGCATGTTGTGATGTGATATGGTCAAGACATGATGCTAAATTTTATTGTATGAGATGATCATGTTTTGTAACCGAGTTATCGGCAACTGGCAGGAGCCATATGGTTGTCGCTTTATTGTATGCAATGCAATCGCCCTGTAATGCTTTACTTTATCACTAAGCGGTAGCGATAGTCGTAGAAGCATAAGATTGGCGAGACGACAACGATGCTACGATGGAGATCAAGGTGTCGCGCCGGTGACGATGGCAATCATGAAGGTGCTTCGGAGATGGAGATCACAAGCACAAGATGATGATGGCCATATCATATCACTTATATTGATTGCATGTGATGTTTATCTTTTATGCATCTTATCTTGCTTTGATTGACGGTAGCATTTTAAGATGATATCTCACTAATTATCAAGAAGTGTTCTCCCTGAGTATGCACCGTTGCCAAAGTTCGTCGTGCCCAGACACCACGTGATGATCGGGTGTGATAAGCTCTACGTCCATCTACAACAGGTGCAAGCCAGTTTTGCACACGCAGAATACTCGGGTTAAACTTGACGAGCCTAGCATATGCAGATATGGCCTCGGAACACGGAGACCGAAAGGTCGAGCGTGAATCATATAGTAGATATGATCAACATAGTGATGTTCACCATTGAAAACTAATCCATTTCATGTGATGATCGGTTATGGTTTAGTTGATTTGGATCACGTGATCACTTAGAGGATTAGAGGGATGTCTATCTAAGTGGGAGTTCTTAAGTAATATGATTAATTGAACTTAAATTTATCATGAACTTAGTACCTGATAGTATCTTGCTTGTCTATGTTGATTGTAGATAGATGGCCCGTGCTGTTGTTCCGTTGAATTTTAATGCGTTCCTTGAGAAAGCAAAGTTGAAAGATGATGGTAGCAACTACGCGGACTGGGTCCGTAACTTGAGGATTATCCTCATTGCTGCACATAAAAGTTACGTCCTGGAAGCACCGCTGGGTGCCAGGCCTGCTGCTGATGCAACTGACAACGTTAAGAACGTCTGGCAGAGCAAAGCTGATGACTACTCGATAGTTCAATGTGCCATGCTTTACGGCTTAGAACCAGGACTTCAACCACGTTTTGAACGTCATGGAGCATATGAGATGTTCCAGGAGTTGAAGTTAATATTTCAAAAGAATGTCCGGATTGAGAGATATGAAGTCTCCAATAAGTTCTATAGCTGCAAGATGGAGGAGAATAGTTCTGTCAGTGAGCATATACTCAAGATGTCTGGGTATTGTAATCGCTTGATTCAACTGGGAGTTACTCTTCCGGATGATAGCGTCATTGACAGAATTCTCCAATCACTTCCACCAAGCTACAAGAGCTTCGTGATGAACTATAATATGCAAGGGATGGAAAAGACAATTCCCGAGCTCTTCGCAATGCTAAAGGCTGCGGAGGTAGAAATCAAGAAGGAGCATCAAGTGTTGATGGTCAATAAGACCACTAGTTTCAAGAAAAGGGGAAAGGGAAGAGAAAGGGGAACTTCAAGAAGAACAGCAAGCAAGTTGCTGCTCAGGAGAAGAAACCCAAGTCTGGACCTAAGCCTGAAACTGAGTGCTTCTACTGCAAGCAGACTGGTCACTGGAAGCGGAACTACCCCAAGTATTTGGCGGATAAGAAGGATGGCAAGGTGAACAAAGGTATATGTGATATACATGTTATTTATGTGTACCTTACTAGAGCTCGCAGTAGCACCTGGCTATTTGATACTGGTTCTGTTGCTAATATTTGCAACTCGAAACAGGGACTACGGATTAAGCGAACACTGGCAAAGGACGAGGTGACGATGCGCGTGGGAAATGGTTCCAAAGTCGATGTGATCGCGGTTAGCACGCTACCTCTACATCTACCTTCGGGATTAGTATTAGACCTAAATAATTGTTATTTGGTGCCAGCGTTGAGCATGAACATTATATCTGGATCTTGTTTGATGCGAGATGGTTATTCATTTAAATCAGATAATAATGGTTGTTCTATTTATATGAGTAATATCTTTTATGGTCATGCACCCTTGAAGAGTGGTCTATTTTTGATGAATCTCGATATTAGTGATACACATATTCATAATGTTGAAGCCAAAAGATGCAGAGTTGATAATGATAGTGCAACTTATTTGTGGCACTGCCGTTTAGGTCATATTGGTGTAAAGCGCATGAAGAAACTCCATACTGATGGACTTTTGGAACCACTTGATTATGAATCACTTGGTACTTGCGAACCGTGCCTCATGGGCAAGATGACTAAAACGCCGTTCTCCGGTACTATGGAGAGAGCAACAGATTTGTTGGAAGTCATACATACAGATGTATGTGGTCCGATGAATGTTGAGGCTTGTGGCGGATATCGTTATTTTGTCACCTTCACAGATGATTTAAGTAGATATGGGTATATCTACTTAATGAAGCATAAGTCTGAAACATTTGAAAAGTTCAAAGAATTTCAGAGTGAAGTTGAAAATCATCGTAACAAGAAAATAAAGTTTCTACGATCTGATCGTGGAGGAGAATATTTGAGTTACGAGTTTGGTCTACATTTGAAACAATGCGGAATAGTTTCGCAACTCACGCCACCCGGAACACCACAGCGTAATGGTGTGTACGAACATCGTAATCATACTTTACTTGATATGGTGCGATCTATGATGTCTCTTACAGATTACCGCTATCGTTTTGGGGTTATGCTTTAGAGACGACCACATTCACATTAAATAGGGCACCATTGAAATCCGTTGAGACGACACCTTCTGAACTGTGGTTTGGCAAGAAACCAAAGTTGTCATTTCTTAAAGTTTGGGCTTGCGATGCTTATGATAAGCTCGAACCCAAATCGGAGAAATGTGTCTTAATAGGATACCCAAAGGAGACTGTTGGGTACACCTTCTATCACATATCCGAAGGCAAGACATTCGTTGCTAAGAATGGATCCTTTCTAGAGAAGGAGTTTCTCTCGAAAAAAATGAGTGGGAGGAAAGTAGAACTTGATGAGGTAACTATACCTGCTCCCTTATTGGAAAATAGCACATCACAGGAACCGGTTTCTGTGACGTCTGAACCAATTGGTGAGGAAGTTGATGATGATTATCATAGAACTTTAGATCAAGTTACTACAGAACCTCGTAGATCAACCATAATAAGATCCGCACCAGAGTGGTACGGCAATCATATTCTGGAAGTCATGCTACTAGATCATGATGAACCTACGAACTATGAAGAAGCGATGGTGAGCCCAGATTCCGCAAAATGGCTTGAAGCCATGAAATCTGAGATGGGATCCATGTATGAGAACAAAGTGTGGACTTTGGTTGACTTGCCCGATGATCGGCAAGCAATTAAGAATAAATGGATCTTTAAGAAGAAGATTGACGCTGACGGTAATATTACTATCTACAAAGCTCGACTTGTTGCAAAAGGGTTTCGACAAGTTCAAGGGATTGACTACGATGAGACCTTCTCACCCGTAGCGATGCTTAAGTCTGTCCGAATCATGTTAGCAATTGCCGCATTTTATGATTATGAAATTTGGCAAATGGATGTAAAAACTGCATTCCTGAATGGGTTTCTGGAGGAAGAGTTGTATATGATGCAACCAGAAGGTTTTATCGATCCAAAGGGAGCTAACAAAGTGTGCAAGCTCCAGCGATCCATTTATAGACTGGTGCAAGCCTCTCGGAGTTGGAATAAACGCTTTGATAGTGTGATCAAAGCATTTGGGTTTATACAGACTTTTGGAGAAGCCTGTATTTACAAGAAAGTGAGTGGGAGCTCTGTAGCATTTCTAATATTATATGTGGACGACATATTATTGATTGGAAATGATATAGAATTTCTGGATAGCATAAAGGGATACTAGAACAAGAGTTTTTCAATGAAAGACCTCGGTGAAGCTGCTTACATATTGGGCATTAAGATCTATAGAGATAGATCAAGACGCTTAATTGGACTTTCACAAAGCACATACCTTGACAAAGTTTTGAAGAAGTTCAAAATGGATCAAGCAAAGAAAGGGTTCTTGCCTGTATTACAAGGTGTGAAGTTGAGTAAGACTCAATGCCCGACCACTGCAGAAGATAGAGAGAAAATGAAAGATGTTCCCTATGCTTCAGCCATAGGCTCTATCATGTATGCAATGCTGTGTACCAGACCTGATGTGTGCCTTGCTATAAGTTTAGCAGGGAGGTACCAAAGTAATCCAGGAGTGGATCACTGGACAACGGTCAAGAACATCCTGAAGTACCTGAAAAGGACTAAGGATATGTTTCTCGTATATGGAGGTGACAAAGAGCTCATCGTAAATGGTTACATTGATGCAAGCTTTGACACTGATCCGGACGATTCTAAATCGCAAACCGGATACGTGTTTACATTAAACGGTGGAGCTGTCAGTTGGTGCAGTTCTAAACAAAGCGTCGTGGCGGGATCAACGTGTGAAGCGGAGTACATAGCTGCTTCGGAAGCAACAAATGAAGGAGTCTGGATGAAGGAGTTCATATCCGATCTAGGTGTCATACCTAGTGCATCGGGTCCAATGAAAATCTTTTGTGACAATACTGGAGCGATTGCCTTAGCAAAGGAATCCAGATTTCACAAGAGAACCAAGCACATCAAGAGACGCTTCAATTCCATCCGGGATCTAGTCCAGGTGGGAGACAGAGAGATTTGCAAGATACATACGGATCTAAATGTTGCAGACCCGTTGACTAAGTCTCTTCCACGAGCAAAACATGATCAGCACCAAGACTCCATGGGTGTTAGAATCATTACTGTGTAATCTAGATTATTGACTCTAGTGCAAGTGGGAGACTGAAGGAAATATGCCCTAGAGGCAATAATAAAGTTACTATTTATTTCCTTATATCATGATAAATGTTTATTATTCATGCTAGAACTGTATTAACCGGATACATAATACATGTGTGAATACATAGACAAACAGAGTGTCACTAGTATGCCTCTACTTGACTAGCTTGTTAATCAAAGATGGTTATGTTTCCTAACCATGGACAAAGAGTTGTTATTTGATTAACGGGATCACATCATTAGTTGAATGATCCGATTGACATGACCCATTCCGTTAGCTTAGCACCCGTTCGTTTAGTATGTTGCTATTGCTTTCTTCATGACTTATACATGTTCCTATGACTATGAGATTATGCAACTCCCGTTTACCGTAGGAACACTTTGTGTGCTACCAAACGTCACAACGTAACTGGGTGATTATAAAGGTGCTCTACAGGTGTCTCCAAAGGTACTTGTTGGGTTGGCGTATTTCGAGATTAGGATTTGTCACTCCAAATGTCGGAGAGGTATCTCTGGGCCCTCTCGATAATGCACATCACTTAAGCCTTGCAAGCATTGCAACTAATGAGTTAGTTGCGGGATGATGTATTACGGAACGAGTAAAGAGACTTGCCGGTAACAAGATTGAACTAGGTATTGGATACCGACGATCGAATCTCGGGCAAGTAACATACCGATGACAAAGGGAACAACGTATGTTGTTATGCGGTCTGACCGATAAAGATCTTCGTAGAATATGTAGGAACCAATATGGTCATCCAGGTCCCGCTATTGGTTATTGACCGGAGACGTGTCTCGGTCATGTCTACATTGTTCTCGAACCGTAGGGTCCGCACGCTTAACATTACGATGACAGTTATTATGAGTTTATGTATTTTGATGTACCGAAGGTTGTTCGGAGTCCCGGATGTGATCATGGACATGACGAGGAGTCTCGAAATGGTGGAGACACAAAGATCGATATATTTCAAGCCTATATTTGGACATCGGAATTGTTCCGGGTGCGGGATTTTACCAGAGTACCGGGGGTTACCGGAACCCCCCGGGGGTTATTGGGCCTACATGGGCCATAAGGGAGAAGAGGAGGGCCGGCCAGGGCATGCCGCGCACCCCCTCCCCCTAGTCCGAATAGGACAAGGAGGGGGGGGGGGCGGCGCCCCCTTTCCTCTTCCCTTTCCCCCTTTCCTTCTCCAACAAGGCAAGAGGGGGGAGTCCTACTCCCGGTGGGAGTAGGACTCCTGCAGGCGCACCCCAAGGGGCTGGCCGCACCTTCCCCTCCCTCCTTTATATACGGGGGCAGGGGGCACCCTAGAACACACAAGTTGATCTTCGTGATCGTTCCTTAGCCGTGTGCGGTGCCCCCCTCCACGATATTACACCTCGGTCATATTGTAGCGGTGCTTAGGCGAAGCCCTGCGATGGTTAAACATCAAGATCGTCACCACGCCGTCGTGCTGACGGAACTCCTCCCCGAAGCTTTGCTGGATCGGAGCCCGGGGAGCATCATCGAGTTGAACGTGTGCCAAGAACTCGGAGGTGCCGGAGTAACGGTACTTGGATCAGTTGGACCGGGAAGACGTACGACTACTTCCTCTACATTGCGTCAACGCTTCCGCTTCGGTCTACGAGGGTACGTAGACAACACTCTCCCCTCTCGTTGCTATGCATCACCATGATCTTGCGTGTGCGTAGGAATTTTTTTGAAATTACTACGTTCCCCAACAGTGGCATCCGAGCCTAGGTTTTATGGTTTGATGTTATATGCACGAGTAGAACACAAGTGAGTTGTGGGCGATATAAGTCATACTGCTTACCAGCATGTCATGCTTTGGTTCGGCAGTATTGTTGGATGAAGCGGCCCGGACCGACATTACGCGTACGCTTACGCGAGACTGGTTCTACCGCCGTGCTTTGCACACAGGTGGCTAGCGGGTGTCAGTTTCTTCAACTTTAGTTGAACCGAGTGTGACTACGCCCGGTCCTTGCGAAGGTTAAAACAACACCAACTTGACAAACTATCGTTGTGGTTTTGACGCGTAGGTGAGATTGGTTCTTGCTTAAAGCCCGTAGCAGCCACGTAAAACTCGCAACAACAAAGTAGAGGACGTCTAACTTGTTTTTGCAGGGCATGTTGTGATGTGATATGGTCAAGACATGATGCTAAATTTTATTGTATGAGATGATCATGTTTTGTAACCGAGTTATCGGCAACTGGCAAGAGCCATATGGTTGTCGCTTTATTGTATGCACTGCAATCGCCCTGTGATGCTTTACTTTATCACTAAGCGGTAGCGATAGTCGTAGAAGCATAAGATTGGCGAGACGACAACGATGCTACGATGGAGATCAAGGTGTCGCGCCGGTGACGATGGCAATCATGAAGGTGCTTCGGAGATGGAGATCACAAGCACAAGATGATGATGGCCATATCATATCACTTATATTGATTGCATGTGATGTTTATCTTTTATGCATCTTATCTTGCTTTGATTGACGGTAGCATTTTAAGATGATCTCTCACTAATTATCAAGAAGTGTTCTCCCTGAGTATGCACCATTGCCAAAGTTCGTCGTGCCCAGACACCACGTGATGATCGGGTGTGATAAGCTCTACGTCCATCTACAACGGGTGCAAGCCAGTTTTGCACACGCAGAATACTCGGGTTAAACTTGACGAGCCTAGCATATGCAGATATGGCCTCGGAACACGGAGACCGAAAGGTCGTGCGTGAATCATATAGTAGATATGATCAACATAGTGATGTTCACCATTGAAAACTAATCCATTTCATGTGATGATCGGTTATGGTTTAGTTGATTTGGATCACGTGATCACTTAGAGGATTAGAGGGATGTCTATCTAAGTGGGAGTTCTTAAGTAATATGATTAATTGAACTTAAATTTATCATGAACTTAGTACCTGATAGTATCTTGCTTGTCTATGTTGATTGTAGATAGATGGCCCGTGCTGTTGTTCCGTTGAATTTTAATGCGTTCCTTGAGAAAGCAAAGTTGAAAGATGATGGTAGCAACTACGCGGACTGGGTCCATAACTTGAGGATTATCCTCATTGCTGCACATAAAAGTTACGTCCTGGAAGCACCGCTGGGTGCCAGGCCTGCTGCTGATGCAACTGACAACGTTAAGAACGTCTGGCAGAGCAAAGCTGATGACTACTCGATAGTTCAATGTGCCATGCTTTACGGCTTAGAACCAGGACTTCAACCACGTTTTGAACGTCATGGAGCATATGAGATGTTCCAGGAGTTGAAGTTAATATTTCAAAAGAATGTCTGGATTGAGAGATATGAAGTCTCCAATAAGTTCTATAGCTGCAAGATGGAGGAGAATAGTTCTGTCAGTGAGCATATACTCAAGATGTCTGGGTATTGTAATCGCTTGATTCAACTGGGAGTTACTCTTCCGGATGATAGCGTCATTGACAGAATTCTCCAATCTCTTCCACCAAGCTACAAGAGCTTCGTGATGAACTATAATATGCAAGGGATGGATAAGAGAATTCCCGAGCTCTTCGCAATGCTAAAGGCTGCGGAGGTAGAAATCAAGAAGGAGCATCAAGTGTTGATGGTCAATAAGACACCTAGTTTCAAGAAAAGGGGAAAGGGAAGAGAAAGGGGAACTTCAAGAAGAACAGCAAGCAAGTTGCTGCTCAGGAGAAGAAACCCAAGTCTGGACCTAAGCCTGAAACTGAGTGCTTCTACTGCAAGCAGACTGGTCACTGGAAGCGGAACTACCCCAAGTATTTGGCGGATAAGAAGGATGGCAAGGTGAACAAAGGTATATGTGATATACATGTTATTTATGTGTACCTTACTAGAGCTCGCAGTAGCACCTGGGTATTTGATACTGGTTCTGTTGCTAATATTTGTAACTCGAAACAGGGACTACGGATTAAGCGAACACTGGCAAAGGACGAGGTGACGATGCGCGTGGGAAATGGTTCCAAAGTCGATGTGATCGCGGTTAGCACGCTACCTCTACATCTACCTTCGGGATTAGTATTAGACCTAAATAATTGTTATCTGGTGCCAACGTTGAGCATGAACATTATATCTGGATCTTGTTTGATGCGAGATGGTTATTCATTTAAATCAGATAATAATGGTTGTTCTATTTATATGAGTAATATCTTTTATGGTCATGCACCCTTGAAGAGTGGTCTATTTTTGATGAATCTCGATATTAGTGATACACATATTCATAATGTTGAAGCCAAAAGATGCAGAGTTGATAATGATAGTGCAACTTATTTGTGGCACTGCCGTTTAGGTCATATTGGTGTAAAGCGCATGAAGAAACTCCATACTGATGGACTTTTGGAACCACTTGATTATGAATCACTTGGTACTTGCGAACCGTGCCTCATGGGCAAGATGACTAAAACGCCGTTCTCCGGTACTATGGAGAGAGCAACAGATTTGTTGGAAGTCATACATACAGATGTATGTGGTCCGATGAATGTTGAGGCTTGTGGCGGATATCGTTATTTCTCACCTTCACAGATGATTTAAGCAGATATGGGTATATCTACTTAATGAAGCATAAGTATGAAACATTTGAAAAGTTCAAAGAATTTCAGAGTGAAGTTGAAAATCATCGTAACAGGAAAATAAAGTTTCTACGATCTGATCGTGGAGGAGAATATTTGAGTTACGAGTTTGGTCTACATTTGAAACAATGCGGAATAGTTTCGCAACTCACGCCACCCGGAACACCACAGCGTAATGGTGTGTACGAACGTCATAATCATACTTTACTTGATATGGTGCGATCTATGATGTCTCTTACAGATTACCGCTATCGTTTTGGGGTTATGCTTTAGAGACGACCACATTCACATTAAATAGGGCACCATTGAAATCCGTTGAGACGACACCTTCTGAACTGTGGTTTGGCAAGAAACCAAAGTTGTCGTTTCTTAAAGTTTGGGGTTGCGATGCTTATGATAAGCTCGAACCCAAATTGGAGAAATGTGTCTTCATAGGATACCCAAAGGAGACTGTTGGGTACACCTTCTATCACAGATCTGAAGGCAAGACATTCGTTGCTAAGAATGGATCCTTTCTAGAGAAGGAGTTTCTCTCGAAAAAAATGAGTGGGAGGAAAGTAGAACTTGATGAGGTAACTATACCTGCTCCCTTATTGGAAAATAGCACATCACAGGAACCGGTTTCTGTGACGTCTGAACCAATTAGTGAGGAAGTTGATGATGATTATCATAGAACTTCAGATCAAGTTACTACAGAACCTCGTAGATCAACCAGAATAAGATCCGCACCAGAGTGGTACGGCAATCATATTCTCGAAGTCATGCTACTAGATCATGATGAACCTACGAACTATGAAGAAGCGATGGTGAGCCCAGATTCCGCAAAATGGCTTGAAGCCATGAAATCTGAGATGGGATCCATGTATGAGAACAAAGTGTGGACTTTGGTTGACTTGCCCGATGATCGGCAAGCAATTGAGAATAAATGGATCTTCAAGAAGAATACTGACGCTGACGGTAATATTACTGTCTACAATGCTCGACTTGTTGCAAAAGGGTTTCGACAAGTTCAAGGGATTGACTACGATGAGACCTTCTCACCCGTAGCGATGCTTAAGTCTGTCCGAATCATGTTAGCAATTGCCGCATTTTATGATTATGAAATTTGGCAAATGGATGTAAAAACTGCATTCCTGAATGGGTTTCTGGAGGAAGAGTTGTATATGATGCAACCAGAAGGTTTTATCGATCCAAAGGGAGCTAACAAAGTGTGCAAGCTCCAGCGATCCATTTATAGACTGGTGCAAGCCTCTCGGAGTTGGAATAAACGCTTTGATAGTGTGATCAAAGCATTTGGGTTTATACAGACTTTTGGAGAAGCCTGTATTTACAAGAAAGTGAGTGGGAGCTCTGTAGCATTTCTAATATTATATGTGGACGACATATTATTGATTGGAAATGATATAGAATTTCTGGATAGCATAAAGGGATACTAGAACAAGAGTTTTTCAATGAAAGACCTCGGTGAAGCTGCTTACATATTGGGCATTAAGATCTATAGAGATAGATCAAGACGCTTAATTGGACTTTCACAAAGCACATACTTTGACAAAGTTTTGAAGAAGTTCAAAATGGATCAAGCAAAGAAAGGGTTCTTGCCTGTATTACAAGGTGTGAAGTTGAGTAAGACTCAATGCCCGACCACTGCAGAAGATAGAGAGAAAATGAAAGATGTTCCCTATGCTTCAGCCATAGGCTCTATCATGTATGCAATGCTGTGTACCAGACCTGATGTGTGCCTTGCTATAAGTTTAGCAGGGAGGTACCAAAGTAATCCAGGAGTGGATCACTGGACAACGGTCAAGAACATCCTGAAGTACCTGAAAAGGACTAAGGATATGTTTCTCATATATGGAGGTGACAAAGAGCTCATCGTAAATGGTTACGTTGATGCAAGCTTTGACACTGATCCGGACGATTCTAAATCGCAAACCGGATACGTGTTTACATTAAACGGTGGAGCTGTCAGTTGGTGCAGTTCTAAACAAAGCGTCGTGGCGGGATCTACGTGTGAAGCGGAATACATAGCTGCTTCGGAAGCAACAAATGAAGGAGTCTGGATGAAGGAGTTCATATCCGATCTAGGTGTCATACCTAGTGCATCGGGTCGAATGAAAATCTTTTGTGACAATACTGGAGCGATTGCCTTAGCGAAGGAATCCAGATTTCACAAGAGAACCAAGCACATCAAGAGACGCTTCAATTCCATCCGGGATCTAGTCCAGGTGGGAGACATAGAGATTTGCAAGATACATACGGATCTGAATGTTGCAGACCCGTTGACTAAGTCTCTTCCACGAGCAAAACATGATCAGCACCAAGACTCCATGGGTGTTAGAATCATTACTGTGTAATCTAGATTATTGACTCTAGTGCAAGTGGGAGACTGAAGGAAATATGCCCTAGAGGCAATAATAAAGTTATTATTTATTTCCTTATATCATGATAAATGTTTATTATTCATGCTAGAATTGTATTAACCGGAAACATAATACATGTGTGAATACATAGACAAACAGAGTGTCACTAGTATGCCTCTACTTGACTAGCTTGTTAATCAAAGATGGTTATGTTTCCTAACCATGGACAAAGAGTTGTTATTTGATTAACGGGATCACATCATTAGTTGAATGATCTGATTGACATGACCCATTCCGTTAGCTTAGCACCCGATCATTTAGTATGTTGCTATTGCTTTCTTCATGACTTATACATGTTCCTATGACTATGAGATTATGCAACTCCCGTTTACCGGAGGAACACTTTGTGTGCTACCAAACGTCACAACATAACTGGGTGATTATAAAGGTGCTCTACAGGTGTCTCCAAAGGTACTTGTTGGGTTGGCGTATTTCGAGATTAGGATTTGTCACTCCAAATGTCGGAGAGGTATCTCTGGGCCCTCTCGATAATGCACATCACTTAAGCGTTGCAAGCATTGCAACTAATGAGTTAGTTGCGGGATGATGTATTACGGAACGAGTAAAGAGACTTGCCGGTAACGAGATTGAACTAGGTATTGGATACCGACGATCGAATCTCGGGCAAGTAACATACCGATGACAAAGGGAACAACGTATGTTGTTATGCGGTCTGACCGATAAAGATCTTCGTAGAATATGTAGGAACCAATATGGGCATCCAGGTCCCGCTATTGGTTATTGACTGGAGACGTGTCTCGGTCATAGCTACATTGTTCTCGAACCGTAGGGTCCGCACGCTTAACGTTACGATGACAGTTATTATGAGTTTATGTATTTTGATGTACCGAAGGTTGTTCAGAGTCCCGGATGTGATCATGGACATGACGAGGAGTCTCGAAATGGTCGAGACATAAAGATCGATATATTGGAAGCCTATATTTGGACATCGGAATCGTTCCGGGTGAAATCGGGATTTTACGTCAGTACCGGGGGTTACCGGAACCCCCCGGGGGTTATTGGGCCTACATGGGCCATAAGGGAGAAGAGGAGGGCCGGCCAGGGCAGGCCGCGCGCCCCCTTCCCCGCTAGTCCGAATAGGACAAGGAAGGGGGGGGGTGGCGCCCCCCTTTCCTCTTCCCCTTCCCCCTTTCCTTCTCCAACAAGGCAAGAGGGGGGGAGTCCTATTCCCGGTGGGAGTAGGACTCCTCCAGGCGCACCCCAAGGGGGCCGGCCGCACCTCCCCCTCCCTTCTTTATATACGGGGGCAGGGGGCACCCTAGAACACACAAGTTGATCTTCGTGATCGTTCCTTAGCCGTGTGCGGTGCCCCCCTCCAGGATATTACACCTCGGTCATATTGTAGCGGTGCTTAGGCGAAGCCCTGCGACAGTTGAACATCAAGATCGTCACCATGCCGTCGTGCTGACGGAACTCCTCCCCGAAGCTTTGCTGGATCGGATCCCGGGGAGCGTCATCGAGTTGAACGTGTGCCAAGAACTCGGAGGTGTCGGAGTAACGGTACTTGGATCGGTTGGACCGGGAAGACGTACAACTACTTTCTCTACGTTGCGTCAACGCTTCCGCTTCGGTCTACGAGGGTACGTAGACAACACTCTCCCCTCTCGTTGCTATGCATCACCATGATCTTGTGTGTGCGTAGGAATTTTTTTGAAATTACTACGTTCCCCAACAGGGGTAGGAGACCGACATCGTTTTTTTCTAGGGTTTGTGTGTCCTCGAGTCTTTTGGTCGAGCGAGAGGGCCGGGGGCGGGGGGTGCTCCCGTGGTATAAGTTATCACGGTAGGGGGTTATATCGACAATGACGACATACATGCATGAGAAAAAAAGTTATCGGGGAGGGGGTATATCGACCCTCCCCCCCTCGTGTTGAAGTTATCGGGAGGGGGTATATTGACAACGACATACCCGGTAAAAAATAAGAAGACAAAGAAGAAATAAAAAGAGGAGAAGAAGAAAGGAATATATTGTATTTTTTCTTCTTCTCCTCTATTCCTTTCTTCTTCTCCTCTTCTTTACTTCTTTTTTCCTCTTCTTATTTATTTCACCTCTTCTTCCTCTCCTCTTCTTCTCCTTTCTTCCTCTTCTTATTTTCCTTTTTCCTCTCCTTCTTTTTCTTCTTCTTCCTTTCCTAGCTAGATATATAAAACTTTTCTAAAAATGTAACATTTGCATATATATAAAACCTTTTATTCTTCTTCCTTCTTCCTTCTTCCTTCTCTTTCTTCTTCCTAAATATATAAAACTTTTCTAAAAATGGAACTAACCTAAAATGTACTAAATCAGAGAACATATATAGATAAAAATTTTCTAAAAATCTAACTTTTGCATATATGTATTTTTAAAACATCATGCATATTACCATTGAAAAAAATACATACATACATACAAAAAACATGTAAAAAAAATACATACATACATATATGAACATACATAAAAAAATACATATATCTAAAAAATACATACATACATATTTGAAAATCTAAAAACATGTAAAAAATAGCATATATAACTAAAAAAGCACGGCGGCGGCGGGGCCGGCAGGGGCGCGATGCTCACAGAGGGACGCGTCGGGGCAGGAGAAGGGCGGCACGGCGGGCGGCGTCGGGGAGGGCAGGGGCGCGCAGCGGGCAGCGTCGGGGCGATCAGGGACGCCGGGAGTGGCGCAACGTCGGGGCAGAGTGCAGTGGCGACGGCGGCGGCGACGGCGAGGTGGAGCTGCTCGACGGCGTCGGCGATGACGCGGTGGAGAAGCCTGATGGCATCGGGGCAGGGCTCGGCGGCGACAGCGAGGTGGAGCAGCCTGACGACGTCGTGGCAGGGCTCGGCGGCGACGACGACGAGGAGCAGAGTGGGGGCATCGGGGCGGAGAAGAAGTGATTTTTGCAGAAACTGCAAAGTGTTTTCTTATATAGACGAAGCATTGGTCCCAGTTGGTGCCACCAACCGGGACCAATGCCCCCCTTTCGTCCCGGTTGGTGCCACCAACCGGGACCAAAGGTCTCTTTTCAGCAGCCTAAAGGACGGGAAGCAGAGGCCTTTGGTCCCGGTTGGTGGCACCAACCGGGACCAAAGGGGTGGCATTGGTTCCGGTTGGTGCCACGAACTGGTACCAATGCATCCCTTTAGTCCCTGTTGGTGCCAACTGATACGTCTCCAACGTATCTATAATTTTTGATTGCTCCATGATATATTATCTAGTGTTTCGGGCAATATTGGGCTTTATTATCCACTTTTATATTATTTTTGGGACTAATCTATTAACCGGAGGCCCAGCCCAAATTTGCTGTTTTTTTGCCTATTTCAGTGTTTCGAAGAAAAGGAATATCAGACGGAGTCGAAACGGAACGAAATCAACTAGAGAAGTTATTTTTGGAACGAAAGCCACCCGATGGACTTGGACCCCACGTCAAGGAAGGAACAAGGAATTCACGAGGGTGGGGGGGCGCGTCCACCCCCCTAGGGCGCGCCCCCTGCCTTGTGGGGCCCTCATGGCTCCCCTGACGTACTCCCTGCACCCATATATACCTACGTACCCTAAAACTTCCAGAACAGAGATTAGATCGGGAGTTCCGCCGCCGCAAGCCTCTGTAGCCACCGAAAGTCAATCGAGACCCCGTTCCGGCACCCTGCCGGAGGGGGGATCCCTCACCGGTGGCCATATTCATCATCTCGGCGCTCTCCATGAGGAGGAGGGAGTAGTTTACCCTCGGGGCTGAGGGTATGTACCAGTAGCTATGTGTTCTTGATTTGGCACGATCTTGATGTATCGCGAGCTTTGATATTATAGTTGGATCTTATGTTTCTTCTCCCCCTCTTCTCTCTTGTAATGGATTGAGTTTTCCCTTTGAAGTTATCTTATCGGATTGAGTCTTCAAAAATTTGAGAACACTTGATGTATGTCTTGCTGTGCGTATCTGTGGTGACAATGGGATATCACGTGATTCACTTGATGTATGTTTTGGTGATCAACTTGCGGGTTCCGCCCATGAACCTATGCATAGGGGTTGGCACACGTTTTCGTCGTGATTCTCTGGTAGAAACTTTGGGGCACTCTTTGAGGTTCTTTGTGTTGGTTTGAGTAGATGAATTGAGATTGTGTGATGCATATCGTATAATCATGCCCACGGATACTTGAGGTGACATTGGATTCTCTAGGTGACATTAGGGTTTTGGTTGATTTGTATCTTAAGGTGTTATTCTAGTACGAACTCTAGGCCTGTTTTTGACACTTATAGGAATAGTCTAATGGATTGATTGGAAAGAATAACTTTGAGGTGGTTTCGTACCCTACCATAATGTCTTCATTTGTTCTCCGCTATTAGTGACTTTGGAGTGACTCTTTGTTGCATGTTGAGGGATAGTTATATGATCCAATTATGTTATTATTGTTGAGAGGACTTGCACTAGTGAAAGTATGAACCCTATGCCTTGTTTCCTATCATTGTAATACCGTTTACGCTCACTTTTATCGCTTGCTACCTTGCTGTTTTTATATATTCAGTTTACAAAAACCTATATCTACTATCCATATTGCACTTGTATCACCATCTCGCACCTATACAATTTACCATTGTATTGGGTTTGTTGGGGACACAAGAGACTCTTTGCTATTTGGTTGCAGGGTTGTTTGAGAGAGACCATCTTCATCCTACGCCTCCCACGGATTGATAAACCTTAGGTCATCCACTTGAGGGAAATTTGCAACTGTCCTACAAACCTCTGCACTTGGAGGCCCAACAACGTCTACAAGAAGAAGGTTGTGTAGTAGACATCAAGCTCTTTTCTGGCGCCGTTGCCGGGGAGGTTAGTGCTTGAAGGTATATCTTTAGATATTGCAATCGAATCTTTTTGTTTCTTGTTTTAGCACTAGTCTAGTTTATAAAAGAAAACTACAAAAATGAAATTGAGTTTGTCTCATACGCTTCACCTTTTTAATATCTTTCGTGAGTATGATGGAAAGGATAATTGTGCTCAAGTGCTAGAAGAAGAAATCTCTAAAATGTTTGGCACTAAATATTTGAATGATGAGCATGATTGCAATGTTGTTAGTATGAATTCCTTGAATATCCATGATGCTAATGATATGCAAAGCCACAAGCTTGGGGAAGCTATGTTTGATGAAGATGATATTTTTTGTCCCCCAAGCTTTGATGAGCAAATTTACTATAATGAAAGCATGCCTCCTATCTATGATGATTATTGTGATGACACGTATGCTTTAAAGAATAAGGATAACCATGAAACTTGTCATCTTGATCTTAATTTTCAATCATATGATAGTTATTTTGTTGAATTTGCTCCCACTACTATTCACGAGAAGAATTTTGCTTATGTGGAGAGTAATAAAATTTCTATGCTAGTAGATCATGAAAAGAATGCTTTAGGTGCTGGTTATATTGTTGAATTCATTCATGATGCTACTGAAAATTATTATTAGGGAGGAATATATATGCTTGTAGGAGTTGCAATAATATTAAGTTTCCTCTCTATGTGCTTAAAGTTTTGAAGTTATGCTTGTTTTACCTTCCTATGCAAGTTGATTCTTGTTCCCATAAGTTGTTTGCTCACAAAATCCCTATGCATAGGGAGTGGGTTAGACTTAAATGTTCTAGTCATACTCTTCATGATGCTCTCTTTATGTTTCAATTCTTATCTTTTATTTGAGCATCATTGAAATCATCGTGCCTAGCTAGGGGCGTTAAACGATAGCGCTTGTTGGGAGACAACCCAATTTTATTTTGGTTTCTTGCTTTTTGGTTCTGTTTAGGAATAAATAATACATCTAGCTTCTGTTAAGATGTGGTTTTATGTTTTAGTTAGTGTTTGTGCCAAGTAGAACCTTTGGGAAGACTTGGGTGAAGTCTTTATGATCATGCTGTAAAAAACAGAAACTTTAGCGCTCACGAGATTAGCTAGAAATTTTTACTTGAGAGTGATATTCAGTTTATTCTTTTTGCAGATGATTACTAGACAAATTCCTCAGGTCCAACAATTTATTTTAAAATTTTTGGAGTTCCAGAAGTTTGCGTTAGTTACAGATTACTACAGACTGTTCTGTTTCTGACAGATTCTGTTTTCATTGTGTTGCTTGCTTATTTTGATGAATCTATGGCTAGTAAAATAGTTTATAAACCATAGAGAAGTTGGAATATAGTAGGTTTAACACCAATACAAATAAAGAATGAGTTCATTACAGTACCATGAAGTGGTGTTTTGTTTTCTTTCGCTAACGGAGCTTACGAGTTTTCTGTTAAGTTTTGTGTTGTGAAGTTTCCAAGTTTTGGGTAAAGATTCAATGGACTATGGAATAAGGAGTGGCAAGAGCCTAAGCTTGGGGATGCACAAGGCACCCCAAGGTAATATTCAAGGATAACCAAGCGTCTAAGCTTGGGGATGCCCTGGATGGCATCCCCTCTTTCGTCTTCGTTCATCGGCAACTTTACTTGGAGCTATATTTTTATTCACCACATGATATGTGTTTTGCTTGGAGCGTTATTTTATTTTCTTTAGCTTTGCTTGCTGTTTGAATAAAGTACCAAGATATGAAATTCTTAAATGGGAGAGTCTTCACATAGTTGCATAATTATTCGACTACTTATTGATCTTCACTTATATCTTTCGGAGTAGTTTGTTGTTTGCTCTAGTGCTTCACTTATATCTTTTAGAGCACGGTGGTGGATTTGTTTTATAGAAACTATTGATCTCTCATGCTTCACTTAGATTATTTTGAGAGACTTGAATAGCATGGTAATTTGCTTAAATAAACATAATATGCTAAGCATACAAGATTTGTAAGAATTCTTATGAGTGTGTTGAATACTAAGAAAAGTTTGATGCTTGATAATTGTTTTGAGATATGAAGATGGTGATATTAGAGTCATGATAGTTGAGTAGTTGTGAATTTGAGAAATACTTGTGTTAAAGTTTGTGATTCCCGTAGCATGCACGTATGGTGAACCGTTAGGTGATGAAGTCAGAGCATGATTTATTTATTGATTGTCTTCCTTATGAGTGGCGGTCGGGGACGAGCGATGGTCTTTTCCTACCAATCTATCCCCCTAGGATGTGACGCCCGGATAGTTACGCTACAGTAATCCTCCGCTAATGATGCCACGTCACCTCGATTGCGGTGGGTAATCTCGCACTAGTTCGAAACCGATTAGAATTCAATTTAAAAATCAGGCAAACAACAAAAGTTTTCGAAAATTAAAACTATAATGTTCAGAGTGAGCCAAATAATGCATAAGTAATTATAGCAGAGGAACTACACTTTTATAAAATGTTCAACTACTCTAAAACTATTTAAACAGTAGCCAAAACAATTATTTAAATGCTTTTAAAATGATAAACAATTACAAACTAATATATTTAGGTGCCAAGTTAATTGTGGCAGTGATATTATTCCTATTACCAATTTAGGGATCACTTTTGTATTTTACAAAAACTAAAATAAATAGAAACTAAGATAAAACAGTAAAGAAATAAAAGAAAAGAAAATACAAAAGCAAAAGGCAAAACAAAACTAAAAAAAAAGGCCCCCTGGCCAACTGGGCCAGACGACCCAGCTCATCGGCCAGGCCGGCCCACCTGACCCAGCCGGCCGAACCGCCCCTGCCTTATCCCCACAAGGGGGAAACCCTAACCCGTAACCTCCCCCACTCCCCCCACTCACGCGCCCACCCCACTCCCTCTTCCCCCGATCCAATCGGGATCGGACCCGACCCCATCGCCGCCGCCCGGAGACGCCACCCCGTTGCCGCGCCGGAACGCCCCCCCGCCTCGGTCACCATGCCGGCCCTCGGATCGCCGTCCCGCTGCTCGTCCTCATCTCCCTTCTCGCCGGACACCGTGGACGCACGCCGCCGCTACCTCGCCGTCGACCCTCTCGACTCCGGCACCCCCTGGCTTCCCTGAGCCCCCTTGCCGATCCTCTGTGAGCCCCCTCCCTCCGTTTCCCCTCGAACCCTCCTCTGCTCGCTGCCGTGTTCGCGTAACCACGTCCGAGCGTCGCGCCCCTCATGCTCCAGCGCGCGGCCCCTCCCCCCCGACGCCTCCGCCCGCACCTGCCCCGTCCGGCCTCCGGACGCGGCCGTCGCCTCACCGCAGCCGCCGGTGCCCTGCTCCCTCACCCAGTCTCCCTGCCACTATGTTTCGACCGGCGCCCGTGCGGCCCTTGGTCGTCGGCGCCCGTGCCTGTTCCACCCTCACCTCGTTGCTCGGGTGGGCTGCGCTCGCACCCAGGGGCTCCGCCCCGTTTCGCCCACCTCCGACGCGCCCCCCAGCCGCCCTGCACCGCCCGTGGCCGCGCCTCCCCTCCGGCCACAGCCGCGCATCGCCGGTGCGCCCGTTCGGGTGACGCCGCGCCCATTAGGCACCCACGCCCGTTACCATGCGGCCGCCCCGGTCGGCCTCCTGGGCCACTGCCGGGTGGGGCCTGATGCCCCCTGGGCCACTGACGTAGGGGCCCCACACCCCTAAATCGACAATTAAAAAGATAATGAAAATGTAATTAATTAAATTATTAATTAATTAATTAGTCAATTAATTAAGTTAATTAATCATGTTTTAATTAATCTAATTAATTAGTTAATTTAATTAAACAGTAGTTAATTAGCTAAACCCTAATTAAACTAATCAGAGTATGACATGCGGGACCCACACGCAGTTGACCCAGTCAATTGCACAGTTGACTGCTGATGTCAGCATGATGTCATGCTGACGTCATCTTTTACTATTCTGGATAATGTTGAAATAAATAATTAAATTCCAGAAAATCAATAAAAACTTTAGTAATTTGTATTAAATAAACCGTAGCTCGGATCAAAAAACTTTATACATGAAAGTTGCTCAGAACAACGAGACGAACCCGGATACGCAGCCCGTTCGTCCGCCACGCACCCCTAACATATCAAACTCGCAACTTTCCCCCTCCGTCTCCTTTGCCCGAAAACGCGAAACGCCGGGGATACTTTCCCGGTTGTTTCCCCCCCTTCGCCAGTATCACCTACCCCTGCGTTAGATCACCTCTAGCACCGCGTTTGTTTTGTTATGCTTTGATTGCTATGGTGTTTATTGTGTTCCCCCTCCGTTACTTTTTCCAGTAGACCCCGAGACCGACGCCGCTGCTACCCAGTACGACTACGGAGTTGACGACCCCTCTCTCTTGCCAGAGCAACCAGGCAAGCCCCCCCTAACGAGGATACGTACCTAGGGTAGGGTAACTTATCATACCTGAGGTACCCAATCAAGGACATGACTCCTACAATGAAAGACATTCTAAGAAGTATCAACATTTCAGTCGACCTGGTCAGCCCAGTCGACGGACACAAGCGCACTCGACCAGAAGCACAAGCAGTCGACCATGAAGACAGCCACTCGACTATAAGAAGACCTAAAGGCACAGCCTACAAACGGTCATCTCATAAGTAGCTTTTATGGCCTTCATGGTCCTTTATTGCAGGCGTTACCAGTAACCCCCTCTCTTTATGTACATTAAACTCCTTGTAACGTGGGCTGGCTGGGGTCCTGGCGAACTCTATATAAGCCACCCCCTCCACTAGGACAGGGGTTTGGAACTTTGTAACACACACACACATAATCCAGTCGACTGCCTCCGGGATCCGAGACGTAGGGCTGTTACTTCCTCAGAGAAGGGCCCGAACTCGTAAAACTCCTTGCGCATACAACTACTCCATAGCTAGGATCTTGCCTCTCCATACTTACCCCCCATTCTTACTGTCAGACTCAGAACCACGACAGTTGGCGCCCACCGTGGGGCAGGTGTTCTAGCGATTTGTTGGAGGAGTTGGGATTCTTTCACCCCACATCATGTTTTCGAGCGGAGTCATGGTCGAGAGCCGCGAGATCCGTCTCGGCGCTCTCTCCTTCATCGTTGACAACTCTGCTTGGCTGCAGGA
The DNA here is from genome assembly GCA_032464435.1 of Aegilops umbellulata. Taxonomy (NCBI): domain Eukaryota; kingdom Viridiplantae; phylum Streptophyta; class Magnoliopsida; order Poales; family Poaceae; genus Aegilops; species Aegilops umbellulata. Next base: position 8,115,208 of record CP136058.1, on the reverse strand, counting down.
GGCTCCACTCGACGTGGACGCGCTTCCCGCCCGGGGAGCCACGCATTTTCGCGCATGCGTCCGCGGCGTCCTCCTGCGGCAACCGTCGACCCAGTACGGGTCGGCATTCGTTTCGCCATCGTCGTCATCAGTTTCCCACCGGCGCAAGCGCACCGGTCGGTCGAGACTCCAGCGGTGGGTGAAGCACGCACTGGCCCGCCAGTCGGCCATCCCCCAAGTCGCGGCAATCGAGCCCGACGAGTCACTCTACGGCCTGTTCGACCTGTCGACTGGCTCCGTAGAGACTGCGTCCGAGTGCGACAGCAGTGATCCAGCGGCGGAAGTACTAATGGTCGACGGACCACGTAGTCCCCCCGGATTCCCCCACACCGAAGAGGTTGCCGCAGGGGGGATTCCGGCGCGGGGCCACGAAGAGTACAGGCCCGAGCCCCTTACCTCAGTGCAGAGGGAGGAACTCCGTCGCCGGAACATGGACGCCCTTCACACTCCTATCGTTGGAGAAACCCCTGAGGCACGAGCCCTGGAGGAGGTGCGCTTGGCCAACTTGGCTGAACGTACTCGACTGGAAAATCTTCAGAGAGCACTCGACGAGCGCGCACGACCGCCCGTTCCCGAGTCCAGTCGTCGTCGCCTCTTCCAGCCGCCGACCCAGGTATACCGTACCCCAATTCAGAATTTGGCAGCTGCGGCTCGCATAGCGGAGTCGATCCAGCCTTCACAGTCAGAGGCAGGGAGGGGTCTGTTGCAGATCAGAGATTTGCTCCGTGCAGCGGGTGACCAGAATTCAGCCGTATCTCAGTCGCGCAACAGGATTCACAGTCGATCCGTCACTGCGAATTCCGTTCAGTCGGCTTATAGTCCAAGGTCTCCCCCGAGGCGTGAAGGACACAGAGGCCGGCACGAGGATCAATACCAAGGGCACGAGCGATATGAGCACTGATTCGATCGCAACGATCAACGTCGAGTGCCTTCTCCTGCCCCAAGAGCGGGGTCGTACGTTCCTCGACGGCAAGAAGACAGACGCCAGTTCAGTACTGGGCGAAGGGTCCCAGTCGACCCCAGGGAACCAGGCTTTGATGCGAGATCCATCATCGTTTAAGGTCTGGTCGACCGAAATAGAGCTCACCGAGAAGACCGTGACAGAGGCGCGCCGTCCAGCAGCAGAGTTCACGTCTCAGGTCCCGAGTGTTTCAGCAGAGCAATCAGAGCTGCAGTGATTCCTCCCAACTTCAGGTTGGCGACTGGAGTCAGCAAGTTCACCGGAGAGTCCAAGCCGGACACATGGCTCGAGGATTACCGAGTGGCTGTTCAGATCGGAGGCGGCAATGACGAGGTGGCCATGAAGCATTTGCCCCTCATGTTGGAAGGATCAGCCAGAGCGTGGTTGAATCAGTTGGCTCCCAGCAGTATTTATACTTGGGAAGATCTAGCCCAGGTGTTTGTCAGGACATTCGAAGGGACTTGCAAGCGACCGGCAGGGTTGACAGAATTGCAGTCATGTGTTCAGAAGTCGAGTGAAACCCTGAGGGATTATATCCAAAGGTGGATCACTCTGAATCACACGGTCGAGAATGTATCCGATCATCAGGCAGTTTGCGCCTTCAAGGAAGGCGTCAGAAACAGGGAGTTAACTTTGAAGTTCGGTCGAACCGGGGATATGACCCTGAATCGAATGATGGAAATCGCCACCAAGTACGCGAACGGAGAAGAGGAAGATAGACTCCGGACTGGCAAGTATAAGGCAGCCGCTAATGAGGCCGGCGGAGGACACTCCAGTCGGAAGCAGAAGCGCAAGGCCGAGCCAGTCGCCCCCGGGGAAGCCTTAGCTGTGACCCCAGGGAAGTTTAAGGGGAAACCCAAGGGTCCTTGGAACCCCAAGAAAGTGAAAGACCAGGACGGGAACGATGTGATGGACTTACCATGCCACATTCACACGAAGAAAGATGAAGAGGGAAATCTCATTTACCCTAAGCATACCACTCGACAATGTCGACTCCTGATGCAACAGTTCCAAGGGAGGCAGGCCAAGGACAAAGAGAAAGAGTCAGACAGAGTTGAAGACAGGGAAGACAGCGGTGAAGAATACCCCCAAGTCAATTCCACTCTGATGATTTTCGCTGATGTCGAAAGTAAGAGTCGACTGAAGGTCATCAATCGCGAAGTAAACATGGTCGCTCCGGTGACACCCCATTACCTGAAGTGGTCCCAGACCGCCATCACCTTCGACCAGTCCGATCATCCGACTCATATTGCCACCCCAGGGAGGCAAGCGTTGGTGGTCGACCCAATTATTGAAGGCACTCGACTGACCAAGGTTCTGATGGACGGCGGCAGTGGGCTAAACTTGTTGTATGCAGAAACGTTGAAGGGGATGGGCATTCCGATGTCCCGACTCAGCCCCAGCAACATGAGCTTCCACGGAGTCATTCCTGGGAAGAAAGCTGAGTCACTCGGTCAAATCACTCTCGACGTCGTCTTTGGTGACTCGAAGAATTTCCGGAAAGAAAAGTTAACCTTTGAGGTCGTGGATTTTCAGAGTGCGTACCACGCCATTCTTGGGAGGCCAGCCTATGCTCGTTTCATGGCTCGACCATGCTACGTATACCTCAAGTTGAAGATGCCTGGCCCCAAAGGTGTAATATCCATCGACGGCAATTGGAAGAAGGCAGAGGAGTGCTTCCAGAAAGGCGCCAAAATTGCTGATGCTCAGATGGCCAAGATAGAGATACAAGAGTACCAGAAGACTGCGGATCCGAGTGAGTTGTTACGAGCCAAGAAGCCCGCCACGGAGTCAGCATTTCAGTCGACTGGTGAGACCAAGCAAGTCCACATCCACCCGACCGATCCAAATGCGGCTCCAACCAACATCTCCACTACACTCGACTCCAAATAGGAAGAAGCGCTCGTCCAGTTCCTCCGTGAGAACTGGGACATCTTTGCATGGAAGCCTGCTGACATGCCAGGTGTGCCCAGGGGACTGGCCGAGCACCGCCTTCGAGTCGACCCAAAGGTCAAACCAGTCAAGGAGCATCTTCGACGGTCCGCCGTTCAGAAGAGGAAGGCCATTGGCGAAGAAGTGGCCCGACTCCTAGCAGCAGAATTCATTCGCGAGATCTACCACTCCGAGTGGCTCGCCAATGTTGTAATGGTCCCTAAGAAGGACAGATCGTTGCGCATGTGCATCGATTTTAAGCATATCAATCGGGCCTGCCCGAAAGATCATTTTCCTCTTCCTCGCATCGACCAAATAGTCGACTCGACTGCAGGATGCGAGAGGTTATCTTTTTTAGATGCTTACTCTGGATACCATCAGATCCGTCTGTATGGACCCGATGAAATAAAAACAGCCTTCATCACCCCATTTGGAAGTTTCTGCTATGTTACCATGCCTTTCGGTCTCAAGAATGCCGGAGCTACATTCATGAGAATGATTCAGAAGTGCCTAATCACTCAAATCAGTCGGAATGTAGAAGCATACATGGATGACATAGTGGTCAAGTCACGAAAAGGTTCCGACCTGCTGACTGACCTAGCGGAAACTTTTGCCAATCTCAGGAATTATGATATCAAGCTCAATCCGTCGAAGTGCACATTTGGAGTCCCTGGAGGAAAGTTACTCGGTTTTCTTGTTTCCGAACGAGGAATCGACGCTAACCCCGAAAAAGTTGGCACCATACTCCGGATGAAACGCCCCGTGCGTGTGCACGATGTCCAGAAACTTACTGGATGCTTGGCCGCCCTAAGTTGATTCATCTCCAGGCTCGGTGAAAAGGCGCTACCTCTTTACCGACTGATGAAGAAGTCAGACACGTTCGAATGGACTCCAGAAGCTGATGCAGCATTTGCAGAACTAAAAGCTCTGCTCTCCACCCAGCCGGTGCTTGCTGCTCCTGTCAGCAAAGAGCCATTGTTGCTTTACATAGCAGCCACGGGACAAGTCGTTAGTACCGTTCTTACGGTCGAGTGGGAAGAGGAAGGAAAGACCTTCAAAGTTCAACGCCCAGTTTATTATCTCTCTGAAGTTCTGACCCCGTCGAAGCAAAGATATCCCCACTATCAGAAGCTTGTTTACGAGATTTACATGACCACGAAGAAGGTTGCTCATTATTTCTCTGATCACTCTATCACAGTCGTCAGCGACGCTCCATTATCAGAGATTCTTCATAACAGAGATGCAACCGGTCGAGTGGCGAAATGGGCAATTGAACTTCTTCCTCTTGATATCAAGTTCGAGGCAAAGAAAGCTATTAAGTCCCAGGCAATAGCTGATTTCCTCGCCGAGTGGACCGAGCAGGAGCTTCCGACTCAAGTTCACTCGGAGCACTGGACTATGTTTTTCGATGGCTCCAAGATGCTGAACGGATCCGGTGCGGGGGTTGTACTGGTTTCCCCCCGAGGAGATAAGCTCAAGTATGTCCTCCAGATTCACTTTGATTCCTCCAACAATGAGGCAGAGTATGAAGCGCTTCTATACGGATTACGTATGGCCATTTCACTCGGCGTCCGTCGCCTCATGGTCTACGGCGACTCAGATCTGGTTGTTAATCAAGTGATGAAGGAGTGGGACGTCCGAAGCCCATCCATGACGGGATATTGCAGCGCAGTGAGGAAGCTGGAGAAACGATTCGAGGGGTTGGAGCTCCATCATATACCCCGACTGAAAAATCAAGCTGCAGATGATCTGGCGAAGATAGGGTCCAAAAGGGAGGCCATCCCTAAAGATGTGTGTTTGGAGAACATTCACACACCATCAGTGCAAGAAGATCCTTTCACAGAAGAGCCTCCACAACCAAAAAGCGCCTCTGACCCGACCGAAGTGGAGGTTCTAGCTGTGGTCGACCTGATTATGGAAGTTATGATCACCACTCCCGATTGGACAGTGCCGTACATTGCGTATATCATGAGAAAAGAGCTCCCAGAAGATGAAGAGGCTCGACAGGTCGTCCGTCGATCCAAAGCCTTTACAGTAATCAAAGGGCAGCTATACAGAGAAAGCGCGACTGGAGTTGGTCAGAAGTGCATCACACCTGAAGAAGGACAGATAATTCTCGAGGACATCCACTCGGGGACCTGTGGCCATCATGCGTCCTCTCGGACCATCGTGGCCAAAGCATACCGAGCAGGTTTTTACTGGCCAAAGGCGAACGAAATGGCAAAGGATATAGTAGACAAGTGCGAGGGGTGCCAGTTTTATTCCAACATGTCTCACAAGCCCGCCTCCGCCTTGAAGACCATTCCACTCGTCTGGCCTTTCGCTGTCTGGGGTCTAGACATGATCGGACCACTGAGAACTGGTAGGAGTGGCTTCACCCACTTGTTGGTTGCAGTCGACAAGTTCACGAAGTGGATAGAAGCCAAACCCATAAAGGACCTCGACGCAAGCACTGCCATCAGTTTTATCAGGGGATTGATATTCAGATATGGAGTTCCGCACAGCATCATCACGGATAACGGATCAAACTTTGATAATGACAGATTCAAAGCCTTCTGCGCCTCTCAGGGCACTCGAGTCGACTACGCTTCAGTTGCTCATCCTCAGTCGAATGGACAGGCCGAACGCGCGAATGGCCTCATCCTCAAAGGACTAAAACCCCGACTGATGCGTGATCTCAAACACGCAGCAGGCGCCTGGGTCGACGAACTTCCGTCAGTTCTATGGGGGTTGAGGACCACCCCTAACCGGTCGACTGGAAGAACACCATTCTTTCTGGTCTATGGAGCCGAAGCGGTTTTGCCGAGCGACCTGCTCCACAACGCGCCTCGAGTCAAGTTATATTCCGAAGCAGAAGCAGAACAGGCCCGGCAAGATGCAGTCGACCTCTTAGAGGAGGAAAGAGAGATGGCTCTAACCCGCTCGACCATCTACCAGCAAGAGTTGCGTCGGTTCTACGCCAGAAATGTGAAGGGTCGAGCCTTTCAGGAAGGAGATTTGGTCCTCCGCGTGGATCAGCAAAAACCTCACAAACTTGCCCCGACCTGGGAAGGCCCCTTCATCATCACCAAAGTCCTGCACAACGGAGCGTATCACCTCTACAACATCGATCGACGGATCGACGAGCCTCGAGCATGGAACGCGGACCTGCTCCGTCCTTTTTACACTTAAAAACTCACTCTACTGAGATGTAATAAAAGTACCTCTGTAGTTCTTTTGTTTCAAGCAAGAATTTCTTTTTCTGTTTGTCTAAATTTCCCCCAGTGGGTGACTTAGCTGCGAATCCGCTTCGCCTAAGTTTTCAGGAAATCCTACCGAGTGGAGAGCAAGTCTCCCACTCGGAGGCTTAGCTGCGAATCCGTTTCGCCTAAGAAATTAAAATCCTACCGAGTGGAGAGCCAGCCTCCCACTCGGGGGCTTAGCTGCAGTCCAAGTACTCGCCTAAGTTTGAAAAAATCCTACCGAGTGGAGAGCCAACCTCCCACTCGGGGGCTTAGCTGCAGTCCAAGGACTCACCTAAGTAATTGAAATCCTACCGAGTGGAGAGCAAACCTCCCACTCGGGGGCTTAGCTGCAGTCCAAGTACTCGCCTAAGTTTGAAAAAATCCTACCGAGTGGAGAGCAAACCTCCCACTCGGGGGCTTAGCTGCAGTCCAAGTACTCGCCTAAGTAATTGAAATCCTACAAAGTGGAGAGCAAACCTCCCACTCGGGGGCTTAGCTGCAGTCCAAGTACTTGCCTAAGTTTGAAAAAATCCTACCGAGTGGAGAGCCAGCCTCCCACTCGGGGGCTTAGCTGCGAATCCGTTTTTCCTAAGTAATTGAAATCCTACCGAGTGGAGAGCAAACCTCCCACTCGGGGGCTTAGCTGTAGTCCAAGTACTCGCCTAAGTTTGAAAAAATCCTACCGAGTGGAGAGCCAGCCTCCCACTCGGGGGCTTAGCTGCGAATCCGTTTCGCCTAAGAAATTAAAATCCTACCGAGTGGAGAGCAAACCTCCCACTCGGGGGCTTAGCTGCAGTCCAAGTACTCGCCTAAGTTTGAAAAAATCCTACCGAGTGGAGAGCCAGCCTCCCACTCGGGGGCTTAGCTGCGAATCCGTTTCGCCTAAGAAATTAAAATCCTACCGAGTGGAGAGCAAACCTCCCACTCGGGGGCTTAGCTGCAGTCCAAGTACTCGCCTAACTTTGAAAAAATCCTACCGAGTGGAGAGCAAACCTCCCACTCGGGGGCTTAGCTGCAGTCCAAGTACTCGCCTAAGTTTGAAAAAATCCTACCGAGTGGAGAGAAAACCTCCCACTCGGAGGCTTAGCTGCAGTCCAAGCACTCGCCTAAGTAATTGAAATCCTACCGAGTGGAGAGCAAACCTCCCACTCGGGGGCTTAGCTGCAGTCCAAGTACTCGCCTAAGTAATTGAAATCCTACCGAGTGGAGAGCGAACCTCCCACTCGGGGGCTTAGCTGCAGTCCAAGCACTCGCCTAAGTAATTGGAATCCTACCGAGTGGAGAGCAAACCTCCCACTCGGGGACTTAGCTGCAGCCCAGTGCTCGCCTAAGCCATGTTGACAGACACCATCGCGGCGATAAGCATCGTGCAAACCAGGCAGCCTCTGAGGGAACAACGAATAGCAGCCTCTGAGGGAACAACGAATAGTAGATCGGCGGATCAAGTCACGAAGACATTCAACGTCGAGCCATGTTCGGATAAAATCAAAAGATCCTAGATCGCAAATAAAAGTACTCGAGCTATAAGCTCGACGGAGTTTATCGGTTACATAAACCACTCGGCATTCCGAGGCAAATTTAAGGCAAGGAACAACAGTTTTTTACTCCTCCGGTGGAGGACTGGATGGTGCAACAAATTCGTCCAAGTGAATCCCATCAGTGATCCGAGTGGCAGCAGCGATGAAGGTCTCCATGAAGTCCTGAAAGTTATGCTTCCTCGTATTGGCAACTTGGAGGGCGGCCAGCTTCTCTTCTCGAGCCTCCTTGCAGTGGACACGAACCAGCAACAGAGCAACATCGGCACCACACCTGGCAGAAGACTTTTTCCATTCTTGCACTCGGCCTGGAACCTCACTTAGTCGAGTGACCAAGGATTCAAGGTCGTTCTGAAGCGTCTCCTTGGGCCAGAGTGCGGAGTCGATCCGCGACACTGCAGCTTTCAGTCGAGCAAGGTAGTCCACCACGCCAGCAACACGAGATTCCAAACGAAGAATATTCATGGCAGCATCGTCCTTCATAGGAGAGTTGATGGGGTCCAGGCTAGTCTCCACTCGACTAGTTTCTTCCTCGAAATTCCGACAGAATTCTGAAAGAAGTTTTGACAACGCAAAATTGTAATCAAATGATGAGTCGACAACAGCAAGTCAGTCGTGCAAAGGGGGTTACCTTCAAGCATGAGGTATAGCTTCTTGGCAAGACCCCCAAGATAATCCCCCAAGTCCTTGTGCTTCCCCGCCAGCTGGCCGATCTTGTCGTTCAGAGTACTCTTGTCAGTCTTCAGTCGACTCGCTTCCCTATTGGCCTCGTCAAGAGCAGACTTCAGCCTAGCGTTCTCGTTCTCAAGATGGCTGACTGAAGCAAGTTTCTCTTCAGCGAGCTTTAACTTCTCAGCAGCTGCCTTTTGTGCCTCCGCAAGGTCAAGATGTTTCTTCTTCAGGGCCTTCTCCAGTTCGTCTGCAAAGCAACAACAGACACAGAGTTCAGAACGGGCAGAGGAACAGAGATAGACGTCGAGTCCTCACCAGCCATACCTTTTGCTTCATCCTTCGCCTTCTGCACGTTTTCCTGAGCAAACTGTAAATCAAGATTAAGCTGGATCTGCTTATCCTTCAGATCAGCGAGCTGAGCAACAAGCTCACAAGACTTCTGCAAAGAGTCAATCGACAAAGGGTATCAAAGACAAGTTACTCCCGAGTGACTGAAAGAAAGAGCACAACACTTCTAAGACTACAGCCGAATCAAAACATTCGACAGTAGCCTCGGGGACTACACCCAGTGGGTGCACTCAGCGTGCCCCCACCGGTTTTCCTTGATTTCCACTCGACCCAATCCGATCAGTCGAGTGGGGAAGTTTGAAAGCATAAAGACCGCAGTCGACTGCCAGCAGTCGACCGTGGCCTTGGGGACTACACCCAGTGGGTGCACTCAGCGTGCCCCCACCAATGAAAAATTTCAGATCAACAGCACCCAGTGGGTGTACAACGCAAGTGAAGACCAACTAACTTGGACGTTCTGCTGCAACGCCGAGCTGATGTCATAGGCCGCTTGACTGGCATCCCGAGCCGCTTTGGTCTGCTCCATCACGAGCCCCGCCTGACGTATAGCCTCCTTAGCAGCACTCACTTGATCCTCCGGGGTCTGGTAGGCGGCGAAGAACGAGGGCGGGTCGACCAGTGGGGGAGCAGTCGACGACGAAGGCCGGGCAGTCGTCAGTGGTTCAGCAAAAGTCACAGTAGTCCGGGCGGTGTTGTCACCCCCTTGGACCACCTCCTCAGCAGTCGACGCGGTCTGAGGAGCCTTGTCGACCGGGGCCCTCCGGCCTCTCCTCCTAAAAGGCCTGAGCGGCACTTCCGCCTCCTCCTCATCATCCGGAAGGTCAATAATGTTGGTCGGAGCTACAAAAGTTCAGAAATGAATATCCAATCGACTCAGCAGTTAAACAGTCGGATCGTGTCAAAGATTATACCTAAGTTGGAAGTGACGGCGTCCTCCATCATCTCATCGACATTCTGGATGGAAGTCTCGGAAGTAGCGGCGCTGCACGATTCCAAGCAAATAATTTGAAAGTGAATCGACTAAGAATCCGTTCTAGTCGACTCAAGAGAGATAAAAACAGTCACTTACCCAGAGATGACAGGGATGGCGACCCTGATCTTGGGCAAGGCCTTGGGTGGCTTGGTCGGGATGGCTCTAGGCTGCTTGGGTGCCTTCTCAGTTGGGGCCGGCGACGCGGTCCGAGGGCGCTTGAATGACTGGCCCACCGGAGCACTCGACTGACCGCGCTCCGCGGCGGGATCCTGAGCGTTCTTGGAGCGTCTCTCGCGTCGAGGAAGGTCGACCTCCACCTCTTCATCTTCATCACCCGAGTCGTCGCTGGCCTCCCCCTCTACGTCATCATCAGATTCCCACTCCTCGACTTCAACTTCATTCTCACTTCCTTCGCCTCCACTCCCTCCTCCTTCAGATACTTGCTCCTGGTTCCCATTCGGCATCAAATACATGTCGTTGATCTCCTGCAAGACAACGGGCAGAGCAAGGATCAGTCGACTTATCGCAAGCCAGTTACTAGATGGAGTGAAAATTTCAGTCGGAAGAAGTAAAACGTACCTTGTCTGTCTCCATCATCCCATCAAGCGGAGCAATCCTCCTAGAACCCCTGTGGTTGTCCTTATTCCCGGTCATGCTGGTCAGCCAGCTCTCTAGTACAGAAGCCTCGACCGCCTCCGGGTGGATCCGAGTGGAGTCGTCGGGCCCGGAATACAACCACATCGAGTGATCCCGAGCCTGGAGAGGTTGGATTCGTCGCTGGAGGAAGACTTCGAGCAAGTCCATGCCGGTCACGCCTTCCCGAACCAACTCAACCACTCGACTGACTAATACCTTCACCTGAGCCTTCTCCTCTGGAACCACTTTCAAAGAAGCGGGTTTCTGCACTCGGTCCAAGGTAAAAGGAGGAAGGCCGGTCGAGTGGCCAGGGGTCGGCTGGTCCTTGCAGTAGAACCAAGTCGACTGCCACCCGCGCACGGAATCGGGAAGTGTCATGGGAGGAAAACAACTCTTACCCCTCGTCTGGATTCCGAGGCCCCCGCACATCTGGATCACCTGCGTCCTTTCCCCGTCTGGGTTAAGCCTTTTAACCGACTGGGATCGGCAAGTGAAGATATGCTTGAAGAGGCCCCAGTGAGGTCGACAGCCTAAGAAACACTCACACAGAGACACGAACGCAGCAAGATAGACTATGGAGTTGGGCGTGAAATGGTGGAGCTGCGCTCCGAAGAAGTTCAAAAAGGCCCTAAAAAAAGGACTCGGGGGCAGGGAAAACCCACGGTCGACATGGGTGGCTATCAGGACGCGCTCACCCTCGCGAGGTTTCGGCTCCGTCTCCTTCCCAGGAAGGCGAGCAGCCTTGTGGGGAATGAGTCCCCCCTCCACCATGTCGTCGATATCTGCTTGAGTAAGGATGGAGGGCATCCAATCCCCCTGTAACCAGCCGGACGGCAGAGCGGCCCGCGAGGACGACCCGCCTCGGCCAGATTTCTTCCCCTTACCCTGTGCCGCGGCCTTCTTCGCGCGTTCCGCCGCCGCCGTCTTGTCCTTCCCCATCGTCTCGAACGAGGTCTTGGCCGAGCGGCGGTGTCGAGATTGCAGCGAAGAGCGAGGCGGAGGCTTACGGAGGAAGGGAGAAGAAAAACAAGGGCGCACAGTGAAATCGGAATCATTACCTTATATAAGGCCACACCCGAGTGGCTGATCAGTGGGCCTGCGCCCCCCTGTCAAATCCCGCAGCGGACGCACGCGCGGTACGTGGCGAAAAAGGTGGCGCGGAGATCGAGGCGCCCTTGCCTTATCCAGCCGATTCGCGCGATTTTCTCCGTCCGGAGCGCTTCCCAATTTTCAAATCCCGCAAGATCCACGATCGACAGGACGGTTTGTCAGACGAAAAGATCCGTTTCCTTAAGTCTCCCAAGAGACTCGTCACATAAACACACTCGACGGTAATATGAAACCACTCGACGGACATCTGAATGGATCAAGGCAACTGAAGAATGGGTTCCCACCGTAACTTCCATTTATCCAATTACAGATGCAACCGAAGCATGGAGGTTGAGTCGGAAGCATAGGCTCGGCCCCATTCTCACTTAACTCCTGACCCATTCGGGGGCTAATGACGAGGATACATACCTAGGGTAGGGTAACTTATCATACCTGAGGTACCCAATCAAGGACATGACTCCTACAATGAAAGACATTCTAAGAAGTATCAACATTTCAGTCGACCTGGTCAGCCCAGTCGACGGACACGAGCGCACTCGACCAGAAGCACAAGCAGTCGACCATGAAGACAGCCACTCGACTATAAGAAGACCTAAAGGCACAGCCTACAAACGGTCATCTCATAAGTAGCTTTTATGGCCTTCATGGTCCTTTATTGCAGGCGTTACCAGTAACCCCCTCTCTTTATGTACATTAAACTCCTTGTAACGTGGGCTGGCTGGGGTCCTGGCGAACTCTATATAAGCCACCCCCTCCACTAGGACAGGGGTTCGGAACTTTGTAACACACACACACATAATCCAGTCGACTGCCTCCGAGCTCCGAGACGTAGGGCTGTTACTTCCTCAGAGAAGGGCCCGAACTCGTAAAACTCCTTGCGCATACAACTACTCCATAGCTAGGATCTTGCCTCTCCATACTTACCCCCCATTCTTACTGTCAGACTCAGAACCACGACACCCCCCCTTGATCACCAGATATCGCCTACTCTCCTCTATACTGCTTGCATTAGAGTAGTGTAGCATGTTACAGCTTTCGTTATTCCTATCTTGATGCATAGCCTGTCTTTGATACTGTTGTTGATACCTTTACCTGCAATCCTACTGCTTAGTATAGGATGCTAGTGTTCCATCAGTGGCCCTACACTCTTGTCCGTCTGCCATGCTATACTACTGGGCCGTGATCACTTCGGGAAGTGATCGCGGGCATATACTATATACTTTACATTGTTACGTGTGATACTGTTCGGAGATGGGGGCTGAAGGGGCAGGTGGCTCCATCCCGGTAGAGGTGGGCCTGGGTTCCCGACGGCCCCCGACTGTTACTTTGTGGCGAAGTGACAGGGCAGGTTCAGACCACCTAGGAGAGAGGTGGGCCTGGCCCTAGTTGGCGTTCGCGATACTTAACACGCTTAACGAGATCTGGGTATTTGATCTGAGTCTGGCCATTTGGTCTATACGCACTAACCACCTACGCGGGAGTAGTTATGGGTATCCCGACGTCGTGGTATCAGCCGAAGCACTTCTTGACGTCAGCGACTGAGCGGCGCGCGCCGGGTTGGACCGTGTAACGTGACTTCCGTTGTACTGGAGGTTGCCAGGTCTGCTCACCGGCCGCGTTCGCAACGTGCAGGTGTGCTCAGGGCGATGGGCCCAGACCCCTGCGCGCATAGGTTTAGACCGGCGTGCTGACCGCTCTGTTGTACCTAGGTGGGGCTGCGACGTGTTGATCTTCCGAGGCCGGACATGACCCAGGAAAGTGTGTCCGGCCAAATGGGATCAAGCGTGTTGGGCTATGTGGTGCACCCCTGCAGGGAAGTTAATCTATTCGAATAGCCGTGTCCCTCGGTAAAAGGACGACCCGGAGTTGTACCTTGACCTTATGACAACTAGAACCAGATACTTAATAAAACACACCCTTCCAAGTGCCAGATACAACCCGGTGATCGCTCTCTAACAGGGCATCGAGGAGGGGATCGCCGGGTAGGATTATGCTATGCGATGCTACTTGGAGGACTTCAGTCTACTCTCTCCTATATGCTGCAAGACGGAGGCTGCCAGGAGCGTAGTCTTCGACAGGATTAGATATCCCCCTCTTATTCTGGCATTCTGCAGTTCAGTCCACTGATATGGCCCTTTACACATATATCCATGCATATATAGTGTAGCTCCTTAGTTGCGAGTACTTTGGATGAGTACTCACGGTTGCTTTTCTCCCCCTTTTCCCCCTTTCCCTTCTACCCGGTTGCCGCAACCAGATGCTGGAACCCAGGATCCAGACGCCACCTTCGACGACGACTCCTACTACTCTGGAGGTGCCTACTACTACGTGCAGCCCGCTGACGACGACCAGGAGTAGTTAGGAGGATCCCAGGCAGGAGGCCTACGCCTCGTTCGATCTGTATCCCAGTTTGTGCTAGCCTTCTTAAGGCAAACTTGTTTAACTTATGTCTGTACTCAGATATTGTTGCTTCCGCTGACTCGTCTATGATCGAGCACTTGTATTCGAGCCCTCGAGCCCCCTGGCTTGTAATATGATGCTTGTATGACTTATTTTATTTGTAGAGTTGTGTTGTGATATCTTCCCGTGAGTCCCTGATCTTGATCGTACACATTTGCGTGCATGATTAGTGTACGATTGAATCGGGGGCGTCACAAGTTGGTATCAGAGCCAACTGCCTGTAGGAATCCCCCTTCCATACTCCTTGGCCGAACTCGAGTCTAGACATTGCAAAACTTTTACTAACATGGCTGTGCGGCCCATGGGCCCACGTCGCCATTGGGTGGTATTAGGATCTTTTTACTCCTCGATCTTTACTCCGGGATTCTGAACTCTCTTCTATTCAGGTTAAACGATTTTTACTAAAATCTAACTTTAGGTTCTCGAAAATACTTTCTCCCGGAGAGCCCCTTCAGTCCAGATGATCGCCGACTACACCAGAAGATTTCAAAGATACTCTCTGATATTCTCTTAAGACCTTGTGCCCGTTGCTTTTGCAATTCCCTTCCAACGAAATATCCCTATGGATAAATACTTACACCTGTCGTGCTTACTTTTATTCCCACTCGGTCTTGTTATTACAAGATACCCCGAGAATATTTTGTGCCTACTGCCTTGCAGTTCTTTGCCACCTGAATACCCCTAAGAATAATTTCTCGCACTTTCCGAGTATCCGCTCATCCCCAGTTGTTCAGGTGTTTCACAAAAGTCTTTGAAATACTATTCAATCCCCCGAAAATCCTTAGCAGCCTTATTGCTTTGCAAATACTTGTCTACTTGCATTATGGATGCTTCCCATATATCTGGCAATATTCCCTAGTATCTTTTGACACCGTCATTTTGATCCTATTGATTACATGTGTGCGAAAGCACATAATCATCTATCAACCCTTCTAAATTATCTTTCCGGCTCAGACATTATTTTGAACATGAGCTGGTTCTCGACCTAACTATCTGTCGTCGATTGTGCCTCTGGTATATTCAATTGATCCATCGTTGATCAGAGCGTCTGCTTCTGATCCTTTGTTTTGGAAATCATAATTCCTTTGCATTGAAGCCTTGAATTATTCAGATGGTTCCATAACCTGTTGCATTTGCATTCCTTCCTCTTCTGGTTGAGTATCGATACTCAAATCGGATCCTTTGTGGGCCATCAAGTCCTTTGTTGGATTGTTATCCGACAGTGTCGTTCACATTTGATCACTTTGTGAGTTCTTCCTCTGGTACATAATGCCTTTGTTAAGTTGTATCCTCTGCTTGGCCAACCATGCTCTGCTTTCGGGCTTGTGTTAATTACTCTTGAAACTTGTGGTATATGTTTCTAAGAAGCCCCTATGGGTTGAACATATGCCTTCTCTAAACCGTGAGAACCCGAAAGTTTTCACGAGTCATACTCATCTGGTATTTCACCAGGTAAAACTGTCAACACTAATGCCATTATCGAAACGAGAAGTGAATGTAAGGTTATGCTTTGGAGAAGTGGGAGTCGACCTTGAACTTTGTGTTCATGCCCATGGACCCGAGGTGGAACTTATCATTGCAGCTTCTCGTAGTAATAATAATCCCCTTGTTATAACTTCTTCTCTTATCTATGCTTGGTCTTTTGCGACCGTGGTTTCGACCATATTGTTCTTATTTGATCCCATTTCTTGGACAAGTTTAAGTGCTTGCCTTCTGCCAATGATTTCACTTGTCCAACCTCTATCCCGCTCTACCCTTGAGTATACCCTCTGGTACCGCGAGAATATCATGGAACTACATAACTTCTTATGGGTTCTTCATCAACTGTTATTTCTCACCGATTCCAATTTTCCTGGGTTCTGGGTTGTCGTCAACCGAGAACTCTGATAAGTGAATCAATTCCGCACTTTGATTCAATAACTCTAAGTAATCTTCATTGCTTATGAGTTTATTAATCCTTTAAGTCCCTGATCGGCTATATCATTATCGTGCAACTTTTTAACTGTGCTACCTGGCCCCTCTTTCCGGAGCACACATTTAGATGGTAAGCTAATCTTACGTGATCTTCCTCGTCATATAATTTCTCCTTGAACAGACTTGATTTTGAGTTTGTGTCGTACCCATGGTTCCAATAACCTTTCGCTTCATCATTCCTTTGACTCGATGTCGTCGCTGATTGATTACATCTTCATGAAATCTCTCGACAAATGTGTCGTGATCATCATCAACCTTATAAGCTCTTCCAGTATATCAATCGGATTCATGAAGAGAAATACCATCCTTGCCCTCGATGAGTCGTGTTATCATTGGCCACTTTATTGCCTTCCCTCCGACACAAACTTGATCGTGTTTTGTGTTATGCCTTGGGTTCCTTGCTATCCAGGAATTGTTCTCCCTTACCATAGAATTTTACCACCTCTTGAGAATTTTTGGTATAGTAATATCTCTCGCCTTTTGCGTTCATTTCTTGGTCTCCGTGTTGTTTCTAACCGGAATACCGACAAATGGTCTGTGATGTGTAAATTCTAAACTTCTAGCAACCCTATTACTTTGTAGTTATTGGTCTACAATTTCATTCCAAGTCTATTAATCATCATTCGAACATTGATCGTGCTACCTAGTCCAGACTCCTGGGTGCACCCTTCTATCATTGTTCAGTTGTGTATGTTTCCCTCGAGCATACATCATTATATCATTTGTTCCGACAAATGATATTTCCTTGTTCACATAATTGTGGAAATCCATCTTTCTGGAAATCTCGATGAGTTGTCGCCGAGTCCATCAGCCACCTCCTCATCCTCTCCTTAGTTTAATGATGAACTCTCATTTCGGAACTCACTCCCATAGTTCAGTCCCCGGGTCTGAGTTATCCTGACACCAATCAGATCTGAATATCGGCCAGATATGATGGCTGGAACATTTTCCAAGAGTTATAACGTTGGTCTTTTTACGACTCGGTAAGGTGTTGTCATGCCTAGCACACCTGACCGGAGGACCTATTGTTATAATTTTCCCTTTTACCAATGCTATCCATTCTTCCATGAGAAAATTATAAGACTTATTCTATAAGTTGTTCCTAATGGATCCTTTGTGTATCCAAAGTCTGATCTTTACCCAGTGACCATGCCTATGCTATCTCGGAGCATGTCTGTGGTACTCTGATTTTCGACAAGAACATTTGAAGCCCAATGCTAAATGTTTTCTTGCTCAATTATCCAAACACCGATGTATGGGTAATATCATGAAATCCCTTCCCCTTACCTTAATGGTTTTCTACTTTCTATCCTGTCATGGATATCATGCACTGCTTGTCCTTGGGAAGGATATACCCTGAAGTATGTGTTTAAACACATTTTCCTTTCCATTGTTTGGTTTTAACCTTTCTTGTGATCTATATGATCTAAGCAGTAATATTTCACTGTTTATGTAAACACCTCGTTGTACCACTGTGTCAGTAAGACTCTGTTACTATTGTTGATGACATGTCGGTAACCGCCGATGGACGAGAACCTTGCCTACTGGTCCGCCTCGTTTCAATGAGCAGGAAAACGGTTCTCTTCGTCCCTCGCCCTTGGTACCGACAATGTTGCCGACATAACTGAGAGGCTACCCTCTGACATGCCTTGCTATTGTGACCGTGCAAGATGTCACCGCTCCTATTTGTAACCCACATGGTGAAGCGTGGTGGGCCCATAACCCACAGGTCCCAGGATCGAAACCTGACTCTCCTGTACACCCTGTTGTCAAAGTTATTCCTTGCGCTTGACTTTGTATGTAATTCACGGGCCACCTGCCTGTTGATCTATTCAGGTATCAGATGCAATGCTTATTCACATTGCTCTAAACCCCTTCAACACTTTGTTTGAGGCATCGAACGATTGCCTGCCCGCTCGAAACTTCCCATGATACTTCCTTACTTTGCTCTCGATATTTTCTTAAGTTTTAATTCGAGAGTTACTTTCCGCCACTTTCCCCGGTGTTAACTACCAGGTAGTCAACCTTGCAGAGGTCCGTTCTTACAGAATAACCACCCCTTATCCTTTCGTAAGTACGATGAAATTTCCGAAGAAAGGATGATGACTTCATCATGATGACCTGAAGCAGAGAAATGAAGACATCATTATAATGGATCGACCTCTTCGAGAAGAGCAGCCAAGACCGAGAAGACTCGTTAGAATTTCGTAACCAAATCCCTTTTCCCCTTACTCCCCGCTTAAATCTCGGGACGAGATTTCTTGTAGTGGAGGAGAATTGTGACGCCCGGATAGTTACGCTACAGTAATCCTCCGCTAATGATGCCACGTCACCTCGATTGCGGTGGCTAATCTCGCACTAGTTCGAAACCGATTTGAATTCGATTTAAAAATCAGGCAAACAACAAAAGTTTTCAAAAATTAAAACTATAATGTTCAGAGTGAGCCAAATAATGCATAAGTAATTATGGCAGAGGAACTACACTTTTATAAAATGTTCAGCTACTCTAAAACGATTTAAACAGTAGCCAAAACAATTATTTAAATGCTTTTAAAATGATAAACAATTACAAACTAATATATTTAGGTGCCAAGTTAATTATGGCAGTGATATTATTCCTGTTACCAATTTAGGGATCACTTTTGTATTTTACAAAAACTAAAATAAATAGAAACTAAGATAAAACAGTAAAGAAATAAAAGAAAAGAAAATACAAAAGCAAAAGGCAAAACAAAACTAAAAAAAAGGCCCCCTGGCCAACTGGGCGAGACGGCCCAGCTCATCGGCCAGGCCGGCCCACCTGACCCAGCCGGCCGAACCGCCCCTGCCTTATCCCCACAAGGGGGAAACCCTAACCCGTAACCTCCCCCACTCCTCCCACTCACGCGCCCACCCCACTCCCTCTTCCCCCGATCCAATCGGGATCGGGCCCGACCCCATCGCCGCCGCCCGGAGACGCCACCCCGTCGCCGCGCCGGAACGCCCCCCCGCCTCGGTCACCACGCCGGCCCTCGGATCGCCGTCCCGCTGCTCGTCCTCATCTCCCTTCTCGCCGGACACCATGAACGCACGCCGCCGCTACCTCGTCGTCGACCCTCTCGACTCCGGCACCCCCTGGCTTCCCTGAGCCCCCCTGCCGATCCTCTGTGAGCCCCCCTCCCTCCGTTTCCCCTCGAACCCTCCTCTGCTCGCTGCCGTGTTCGCGTAACCACGTCCGAGCGTCGCGCCCCTCATGCTCCAGCGCGCGCCCCCTCCCCCACGACGCCTCCGCCCGCGCCTGCCCCGTCCGGCCTCCGGACGCGGCCGTCACCTCACCGCAGCCGCCGGTGCCCTGCTCCCTCACCCAGTCTTCCTGCCGCTATGTTTCGACCGGCGCCCGTGCGGCCCTTGGTCGCCGGCGCCCGTGCCTGTTCCACTCTCCCCTCGTCGCTCGTGTGGGCTGCGCTCGCACCCAGGGGCTCCGCCCCGTTTCGCCCACCTCCGACGCACCCCCCAGCCGCCCTGCACCGCCCCTGGCCGCGCCTCCCCTCCGGCCGCAGCCTCGCATCGCCGGCGCGCCCGTTTGGGCGACGCCTTGCCCGTTCGGGCGACGCCGCGCCCGTCAGGCGCCCACGCCCATTACCACGCGGCCGCCCCGGTCGGCCTCCTGGGCCACTGCCGGGTGGGGCCAGATGCCCCCTGGGCCACTGACGTAGGGGCCCCACACCCCTAAATCAAAAATTAAAAAGAAAATGAAAATGTAATTAATTAAATTATTAATAAATTAGTTAATTAATTAAGTTAATTAATCATGTTTAAATTAATCTAATTAATTAGTTAATTTAATGAAACAATAGTTAATTAGCTAAACCCTAATTAAACTAATCAGAGTATGACATGCGGGACCCACACGCAGTTGACCCAGTCAACTGCACAGTTGACTGCTGATGTCAGCATGATGTAATGCTGACGTCATCTTTTACTATTCTGGATAATGTTGAAATAAATAATTAAATTCCAGAAAATTAATAAAAACTTTAGTAATTTGTACTAAATAAACCGTAGCTCGGATCAAAAAACTTTATACATGAAAGCTGCTTAGAACGACGAGACGAACCCGGATACGCAACCCGTTCGTCCGCCACGCACCCCTAACATATCAAACTCGCAACTTTCCCCCTCCGTCTCCTCTGCCCGAAAACGCGAAACGCCAGGGATACTTTCCCGGTTGTTTCCCCCCCTTCGCTGGTATCACCTACCCCTGCGTTAGATCACCTCTAGCACCGCGTTTGTCTTGTTATGCTTTGATTGCTATGCTGTTTATTGTGTTCCCCCTCCGTTACTTTTTCCGGTAGACCCCGAGACCGACGCCGCTGCTACCCAGTACGACTACGGAGTTGACGACCCCTCTCTCTTGCCAGAGCAACCAGGCAAGCCCCCCCTTGATCACCAGATATCGCCTACTCTCCTCTATACTGCTTGCATTAGAGTAGTGTAGCATCTTACAGCTTTCGTTATTCCTATCCTGATGCATAGCCTGTCTTTGATACTGCTGTTGATACCTTTACCTGCAATCCTACCACTTTAGTATAGGATGCTAGTGTTCCATCAGTGGCCCTACACTCTTGTCCGTCTGCCATGCTATACTACTGGGCCGTGATCACTTCGGGAAGTGATCGCAGGCATATACTATATACTTTACATTGTTACCTGTGATACTGTTCGGAGATGGGGGCTGAAGGGGCAGGTGGCTCCATCCCGGTAGAGGTGGGCCTGGGTTCCCGACGGCCCCCGACTGTTACTTTGTGACGGAGCGACAGGGCAGGTTCAGACCACCTAGGAGAGAGGTGGGCCTGGACCTAGTCGGCGTTCGCGATACTTAACACGCTTAACGAGATCTGGGTATTTGATCTGAGTCTGGCCATTTGGTCTATACACACTAACCACCTACGCGGGAGTAGTTATGGGTATCCCGACGTCGTGGTATCAGCCGAAGCACTTCTCGACGTCAGCGACTGAGCGGCGCGCAACGGGTTGGACCGCGTAACGTGACTTCCGTTGTACTGGAGGTTGCCAGGTCTGCTCACCGGCCGCGTTCGCAACGTGCAGGTGTGCTCAGGGCGATGGGCCCAGACCCCTGCGCGCATAGGTTTAGACCGGCGTGTTGATCGCTCTATTGTGCCTAGGTGGGGCTGCGACGTGTTGATCTTCCGAGGCCGGGCATGACCCAGGAAAGTGTGTCCGGCCAAATGGGATCAAGCGTGTTGGGCTATGTGGTGCACCCCTGCAGGGAAGTTAATCTATTCGAATAGCCGTGTCCCTCGGTAAAAGGACGACCCGGAGTTGTACCTTGACCTTATGACAACTAGAACCAGATACTTAATAAAACACACCCTTCCAAGTGCCAGATACAACCCGGTGATCGCTCTCTAACAGGGCATCGAGGAGGGGATCGCCGGGTAGGATTGTGCTATGTGATGCTACTTGGAGGACTTTAGTCTACTCTCTCCTATATGCTGCAAGACGGAGGCTGCCAGGAGCGTAGTCTTCGACAGGATTAGATATCCCCCTCTTATTCTGGCATTCTGCAGTTCAGTCCACTGATATGGCCCTTTACACATATATCCATGCATATATAGTGTAGCTCCTTGCTTGCGAGTACTTTGGATGAGTACTCACGGTTGCTTTTCTCCCCCTTTTCCCCCTTTCCCTTCTACCCGGTTGCCGCAACCAGATGCTGGAACCCAGGATCCAGACGCCACCTTCGACGACGACACCTACTACTCTGGAGGTGCCTACTACTACGTGCAGCCCGCTGACGACGACCAGGAGTAGTTAGGAGGATCCCAGGCAGGAGGCCTGCGCCTCGTTCGATCTGTATCCCAGTTTGTGCTAGCCTTCTTAAGGCAAACTTGTTTAACTTATGTCTGTACTCAGATATTATTGCTTCCGCTGACTCATCTATGATCGAGCACTTGTATTCGAGTCCTCGAGGCCCCTGGCTTGTAATATGATGCTTGTATGACTTATTTTATTTGTAGAGTTGTGTTGTGATATCTTCCCGTGAGTCCCTGATCTTGATCGTACACATTTGCGTGCATGATTAGTGTACGATTGAATCGAGGGCGTCACAAGTTGGTATCAGAGCCAACTGCCTGTAGGAATCCCCCTTCCATACTCCTTGGCCGAACTCGAGTCTAGACATTGCAAAACTTTTACTAACATGGCTGTGCGGCCCATGGGCCCACGTCGCCATTGGGTGGTATTAGGATCTTTTTACTCCTCAATCTTTACTCCGGGATTCTGAACTCTCTTCTATTCGGGTTAAACGATTTTTACTAAAATCTAACTTTAGGTTCTCGAAAATACTTTCTCCCGGAGAGCCCCTTCTGTCCAGATGATCGCCGACTACACCAGAAGATTTCAAAGATACTCTCTGATATTCTCTTAAGACCTTGTGCCCATTGCTTTTACAATTCCCTTCCACCGAAATATCCCTATGGATAAATACTTACACCTGTCGTGCTTACTTTTATTCCCACTCTGTCTTGTTATTATAAGATACCCCGAGAATATTTTGTGCCTACTGCCTTGCAGTTCTTTGCCACCTCAATACCCCTAAGAATAATTTCTCGCACTTTCCGAGTATCCGCTCATCCCCAGTTGTTCAGGTGTTTCACAAAAGTCTTTGAAATACTATTCAATCCCCCGAAAATCCTTAGCAGCCTTATTGCTTTGCAAATACTTGTCTACTTGCATTATGGATGCTTCCCATATATCTGGCAATATTCCCTAGTATCTTTTGACACCGTCATTTTGATCCTATTGATTACATGTGTGCGAAAGCACACAATCATCTATCAACCCTTCTAAATTATCTTTCCGGCTCAGACATTATTTTGAACATGAGCTGGTTCTCGACCTAACTATCTGTCGTCGATTGTGCCTCTGGTATATTCAATTGATCCATCGTTGATCAGAGCGTCTGCTTCTGATCCTTTGTTTTGGAAATCATAATTCCTTTGCATTGAAGCCTTGAATTATTCAGATGGTTCCATAACCTGTTGCATTTGCATTCCTTCCTCTTCTGGTTGAGTATCGATACTCAAATCGGATCCTTTGTGGGCCATCAAGTCCTTTGTTGGATTGTTATCCGACAGTGTCGTTCACATTTGATCACTTTGTGAGTTCTTCCTCTGGTACATAATGCCTTTGTTAAGTTATATCCTCTGCTTGGCCAACCATGCTCTGCTTTCGGGCTTGTGTTAATTACTCTTGAAACTTGTGGTATATGTTTCTAAGAAGCCCCTATGGGTTGAACATATGCCTTCTCTAAACCGTGAGAACCCGAAAGTTTTCACGAGTCATACTCATCTGGTATTTCACCAGGTAAAACTGTCAACACTAATGCCATTATCGAAACGAGAAGTGAATGTAAGGTTATGCTTTGGAGAAGTGGGAGTCGACCTTGAACTTTGTGTTCATGCCCATGGACCCGAGGTGGAACTTATCATTGCAGCTTCTCGTAGTAATAATAATCCCCTTGTTATAACTTCTTCTCTTATCTATGCTTGGTCTTTTGCGACCGTGGTTTCGACCATATTGTTCTTCTTTGATCCCATTTCTTGGACAAGTTTAAGTGCTTGCCTTCTGCCAATGATTTCACTTGTCCAACCTCTATCCCGCTCTACCCTTGAGTATACCCTCTGGTACCGCGAGAATATCATGGAACTACATAACTTCTTATGGGTTCTTCATCAACTGTTATTTCTCACCGATTCCAATTTTCCTGGGTTCTGGGTTGTCGTCAACCGAGAACTCTGATAAGTGAATCAATTCCGCACTTTGATTCAATAACTCTAAGTAATCTTCATTGCTTATGAGTTTATTAATCCTTTAAGTCCCTGATCGGCTATATCATTATAGTGCAACTTTTTAACTGTGCTACCTGGCCCCTCTTTCCGGAGCACACATTTAGATGGTAAGCTAATCTTACGTGATCTTCCTCGTCATATAATTTCTCCTTGAACAGACTTGATTTTGAGTTTGTGTCGTACCCATGGTTCCAATAACCTTTCGCTTCATCATTCCTTTGACTCGATGTCGTCGCTGATTGATTACATCTTCATGAAATCTCTCGACAAATGTGTCGTGATCATCATCAACCTTATAAGCTCTTCCAGTATATCAATCGGATTCATGAAGAGAAATACCATCCTTGCCCTCGATGAGTCGTGTTATCATTGGCCACTTTATTGCCTTCCCTCCGACACAAACTTGATCGTGTTTTGTGTTATGCCTTGGGTTCCTTGCTATCCAGGAATTGTTCTCCCTTACCATAGAATTTTACCACCTCTTGAGAATTTTTGGTATAGTAATATCTCTCGCCTTTTGCGTTCATTTCTTGGTCTCCGTGTTGTTTCTAACCGGAATACCGACAAATGGTCTGTGATGTGTAAATTCTAAACTTCTAGCAACCCTATTACTTTGTAGTTATTGGTCTACAATTTCATTCCAAGTCTATTGCTTATTTAATCATCATTCGAACATTGATCGTGCTACCTAGTCCAGACTCCTGGGTGCACCCTTCTATCATTGTTCAGTTGTGTATGTTTCCCTCGAGCATACATCATTATATCATTTGTTCCGACAAATGATATTTCCTTGTTCACATAATCGTGGAAATCCATCTTTTTGGAAATCTCGATGAGTTGTCGCCGAGTCCATCAGCCACCTCCTCATCCTCTCCTTAGTTTAATGATGAACTCTCATTTCGGAACTCACTCCCATAGTTCAGTCCCCGGGTCTGAGTTATCCTGACACCAATCAGATCTGAATCTCGGCCAGATATGATGGCTGGAACATTTTCCAAGAGTTATAACGTTGGTCTTTTTACGACTCGGTAAGGTGTTGTCATGCCTAGCACACCTGACCGGAGGACCTATTGTTATAATTTTCCCTTTTACCAATGCTATCCATTCTTCCATGAGAAAATTATAAGACTTATTCGATAAGTTGTTCCTAATGGATCCTTTGTGTATCCAAAGTCTGATCTTTACCCAGTGACCATGCCTATGCCTATGCTTGATACGTCTCCAACGTATCTATAATTTTTGATTGCTCCATGCTATATTATCTACTGTTTCGGGCAATATTGGGCTTTATTATCCACTTTTATATTATTTTTGTAACTAACCTATTAACCGGAGGCCCAACCCAGATTTGCTGTTTTTTGACTATTTCAGTGTTTCGAGGAAAAGGAATATCAGACGGAACGAAAGCCACCCGATGGACTTGGACCCCACGTCAAGGAAGGAACGAGGAAGCCACGAGGGTGGGGGGCACGCCCACCCCCCTAGGGCGCGCCCCCTTCCTCGTGGGGCCCTCGTGGCTCCCCTGACGTACTCCCTGCACCCATATATACCTACGTACCCTAAAACTTCCAGAACGGAGATTAGATCGGGAGTTCCACCGCCGCAAGCCTCTATAGCCACCAAAAGTCAATCGGGACCCCATTCCGGCACCCTGCCGGAGGGGGGATCCCTCACCGGTGGCCATCTTCATCATCCCGGCGCTCTCCATGACGAGGAGGGAGTAGTTCACCCTCGGGGCTGAGGGTATGTACCAGTAGCTATGTGTTCAATCTCTCTCTCTTGTTCCTGATTTGGCACGATCTTGATGTATCGCGAGCTTTGCTATTAAAGTTGGATCTTATGTTTCTTCTCCCCCTCTTCTCTCTTGGAATGGATTGAGTTTTCCCTTTGAAGTTATCTTATCAGATTGAGTCTTTAAAGATTTGAGAACACTTGATGTATGTCTTGCCGTGCGTATCTGTGGTGACAATGGGATATCACGTGATTCACTTGATGTATGTTTTGGTGATCAACTTGCGGGTTCCGCCCATGAACCTATGCAAAGGGGGTGGCACACGTTTTCGTCGTGATTCTCTGGTAGAAACTTTGGGGCACTCTTTGAGGTTCTTTGTGTTGGTTTGAGTAGATGAATTGAGATTGTGTGATGCATATCGTATAATCATGCCCACGGATACTTGAGGTGACATTGGAGTATCTAGGTGACATTAGGGTTTTGGTTGATTTGTATCTTAAGGTGTTATTCTAGTACAAACTCTAGGGCTGTTTGTGACACTTATAGGAACAGCCCAACGGATTGATTGGAAAAAATAACTTTGAGGTAGTTTCGTACCCTACCATAATCTCTTCATTTGTTCTCCGCTATTAGTGACTTTGGAGTGACTCTTTGTTGCATGTTGAGGCATAGTTATATGATCCAATTATGTTATTATTGTTGAGAGAACTTGCACTAGTGAAAGTATGAACCCTAGGCCTTGTTTCCTATCATTGCAATACAATTTACGCTCACTTTTATCGCTTGCTACCTTACTGTTTTTATATTTTCAGTTTACAAAAACCTATATCCACCATCCATATTGCACTTGTATCACCATCTCTTCGCCGAACTAGTGTACCTATACAATTTACCATTGTATTGGGTGTGTTGGGGACACAAGAGACTCTTTGCTATTTGGTTGCAGGGTTGTTCGAGAGAGACCATCTTCATCCTACGCCTCCCACGGATTGATAAACCTTAGGTCATCCACTTGAGGGAAATTTGCTACTGTCCTACAAACCTCTGCACTTGGAGGCCCAACAACGTCTACAAGAAGAAGGTTGTGTAGTAGACATCAGCAACAACTGGGACCAAAGGCCTCTTGCTGCCCGCGTCGTGGCGAAAAGTTTAGTCCCACGTCGCTAGTTGAGAGGGCACTAGAGTGCTTTATAAGCGCTGCTGCGGCCACCCTCTCGAGCTCCTGTCAACTGCAGGCTTTCGGGTCTTATCTGTCACTATGTGCCCGTGGGCCTACTGGGCCTCCTGCGGGCCTGAATCCTGGCCCATGGTTGGGTTTCTAGTCGTATTCAGGCCGTGATGGCCCAGTAGAGGTGGCACTTTTTATTCTTTTTGTTGCTCTATTTATTTTATTTTGTTTCTACTTACAACAAAATACTTACTGTTGCTATTTTTATTTATTTTATTAAAGTTTATTTATTTTACTTTATTAAAGTTTATTTTGTTTATACTTATTTATTTTATTAAAGTTCATCTTACTTTATTTTATTTTGTTTCTACTTATTTATTTTATTAAATTTTAATTTAATTTATTTTGTTTCTACTTATTTATTAAAGTTTATATTGTTTCTTTCTGCTTTTCATGTTTTGAACAGAAAATACTTTGATAATTTTAGTTGCGTAAATTTTATATAATTTAAGTTTAAAAAATACTAGAGGTTTATAAAAGCCTTTTTGTTGATTCCTTTTGCTATTAGAGTTTTATAAAAGATTTTTAGTTGATTTTCTTTTTGCTATTAAAGAATATTATAGTTTTGTTTTAGTTGATCATAACAGAATATTTTAATTTATTATTTTTGAGCTAAATGATGTGGCTTTTTAGTTGATCGGGGTTTCATACAGAAACTCATCTGTTACAAAGGGATTTCATTTTTTAAAACTTATTTGAACTCCAGACTTTTTGTGTGTTCAAAATGCATCATTCAAAGCCACATCATTAATTTTCAACCCTTTCTGACTTCATTTGTTATTTTTCATGGAATTACTGATTTTTTTGAGCTATAAGACCCTGAAATTCAAAAGCATTTCAAATGAACTCTGAAAAGGTTGAAAGTTAGCATAATATCATCATTTCACCCACATAGCATGTGCTAAAAAGTTGAGAGGGTTACGGTAAAAACTAGATGCACTTCGTGTACAAAATGGACAATCTCTTTCGAAGTATCAGGATTTCAGACGAAAACTCATCTGTTACAAAGGGATTTCATTTTTTTAAACTTATTTGAACTCCAGACTTTTTGTGTGTTAAAAATGCACCATTCAAAGCCACATCATCAATTTTCAACCCTTTCTGACTTTATTTGTTATTTTTCATGCATTTACTGATTTTTTTGAGCTATAAGACCCTGAAATTCAAAAGCATTTCAAATGAACTCTGAAAAGGTTGAAATTTGGCATGGTATCATCATTTCACCCACATAGCATGTGCTAAAAAGTTGAGAGGGTTACGGCAAAAACTAGATGCACCTCGTGTACAAAACGGACAATGGCTTCTTTCGAAGTATCAGGGTTTCATACGGAAACTCATCTGTTACAAAGGGATTTCATTTTTTTAAACTTATTTGAACTCCATACTTTTTGTGTGTTCAAAATGCACCATTCAAAGCCACATCATCAATTTTCAACCCTTACATCTATTGCCGGTTCATATGCGTGCATCATATATAATTATGTGTGTCAAAAACCATTACAGGTTCACATGGATAGATAAGTGACCAAATTAATAGTAGTTCATCATCACATTAGAATCAAAGTACATACATAGTTCAAATTGAACAACATATAGCTCTCCAGAGCATCTAGTTAAACCATACATTGAAACTGTGTAAAACCTTTCAATGCAACAATAAATGCGATCATAATTACAACCAAGGTAACAATTGATCCAACGGCATAATGATACCAAGCCTCGGTATGAATGGAATATTTTCTAATCTTTCTAATCTTCAACCGCATTGCATCCATCTTGATCTTGTGATCATCGACGACATCCGCAACATGCAACTCCAATATCATCTTCTCCTCCTAAATTTTTATTTTTTTTTCCTACAAGTAATTGTTTTCTTCTTCAACTAAATTTAACATCTCGACAATAGGGTCGGTTGGAATTTCCGGTTCAACTACCTCCTACATAAATAAAATCTATGTCACACTGGTCGACATAATTGTCATAAACAATAAATGAACCAAATAGTTGTAAAAAGATAATACATACCACATCCGAATCATAGACAGGACGAGGGCCGACGGGGGCGGATACCAAAACCATCGTACTATATAATAACAAGCAATAATAAAAGTAAGAAAATTAGACAAGTATTTATCTAAAGTAAGAATATTTTTTCTTTCAAAAAGAAGATAAGAACAAGAGGCTCACCACGGCGGTGCCGGCGACGAGATCGGCGCAGGCGATCGACGGCGGTGAAGACGGAGACGGGACGTGATGGACCGCTAAACCTATGCAAATCTCGGGGAAAATGGAGTTTGGAGGTCGAGCTTCGAGGGGACAAAGC
The DNA here is from genome assembly GCA_032464435.1 of Aegilops umbellulata. NCBI lineage: Eukaryota > Viridiplantae > Streptophyta > Magnoliopsida > Poales > Poaceae > Aegilops > Aegilops umbellulata. The sequence continues at coordinate 8,086,208 of CP136058.1, read as the reverse complement.
TTAACTAGTATGGCTCGGGCATTTCGTCGAACATCTCATGTGCATAGGAGGTGAGCTAGAGCACCAAAATGCCCTCCCCTCGCCGGCCAGAAAAAACAGAGCATTGTGGAGTGCTCTGCTGCGGCGGTGGGGTATATATAGGCAGCTCATTTGTCCCGGTTCGTGGCTAGAACCGGGACTAAAGCTCCACCTTCTGTCCCGGTTCTAGCCATGAATCGGGACCAATGTATGTGGGCCAGGAGCGAGGTCCATTGGTCCCTGTTCGTGCCTAGAACCAGGACAAATGGGTCCAGACGAACCGGGACCAATGCCCACGAGGCCCTGGCCGGCCCCCTGGGCTCACGAACCGGGACGTATGCCCCCATGGGTCCCGGTTCGTGACTGAACCGGGACTAATGGGCTGGCCAGGACCGAACCAAAGCCCTTATTTCTGCTAGTGCTTCCTCCCTGCGTCGGTGGGCCGCCGGATTTGCAGATCTGCAGCACTTCATCGCAGGCCGCCGGATTTGGCTTTTTCCGGCCGCCGGTTGCTGCCCCAAGCGATGGAGTGGTCGGGGAGCCTCTCCCGCAGCCCAGGCAAGGGCGCATCGCCGCATGCAGGTACGGGTTCGTCTGCCCGCCGCCGCCGAATGTTTGCGGGCATGGACTCGTCCGGCCGTTCACCGGGCTCGGCGCTCGCGCAGCGTCTTTGTGGCTTGCCGATGCCGCTCATAGAGTGCGACGACTGCACGCGGGAAGTGCTGCGGCTCACTTCGGGCACGCCGAAGCACACCGGATGGGTGTTCTTCAAATGCGAAAACGACGGGGTACGTGCACTTGCGGTAGCTCGTTTCATAGTTCATTCTTTAGTTCAATTGCGGTAGCTCACTTCGAGCTTGCTCATTCTTTTGTGTAGGACGATGGATGCTCATTTTGGTTTTGGGAAGGCCAATACATAGATTTGTTGATAGAAAGAAACTTAATAGATGTTAGTGCACTCCTTAGTATAATCGAAGGCAATGATGCGGCTGCATGTGCAACTAGAGGGGAAGCAACATCTATTTCTTTCGAACCAAAAATGAAGAAAGAAGAATGCAAAATCAAGAATCCACAGATCAACAACGAATGCATGGAGAAGATATTAGTCCAACTAGTGGGAGCAGTTATGGAAGTTGAAAATCTTCTAAAATGCATACTTGTAGTTCTTGTTTTCTTTGGTCTTGCTATTCTAGCAAAGATTTGGTGATGTCTTTTGTATCCAATGTTGTTGATAAAGCAAAGCAATGCAGTATGCTAGATCAAATTAAGGTGCAAATTTAAGTTTTGCGGGCCGGGAGGATCTGCGCAATATCAGACGCCGCAACCCCAACCCGTAAAAAATCATATTCCGGCAATATTCTTTTTTACGGGTCTATTATGCGGGGTCTGCAACTGCGGCCGTCCGCGCCGGCCCACAAAGGCGTTTTTCCGCGAACTACAACAACGTTTTGCGGGTCGGGAGGATACGGGGTCTGCTAGAGTTGCTCTTAGGTGGGGCATGCATTGTTGTTGTGTGATGCATGAAGCACGATTTGCATGCATGCATGCATGCTCGGAGGGATCCGTCCACACCACCATCCTAAACTATTTGCTTGTCGCCATAGGATAGAGTTCATGCATCTATGCCGCAGCATCATAAGTGGTCACCAAAAATCGAACACTATATATGAGGATGACCTTAACTCGAGATGGTTTGCTCGGAGAAAAAAACAGTAAAGTCGTCGTCTACGAAGAAAAAGAAAACTGCTAAGCATGACATCGACCTGTTCTCTCTCACTTGCTTGTTTGCTTGGATTTTTTGCTTTCGTAGACTAGATTAGTTTATCACTACATGGTTTGTTAGACTTGATTAATTACTTCACTTGATTCCGTGTATAGATATTATTAGTATAAGGCTGCAACCCGTCTGCAATTAAAATGTTGCACACGACCAAACCAACAGCACCGGCCGTTATTTGGATTTGATAATTTCATCCAACTGCTTCTTATTGGCAAACCGTGCGTGCCAGCTGATGTTAACTAATACTCGTCTAGTGGTAGCGGCGGGAGTTGTTTAGTAGTAGTATTATAGGAGCATTGCGTCGTCAGAGCATCAACCACCGTTAGAGGCACCCTCACGTCTTGACCTGTGAACGCTTCTAGATTGAACAGCTGACTCCGTGTTAGTCAAAGGACAAAATGGCCTTAGCGGGCTACATAACTTGTCAAAACAAGAAATATGCTCGCATGGCCATGATGATGCATGGAAAAATAACACTCATACTTTTGTTTTTCCTACATGCCTATGTATTGTCCGAGGAGAAAAAGACATGACAGCAACGAGCTATATACTGTTCTTCTTCATTTTCCTCTCCTTCTAGAATCATCCATTGAATGATCAACAACACACAAAAACCGTGTGCCACCTTCCCACTTATTGAATCACTCTAGATAGATACTCCCTCCGTCCAAAAAAACTTGTCCCACAAATAAATGTATCTAGCACCAAATTAGTGCTAGATACATCCATTTGAAAGATAAGCTTGGGACAAGCTTTTCCGGACGGAGGGAGTACTACGATATCCGTCCTGGTTTACTAGTCTTCCTCATATTCTGTATTATATTTTAACATATTTTAACTAACTAAATATATGTTAGACATAGCGGAACTGATATCATTGAAAACTACACTTAAACACAAGTCCAACAATATAATTTTTGATGACATGAATTAATATTTTGCTAGTTAAATATGTGATTAAACTTAGTAAAACAAGGACGGATGTCGTAGTAGATTAATCTGCATGCAAAGTAATTAAATGGGAAAATAAAACATTTTTTCCTGATGGAGCACGTACCACTACTCTGCAGCTTGTAGTGTGGAGAAAGGTCATGTGATTAACCCTCTGCTGCTCATATCTAGAGTGGTACTACAGATAGCGGGTAAACACATAAATATTCTTTCTCAATTTCCACTACTAATCAGTCCTTCTGCTCATATCTAAAGTGTGAAGAAGAAGCGGCAGAATTAAGGAATAATAAAAAGGTACTTCTGGTTGGTTCCTAAAGGAAGATGAACTATGTGCTAGCTGATCTACCAACATATGCTACTTTTATAGTATATATGTTGCTTTATCAAGTTGTCTCCTGGAGATCGAACTAGGTGCCCCTCAAAAAAAAAAATGAGCCGGTAGTTACCAGAGAATTTAGATCTTAACATACACTTTACTTTTTTACTTTGATCATCAAACTCCTGATGAAGTGTGGCAAATCATCTGATCCGTAGTTATGATGGGACGCACATGAAGAATCTAATAAAGCAAGCATGCACATTTCTGGTGTTCTTCGGCATGTAGCTGATGCCCTAGATGAGTTCTTCTTAATCGGAATATAATGCTAGCGTTGTCGGAAAGAAACATATATGTTTTTCCGATACCAAGCCTTAGTGAGTCCAAACTAAGGTTTACATAAAAATAAACTACCTCCATTCACTATTATAAAATGTTCTAATATTTTTTTTATTCCAACATATATAGACGCATTTTATTGTGTTTGTTCACTCATTTTAATTTATATACAGTCCTTATTAAAAAAAATCAAAACATTTTATATTTCTGAACGGAGGGAGTAGTATTCAAATCAAATTGTACAAGACAAAAAAAATAAAGTACTTACTTTGTACTATCGCCCTATCGTATGATCGTATCAGGATCCCATATGAACCGTACACTGGATTGATGACCGATCGAGACTTGTAGAAGCTTAGGGCATCTCCAGCCGCGCCCCCAACAGGCCCCCACATGCCACTTTTTCGGCGCCGGCGCCGAAAAAACGGCCCAGCCGCACTCCCAGGACGCCGAAAATCGCCGGTTCGGACCTTTTTTCCGCCCGGCGGTCACAGGCCAAACCCGGCGCGCTGCGGAGCCGTTGGGGGCTCCGGCGCTAGGGAAAAGCACGCCTGGCCCACACCGACAGGGAAAAAGTCAAGGTTTTCTTCCCCCGACTCGCCTCGCACCACCCCGCGCCCTCGGCCACCACTAGCTATATCCCGGCGACGGCCGCCGCCCTACTCCGCTAGGTAGCCATTCCCCGCCGGAAAATAGCAGCGCTTCGCCGCGGCAGCCCTCCCACAGCTGGGCGTTTCCGGCCGCCATTTCCGGCCGCGGAGGCGCGGTTTAACGGCGGGTACACGCCCACCGAGCGCAGGGCGTTCGGCGTTTTGCCTGTCTCGGCGATGGACTCGGATGAGGAGGAAGAGCTCGCCGCGCTGCTGGAGGAGGAAGCCGCGGCCGACGTCCAGGAAGAAGAGCATCTGATGGTGCTCGCCGCCCTCGCCCAGCTGCTGGCGAGCAATGAAAAGCCGCGGCGAGGTGGCTCGGCGCCGGGGCGGGTGAAAGCAAAGAACCGGCATCGTCTGCAAGGCTACTGCATGCTCTACTCCGACTACTTCGCCGATGCTCCACTTCATGGCGAGAGAATATTTCGGCACCGTTATCGGATGAGCCGAAAGCTCTTCCTCAGGATTGTGAATTCCATCCGGTAATTCGACAACTACTTCAAGTGCAAGATGGATTGCATTGGCGCTCTTGGATTCACCTCCATCCAGAAGTGCACGACAGCGATGAGGATGCTTGCATATGGAGCTCCCAGTAATTCACTCGACGACTATGGGCGCATGGCCGAGTCCACCAGCATAGAGTGTTTCTACAAGTTCTGTCGGGCAGTGGTGGCAGTGTTTGGGCCACAATACTTGAGAACACCCAATGCGGAAGACACTGCTCGGATCCTAACCCAGAATGCAGCAAGTGGATTTCCTGGGATGCTTGGAAGCATCGACTGCATGCATTGGAAATGGAAGAACTGCCCATTTGGTTGGCAGGGGATGTACAAAGGCGCCAAAGGCGGTTGCAGTGTGGTGCTTGAGGCGGTAGCCACACAGGACCTCTGGATTTGGCACTCCTTCTTTGGTATGCCAGGAACTCACAATGACATCAACGTGCTGCAGTGCTCTCCTGTTTTTGCCAAGCTCGTTGAGGGCCATTCTCCTCCGGTGAACTTCGAGATCAATGGGCACCAATACAACAAGGGGTACTATCTAGCTGACGGCAGTGTTTGACACTGAACCATAATGTCCGAGATGGTCGACATTTGTGAAGACGATCTCAAACCCTGTGACAGGAGGCAAGAACGCCTGGTTTGCGAAGCTTTAGGAGGCTTGCAGGAAGGATGTCGAGCGGGCATTTGGTGTGCTCCAATCTCGATTCGCTGTTGTTCGGTACCCCGCTCAGACCTGGTCAAAAGATCAAATGTGGGAGATCATGACTTGCTGTGTTATCTTGCACAACATGATCATCGAGAGCGAGCAAGAAGACCCAGTGTTTGCCACTGAACCATACTACAGGCAGGGTCCTCTAGCCGAAGTTGATCACCAGCTACAGGCAACTTGGACTGCCTATCTCAGTATGCGTCAGGAGATCCGAGACCCACAGGTGCATCTTCAACTGCAGAAAGATCTGATTGAGCACCTATGGAGACTCAAGGGGGACGCCGCGTGATGAAATACGAGTTTTTATTTGTTGAACTATATAATTTGTATTGAACTATTTGTTGTTGTAGTATTTTGTTGAAGTATTTGATTTTTCTGTGATGAAATATGTGATAAGAAATAATTGTGTTGATAATTGAACGCCGAGACACGGCGAAACCACGCCGAATATGGGCCTATTCTCGCCCATATGGGCCGTTTATTCGCCGAAATTGGACTACAAAATGGACCAATTTCGACACCTGGGGGCGAGTTGGGGACGACGACTGGGCGCAAAACCGCCCCAGCGCTGAGTGTATCGCCGGCTCGCCCCCAGGGGGCGATTTTTATGCGTCCTGGGGGGGCCAACGGCTGGAGATGTCCTTAGGATCCCATCATCTTGGACGAGGGCGACCAGTGCCGATCGCTGTCCAAATCAACGGAGAAATTACATTAAGCACGGCACGGCGAAATAATAGCAGCAGCAGAACGTCAAAAAAAAGAAATAATAGCACCAGCAGAGGACGGGGAGAGACAAAGCTGATTGGCAGGTCGACGACGCATATATAGTACACGAAAGAAGGAGACAAACCTACCGAGAGCTTGACAGATGAACTTGAGCTCTCACGTCATTCACTTTCTTCTGTTTGGTGGACTCAGCGTGCACCCGTTCCGTTCCGTCCTAATCAACTTCACCTTTGGAGTCGTCGTCGTTGGAGAGTGGAATGGCCGCACTTGCAAGGGAATCGAATCGTAGCAGAGTTTTCCAAAAAGAAGAAAAAGTTGGCCTATTTAGCCAGCAACTAATCATCAATTAATCAGCAAAACAGGCGCCGGAAGGAGGAAGAACAATGCCGTTCCGCACTAGTCACGTTCAGAATTATATTTCTCTTTGGCACGCGGTTACCTGCGGCTGGCTGGCTGGCTCATGGAACACGACCATCGACAACGACCCCTGTTTCATTTCTTTATCATACGTTTGCAATCACGAACATAAAAATCATGTTACGTGCGTCGCTGGTTTCTACAGACTTTTCCTCCAAGAATTATACTACTACAAAACATCATATTCATGTACACGCAACCGCACCTCAATGTTACGTACTCCCTCCTCCCTCCGTTTACTTTTTACTCCACCTACATTTATTTGTAGTCAAACTTTATAAGATTTCACCAGAATTATCCATAGATTTTTCTAAAAGGAAACAACTCCCTCTCTCCTCTCACTTTCACTTACGGGTGGGCCCCCTCATCCATAGGAAAAAAGAATAAGGAAAGTAAAAAAAAACATAGCCATGGTGTATGACCAGTGGGTCAACAGGGGATTAGGCCCACTTGTCATAGGCTATTTAATTTTAGATTAACTATATATCGTAATCCAAGTTAACTGAAAAAATATACATAATCTAATATTTTAATTAAGTTTAATCTTTAGCTGACGACCTGGGCCCACACGTCTGTGACCCAGGCAGTGTTTGGTTAGCGGCGCACTCCGGTGACCAAAGCCATGGCGGCGACGGCCGGGATCGCAACTCCGGCAACCATTTGGTTGGCGGAGAGTACAGGTCGAACGAGCGAGATGATGCGAGTGCAATGGTACCAACAGAGCATGCTGGGGTGGGCGGAATCAACCGCAACGACGAGCTGGGCGGAGACCGATGGCCGTGCTCGACGGATTCGAGCAGGAGGGCACGGATTCAGTGGTTTAGGGGGCTGGGCGGCATCTTAGGTGCACTATGAGCACGATGGCGACATTGATTTGTGGTTGAGCAGCGTAGGGGCGATGAATCAACGATGACGCTCCGATGGCAGCTGACGAGGAAGATGGTCGATTCGGTCGTGTTGGGGAGGTCCTGCTCGCTGCTCCTGGGAGGAGACGTATTTGAGGCGTGCACGTCTCCTAGACAGATTTTCAGCCGTCTGTGAGGATGATGGACGCAGCAACGGCAAAGGTCATGGTGACGGCCGTTGTCGGATGCGGTTGAGGGAAGGAGAGCGGGGGAAGGGAGGGAAAACTAGCTAGGGTTTTCCATAGGGTTGTGGACGTCGCGAAGTAGCCCTACTGGAGCTACTGTGGCCGTACATGTCGAACAGCGGCCGACGGTGGCACTCACCGGCGCTTGCGCAGTCGACGGGCCGAGGAAGACGATGGCTGGGGAGATGGGCTGGGCGTTGCGCTGTGCAGTTTGGCCAAAAAGTAAGCGCTCTTCCTCTCTTCTCTTTTACTTTCTATTTTATTTTTTCAGGGGTAAAAGTGTGCAGCAAACGCACCGTAGACGGTCAAAGCTCTTTGACCGGACGGTAACAGCACGAAAGGACATTTCTGTAAGGGCACCTAACGGCACATGGGTAAATTTAAGCACACTTCAAAATCAAGGGTAAATCTGAGTAGTGGGTTCGAATTAGGGACACAAATGTAAAAGATCCTTCTTTTTCTAGGCCAAGATTGATTAGTTTCCTACTAAAATAGAAAGATGATGAGGAAAGATCTCATTGCGCTCATTCTTAATCCTTACCTAATAAAAACACGCAACAAAAAGGAAGGAAGCAATACAAAACCTTATTTGGAATATTGGATCGTACTGGTCGAGTTATGTTTATACGCGTGACAGAATACCTCTTTTCCAATCATGAATTTCCAGTTTTTTTAACGCCCGGGCTAGCCCAGCCCAGCGATTCCTCAATCCTCATCATCTTCTCTCGGCTTCTCTATAAACACGTTCGACCCTGAGACGTAGACAAACACAAATCTATACCTGCTCTCCTCTTCCTTTCTTTGAGCGAGCAATGGCGCTGAAGCGGAAGGGTGGCAATGGGCGGCAGAAGACCATCATGCGGCGGGTCGAGAAGGAGGGCGCCCGGCAGGTATGCTTCGCCAAGCATCGGCAGGGTCTATTTAACAAAGCCAACGAGCTGGCGGTGATGTGCGACACTGAGGTAGCCGCCATTGCCAACTCACCCGCTGGAAATTCCTTCTCCTTTGGCCACCCCTCTGCTGAGGCCATCATAGACCGCGTCCTGGCGGGCGGCGCGACGGGAGTCCTGAGCGCCACCGACATTAACAAGCTAAAGAAGTTGCACCTGCAGCACGACGAGCTACGCACACAACTGAAGGAGGTGAAGATGCGGAAAGAGTGCATGGAGAAGGCCATGGCAAAGAAGCGCGCCGTGGGGGACCAGATTGCGGTCTGGCTTAACCCCGGACTAGGTGACATGGGGGAGGAGGAGATGATGGCCTTCGCCGCCAAGCTGATGCCGGTGCGGACTGTCGTCTCCGAATGCGCAAACCAAGTACTCCTGAACCTGGGGATGGAGAACATCCTTCGCGTGCTCCAGGCGCCTGGGGTGCCACTGCCGCAGCAACTCTTCAGCGGAAGTACCTTTGAGTTTGGTAGTACTAGCACCAACATCGGGAAGGAGCCTGGGACGAACATGAGCTTCCCATACTGAGGAAAAGAAGACAAGATCCATATGGAGTCCTGAGTACGAGTGTGAGTCCGAGTCTGAGGCTCTGAGTATGTCTGAGTCAAACTATCCATTGACACATTGTATGCATGATGGATGCCGATGTCTTAGTTCATTGTCAATCTAGTTATATTATTCATCATGCTTGCATTGCAGGTGATGATCCAACTACCTGGGTAGCAGATTCATTATCGTAGTATTAATTAAATTAATGGCTTGCAATCTTTGTATTGGTTGTACCATGACAGAAAGTAAGGAATAAAATACTATTAAGCCTTTCCTTTGGTTCTCTCTGCTGGCAACAACACAAAAATGAACTGTTATGTAGTCGTGAGTCTTGACCATTCCGTGAAAGAGAAATTTATATCCCCGTCTGACTTAAACATTTTTTATAAGGTATTTACTGGACATGAGAATTGCTTATATTTCGAAAGATTTGAAACATAGATAAACTTGTGATGGTATATGTATGCATGAGTTTTTTGGTCTTGTTTACAAAAGCATGTGTTCCTGAGCTGCCTATATTGTGTTGGTTCATTATAGAAATCCTAATTGTGCCATTCCTTTTTCATATTATGGTGACATCGGGAAGATGAGACATTAAGTCTCTTTTAGTAATCCGATGTTGACATCAGGTTATCATCGTTTTCATTGATCCGATGTTGTTAACATTATTTTCTCTCTTCTTTCTCTTTTGTTTTTTTTGGGTATGCTTGTGTTGTTTGCCTCATCATTGGACTCTTCGTTGTATCGGGCGATTGCTATATCTATATAACGGGGCGAAAGCCTATTTCGTAAAAAAAAACGTCAGTATGTTGCTGCTTCACTTGCCATACGTGGTTCAGGTGCTATGTCTATCGATGCATAGACCTTACCCCCTGATGCTTGCTTGCATTGCAGTGTATCAGGTTAGCTTGTGTTGTGTCGATACTACTTGAGAAGAGGTACTACTTGAGGAAGAAAAACAGAACATGCATGAGAAGTTGATTTTTTTTAATCAAACCGCACAAAAGTTTGAGTGACTACTTTTTCTAGGCGACTGAGCGTACAGTGGGTCTCATTTACACATTTTTTAGTATCTTTGGTTTGTTTGAGCCTCTGATTTCGTGCAGTAAATACGTGGGTGTGACATATGTCCGCAACTGATATACTCCATCTTAGGATGCAGAGTTTGGAAGAATGAACATTACTTTTTGAATTATTATCTTTTGCTCATATGGGAGTACATGCTTGTCTTCACAATGTACAAATTACTTGACCAACCTCGTGGATGAAAAACTTTAGTCTTTCGGGCGGATGGATTATCATCAATGTTTTTGTTACCCAAAACGACATTTTCGCTTCCGCTTCATTGATTCTCGTTTTCGCGGCTGCTTCCATCCATGGCGGAATGCGTCCCTACTGAGAGTTTCCATCGCTTTCTTGACCACATGTGGCTGCGAGATGTACTCGATGCAGTAGCCTTCTAGCTCCTTGCAACGGTGGCGCCCGGCTAGCCTCAGCGTGGCTACAGCGTTTGTCGGCGTGATCTTCTCTGCCAGGAGGTTCTCACACAATCGTTTCATCCTCCTTAGTCGGAACCGGCACGCCGCCGCCAACATCTCCCCTACTATTATCGTTGTGGGATCTCCAACCGACATAAGGGAACATGCTAGGTCGTTGATATGAGGCAACTCGTCGGTGTAGATAAAGTGGAGCATGGCCTTGAAAGCCACGGCTGTCATTGCGTTGACATTTACGTGGCATGCGCCGGTCGCTGATTCCACCTCCCCGTGGAGCACTGGTGAGCGCGTGGCGATCACGAGCCTGTGCGCATGGATCTCGTTGTCCTCGACCCTAAACTTGACGTCCCAACCCTCCTCGCTCGCCAACAGCCGCTCCAGGTGTTGGGCTAGGTTGGGCGATGGCACGGGAATGGGGGTCATGACATCGGCGCCCGATACGATAGGGTTGCTAGCACACGACTTGGTGGTTACCTCAACTCGGCATTGCATGGTGAAAGAGCCGTCATATGCCATGTAATGTGAGTTGGCCAATTCCAAGGTGATAAATTCTGGCCACCCCCATGAGCTGCATTCCTTGCCAGCATACACGTGCGTAAAAGTATCGCTAGGAAACGGCGGCTTGCCATTGAGGTCGAGTAGCTTCACAGTCACCGAGGCTTTCACCTTCGTATCAATGTCATGAATCACGGGCTTCATGAAGACGCCAATATAGTCAGCGGTGTCCTCTTCGAGTCCTGATGGGTACACATACATGCTCCACTCATAACCTCCAACATGAAAACTGCCAGATTGGATGCGTTCACCAACACCATGCGTCTTCCTGACGGCGCTAAAGTTCTCGATCGTGAACACGTGTGTGCCCGCCATCATCGCCGATGGGTTATACCTCGACGCGCTCTCTCTGGTGCCACCGTCGGTGCAAGAAGAAGTAGATGGCGATTTGTTGCGGGCCACCGCGCTCGTGGCAATCTTCTTAGTGATCTCGTTTATGAAAGAGGGGCATGTTTGATCTAGCTCCTTGTACTCGTCAGAGGCTTGCACAGCATCGTACACGTCGGGATCGGACGCCATGAACTCCACGCAAGAGGCCTCGAGTTGCTCACAGCTGTGCCGCCCGTGCACCACCATCAGCGTCGCCATGACGTTGCCCACGGCGATGTTCTTGGCCAGTATGTTCTCGCACATGAGCCTCAGCCTCTCGAGGTCATACATATCCGCGGCCACCAGCAGGTCGCGCGCCATGGCCACGCGGCATGCCCCTTCCTCGGGTTCGGGCGGCTCGTCGACGTAGATGAAGTGGAGCATGGCCTGGAACGTCGAGGCGCTCATGTCGTTCATCTTCAAGTGCCGCATGGTCTTCTCCTTCATGTCCGCGCGGAAGAACTCGGCGGCGAAGACCGGCGACCTCGCGGCGAGCACGACTTTGTGCGCCTGGATCTTGGCCCCGTCGACGGCGAACGTGACGTCCGGCCACCACATCTCCTCCCGGAGTCTGCGAATGTCGTGGGAGAGGCTCGGCGGCGGGGGCACCACGACCGGGTAGTTCATGGTGGCCCCGTCCGTGGACTCCCCTCGAAGGACCTCCACGACGCAATGCACGGTGAGGCAGTCGTCCATGACGTACCGCTCCTCGTGCTCCACGAACGCGTCGGGGACGGCGAGCTCCCAGGCGACGGCGCTGGTGGACCATGCGGGGTAGGCGTGGGCCTCGGCGCTGCGCCACACGGCAGCGGGCCAGCGGCCAGAGCCGGCGGGGTCGTCAATCCTGATGTTGGCCGCGGCGACGACGGCCTCGTCGGTCTCGTTCCTGGACAGCTCCAGGGCGATGGATGCCAGGGCGACGCCTCGCGCCGGCGTGGGGTTTGCGGTGAAGCGGCAGACGAGCGCCCACGCAAAGCCGCCGGCGTCGAAGCTGCGGGACCTGACGGTGTTGTCGGCGCCGAGCTTGCGCGAGGTGCTGTAGCCGATGATGTCGAGCTGGTGCGCGCCGCGGGCGATCGCCGACCTGTGCGTCGACGCCGTCTTGTGCGGATGTGGCGTCGCCATGGCCGTGTCTTCCTGCTGCTAGTTGCGATCGTTCCTATAACTATGGGATATATATACGTACGTGTATACGTATAAGGGAAGAAAGAAAGAGGAGTCCGGCACGGCCCGTACACACAATTCATTTGTGAGTGACCATTTTTTTTGAGTGTTAAGACAGTAGGAAAGGCTCCTACTGCATGTGTATACAAATGATCAAAAGAACAGTTACATGGTGATATTTACAATGGAGTAAGAGGGGGGAGTGGCTAGACCCAGATCACCACCCTAACTATGCTGAGGCAGACTTTGCAAGAAAGAAGAGACAACATGTCTCTTATCACTAGGTAGTCTATATCTCATATTTCCAAAGTCTTCCTTGAATCTACTGAACCAAGAACGAATGGAGGGTGTCACATGTCTAAAATAATTATTATTACGCTCCTTCCAAAGGCTCCAGGCAGCAGTGAGAAACACCTCCATGATCATCTTGCGTGGGTGTTATCTTTTTAGGTTCTCCAGCAACTGCAACCTATCTCCTTGTGCAGCCCACGATATACTTAGCAAGGTCCAACAGCCCCTACTGAAGTTGCATGAAAGAAGAGATGCTCCACCGTTTCTTCGATATGATGCCCGCAAAGTAAACAGTCGAAGTTGTTACCAATATTGTAGTGTCGTCTCTTGAGCATATTCCTCGTGTTGAGCCGGTCCGAAAGTAAAAACCAGCCTAAAACTTTGATTTTGGGTATGCATGAAGTCTTCCAAAGCCACTTGAAAGCCACGTGGGCAACCACATCGCGGAACACAAACTGATAGTAAGTTGTGGTTTTAAATACCGGTGATCCCCAACAATAGGACCAAACATCATCATGATCTTCCAAAGTCACTGCAGTCATATCGTGTTGGAGGAGTTTGAGTTCATCATGAGCTTGCAACGAGAGTGGTAGATGAAAGGTTTCGTGAAGGGCGCGGGCAGTCAAAAACCCTTGCACAGAGACATCCTCATTAATAACATAGGAGAAAGCGCGTGGATATTGTTCTTCCAAGATGGATTGATTCCAGTTGTCTTTCTAGAATAGGGCCAAAGCACCACGTTTGATTTGGACCTGGGAAATGCCACGATAGACTGGAATAAGATTTGCTAGGTCACACCACCAAAAGGAGCCACAACTATCCGAAGCATGCGGGATGGAGTCAACATAGTAGGTTTCCCAGATGAACCAAACCCAGGGAACATCCATTCGGTTGTAAAACTTATGTAGGAATTTGAGCAAAAGCGTGTCGTTTTGAATTTTAAGATCAAGTACACCCAAGCCCCCACACTTTTTGGGTCGACACACCATGTCCCAAGCCGCCAGCGCAGTATGTTTGTCACCATCAGCCGTGCGTTTGTTCCAAAGGCAGTGTCTGCGGATTTTGTCAAGCTGAGCAAGGATCTTTGGTGGCAGTCGAAGAGTTCCCATGGGATGGATAGCCATCGAGGTGATGAGTGAATTTACCAACGCTAACTTGCCCGCGTAGGACATCAAGGACATCGGAGCAGTGATTTTCCTTTCGGCTTTGCAGACAAACGGCGTCATATCGAGGACAGAGGGTCGGGTGCTGCCAAGGGGCAGACCGAGATACGTAAAGGGCATGCTGGCCTGGGTGCACCCAAAAAGGTTGGCCAGGTCATTGCACTTACTTGACGGCGTATTAATTGACACAAGTGTGGATTTGTGGAAGTTGATCTTCAAGCCAATAGAGGTGGCATAGTCCTTGAGGATTGATTTGATTCTAGCTGCTTGGTCCATGCAGGCCGGGAGGACAATAATTGTGTCGTCAGCGTACTGGATTACCAGATATTTAGCATCACTAGTAGGAGGGATGGGGTGTTTGATCAAGTCTTGCTGGAGCGCAGCATTAATAGCACTTTGAAGTAGATCAGCTGCAAGGACGAATATTAGGGGAGAGATCGGATCTCCTTGACGCACCCCACATTTGCACAGAAACTGTCGACCTGGCACCCCATTCAGTAACACAGAAGATTTGCCCGATGAGAAGATGCTCCATCTAAGCCAGCCATTTTGGCGGGAAGCCCATACTCTTCAGAATTAGGAGCATGGCAGAGTGTTCGACCGTGTCAAACGCTTTCGCAAAGTCAAGTTTGAGAAGAACTATCTCTCGTTTGGAGGCCTGACATTGATGAATATATTCGAAAGCCCAGGCAAGGCAGTCATGGATCGATCTGCCACGAAGAAAACCATACTGATTACGGTGTACAATTCGGAGTATGATTTTTTGGAGTCTATTGGCCAGAATTTTAGTGATCAACTTCAAACAGCAGTTAAGGAGCGTGATCGGCCGGAAGTCATTAACACATTCATGCGAATTAACCTTGGGGATCAGAGTGATAAAACCTGCATTAATGCTTTCCAGATTAAGGCCGCCTTGATGAAACTCATCACAAAGAAGATAGAAATCATTTTTAATGATTGGCCAACATGCTTTTAAGAAAGCTCCATTAAAGCCATCAGGACCAGGGGCCCGGTCAGGTGGCATTGCAGACACCACATCATCAATCTCTTTTTGTGCGTGAAAGGAGTAATGAGGTCCGAGAAATCCACCTCCGTCTTCAACAAGGTGTCTAAGTTGAATTTCATAGGCTGAGGATTTGCTTGACCCATTCGTTCTTTGAATGCTTCAAATAAAATGGACTCTTTCCCTGCATGGTCAGTGATTTCCGTTCCAGAAGGGTTTTTGAGCGAGCTGATGCAGTTTCTTCTGAAGCGTTCGGTGGCAATGGTTTGGAAGAACTTGGAATTTTCGTCACCAAACTGAATCCATCGGATTGTACATCTCTTTTTCCAGTAGTCTTTTTGATATTGCAGTAGCCGGAGCAAGTGATTTTTGAGAATGCGTCGAAAGTTTCTTTCTGGTGTGGTCAGAGTCCGACGATCCTCAATATTGTCAAGCTCCAAAAGAGCTTTATTGGTGTTTTCAATGGCTATCTTCAGGTGAGAGATTTTCTTGCTCCATTGTTTGAGAGCATGACGAACTGCCTTGAGCTTTTGCCCAATTCTTGCCGCGCAGTTATGGTTCTTATTGAATCTTATAGGTTTGTTCCAGGCATGTTCAACAATCTCCATAAACCTAGGATGAGCAAGCCAATATGTTTTGAACCTGAAGAGCTTGCTTTTTGGGATTGTAGTTTGGATGACCACGGAGCAAGGAGTGTGGTCAGAAACAGGTTTGCCTAAAGGATTCACCAGGGTGTTAGGAAATGTGGTAGTCCAATTCAACGTGGTGAAAAACCAATCGAGTTGCTCAAGGAGTGGCTGGAGCTGCATATTCGACCAAGTGTAGGCACGCCCCTTGATGGGTAATTCAGTTAAGTTTTGTTCTGGAATAAAGTCATTGAAAGTGAACATGTCTTGGACATTTGCACCTGGTTTGTTTCGGTTGTCGGGTGAGCGAATGTAATTGAAATCGCCTAATAATAACCAATCTTCAGCAGAGGGTATATTGAGATCGAAAATCCAATTTGTAAACGTGACACGATGCTCACCCTGACAAGGGCCATATACATTAACGAGCTTCCAACAGTGATTGGATTGTGTGGTGGTAAATTCAACACCTAACGCAAACTGTTCATATAAGAAGACCCGGACCGTGAAAATACTGCTATTCCAAACAGTTATAATCCCACCCGATGCACCTTGAGAGGGGATGTACGCAAACTGATCAAAATGCCGAGGGAAAATGGAGTTCAAGACAGCAGCATCAAAGAAAGGCATTTTGGATTCCTGCAAACAAACGATCGCTGTAACGCCCCGGATACAATTTTCCATATTCTTAACCCCAACTCTTGCCTTTTCCGGAGATGTGATATGATATTTGCTTCGTGGTTGGGTTTTTGTCTTCGTTTTGCTTTTTGCTCATGTCATGCATTCATCATTGCATCATTTGCATTGCATCTTGTCATCATGCAACCCTTTCAAAACTCTACTAAATAAATCGGGTGGATCCTCGGTCCATTTAAATTGAGGGATATTCACAAGGGTGATTTCTCTTTATAACATATCCTCCCAATACTAGGGAGCTATAATAAGCATTCCATTTATTTGGAATTAACCATAACACACTTGCAAAATTATACCATGCCTTTGTTATCCCAATCCTTGGTCTCCAACCTTGCCCATAAATTCTTTCATCATTTTCCGGAGCTCTTCCTAAATGTTCAACATTTTTGGACCTTTCCAACCCTCACTTCCTATTCAAACCTTTTGAATTAAATTCAAATGAATTTGAATTTAATTCTTGCAATCATGCCTCTCCTAATTTTCGTGGACCATGCACATTTTTACGAGTCCGTAAAAATTGTCTGCGTGTCAAACTTCTTCCTCTAACCCCTCTTTCTTTTCTTTCTTTATCTCTGTTTTTTTATCTGTTCTTTTCTTTTTAGAGAGGAGAGAGAGAAGAGACCCTGCAGCCAGGCCGGCCCATTTGGCCAAGGCCCAGCCGCCGGCCTCCTAGGCCACCCACCGGCTCTAACCCTAGCCGCCAGGGGAGAGCCCCAGCTCCCTTCTCCCGATCCAGCCTCGCCCGATCCCCTCGCTCTCTCCCTCTCCTTCGTTCTCCTCCCCGCCGCCAGGGCTTCGCCCTCGATCCCCCACTCTCCCTCGTCTCTCCACTCCTTCCCCCTCTCGCTCCTCTACACGATCCCGTCCTTGCTCTCCTTCACCATCACCGCGAGGGCCGAGCTCGCCGCCCTGCCGCGTCGCCAGGGACGCCGGGCACCACAGCCTGCTGGGCCTCCCCTGCATCTTCCTCGCTGGACCTGCTCCATCCTCCGCCCTCTACCTCCTCGCCGCCTCCTCGCCTACACGGCGCCACCGGCTCGTCAGCTCCGTCGCCAGGGGAGGAGCCCCTTGACCGTCCCCTTCTGCCCTGACTCCGGCGAGTGTCGCCTCGTCGACCCTCCTGCCGGCCTGCTACCTCGCCTCCCCAAGCTCCATCCATGGTGCCACCGCTCCGTTCGCTGTTGCCGTTGCTCCACTGGGTTCCCGGCGACCCCGCGGCCTGCTGGACCAGTGCTTGCCCCGCTGCTGCTTTGACCCCCCTGGTTCATCTCATTTCCAACGAACAGCAGTCCGATGGCTTCTCTGTTCCAAGTGTCTTCCGCACGCCAAGGCCCGGTGCACCCCTCGTTTCGCCAAGTACCACGACTACGCGATGCGCCGAGGCCAACGACCACTGAACAGACCGGAACGCCAAGTATCCCTACGAACCGTGTACGACTACCGGCGCCGAAGTCCGCGAGTACCACTACGGTTGCGATGTACATCTACACCAAGACTGGACCGACAAGTACCGCGAGAACATTTGTACCTCTACCGTCGCCGTGGATCCGATAAGTACCCCTACAGCAAGTGTACCTCTAACTCGTCTTCGGAATCGCTAAGAACATCAAGTACCCCTTCGAGATGACGAGATCGGCAAGTTCAAATGACCCCAAGTACCTCTTCGAAACGACCGAGTACCGTACCATCAGACGCTTGAACGACTACTTCCTCTACTTCCCTCTACGAACGAGAACCGTCTCCTTTGCATGCTTCAAAGGTATAACCGCCGAGACGACCTTCCGAGAACGAATGTGGGTTGTATGAGATGCTTGTGTTTTCACCGTGTCCAATTTGTCACTCATTGCCATGCCATCGTCTCGTGGGAACCCGGTATCCGGGATCACCCCACCATCTTGCCCAACTCGCATCCGCACGCTTTCTTTTGCACCGACATCTCAATCGAGTTACCGGTACCGATATGTTGCCGTGGCATCATTTTCGGATTCGTTGCCGTGGCACCCCTTTCTTCCACCACGGTGACAATTGCTTCATAACATGCTCATGTCAACATTTTCATAAAATTGCATAAAACTTGAAATTGTCATCCGCATCACGATAACAACATTTAAAATGATTAAAATTGTTGTTTGCATTTATTTTGCTAAATGCCATGTTAAAATGATTTAATTCATAACTAAATAACCGTAGCTCGGTTTTAAATAAACTTTATACGTAAATGGGGTAGAAAAATGCCTAGTTTAACATGGTGCACTTTATTTTGCTACTTAACAACATTAAAATTGTGTTTAGGGTAGAACAGTACCAAATCTAATGTATGCTCATGAGGTTCTTCCGGACTATGTTGTTTGTTGTTACGGCTTCATTTAAACTTGTCTAGATGGGTAGTTTTCATTTGCTTCACCCCTTGCCATGTTTAACAAAATTTAATATTGATGGGTACCTAAACGGGAGAGAACTAAATAAATAAATGTGGTGTTTCGTCAATATGCAACTCGTTGCATATTGAGCTCCACTTAACTTGTAGTGTTGTTTGTTGCATTTTGCCATGCCATGCCTCATTAAACCGGACATGCATCATAATTGATTGTGCATCATGCCATGTTTATGTGATGGTTGTTTACTATGTTGTTTGTTTGTTTCCGGGTTGCTTCTCTCGTTAGCTTCGGTTTCGTTCCGGAGTTGTGAGGATTCGTTCGACTACATCCATTTGTCTTCTTCATGGACTCGTTCTTCTTCCTTGCGGGATCTCAGGCAAGATGACCATACCCTCGAAATCACTTCTATCTTTGCTCGCTAGTTGCTCGCTCTTTTGCTATGCCTATGCTGCGATACCTACCACTTGCTTGTCATGCCTCCCATATTGTTAAACCAAGCCTCTAACCCACCTTGTCCTAGCAAACCGTTGTTTGGCTATGTTACCGCTTTGCTCAGCCCCTCTTATAGCGTTGTTAGTTGCAGGTGAAGATGAAGTTTGTTCCTTGTTGGAACTTGGAGATGTTGTTCCTTGTTGGAACATGTTTACTTGTTGGGATATCACAATATATCTTATTCAATTAATGCATCTATATACTTGGTAAAGGGTGGAAGGCTCGGCCTTATGCCTGGTGTTTTGTTCCACTCTTGCCGCCCTAGTTTCCGTCATATCGGTGTTATGTTCCCGGATTTTGCGTCCCTAACGCGGTCGGGTGATTTATGGGACCCCCTTGACAGTTCGCTTGAATAAGACTTTTCCAGCAAGGCCCAACTTTGGTTTTACCATTTGCCTCACCACCACCTACTTTTCCCTTGGGAGTAGTTAACCCAAGGGTCATCTTTATTTAGCCCCCCGGGCCAATGCTTGTCTAAGTGTTGGTCCAAACCAGAGCCACTTGCGGTGCCACCCCTAGGCAACTTGGGGTATCGTCGGTTGCCGTACGTAGTGTTCATCCGGTGTTGCCCTGAGACCGAGATATGTGCAGCTCCTATCAGGATGTCGGCGCATCGGGCGGTTTTGCTGGACTTGTTTTATTACTGTCGAAATGTCTTGTAGCCGGGATTCCGAGACTGATCGGGCCTTCCCGGGGAGAAGGAATATCCTTCGTTGATCGCGAGAGCTTATAATGGGCTAAGTTGGGACACCCCTGCAGGGTTTGAACTTTCGAAAGCCGTGCCCGCGGTTATGGGCAGATGGGTATTTGTTAATGTCCGGTTGTAGAAAACCCGAAGTTGATCTTAATTAAAATACACCAACCGCGTGTGTAACCGTGATGGTCTCTTCTCGGCGGGGTCCGGGAAGTGAACACGGTTGTTGGAGTTATGTCTGACGTAAGTAGTTTCAGGATCACTTCTTGATCATAGTTGTTCGACCGTGCTTTTGCCTTCTCTTCTCGCTCTCATTTGCGTATGTTAGCCACCATATATGCTAGTCGCTGCTGCAACTCCACCTCATACCTTTTACCCTACCTATAAGCTTAAATAGTCTTGATCTCGCGGGTGTGAGATTGCTGAGTCCCCGTGGCTCACCAGATACTTCCAAAACCAGTTTGCAGGTGCCGATGAGACCGTGCAGGTGACACACCCGAGCTCAAGGAGGAGTTCGATGAAGATCTTGTCCTTTATGTTGTTTCGTTCTAGTCGATCAGTAGTGGAGCCCGGTTGGGGTCGATCGTGGACCTTTGTCGCTTTTGGGGTTTCTTCTTTTATTTTGGCTCCATAGTCGGGCCCTGATTGTAACTGTATGATGTAATGTTTTATTCATGTATTTGTGTGAAGTGGCGATTGTAAGCCAACTATGTATCTCTTTCCCTTATGTATTACATGGGTTGTGTGAAGATTACCTCACTTGGGACATTGCTTTCAATGCGGTTATGCCTCTAAGTCGTGCTTCGACACGTGGGAGATATAGCCGCATCGAGGGTGTTACAAGTTGGTAATCAGAGCCTTTCCCCGACCTTAGGAGCCCCCACTGTTTGATCGTCTTTAGTGGCCGAGTTGTGTCTAGAAAAAAAATGTTTTGAGTCATTTAGGAATTATATATCGGAGAGTTTAGGAATTCTTTTTACTCCCCAGTCCCTTCGACCTTCTGGTAAGGCATCCTGACGTAGAGTTTTGGCTGTTCTCTTCTCAAATTTCACTAAATTTTTTTTTAGGATCACGCGGGTATATTACAATCGTTCCGATGGTTTTATGATGACAACATTGTCTTGGTTGCCTCCTGACATTTAGGGGTTGTGGCAGTGTCCCGGGGAGTTGAGCTCCGAGGTGTTGTCGTCATAATTTTATGGTTGCGGTTTTGGTTTACCGGAGTTTAGTACGCCGACATCGAACATCTCTTGTGTACAGTTGTTGGTGAGATAACCCTGATAGCCCAGTACTGAGGCGAGTGCGGGAGTATTGCCATGACTTGTATAACGGATGCTTTTCGAAGGTTGAGGTAGACGATTTCCGAGGATTTCTTGGTTATGTGTTGAAGGATGGATACAGCTCGATCTAGGTATTGTTAGTTTGGGTGATATATTTTGTGTTCCCTGTATCCCCAACACCTGATTGCATAACCAGAAAGTTTCGGGAGTTTATAAGTGGGAATTCAAGTATCACGTAGGAATTCTTTCCGACAGACACATGATACGATATGGGATCTATCATAGGTTTGTTTCCGGCTTATTCTGCAAGCCAATCCTTGCTTTTGTTTTATTTGTGGTATTCGAGTTGCTTCAAAGAAAAGTGTTTATTCCATACCTATTCCAAGTGGTGTTCTCATATTCCTATGTGGATACCAATCCTTCTTGATCATCGAGATTGTCATGTTAATTCTTTTCCAACCGGTGTGTCCCTCTTCAAGTGGTTCCGATCACTTCAACATTCGCAAGATCAATTATCAGTTCTTCTCAACGGTGTTTGCTTCATCCGTTCCAAGTTATCTTTGTTTTCCCGCCCTCCCACCCTTATTTCCTCAAGGACGCAAATTTCTTGATCAAGTATCCATCTTATCGATGTGAAGTTTCTCCATTCTTTCCTTCAATGATCTTATCCGGTGATTATCAGGAGGATACTAACGGAGTTTCAAGTTCATCATTCGTCATTCTTTTCTTCTCCAGTGGTTCCAATTCAAGCTTTATCGATCATATCTTTTCCTCGTTTCTAATGTTTTTAATGCTGGTGTATCTCTTAATCATTCACCTCTCACTATTCATTTGTTCCGGAGTGATGAAGATATCTCAGAAGATTCAAGTTTCCATTCTCAATTCACTCAAGTTCTTTTGAGGATGCTATCTCATTCAAGCCAATTTAATTCAACCGGTGCAATCTCTCCTTTCCAGTAATCGTTCAACGGTGTTTCTTTTGAGTGGGCCCAAACCCACAAGTCTTTTCCCAGTATCTTACCTGACTCTTCTATTTTCCCGGCGCGATTCCCAAATTCTTTTCAAAGTTTGACGTAAGAATGAATTGTCATCAGTCATATGTCTTTCTCCAAGATCCTTCAATTCTTTCATCGTTGGTTCAACCTTTCTAATTTTCATTCCGGAGTGCCTCAACAAATTCATGGTGGTGTTTTTCGTCGTCATTCTCAACATTTGAAGACCGAAGAAGAGTTTCCCTTAAATCTTGTCCATTCTCTTGAAGATGCGTGGTTCTAGATTGATGCCATTCTCTCATAATTGTTTTGGTTGTGAGAATTCTTTTCACCCATCCGGAGCATTTCAGGAGTCTTTGCAGTTTGATTCTCCGGAGCCATTATCTCAGAATTATTCATTCTCAGCTTCGTCTATCGTTCTCCAAATCTTACCGGTGCATCATTCAATATTCTCTAATCAGCTCTTCATCTCTGCATTCAATTGTATCTAAATTCCCTCAAGTATCAACGTCCTTTTCTAATTCTTCCCAGTGTTTCTGTATCTTTTCTTCGTTCATTTTCAATTCTTATGGTGGTTCGTTCAAGATCCTTCTTCCGTTGTTATCATACCAATTCATTCATTCTTTTCAATCCTACCGGTGGTTCGTTGAAGACCTTCTCAAGTTTGTGCTATGTCTCTCTTAATACTTTATACGAGAATAAGTTGCATGCCTAATCAGTTGCTTGTCATCAATCTAAATTGGTGAAGGATACGCATAGTGTAATTCTTATTCTTGTTTCAACCAAGTGATTAATTTCTTATTCCGGAGGTTCATCAAAATTCTTGATTTCTTTTGTTCAACTCTCTTTCCGGAGTTCTAAGTTTTTTCTCGGTTATATCGTCACGAAGATCCATCTAAATCATTGCAAGGCTTCACCTTGTATTTTCAACTTCTCTTTCTTTTTATCATCTTTTTCTTACCGGAGTTTTTCATGGAGGCTCTACATGATGGTTCATCGAGGATTCTTTTCGTTCTTCAATTGTTCATCAAGATTTCTCTCGGAGTTAAGATCCGTCAAGCCATACTCTAAAATAAACATGGTGTTCAGCACATGTTTTGTTTGGAGGAGTTCAAGCATTCTTCATCTTGCATTCCGAAGCGCCATTCTTTCTACCTTATCTTTTGAGGTGGTGTTATGTCGTTCTTGACAATTTCCCTTCGTGTTTCATGATTCACATGTTGTCAAGAATGAGGTATATTAAATCCATCAATTTCTTCCTTGGAGTTATCTTGGGTTATATTTCACCTAAAGCCTTCCCTAAGGTTTGTTGCTATTTATGGTGCTTATAAATAACCCAAGTTCTTCTCTTGTCCTCCCGGTGATATAGTTTCGCGTCTCTTTGTTGATATCAGTCCAATCATCTGTTTCTGTTGGTGGCAGAAGCTCAACTCATAATTTTGAGGTCTTTTCCATAAGCCCACTACAAGCTTATCCTTTCGTCGTTGGTTTTTCCAACAACTCCGTCCTAACCTTCTTGGAAGGGTGCTTCCAAGATCATTTGTGGCAGAAGTTGGCATTTTATTCTCCATTCCTTTATTCCAATGATCTATCTTCTATTTCTTCTTCCGGAGGCATTGTGATGTTGCTCCCTTCACTCTTCTTCTCGAATGGTGAGGATCATGTTCTTTGCTTTTGCTTATCCATTTAACCGGAGTGTCTTGCCTTCTTTTCAAGTTCTTCCCATTTTGTCAAGTTTTACCTCCCTTCTCAACCGGAGTGTTGTATCATCTCTTCAATATCTTTCTTCTCATCAAGTTGTCTTCTCCTTTTAACCTTAAAGTTCTCGTAATACTCCTTGTTCCTCTTTTCTAACAGAGTGTTTTCAAGTTCGTTCAACTCCGTTGTGTTTCTTTCTTTCTACTTTTCAACCTCTCAAGGTTCATAGTTTCACTCATTTGTCAAAGAAGCAACTTAGTATTACCTCTTATCTTCCTCTTCCTTCTCCCTCCGGTGCCGTCCTAGATCTCGGGACGAGATCCTCTCGTAGTGGTGGAGTGTTGTAACGCCCCGGATACAATTTTCCATATTCTTAACCCCAACTCTTGCCTTTTCCGGAGATGTGATATGATATTTGCTCCGTGGTTGGGTTTTTGTCTTCGTTTTGCTTTTTGCTCATGTCATGCATTCATCATTGCATCATTTGCATTGCATCTTGTCATCATGCAACCCTTTCAAAACTCTACTAAATAAATCGGGTGGATCCTCGGTCCATTTAAATTGAGGGATATTCATAAGGGTGATTTCTCTTTATAACATATCCTCCCAATACTAGGGAGCTATAATAAGCATTCCATTTATTTGGAATTAACCATAACACACTTGCAAAATTATACCATGCCTTTGTTATCCCAATCCTTGGTCTCCAACCTTGCCCATAAATTCTTTCATCATTTTCCGGAGCTCTTCCTAAATGTTCAACATTTTTGGACCTTTCCAACCCTCACTTCCTATTCAAACCTTTTGAATTAAATTCAAATGAATTTGAATTTAATTCTTGCAATCATGCATCTCCTAATTTTCGTGGACCATGCACATTTTTACGAGTCCGTAAAAATTGTCTGCGTGTCAAACTTCTTCCTCTAACCCCTCTTTCTTTTCTTTCTTTATCTCTGTTTTTTTATCTGTTCTTTTCGTTTTAGAGAGGAGAGAGAGAAGAGACCCTGCAGCCAGGCCGGCCCATTTGGCCAAGGCCCAGCCGCCGGCCTCCTAGGCCACCCACCGGCTCTAACCCTAGCCGCCAGGGGAGAGCCCCAGCTCCCTTCTCCCGATCCAGCCTCGCCCGATCCCCTTGCTCTCTCCCTCTCCTTCGTTCTCCTCCCCGCCGCCAGGGCTTCACCCTCGATCCCCCACTCTCCCTCGTCTCTCCACTCCTTCCCCCTCTCGCTCCTCTACACGATCCCGTCCCCTGCTCTCCTTCACCATCACCGCTAGGGCCGAGCTCGCCGCCCTGCCGCGTCGCCAGGGACGCCGGGCACCACAGCCTGCTGGGCCTCCCCTGCATCTTCCTCGCTGGACCTGCTCCATCCTCCGCCCTCTACCTCCTCGCCGCCTCCTCGCCTACATGGCGCCACCGGCTCGTCAGCTCCGTCGCCAGGGGAGGAGCCCCTTGACCGTCCCCTTCTGCCCTGACTCCGGCGAGTGTCGCCCCGTCGACCCTCCTGCCGGCCTGCTACCTCGCCTCCCCAAGCTCCATCCATGGTGCCACCGCTCCGTTCGCTGTTGCCGTTGCTCCACTGGGTTCCCGGCGACCCCGCGGCCTGCTGGACCAGTGCTTGCCCCGCTGCTGCTTTGACCCCCCTGGTTCATCTCGTTTCCAACGAACAGCAGTCCGATGGCTTCTCTGTTCCAAGTGTCTTCCGCACGCCAAGGCCCGGTGCACCCCTCGTTTCGCCAAGTACCACGACTACACGATGCGCCGAGGCCAACGACCACTGAACAGACCGGAACGCCAAGTACCCCTACGAACCGTGTACGACTACCGGCGCCGAAGTCCGCGAGTACCACTACGGTTGCGATGTACATCTACACCAAGACTGGACCGACAAGTACCGCGAGAACATTTGTACCTCTACCGTCGCCGTGGATCCGACAAGTACCCCTACAGCAAGTGTACCTCTACCTCGTCTTCGGAATCGCTAAGAACATCAAGTACCCCTTCGAGATGATGAGATCGGCAAGTTCAAATGACCCCAAGTACCTCTTCGAAACGACCGAGTACCGTACCATCTGACGCTTGAACGACTACTTCCTCTACTTCCCTCTACGAACGAGAACCGTCTCCTTTGCATGCTTCAAAGGTATAACCGCCGAGACGACCTTCCGAGAACGAATGTGGGTTGTATGAGATGTTTGTGTTTTCACCGTGTCCAATTTGTCACTCATTGCCATGCCATCGTCTCGTGGGAACCCGGTATCCGGGATCACCCCACCATCTTGCCCAACTCGCATCCGCACGCTTTCTTTTGCACCGACATCTCAATCGAGTTATCGGTACCGATATGTTGCCGTGGCATCATTTTCGGATTCGTTGCCGTGGCACCCCTTTCTTCCACCACGGTGACAATTGCTTCATAACATGCTCATGTCAACATTTTCATAAAATTGCATAAAACTTGAAATTGTCATCCGCATCACGATAACAACATTTAAAATGATTAAAATTGTTGTTTGCATTTATTTTGCTAAATGCCATGTTAAAATGATTTAATTCATAACTAAATAACCGTAGCTCGGTTTTAAATAAACTTTATATGTAAATGGGGTAGAAAAATGCCTAGTTTAACATGGTGCACTTTATTTTGCTACTTAACAACATTAAAATTGTGTTTAGGGTAGAACAGTACCAAATCTAATGTATGCTCATGAGGTTCTTCCGGACTATGTTCTTTGTTGTTCCGGCCTCATTTAAACTTGTCTAGATGGGTAGTTTTCATTTGCTTCACCCCTTGCCATGTTTAACAAAATTTAATATTGATGGGTACCTAAACGGGAGAGAACTAAATAAATAAATGTGGTGTTTCGTCAATATGCAACTCGTTGCATATTGAGCTCCACTTAACTTGTAGTGTTGTTTGTTGCATTTTGCCATGCCATGCCTCATTAAACCGGACATGCATCATAATTGATTGTGCATCATGCCATGTTTATGTGATGGTTTTTTACTATGTTGTTTGTTTGTTTCCGGGTTGCTTCTCTCGTTAGCTTCGGTTTCGTTCCGGAGTTGTGAGGATTCGTTCGACTACATCCATTTGTCTTCTACATGGACTCGTTCTTCTTCCTTGCAGGATCTCAGGCAAGATGACCATACCCTCGAAATCACTTCTATCTTTGCTCGCTAGTTGCTCGCTCTTTTTCTATGCCTATGCTGCGATACCTACCACTTGCTCGTCATGCCTCCCATATTGTTAAACCAAGCCTCTAACCCACCTTGTCCTAGCAAACCGTTGTTTGGCTATGTTACCGCTTTGCTCAGCCCCTCTTATAGCGTTGTTAGTTGCAGGTGAAGATGAAGTTTGTTCCTTGTTGGAACTTGGAGATGTTGTTCCTTGTTGGAACATGTTTACTTGTTGGGATATCACAATATATCTTATTCAATTAATGCATCTTCATACTTGGTAAAGGGTGGAAGGCTCGGCCTTATGCCTGGTGTTTTGTTCCACTCTTGCCGCCCTAGTTTCCGTCATATCGGTGTTATGTTCCTGGATTTTGCGTCCCTAACGCGGTCGGGTGATTTATGGGACCCCCTTGACAGTTCGCTTGAATAAGACTTTTCCAGCAAGGCCCAACTTTGGTTTTACCATTTGCCTCACCACCACCTACTTTTCCCTTGGGAGTAGTTAACCCAAGGGTCATCTTTATTTAGCCCCCCGGGCCAATGCTTGTCTAAGTGTTGGTCCAAACCAGAGCCACTTGCGGTGCCACCCCTAGGCAACTTGGGGTATCGTCGGTTGCCGTACGTAGTGTTCATCCGGTGTTGCCCTGAGACCGAGATATGTGCAGCTCCTATCAGGATGTCGGCGCATCCGGCGGTTTTGCTGGACTTGTTTTATTACTATCAAAATGTCTTGTAGCCGGGATTCCGAGACTGATCGGGCCTTCCCGGGGAGAAGGAATATCCTTCGTTGATCGCGAGAGCTTATAATGGGCTAAGTTGGGACACCCCTGCAGGGTTTGAACTTTCGAAAGCCGTGCCTGCGGTTATGGGCAGATGGGAATTTGTTAATGTCCGGTTGTAGAAAACCCGGAGTTGATCTTAATTAAAATACACCAACCGCGTGTGTAACCGTGATGGTCTCTTCTCGGCGGGGTCCGGGAAGTGAACACGGTTGTTGGAGTTATGTCTGACGTAAGTAGTTTCAGGATCACTTCTTGATCATAGTTGTTCGACCGTGCTTTTTCCTTCTCTTCTCGCTCTCATTTGCGTATGTTAGCCACCATATATGCTAGTCGCTGCTGCAGCTCCACCTCATACCTTTTACCCTACCTATAAGCTTAAATAGTCTTGATCTCGCGGGTGTGAGATTGCTGAGTCCCCGTGGCTCACCAGATACTTCCAAAACCAGTTTGCAGGTGCCGATGAGACCGTGCAGGTGACACACCCGAGCTCAAGGAGGAGTTCGATGAAGATCTTGTCCTTTATGTTGTTTCTTTCTAGTCGATCAGTAGTGGAGCCCAGTTGGGGTCGATCGTGGACCTTTGTCGCTTTTGGGGTTTCTTCTTTTATTTTGGCTCCGTAGTCGGGCCCTGATTGTAACTGTATGATGTAATGTTTTATTCATGTATTTGTGTGAAGTGGCGATTGTAAGCCAACTATGTATCTCTTTCCCTTATGTATTACATGGGTTGTGTGAAGATTACCTCACTTGCGACATTTCTTTCAATGCGGTTATGCCTCTAAGTCGTGCTTCGACACGTGGGAGATATAGCCGCATCGAGGGTGTTACAATCGCGCATCCACTAGTATTGATCGCATTGCCAAGCGCTAAATGTTTATCGGGCGCATTAAGACCACGTACATTCCAACATAGTATGTTCCAGTTACGCAAAAGCATTGGAAAGGTAGGCAAGGTTCAGTAGTGATAAAAGCAAAGAGAAGAAAACCCAACTACTCTTCAGAGAAGGCCGAAGTAGGCAGCTCTTCAGCAGGTATCGCGCAGAGATTAACGCCAGTAGCCTGCATAGTAGGAATGGATGTGGGCGGAGGAGCTGCAGTAGCATCAACTTCAACGGCAGCTATCTCAGGTGGGGAATCATCTGCAGAAGTATTCTCCAAGGCTCCAACAACAGCAGCAGAAGGGATAATGCGAGGCTTGACTTTGGACTTGGTAGGACGAACTTCAGAAGTTTGAGGAACCCGAAATCCATCATATTTGTTGTTCTTGTTGCTGCGTCACAGAGTGGATGTATCAACCGGAGCTTGCATCTTACCTTTGCGTTTCTTCTGAGCTTGAGTTGCAGTGGTCATACCTCCCTGCTCATGGACTGTCATAGCCATTGAAGTGCCTGAAGTTTCCGACAGAGCTGGAGCAGGGATGACATCAGAAGGTACTGAGAGAGCCATATGGTCAACCTGCTGTTCACCCACGGTATGCTTGGCGCCTCGAGGAATTTAGTTGGCTCCCAAGTGAGAAGCAGAGGCGGCGTGGCTGAAGGCACATGTGCATCAAACTGAGCGTCCACATCTAAATGTGGCTGGGGCAGAGCAGGCAGAATAGGTACAGGCATAGCAGAAACAGAAGCAGGCCCCTGTTGTCGGGCCACCTGAGAGAACTGAATATTCCCCCCAGAGAGAGAAACCTGGATTTCCACTTGGAGAGAGCTCTGCTGCATCCCCAAGCCAGAGCGCCAAGGCCCAAAGGAAGCCATCATCGGGCGAAGAGCAGAGAAAATAGCATTGTTAAGCTGCTGGCGGGGAATAGTGTTTTCCAACAGTAAATCCATGAGAGCATCCCCGTGAGACGAGAGGCCAAAACGCAGACCATGGTTATGGATTTCAACAGAAATTGTGAGCGAATCATCAACCAAAGGAGCAACAGGAGCAACATCAGGCATCTGACCCGGAACCACCAGAAGATCAAAAGTCGAGTTGTCCGATTCCGTCTCAGTCTCATCAGAAGAAGTGATGGAATCATGCCACGCCTGCATAGCATTGTCAGAGATGTTATTATCAGGCACAAGACCATCTTGCACTTGCAGGCCCTGTGTAGCAAGCCAGGCCTGAAAATTCATAAGATACGGCGGCAACTGAGGCAGGGGAGGAGCAGCCGGCGCTGGCCATGCACCCCACCCTGCATTGTCCTGATCCTGTGGCACAGCAGGTTCTTCTGGAGCGCCATTGGGAGGTGCGGCATTCTGCACAAACCAATTGTGCACCTATTGTTGGTACAGTTGTTCCGCAGTCAGGTCCGGTCCAAATTGAGGATGCGGGACGGCATCAGGTGGTGGGGGTTCTTCCCTGGCAGGCAGAACTTCAGGCAGCAAACCGTTCCAATCATTGTTTCGAAGGATAGTGATCTGCACAGTCCGGCAATCACGCGCCCCCAGCTGCCAAACGACGAAGCTTTTGGGCACCAAATTCAGACGCAGAACTCTAGCTTTGATCAGCATGAAACGACGATCTTGGCGGGGGTTATACCAAGAAACCAGAGCACCAAAACCACCAAGCGACTTATTGACATAATAGTCCGTCTGGTAATCATAAGGAAAACCAAAGTACATTAACCAGATCTCAGGACCAAAAGAGGTGGTGCGACGATTTAGTGCTTCATTGTGAGGGATGAAAGTGATGAGCAGATCTTCATCCTCAAGCTCTAATGGAGTGGCAACCGCAGTATCTTGGAGAAAAGAGTCCGGAAAGCCAAATATTCCTATACCGAGCGGATGATCGCTAACTTCAGTAGTGAAAACCTGGGCCTCATGAAGCAAACCTCCGATGGAATGGCGGATGATGGCGCGGCGGTGCATAGGAACATAATGACCGGTCTCCGCAATGGCCAGAAAGTCGTGATTGAGCGGCGAAAGAAGTCCGACCACCATGCCACTGCGAACGACACGGTCTGCTGGACCTTGCTCGACGGCGAAACCAGGCGGGAGGAACGGCACCGGATTGAGGGGATAGTTCGCCATGGTGGTGGTGCGGATGGAGAGTGACTGAGGTGACTGGGGTGGCAGGGGTGGCGAATGGCTGAGGCGGGGCGGTGTCGTTTGGGGAAGCCGAGGAGAAGCGGAAGCGTGAGGGGCATTTTTGGTAGATTGAGGATTTTTGGGGATCCATTGTTGTAACGCCCCAGATGTAACTTGCCATATTCGTAATCCAACTCTTGCCATTTCCGGCTATGTGTTATGATATTCCCTCCGTGGTTGGGTTCTCTCCGTTTTGCATTTTGGTCATGTCATGCATTTCATCATGTCATCATGTGCATCGCATTCGCATACGTGTTCGTCTCATAAATCCGAGCATCTTTCCCGTTGTCCGTTTTGCAATCCGGCGCTCCTATGTCTCCCGGTGTCCCCGTTTACATCCCTTCTTGAGCGGGTATTAAACATTCTCGGAATGGACCGAGGTTTGACATGTGGCCTCGGTATAGCACCGGTAGACCGCCTGTCAAGTTTCGGGTCAATCGGAGGTCGTTTGGTACTCCAACGGATAACCGGGTAACCGTGAAGGCCTTGTCGGGGATATACCCCGCGGTGTAAACCGGCCGGAAGTTAACCCGGCCGGACTTGGCGGTTTATTTGAGGTCCCGCTGGCACTTGGAGATATTCATCTGGTGACCCGCCCAGACCTGGCGGTTTACCAGCAACCCGTCGGGACGTTGTAACTCACTGGTAACCCGACGGACGAGGCAGAGGAGCGACAAGACCAGGTGGCCCGTCTGGCGGTTCATGAAGGCCGGTTCAAGTATTGTGGGCCGGTTTAAGAGGAAAGGAATATTTGCCTTACAGGGAGTTAAAGCCAGGACTTGTATCCGGTTTATATTAGAGATAGACTAGTCCCAATCCCAATAGGACTCCACATGTAAACCGCCCCTTCAACATATATAAGGAGGGGCAGGGCTCCCCAAAGAGGGAGAGGTTAGAGGCTACAAGCTACAAGCAATCAATAATCTCTAGGGCTAGACACAAGAGCCGGTTTACGGCGTCTCCCTCGGGATGATAATGAGACCTAGCCTCAAACAACATGTAGGGTTTTTACCGGATGATGTTTCCCGGGGCCCGAAGCTGTCTAAACCCTTGTCTTGCGTGTTGATCCACCCTGCGTCTCTCGTCCCACTCAACCCCTCTCAAGCTACCACATAGATGCGTTGGCCTCGCGACTAAGTCCTGACACTAAGGACATCTGCCGTGACAAATCCACGACAGTTGGCGCCCACCGTGGGGCCTGCGCACGGTGGTGTTGAGTTCTTGGAGGGATTTCTTTTATGGATTAAGAAGTTCGCAATTTTCTGGATAAAAAGCGCCAGTTCAAAGAAAATCTGCGTCAACATAGAATTTATCAGCTGGGTTAGTCAGCCGGCGACAGGTGATCCGCCGAAACCGTTTCTACGTTGAGTCGGACGTTGACAAGGAGTTGATCTGCTGCACGGTATGCGTATAAATCGTTCCAAGTTACGCCGAGCTGGTTTAAAGTCCCAAGAAGGCCACCTACGAGGTCCTGCCGCTGCTGATTCCCATCAGGCCATCATCAATCAAGAAAGTATTACTATAATTGCTCCTCACGTGGTGGTCAAGGAGGGTCCACAGAATTAAACTTTTGGTCTCCTATTTGCACTATACGTGATGCTAGTATTAATCCGGTACGGATCAGATTTTTTGGTCTACAAAACACTGTCTACTGTCGGAAACATTGGAGTTTCAACTCGGCCCCCTATTGCCGCTACGCCGCCCGGGGCCGACTCTGCTAAACTCCGTCGCCCTGGCCTCGCCCTGTGCGGCCGCCTGAGCCTGTTTAAGGAAGTTGCTGCCCATTCTGGTGAACCGTACCCTGCTCGGTCCTTGCTCCGTATTGATCAAAGCGGCGAGCCTACTATGACGGCTGTTGTCACAAATCCTAGCGAGCAAATCGTCTTGATCAGTCAATTTACTGCCAAAACAATATCATTCCGCGGACACCAATTCCGCCCTCATCGACAACAACCACAGAAAGATTTTTTATCATGACCGCTTCAGACGATCTGCTGTAGTCTGTGTTGGATATCATAAGAAAGCACAATGGCACAGTTTCCAAGAGAGACCATCAACCGTCACGTGAAAAAACAAGACTGGTCAAAGTGATGAATCAATTACTCCATTATTGGTGATACTTTCTTATTACTACCGGTCAGTCCAAAACAAGACTGACAAAAGAGCAAGCGCGTCCGCTGTACCGGCGCCAGCATCCGGGTTCATCCGGCAAAAAATACCAGGTGTTATTTTTCTTATGTATTTTATAAGTACATGTTAATTCATCCAAACAACAATTACTCTGGCCTGTAATATTTTTATGCAGGAAGGCTATTAAGAAAAAAGGGATGGTATGATACCACGGAAGTTCGTTCAGCGGTGCCGCGCAGCTTCACGGACATGCGTATCGTGGTCCGGTTTACATCAACGCACCAGCCAACTTTCCCGTCCGCGCCACCTTACGATGCCACGAACGATTTGCCCGTTCGCTCTCGCCGTCGGTTTATGCGTCCGCACCGGTTTATAACGCGGAGGACAACTGGCTCGTCTTTGCCGGCTCACAAGGCCGCGACCGACTCATCACTCTGAAGCCGCTTCTCATGCTGCAGTGGTTTTACTGTCCGCCTAAACATCAGGTGGTATTCGTCTAAATTTATGTATTAAACACTTATTGTTTTTTGTCAAAGAACAATTACACTGTCTTGTAATATTTTTACACAGGACAATTTATACGCCATTCACGGACACGCGTATCGCGGTCCGGTTTACGTCGTCACGCCAGTCGACTTGCCCGTGCGCCCTGGCCACCGGTTCATGCGTCCGCACCGGTTCACTCGTGATTGATTTCAGTTTCATCCGGTGATCATTAAGTCCATGACGGATAATTTCCGGCCTAACATATCAGGTGAAATCCATCTAAATCTAGTTTGGACATATATTGTTTTTGTCAAAGAGCAATTACGTTGGTTTGTATCTTTTTTTATATACAAGACCATTATTCATTACAAACGTGGTTTATACTACGGATTTGGAGCACGGGTTAATAATATCCCGCCTGGTGATAAACCAGATCATGTCACATGATGAATGGACGTACACAAGCTGCTGCCCTTACGGCCCGGTTTACATCAGCATTGCCGGGACCGTGTCCGCGATTAATTCGCCCGTCCGTGCCGGTTTACGACACCGGTGCCGTTGCTCCCCGTCCGCAACGGCTTACAATGTCGCGGCCGACTCATCTGTCCATGCTGCCTCTGATGTTGCGGTCGTCTCTGCTGTCCGTCTCTCGCGGCCTGGTCTACATCAACACACTGGGCCGCACCTGTCTGCATGAGCTGTTTATTGGGTATGAGCAAGTCACAGCTTGGGTAGCCCGGTTTTCTTTCAAATTGGAGGCAAATTATTATCAACCGCCGTCTGTACTGGATGGATCAATGGGCAGGCGCACAAGTCGCCGCCGCTACTGTTTGGTTAAACTTCAAATTACCAGTTGGAAGGAACCATTGGCCGAGTTGCTGACACGGTTCATACGGGATCATTTACAACCCGCCACAATCACCTCAACCTTCTATGGATTCACATCGTGCTATCAATACCAATGATATACAAGGTATGCCGGTTTATATCACGGTCAAAGTATGGAGAATCTCAAGCCAACTCCTCGAGTCACCTTGAGACTTGGGGGCTACGATGATATGACGCAGTGCAGCAAGCCTTGCCAGTTTTAGCCGGTTTAAGAACCCGAGGACGATGGAGGGAAATATAACCCGATCCCGGAGGCTACTGTTATGTTGATGAAAATTTAAAGGCCGTCAGAAAATTTCCGGCTTAGAAAGTATATGACAGTTACAAAATCCCGACTCAATGAAGAAGTTTCGGATCATCAGAAAGGATTCCGGTTTGAAACCTGGCTGAAGGGAAGTCAGTATCACTGAAGCTCTCAAATATCCGGTTTACAATCCGGTTCAAGAGAAATCTATTCTCCCACAAAGTTCTGAAGCGCTCAGATCCGGTTTAACAATGTCCGGTTCAAAAAGGAATTAACTTCTCGCAAGTTCGAAAGGCCGTCAGAAAATTTCCGGCTGAAAATGAAGATTCCGGTTTAAAATCCGGTTCAAGGGGAAGATGTCTCCCACAGCTTTGAAGCTTTCAATATCCGGTTCAAGATCCCGGTTCAAGAAGAATTTACCTCTTGCAAAAAGGTTAAAAATTACCGAAGAGGACCTGCTGCCATGATGCGCGGTTCAAACATGGGTATCCGGCCTTATTGGTTTGACATATTATTTATCACATGGGGGCTCCCGCTTTGTAAAGCGGGGTATCTATTCTTTATACCATGCGTGGTTACACGGAGTGGATTCGCTTTAGGGCAACCTCCGGTTTACCCCTTGAGGTCGCTTCACTGAAGAGCAACAAAGTCAGTTGGGGACCTAGTCGACTTGAACCGTAGCTACACCTCCTGGGAGCTTGGTCATGTCTTGACGACGGTAATGCCTTCTGGCTGGCACATTTGCCACTAAGTCAGTTGGGGACCTAATCGACTTGAACCGTAGTTACACCTTATGGGAGCTCGGTCATGTCTTGATGATGGTAATGCCTTCTGATCGGCTTTTAAACAGCCAATAAGTCATTTGGGGGCTTGGTCATGTCCGAACCAATGCAATGCCACTTGATCGGCCCTAGGCCACTGAGTCACTTGGGGGCTTGGTCGAATCCGAACCAATGCAATGCCACTTGGCCGGCGTAACGCCACGCGTCATTTTGGGGTCCTGGCTGACTGGCACCATTGCTACGCCTTCGGGGGGCTTGGTTGCGTCTGACCATGGTAATTCCATCTGACCAAGCTCAGTAGAGCTCTTCTTTTGCAAAAAATTGTTGCCATTGCTTTTGCTTTAATAGCCTTTCTTGAGAAGTTGCTATCTTATTTGCGTTTTTTAAACCGACAGTATTTTGTACCGGTTCAAACAGCTAAATTGGCGGAACACGGTCCATTTTTAGACCGGAGATTATCTGCCCGGTTTAATTTTCTGTTACCATCCTATTATGGAGCAAACCGGTGTTTATCAACCCGGCTCGGCTTTCAACTACAAGTTGTGAGTGCATGATCAAATTATAATCCGGAGATTATCTGCCCGGTTTAATTTTCTGTTACCATCCTATTATGGAGTAAACCGGTGTTTATCAACCTGGCTCGGCTTTCAACTACAAGTTGTGAGTGCATGATCAAATTATAATCCGGAGATTATCAGCCCGGTCTGGTTTGACTACAAGTCACCAGTATATATATGGTTAATCCGGTGTTTATCACAACCCGGTACGATTTTATCATAAATCGGCGCAATATGGAAGGAGTTATCATTACTCAAGATTGGGGTTATCACTCTTACTACAAAAAGTTGGTAAACCAACGATGTGATTCAATGTCACAGGTATGATATATTTCATATTTTTAAGTGCAGCCCTGGTTATAAACCCAGGTTATATGTTGAGCATTATGACCCGTCCGGCGGTAAACCGCCAGGACACTTTAAACTTGTTGTATGCAGAAACAGGTTGAATAAAGCATGATTATAAATTATCTGGTGTTTGTTAAACCGGCCTGGCTTTAAGACAATAAGTCGCCAGTATGATGATAAATTATCCAGTGTTTATTAAACCGGTCTGGCTTTGGACTATAAGTCTCCAGTATATATTTGGATTGCGCCATTGGAATCATGCGCTTATAAATTATTGGATTATATTATTCAAATAGCCAAACTTGGCTGAATTTTCATTATGATATTGGATGAATAAAGGTTTTCATACGAGATTATATTATCTTGAATGGCCAACATGGCTGGATTTTTATTATGGTTATTAATATTATGATTAAGGTTTTTAAAGTTGCTTTAGCGCAATGGTTATCATTTTATACAATTGAAGGAATAGTCCCGAGTCGCTGCAGGCTTACAACCCGGCACTTGGGGGCTACATTGTTTAAAGTTGAGATTCAAATATGCAAGTCTCATGTCGCCGCAGGCATGCACCATGACACTTGGGGGCTAATGCAAAGTCATTTTTGCTCATCTTATTAAAGACCCAACTCATCACATCGTAATGAGCTGGCCCTTGGGGGCTACCAATTGCTCCTGTCAACTATTCAAGGTACAAAGTTTTTTATCCATTATATTGAAGGGTTCACTGCTCAGTTGGTAAAGCACAAGGCTCTTAACCTTGTGGACGTGAATTCAAGCCTCATGATGGGGGTTACATCATATGATGTTATTTTCATTGAAGTATATATATCAAAGTCCCATCTCAATATTATCTTACTGAGCCGGCCCTTGGGGGCTACACATTGCTGTTCAAAGTTTACAAGATTATATTTACAAAGTCCCTGCTGATTATTACATAATGACCCGGCCCTTGGGGGTTACATTGGTTGAAGTTTTATGGGCATCAGTCAATTACAAGTCCCAGGTTGCTGCAAGCATGACAACACGGCACTTGGGGGCTACAGGTATTATATTATTATCAAAGAAATATTTTCAAATTCTCTGTTGAGCAAATTAGATTGACCCAGCGTTACCAATCATTATGACCCTGTGGATGCAACCCGGTGTCATCAATAATCATAAACCGGTGTTGGCAAACAATCATGAACCGGTGTCTGCAACAATCATAGTCCGGGGTCGTCAGTTTTTATAACCCGGCCATTTGGTAATGTTAAACCGACAAGTTTTCAAGACCGGGATCATCTTCAAACCGGCTGAATATCAGATGAATATTTCAAGACCAATATTTCTTAAGCCGGCGCTTTGGAAGCCGACTCAAGTGGATTATTCTTCACAATATTTTCCTATGAGAAACCAACCTCAGCAATTCGAGTATGAGGCTGGTTATTGACCCGGATTTTCTAGAAGGAGGAAATGACAAGGACTTAAGGACGATCAGGTGCCGGTCTACAAGAATTCTTAACCCGGAGCACAACCTGTCGAATTTGTTCTGGTGTTTATTTGCAGCATAAGTTTACCATGGATAAATCCAAGCTAAACTTGGGGGCTAATGTCGGGGATATACCCCGCGGTGTAAACCGGCCGGAAGTTAACCCGGCCGGACTTGGCGGTTTATTTGAGGTCCCGCTGGCACTTGAAGATATTCATCTGGTGACCCACCCAGACCTGGCGGTTTACCAGCAACCTGTCGGGACGTTGTAACTCACTAGTAACCCGACGGACGGGTCAGAGGAGCGACAAGACCAGGTGGCCCGTCTGGCGGTTTATGAAGGCCGGTTCAACTATTGTGGGCTGGTTTAAGAGGAAAGGAATATTTGCCTTACAGGGAGTTAAAGCCAGGACTTGTATCCGGTTTATATTAGAGATAGACTAGTCCTAATCCCAATAGGACTTCACATGTAAACCGCCCCTTCAACATATATAAGGAGGGGCAGGGCTCCCCAAAGAGGGAGAGGTTAGAGGCTACAAGCTACAAGCAATCAATTATCTCTAGGGCTAGACACAAGAGCCGGTTTACGGCGTCTCCCTCGGGATGATAATGAGACCTAGCCTCAAACAGCATGTAGGGTTTTTACCGGATGATGTTTCCTGGGGCCCGAAGCTGTCTAAACCCTTGTCTTGCGTGTTGATCCGCCCTGCGTCTCTCGTCCCACTCAACCCCTCTCAAGCTACCACATAGATGCGTTGGCCTCGCGACTAAGTCCTGACACTAAGGACATCTGCCGTGACAAATCCACGACAGGCCTCGTGTGTGTTGCAGCCCAACACCCCTTCAAAACAGCCCATTAACCCATCTAAGGCACTCCCATGTCCTCCGCCGTTCGATCACGATCGCGTGGCCGAAAACCGCTCTCCATTTGGAGCTTCCTAGCTCCTTATAGCTATAAAAACGTCTCCCCCTCCTCCATCACGGGCAAAATCCACCCCGAAACCCTAGCCCGCTCCTCTCCGCGCGGGCGGACACGTCCGCCGCCGCGCCCGCGCCAACCGCCGCCTGCCACGTGTCGCCTCCCCGCCGCCCGTACCGCGCCACCGCGCCGGCCCGCCCGGCCCGGTGCGGGCCCACGCGCGCCGCGCCGCCCGCCCGAGCTCCTCCGCCGCCCGCGCCTGGCGCCCGCCCCGCGCCCGTCCGACCCCGCCGCCGCGTCGCTGCAGCCGCCGACCGGCGTCGCCCGCCGCCGTCGCGCCGCATCCCGCGCGCCTCCCCTCGCCCGCGCCGGCCCCGCTCGTCGCCGGTGTCCGCCGCCGCGCCCCTCTCCGGCCGGCCCCGTGAGCTCCCCGGTCGGATCCGCCGCCTGCGCCGGCCCTCCTCTCCGGCGCCGTCGCCGGCAAATCGCTGGGACC
Organism: Aegilops umbellulata; assembly: GCA_032464435.1. Lineage (NCBI taxonomy): Eukaryota > Viridiplantae > Streptophyta > Magnoliopsida > Poales > Poaceae > Aegilops > Aegilops umbellulata. The sequence continues at coordinate 8,046,975 of CP136058.1, read as the reverse complement.
CGATCCAGATCCGTTTTTGACGGTTGACTTTTTCCCTCGTTTTTTGCTAAGTCCTCACGATTTCATATCATCATGCCATGTTCCCAGTGCCATAACTTTGCATCATTTTCATTTGAGGTCATCTTGATGCCCGAAATGCTGTTAGAAGAGGGCTAGTTGATGTTAGTGGCTGGATCTTATCTGAACATGCACTTTTGCCATTTTTGCCATAATTAATGTGTACCTCCTATGAAGTTGTGTCCTACATGAGTTTTGTAATATGCCATGTTACATATCCAGAGAATTTTGCCATGTATTTTTTGTGATCTATGTGGTGACTAGCACAAGCATGCAAACTAGGTATCTTGATGTTGCTGATTTCAGAGACTTAGAGATTTCAATAAGTCCCTGACTGCTGTTATTTTCATGCCATGTATTCATGTTGTTTCTGAGAGATCCATGCATAATTTGAGCATGAACAGTAGGGTGTTTTGAACTTGAGTATTTGCTCTATCCATCCATGCCTTTGTTTGCAATTATGGAGTGCTATAGCTTGAGTCAATCGAGCTCTACTTTTGCTACAAAATGTTGCTGGCAGATTGTTTACGTGTTATTCGATTTTGCCAAGCTTGGTGTAGTTGATCCTTGCATGATATGATGTTATTCTTACCATGTATTTTTACTATGTCATGTCTTCTTGACGTATGTATGCTTAGTTTATCATGCAATGCTCTGTAGTGAGTGCATCGAGCTCACGAACATGCCTAGTCGTTATTAGTTTCTGCCATGTCCAGTTTTCTACTAAGTCTGAAACCTGTATCGAAACTTGCTTAATTAACATGGGTGTAATCATATTTTCTGATCCTTTTTGGCTTATGGTCAGTAAGAGACTTTTGTCAAGTGCTATGTTTAGATTCACGCCATGTCTTATTTTGCTATATTATGAACATGTAGTATATCGTTTCATTGCTCTGAACATGTCATCCTGATGTTGATTTCTGCTACATCGATAATTTCACCAAGTCTGTGAACCTGTTATCTTTTGCACTTTTGCCATGATGGTTTGGACCTGTTATGATGTGAATTAGCCATAGCTCAGTGTTCATCTTTTGTCGTGCATCTTCTGTAGATTACTGTCATATGCTTTGTTGCCATGTTTGGGTGCAGTAGCTTAATTATTTGTTGCTTGCTAAGCAGCATCATGCTGTTTATGGCAGATTCGTGTCATTCTTGTATTGCTTGCCATTTGCAAACCGTGCATCCGATTCCGGTGTATTTTATATCAATTTCAACCGAAATCACCTCATCTATCTAGTGGCATGCTTGGTTTGCCAAGATTATGCCCTGCTCATCCTTGTCCTTCCGGAGCATGCATACGCATTGCATATCACCTCTCGCATATCATGCCATGTTTTGCATCATGTTGCTTGCGCATTGCATCGTGATTGATATATGTCCCCTTTGCTTGTTTTATTGCTTTGGGTAGATCCGGGAGACAAGTACGTGAACGAGGAACCTGTTGAGAACGCTTTCGAGGGCCAAGCTTTCGACAACTCTGAGACTCTTGCAGGCAAGATGACCATACCCTCGAAATCACTTCTATCTTTGCTTGCTAGATTGCTCGCTCTTTTGCTATGCCTATGCTGCGATACCTACCACTTGCTATATCATGCCTCCTATATTGCCATGTCAGCCCCTAACCATCCATGTCCTAGCAAACCGTTGATTGGCTATGTTACCGCTTCGCTCAGCCCCTCTTATAGCGTTGCTAGCTGCAGGTGAAGATGAAGTTTGTTCCTTGTTGGAACATGAACTTGTTGTTCCTTGTTGGAACATGTTTTACTTGTTGGGATATCACAATACCTCTTATTTAATTAATGCATCTATATACTTGGTAAAGGGTGGAAGGCTCGGCCTTATGCCTGGTGTTTTGTTCCACTCTTGCCACCCTAGTTTTCGTCATACCGGTGTTATGTTCCCGGAGTTTGCGTTCCTTACACGGTTGGGTGATTTATGGGACCCCCTTGACAGTTCGCCTTGAATAAGACTTCTCCAGCAAGGCCCAACATTGGTTTTACCATTTGCCACCTAAGCCTTTTTCCCTTGGGTTCTGCAGACTCAAGGGTCATCTTTATTTTAACCCCCGGGCCAGTTCTCCTTCGATTGCTGGTCCAACCTAGAGCACCGTGCTGGACCGTCCCTTGGCAACTTGGGTTATGTTGGTACCTGTACGCTTCGCTTATCCGGATGTGCCCTGAGACCGAGATATGTGCAGCTCCTATCAGGATTTGTCGGCACAATCGGGCGGCTTTGCTGGACTTGTTTTATTATTGTCGAGATGTCTTGTAGTCCGGGATTCCGAGACTGATCGAGTCTTCCCGGTAGAAGGAATATCCTTCGTTGACCGTCAGAGCTTATAATGGGCTAAGTTGGGACACCCCTGCAGGGTATTATCTTTCGAAAGCCGTGCCCGCGGTTATGAGGCAGATGGGAATTTGTGGATGTCCGGTTGTAGAAAACCCGAAGTTGACCTTAACTAAAACACATCAACCACGTGTGTAACCGTGATGGTCTCTTCTCGGCGGGGTCCGGGAAGTGAACACGGTGTTGGAGTAATGTCTGACGTAGGTCGTTTCAGGATCACTTCTTGATCACTTCTAGCTTCACGACCGTGCTTTGCCTTCTCTTCTCGCTCTCTTTGGCGCTGTAGCCACCATATGCTAGTCGCTTGCTGCAGCTCCACCTCACTATCCTTTTCCTACCTATAAGCTTAAATAGTCTTGAACTCGCGGGTGTGAGATTGCTGAGTCCCCGTGACTCACAGATATTATCACAACAGTTGCAGGTTCCAACGATGCCAGTGCAGATGACGCGACCGAGCTCACTTGGGAGTTCGATGAGGAACGTGGCCGTTACTATGTTTCTTTTCCAGATGATCAGTAGTGGAGCCCAGTTGGGGCGATCCGGGGATCTGTTTAGCATTTGGGGTAGTCTTCTTTCATTTTGGTACCGTAGTCGGACCTTGAGTGTAATCTGTATGATGGATGTTATTTATGTACTTGTGTGAAGTGGCGGTTGTAAGCCAACTATGTATCTTTCCCCTTTATTTATTACATGGATTGTGTGAAGATTACCTCACTTGCGACATTGCTTTCAATGCGGTTATGCCTCTAAGTCGTGCCTCGACACGTGGGAGATATAGCCGCATCGAGGGCGTTATAATTGCCAACGCTCACGCCACTGTTTCAATCGACAAGATTTGGCCACGTGCCCATAGTGACTGCAGGCCTCGCATCGGACGGTTAGTTTGCTGGTACGTTTGTGCACAGGATCGTCCGGAGCAACGGAAACAGTGGGTAGATTGATATTATGAGGCTTGACAGCATCAGCCAGTCTAATTTGTTGCCAAGTACACCGAGTCGGGCAATTACTTACCTTGTGATCAGGTGCAGAGCACTTAATGCAAATCAGCCTAGACGGGCATTGAATCTTTGGATGACCCCATTGTAAGCATCGAGCACACAATACCGCCCAATTATTAGCGAGGGTGGTAATTTCTTCCTCAGAACAGGAAGCTTGGGCTAGATCAGCCTTATGCTGGGCCGAAAGTTTAGGGGGCCAAATAGAGTGGGCCGGTGCATATTTGAACGCCGAGTTAAGGAAACACTATGGCAGGACAGGATAAGGAATATTAATGGGGCATTTAAATCCACCCAAATTTAGATATGCCTGATTGTGCACTTCCTCCAATTTCGCTTCCCGAAGATATTTCTTCATTAATGACATCCTCGGTGACTCCGGAATTATGGGCTTCTCCACCTGGGTTGCCAAAAAAGATCCAAATTGAATTTGAGAGACATGTGTGTTCTTCAGGATGGATGAAGACGAGGAAGCTTCCTGAGCATTTTTGTTGGAGAAAACCATATGATCAATAGGCTTCAATGAGAATTTGCCTAACTCATAAGACGAAACAGACCCAGAAGGGTGTGAACTCAGAAATACCAAATCCGATTTGATAGCCATGGGGTGTCGAGCTGATATTTATGGTAATTCCTCATCAGCATGCCAAGTCTCATTAGACGTATAAACCCGGGTAGAACCCCTCTTGAACAGATGGAAATGACAAACAAAATCCGGCCAAATATGATCTTTAAGACCGTAGATAAAATGACCCACTTTATTATTGGCAACCGAGAAACGAAACACACGAGGATTGATCTTTTGCACTCGAAAACCCACACTACTGCCACCAATGCAACTCTGGAGAGCAATACCCACAGATTCTTCATGAAGAGGGTAAGAGGCCGAAGAGAAGGATACAACCAGAAAGAATTCCTTGTCGCCTCGGGAGGGAGAAAAATGCACCGTAGAACCAAATTTTCTTCTCACCTGATCTGCAAGGGCTAAGCCAGGGTCAAAATCCCAATGCAAGAGGCCGTCCATCTTGAATTACCTTAGAGATCGCCATGAGTTTGGGTGGAGCAGGTGGGAGAGGTGAGGAGGGTGAGGTGGGAGGTGAGAGCCATCTTATGCCCGGATGTGGGACTTTGCTTGGGACTTACCTTTGATCGAGGAGACATAACACATCACCAGTAAAGAGACGTAAATGATGTACTCCCTCCGTCCTAAAATTTTTGTCTTAAATTCGTCTAAATACAGATGTATCTGATACTAAAATTTGATTTAATACATTCATATTTGGATAATCTAAGACAAGAATTTTGGGACGGAGGGAGTACATGATTCAAAAACATAACATCATATGAAAAAGGGTCTAATTAGTAATCATGCACACAAGGCATGTCTCAGCAGATGTATACATTAAGTCAAACACAAGAGACCTTGCAAATATATGTTCAAATTTTGGGGTAAAAGAACCAAGAGCAAAAACTGAAATGCTTCAATACAATCGAAGGAAAATAAGATATATCTTTTGTCTAATATATGCTTAAGAAATTCTCACACAAAATAGGATGTTTTCTATAAAATTTGGTAAGTATATCAAATATTGGAATAAATGGAATACAAATGATCACTTCGTCTCGAAAGAATAGGAGGGGTGTGTCTCAATCTATTCTGGAAACATAGTCATGGAGAATATATAGACAAAACATGTGCCCGTCCGGTGAGTACATCATTCATCGTATTCAACTCCATACTGTTACAACAGATCAAGAAGGATGGAAACGATGTACCAACTCACACACAAAATAAGCTTAGCGCTTACTTCATATGCCCGTTCTTGGCTTGCTGTGCGTCTCTTTGTCTTGGTTGCCGAGAGCTCCACAGTTATCTTCTTATCAGCAGCTGGCTGCATAGAGTCTTCTTGTTTGCCAGGCCAGGGCGCCGTACGAATGGATATTGTAGGGGTAATTGGTCTTCTTGCTGAACTGAAACATGGGAGTGATATCAACATGTGTACCAATACCTAGTAATCCTGCATGTCTCTCTACAAATATAAAAAAACTAATTATACTTGAAGAGTACAAAAAATAAAAACCACATTTTTCATAGTGCAGTTCATCCAAAAATATTCTTGAACTAAATGTTTTTGGAAATTTCTTGGAAAAGAATTGAACATAAATTATGAAAATGGTGTATCAAGTGAAATGAATAAAATATAGTGAATTACCTATATGCAGGAATGATTCAAGAAGCTCATTCCACCTACCAGCAATAAATTGTATCAAGACAGTGATATAATTTCTCTTTGGTTTGTGTATAGTTTTTTGGAGAGTGCACGAATTTGTACCATAATTTTATAAGAAAGTTACAAGAGCACCCCAAAGGGGGACGACATCCACGCTCGACCACCAACACATATTACAATGGACTACTCACATAATCCAGTCATCCTCTTCCCACCCGCCATGAGATCAGAAAGAATGAGAACACAGAGAGCTGCCTTGTTGACTTGTAGCTGAGCGTTATTGAACGCCCTAGCACTGCGTTGCTTCCATATGCTCTAGCACACAAGCATCACAAGAGAATCAAAACCACGTCGTTTGGCTTTGGGAATGAACTGGTGAGATCTCCCCACCAATCCTGAAGATTATAGGTGACAGAAGGAGCAGGGACAACATCAAGATGAGTCGATCTAAGACAGCGATGCCATACCTGTCGAGCATATACGCACTAAAGCATGGTGAGGTCGACAATGTCCTCTTCCTGCTCAGAGAAAACAGGGCACAATATGGTCCTGCAGCCCTCTTCTGACCTGACGATCCAATGTCCATACTCAATGCTGTGAAGCCAAGCAAATGAAAATCTTGCAGTTCAATGGCACCCAGCTATTCCAAAGTGCGTTGGCACAGCTCCTTCCGAAAGAATAATGTCCTGGTTTGTGTATATAACACTTCACAAATTCTGCACCCTGACCTCCAGCACAACTGCCGCAAATTTGATGAATTCTGAACTCAACAATGCGCTCTGCTGGTCTCTTTAGCACAACAAATTCAACCCATAGTTTTGCTCGATCTTTATCTACTCACCGAAAAGTTCAACATGAATGGTCTAATACTAAAAAACAGTGTGTCCAATGCAGGCACCACCTGAATGCTTCCTTGTTGGAGCTCTTCTAATCATTCACATCATTCTTCAGTCATACGATCACCTCTTCACAACCCAGGTATAACAAACAAGGCCAACAATTCTGTGTTGGCCCTTATCAATTCTGTGTTAACCTCCTTGACAACATACTATCTGACCATTTTTGCACCTTCCAAATGGGTTGTAAAGAGGATTGACAAACTTCGAAGAAGCTTCCTGTGGAAAGGAGAAGAAGAGGCCAAAGGAGGCCAATGTGCGGTCAATTGGCAACAAGTCTGCTCCCCCAAAAAACTTGGGGGTCTTGGAGTCAAAAATCTCATTTTTACAGCAGATCCTTGAGGTTAAGATGGGCTTGGTACTCTTGGAAATACCCCAACAAGCCTTGGGTTGGATCGCAACTCCCTTGCACTTGTACTGACATGCAGCTAATCAACACCTCCACAACTGTCAAGCTCGGCGACGGTCAAAGGGCCAAGTTTTGGAGTAGTACGTGGTTAAATGGAACAACTCCTAAGGACATTGCCCCAAACCTCCACAAGCTTGCAAGGAGGAAAAATTCTTCTATGGCTGCTGCTCTCCACCAAGGCCGCTGGATGAAAGGAATCGAACGTCTTATTTTTTATTAGAGGAAAGGCATGCGCCCGACTTTATAAATAAAGCCACCAGGCAGAGTCACATCACAACCCACAGAGCACCACATAAGTCGAGCATAACAAGGTTAAGAAATACGAGTACAAGGCAACCAGCCAGACATGGCACGCAGGCCAGCAAATCGACCAAAAGAAACGGATATCAAGCCGTCCTCCTAGAGCGCCGCAGCAGGGAAGACGTCGTAGATTTCATCTTAGATAGCATGTCGTCGAATGCCTATAGGTCCCCTTCCTTAGTCAATGATCTCCACTGCTGCAAAAAGACATTGGCTTTAAATAAGCAACTCACAGGGTTAGCCAGGAAAATGTGTTCGATAGTGAACTTGTTTCTAGTAGTCCACAGCGACCAACAGATCGCTACCCAGCCCACCCAGAATACCGTCTTAGACTGGCCTGATAAAGTAATAACACAACCCGCAAATCCTCAAAAGAAGATGGGTTCCAATTAACACGAAGCCAAAGTCTAATGCAACTCCAAATGAATTTAGCCAGAGAGCAATGAAAAAAATATATGCTCGGTATTCTCAAGAGCCCCACAGAGCGCGCATCTATCAGAGCCCGGCCCGTTCCTCTTCTTAATTTGATCGGTCGCAGGGAGTTTACGACATAAAGCTTGCCATAGGAAGATTTTAATCTTAGGAGGAATACGAGCTGGCCAAATATCCTTAAATTTAGCAGTGCGGGCACCCGAGATAAGTTTGGAGTAAGACGATTTAACTGAAAAACGCCCCGAGGTAGAATGACGCCAGACAACCAAGTCCTCTTCCTCCGAGAGCAAGGGGAAGCAGGCAGTAATACGTTGCCATTCTTCCAACACCACAAGGGAAAGAGAACGCCGGAAATCCAAGACCCAGTCCTGAACCGAGAGCTCAAAAATAGAGATCTCGGGATCAGCGCAAAACGAGAATAGGGTCGGGTAGGCCACCGCAAGCATGGTATCCCCTACCCACCAATCTAACCAAAAGCGAGTGGATTTACCCTTCCAAACTACAAACTTAACGAGAGAGCGGAAAATCGGTCGAACTTTAACGAGCTGATGCCAAAACTGAGAGCCACCAGAGGAGGGGGCGAACATAGGGCTTGAGGAAGGGAAGTACTTAGCTTTGAGAAGAGAAGGCCAAGCGGGGCGCTCCTCGAGGAACATTATCTTCCACCACCATTTTATCATAAGGCACTTGTTCATGACCAGAGTATTAATGATGCCAAGGCCCCCCATGTTCTTAGGTCTGCAAATGAGGTCCCACTTAACCATCCTATATTTGCGTTTATTATCAGAGGAGTTCCAATAGAAAGCACCCCTGTGCTTTTCGAAACCAGTGTGTATCCCTCCGGACAAGAGATAAAAGCCCATTAGAAACATCGGGAGGGAGGAGAGGCACGAATTAGTAAGGGAAACCTTGCACGCCTGGTAATTATAACGGCCTCTCCACGGCAACACTCTATTTCCTACTTTAGTCACTGTCGGGGCGAAATCTTTTGCCAAAAGCTTGAGAGGGGAGATAGGTAAGCCCAGATATTTGAGAGGATAAGACCCAAGAGAACAGTTCAGAAGATGCACTACTCTCTGAGCTTCCGAATCAGACACCCCAGTCACAATGACCTCGCTCTTTGAGAAGTTAATTTTAAGACCCGAAAGTGCTTCGAAGCATAGGAGAAGAAATTTCAGATTTGTGAGGCTGTCCTCATTAAGTTCGACCATAATGATGGTATCGTTCGCGTACTGGAGGTGAGTGATGCCATTAGGGATAAGGTGAGAGCTAACAGGCGTAATGTGTCCAGCAGAAGCTGCTCGAGATAGAATATGGGAGAGAGCATCGACAACAAAATTAAAGAGCAACGAGGATGCCGGATCCCCTTGTCTAAGGCCCCTACCATTAGCAAAAATATTACTGGTCTGGCCATTCACTGCCACAGCCGTGTGCCCACCCGAGACAAGCTGCATCAGACGGTGAACCACCGCTCCCTCGAAACCTTAGCAAGAAGCACTTGGCGAAGGAAATTCCAACTCACCGAGTCATACGCCTTTTCGAAATCGAGCTTAAGAACCACCGCCCAAGTGCCCTTGATTCGCAGATCATGCACTATGTCATGTAAGCAGAGCACCCCATCCAGAATAAATCTCCCCTTTATGAGCGCGGATTGAAAAGGGCTAATGACACGATGGGCGACCGGAGAAACCCTAGTGGCCAAGCCCTTAGCCGGAATCTTCGCAAAGTTGTTAACTAAAGCAACGGGCCTAAATTGGGAGATCAAGTCAGCACCTTTGACCTTAGGGATGAGAGTGAGTACCGCGTAATTAAGTCTTGAGATGTCAACAGTTCCCAGCCAAAACTCTTGTGAAATAGCCTTAATGAGTCCTTTTAACTGAGGCCAGAATTGCCGGAAGAAAGGAATGGAGAAGCCATCAGGCCCTGAAGCCGCATTAGAGTTGGCAGTACGAATCGCTTCGAAAATTTCCTCTTCAGAAGGGGGGATCATCAAACTATCATTTTCAGCGCTCGAAACCTGTTCGAGGGGAGACCAGAAGGACGGCGCTAACCTAAATCCCAGCTCAGGTTTAGCAACTAAGAGGGTAGAGAAGAATTGGACCACGTGTCGCATAATCACCGACTGATCAGAAACCCTGACGCCATCGATAAGGAGGCTATCAATCAAGCATCTCCGACGTCTACCGTTTGCAATAGCAAAGAAATAGGTCGTGGGCGAGTCACCCTTTAAGGTCCAGTTAATAGTGCCTCTCTGCTTCCAGTACACTTCCTCCTGCCGATGGATACCCAGAAGAGCCTCTTCAAGACCATAGCGGGTCTGCCATTCGGCCGCGGAAAGGCCTGAAATATCCGCGCGAGCATCAAGCTCCTCAATTTGAGCAGCCAGCCTAGCTTTGTCCCGCCTTGACTCAGCATAATGATTTTTGGACCAACCTCTAAGGAATCTACGGAGAAAATAGGTGCATTGATGCCAGTCATCCATCGGGCCAAAATAACAACAATTAGAAGATAGGACAACCGAGATCTTTTGCGCAATCAAGTCAGTGAAACCCTCCACTTGTAGCCAAGAAGCATCAAACTGAAACCTCGGGAAGCCAGCCGAGCGCGAGCCATCATCAAGAATCAGGGGGGAGTGATCAGAACCCACAATAGCAAGGGCTCTGAGATTGACACGGGGAAACAGCGAGTCCCAACTAGGACATAAAAAAACCTGATCAAGGACAGAGCAAACGGGAGAGGCTTGGCGATTCGTCCAGGTGTAACGGGCCCCAACCCTAGGAATTTCACGAATAGTTGTGTCCCTAATGAAAGCATTGAAAGCATCAGCCAGAGGCCAAGAGAAATTAGAGGAACTCTTATCCGAAGGATATCACATCAAATTGAAATCACCCCCAATCAAGAGTGGCAGCTGACAGGAGTCAATTTTATTACTAAGTTCATCCAGAAAAATATACGACATAGAGTGGTCAGCCGGACCATAAACCACCATGATTTCTAGTAAAGAGTTAAGGGATCAATGAGAGACCACCGTGCTAGCCCAAAAAATGCCATGATCAGAAGCAACAAAATCAAAAACATCTTTTTTGGTGCCAAGAAGAATAACACTCGAGTGCCCAACAGAGGCCACAAAGTTCCAATTGAATCTATCTATCCCAGCAACGGCCGAGAGTTCGCTAGGGGAGAAGGAGGATTTGAGAGTCTCGACAAGGCCAATAAAATCAACATTTTCAGAACGACCCAAGTCTTTAAGCTGGTCCCTGCGCCCCCTAGCGCCGAAACCTCTGATATTCCAGAATAGGGCCTTCATCTGAAGGACAACTTTTTAATTCTAAGACTCGACCTGCTCGGAGCCTTGCGGGATTTAGCACGTTTCCCAGCCCCGCGTTTAGGAACAACTGGGGAAGCCTGACACCTGTCATCTCCCCCCTCATCCCCACCGGCCACTACCAGTGGGGCACTCGATCCCACCCCAGCCTCCTTGGCTTTAGCAATGTCAGCCTGAGCTATTTCATTAGCCCTAATAACACCAAATAAAGAAGAGGGAGATCCCAAACTAGAGTCTAAACAAATGACCACATCATCTAAAATACTAATTAAGCAAATGTTCATCAAATTGCGACGGAAGAACTAAACGAACAGGAGAGTGAACACCGGGGAAAGAGGAGGAGGGGACTGTGCGCGAACCTGAAGGAGGCAGATCCCGAGCCGCAGCACGCCGAGCAGCCTGATCAGCCACCCGCTCGCCGCTGTTGGAGACGCGGCCACTCTTACGAGCCGTGGAAGCGGGCGAACACACAGGCATAGGGCAAGCATGGCTGGGAGACGCCGCAGCAAAAGACGGGCCCGAGGCCGTTCCCAAGTCAGCATCAAGCCTGCGACAAAGCCCAGCCGCAGACTGCCTTAAATCACCAGACGCCCTGCTCTTAGATGGATATTTCTTGACCGACGACTTCTTCTTCTTCTTGGACGCAAAGGGGCCAGCCGGGGGCAGATCTTCAATGCCAGATAGGGAAGGAGAGGCAGGACGGGCAGGAAGATTAGAACACACCGCCGAGAATGGTGGACCCTTTGCCCCACCAAAAGCAGCATCCCCTCCACCCTAGTCTGGCAGCGAGTCATTTGCCCCCGACCAACCGGAGCATTCTCCTTCAACATATCCTGGTCTTCGGGGGATAGCCCATCCCACTCTGACTGGGTAAAGCATTGATCAGCGCCATGCATAGAATCGTCCGGGCAACCATCCCCATCTTTGCTCTTATCGTCATTGTCGGAGGCCGGGGGCGGAGGAGGAGGTGGGGGCGACACCAGGCCCGAAGCGCCCTCCACCCGAACCCTGAGCCAAAAATCACCAGCCGAAGGGAAGACATCAATGGAACCATGGATACATAGAGGATCAACACACCAAACCCGGAGACGGACCGACCCGAGGATAGCCAAAGACTCTTGATCGACCTCAATAGGCTTGCCGATGAGGACCCCGAACGCCATCAGAAACGCCGTAGTGCGCACATTAGCAGGGACTTCTTCAACAAGCACCCATACATCAGACAGGGAAGAGATAGCCTTGGAACCATTAGAAGCAGCCTTGACCGATACAACCAATTGATTCAGAGGAAGCATGAAGCTAGTACAGGAGGAAATCATACGAAGAGCTTTCTTTGGAAGGGAAGGTCGCAGCAAACTCAAAATCTGAAAGCTGGCGGATTTGCCAATCCCACCCTCCCTCATCCCACAGCCGAAGCTCATCAAGAAGAACCGGGGAGGTAATGTGTTTAGACTGGACAGAGATGATGCCAACGTTGGATAGCGCAGGAATAGGAGCTGCCGCAGGGACCTCCCTGTCTAAGGAAAAAAAAGAACACCCAGGAAGGCCAACACCATAGTGAACGAAGGCAGGAGGTTTGGAATGGTTCTGACAATCCACCGTGAGGTGGCCGTCTTCCCTGCAGATGAGGCATAAGGGAGGGTTTTGGCACCGGGACTGGAAGTGGCCAGGACGGTGACATGCAAAGCAGGTAAGAGTGGGGTTGGCGACCTGATATTGAGGAGGGATGCGACCAGGACCGTGAGGAGGAGGAGGAAGAATACCATCGCCAGACGCACCAAGCCCAGATCCTGCGCCCCGCCCAGCTACAGAGCCGACGGGGCCGCGGACTGGAGCCCCCGACGCACCACGAGGAACGAAGCAGGACGGACCACCATCAGCCACCGCCAGAGCCCGCAACGACCCGCCACCCAGGGGGGCAGCACCCTGCGAAGGCGGCGTCGGGACCGGCCCTGATGAGCCCGCCCGACTGCCCGTCGCTGCTAGCTCCCACGGATCGGCAGCAGTCGGAGGAGCTCCATGAAAGGGGAGCGGAGGGTCCATCGGGCCAGATCCAGAGGCACGTGGACACGCACCGGCCGCCGCCGCTGCCGACCCGGCCTCCGGAGTGAGCGAAGCCTGGAGCTTAGCACGAAGCACAGCTTCATACTCCAGATCGGCTGCCGCCTCGCTGGAGCCATCGCTCCCCTGCTTCTGGGCGGAGACAGCCTCGCTGGAAGACTCACGCGAGCGGTCCATCGCGACCACCGCCGCGAACGAAAGGGAGAGGGGAGGAGGAGCAGCAGATCTGACGAAGTAGCGAATGGGAAGACGGCGCCGACGCGGATCGAAGGAGGAGGCAGGAAACCCTAGAAATGGGGGAACCGCACCCTTCCGAACCCATATATACCCGGTCCGAGCCAGGCCCAGATCGACATAAGGCACCAAGGGAGGGGGGCTGGGCCTGGCCCAACCGCGGCCTAGAGGACATAGAAGGGAGGGGAAAGCAGAAACAGAAGCCAGAGCAGGGACCGAACCAGGCCCACCAGGCCGATCACGAGCCACAAGGGCCCGCATCCCAAACGAAGGCACCAACGCCAGCCCCAGCCCCAGATCTAGGGCAGGCGCCGGCGCCGGCACCGGCGCAGACGAAGATGAGGGGGCCGTGTCCGAGGACGAGCAGGCAAGGGGAACCACCGGAGAGGAGGACCGCGACACCGTCTCCCCATCCCCACCAAACACCAGTGACGCCCGAGCCGGAGACCAGGCCGAAGCACGCCGGCGCCCACGGGAAACGCGGCGCCAGCAATCCACCTCCACCACGGGCCCGACGAGCCGACCCCGCCCACCAGGAGCGAATTTATGCCGATGACCCGATGCCGGAGCCACGGAGAAGCCGACCACAGGGACCGGACGAGGAGGGGAGGGGAGTGCCTTAGAGTTCGACCCAGATCCATCCGAATCAAGCGCCCAAAATCTGTTAGCCCGGGGCGGAGCAAGGCGGGGAAACCGGGGTGGAGTATTGAGCGAGACGTGCCGCCGATGAGGAGCCCAGGGGAGACCGCGGAGGGCAGAAGGAGGAGGCCGCACAAGGCGGGGATGCCGCCGGGAGGGGAGGGGGGCGGGTGGCGGGCGTCGCCACAGGGGAGAGGTGGGAAGGGGTGCCATCTGAATCGAACGTCGTAGCACCACTGAAGACCTGCTTTCTTTTATTGACCTTTTGCACCAGATTCAAGGGATTACTCTTTCGGATCAACCAGACGACATTGAATGGAAATGGAACGACAGCAAAACGTACACTGCTGCAACTGCATATGATGCCCAATTCATCGGAGCCATTGCGAAGCCAGAGTTGAATGCCATTTGGAAAGCAAAGGTGGAGGAAAAAATCAAATTTTTTGCTTGGCTGCTAGCTCAAAATAGACTGCTAACTTCTGATCGTCTCCGTGCGAGAGGATGTTAGCACAATGACACATGCTCCCTCTATGATCAAATGATTGAGACTGCCGCCCACCTGATCAGTTCCTGCCCTTTTGCCAAGGAAGTGTGGCAGAAGATTATTGTCATGCTCCCTAATTGTCAGCTACAAACAACCTTGCCGTTCACCTCTACCACATCCTGGTGGAGAAGCTTTGCCTACGGGTAGCAAAACAAGGCAGCAGCTACGCTTTACTTCGCCTGGAACATCTGGAATGAGCGAAATCGAAGAATCTTTCAAAACCTTTCTTCAACTACTGATATGGTGGCTTGCTTAGTCAGGTCCGACTTAACATACCTGGACTTGGCTTTTTCGAGGCCTCTAGCTATGTAATTCTGTTCTTTTTCTCTTTTTGTCTGCCATAGGGCTTCATACTTCTCTCTTGTAAATTCCTAATCTATAATGAAAAGGCAGAGCACCTGCCATTAGCCCTAAAAAAAACAAGGCCAACCTTACTCCTAGAATCAAGCTATGCATCTCTACATTTGGGCTCTAAAATGCCAGCACGAAACTGAACCAAAATCCTCTTAGATGCTTAGAAAACATGTATAGTTATGTGATTACCTTCTCAAACATCCTCTTTGTAAAATTCATCCTTACAATTAGAAAGAAACCATGCTCGAGACCTGCAGAAAACATTTCATCATTGGTACCTCAAAAATAATTAATTTATGTTAGTTTTGCCTTGAGAAAAGAATGGTCAATTTGGTTCAGAGAAACATGTATAAAGGAAAAAAATACTAATTAGCAAAGTTGTAGCTTGCAGACTGTCCCATTCATCATAAGTAATGTAGTAATTTAGATAACAATGTTGGATGGACCAACAGTATGGCTGTTGTAGTCATCCTTGGAATTATTGGACCTTGGAGAGGCGTGTAGTAGCATTCAAGAGCATATGTACTCCATCTACTGTTTATAAGGACAAAAATATCTAGTTTCTTACCAATGTTGATTCCTTCCTGCCCATGGTCTCAGTAGCTTGTTTAGACAGTATATTATGTTTATACAACATTATACAAGTAAATACATTGGTAATATAGGAAACTGGATCTCCTGAGTTCAGGTGCTACCTCTGAAAGAAAGAACTTGACAACCATTATGAGAATATTCCATGAAAAAATTCCCCATATGTTAGGTCCATTTACCGGTATAGGAATCTTGTGATAAAATAGCTTGACATGTATTTTCATCAAGCTATAAGAGCAAAACATATGGATGATAATCAACAGAACTGTACACTATAGAATTAGCATATGACTAATTTTGATATTGCGTGAGGAAAAGAAAAATATGACCAAACATGACTCTAGATAGTAGATATTAAAATAATGTGAAAAAATGAAGGCCTCTGTAGTTTAATCACAATAATTAATTGATTATTAGCATCAGATTATGAAACCTTTCACTAACCTGTAGAAGGATAGAGAAGGTAGATAAACTACATCGGTATTTTGGTGTGCCTTTCAACCAGCTTCAATTCTATAAAAGATATGTCATCATAGCAATCTGCCACCATACTAACCTCCCCGTCAGAAATAAGAACTGCATTCCTCTTCAATCAAACAAGGGGCACACAAAAATCAATAGAAACACAGTACAAGCCCACTGAATGCTCCTAGTAGTCCACATTCTACTGATGCTACAAACATAAAATAACGATACCCGCCGCGAGCCTCAATACTCATTGGACCGCATACATCAGTATGTATTATTTTCAATAATTCAGTTGCTTGCTCCATTGTTCCGGAGAACGGAGCCTTAGTCATCTTGCCCATGAGGCATGGTTCGCAAGCATCAAATGATTCATAGTCAAGTGATTCCAAAAGCCCATCAACATGGAGTTTTTTCATGCACTTTACACCAATATACTTATCAGAAAGGCTGTAGTGCTCCCACTCACCTTTTGTAAATACAAGTTTCACCGCAATCTGTAAAAAACTACAGACTACTAGAAAAAAGGCATGTTAATGGCGCACCTATTTTTGCCATTAATGGCGCACTATAGGTGCGCGACTATTACCACGCCACTAGTAACAAATAGTAATGGCGCACCTCTGGTGCGCCATTAGTAATCCAGATAGTAGTGGCACACCACCTGGTGCACCATTACTAACCATACTCGTGCGCCACTGGTAAGATGAACAGGTGCACCACTAGTAAGATGCACAGGTGCGCCACTACTAAAATTTTGAAATCTGGATCTAGATTTGGTACGATTTTTTTGGCAATTTTTTTCAATTTTGTTCTGGATCTGGTACGTTCTTTGTGCCGGGGAGCTCCACATGTGGCTGGAAGTAGAGGAGAGACGAGAGGAGGGAGGAGGAGGGAGGAGAGACGAGAGAGGAGAGAGGGAGGAGGAGGAGGGATGAGAGACAGTGAGGAGGAGGGAGGAGGGGGAGGTCGCCGGAGAGGAGGAGGAGGAGGTCACCGGAGAGGAGGAGGAGGAGGTCGTCGGAGAGCCGTGAGGAGGAGGGATGGGCATGGAGGAGGGGAGGAGGAAGAAGAGGTAGGTAGAAAAGGGAAGAAGTGATGGAGGGGAGGAGGAAGAGGAAGAAGAGGTAATATATATAGTGGTTGTGGCGTTACAAACTTAGTAGTGACACACCATGGGTGTGGTCCGCCATTACTAGTTTTGAAATTTCAAAACTAGTAATGCTGCACCACACCACGGTGCGCCACTACTATTTTTTTTATTTTTTTGCCTCCAGATCTTAAAAGCATCGTATCTTTTATTCTGTTAGGTTTTTGGGGATTCTAAAAATCTTCAACGGACTTCCCCCATTGAATTCGGATGTAACTTTTCGAGTAGATTTTTCATATAAAAAACTTTTTCATCGGAGGTCGTATGCAAAAGTTACGGCCATTTTACTGAAACATGGCGGCGTTTTGCAAAAAATTCAAAATTCATGTTTGTTCATTTTCCTAACAACTAGAACACATAACACATGGGCGTCTATTTTTTGAATCTTTTATCATTTTCTTTTATTTTTTTAAAAACCTAAAAGGCGATCCAGGGTGTGTGTGTTTGTGTGTGTGAGACGTTAGCAATGGCGCACCACACCTAGGTGCGCCACTACT
The DNA here is from genome assembly GCA_032464435.1 of Aegilops umbellulata. Taxonomy (NCBI): domain Eukaryota; kingdom Viridiplantae; phylum Streptophyta; class Magnoliopsida; order Poales; family Poaceae; genus Aegilops; species Aegilops umbellulata. Next base: position 8,029,449 of record CP136058.1, on the reverse strand, counting down.
ATGTAGCATAGCAGTGGCGCACCTAGGTGTGGTGCGCCATTGCTATGTCTGCTGGGGGGGGGGGGGATGGACCAAAAAAATAGCAATGTCGCACTGCTTATGTGGTGCGCCATTAGTAAAAACATAGCAATGGCGCACCTGATTCTGGTGCGCCACTCCTATATAGTAGTGGCGCACCACATACATGGTGCGTCATTAATGTCCATATTAGCTATAGCCGTTTTTCTAGTAGTGATATGTGATGTCTACTATACAACCTTCTTCTTGTAGACGTTGTTGGGCCTCCAAGTGCAGAGGTTTGTAGGACAGTAGCAAATTTCGCTTAAGTGGATGACCTAAGGTTTATCAATCCGTGGAAGCGTAGGATGAAGATGGTCTCTCTCAAACAACCCTACAACCAAATAACAAAGAGTCTCTTGTGTCCCCAACACACCCAATACAATGGTAAATTGTATAGGTGCACTAATTCGGCAAAGAGATGATGATACAAGTGCAATATGGATGGTAGAAATAGGTTTTTGTAATCTGAAAATATAAAAACAGCAAGGTAACTAGTGGTAAAAGTGAGCGTAAACAGTATTGCAATGCTAGGAAACAAGGCCTAGGGTTTATACTTTCACTAGTGCAAGTTCTCTCAACAATAATAACATAGTTGGATCATATAACTATCCCTCAACATGCAACAAAGAGTCACTCCAAAGTGACTAATAGCGAAGAACAAACGAAGAGATTATGGTAGGGTACGAAACCACCTCAAAGTTATTCTTTCCAATCAATCCGTTGGGCTATTCCTATAAGTGTCACAAACAGCCCTAGAGTTCATACTAGAATAATACCTTAAGACACAAATCAACCAAAACCCTAATGTCACCTAGATACTCCAATGTCACCTCAAGTATCCGTGGGCATGATTATACACTACTAGGGAAAAGGCTAGCAGCAGCGCGGGTTTTAGGTGTATCAGTAGCGCGGGGACAGGCGCTACTAATAAGGCGCTACAGCTAACACGTAGCAGTAGCGCGTGCTCACCCGCGCTACTGCCACACAAGTGTAGCAGCAACGCGCTTAAAGGAAGCTCGCTACTGCTAATAGATATAGCGCGCTTCGCCTGTGCGCGCTACTACTACTACCGCGCTGCTGCTAACTTTTCTCCACTCGCTACTGCTAATTTTAGTAGTTTTCTGTTTTTTTCGGCATATTTGTTTTGTATTTGAACAAGTTTTATAGAAGAATCTTTAGCACATACAAATGTCATCATGATACACATACAAATGCCTGCGAGACCACAAATGTAATCATAGCATATACATACAAATAGTCTTGTCATAATCATCATCCAGCACAAAGTGGTATCTTGTCATCATCTTGAAAATAGCGATACATGCAAGTCTCTAATACTTGCAACTACAACGTCATCCATCTAAACAAAGGTATACGTGAGAAGAGCTATCACTATGAGCGAGAGCGGAACTATGCAGTACATGAGATGGCGGTTACAAGTCCTCTCTCGCGCTAGCGTGAACCTCAAGTAACTAGCTTCTCCTTCTTGTCTGCTTTTGAAGCCTTTATGGCTGGCATCCGAGAACCCATTCACTTGCTCCTGACACTCATGCCACTCGTTGTACACCCCCGGAACCTTCCCTTTGTACACGACATAACAGTTCCATCTCGCCATCAAGAAACTAGGTACCTGTTAGAGATGCATGTTCATGAAGAGGATGTACAATCATATATATGCAACAAAATATACTAGAGAACACCGAAAAAGAAAGGGTTAGCAACTAGATGCAACATATAGTACGCAAATTAATTAACTAGAGGTAGGCAGGTCATCGTACGCAAACTAACAAAGTAGCGTTACGCAAGTTCGGCAGGGATCATGGACATCACAAAGTTTCATCGCTACAAATAGTATACAAGTTCAACCGACACATATCATCATCATCGGCATCATAAATCACTAGAAGTTCCATCCTTCCATATCATCGCGGATGGTCCCTAGCTTCTTGAACGGCGTGAGGTCTAGACGTTGCATGCCTATGCGAGTTCGGACGTCAGCTCACGATATAGGGCCGTGGTGGAACATCCCCTTCTCATCGACGACTTCTTTCATGATGATCTTCGCAATGTCGCTTTGGATGCGAAAGAAGTCATCTCTAAGTTTATAATCCGCTTCTCCATGAGATTCTAGCCACTTGTGGATATGCTCATCATTTCTGCTTCTCATGCGAAGCTTTTGGTGATCCGTGTTGAACTGAATCATGAGATGGAGGATGTATAATCCATCCTTCTTGCTTGGTTTTGGGACATGGATGCAGGAGAAGTTAGTTTTATGCGTGAAACCCATCTTCTTGTTCCCTTGTTTCCTGATCTGCATGTGGCCACCTCTAAAGCCGAAGCCTTAGAGAGCATCATCTAGAATATTCATTATGTGGGTGTAGTCTTTTTTCTCGTAGTCTCTAGAAGGGTCAAAATACACGGCGTGGGAGACTTGCGGGTAAAGAACGATAAGGACGGCGCGCCCGTTGCTGCGGGGAAAAGACACCTCAAATTATTCCCCATAGAGAGAGGAGGAATGATTGAAATGTATGAAAGGGTTGTTCGAAACTGACTTACTTTGGATGATAAGGCACGAGGACAATTTCCCGGTCCTTATTCTATACCATGAAGTTTTGGAGGTAGTCCCTAGCAGTTTCATGCTGAAAGTAGCCGACACTCAAGAAAGACTCGTGCATGTAGTACGGATCCGCCACACAGATTTGCGAGACTTCTTCACTCTTCATGACGGAGCTCATATGTAGCGCAAAAAGGCGGACGATTGTAAAATCGAGCCGCCTTGTCATAAACATCTCAAAGATATGGTCAAACCGCAGGAAGAACACCTCCGCGGGCCGTGTCTCGACGTAGCACTTCCCCTCAGGCACACGAGCCGCGTATGTCGGATATCCTGGATCCCTTGAGGCTAGTAGGATTTTCTTAGTCGACAGCACATGGTCGTGCAGTCTCCTGAGATCCCCTGATAGTGCCTCCAGCGGTTTCGGCGGTAGCATCGGCTCGCCCGTGAGATGGAACATGGCCGCACCTTTCACGGGTACACGCTCTTCAGAATGCATCATCTGGCTGCTATGTGCTCTGGTTTGTTTGGAGGCAGCTATCATCTGAATGCATCATCTCTCCTTTTTCTTGGGCACACCTTCTAGACCCTTCCTTAACCCCTGTCCCAGTGTTCCCGGGCTAAGTACTATACGACCCTCGCGCCTGGATAGTTGAGCCTGTGTTGAGGCGGCATCTTCAGGCGTGTCCTGTGAGGATTTCATGAAGAGAGACTTTTTGCAATCCCTGCTACGACCTTCCTGCCCGGGCATATCATCCATATCCTCATTAGCAAGCTGATAGCCCGATTCGTCATATGGTTGACTCATCAATTCTATGTCACAGTCATACGCGTTTGTATTGAGGAAATCCAAAGGGTCGACCTCCGTCTCATCATCCATTCTCTGTTCTATAGGACAAATTACATCAGCCGACACTATTGCCCCCCCTTCATCATGTCGTCCGCCGCTCTCACCCGGCACTACAGGAGCTGGTAATTGCGTAGGCGGGGTGGTGGTCTCCGCACATGCTTGTTGATGTGTGGATATTGGTGTGCTCTCGGACGGCTCCAGACGAATAAGATTCTTCGGCCATAGCAGCACCCAACCCTTGCAGCTTCCAATCCGCGGCGGGGTCTCGTCGTCCGCTCCCACATGCTGTACTGGAGGAGGCACACTGGACAAGCTAACCCTAAAGTGCCCAGCAGGGATCGACTGGTTGTGGAACGTGGGTTGCAAGGGGTCCATTATCATCCCCTTTCCCACGTCCACCTTCTGGCCTTTGATCAAGTAGAGTATGGTGCATGGGGTTTCTTTCGCCTGCAAACATATATGTCTGTGGCGTAAAGCATCCGAAAGGCAACAAAAATGGAATATTATATATATATATATATATATATATATATATATATATATATATATATATATATATATATGGTGGTGCGACTGTTGGGGAACGTTGCAGAAAATTAAAATTTTTCCTACGGTTTCACCAAGATCCATCTATGAGTTCATCTAGCAACGAGTCATGGGAGAGAGAGATTGCATCTACATACCACTTTGTAGATCGCGAGCGGAAGCGTTCAACGAACCGGGATGAAGTAGTCGTACACACCATGATCCAAATCACCGGAGATCCTAGCACCGAAAGCACGGCACCTCCGCGTTCAACACACGTACGGTCAGCGTAACGTCTCCTTCTTCTTGATCCAGCAAGGCAAAGGAGAGGTTGGGGAAGAAGGCTCCAGCAGCAGCACGACGGCGTGGTGATGGTGGAACTACAGTACTCCGGCAGGGCTTTGCCGTGCTCTTACGGAGGAGGAGGTGTTGGAGAGGGAGAGGGAGGCTCCAGGGCATAGGGTGCACAGCCCCCCCTCCCCTCCCCCTTTTATATAGGCCTCTGGGGGGGCGCCGGCCCTGGGAGATCTGATCTCCCAAGGGGGGCGGCGGCCAGGGAGGTTTCCCTCCCCCCCAAGCCATCTAGGAGGTGCCTTCCACCACCAGGACTCCTCCCTTTTGGAACCCTAGGCGCATGGGCCCCATGGGGCTGGTTCCCCTTGGCCCATGCAGGCCAAGGCGCACCCCCTAAGGCCCATGTGGCCCACCGGGGCAGGTGGCCCCACCTAGTGGACCCCCGGGACCCCTCCGGTGGTCCCGGTACAATACCGATAACACCGAAACTTGTCCCGATGGCCGAAATAGCACTTCCTATATATAATTCTTTACCTCCGGACCATTCCGGAACTCCTCGTGACGTTCGGGATCTCATCCGGGACTCCGAACAACATTCGGGTTACTGCATATACATATCTTCACAACCCTAGCGTCACCTAACCTTAAGTGTGTAGACCCTACGGGTTCGGGAGACATGCAGACATGACCGAGACAGCTCTCGGGCAATAACAAACAGCGGGATCTGGATACCCATGTTGGCTCCCACATGCTCCACGATGACTCATCGGATGAACCACGATGTCGAGGATTCAATTAATCCCGTATACGATTCCCTTTGTCAATCGGTATTTTACTTGCCCGAGATTCGATCGTCGGTATCCCAGTACCTTGTTCAATCTCGTTACCGGCAAGTCACTTTTCTCGTACCGTAATGCATGATCCCGTGATCAAACACTTTGATCACATTGAGCTCATTGTGATGATGCATTACCGAGAGGGCCCGGTGATACCTCTCCGTCAAGCGAAGTGACAAATCCCAGTCTCGATCCATGTCAACCCAACAGACACTTTCAGAGATACCCGTAGTATACCTTTATAGTCACCCAGTTACGTTGTGACGTTTGGCACACCCAAAGCACTCCTACGGTATCCGGGAGTTACACGATCTCATGGTCTAAGGAAAGGATACTTGACATTGGAAAACTCTAGCAAACGAACTAAGCGATCTTATGCTATGTTTAGGATTGGGTCTTGTCCATCACATCATTCTCCTAATGATGTGATCCCGTTATCGATGACATCCAATGTCCATAGTCAGGAAACCATGACTATCTGTCGATCAACGAGCTAGTCAACTAGAGGCTCACTAGGGACATGTTTGTTGTCTGTTATTCACACATGTATTACGATTTCCGGATAACACAATTATAGCACGAATAAAGACAATTATCATGAATAAGGAAATATAATAATAATGCTTTTATTATTGCCTCTAGGGCATATTTCCAACAGTCTCCCACTTGCACTAGAGTCAATAATCTAGTTACATTGTGATGAATCGAACACCCATAGAGTTCTAGTGCTGATCATGTTTTGCCTTAGGGAGAGGTTTAGTCAACGGATCTGCGACATTCAGATCTGTGTGCACTTTACAAATTTCTATGTCTCCATCTTGAACATTTTCACGAATGGAGTTGAAGCGACGCTTGATGTGCCTGGTCTTCTTGTGAAACCTGGGCTCCTTTGCAAGTGCAATAGCTCCAGTGTTGTCACAGAAGAGCTTGATTGGCCCCGACGCATTGGGTATGACTCCGAGGTCGGTGATGAACTCCTTCACCCAAATTGCTTCATGTGCTGCCTCCGAGGCTGCCATGTACTCCGCTTCACATGTAGATCCCGCCACGACGCTTTGCTTGCAACTGCACCAGCTTACTGCCCCACCATTCAAAATATACACGTATCCGGTTTGTGACTTAGAGTCATCCAGATCTGTGTCGAAGCTAGCGTCGACGTAACCCTTTACGACGAGCTCTTCGTCACCTCCATAAACGAGAAACATTTCCTTAGTCCTTTTCAGGTACTTCAGGATATTCTTGACCGCTGTCCAATGTTCCTTGCCGGGATTACTTTGGTACCTTCCTACCAAACTTACGGCAAGGTTTACATCAGGTCTGGTACACAGCATGGCATACATAATAGAACCTATGGCTGAGGCATAGGGGATGACACTCATCTCTTCTATATCTTCTGCCGTGGTCGGACATTGAGCTGAGCTCAATTTCACACCTTGTAACCCAGGTAAGAACCCCTTCTTAGATTGATCCATATTGAACTTCTTCAATATCTTATCAAGGTATGTGCTTTGTGAAAGACCTACAAGGCGTCTCGATCTATCTCTATAGATCTTGATGCCTAATATATAAGCAGCTTCTCCAAGGTCCTTCATTGAAAAACTCTTATTCAAGTAGGCCTTAATGCTGTCCAAGAGTTCTATATCATTTCCCATTAAAAGTATGTCGTCTACATATAATATGAGAAATGCTACAGAGCTCCCACTCACTTTCTTGTAAACACAGGCTTCTCCATAAGTCTGTGTAAACCCAAACGCTTTGATCATCAAAGCGAATGTTCCAACTCCGAGATGCTTGCACACCTTGTCAGCATTCTTAGGATCGACAAAACCTTTCGGCTGCATCATATACAATTCTTCCTTAAGGAAACCATTAAGGAATGCCGTTTTGACGTCCATTTGCCATATCTCATAATCATAGTATGCGGCAATTGCTAACATGATTCGGACGGACTTCAGCTTCGCTACCGGTGAGAAAGTCTCATCGTAGTCAATTCCTTGAACTTGTCGATAACCCTTAGCGACAAGCCGAGCTTTATAGATGGTCACATTACCATCCGCGTCTGTCTTCTTCTTAAAGATCCATTTATTTTCTATGGCTCGCCGCTCAACGGGCAAGTCAGTCAAAGTCCATACTTCGTTTTCATACATGGATCCTATCTCGGATTTCATGGCTTCCAGCCATTTGTCGGAATCCGGGCCCGCCATTGCTTCCTCATAGTTCGAAGGTTCACCGTTGTCTAACAACATGATTTCCAAGACAGGGTTGCCGTACCACTCTGGTGCGGAACGTGTCCTTGTGGACCTTCGAATTTCAGTAGGAGCTTGATTAGAAGCATCTTGATCATCATCATTAATTTCCTCTCTAGTCGGTGCAGGCACCTCAGAAACGTTTTCTTGAGTTTCGCCATTTTCCGGTTCAAGAGGTAACACTTCATCAAGTTCTACTTTCCTCCCACTTACTTCTTTCGAGAGAAACTCTTTCTCTAGAAAGGATCCATTCTTGGCACAAAGATCTTGCCTTCGGATCTGAGGTAGAAGGTATACCCAACAGTTTCTTTAGCGTATCCTATGAAGACACATTTTTCCGACTTGGGTTCGAGCTTTTCAGGTTGAAGTTTCTTGACATAAGCATCGCATCCCCAAACTTTTAGAAACGACAGCTTAGGTTTCTTCCCAAACCATAATTCATACGGTGTCGTCTCAACGGATTTCGACGGAGCCATATTTAAAGTGAATGCGGCAGTCTCTAAAGCATAGCCCCAAAAAGATAGCGGCAAGTCGGTAAGAGACATCATAGATCGCACCATATCTAATAGAGTGCGATTACGACGTTCGGACACACCATTACGCTGAGGTGTTCTAGGCGGCGTGAATTGTGAAACTATTCCACATTTTCTTAAGTGTGTGCCAAATTCGTGACTCAAGTATTCTCCTCCACGATCTGATCGTAGAAACTTGATCTTTCTTTCACGTTGATTTTCAACCTCACTCTGAAATTCCTTGAACTTTTCAAAGGTCTCAGACTTGTGTTTCATTAAGTAGACATACCCATATCTACTCAAGTCATCAGTGAGGGTGAGAACATAACGATAGCCACCGCGAGCCTCAACACTCATTGGACCGCACACATCGGTATGTATGATTTCCAATAAGTTGGTTGCTCGCTCCATTGTTCCTGAGAACGGAGTCTTGGTCATTTTACCCATGAGGCATGGTTCGCACGTGTCAAATGATTCATAATCAAGAGACTCTAAAAGTCCATCTGCATGGAGCTTCTTCATGCGTTTGACACCTATGTGACCAAGGCGGCAGTGCCACAAATATGTGGGACTATTGTTATCAACTTTAACTCTTTTGGTTTTCACACTATGAATATGTGTATCATCACGTACAAGATTCATTAAGAATAAACATTAACCATCGGAGCATGACCATAAAACATATCTCTCATATAAATAGAACACCATTATTCTCGGATTTAAATGAGTAGCCATCTCGAATTAAACGAGATCCAGATACAATGTTCATGCTCAAACTTGGCACTAAATAACAATTATTGAGGTTTAAAACTAATCCCGTAGGTAAATGTAGAGGCAGCGTGCCGACGGCGATCACATCGACCTTGGAACCATTCCCGACGCGCATCGTCACCTCATCCTTCGCCAGTCTCCGTTTATTCCGCAGCTCCTGTTTTGAGTTACAAATGTGAGCAACTGCACCGGTATCAAATACCCAAGAGCTACTACGAGTACTGCTAAGGTACACATCAATTACATGTATATCACATATACCTTTTGTTTTGCCGGCCTTCTTGTCCGCTAAGTATTTGGGGCAGTTCCGCTTCCAGTGACCACTTCCCTTGCAATAAAAGCACTCAGTCTCGGGCTTGGGTCCATTCTTTGGCTTTTTCCCGGCAACTTGCTTACCGGGCGCGGCAACTTCCTTGCCGTCCTTCTTGAAGTTCTTTTTACCCTTGCCCTTCTTGAACTTAGTGGTTTTATTCACCATCAACACTTGATGCTCCTTCTTGATTTCTACCTCTGCTGATTTCAGCATAGCATATACCTCAGGAATGGTCTTTACCATCCCCTGCATATTGTAGTTCATCACAAAGCTCTTGTAGCTAGGTGGAAGCGACTGGAAGATTCTGTCAATGACCGCTTCATCCGGGAGATTAACTTCCAGTTGAGTCAAGCGGTTGTGCAACCCAGACATTTTGAGTATGTGTTCACTGACAGAGCCATTTTCCTCCATCTTACAGCTAAAGAATTTGTCGGAGACTTCATATCTCTCGACCCGGGCATGAGCTTGGAAAACCATTTTCAGCTCTTCGAACATCTCATATGCTCCATGTCTCTCAAAACGCTTTTGGAGTCCCGGCTCTAAGCTGTAAAGCATGCCGCACTGAACGAGGGAGTAATCATCGCAGCGTGACTGCCAAGCGTTCATAACGTCTTGTTCTACAGGGAGAATAGGTGCGTCACCCAGCGGTGCTCGTAGGACATAATCTTTCTTGGCAGCTATGAGGATGATCCTCAGGTTCCGGACCCAGTCCGTATAGTTGCTACCATCGTCTTTCAGCTTGGTTTTCTCTAGGAACGCGTTGAAGTTGAGGACTACGTTGGCCATTTGATCTACAAGACATATTGTAAATATTTAGACTAAGTTCATGATAATAAAGTTCATCAAATTATTTAATGAACTCCCACTTAGATAGACATCCCTCTTCTAGTCATCTAAGTATTACATGATCCGAGTCAACTAGGCCGTGTCCGATCATCACGTGAGACGGACTAGTCAACATCGGTGAACATCTTCATGTTGATCGTATCTTCTATACGACTCATGCTCGACCTTTCGGTCTTCTGTGTTCCGAGGCCATGTCTGTACATGCTAGGCTCGTCAAGTCAACCTAAGTGTTTTGCGTGTGTCAATCTGTCTTACACCCGTTGTATGTGAACGTTAGAATCTATCACACCCGATCATCACGTGGTGCTTCGAAACAACGAACTGTCGCAACGGTGCACAGTTAGGGGGAACACTTTCTTGAAATTATTATGAGGGATCATCTTATTTACTACCGTCGTTCTAAGTAAACAAGATGCAAAACATGATAAACATCACATGCAATCAAATAATAAACGTGACATGATATGGCCAATATCACATAGCTCCTTCGATCTCCATCTTGGGGCTCCATGATCATCTTGTCACCGGCTTGACACCATGATCTTCATCATCATGATCTTCATCATCATGATCTTCATCATCGTGTCTCCATGAAGTTTCTCGCCAACTATTACTTCTACTACTATGGCTAACGCGTTTAGCAATAAAGTAAAATAATTTACATGGCGATTCTCAATGACACGCAGGTCATACAAAAAATAAAGACAACTCCTATGGCTCCTGTCGGTTGTCATACTCATCGACATGCAAGTCGTGATTCCTATTACAATAGCATGAACATCTCATACATCACATATAGATCATTCATCATTCATCACAACTTTGGCCATATCATATCACAAAGCACTTGCTGCAAAAACAAGTTAGACGTCCTCTAATTGTTGTTGCAAGTTTTACGTGGCTGAATTAGGGTTCTAGCAAGAACGTTTTCTTACCTATGTTAAAACCACAACGTGATTTGTCAACTTCTATTTACCCTTCATAAGGACCCTTTTCATCGAATCCGCTCCAACTAAAGTGGGAGAGACAGACACCCGCCAGCCACCTTATGCAACTAGTGCATGTTAGTCGGTGGAACCGGTCTCACGTAAGCGTACGTGTAAGGTTGGTCCGGGCCGCTTCATCCCACAATACCGCTGAAGCAAGATAAGACTAGTAGCGGCAAGAAGAGTTGATAACATCTACGCCCACAACAAATTGTGTTCTACTCATGCAATAGAGAACTACGCATAGACCTAGCTCATGATGCCACTGTTGGGGAACGTTGCAGAAAATTAAAATTTTTCCTACGGTTTCACCAAGATCCATCCATGAGTTCATCTAGCAACAAGTCATGGGAGAGAGAGATTGCATCTACATACCACTTTGTAGATCGCGAGCGGAAGCGTTCAACGAACGGGGATGAAGTAGTCGTACACACCGTGATCCAAATCACCGGAGATCCTAGCACCGAAAGCACGGCACCTCCGCGTTCAACACACGTACGGTCAGCGTAACGTCTCCTTCTTCTTGATCCAGCAAGGAAAAGGAGAGGTTGGGGAAGAAGGCTCCAGCAGCAGCACGACGGCGTGGTGATGGTGGAACTACAGTACTCCGGCAGGGCTTCGCCGTGCTCTTACGGAGGAGGAGGAGGTGTTGGAGAGGGAGAGGGAGGCGCCAGGGCATAGGGTGCGCAGCCCCCCCTCCCCTCCCCCTTTTATATAGGCCTCTGGGGGGGCGCCGGCCCTGGGAGATCTAATCTCCCAAGGGGGGCGGCGGCCAGGGAGGTTTCCCTCCCCCCCAAGCCATCTAGGAGGTGCCTTCCACCACCAGGACTCCTCCCTTTTGGAACCCTAGGCGCATGGGCCCCTTGGGGCTGGTTCCCCATGGCCCATGAAGGCCAAGGCGCACCCCCTAAGGCCCATGTGGCCCACCGGGGCAGGTGGCCCCACCTGGTGGACCCCGGGACCCCTCCGGTGGTCCCGGTACAATACCGATAACACCGAAACTTGTCCCGATGGCCAAAATAGCACTTCCTATATATAATTCTTTACCTCCGGACCATTCCAGAACTCCTCGTGACGTCCGGGATCTCATCCGGGACTCCGAACAACATCCGGGTTACTGCATATACATATCTTCACAACCCTAGCGTCACCTAACCTTAAGTGTGTAGACCCTACGGGTTCGGGAGACATGCAGACATGACCGAGACGGCTCTCGGGCAATAACCAACAGCGGGATCTGGATACCCATGTTGGCTCCCACATGCTCCACGATGATCTCATCGGATGAACCATGATGTCGAGGATTCAATTAATCCCGTATACGATTCCCTTTGTCAATCGGTATTTTACTTGCCCGAGATTCGATCGTCGGTATCCCAGTACCTTGTTCAATCTCGTTACCGGCAAGTCACTTTTCTCGTACCGTAATGCATGATCCCGTGATCAAACACTTTGATCACATTGAGATCATTGTGATGATGCATTACCGAGAGGGCCCGGTGATACCTCTCCGTCAAGCGGAGTGACTAATCCCAGTCTCGATCCATGTCAACCCAACAGACACTTTCAGAGATACCCGTAGTATACCTTTATAGTCACCCAGTTACGTTGTGACGTTTGGCACACCCAAAGCACTCCTACGGTATCCGGGAGTTACACGATCTCATGGTCTAAGGAAAGGATACTTGACATTGGAAAACTCTAGCAAACGAACTAAGCGATCTTATGCTATGTTTAGGATTGGGTCTTGTCCATCACATCATTCTCCTAATGATGTGATCCCGTTATCGATGACATCCAATGTCCATAGTCAGGAAACCATGACTATCTGTCGATCAACGAGCTAGTCAACTAGAGGCTCACTAGGGACATGTTTGTTGTCTGTTATTCACACATGTATTACGATTTCCGGATAACACAATTATAGCACGAATAAAGACAATTATCATGAATAAGGAAATATAATAATAATGCTTTTATTATTGCCTCTAGGGCATATTTCCAACAGCGACATGTAATTACCGTGATGGCGTCGAGCTCAGCCAAAGACGAAGGCCCACCGAGCGCGCCAGAGACTGAGGACGGGCTACTATGAGCGGGAGCGGCTGCGAGAGGAGTCCCGGTTGCGTGGGCAAGTGATGGTGTGATGATGTTGTTGTTCATGGAGTTGCTCCGGACGAAACTGGGCAACGGGAGATCATGTACCGTCTTGTCTGGATTTTCCTTCGTCCAGTTGATGATAACTGGAACCAAGTTAGTAGCGAAATCATTTCTGCAGGCAGTTACAGCTGCATTGACTGCCTGCTGTAACAACTCATATTTGTCCTCGGCTGCTTTTTTTGTGTCCTCAGCTGCTTTTTTCTCGACCGCAAGCTTCACCTTCGCGTCGATGTTCACCTGACTAAACTTCTTTTTCTGCTTCTTGGCCTCCGGGCCCTCGTTGTAAAACACCTTCCACGTGGCGCCGTCTCCAGCGCCGTGCACACGACCATATTGCGGCCGCTGGCCCAAAGGGAGTCCCTTAAGTTCGTTCAAGGCCGGGTTGAGAGGGGTATCCCACTTGGGCCTCATCGGAGAAGTAGGGCTTTCGGCTGCAAGCTGGTGTTGCTTCTCCAGTAGTCTAATCAATTTCCTCGTCATCTGGTCCGTGTAAAAAACCTTTTTCTCCTTGTCCCACTTGTAGCGGGCCCTGATGAAGTCACGCTCCAAGGGGTTGGTGAACTTCGCGAAGGGGTCTGGGAGACCCGCGGCTTCACGTTCAGCGTCCTCCTTATCCCATATGGGCCTTTTACCGAGGTAGCCACGACTTCCGAGGCGATGCTTCCCCGTGTTCCTTTGCTGAAGGCTCTTGAATTTCGCAGCCTTAGCCTTGCCGTCCTCGTTAGCGCAAGTGTCCTTGAACTTTTCGAACTCCTCTTCCGTAAGTGTCGGATTTTCCTCCAGAATCTTGGACAGGGGTTCCTCAGCCTCAATATCTCGTTTCACCCTCCCTTTCCAGGAGGCCAAATCATTGTTGAACATGCCCATGGCGTGATTGTTAATCTTTTTCATCTTCGGATCATCCCACGGTTGTTCTATGTTATCATCCCGGTCGGGGAACTTGAATCTCTTGTGCAACTTCGTTAGGAGCAACTGCGTCGAATGTTCTTTACTCGTTAAGTCATCGTCGTTGATGCTCGCACATTCCCGTAGGATGCATCCTACTTGATTCCCATAGCACTTGCGAGGTTCTTCCGGCTCTAACGGCTCAGACTTGCCATGTGCCATCTTTGTGATCACAAGTCGTCCAATCCCTAGTTTGTTAGGTTTTCGTATCCTCTGCTTCTTATGCTTCCTCTCATCGGTACCGGCATCGGCGCCGGTACCTTCCCCTCCGGTATCTTCCCCGCCGGTACCTTCCCCACCGGTCTTGGCGCCGCCATCGGTGCCGGCGCCGTCGGTGTCGATGTCGACGTCAGTACCATCATTGAGGCGGACCTGCAAACCTCGCTTAGCAGTCAAAAAGTCGAGGTAGTCTTGTTCACCCTGATAATCCATCTCGTATGCGTCTTGGTCAGAAGGCCCAGTTTCTTCGTTGTTCGACATGTTTCCTACGATTAAGTGTCATCATTTATTTCTAAAAGTATGAATAAATGAGAAATGACATAAAAAAGAAATCTATGTGCCAGCACTCGATATGCCAACTATGTAGCACAAATCATGCCTTTATTCATGGGAAATTTCGGCATGAACTTTGCTAAAAATTGACATATTGAGCGCCTGAAATTCACCGGAACGAAAATGAATCAACATTCCGGCGTAACATAGGCCACTCGGATCATTTACCAAAACATGACATATCCACATATCACATGTTCAGTTCAAATTTTCATATAAATTCAACTAATTTTGAAACCTATCTAAATTCATAACTAAATAGATAACCTAATTAACATAACTAAAACCTAAGTAAATTAACCGAAGAACCCTAGCTAGCACACAGAGCAGGGGCGAGGAGGCAGGCCCGATGACGACCGAGGTTGGGAGGGGACGAAGCAGAGGAGAGAGGCGAGGGCCGACGGGTCGGGGGCGAGCGCGCCGGGGTCGGGGCGAGCGCCGGCGCCGGGGCCGAGCGCGCCTAGGTCGGGCGTGGCGGGGTCGGGGGCGAGCGCGCCGAGGTCGGGCGCGTCGGTGCGACGGGGCCGGGGAAGAGAGTGGGGATTTGGGGGAAAAGAGGCGGGATGAAGCAGGGACAGTGAGAATTTTGGGTTAAGTGGACGTAGCAGTAGCGCGTTTACACGAAGCGCGCTACTACTATTGACTAGCTGTAGCGGTTTTCTACAGAAACCGCTACTGCTATCTTGACTAGTTGTAGCTCTTTTTCAGTAAAGCGCTACTGCTATCTTGACTAGCTGTAGATCTTTTTCAATAAAGCGCTACTGCTATAACCAGTTTCCCTTTTTCTTTTCCTCAGCGCTGAACGAAGGGAAGGCGAATATATATTGCATCATTTGACGGTTAAATATGTATGCAAAATAGGAACATATATATTACATCATTGGACCCTTGCATAATAATGGCTAAGTGTGTATACAAAATAGGAACATATATATATTACATCGTTGGACCCATGCATAATAATGGCTAAGTGTGTATATAAAATAGGAATATATATATATATATATATATATATATATATATATATATATATATAAAGTGAGCCTGAGCGCATAATCGTTTATCCTGCGCGCTAGCCAGGCTGCGGGCATGGCTGCCACAGGAAGTTAGCCATACTGCCTTCCGCCTATTGAAAGCATCGTAACGGTAGAAAAAGGGTTACACATGCCTTTGCTTGGAATAACTACCTTTTTTTCTTGTGATGATAGTAAAATCATCAGAGAATATAGTAACCAAGTTAATCCGGTTACTGCTGCACCTGTAGCTTCTCCGCCTCTCACATAATTATGGTGTATAGTAATAAGCTATGGAAAAATAGTAACAATATTAATTGGGTTACCGCTCGCACACCATTTTTCATTTTTTATCTTTCAAGTGTACTTTACAAAGAAAAGAGCAAAGTAGTAATTTGTTACTACATATCAGCGTGTTTTTTGCTAGGTTTAACAAATGCCAGGAGCCATCTCTATTTTTTTTGTTGGTAAAAACTTACTTTCATAACCATCCTTTTTACTCCTAACAATTTGAGAGCAAATCATATGTAGTAATTCATTGCCACATATAACATGCTTTTACTAGGAGTACGAGCCGAGGGATTCATTGCTTTCTAATCACACGTAGTAATTCATTACCATCTATCCCATCCCTATTACTGCTAACAATTTGAGAGCAAAACACATGTAGTAATTCATTACTACATATAAGCAACATGAGCCGACAGATTCATTGCCTGGCAAAGCACATGTAGTAATTCATTACCATCTATTATGTCCCTATTACTGTCAATGATTAAAGACCTTAGAATAGAGACGTCGCGGACCACATATGGTAACCAAATTAAATACGTTACTTTTTCTTCACACAGTTTTACACTCAGTTAATTAGCGGTGGAGAGGCTCCTACGCGACGTGCCCACCTAATTAGGACCGGAGCGTACGCAAAGGCATTCTGCACGCATGCACACAATAGCGCCACCGTGTGTGTGTGTCTATATATATATATATATATATATATATATATATATATATATATATATATATATATATATATATATATATATATATATATATATATATTACATCATTTGGCCGATTCCTCAGCGCTGATATTTTCGTTTTTGAGTCAGCTTCTTTTCCTTCTTGTTCGTCGACGAATAATTGAACCCCTTATTTTGACTTTGCCTTTTTCATGGAGTATGATTTTTCTTTGGTAATGTAGTGTTGATTCTTCTTTTGACGTATACTTCTTCATCATCGTCATCTTCCCTCATTGGGTTGCCGTACTGATCATAGTCTTTCTCGTTGCCGACCCCATCCATTCCAATGATGTTTCTTTTGCCTTTCCTCACGACAACACGACTGGGATCGCATGGGTCGGTTATGAAGAAGCATTGTGTCACGTGCTTAGCGTGTACCAATGGCTCGTTTTTTGTGATAGCGTTCACGGTAGCGCTCTTGGCGTCGGGTATAGTCATGGTAATGAAAATCCGGCTTTCTCTTTCGACATTCTTAGCCCATCTGACACGGAACATCGTCGTGTTGTGCAGTCCAGAGTAGTCAAACTCCTAGATCTCCTCGACACTTCCATAAAATCGTTCAGTTGCGCCGTTGTCGCCGCCGGTCATGCATTCCATCGTCACCCCTGAGTTCTGATCATCACTGTCCATATCTTTGGCCTCCGTGTAGAACGTGTATCCGTTGATATCATATGCCTGATAGGTTACGAGGTTGGGCGAGGGGCCATGTGCTAAGGCGTATATGAGCAATCCGTCCTTAGAGCCCTCCTCCGGGGGATTAGCAATAATATGCTCTTTGAACCAATGCAGGGAAGTGGAGTTGTGCTCTCTAGTAACTTCGGCGTCCGTCCTGCATACCCCCCGGTCACGATACTTCTTTGCGATAATTTCTTTGTGCAGTGCCACGAACGGATCTACCTCGTCTAGGTGTTGTAGCACTACCAAGTTTGCTCTGTCGAAGTCGCTGCGTCGATCTGAGTATGCCACGTGCAGTTCCCTGCGACCGTTGCAGTGACCTTCTCCTTCGAGCCTCCCATCGTGCTTGTTAACGGGCAAACCAACACTAACACCAGGCGGCTGGTCTGCGCCATATAGAAAATTCTCACAAAAAGAGATGCACTCTTCTGTCAAATAGCCCTGGACGATGCTTCCATCCGGACGGGACATGTTACGAACGAATCCTTTGATGATCCCATTCATCCTCTCAAATGGCATCATGTTGTGCAGGAATGACGGCCCCAGGTCTATTATGTCATCTACAATATGGACACACAGATGCCCCATCACGTCAAAGAACGCGGGCGGGAAGTACATCTCAAGCTCATTCAGTATCACAACGATCTCTTCCTGTAGCCTTTGGAGCTGCTTCACATTGATCGACTTTCGAGAGATGACGTCGAAAAAGTTGCAGAAACCAATAAGCGTGTCACGGACGTGCTTGTCCATTTTCCCTCTAAGGGCAACATGTAGTATCTGCGTCATCATCACATGACAGTCATGAGACTTCATCCCGCTGAACCTTTTCTTGTCCGTGTCTAGATATCTACTTATCTTGCCACAGTAACCAGAACTAACTTTGACTCCTGTAAGGCACTTAAAGAATTGATTGATCTCAGCCTAACTTAAGGTGAAGCAAGAAGGGGGGCAATAATCCTCATTGTTTATTTTCTTGCCCTTCTTCTCCCGTGCCTCTGTCTCCATCTCTGTCTCGTCTGACATTTTACGGGGCGGCATGTGCAGATCTTCCCTGATTTTCAATCTTGCAAGTCTTTTTTGGCCTTCGGCCCATCCTTGGTCTTATCCGGCATGTTCATCAGTGTTGCGAGCAAGCTCTCAATGACATTCTTACAGATATGCATTTGATCAAGGCAATGAGGTGTATCGAGTTTGTGCCAGTACTCCAAGTCCCAGAACACAAACCTCGTTTTCCATACCTTCAGCAGCGGCTCCGGCGCCTTTCTCATCGTCTTTCCCGGCGCGGGGCACTCCTTCCAGTTTTTCAACAGCTCATCGATTTCGGCACCGCTCCGCTTACGTCGAGGTCCTCGATGCTCAGTGTGACCATTGAATAGATCTCCACGGTTTCTCCACGGGTCGTCCTGTTCTAGCCATCTTCGATGCCCCATGTACACGATTTTCCCAGACCCGCCATCTTTCCTTGAAGTTAGCTGCTGAGACGTCGTATCATCCATTCACCGCGTGCATCCGCAATATGCATGGCACACCTGGCCTGCCACATATCCGTAACCGAGATAGTCCTGCACTGTCGTGATCAGCGCGGCTCTCATGTTGAAATTCTCGCCTTTGCTGGCGTCCCATGTCTTGGCCGGTGTTTTCCATAACGTGTCTAACTCCTCCTGAAGTAGCCCCAGATGCAAATTAATATTATTTCATGGTTGTTTCGGCCCTTGAATAAGCATGCTCATGTGAATGTACTTAGATTTCATGCACAACCAGGGGGAGGTTGTACATCCATACAAACGCGGGCCATGTGCTATGGTTGCCAAACGGATTCATGCCATTGGTACACGCGCCGAGCACGATGTTCCTTGCATCACATTCAAAATACCGATAGAAGTTGTTCAACGCTCTCCACTGGCTTCCGTCCTTGACGTGTCTCAGCTTCGGATCATCTCCATCGTCGGGCTTCTTCCTCTCCGCGTGCCAGCGCATTAGCTTTGCTTCCTTGGGATCTACAAAATACCTATGGAGACGAGGAGTGATCGGTAAGTACCATACCACTTACTGGGGACATTTCTTCCCGGCCTTCTTGTATCGAGAAGCATTGCACACCGGACAACTTGTTTTTTCCGCGTGCTCCTTACGATAAATTATGCAATCGTTGATGCATGCATGGTATCTAACGTGTGGCAGATCAAGAGGGCACAAGATCTTCTTGGCCTCATCAACACTACTAGGACATAGATTACCCTCGGGAAGAACATCCTTTAGGTACTTGAGATGCTCATCCAGGCTAGTGTCGGTCCGTTTGTTTTTAGCCTTCGTCTTCAGGAGTTGGAGCGTTAAACTCAAGCGGGTCACCTCAGGATTGCAACCATCATACAATGGAGTGTTCGAGTCTACCACCAGTTGCTCCAGCTTAGCCTCCTCTCTATAATCAGCTCTCTCAGTACTCGTCTCCTTGCGAAGCAATGCTTGAACATGAGGGTCCCGCACGATTGAACTTAGTACCAACGAACACTGCTGCGTGGAGTCCATGTCGTTCTCTCCGCCGCCATGTCCGGCCCCTTCTCCGCCGCCATGTCCGGCCTCTTCCCCGCCGCCATTATCGATCATCTCTTCGTCTTGCCCCGTGTCATCTGCCTGCCCCGTCGGCATCCTCAACATCGTCATACTCATCTTCAATTATCCATCGAGTATAGCTACCCATGAAACCAGTCATGAGCAGGTGCGCTTCGACACGACCATCGTCATGGGGGTCAAGCCAAACTATTCCTTTGCATTTTCGACACGGACATAAAACCTCTGTCAGGTTATTTTCCTTCATGTCCTGCACCGCCGACCGCAACCACCTGTCCACCATCATTCCACTGACCATCGTCAACTCTGCACGGTAATAATAAACAAATTGATTATAAAAATGCATGCATTCATCAAAATCATACAAAAATTCGGCATGACCTTCCTTAAAAATAGGACATATATAGATCTAGAGTTTGCCCGGAATTCGCCGAAACGGAAATAAATCGACATTTCGGCAAAACATAGGCAACTCAAAAGCACAATTTGGCGTCAACTCATGCCACACACACAATTTCCATAAACATATCCCACACACATAAACATATTTCCATTTTGCAAAAGCATGAAATATTAATCACACCTCTATCTCGAGATCGAGCACATGGTGGAGATGATGATGTAGGGAGGTCAAAAGTGCACAAAGCTCTTCTTGACAAAGAAAGATCTAGTTAGGGGGCAAATAGGTCACTTAACTAAATGCTACATCTACCTAGCTAGCTAATTTGGGAGGAGACAACTTGAACTAGTGGAGGGGGGAGGAAAAAGAGAAAGGAGATGAATTAATGGAGGTGGTGTAGTTTTAGCTAGGAGTTATGAAGAGAGAGAAAGGTAGGTAGAAGAGGGAGAGTAATGGGGGGAGAAGTATTGAGGAAGAAGAAGATTGAGAGAGGGAGGATGTGGGAGGTAGGGGAAAGGGAGGAGAGGAGATGGTGAGGGGAGGTGGAAAAAGGTGGTGGGTGCTACGTCTTAGCAGTAGCGCGGGAGCAAAAGCGCGCTGCTGCTAAGAGCGTAGCAGCAGCGCGCTTTCCTGTCACGCGCTACTGCTAAACGGGCCAAACCTGTGCACAATTTCAAAATTAGCAGCAGCGAAGTGACAAAAAGCGCACTACTACTATGGCATTAGCAGCAGCGCGCTTCCTGACGCCGCGCTATTGGTAAACTTATGTCGTTGTGTACTGTCGGTGGATTTTTGTAGTAGCGCGGTTTAAGCATCACGCGCTGCTGCTAAGTTTGCACCAGTAGCGAGCTTTCCATAGCCATGCTGCTACTATTTAGCAGCAGTGCCTCTTTTTATGTCGCGCTGCTGCTAAGATTCTGTGTATAAGATTTTCCCTAGTAGTGATATGATATGCATCACATAATCTCAGATTCATCTATTCAACCAACACAAAGAACCTCAAAGAGTGCCCCAAAGTTTCTACCGGAGAATCACGACGGAAATGTGTGCCAACCCCTATGCATAGGTTCATGGGCGGAACCCGCAAGTTGATCACCAAAACATACATCAAGTGAATCACGTGATATCCCATTGTCACCACAGGTACGCACGACAAGACATACATCAAGTGTTCTCAAATCTTTAAAGACTCAATCCGATAAGATTACTTCAAGGGGAAAACTCAATCCATTACAAGAGAGAAGAGGGGGAGAAGAAACATAAGATCCAACTATAATAGCAAAGATAACGATACATCAAGATCGTGCCAAATCAAGAACGCAAGAGAGAGATCAAACACATAGCTACTGGTACATACCCTCAGCCCCAAGGATGAGCTACTCCGTCCTCGTCATGGAGAGCGCCGGGATGATGAAGATGGCCACCGGTGAGGGTTCCCCCCTCCGACAGGGTCCCGATTGGTTTTTGGAGGCTATGGAGGCTTGCGGTGGTGGAACTCCCGATCTAATCTCTGTTCTGGAAGTTTTAGGATATGTGGGTATATATGGCTGAAAAAAGTACGTCGGTGGAGCTTCGGGGGGCCCACGAGGCAGGGGGCGCGCCCTAGGGGGGTGGGCGCGCCCCCCACCCTCGTGAGCACCTCCCTTATCTCCTGACGTGGGGTCCAAGTCCATCCGGTAGTTTTCCTTCCAAAAATAACTTCTCCAGTTGATTTCGTTCCGTTTCGACTCTGTTTGATATTCCTTTTTCTTCGAAACACTGAAATAGGCATAAAACAACAAATCTGGGCTGGGCCTCCGGTTAATATGTTAGTCCCAAAAGTAATATAAAAGTGGATAATAAAGCCCAGTATTGCCCAAAACAGTAGATAATATAGCATGGAGCAATAAAAAATTATAGATACGTTGGAGACGTATCAAGCATCCCCAAGCTTAATTCCTGCTCGTCCTCGAGTAGGTAAATGATAAAAAAGATAATCTTTGATGTGGACTGCTAGTTGGCATAATTTCAATGTAATACTTCTTAATTGTGATAGGAATATTCAGATCCGAAAGATTCAAGACAAAAGTTCATATTGACATAATAATAATAATAATAATAATAATAATAATAATAATAATAATATAATAATAATAATAATAATAATAATAATAATAATAATAATAATAATAATAATAATAATAATAATAATACTTCAAGTATACTAACTAAGCAATTATGTCTTCTCAAAATAACATGGCCAAAGAAAGTTCATTCCTACAAAATCATATAGTTTAGTCATGGTCCATTTTTGTCACACAAGAATGCTCTCATCATGCACAACCCCGATGACAAGCCAAGCAATTGTTTCATACTCTAGTAATCTCAAACTTATAAACCTTCACGCAATACATGAGCGCGAGCCATGGACATAGCACTATGGGTGGAATAGAATATGATGATGGGGGTTATGTGGAGAAGACAAAAAAAAGAGAAGATCTCACATCAACGAGGCTAATCAATGGGCTATGGAGATGCCCATCGATGGATGTTAATGCAAGGAGTAGGGATTGCCATGCAACGGATGCACTAGAGCTATAAATGTATGAAAGCTCAACAAAAGAAACTAAGTGGATGTGCATCCAACTTGCTTGCTCACGAAGACCTAGGGCACTTGAGGAGGCCCATCGTTGGAATATCAAGCCAAGTTCTATAATGAAAAAATCCCTCTAGTATATGAAAGTGACAACTCAAGAGACTCTATATGAAGAACATGGTGCTACTTTGAAGCACAAGTGTGGAAAAAAGGATAGTAGCATTGCCCCTTTTTATTTATTTATTTTTTATATATTTTTTTGGGCCTTCTTTTTTTTCTTTGGCCTTTCTCTTTGTTGGGGGACAATGCTCTATTGAATGATGATCATCACACTTCTATTTATTTAAAACTCAATGATTACAACTCGATACTAGAACAAAGTATGACTCTATATGAATACCTCCAGCGGTCTACTGGGATATGCAATGAATCAAGAGTGACATGTATGAAAGAATTATGAACGGTGGCTTTGCCACAAATACTATGTCAACTACATGATCATGCTAAGCAATATGACAATGATGAATGTGTCATGAAGAACGGTATGGTGGAAAGTTGCATGGCAATATATCTCGGAATGGCTATGGAAATGCCATAATAGGTAGGTATGGTGGCTGTTTTGAGGAAGATATAAGGAGGTTTATGTGTGAAAGAGCATATCATATCATGGGGTTTGGATGCACCGGCGAAGTTTGCACAAACTCTCGATGTGAGAAAGGGCAATGCACGGTACCGAAGAGGCTAGCAATGATGGAAGGGTGAGAGTGCGTATAATCCATGGACTCAACATTAGTCATAAAGAACTCATATACTTATTGCAAAAATCTACAAGTCATCAAAAACCAAAGCATTACGCGCATGCTCCTTGGGGGATAGATTGGTAGGAAAAGACCATCGCTCGTCCCCAACCGCCACTCATAAGGAGGACAATCAAATAACACCTCATGTTTCAAATTTGTTACATAACGTTTACCATACGTGCATGCTACGGGACTTGCAAACTTCAACACAAGCATTTCTCAAATTCACAACTACTCAACTAGCACAACTTTAATATCACTACCTCCATTTCTCAAAACAATCATCAAGCATCAAAACTTCTCTTAGTATTCAACACACTCATAAGAATTCTCACAAATCTTGTATGCTTAGCATATTATGATTATTTAAGCAAATTACCATGCTATTTAAGACTCTCAAAATAATATAAGTGAAGCATGAGAGTTCATCTATTTCTTCAAAATAAAACTACCACCATGCTCTTAAAAGATATAAGTGAAGCACTAGAGCAAACACAAACTATTCCGAAAGGTATAAGTGAAGATCAATGAGTAGTGAAATAATTATGCAACCATGTGAAGACTCTCCCATTTAATAATCTCAGATCTTGGTATTTTATTCAAACAACAAGCAAAGCTAAAGAAAATAAAATGACGCTCCAAGCAAAACACATATCATGTGGTGAATAAAAATATAGCTCCAAGTAAAGTTACCGATGAAGGAAGACGAAAGAGAGGATGCCATCCGGGGCATCCCCAAGCTTAGACTCTTAGTTGTCCTTGAATATTACCTTGGGGTGCCTTGGGAAGACCCAATCTTAGGCTCTTGCCACTCCTTATTCCATAGTCCATCGAATCCTTACCCAAAACTTGAAAACTTCACAACACAAAACTTAACAGAAAACTCGTGAGTTCCGTTAGCGAAAGAAAACAAAGTATCACTTCAAGGTACTGTAATGAACTCATTCTTTATTTATATTGCTGTTAAACCTACTGTATTCCAACTTCTCTATGGTTTATAAACTATTTTACTAGCCATAGAGTCATCAAAATAAGCAAACAACACACGAAAAACAGAATCTGTCAAAAATAGAATAGTCTGTAGTAATCTCTAACTAACGCAAACTTCTGGAACTCCAATAATTCTAAAATAAATAGGAGGACCTCAGGAATTTGTCTAGTAATCATCTGCAAAAGGAGTCAACTAAAAAACACTCTCCAGTAAAAAGTTCTAGCTAATCTCGTGAGTGCTAAAGTTTCTGTTTTTTACAGCATGATCATAAAGACTTCACCCAAGTCTTCCCAAAGGTTCTACTTGGCACAAACACTAATTAAAACACAAAACCACATCTAAACATAAGCTATATGGATTAGTTATTCATAAATAGAAGCAAAAAGCAAGAAACTAAAATAAAATTGGGTTGCCTCCCAACAAGCGCTATCGTTTAACGCCCCTAGCTAGGCATGATGATATCAATGATGCTCACATAAAAGATAAGAATTGAAACATAAAGAGAGCATCATGAAGAATATAACTAGCACATTTAAGTCTAACCCACTTCCTATGCATTGGGATTTTGTGAGCAAACAACTTATGGGAACAAGAATCAACTTGCATAGGAAGGTAAAACAAGCATAACTTCAAAACTTTAAGCACATAGAGAGGAAACTTGATATTATTGCAATTCCTACAAGCATATATTCCTCCCTCATAATAATTTTCAGTAGCATCATGAATGAATTAAACAGTATAACCAGCACCTAAATCATTCTTTTCATGATCTATAAGCATAGAAATTTTACTACTCTTCATATAAGCAAAATTCTTCTCATTCGTAATAGTGGGAGTATCATAAGAGACTTGAATACTATAAATTGTTTCCACATTAAAAGTGTGATGTTCAGAGAAAGGGTACTCATAATTATGACAAGTTTTATAAATATAGTCATCACTGCTTTTTATAGCATAAGTTCTATCACAATAATCATCATAAGTAGCAACTTTGTTCTCATCATAATCGATTGAAACCTCTTCCAAGATAGTGGATACATCACTAAATAAAGTCATGACCTCTCCAAATCCACTTTCATAAATATTATAATATTCAACATACTCGAAAATAGTGGGATCATTACTTCCTAAAGTTGACACTCTTCCAAACCCACTTTCGTAAATATAATCATCATAAGTAGAAGGCATGCTATCATCATAACAACTTTGCATATCGAATCTTGAGAGGCTAAAAATATCATCATTATTAAACATAGCATCCCCAAGCTTGGGACAAACATTAATTGCAGCAAATATATTCTCAAATATGTCATCCTCATCAAACATAGCTTCCCCAAGCTTGGGCCTTTTCATACCATAAGCATAATCACACTCATCATTAATAGTATGGATAGCACCAATAGTATAGCAATTATTATATTCTCCCAAGAAAGTGCCAAAAAGATTTTCAAGATCATAAGAAGTATAATTATCTTCCCAATCATAATCATCACAACAAGCAATAGGCATAACGAGATCATCATCAAGTGTATCATCTTCATTTTCATGAGGCACAGCAATAATAGGAGTAACTTTATTTGGGAGAGATACCTTTTTACCTCTCTTACTTTTTCTTTTCTTCTTTTTCACCACATCATGTGTGGGTTGAATCCTCTTTTTGGAGCTCCTTATTAATGAGATTGGTTGAATAGAAGGCTCCTCCTCGTTACCTGATTCATCATAAGAAATAATAGGAGGATATTGGGAAGTCTCTTCCCTTTCATTAGTATTCTCTTCGTCCTCTATTTGTTTTCTTTTCTTTATGTGATTGGCAATATAAGGATTATTAATAGAATTCACCGCACAATACATATAAATTTTGTCTAGATCAACATGAAGAACTTTATCAAGGATTTGTTTTGGAATATCCTTAGTTATATGTTTACTTTCTTCTTAACCCAAGAGCAAACTAAGTTCATTATGATGTGCAAGAAAAATCAAGTCATCACAATTTTTGGACACGATACGATCATGAAACAATTTGCATTGGGTACTAAAATGATCACGTTCATTGCAAAGATCACAAGTATGGGTAAGAAAAAATAAATTTTTAGCACATTCATCTAGCTCTTCTTGAAACAATTTGGTTTCTAAGTACTTATGCCTCTTGCAATATCTATCTTCCCTATTTGGTGTGTACTTACAAACCCAATGCACTCCACAAAAATTGACATGTTTATAGGAGGCATTTTTATCATAACTAGTGCAATCATCATTAGCATCATGGATATTCAAGGAGTTCATACTAACAACATTGCAATCATGCTCATTATTCAAAGATTTAGTGCCAAACGATTTAAGGCATTCTTCTTCTAACACTTTGGCACAATTTTCCTTTCCATCATACTCACGAAAGATATTAAAAAGATGAAGCGTATGAGACAAACTCAATTCCATTTTTTAGTTTTCTTTTATAGACTAACTAGTGATACAACAAGAAACAAAAAGATTCGATTGCAAGATCTAAAGATATACCTTCAAGCACTAAGCTCCCCGGCAACGGCGCCAGAAAAGAGCTTAGTTGACATGGTGTGAGTGCCGCTTACCTAGCCTCCCTGGAAACGGCGCCAGAAAAGAGCTTGATGTCTACTACAAAACCTTCTTCTTGTAGACGATGTTGGGCCTCCAAGTGCAGAGGTTTGTAGGACAGTAGCAAATTTCCCTCAAGTGGATGACCTAAGGTTTATCAATCCGTGGGAGGCGTAGGATGAAGATGGTCTCTATCAAACAACCTTGCAACCAAATAACAAAGAGTCTCTTGTGTCCCCAACACACCCAATACAATGGTAAATGGTATAGGTGCACTAGTTCGGTGCAGAGATGGTGATACAAGTGCAATATGGATGGTAGAAATAGGTTTCTGTAATTTGAAAATATAAAACAGCAAGGTAACTAATGGTAAAAGTGAGCGTAAACGGTATTGCAATGCTAGGAAACAAGGCCTAGGGTTCATACTTTCACTAGTGCAAGTTCTCTCAACAATAATAACATAGTTGGATCATATAACTATCCCTCAACATGCAACAAAGAGTCACTCCAAAGTCAATAATAGCGGAGAACAAACGAAGAGATTATGGTAGGGTACGAAACCACCTCAAAGTTATTCTTTCCAATCAATTCATTAGGCTATTCATATAAGTGTCACAAACAGCCCTAGAGTTCGTACTAGAATAACACCTTAAGACACAAATCAACCAAAACCCTAATGTCACCTAGATACTCCAATGTCACCTCAAGTATCCGTGGGCATGATTATACGATATGCATCACACAATCTCAGATTCATCTATTCAACCAACACAAAGAACCTCAAAGAGTGCCCCAAAGTTTCTACCGGAGAATCACGACGAAAACGTGTTCCAACCCTATGTATAGGTTCATGGGAGGAACCCGCAAGTTGATCACCAAAACATACATCAAGTGAATCACGTGATATCCCATTGTCACCACAGATACGCACGGCAAGACATACATCAAGTGTTCTCAAATCTTTAAAGACTCAATCCGATAAGATTACTTCAAGGGGAAAACTCAATCCATTACAAGAGAGAAGAGGGGGAGAAGAAACATAAGATCCAACTATAATAGCAAAGCTTGCAATACATCAAGATCGTGCCAAATCCAGAACACGAGAGAGAGAGATCAACCACATAGCTACTGGTACATACCCTCAACCCCGAGGGTGAACTACTCCCTCCTCGTCATGGAGAGCGCCGGGATGATGAAGATGGCCACTGGTGAGGGTTCCCCCCTCCGGCAGGGTGCCGGAACAGGGTCCCAATTGGTTTTTGGTGGCCACAGAGGCTTGCGGCAGCGGAACTCCCGATATAATCTCTGTTCTGGAAGTTTTAGGATACGTGGGTATATATGGGTGAAAAAGTATGTCGGTGGAGCTTCGGGGGCCCCATGAGGCAGGGGGCGCGCCCTAGGGAGGTGGGCACGCCCCCCACCCTCGTGAGCACCTCCCTTATCTCCTGACATAGGGTCCAAGTCCATCTGGTAGCTTTCCTTCCAAAAATAACTTCTCCAGTTGATTTCGTCTTTTTTCGACTCCATTTGATATTCCTTTTCTTCGAAACACTGAAATAGGCATAAAACAACAAATTTGGGCTGGGCCTCCAGTTAATAGGCTAGTCCCAAAAGTAATATAAAAGTGGATAATAAAGCCCAATATTGCCCAAAACAGTAGATAATATAGCATGGAGCAATCAAAAATTATAGATACGTTGGAGACGTATCAATATGTTTTGATCAACTCATCGAAGCATATATTCCAACTCCGAGATGCTTGCACCAGTCCATAGATGGATCGCTGGAGTTTGCACACTTTGTTAGCACCTTTAGAATCGATCGAGACTTGTAGAGAAGCTTAGGATCCCATCATCTTGGACGAGGGCGACCACTAAGCAACGGAGCAATTCCATTAAGCACGGCAAGACGAAATAGTAGCACCGGCAGAGGAGGAGGGGGAGAGACAAAGTTGATTGGCAGGTCGACGACGAACGAGTGCCACATACGCCAGGCTAGAGTATACGTACTAGCGAGTGGTGAGCTTGACAGATGAACTTGAGCACTCGCGTCATTCACTTTCTTGGGGTTAGGTGGACTCAGCGTGCACCATCCGTTCCGTTTCGTCCTAATCAACTTCACCTTTGGTGTCGTTGTCGTCGTTGGAGAGTGGAACGGCCGGAGGGTTGCGATGGAAAGGGATATATCCATCCATTTGTGGCTGCACTTGCCAGGGAATCGAATTACGTAGCAAACTTTTCTAGAAAGAAGAAAGAGTTGGCCAGCAACTAATCATCAATTAATCAGCAAAACAGGTGCCGGAAGGATGAAGATCAATGTCGTTCTGCAGTAATCACGTTCAGAATTATATTTCTTTTTGGCATGCGGTTAGTTGTGGCTGGCTAGCTCCGTTTCTGCTCCGGTGCTCCCCCCCCCCTGAGCTGAACGCGAGGTGGAAAAACACATCGACGGCCAGGATGAACCAAAAACGGTTCATAACGAGGGGCACGATCGTCTTTGTTGCCCCCGCGTATAGCCGTCAAGGAGCCCTTGGAGGAACGTACGGGCCCGGTTAGATCGTATGCCCGACCGCATACGTATTTGTATATGGCGGCGTTTCGTGCACGCGTGGAGCCGCCCGCGCGTGGGGCAGCACGTGTCACGGGTAGATACCAAAACCGTCCCATCATATAAATGTGGAAGGCAACCACCTCCGGCCGCATCGCCTACCATTTCCCCCCGCCGCATCGTCTCCCTCTCCCCACTCCCGACTCCCCACTCCCTCTCCTCTCGAACCTCCTCGTCGCCCTCACCGCATCCTCTCCATCGCCATGGGGGACGCAGGAGGCGAGCGCCCCGATTGGGGCGCAGATCTGGTGGAGCAGGCACGGCAGGTCACTGCGGGCACCTGTGTGAGTGGATGTGCCAGCGTCCAGCGCGGTGCTCCCCCTGCTGCAGATCTGAAGAAGGCGGAGGCGGGCTGCAGCGGCGCAGTCCAGCCAGATGCGCCCGCTCTGGCGATCTCCGGCGAGGCACAGAAGGTGGAGGCGGGCTCTGGCGAGGCGCAAAAGGTGGAGGCGGGCTCTGGCAAGGCGCACGAGGTGGAGAAGGTGGAGGCCAGCTCTAGCGAGGAGCAGGTGGAGCAGAAGGTATCTGCTTATCAATTTAATGTGGTAGTTTTTAGATTGTAGGGTTTGTGGCCAGAAGGTATTTTGGTTAGATTTGTTGGATGTAGGGTTTTCTCTGCATTAGGGTTTTTGTGTATTTGATTCATGCAAGAATGGTGGACCTCATATGATTATTAGATTAGGTTAGAAGTAGTCGGATTGAGGGATGGGGTTTTTTCAGATGCTTATTAGTTTAGTAGTGGCATTTTTGCAACTCTTTAGGTGTTTGGCTTGAGGATTAGATGATGGATTAGTCAAATATATACTTCTCTATTGGTTTGGGTTGGTGCCTGCTTTAGTTCTTTGGCTTGATGATTAATTAAATGGATGCTTAGTTCTAGGAATTATGCCTATCATAGTTGCTATTCTTAGATGCTTGATTGATGCATGTTGTCATAGTTGCAGTTCTTTGATGCTTGATTGATGACTGTCAGGCAGAGGCTATGAGATGGGTTGTGCATGGCCTTGTGTTTTTGGAAATTGTCTACCTTGGGTGATTAGATGGTGCATTAGTTTGGTTGTAAATATAGTGAAGGATGTGCTCATGTAATGGGTGTTGTCATGTTAATCAAAAAGAGCTTCTCAAGGGCTGGATTTGTTTGTGTTGGATTGGGGCTTCTAAAGGAGAGGGGAAGGGGCAGTCTATGCTTATTTAGTTTGGGTTAGTAGTGGAATTTTGTCGTTTCTTCAGAGATATTTACAGCATTGAACATCCTCTCCTATGTCGTTGCTTCAGAGATAAAAGCATCTTGGGGTTTTTTCAAATGCTTATTAGATTAGTACTGGAATTTTTGCTTGTTAGATTTTAATTAGTATGAGGTTGAATACCTTATTTAAGGGGGAATTTAAGGTCAGATAGACGTCAGATGACTATTAGATCTGTAGTTCAATGCTGCAGACATATATGATTATTTGATTTGATCTGTGGTTCAATGATACTGGATGGAAACATATTTGATTTGGAATGCATTAATTTTGATGTGCCAATGAATTGATTTAGATGATACAAGATTCATCTATAGTATAAATTGTTGTTGTTTAGATAAGTAATGAAATTTTAGATGTTTGTTGGAGATGTATGCATTTATAGTTGAAGTTGTACCTAATTAACTACTGCATTATGTTAATATGTGTAGGAGCTTTGCTGCATTATCCCAAAAACAGTAATTTGTGCATATTAAAATTTGTAGTTGGCTTCTGTAATTAGTAGCAATGGATGTAATTCTATATTTAGGGGGCTAAGAGATAACTCACTTTACAATTGCAGAAGGGTGGCCTCAAAAACAGTAACATGGCCTTGAAATATTGTCCTTGCCGAAAAATTTATAAACCAAATGTTGTAGGCAGGCCTATTGTCCAGCCTCATAAAATTAACCTGGCCAGAGATTTTCCTCTTGTGCAAATACTTATGATGAATTACAAAAATATGCAGCTGGGATGTCACCATTGTATAACTATGAAGTAAACATTCCAAGGCAGGATCCTAGCAACAAAATATACTATATGTTTCCATTAAGTAGTGTGGGGGGGGGGGAATTCCCTCAAAATAAAAGTGTTGGGTTAATCTAGGGAATGTCAAGAATCCAGCTTGGATTTTCATTAGCATTTATGAAGGAAAGCATTTGTCTGTTGATTGATTGCTTAGATTCTGTATTTATAAGGAAAGTATTTGGTCACTTGCAACATACCAATGTGGTTCACATTCACAATTTTGTTTGTAATTACACTCTTTGAACTGCAATTCAATTCATTGTAATTGATGTGCTTGTTTGACAATATAGCAGGAGGAGGAGGATCTTGTGGGCAACAAGAGGAAGTGGGACAAGACTGGGTTCTATCCATATGACTCTGATGAAGGAGGGAGTAGTTTACATATAAGTTTTATGTGTAGTTAAAGTATATCTACTTTGATCAAAAAGGTATCAACATTCAACAACGCCCAATCAATATTGTTAGATGCGTACGTACCCCTAGATTTGTACTCGAGATGGTTTCCAATTTGACTATTGACAAGATTAATAGTACATGAGATGTATAATGTGAAAATTATATCATTGGAAACTCCTTTCACATACGAATTTGACCGTATGCTTTGTGTAAGTTGCATGTCATATATTATTACTCTAATTTGGTCAATGTTAGCCTCGAAAAACGCATTAGACCCTGTATGCTTTGTGTAAGTTGCATGTCATATATTATTACTCTAACATTTGTGTAAGTTGCATGTCATATATTATTACTCTAACATTTGGTCAAAGTAGTATAGTGGAAGTGGATCCTCTGACGTAGGTATCCCTGCCTTACCCTCCCTTTCGGTCACTTACTGGCGGACCCCATGCTTGCTAGGCCCCGCATGTCAGTTACTCAATGGGTTCGGCCACGTCAAGGGATCCTCATCCGTAGTATACTCCCTCTGTTTTTATTTACTCCGCATAAAACGGAGGGAGTGGTGGTATAATAAATGACGCGGGCGGCGGAGGGGGAGGGACGTCGGTTTGCTCTCAACTGCGGTCCCACAAGCGACCGAAAACGCAAGACGAAGCGCGTTCCATTCGGTGAGCGACGTGGAGGGTCCAGCATGCCGGGCTGCAACGCGAACGCGACAAGAGCGATGTACAGTCAAAACCGATTGACCGGTCGTCACCGGAACCACTATTCACACCAGAACCTTCGCTGCTCGGCCTACGCCAGCCACTGCCCTAAAACCACACCAAATCTCCAGCCCATTCCCCCACCTTTCGATCCCCTAGCCTGCATCAATCGTCCCCTAGTTCGCCGGAAAGCCATGGTGCGCCGCAAGATCACTTACTACAAGATGCTGACGCCAGAGCACCACACAGAAATCGCGGCGGCGGTCGGCGCCACAGACCTCCGTACCCAAGCTCACTTTGCGGCGGGCCAATCCTCGAGTTCTTTGGAGCCAAGCTACAAGGAGGAGGAAGCCGATCCAATGTTCATGGCGGAGGTCGCGGTGCAGAAGGCCCTCGATGGGTATGAGACGATGGACGTCGACTTCGTGCCAGCGTCCGAGTCCCCCATGGTGCAGGCGGACCAGCGGTTCAACATGGCGATACTAAAGGAGGACCCGGAGGCAGAGGCTCAGCTCGATGCGGAGCGCGCGCATGCCGCTGCCATCGAGGCTCTCCTGCAAGCGGAACCGGATGTCCTGGATGTGAACCGGGCGGCGGAGGCTCAACTTGAGGCGGAGCGCGCGGATGCCGCTGCCATCAAGGCCCTCCTGCAGGCGGAGCCGGACGTCCTGGACTTGAACCGGGTGGCAGAGGCTCGACTTGACGCAAAGCACGCGGATGCCGCTCTCATCGACGCCCTCCTGCAGGTGGAACCGTACATCCTGAACTTGAACCAGGCGGCAGAGGCTCGACTCGACGCGGAGCGCGCGGATGCCGCTGCCATCGAGGCCCTCCTGCAGGCGGACCAGACGTCCTCGACTTGAACCGGGCTATGCTCTCGTCCGTGCAGAGCGCCCGCACGCTCCGCTTGAACGAGTAGCTGGAGGCCGAGGACAACCACAGTGCGGAGACACACGTCGGCAGCGACAGCTGGTTCGCGCCGGCAGCCAAAGACGACGAGGCCGTCTCTTTCCGCGAGCAGTGATAGTTTTTCTTGATGTTGTTGTTTTCATGGATCTTTTGCTATGTAAAAACATATATTTGTTATGCAAGTCGCCTGACTTGGGTCAGTCTACCATTTCAGGCAGTTGGATGAATATCCTACGTCTCCTAACCCTTCTTTCCTTCTTCCTCGCCTCTTCTTCTTCCCCAACAGACCACCGCATGGGTCGTACGGATACTCCCCAACATGCAGTTGGATAAACATACTCTATGAACGAAAATTATGTGTCAGCGATAGGATGGCTGAGTTTGGTGTGTTCACATGGGACAGCACGTGTCAGTGAGGGTGCGTTCCCTTGGTTGGGTTTGCGGCGTGCAGGAGCGACCGTGTGAGGGTGCGGTGCGACCGCGATAGCCGTGCGCAAGTGTACCTCCTTCTCATTTTGAAAACTTTAGGCAAGCTTGGCAAAAATGTGTGGCGAAGTTTGGCAATGCAAGGCCTAGACCCAAACAGGATAAGTACGTACGTACTAGGAGTACTAGTGTTAAAAAAGAAAGGCTGGGTTTTCCTTCGCGGGATTTAATCGATACAAATCCTCATTTCACGTGTCAATTAATGCGTATTTTCTTCCCCAATGACCAAAGAGCTAACCATCTCACTCCTCATCGCTTGATTAATGCAGCGCCATGCAAACCAACCTTCTCACTTCCGCATGCATGCATGGGATATTAATGTCCTTGGTTGCTAACCCCATCAATTTTGCCTCGATTAGTGTTAGTGGCCCTTTCCAAATTGTAATTTTGATATACTGACCTTGTGTACAAAAAATGGAGGTAGTAACTATATTTGACTTCCTTCCCCATTGCGGTGACGTCGACGATATTTTTTTTGGTGGTTTGGCGAAGTGCGTTCGCAAGTGCCGCCTGCAAGCCAAGACAACCACCTTATTTGCATCCAGGAAGTCCTTTACTCCTACTAGTACTACTAGGAGTAACTAATGCAGTGAGATGGCTTCTCGAAGAAGACGATGGAGAAGCGGAGTCAGTGAAGAGTGAAATGATGGTTGCTTCGTCCGTGCTTTTGTGATTTGACGCCTCACTACTTTGTGATTTGTGATAGAAGGGACAGGGGAGTAGACTCTATGCTCTATACTGTACTACATGCGTCCAAGCATGGGAGAAAGAGGAGAGACGTTGCATTTTTCTATTCCTTCAATCAATCAATCAGGGAGCTTCGGTTCCATCTTTTTGGCTTTAGCAACACCATCCACAATGGTTCCCACGATGCCAAAAGCTATTTTCACATTTGGCTACACATTGTGGATGCCCTTAACCGTACCACTTGGTTTTGCTTCTATGTGCTATCTATACAAATCTCAATTATATTGATCTAAAAAATTATAGAATCAAGATTAGTAAAAAGGAGGTGATTTTGCCGCGCGGATGGCGGTGCAGGTTTCTTATTTGAGCAATGCTACATCCACGTAATGGTTTATGTAAAGTTACGAACTGATGTGCTGTGGGATTATTTGATTGGATTAAAGGAGAGGATTAGGCCCACCTGACCTGAAAATCAGGGGGGGCATATATAGATTAGATGGAAAGTATACGTAGCAGCTACGTAGCCCTTTGTAAGTCTAGGATTAGGCTTCTTATTTTCAAAGGACGTTGTCCTGGCGGTTTGCTAACGTGCGGTCCCACGTGCCAGTGCTTTACCAAGCCGATCCGCATCCCACATGAGGCAGAACAACGACAGAAGCAACACGTGGTTAAGTTGAAGAAGATGAGGGAGAAGCGGATTCAGCAACGAGTGAAATGATGGTTGCTTCGTCCCTCCAACTTAACTACAGGAAAGGTGCAGCTTTGTGATTTGACGCCTCATTGCTCATTACTACACCGGCGCCATGACTGGGGTGCTTCACCCCGGCTGCTCTGCACTGTATTCCGGTATGGCACGTGGATCCGGTAGCTTGATGTCCCACATGTCGGCGAAAGGGACTAGAAGATTTATGAAAGCGAGCGCTCCACTCTTACGACGGAGGAGTAGACGACACGACGGCCCAGTGAACTGTCACTTATACTGTATAGTACTAGTATAGTTTTGCTGTTTCGCACGATCTGTCGATACAAACCCGATTAAACAGGAAAGGGCGGGATTTTTCCCGCGCGGTAGATGATACTGGCCGTACATTTCAAAGGCAATTTTAATGTATGCAAACTGAATAATTATAAGTAACAATGTGATATCTAGTAAAACTAGAAACACATATGATTTATTGTGTTAGAGTGTAGTAGTAGTGCTGTATTGCATAGTTGTTAGATGTAACATGCGAGAACGTGTAGAGATGTAGTTTTGGAGGGCCTACAGGGAGAAAAGCGTAATACGGTCACCGAACTTCAGAATAAGATGATTACGGTCACTATATTCGTTTTGCGGTGATTATACGGTCACTTGCTCACAGCTCAGCATCGGATTGCACTCTGTTGACCGGCCAAATAGTCTGTGTGGTGCCATGTTGACTAGTTAAATTGAACACGTTTGTTGTGGGTCCCACATGTCAGTTCGCATAGGCAAAAGGTCAGATAAACACAAATTTACGCAGGCGTGACAAGGCTCCAACCCGTGCGCGGGAATCACCTGGTTGTGTATGTGTCTGTCAGCGCCTGATGTGTGCGCATGCACGTGCAGGTTGAGCACTTGAGCCTGAGATTGTGTGTTGGTCGTGTGGTGTACTGGTGTGTGCATGCATGCGTGCGTGTGTGCGTGTGAGTGTTGTGTGCATGCGTGTGAGTGTTGCGTGCGTGCGTGGCTTCGTGTGTACGTGTGAG
The DNA here is from genome assembly GCA_032464435.1 of Aegilops umbellulata. Lineage (NCBI taxonomy): Eukaryota > Viridiplantae > Streptophyta > Magnoliopsida > Poales > Poaceae > Aegilops > Aegilops umbellulata. Next base: position 7,992,843 of record CP136058.1, on the reverse strand, counting down.
TGTTGCGTGCGTGCGTGAGTGCATGCGTTTGTGTGAGTGTTGCGTGGATGCAGTTCGTGTGCATGCGTGTGTGTGTGTATAATCACCACACCAGCTCCTGTGTGTTAAAACAGACGTCTCAGCATACCAATACAAGGCCACCTTGTCCGCTGTGCCTGCGGTCATGACTTCGAACCACCGTCCAAATATTTGTTTGTCGTTTGTTTTCATTCTTACTAGCAAGATGCCCGTGCGTTGCACGTAACATCAAGATGCATTTGTATGACTTGTTTATCTTGTGAGAGAAAAGGATGAACGAGGGAAGGCCTTATTTGCAAATGTGGAGAGGTGTGTGGGTACCTTTTTGCAAAATGGCCATGGTTTCTTTCCTATTCGTCAGATATAAATCGGACGGCCCATATTGCAGGATGGCAGGCACACCATCATCACCAACTCTATTTTTTATAAGAGTGTATTTTATGTATTTTATAAGAGTGCAGATGTAGAGTAGATACAAGTCGACATGTGGGCACGATGGCAGTGAGATAATGTGATGCAACACTAGAGGTGCCACGTGGAGCGTTTAACTGGTCAACTAGTCATGTCATGAGAAAATACAGAGTTGTATGATGAGCCCGTGACTGCATAATAACCACTAAACATAAATGGTGACCATAATGAGTGAATTCTGAAGTTCAATGTACGTATCGTGCTTTCGCTTCAAATACAATGATCGTCATTGCATATATCGCGAGAGAAAGATGAAACATGCGTGAATTTTCTGGGGGCTTACTTTTAGAGGACCTGGAGATAGTTTTGTGTGCATACGTGAAAGGGGCGTATAGGGGGGTATGCGATGGAGAGAGAGATGCTCTTTGTTTCTCTTTATTATGACTAACTTTGTATATAGTATAAAAATATACAAATTCACAGTGCGGAATAAATATCATTGTGGGCACCATGCAATGCAAATTAGCGTTCGTACTCCTCCATATAACTTTGTAATGTTGTATATATGTAGAAACTCTAAAATAATTTTTTGACCACACTTTATTCAAAAGGAATGTTGTATGCGAAATAAACGTGAAGAGAGGGCTTTTAGATCAATGGGGTATGTGATGTAACATGTGTGAATGTGTAGTTGATGCATTTGGCGGGGCCTAGAGAGGTATGTGTGTGTATTACGTATTCGAGAGAGGCATGGATAGAGGGGCCGACGGGGGGGGGGCGTGGGAGAGATATCACGAGAAATGAGAGTGGTCTAGAGAGAGAGACGAATATGACGTCACGACAAGAGATTCCATTCCCTTGAGTGTGTATATGCAAGGGGGGAGGGAATAGAGGCACCAGGAGGGATTTTCTATGTATGTGGTGTTTGTGTTGGTATGTGTGGGTGTGAGAAGATAATGAGACGTGGGGGCAGAGGGTGTGTCGCCACGTGAGGTCCGGTGGTTCGAGGTGAGGCCCTTCATTCTGTTCCGTCCTGTGCCACATTGGTCGGCCCGTGACGCATTTAGGAAGACCCATGGATGACTAGTCGTACAAGACAAAGATAGCAGAATTGTGAAGGACTCTGTGTCCACTGACAAAGCCGGCTAGGATTTGTAACCCTAGGTTCTCGGAGTATGGTAACACCTTTATCTCTGATATTACTATTCATCCAACCTAACTTTAAGGGGCATCCTACAGAATGCTCTGCTAGAATCATACTCGTCGATTAGGAAGAGAGGTGTGAGACAATGCATGAGAGACAGGCGTAAAGATAATGTGCGTACATGAGACATGTAGGCAGGTCCATGTATATAGAAAGGGTCGATGAGGATTGTGTGTGTGTATGTTTGCGAGAGGAAGAGTGCTTGTGATAAAGGTTAGTGAAAACAGTTGTAAATGGTTACGAGAGGGAGGAAGGGTTATATCTAGAGCATGTGTGCGAGAAAGACACCTTGGGAGAGAGTGTGTGAGCATGTGTGAGAGACCACCGATGGAGAGTGAAACTACATGTAAAAGACTGCTCTGCACATTGATTAAAGATATAAATTGTATCCAAATATTAGGATGGTATCATGATATTTGCAATTCGCGTAAGGAGCGGTCATTGATCCATCAGACATCTAGATTCTATCGAATTTGAGCATGTCTATGTTATTACTCGACACAATTGATCCACATAGTTAGTATTTTGAACTCCAGACAATGCATCGCTTTAGCAATCGAATATAAACGTGAGTATAGTTCATGTTGTGTGTGTAAAGCACATTATACATACAAAAGTTACACAATGGACATTATAAATAGCTACTATCTATGAACTAGCATACATTTGAATTCAACTTAAGATGGTTTAAAAAAATCGAATTCAACATGAAGTCCATTCAATTATTTGAATTTGATATCATGGCATTTGTAAACCATACCTAAATTATGGGGGCACCAATCTTTGCTCCGATTTTGTACATAATAGCATATGTAGTCGTGTACAAAATAGATTCAAATTTAGCTCCTTCATTCCAAAATAATCGTAGTTATAGGATTTTCAAGTGTCAAAATTTCAAAAAGAAGCGGATAATTTAATGAGGTTTTCAAACATACAAGGTCAAATATAACGTTGTATATTTAGGCCAATCCTCATAGTTCAAGAGTACTCTAAATGTGAATGCTTGTGTTTCAAAATTTCGAACGAAGCGCCAAAAGGGCCTCTACTCGCCCGAAACCGCGTGAGACGAATGTTTGGTAGTACAAGGAAATTACTTTTCTAATAACTCCGACCCGTGAAACCTACCGGCCCGACGTCCAAAGGTCTAAATCGGGGTAGGTTTGTAGCTTCATCTAGACGCCACGCAACCGCATCCAAAAAACATTCATACACAATGGCCGCCTAAGCACACATGCGCGCGGCCGAAATTGCTCCCGCCAACTATTTGGGACACCTGGGATTACCATCCTACCCTCGACCCGCAGTAGGTCCGAAATTTAAGAGGGGGGCAAACTTTGTACTTTCCCCAAATTTCAAACAAGCGCGTTCCATCTTCTGTTCAACAAAGCCAAAAAACAAGCGCGTCCCAGACCGAAACATGGTTCCCCCCACCCGTCTGATTCCCCATTCGTACTTCGTGGGCGCCAAAACTACCTCTCCACCAACCGCAAAACCCCGGCGTCCTCCGTCCGCCACCCCATCCCACCCATCAACCGCCGCCCTCCTCCATCACGCCGGAGCCGATAACCCGACGTCGTCGTCCACCGCAACCTCTACCGCAACGCCCTCCACGGCTAGTAGTTGAAGCCGAGGCCGAGCCGTCTGTACCCGAGCCAGTTCAACCACGCCATCCTGCGCCTCACCGCTGCCGCTCCAACTTCGCCACCCTCCACCGCACCGGAGCTGTTCCTGCTACGCCGTCCTTCGCCGCCTCGGATCTGCTTCCCCTTCGCCGACATACGGCCACGGCAACATAGTCAACAATTTGGCCATGGGTTCGTCCAAGCCAGCACCCTCCAGAACATCGGTTTCCCCGGTAAAAAGAAGAAAATCGGCGCGGCATGTAGAGGTGACCACACCGGCAACCGAAAAAGGTACTCATCTTCCCTTATTCGTGCAAATATTACGTCTCTGCTTGCATGGTATTCATCCCACAGAAGACACTAGTTGACCGCTTCTTCTTGATACTAGATGTTCCTAGTAACTCGCGATGCACAAGGTTTCTCCTCGTATACTATTTCACCTTAGCTAGAGGTCCGTCGCCCCCTGAATTTCAATTTCTGGCCAGTTGATTCCCAATTAACGGAAGCATTCCCCGGCGTAACAGGCGCTAGTACGCCTATTACGCCTAGGAAGCAGCGCCTTGGTGTTTATCTTAGGGGCGTGTGTGGCCTAGAGCTATTGGCGCCCAATCTGGAGGTCGGCCGGGATTAAAGGGATGGCCTGGGGGCACTGCCGAGCACGGCGGTGGTGTGAGGTCGACGGGAGGGCGGGACGGTGGAGGCAGGGGTCTGGGCCGGTGGTCGCTGGCGGTTCGAGAAAGATCGTCAACAGTGACTGGCGGTAGGTAGACGAAGGCCATCTGCCCATTCCATATAGATCGGACAGTTCATTAAAAAATCGACTGACCTATTTATTTTCAGTCGATTGTTATCTTAGATATGACCACATGTGGTGGTGTGCTAGAGGAGTACCTGCATTTCCTGTGCTCATATATTACAAAATCATACGGAGTAGAATCTAATTTTGTTTGCCATGCAATGTTGTAGAGCTATCATATGTCTCCTGTCATTTATTTTTCAGCCACCTGCTATCTGCTACTTTTACAGTGCACTAGTTCTGCACACATTTCACCCTTACTCTCATTGTTGTGTTTTTATGCAAGGGTATTTTAGACTCTGCTGCTATGAGAGAAGCCAAAAAGAAAAGAGAGAAGTCGCTCCAGTTTGGTATGCGGCTAGGCAAGACACGTTTCAACACTTTAAAGGATGTAGTGTCAGCAGATGGAGATGGGGAACATAGCTCTGGAGTTGATGACCTCGCTCGCAATGAACCACCACCCCAGGTGCTTGCTTTAACTTCGCGGTGTCATATGTGGTTGCATGTTTCATATGGTGTCTAGCTTGTATTCGAAAGGCCGAAGTCGGTAAGATAAGGAAAGATATTTTTTACATGAACCACCATCCCGTGAGCACCAGAAGACAAATAGCTAGTCAGGGCACTGGTCGAGCCAGTGACAAGCCCAACAAAGATAGGCATCACCTGGAAGCCAACTAAAAAGTTGTGATGGTGGCGAAGCAGCCGCCTCCCACCAAGCTCTCAGGTCCTAGATGATCATGCTCACCACTCCAGCCGGATGTCTAGCTTGTATTGCTTCCAATTTGGTTAAATTGCATCTTCTTAGCTTACACATTATACCTTTGAATATGAAATGCCTTTCTGTTTTTGGTACATACTAGTACATCTGTGTATTAACCATGTTCTTACATCAAAATAATGTTCTTGTGTATCCCTCATGAATCACTTATGACGAGGCAGGCAGGCAAGGGGACTACTCCTCATTTAAAGAATGCAGCGTCAGCCTCCCGACATGATTCTCAAGAAACAAAAATGCTACCTGAAGATAGTGAACGTAGCTCTGTAGTTGATTATAGCATTTCCCCTACACTAGCATCGCAGGTGCTTGCTCTAACTTGGCAGCGTGATATGTGGTTGCATGTTGCATATGGTGTCTAGATTGTAATTCTTCCAATCTGGTTAAACTGCATGTGCTAGTCTGCTTAGCTTATACATTATACCTGTTAATGTGACATGCCTTCCTGTATTTAGTACATAGTACATCTGTCTATTAAGCATGTCCTTACATAAAAATATTGTTTTTTTGTATCCCGCATCAATCAACATGACGAGACACCTTTAGTATATGCAGTGCGATATTAGTTGCATCTTTCATATGATTTATAGCATGCGCTGCTTCTAATTTGTTGAAATTCCATTTATGATGGGACGCTTTTAACTTGGCAGAGTCGTATTGGTTGCATCTTTCATGTGGTGTCTAGCTTGCATTGCTTCTTATTTGCTGGAATGGTTTCTGCTTAGTTTACACAAACAGTTGTGAACATGCCATGTCGTCCTGTTTTTCGTACATATTCCATCCTGCTATCATGTGTTTGCCTTACATCAAAGTAGTGATTGTCAGTATCATGCATGAATGAGTTCTGAAGAGAGAATTTTATTGCTTTTTCATGTCGGGTTTACTTGACAATTCAAAATCAATAAAGCGGAAGGAAGTTAGCAAGTCAGCAGATAAAGGTGCTCCTTCCGAACGGAGGGCCTCTACAGTTTCTACTCCTCCACACCCCCAAGATGATTTCCAAGACAACACATGCATAGACACTCAACAAAGCTGTATTTATGATGAGCACGTCTCCCCTAGTGCAGCATCACCGGTGCTCCCTCTAACTTGGCACTGTTATATGTGGTTGCATGTTATGTGTGATGTCTAGCTTGTATTGCTTCTAATTTTGTTGAATTCCATCTACTTACTTTACACATTATACTTGAATAAAACACGTGTTCCTGTTTCTAGAACATACAATATCTGTCTATCACATCATGTTCTTACATCAAATTACTATTGTTGTGTAACCTGCAACAATCACTTTTCATACGACACGTTTGACTTCGGAGTGTGATATAGGTTACATCTCACATTCTTTTCTAGCTTGTACTACTAATTTGTTGAAATGGCACTTATGACGAGACAGTTTTAACTTGGTAGAGTGATATTCGTTGCATCTTCCATATGGTGTCTAGCTTTCATTGCTTCTAATTTGTGGAAATACCTTCTCCTTAGTTTACACATCATAAGCTGTGAATATGCAATGCTGCGAATATGCAATGGCACTAATGACGAGAGACCTCTAACATGGTAGTGTGATGTTGTTTGCATCTTGCATATGATTTATTTCTTGTACTGCTTCACATTTGTTTAAACGCCATTTATGATGAGACACTGTTAACTTGGCAGAGCGATATTTGTAGCATCTTTCATATGGTGTCTACCTTCCATTGCATTGCTTCTAATTTGGTGAAATGTCTTCTTCTTAGTTTACACATCATAGTTCTGGTTATCTCTTCCATCCTGTTTTTCATACATATTACATCCTCCTATCATGTGGTTGTCTAACATCAAAGTTCAGTTCGTCTGCATCACGCATCATTTTGTTCTGAAGAACTAAATTGTTATTCGTTTTTCTTGTCGGTTTGACTTAACATGGCACAGAGAAAGAGGAAGAAACACAGAATGGCAGGGAATGAGAAGCGGATGAATCCTGCAGATTCTGCTGGTACTGATGGTGCAATAGAAGGTCAAAGTCCAGCAGAAAATTCTACAAACACGGCATCCCATGCTACACGAGTTGCAAAAAAAGACAAACAGAAACAAATAGCTGCCACCAAACAAGCAGAGACAACCCTAGTTCTTGCAACACCTACCACATTACTACCAGCTGCACGACGTACTCGTGCGTCAACTGAGCTAGCAGCACATTCCCAAGCTCCCTTGCCACCTGACACTACTTCCCAGGCACTCTTGACACAAGACGAGTTGGCAATATCAGATGAACCTTGTGAGCTTCAACAACAAGAAGGTAGTTGCTGGAGTCAAGTTACAGTTGCATGCTTCTTTATATGTAGTCTCACAGTTTGATGTACACTAACACTTCCTATGTTTGTTGTTGGACTAGCACCTAGGCGCAAAAGGAAACAAACATCAGGGATAATGCTCGATAGGTTAACTAAATCTAGAGGAGGAAGAATGGAGATCCGTTTTGAGGCAGGTTTAAAAAGGCCATGTGATGCTACAGAGTCAGCCAAGTTAGTATCAGAGGCAGCGGTTGCTGTTAGGTGTCATGTACATATCCTCCCAACATGGATTCAGTACAGGAATGACAAAGACGAAACCCAGTTCAACATCTGCCTCGACCATTTATCTGTAAGTATGGTTATGTATGGAAACTAGTAATATCGTCTTGCTCTGTCCAATACTTTCTAGGTTGTTGATAATGAGACTCCCATAATTTTCAACAGATGAGGTTCAAGCTGGATAGCCAAGATGATGCAACCAGACAAGCTTGCACCCATGTTTTCAAGTCTGCTCTGTGACAGTATCGGTATAACTTGAGGAAAACTCACTTTGAAGGCAAGGCTAACAGTGAACTTGCCCAAACATCTCCAGTCGAAAATATATCTGATGAAGACTGGAGAGGCCTCGTTAAACACTGGTCCGATCTGAAGTATCAGGTCCATTATATATATATATATATATATATATATATATATATATATATATATATATGTGTCATCAGATCACATGTTGAAGTCCTATTTACGCATGTGGCACACATATCTATCTTCTTGTAGGTGAACTATTCAAAGAACAAGGCCAACCGTACGAAAGTGAAATTCCAACAGACGACATGATCTCGTAGCTGTATTGCACACTGTGATGCTCTTGTAATTAGCTGCTGTTACACTCTTTTCGCTGTACCATATTATCAGATCTATATTGACTTGTTCCAAATGCAGAGGAAAGCCCGCAAGGACCAAAAAGTACCTGAACCAAATGCTGTGGAAATCTTCAAGGACTGTCACACCAGCAAGAAGAAGGGCATGACTACACCAGTCAAAGCCGTTGTTGTAAGTCCTTAATCCTCATGCCTTTAAACTACTACTTACTCTGACTTGTGCCTTGAACTGCATGGTTTGCAGCCAATGTCTATTACTCTTTTCAATTTTATACACAATTGTCTTAGCGTATCATTGCACCTTACAAGGTTTAAAAGAGAGGAGTGATGTTCCTTTGATCTTGACCCGTAATCTAGTTCCGTGCTGGACTTGCCCACACAACGTTACAATTACCTGTTTGTCTTTTCTCAGTTGTTTTGTGATATGAATGACGTCATACTATGCTTACCGTATTATAAACTTCGTCTCTTCATCCTTAGCCCTCAATACAATGTGAAGAAATAGACAATACATTAGCGATGGTACATGGTCATATGTTTGGAACCTGGTTTTATTATGTACTTTGCAATAAAATACAACTAACATTTTACATGGGTTCACCAGAATAAGTTCTGTATATAGACCAAAGCTATTTTGTTTGGTATTGCTGCCTCCTTAATATCTTATGTTCTAGTACTCCTAATGCAAAACCTCAACTTTTCAGCGAGCTATTGAAAAAATGGTGGAACCGCCACCTTCTGAAGGTGGCGAGGCAACTATAACCGCAATGTCAGCTCTTGCTGAAGTGGGTCAGTACCTGTCCACTAAAAGTGCCAAAAGCACGTTCCTGCGTAATACTGGGTTGGTTGTTAAGGCAATATCGTCCAAACTGCCTCATGATCAAGATATGCAAGCTCAAAGCAATGTTGTATCTGCGCTCTAGACACAAGTCCATTCCCTAACAGAGACCCTTTGTGAAACAAGGAGAAACATTGCTCAATGTCGTCAAGATATGCATGGTTTTGAAACCATACTATCAGACATTTGCTATGTTGCTCAGGAGCCTAGGGGAAATGAAGGCGAGGGTTATGGTGCTCCATCGGACAATACAACATGAAAACGTAACAGTCAGGTCAAATGAACTGAGCTTCTGAACTTCTGGTGGTGCATTTATCTGCTAGACTGTTAAGTTTTAGCCAACCTTCCTTTTGTTATATAGTTGTAATTTGTTTTGGTGCGATACAAAATTTATTCTTAACGTGCAGCCACCGCCTGAAGGAAACAGCAAGCCATTTTTGTATAGTATAGGGTGTTCCCTATATTTGCACTGGTGGCGATCTTTGATGCCAAGTGGATGTAATTTGTGCAATCGCCTTAATAGCCTAGCGTTAGTTTCGGCCTTATTTATTTCCTAGTCTTCTTTTTCCCTGGTTTGCTAGTGGCCGCAACTACCATGGGCCATATACGGGTCATAGGATCCATGGGTCTCCTACGGGCCGTCGTTAAATGGGCCTGTAATCAGTGGGCCTCGGGCCGTCGGATAAATGGGTCTACATGGGCCATAATCGGGCGTAATTGGTATCGGCCCAGCACGGTAACAGGCCGTTAACAGGCCGTAGGACATCAAAGGCTTAATTCTGTCACAGGCATAACGGGTCGTTAATGGGCCAGAATATAGGACGGGCTCGAAATGGCGCAACGGGTTAACAGGCCAGAAACGGGCCAACTCTTGCCATGGGCCGAATTTGGCCCATTAGGGGAACAGGCCAGTAACGGGCCGGAAGTAATCGAGGGCCGAAAAGGAGCCCAAGAACGTATGGGCCGTCAATAGGCCGAAAGCTAACACGGGCTGGAAACGGCCCATGTAAATCACGGGCCGTTAACGGGTATAAAGAAAATTACTGTTCATTATGGGCTAGACTCACCGTGGGCCTGTAATGGGCCGAAAGATACGAAGGCCTCATATGGGCCGAAAGACACCGTGGGCCATACATGGGCCAAAAGTGAACTGGGCTGGTATTATATTCGACGGCCCACATGATGTTGTTGGGCCGATTTCCTTTAGGGCCTAACGGGCCATGAGTTAACGGGCCGTAAAATGGGCTATTTGCGAAGAGACCGTTAACAGGCTTTTCATGGGTCAGCCTGTTAACTTTTGAGCAAGTCAAACGGGCCGGCTTTGTAAGCTAAATGGGACACTGTTGGGCCGTGCCACATGTCGACATATGATAGGCGCCTATCTGACCCACTGACAAGCTGACACGTGTTTTGTCCGGCCAATAAGAATTTTACACGTGGAAATTTCCCATTGGTCGGGGCTGTTAATGTTGGGGAACGTAGCAGAAATTCAAAATTTTCCTACGTGTCACCAAGATCTATCTATGGAGAAACCAGCAACGAAGGGAAGAAGAGTGCATCTACATACCCTTGTAGATCGCTAAGCGGAAGCGTTCAAGTGAACGGGGTTGATGGAGTCGTACTCGCCGTGATCCAAATCACCGATGATCTTAGTGCCGAACGGACGGCACCTCCGCGTTCAACACACGTACAGCCCGGTGACGTCTCCCATGCCTTGATCCAACAAGGAGAGAGGGAGAGGTTGAGGAAGACTCCATCCAGCAGTAGCACAACGGCGTGGTGGTGGTGGAGGAGTGTGGCAATCCTGCAGGGCTTCGCCAAGCACCGCGGGAGAGGAGGAAGGAGAGATGCAGGGTTGCGCCATAGAGAGGTCCAAAACTCATATGTTGGCTGCCCCAAATCCTCAAGTATATATAGGGGGAGAGGGGAGGCTGCGCCCCCACCTAGGGTTCCACCCTAGGGGCGGCGGCCAGCCCCAAAACCCATCTAGGGTGCGGCCAAGGGGGGGAAGAGGGGAGACTTGCCCCCCAAGTTAGGTGGGTGCGCCCCCTTCCCCAAACCCTAGGCGCCTTGGGCCCTTGTGGGGGGCGCACCAGCCCACCTGGGGCTGGTCCCCTCCCACATGTGGCCCATGCAGCCCTCCGGGGCCGGTGGTCCCACTTGGTGGACCCCCGGGACCCTCCTGGTGGTCCCGGTACGTTACCGATAAAACTCGAAACTCTTTCGGTGACCAAAACAGGACTTCCCATATATAAATCTTTACCTCCGGACCATTCCGGAACTCCTCGTGACGTCCGGGATCTCATCCGGGACTCCGAACAACATTCGGTAACCACATACGAACTTCCTTAATAATCCTAGCGTCATCGAACCTTAAGTGTGTAGACCCTACGGGTTCGGGAACCATGCAGACATGACCGAGACGTTCTCCGGTCAATAACCAACAGCGGGATCTGGATACCCATGTTGGTTCCCACATGTTCCACGATGATCTCATCGGATGAACCACGATGTCGAGGATTCGATCAATCCCGTATACAATTCCCTTTGTCTAGCGGTATAGTACTTGCCCGAGATTCGATCGTCGGTATCTCGATACCTTGTTCAATCTCGTTACCGGAAAGTCTCTTTACTCGTTCCATAACACATCATCCCCTGATCAACTCCTTGATCACATTGTGCACATTATGATGATGTCCTACCGAGTGGGCCCAGAGATACCTCTCCGTCACACGGAGTGACAAATCCCAGTCTCGATTCGTGCCAACCCAACAGACACTTTCGGAGATACCCGTAGTGCACCTTTATAGCCACCCAGTTACGTTGTGACGTTTGGCACACCCAAAGTATTCCTACGGTATCCGGGAGTTGCACAATCTCATGGTCTAAGGAAATGATACTTGACATTAGAAAAGCTTTAGCATACGAACTACACGATCTTGTGCTAGGCTTAGGATTGGGTCTTGTCCATCACATCATTCTTCTAATGATGTGATCCCGTTATCAATGACATCCAATGTCCATGGTCAGGAAACCGTAACCATCTATTGATCAACGAGCTAGTCAACTAGAGGCTTACTAGGGACATGGTGTTGTCTATGTATCCACACATGTATCTGTGTTTCCTATCAATACAATTCTAGCATGGATATTAAACGATTATAATGAACAAGGAAATATAATAATAACCTATTTATTATTGCCTCTAGGGCATATTTCCAACAGTCTCCCACTTGCACTAGAGTCAATAATCTAGTTCACATCGCCATGTGATTAACACTCAGAGAGTTCTGGGTTTGATCATGTTATGCTTGTGAGAGATGTTATAGTCAACGGGTCTGAACCTTTCAGATCCATGTGTGCTTTACAAATATCTATGTCATCTCCTAGATGCAGTTACCACGCTCTATTTGGAGCTATTCCAAATAACGGTTCTACCATACGAATCCAATTTACTACTCAGAATAATCTGGATTAGTGTCAAAGTTTGCATCGGCATAACCCTTTACGACGAACTCTTTTTCCACCTCCATAATCGAGAAAATTCCTTAGTCCACTAGTTACTAAGGATGACTTTGACCGTTGTCCTGTGATCCATTTCTAGATCACACTTGTACCCCTTGACTGACTCAGGGTTTGGCACACTTCAGGTGCGGTACACAACACAGCATATTTTAGAGCTTATGACTAAAGCATAGGGGACGACCTTCGTCCTTTCTCTCTATTCTGCCGTGGTCATGTCTTGAGTCTTGCTCAATACTCACACCTTGTAACACAGCCGAGAACTCCTTCTTTGCTGATCTATTTTGAACTCCTTCAAAATCTTGTCATGGTATGTGTTCGTTTGAAAGTACTTATTAAGCGATTTTGATCTATCCTTATAGATCTTAATGCTCAATGTTCAAGTAGCTTAATCCAGGTTTTCCATTGAAAAACACTTTTCAAATAACCCTATATGCTTTCCAGAAATTCTACATCATTTCTGATCAACAATATGTCAACAACATATACTCATCAGAAATTCTATAGTGCTCCCACTTACTTCTTTGGAAATACAAGTTTCTCATAAACTTTGTATAAACCCAAAATATTTGATCATCTCATCAAAGTGTACATTCCAACTCCGAGATGCTTACTCCAGTCCTTAGAAGGATTGCTGGGGCTTTGCATACTTGTTAGCATCTTTCAGGATCGACAAAAACTTCTGGTTGTATCACATACAACCTTTCCTCAAGAACAAGGAAACAATATTTTGACATCCCATCTGCAAGATTTCATAAATAATGCAGTACCTGCTAATTCCAACAGACTCTTAGCATCGCTACGAGTGAGAAAGTATCATCGTAGTCAACTCCTTGAACTTGTTGGGAAACACCTTAACGACAAGTCGAGCTTTCTCAATGGTGACACTTACCATCATTGTCTGTCTTCCTTTTAAAATCCATATGTGCCCAACAACCTTACGACCATCAAGTAGTTCTTTCAAAGTCTACACCTTGTTTTCATACATGGATCCTCTCTTGGATTTTATGGCCTCGAGCCATTTTTCGGAATCCGGGCCCACCATCGCTTCTCCATAGCTCATAGGTTCATCGTTGTCCAACAACGTGACCTTTTAAGACAGGGTTACCACTTAGAAGTTGTACACACCCTTGTCAACGTATGAGGTTCGATAGTAACTTGATCTGAAGCTCCATGATCATCATCATTAGCTTCCTCTTCAACTGAGGCAGGGGCCACAGAAACATTTTTCCTGTGCTTGCGTTACTCTCTGCCTGAAGTAAAGGTTCAACAACCTTATCAAGTTCTATCTTCCTCCCACTCAATTCTTTCGAGAGAAACTTTTCCTCGAGAAAGGACCCGATTCTAGAAACAATCCCTATTGCTTTCGGATCTGAATTAGGAGGTATACCCAACTGTTTTTGGGTGTCCTATGAAGATGCATTTTATCCGCTTTGGGTTCGAGCTTATCAACCTGAAACTTTTTCACATAAGCGTCGCAGCCCGAAACTTTTAAGAAACGACAACTCAAGTTTCTCCAAACCATAGTTCAAACGGTTTCGTCTCAACGAAATTACGTGGTGCCCTATTAAAGTGAGTGCGGTTGTCTCTAATGCCTAACCCATGAACGATAGTGGTAATTCGATAAGAGACATCATGGTACGCACCATATCCAATAGGGTGCAACTATGATGTTCGGACACACCATCACACTATGGTGTTCCAGGCGGTATTAGTTGTGAAACAATTTCCACAGTGCCAAACTCGTAACTCAGATATTCATTTCTATGATCATATCATAGACATTTTATCCTCTTATCACGAAGATCTTCAACTTCATTCTGAAATTACTTGAACCATTCAATAATTCAGACTTGTGTTTCATCAAGTAAATATACTCAGTATCTACTCAAATCATCTGTGAAGTAAGAGCATAACGATATCCACTGCGTGCCTCAGCACTCATTGGACTGCACACATCAAAATGTGTTACTTCCAACAAGTTGCTTTCTTGTTCCATTTTACTGAAACCGAAGCTTTCAGTCATCTTGCCCATGCGGTATGATTTGCATATCTCAAGTGATTCAAAATCAAGTGAGTCCAAACGGTCCATCTGCATGGAGTTTCTTCATGCGTATATACCAATAGACATGGTTCACATTACTCAATCCTTTTTTCAAAAAAATGAGTGAGTCCAAAGATCCATCAACATGGAGCTTCTTCATGCGTTTTATACCAATATGACTTACATGGCAGTGCCACAAGTAGGTGGTACTATCATTACTATCTTATATCTTTTGGCATGGACATGTGTGTCACTATGATCGAGATTCAATAAACCATTCATTTTAGGTGCAAGACCATTGAAGGAATTATTCAATAGAGTAACCATTATTCTCCTTAAATGAATAACCGTATTGCGATAGACATAATCCAATCTATGCTCAACGCAAACACCAAATAACAATTATTTAGGTTTAACACCAATCTCGATGGTAGAGGGAGCGTGCGGTGCTTGATCACATCAACCTTGGAAACACTTCCAACACAGCTCGTCAGCTCACCTTTAGTTAGTCTCCGTTTATTCCGTAGCTTTTATTTCGAGTTACTAACACTTAGCAACCGAACCGGTATCTAATACCCTGATGCTACTAGGAGTACTATTAAAGTACACATTCACATAATGTATATCCAATATACTTCTTCGACAGCCTTCTCATCTACCAAGTATCTAGGGTAATTCTGCTCTAGTGGTTGTTCCCCTTATTACAGAAGCACTCAGTCTCGGGTTTGGGTTCAACCTTGGGTTTCTCCACTAGAGCAGCAGCTGATTTGCCGTTTCTTGAAGTATCCCTTCTTTGCCCTTGCCCTTCTTGAAACTAGTGGTTTCACTAACCATCAACAATTGATGCTCCTTCTTGATTTCTACTTTTGCGGTGTCAAACATCGCGAATATTTCAAGGATCATCATATCTATCCCTAATATGTTATAGTTCATTACGAAGCTCTAGTAGCTTGGTGGCAATGACTTTGGAGAAACATCACTATCTTGTCTGGAAGATCAACTCCCACTCGATTCAAGTGATTGTTGTATTCAGACAATCTAAGCACAAGCTCAACGATTGAGCTTTTCTCCCTTAGTTTGCAGGCCAAGAAAATCGTTGGAGGTCTTATACCTCTTGACGTGGGCACGAGCCTGAAATCCCAATTTCAGCCCTCGAAACATCTCATATGTTCCGCGACATTTCAAAAATGTCTTCGGTGCCTCAATTCTAAACCATTTATCATTACCGAACTATCATGTAGTCATCAAAACGTGTATGTCAGATGTTTGCAACATCCACAGACCACGTTCGAGGTCCAGCACACCGAGCGGTGCATTAAGGACATAAGCCTTCTATTGTCCGCATAATTGCTACTCTCAACTTTCAACTATATTTTCTCTAGGAACATATCTAAAACAGTAGAACTAAAGCGCGAGCTTACGACATAATTTGCAAAGATCTTTTGACTATGTTCAGGATAATTAAGTTCATCTTATGAACTCCCACTCAGATAGACATCCCTCTAGTCATCTAAGTGATTACATGATCCGAGTCAACTAGGCCGTGTCCGATCATCACATGAGACGGACTAGTCATCATCGGTGAACATCTTCATGTTGATCGTATCTACCATACGACTCATGCTCGACCTTTCGGTCTCTTGTGTTCCGAGGCCATGTCTGTACATGCTAGGCTCGTCAAGTCAACCTAAGTGTTTCGCGTGTGTAAATCTGTCTTACACACGTTGTATGTGAACGTAAGAATCTATCACACCCGATCATCACGTGGTGCTTCGAAACGACGAACTTTCGCAACGGTGCACAGTTAGGGGGAACACTTTCTTGAAATTTTAATGAGGGATCATCTTATTTACTACCGTCGTTCTAAGCAAATAAGATGCAAAAACATGATAAACATCACATGCAATCAAATAGTGACATGATATGGCCATCATCACTTTGCTCCTTTTGATCTCCATCTTCGAGGCTCCATGATCATTGCCGTTACCGGCATGACACCATGATCTCCATCATCATGATCTCCATCATCGTGTCTTCATGAAGTTGTCACGTCAACTATTACTTCTACTACTATGGCTAACGCTTTAGCAATAAAGTAAAGTAATTACATGATGTTTATGTTGACACGCAGGTCATAAATAAATTAAAGACAACTCCTATGGCTCCTGCCGGTTGTCATACTCATCGACATGCAAGTCGTGATTCCTAT
Organism: Aegilops umbellulata; assembly: GCA_032464435.1. Classification (NCBI taxonomy): domain Eukaryota; kingdom Viridiplantae; phylum Streptophyta; class Magnoliopsida; order Poales; family Poaceae; genus Aegilops; species Aegilops umbellulata. The sequence goes on along the minus strand of CP136058.1, from coordinate 7,976,250 downwards.
TACAAGAACATGATCAATCTCATACATCACATATATCATTCATCACATCCTTTTGGCCATATCACATCACATGGCATACCCTGCAAAAACAAGTTAGACGTCCTCTAATTGTTGTTTGCATGTTTTACGTGGCTGCTATGGGTTTCTAGCAAGAACGTTTCTTACCTACGCAAAGCCACAACGTGATATGTCAATTGCTATTTACCCTTCATAAGGACCCTTTTCATCGAATCCGATCCGACTAAAGTGGGAGAGACTGGCACCCGCTAGCCACCTTATGCAACTAGTGCATGTCAGTCGGTGGAACCTATCTCACGTAAGTGTACGTGTAAGGTCGGTCCGGGCCGCTTCATCCCACAATGCCGCCGAATCAAGATTGACTAGTAACGGTAAGCATATTGAACAAAATCAACGCCCACAACTACTTTGTGTTCTACTCGTGCAAAGAATCTACGCAATAGACCTAGCTCTGATACCACTGTTGGGGAACGTAGCAGAAATTCAAAATTTTCCTACGTGTCACCAAGATCTATCTATGGAGAAACCAGCAACGAAGGGAAGAAGAGCGCATCTACATACCCTTGTAGATCGCTAAGCGAAAGCGTTCAAGTGAACGGGGTTGATGGAGTCGTACTCGCCGTGATCCAAATCACCGATGATCTTAGTGCCGAACGGACGGCACCTCCGCGTTCAACACACGTACAGCCCGGTGACGTCTCCCATGCCTTGATCCAGCAAGGAGAGAGGGAGAGGTTGAGGAAGACTCCATCCAGCAGCAGCACAACGGCGTGGTGGTGGTGGAGGATTGTGGCAATCCTGCAGGGCTTCACCAAGCACCGCGGGAGAGGAGGAAGGAGAGATGCAGGGTTGCGCCATAGAGAGGTCCAAAACTCATATGTTGGCTGCCCCAAATCCTCAAGTATATATAGGGGGAGAGGGAAGGCTGCGCCCCCACCTAGGTTTCCATCCTAGGGGCGGCGGCCAGCCCCAAAACCCATCTAGGGTGCGGCCAAGGGGGGAAGAGGGGAGACTTTCCCCCCAAGTTAGGTGGGTGCGCCCCCTTCCCCAAACCCTAGGCGCCTTGGGCCCTTATGGGGGGGCGCACCAGCCCACCTGGGGCTGGTCCCCTCCCACATGTGGCCCATGCAGCCCTTCGGGGCCGGTGGTCCCACTTGGTGGACCCCCGGGACCCTCCTGGTGGTCCCGGTACGTTACCGATAAAACCCGAAACTCTTTCGGTGACCAAAACAGGACTTCCCATATATAAATCTTTACCTCCGGACCATTCCGGAACTCCTCGTGACGTCCGGGATCTCATCCGGGACTCCAAACAACATTCGGTAACCACATACGAACTTCCTTAATAACCCTAGCGTCATCGAACCTTAAGTGTGTAGACCCTACGGGTTCGGGAACCATGCAGACATGACTGAGACGTTCTCCGGTCAATAACCAACAGCGGGATCTGGATACCCATGTTGGTTCCCACATGTTCCACGATGATCTCATCGGATGAACCACGATGTCGAGGATTCGATCAATCCCGTATACAATTCCCTTTGTCTAGCGGTATAGTACTTGCCCGAGATTCGATCGTCGGTATCTCGATACCTTGTTCAATCTCGTTACCGGAAAGTCTCTTTACTCGTTCCATAACACATCATCCCGTGATCAACTCCTTGATCACATTGTGCACATTATGATGATGTCCTACCGAGTGGGCCCAGAGATACCTCTCCGTCACACGGAGTGACAAATCCCAGTCTCGATTTGTGCCAACCCAACAGACACTTTCGGAGATACCCGTAGTGCACCTTTATAGCCACCCAGTTACGTTGTGACGTTTGGCACACCCAAAGTATTCCTACGGTATCCGGGAGTTGCACAATCTCATGGTCTAAGGAAATGATACTTGACATTAGAAAAGCTTTAGCATACGAACTACACGATCTTGTGCTAGGCTTAGGATTGGGTCTTGTCCATCACATCATTCTTCTAATGGTGTGATCCCATTATCAATGACATCCAATGTCCATGGTCAGGAAACTGTAACCATCTATTGATCAACGAGCTAGTCAACTAGAGGCTTACTAGGGACATGGTGTTGTCTATGTATCCACACATGTATCTGTGTTTCCTATCAATACAATTCTAGCATGGATAATAAACGATTATCATGAACAAGGAAATATAATAATAACCTATTTATTATTGCCTCTAGGGCATATTTCCAACAGTTAACGGGTTATCGGATCCAAAACCCGACCCGATAGCTTAACGGTGTTCCGTTACGATGGATGCCACGTGTTGGTCACCCTTGACGAAAGCACTTCTTTGACGTGCGATTTATCGTCATGGAAGTGGACACTTCCGTGATGATAATTTTGGTAATGTCATGGAACTCTTCTACGACAGTACATGTATGACTATCTTGATTCTGTCATAAATTTTTCATGGATGTATATGCATGACAAAAAACGCGACCTACTGTGACAAAAACGTATCATCACATAAGTGTATTTTTTTGTAGTGGGCGTTCTCATAGTGCAAAATCATATCCACCAGGGTCATTTCACCATCTAGGTGGAGGTGAAGGCATGAGTTCAGGTTTTCACTCCGCTGGTTGCTTCTCATGCCAAGCCAAAACCCCTCTGTTAGATAAGCCGCGGCCCACAGTCTCATCTTCTTATACATCCGTCTCAACCATGTTACAGTTTTTTCCGACTGCCATCTTTTGGAAAATGCGTGCCATCTCTTCTCAAACGTGGCCGTGGACGTGTTGTAGTACAGAAGAGTTCGAAACTCCTCCAAGGACTTGTGACTGAGGTGAATCTTCAAATTTTTCTCTATGTGCCACGTACATATACGGTGCCACACGTCTAGCAAGACTTCACGAATTGCCTTGATCATCGCAGCGTCGGCGTCTATGATAACACTCTTAGGCATATTTTGACACATGGACCTCAAAAAAGTCTGCAGAAGCCAAACGTATGTCTCCTCGGTCTCGTCCGAAACTATGGCACAACCAAAAACAATGGTCTTCCGGTGATTGTTAAGACCAACAAAAGGTATGAATGGCATACCTTAGCGGTTCATCTTGTACGTGCTGTCAAATACAAGCACGTCGCTGAAGTCCTCATAGTCATGACGAGACTGGGAGTCGCACCAGAACATCCTATTCAAATGTCCTTCCTTATCTAGCTTGTACTCGAAAAAGAAGCTAGGATCCCTCTGTTTCCTACTGGCCATGATGCCTATGGCTGTGGCAGCATCACCTTTTGAAAGCAGCTTCCTCTTCTCCTTGGCGCAAAGGTTGTATATTTCACGCCTGGCAAAACCAACACCGCCGTACCATACATGTTTGCTAATGAAGCAATCCATGATGTCGTGAATTCTAATCCCTGCAGCACCCATGGACATTATCTCATGCTTCTGGTACTCTTTGATTTTTCTGTGGGACCAAAGAAATGTACCTCGTCCGGTCCTGCCAACATATGGCTATGCTTGTCCTCAAAACTTTCAACATACCAAACCCCACGCTTTTGGTCAAGCTTGACGGTCAGGTGCGCTTCGCAAAAGCTGACCAAAAGCAGCGTGTCTCGGCTCTGAGCCTACGGCTGTGTCCTTCCTCGGTTAGCAACTTGTTGTCACGTTTCCCTTGTCTCGAACAAACAAACCGCCTATAACGCATATGACGTGACTCTGTTTTGCTATACCTGACCTTATTCTTTCTAATGCTGAAACCATTATCTCTAGCATAGCTGTTGTAGAAATCATACGCAACATCATGGGACGTAAAGGTCATTTCCATTAACTGCGTGAACATATCCCTCTTATCATCTGCACTGGCAATATCTTGGACATTCTTTGCCCCATCATCGTGTGTCACCTACACAATCAAACCACAGCCATGAAAATAGTTTTCTATGGTTTAACATTACTTCCATAGAACATTGATTACACACATACCTCACTCATGATGACCGACGACTGGGACTCCCCAGAATCAGGTGCATCTAATGATTCGTCGTTAAGGCCTGTCTCCGCGTCGGATTCACCGTAATAGTCGTACGCATTATGACATTCGGAAATGAACTGAAAAATACAACACAAATACATAATTACTTATCATATAATATTCCAGAAGAAATTCAATTTGCATGCCAACAAATTTTTTCACTTATGTACCTGACAAATGTAATCTTCATTCGAGAGCTCCGAGTTGTTTTCCTGATCATCATCAAGCTCATCGATCTATAAATTTTCAACACAAAGATTTAATGTTGTCGGATGCCACCAAAAAATTACAACATGACGATGCCACTCACATTAAGATCGTCCCATTCGTTCCCATTCTCTTACCGATCTTCACGATCTGAATTTTCATCATCTGACCAATCTTCTATCCAGTCTTTCATCAGTTCTCCAAACTCCATGTCTACCATGATATCAGTTAACTCCTCGTCCGCCATTTCCTACAACCAATAATATGTATCATCACATGTGCAAACATTATCAATGATGAAATATACAACACACATCACATGATCACGGATGTTATGTAAACAACCGCAACCGAGGCCATTCAGATCTGCCAAACTTAGTAAGGAAGATGGCCACGACACCCATCGTGATCACTTTCAATCGCGAGGAACTGCACGATCTCAAAACCTAGCTAGATTTGTGATTACCTCTGCCGCCGGATAACTAGGTTAGCCGCCACATCAAGTAACGATACTGCTGGTGCGCACAGCCGACGGCAACCGACGCTACGTAAAACCAGATCACGAGGAGCAGCACTACCTGAACAAGATCCACGATCGCATGCGCCGCCGGATAGCTAGGTTATCCGCCCCGCTAGGTTAACCACTACCACTGGCAGCGGCAGTTCGTTCGATGTTGCCGCGAGCGAGACTAGAGGGGGGACGCGGGATGCGGTACCTGTGCGCGCTCGTTGGAGATTCACGACGTTGTCGCGCCCGCTGTCCGACGAGATCGCCGGCGACGAGATAGCCGCCGCTGGAGATCTACTACGTGACTTATGGAGCTGCGTCAATGCTCGCGAGATTGATGGAGCTACGTGAATGATTGGATTCGGCAGGTCTTACGTGGACGTGGCGTCGTGTGATGTTTTTTTCCGGACCAGGGTACTGTACGTATACGGTCTAGATTATACAGGACTAGACAGGGCTTGGATCTGGACTACGGCGGGCCAGAAAAAAAAACAAACTCGCGGGGACAAAAATACCCCTCCGAAATTAGGTTAGGGGGGAGCACTGGAGCTGTGCTCGGCTGGCTCATGGAACACGACGGTCGACAACGACCTCTGATTCATCCCTTTATCATACGTTTCTGGTGGAAAAAGAACGTCCACATTTTTACTATCTTTGTATCACCATCCAGTTTTCAATCATGAACATCAAATCATGTTCATCACGTGCGTCACTGGTTTCTACCGACTTTTCCTTCAAGAATTATACTACTACAGAACATCATATTCATGTACACGCAACTGCACCTCAATGTTACGTACTCCCTCAGTTTACTTTTACTCCACCTATTATATTTAGCTGTGGTCAAACTTTACAACGTTTGACCAGAATTATGTTAAATTAACTAACATCTACAATACCAAATAATGATATATAAAATTATATTTCAAGATGGATCTAATTATATTGTTCTACTATTGTACAGTAAATGTTAATAGTTTATTTGTGTAAACTTGCTCAAACTACGGCCATTTTGACTTCAAGCAAACCTAATGCGTGGAATAAAAGGAAACGAGGGAGTACTCTGCTTTATGGCATGTATAGCCGGGGGGGGGGGGGGTCCGGAAGCTGGCTAAAATAATATTACTAAAGTTTGTTAGACTAGATTGAATTAGCGACAAAACGGCTTTAGCAAAGCTAGTACATAACTTGTTAAACACATGCATGGCAAATGACCATGGGAAAAAAATTATCTTTCTATTAGTGAGGTTAGCTATATATGTGCCAAGGTATGGTCCGAGGAGGAAAAAAGACATGACAACACTGAACTATAGGTTCACTTTCCTCTTCTTCTCGAATCCTGCTTTGGACGAATGAACATCCCAAAATCCGTGTGTGAACTGCTCATTAGATCAGACTCACTCTATCTAGATCAATCTGCATGCATGGCAGATTTGACTCGGTACTGCTCTGCAGCTTGTTTTTCCTTCTATTTATGGTGCTTATACATATTTTTGTATATATTTCTTTCTTCACTAGTAAAAGGGCCCGTGCATTGTGACGGGAGAAAAAAAATCATATTCTCCAATGGTCGTGATCACATTTTGCTGCATCACCGTGATACACTGTCACTCTAAATTTTGTGAAATCATGACTTTTTTTAAACTCGTGAATTTTGCTAGTAGGCCTTTGGCCCAAAGCCCAACTAAAATTCTGAAATTCTCTTGGCCCATTCATGCACACATGTGAGTGGAGTGAGTGAGGATAAAATTTAGTCTCACCTCATAAGTTGAGAGAGAGTTGCACCTCTTTATAAGGTGAGCTCTTCTATCACTTGTATGAGCATGAGAAGAGGAGACCTACACGCGCGCTCCTCCTCCTCGCTCGCCGCGCCGCGCCGCACCGCGGGTTGCGGGATTGAGCCGAGCCGAGGATAGAGCTATGCACGTTGTCTATATTTTTGCTGCATGGGAAAAATTAATGAGTCATTAATTAATAATTAACGGATGACTCGGACGTGGGGTTTACTCCCACGACCTACCCAGCCCGCACTCAGGAAGACGTCTACCCTAGCCGCCGCCGCTTCACCACCGTTCCAGATCATTGCGCCGCCAAGCAAGTCTTCTCCATCCCTCTTTCCGGCGTGCACCGCGAGTAGGGACAGGCGGTCTTCGGAACCCCGCCTCTCGTGATCCTGTACGGGAGAGGGGCGATCAGGTTTTTGGGGAGCGCACTCGCACGACTGCTGGCAGCGACGACTTCGTGAACGACGACTTCTGGTTTCAGACCATGGGTTGCTATGATGCCACCAAGGGCAAGCCTAAGGGCGATCTTAATCCAGCACAGCTGGAAGCTTTTGAGAAGATCGATACCCTCTTTAAAGGCGCTCTTCTAAATGTTCTTGATGACTCCATTGTGGATTCGTATATGTCGTTTGACAACGGCAAGGACATGTGGGCTGCGCTCGAGGCCAAGTTTGGTGCCTCGGACGCCGGCAGCGAGTTGTACGTCATGGAGCAATTCTAAGACTACAAGATGACTAATGAGCGCCCTGTTGTACAACAGGCTCATGAGATACAGTCGCTCGCAAAAGAACTTGAGTACTTCACACTACAAGAAATCTATTAATACATGACGGATCTTGTCCGTCACAGATCAGTGAAAAACTGTCATGGGTGGCCATCCTTGACGGATTTGAAATCCGTCATGTATATCGCGTCATAATTTGATATCATGCCTTCCTTGACGGTTCTTGACCGTCATGGATGTACCCCAGGCCCGCCTAGGCCCAAACTATGGTGACAGAACAATCCGTCATAGACTAATGCCACGTAGGATTTTCAGTCGACCAATTCAATTGACGTGGCTGCCTACATGGATATTATTTTTTGTCACAAAAATCGTCATGTATTTAGGCACAATTTATAGGCAATTCTAATTTGGTTGAGCCCATTTCTTTTGGCCAAAATTTGACATAGTACATTTTTAGCACAATGCGTTACACATATCCTTTTGGCCCAACAAAAAGTATTTGCAAAGTGTCAAACATTACATAGTTTATCCAGTATGTAATCATTTGTATGTATCTACAGCATAGCAGTTTACAAAATCCTCTATGAATGGAAGACTTGCAGCATAGATTGACAAATATATTACACACCAGGGTTAGGATCGAGTACAATCCATTTTACATCGACGAAACAAATGAAATATTGAAGCTGTTATTTAGGCTCTTGTGGTCGACGCTCTTGATGGCAACTATCATGTCATGGCTGATTGTGATGAGCAGCACCAAGTAGCCCGCTGTCCAAAATATAAAAATGAATTAAATGCTGTCCAAAATTCTTAAATCTTATAGTGCCTACAAATAAGAATAACATTGTATCTACTATAAAAGAAGAGTAAACATGAAATTGCTTAAAATTAACCAAAGAGAAGTGTGTGAATGAAAGTCAGATGACAAAGTAACAAAACACACATCACAGAACATCAAGTAAAATAGCAGCACTAGTTGAGGCCATATAAACTTCAACAAAATGGCATCACTAACAAACAATATCCCTACTGTGATGTGTAAACTTGTTGACAAATGAACATTTGATGTTTACGGCTGCAGAGTCGACGAGCAGCGGCATGAAACTCAATGTTTATGCTGCAAGTACATCTCAAAGGGCTGACAAATAGTAAACAATAATGAAATGAAATTGACCAGTATATATTTATACAAGGCGACAAGAGTAGGAACAAGGTTTGAACTACTACATGCATATAAATAACAGTAAGAAGTCACCTTAGTTTTTTAAAGCAAGAATACTTCATGCACACAATTAATTAAGTAGGATGTGGGATCTAGGGGGACTTAAGTGTATGCCATGCAGTAGCATTCACTAAGCTATTTTGATGGAATTGCATAAGGCCAAAAATTTTGTTTTGACGTGATCAAACATCTCAGCAAACATGTTAAAGGCACATCTACAGTAAGGTGTCAACATCTGCCCCTATAGGCAGCAAGTTGTGTATCAAGAAATCAGAGAAAGAGTCAAGTTATAGTGAAATCCAAGACATAAGAGAGAAGATAAATTGGATTGTTTTTTATATCAAATCAAGGTATTGAAATGTGTAGAGATATTCAGTGGTGGACGTTGTGAAGACCATAGTTACTTTTTTTCTACATTTACAAAATAATCTGATCTTGTTTGTTAGTTAATCCTCATGTATCCTTATGTTAGTTTCTATTGCATATAGGAATTTGTTTGAATGAATGTTTCATCTTTCATTTTATTTGTTCCATCCTCTCATATGGATTTAATCTTTCCTCTGCTTTGTTAGTCCACACATGGTTGTAGAGGAGGAACAATAAGCGGCAGTACTTGCATGTGATTCATCAGAAGATTAAAGAGAGTAAAAAAATTAGATCGACGATTAGCAGCAGATCAAGGAAAGGAGAAGGTGCATGATAACTAGCTAAGGAGACCAGGCCAGCTAGTCCTCTGAACTGAATTTGGTGTAAGGTGCATATACTGATACTGTAGAGCCTTATTTCAAAATTCTGCTGCAACCTCATTGTTCTGTTATAATTCAGAATTTGTTGAACATTTAGCAAACCTCAAAAGGCTAACTTCTAATGATATCGGTTTTCCAAGCGCTGTTATTGATCTATGAAATTAGGAAGCAGATCATGCTCAAAGCTTGTTGCGCAATATAAAAACAGTATGTGAGCCACTATAACTTTGCCAAGATCGGCTATACCTGAATGCTATCTTAAAAAATAGAGCATCCATACAACTCGTTATGCAAAAAGCACCTAAGAAACAGCATGCAGGCTATCAGATTAAAAAGTTTCCCTCAATGTCCAGCAAACAATATAAACAACTAGAGGTGCAGCAACTCCTACAAGAAGAAACTAGAATTCCTACCTGCAAAGTTATTTTATTCGTCAGGCCCATATAAACTAGCAATCTACATTTAACAGAGTATGGTTCAAGCACGGGATCTGAGTAGAGGAAGGAGGCAGAGGTACAAGTGCTCACCGAAGAGGTCTGTAGGCATCACAACAGTCGCATTGCAGGTCGCCCTACGCCGTCGCACGACAGAGATGGTCGCAGCAGGATGCACGGCCGCGTGGGAGGCACGGTAGAGACGGTCGGGGTCGCCGCCGTCCATCCGAAAGCGCGCGAGCACCCAAGCTAGGGGCACCATCCAGGTGGCGGAGAGGGCACGAGGGGGCGCTGCGTGCGACTGAGAGGAGCCACCGGAGACGCACCGTCGCTGACGTGACGCCGCAGCCGAAACCCTAGCCATGGGCCAGGTGTCGCGGGCGAGCATCGATACCAGGAGCGGCGGATCCAGCCGGCCTGGAGGACAGAGGGGTCGGAGACCAGGTTGTGAGTGTGATGCGCGGTGGCCGATGTCGCAGAATCGGCGTGCGTTGGTCGATGTGCGAGGGGTCGCATGAGAGAGAGAAATGGGTTGCGAGAGGGATGGTTGGGTTGGGAAGCGGCGGATCTGGCAGTTGCGAGCTGAGAGGAGGGGAGCGGGAGGGCGAGCGGCGAGCTGTAGGAGGTCAGGGGCGAAGATCTGGTGTGTGGCAGCCATGGAGACGATGGGGACTCGGGGGGAGGGAGATAGGAAGGGGGCGTGGAGGAGGGCCCTAGGGTTACCTCTTTTTATACAGTGGATGGTTAGGTGGGCTTTAGCGGGCTTGCGCGGACGTATCCAACCGTCCATGACAATTTCTGAAAACGTCATGTGAAATCCATCATGAATTAACAGATTTGTTGTAGTGTCAAGTGTGTGTTGCCGGACAAATTTGTTGCCGGAGGCATCATTGCTAAGCTTCCACCTTCGTGGAACAATTTTGCTACTTCCCTGAAACATAAGAGACAGGAGTTTTCCGTTGCGGATCTCATTGGTACTCTTGATGTTGAAGAGAAGGCGAGAGCAAAGGACACACGTGCTCGAGTTGCTGAGGAAGGTTCTAGTGCCCACATGGTACAGAAGAAGAACTTCCAGCCCAACAAGTTCAAAAACAACAAGAACAAAACTCAGGGCAAAGGCAAGTTTGATACAAAGAACAAGCCATCACATTCTACCAACTTCAAGAAGAATTCTCATAAGAAGGGGAAGGGACTTTGCCATGTCCGCGGTGATCCTAATCACTGGGCTCCGAAGTGTCCTAACCGCTTTGAGGAGCGCGAACATGAGAAGAGCGGCAAGTCCGCTAATGTTGTCATCGGTGATACTGATATGAAGGAATCAGGGTATGGTATTTTTCCTACCATCCTTTCAGTATTTCAATCCCCTGATTGGTTAATTGACACCGGTGCCAATGTACATGTTTGTGTTGACGCCTCCATGTTTTCTTCTTACCAGGCAACAGGGACCTCACCCGTGCTGATGGGGAATGGGTCACATGCCATCGTTCGAGGTGTTGGTACGGTCGATCTGAAGTTTACTTCGGGGAAGACTGTGCGTCTGAAGAACGTTCATCATGTGTCGTCCATCAATAAAAATCTCGTTAGTGGTTCCCATTTATGTCGAGATGGTTTTCAGTTGGTTTCGAATCCAATAAAGTTGTAATTTCTAAGTGTGGACGATTTGTTGGAAAAGGCTATGAGTGCGGAGGCTTGTTCTGCCTATCTTTGTCAGATATTTGCACTAAAGTTATTAATAATGTTTGCCACAATAATGAGTCTGATATTTGGCATTCACGACTTTGTCATATTAACTTTGGTTGCATGACGCGGCTAGCCAATATGAATTTAATTCCGAAAATCTCTATTGTCAAAGGCTCCAAGTGCCAAGTATGTGTGCAAGCTAAGCAACCTCGCAAGTCCCATAAGACTGCAGAGGCAAGAGACTTGGCGCCACTAAAGCTTATACATTCTGATCTTTGTGAGGTGAATGGCGTGTTGACAAAAGGTGGAAAGAGATACTTCATGACGTTGATTGATGACTCCACTAGATATTGTTATGTGTATCTTCTGAAATCAAAAGATGAGGCTTTGACTTTCTTTAAAAACTATAAAGCTGAGGCAGGGAACCAACTTGATCAAAAAATTAAACGGCTTAGGTCCGATCGTGGTGGAGAGTATTTTTCCAATGAATTTGATCTGTTTTGTGTGGAACATGGTATAATCCATGAGAGGACGGCTCCCTACTCACCCCAGTCAAATGGGGTAGCCGAAAGAAAGAACCGAACTCTAACTGATATGGTTAACACCATGTTAGACACCTCGGGTCTATCCAAGGAATGGTGGGGGGAGGCGCTAATGATTGCTTGTCATGTCCTAAACCGAGTTCCCACAAAGCATAAGACCATGACTCCATTTGAGGAATAGGAAAGGAAAAGGTTGAAACTCTCTTACCTACGTACTTGGGGTTGTTTGGCGAAAGTCAATATACCAATTCCCAAGAAGTGCAAGCTTGGACCAAAAACCGTGGATTGTGTTCTTCTGGGCTATGCTTTTCATAGCATCGGCTATAGATTTTTGATAATAAAATCTGAGGTATCTGACATGCATGTTGGTACGATTATGGAATCAAATGATGCAACTTTCTTTGAGGACATATTTCCTGTGAAGGATATATTGAGTTCATCAAATCAGGAGATACCTACTCCATCTAGTGAGGAATTCACAGTAATTCCTGAATCCACCATTGCGATGGGACACACTGAGAATCCTGTTGAGGGTGACAATGAAACTCCTGTGAGGAGTAAGAGACAGAGGACAGCAAAGTCTTTTGGTGATGATTTCATTGTGTACCTCGTGGATGACACACCCAGAACTATTTTAGAAGCTTATGCATCTCCTGATGCTGACTACTGGAAGGAAGCTGTACGTAGCGAGATGGATTCCGTCTTAGCTAACGGTACCTGGGAGATCACTGACCGTCCTTATGGGTGCAAACCTATAGGATGTAAGTGGGTGTTCAAGAAGAAGCTTAGACCTGATGGTACGATTGAAAAGTACAAGGCACGGCTTGTGGCCAAGGGTTATACCCAGAAAGAAGGTGAAGACTTCTTTGATACTTACTCACCCGTGGCTAGACTGACCACAATTCGGGTGCTACTATCACTGGCTGCCTCACATGGTCTTCTCGTTCATCAAATGGACGTTAAGACGGCTTTCCTCAATGGAGAGTTGAAGGAGGAAATTTACATGGATCAGCCAGATGGTTTTGTAGTACCTGGTCAGGAAGTAAAGGTGTGCAAGTTATTAAAATCTTTATATGGCCTTAAACAAGCTCCTAAGGAGTGGCATGAGAAGTTCGAAAGAACATTAACTGTTGCCGGCTTTGTAGTAAACGATGGTGACAAGTGCGTGTACTATCGCTATGGTGGGGGCGAAGGAGTTATTCTTTGTCTGTATGTTGACGACATATTGATCTTTGGAACCAAACTTGATTTAATCAAGGAGGTTAAGGATTTCTTATCTCGCTGTTTTGAGATGAACGATCTAGGAGTAGCTGATGTTATCTTAAACATCAAGTTGTTGAGAGATGAGAATGGTGGGATCACACTGCTTCAGTCTCATTATGTGGAAAAGGTCTTGAGTCGTTTTGGGTATAGCGACTGCACGCCTTCTCCAACTCCATATGATGCTAGTGTGTTGCTTCGAAGGAATCGACGGATTGCTAGAGATCAACTGAGGTATTCTCATATTATTGGCTCGCTTATGTATTTGGCGAGTGCCACGAGGCTTGACATCTCTTTTGCTGTGAGCAAGCTGAGTCGGTTTGTGTCAAAACCGGGAGATGATCATCGGCATGCGCTTGAGAGAGTTATGCGCTATTTGAAAGGCACCGCGAGCTATTGGATTCACTACACCGGGTATCCAAGGGTACTGGAGGGTTATACTGACTCAAACTGGATATCTGATGCTGATGAGATTAAGGCCACAAGTGGTTATGTTTTTACACTTGGTGGTGGCGCTGTTTCCTGAAAGTCTTGCAAGCAGACCATCTTAACAAGGTCAACTATGGAAGCAGAACTCACAGCATTAGACACTGCCACTGTTGAAGCAGAGTGGCTTCGTGAACTCTTGATGGACTTACCTATGGTTGAAGCAGAGTGGTTATGTTTTTACACTTCGTGAAGAACTGTGATAATCAAACTGTGATCGTCAAGATAAACAGTTCTAAGGACAATATGAAGTCCTCAAGGCATGTGAAGAGGAGACTAAAATCTGTCAGAAAATTGAGGAACTCAGGAGTTATTACGTTGGATTATATCCAAACGTCGAAAAACTTGGCAGATCCCTTCACAAAGGGTCTATCACGTAATGTGATAAATAATGCATTGATGGAGATGGGTTTGAGACCCACCGCATGAGTTGTCCATAGTGGTAACCCACTCTATGTGATCGGAGATCTCGTGAAGTAGAAGTGGGAGACAAGTTGTTGGTCAGCTGGGAGGAGAGTATCCCTATATTAATTATCCCACTCCGTGAAGATGCAATACTCTCCTGATTTGCATGGCAGGTTGATATTTATCTTAATGTGTTCCAAGTGGCTTATTCGGGTAAGCAGAGATGTTGTCCTACAGAACATCTTCTGAGGAACACACCTATATGAATTTGACTGTTAACGTCGCAGTCTGTGAGAACTGGGTGTTCTCTAATAAACTCATGAAAGGCCCTGGAGTATGACGTATACGCTCCACCCGCGGGGAAGCCTTGCGGCAGCCCAGTATCGGTCAAGAATTTGTGTGAAACTAGTTTCACAGAAAACTTGTAGTTCAAGGCATAGTCCACTATTCAAGTTGTGATCTAGTGTAGCATAAATTTCTAAGTGGAAGTTCAACTTCACAGTCTCCACTAAGCACCGGTATATAAAACAATGTTTTGGAACTAAATGATGAGATGTGCCAATGAGACTTTATGGGGGATTGTTGGAATTTTGCTAGTAGGCCTTTGTCCCAAAGCCGAACTAAAATTCTGAAATTCTCTTGGCCCATTCATGCACACATGTGAGTGGAGTGAGTGAGGCTAAAGTTTAGTCCCATCTCATAAGTTGAGAGAGAGTTGCACCTCTTTATAAGGTGAGCTCTTCTACCACTTGTATGAGCATGAGAAGAGGAGACCTACACGCACGCTCCTCCTCCCCGCTCGCCTCGCCACGCCACGTCTCGTCACGACGCGCCGCGGGTTGCGGGATTGAGCCGAGCCGAGGACAGAGCTATGCACGTTGTCTATATTTTTGCTGCATGGGAAAAATTAATGAGTCATTAATTAATAATTAACGAACGCGTTAATTACTGAACCGTTTCCGATTCTTTTGGATCTTGACGACTCAGACGTGGGGTTTACTCTCACAACCTACCCGGTCCGCACTATATAGTCAGGCAGACGTCTACCCTAGCCGCCGCTGCTTCGTATGCTTTCTCACCACCGTTCCAGATCATTGCGCCGCCAAGCAAGTCTTCTCCATCCCTCCTTCCGGCGTGCACCGCGAGAAGGGACAACAGGCCTCCGGAACCCCGCCTCTCGTGATCCTGTACGGGAGAGGGGCGATCAAGTTTTTGGGGAGTGCACTCGCGCGACTGCTGGCAGCGACGACTTCGCGAACGACGACTTCTTCCCCGACCTCGGCAACCTCATCCTCGACGACATGGGCGACAACGTCAACGCCGGCGGTGCTGCACCCGCTGCACCGTATGTGATTCTATCCTTCCTGTTCGAGATCGTGGTAGAATTCATTTTTCTAGTATGTGCCCTAGATGTGATATGTTCATCTGCTATGCTAGTTCGCATGATTAGTTTAATCTCTGCTGATGTGGTCATGATTTATCTTCTGTTTATTCGGATTAAATCTCGTAGTATAGGTTCACTTTCCTCTTCTTCTCGAATCCTGCTTTGGACGAATGAACATCACAAAATCCGTGTGTGAACTGCTCATTAGATCAGACTCACTCTATCTAGATCAATCTGCATGCATGGCAGATTTGACTCGGTACTGCTCTGCAGCTTGTTTTTCCTTTTATTTATGGTGCTTATACATATTTTTGTATCTATTTATTTCTTCACTAGTAAAAGGGCCCGTGCATTGTGACGGGAGAAAAAAAAATCATATTCTCCAATGGCCGTGATCACATTTTGTTGCATCACCGTGATACACTGTCACTCTAAATTTTGTGAAATCATGAATTTTTTTTAACTCGTGAACATTTTCTAAATTCATGAACACTTTAATTTTTCTGAACATTTTCTACAATCAAGGCCATTTTTTACTATTTGTAAACATTTTTAAAAAAAATGATTTTTTTTAAAAGTTTCTAGCATTGACGAACATTTCTAGAATGGACGAACATTGTTCTGGAAATTGGTGGAACAATTTTTGAAATTCATGAAATTTTTTTATTTGACGAACAATTTTTTGAATACATGGTAATTCTTTTGGAAATGACAAACATTTTATGAACGAATAAACTATTTTGTAAGACACGAACAATTTTGAATTTTAGGGTAGTTTTTCATTCATGAAGATTTTTTGAATTCATGAAATTTTGTTCAGTTTCATTTTTTTAAATACACTAATTTTTGAAAAAACATGAATTTTTTTGTTGTCTCAAACATTTTTGAAAAGTTTAGAATACTTTTTTAACAAGCAAATTTTTTTTCTAAAATCATGACCCATGCATTGCAATGGGAGCAAGAATATAATAATTGCAACGGTCATGACAACATTTTGCTGCATTACCGATAATTTTTTTAACTCGTGGACATATTGGAAATCATGAACATTTTTCAAATTTGTGAACTCTTTTACATATTTTTAAACATTTTTTAAAATCAAGAACAATTTCTAAATTCAAGAAAATCTCATGCTATTTGCAAACAATTTTTGGAAAAATCTGAACATTTTTTAAACAATTTTCTTGAATCAGCGAACATTTCTAGAACCGGCGAACATTTTTTTTGAAAATTGGTGGAACTTTTGAAATTAATGATTCTTTTTTTATTTAACGAACATTGTCTGAAATGCATGATCATTTTTTTGAATCCGCGAACATTTTATGGATCAATAAAATATCTTTTAAATGAAGAGCAGTATTTGAATTTTTAGGATATTTTCCATTCATGTATATTTTTTGAATTGTTGTGGGGACCCTGACTCATAAGTCGTGATCACCGAATGCACGTGTACAGTGATCCCAAAGATCAATGGTCACTGAACACACAGAAGCTGAATAACAAGAGTCTTACATCCATACATACCGTATTACACAAGTAGGACCATTATGGTCAAGTCTTGAGTATAGCATCGCAGCGGAAATCTTCGTTGACAACTTGGACCCATGCCATCTGCCTTAACCCTACAGGCATTCTGACTGGGAAGCGTCCTAACTCGCATGTTCGTCGCCAAAGAAATCTTCATCTTACTCCTGTTCTTTCATGCCTGGACGATAAAATAACCAGTGGCAAGCCAATGAGTACTTTGAATGTACTCGCAAGCAACCCAAGGGTGATAACAGAATAATTATGCAAGGCACTACTGCTAATTTGGCATTTTTGCGGAAAGCTAGTTTTTCTCATGCAAGTATGATCAACATTTATCAAGGATATTAATGCGTCTACAACAAGTATCAGGAGGTTAGAGACATCAACATCGAGAGAGAGTTATGAACAACTCATGCTCAAGCTCATCGTGACTTCCTCACGAATCACGTCAATAGATTTACCAAACCGTGTTGTTTGTCAGAAACATATGGATGTAGTCTAAGCAGCACCACCCAACTGTCCTTGACCGTGGACACGGCTATTCGAATAGTTTTACACTCTACAGAGGTTGCACACTTTACCCACAAGATCCGGGGAACTTCCGTGTCATCCAAGACCCGTGGTACCTCAAGTATCCGGGGTAAGCACCCGATCACTATATTTCCCTAGACGATACTAACATAGAGTCCACTCGATTGGTAGTAACCCCCGTGCCCAACATTTCACAACTTCAAATTGTGGAGCCTCGCTCCCATATTCATCACATACCACTGGCACGGGGTACCAACGGTGTGTCCGATGCCCCATAAAATGTGCTTGGCCGCCCTACCTAGCACGACCCCGTCCCGAGAGAGAGCACCAACTCTCCCCCGTCACTAGTAATGCGGGCTCCAAGCTAGTATCGGCCAAGATAATCAATAATGCCCTTTCCCATACAAGGGTAGAGTGGTTGCGCATGTAAGGTTGGGACAGTCGACAAATCTTAAATCTAATCAGTCTCTGTAAACAACACTTTTATCGAGCCTCATTACACTACCTCTCCACCAAGTAGTGACCTAGTTCATCATCATCTCCCAGAGGCATTAGTGGCACCCATTGGGCTTTTTGCAAGTACGTCAAACCACGCTTGTTTCTTTCCATGCATAACCCTGACCCACTTTGCGTAGCCATTTACTATAGCATATTTCTACAACCCACCAACACAACTCTAAGCAAGGGTAGAGTCATGAACAATGCAAGTATCAATGGAGTATGCAACGGAGGCAAGCCTAGCAAGGTTGCCATTCAAGGTATATCATGCACTCAGTGAAGCAACGAAAATGCCATCATGATGTAAAATGGTTCATCATGGTCAAAGGGCTACTTGCCTGTTTTAACAAAGTCTTCGAGGTGTTCAAATATCTCTGGTCCAACTCCAAGCATTTCGTCTACTTTGTCAACTATGGTTGAAAGCAACCATAATAAGCAACACAACAAGGCAGAAAATAAAAGTGCTCTAAAAATATGTATTTGACTTTTCTAGGACTTCCCTGGTCATATGAAAAATAACCAGGGTGGTTTCACTGGAATTGGATTAGTGAATATTTCTGAACATTTCAATATGATGGAATCAAGGGGTTTATGGATTTGCAAGAAGTGTACAGAAATATATTTTTGAAAAATGAGCAAAGGAACCCATTTAGCAAATCATGATTTTAGAAGCATCTGGGAGTTGGTTTCACTGGATTTGGAGTTCAAGTGATTTTCCTATGGATTTGCAAAGTTGACAATTATGAAGAACTGGCTCATTATTTTGTGTGGCACAGAAAGTATTAAGTAAAATGTTCATAAACTAAGTTATGAACTTAGAAGCATCTAGGAATTTGAATCAAGGCATTTGGATCAAATTTGACCCCTCTGTGATTTTCTAAAGTTTATCACAGAAATGGAAAATTAGGATTTGCTAATTATTTGTGAAGAACGTTTTTCTGGAAAAATGTGCAAGTTGCACCACATGATAGAGCATGAATTTATGAACTACTAGAAATTTGAATCATCAAATTTGGAGTCCATGTGATTTATTTATGGATTTTTTAAGTTTTACAGAAAAAGGAAAAAGGGAAAAGGTATCCACCTTATTAGGCGCTGTGGGCGATGCTTAGGGCCAGAGCGCACTGGGCCCGGCCCAGCGGCTCAGCCGCACCCACAAAGGGGCCACGTCGGAAGCGGCTTCGCTGGAATGCGTCTTCGCGCGGGGGCGGCGGTTACGACCGGAGGCGTTTCCACTTAAACGGGCGGGACCCGCCCGCTGGGTCGCTGACCCGCGGGGCCCAACGGTAGGGTCGTCTCCTTCCTCCCACGCCCGTGACAGAGGGGATCGAGGCCGCGGTTGAGTGCCGGCCGGCGCTTGCCCCCAGCGGCACATGCTACCCCCGGCCAAGCTCTGGCCACCAGAGGGGTCGCCGGGGAGAGGCGCGTCAGGGGTAGCCCTCGGAGACGGCAGGGGATGGCCGCAGCGCATCCGACGACGGTCGTGGTGGACGGCCCCATCAGGCATTGGCGGCACCGGCACCACGATGCATGGGACGAGGCGGAGAGGAGCGGGGAATCTCCGTAGCCTAGCGGAGGCTCTCCTGGAGGTCGAAGGAGAGGGGGAGGGGCTCTGGTTCGCCAGAGCAAAGTGGAGGCCGACGACGAACGTGGTGGCCATGGAGAGGGTAGGAGGGCACGAGGGGGGATGAGGGGGTGTCTGAGAGGTGCACGGGAGAGAGGAGGTTCGAACCGAGGCGAGAGAAAGAGTCGGGGTGGCTTAAATGGGCGTGGCCGCGGAGCACCGTGGGCAGCGTCCACGGACGCGCTCGGGTGAGGTCGTGGAGGGGAGAGGAGAGAGGTTTAGGAGGGGGCCGGCGGCTTGTCGTGTCCCAGACGCCGAGGCGGCCTCGTGGGACACGCTGGGAGGCCCGAGGTGGCCGGAGGCGGTTGGCAGGGGGTGGCTACAGTGCGGGAGCGCACTATAGCGCGCTCCAGAGCTCCCAAATGGCCGGCATGGCCATTTTCTATGTAATGTGGGCGCGTCCAAAGGTGTCTGGTAGCTCTAGGGAGAAGTGGTATGTGGCCTTTGATTCCCTGGGGAGCCAGTAGGAGAGAAGAGAGGTAGAAGAAGATGGAGAGAGGGGCTGTCCAGGGAGGTAAATGGTCGTATTTTACCCCTCAATCATTGAGCAATGGCCAGGGGAGAGTTACTGGAGGTAGGAGAGGACTAGGAGGAGCTGTGGTAAAAAATTGAGGTCAAGGAGAATAGTGTAAGTGGTCAAAATGATGATTTTTGAAAAGTGACAGAAGGTGTTTGATGCAAATTTATGAAAGCAAATTAACTCTACTTGACATGAGAATTAACAGGATCAAGTGTCACACATAATTGAAGTTGACCACCAAGTTTGAGTCCATTTGAAGAAAGTTGCCAATGTAACTTTGGTAAACCCTAGAAATCAGCAGAATTGGCTTTACCAAGATTTAGTCATGCAAATCTATTCTCCTTGATGCACCACTTGGTGTAGTGTCCTCATTTGAGGATTTGAACATGTCCACAAAAATTCAGCTCAAAAGGACACACTTGGCAATGTAGAGTTGTTCAAATTTGGTTCTGGACAGAAACAGTTTTGAGGGGGTTTGATGATTTTTTCTTGATCTTCAAGGCATGAAGCTTTGTTAGATCATCAAATATGTCATATGTGACATGCTATAATTTTCTTGGATTTTTATGGAAATATTTCCGGTAGAAATATTTCAAATCCTTGAAATAGGCAACAATGGTTTTGGGAGGTTTTGTCCAATATTTTGATCATGACCATATGTTGAAACTCATATATATGGAAACTATATGTCCATTGAGTCTCCCTAATGTTTCTCAAATATTTTTAAAGCTTTAAAATAACTTTAACCTATTAAAGACCATTTCAGGCCTTAAGAAAAAGCCTTTACATAAAATAGTAAAATAACTTTTAAAATTATATTTTTGTGGTTTCTGGGTATCCTATATCTAATAGGAGTCAAACATATTTTTGGAAATATTTTTACTGCCCTTAATTAAGTACTTGTAGTGCAAACCTTAATTCAGGGGTTTTGGAAAACTAATTTTTGAAAATACTATTTGGCCAAATTATTTTTGTAAGAAAGTATTTTTATGTCCTATACACATGGCATGATCATTGGTTCAAGAGTTTGAAGCAAGGAGAAGAAGTAGAGGAGTTGGAGAATTTATTTGATTTTTAGAGCACTTGCAAACAGCAGTCAAACATTCAATCAAAGTAAAGACAAAACACTCAAAAGTTTTTGTCAAACCACATTTTATCATGATTTGCTAGCTTAAGTGTTGTGGCATGAAAATGAGGGTGTGACAATTGTCGACATTTTCTTCAATTCCATTAACATTTTTAATACACCAACATTTTGAAAAATCATGAACATTTTTTGATTTCCCAAAAAATTGGTTTCAAAATCTTGAACTTTTTTGAAGAAGCAAACAGTTGTTTACAAATTCACGAACAATTTCTGAATCCACAAAAAATTTATGATTTACTAAACCTCTTATTTCAAAATTCTTATTTTCTTAATTGTCAGAACTTTTTTTAAGTCCCAAATTATTTAAGGTAGAAAAAAAATGAAAACATAAAAGAAAAAAAAATAATAAAGAAATTTAATAAAACAGGCCGCCCGAACATGGGCGGGACCAAAGAGGCGTGTTGTGTCTTCTCCCAGTGCACAGAGTGCATTATAGAGGCCGGCCCAGGCGGAGATTTCCCTGGTGAAACATTTTTTTATCACTTATAGGTGGCATCAGTGGGTAATATAATATTTTGCCTCCGGCGGGGGGAGGTAATTCTCCGGCCCGATGACGCCCCGGTCTCTTTGTATTTCTTGTCCGGAAAGAGGAGGATTTAATGATTATTCGTTCACCTGAACTAGAAGTAAAAATTGTTGTGGATAGGGATCCTGTAAAAACATCTTTTGAGGAATGGGCCAGACCCGGCCATTTCTCAAGAACACTAGCTAAGGGCCCTAATACTACCGCTTAGATCTGGAACCTACATGTTGATGCTCACAATTTCGATAGAGGTCCGGCTCGGCTCCCTCTTCACCGCGCGGAGAGGCGGTAGCTCCTCCGGCTCTCTTTTGACCGGCGTGAGCGCCATCTGCGAGCTCGAGGCACCGGCGGAGGAGCTGCCGCGACGGAGGAGCGCCTGCCTGCAGTCGTACTCCTCCGTCTCGCGGCGGAGGAGTGACGGCGGTGGCGAGAGCCCGTTGTTGGTGTACGACATAGAGATGGGGCGATGACGATGGGTGGGTGGGAATCGGGAGAGGGGAAGAAATAGACAGAGTCACAATTAAGCACAGATGATTAGGTGCAAATACATTCCCAGCGAGCCACACACGTGCGCTCCAAAGCATCGCTCGGTGCTGGCTCGCTAGAGACTGCCGATTCGGACATTTTCAACGAGCCAGACCGAGGGGTGATTTAAGAACCATGCCATACAGACCCAACAGTATAATCGAGGAACCAAATAACCCAACACCAAGAAGATGTTGCATTCCACGGACCTGGTTGCAATTTTGTGGGAAACCAAACACGTCCTAGATGCACGCCCTAAGAAGAAAGACATCTCCGGTGCATTCTTTCTTGCGTAAAGCTACCCTTTTATCAAAATGAACCTATACTAGTTTCATGGTCTCGAAGGACACGGTACTAACCAAGAAAGGTCACGGCGTACGATCCATTCTCGCTCGCTCGTTTGCTCCAGCGTTTGGTTTCGTATGTTAATTTACTAAGCTTTGATTCGGCTACAACTGATCTGCTAAATGAAGTACTCTCTGTGTTTACTTTTTTAAGACCTTGAAAACATTTCAGATAATGTACAAAATAGCCTATTTTAAATTGTCTAGAATGACTTACAAAAATAAACGAAGGAAGTACTATAAAGAAAAGCTGTGGATGACGCTAGACTGCTTTATATTAGCTCCTGGTCGCGCGCTATACGGCGGTAGGCACCAGCCGTCATTTGGATTTGATTATTTAATTCATCCGATGCTTTTTCTAATCGCACACCGTGCATACCGGTCGGGCGATGTGATCATTATCAAGGAGCGCATTGCGTCAGCTGCATCATCATCCGGCCGAAATCACTGTTCTGACCTTGTCGACGATCTTTGTCACGAACTGAACTTGACATGAAAGTATTTCACAATCTGATCTTTTTAGGAACGTCACAGACCGCGACATTTCTGCTTCACATAGAAACACCGAGCTAGCTAGCGTTGTTGTTCCACATGAAAACGCCGAGCTAGCTAGCGTTTCTTCTCCACATGGAAACGCCAACCTTTTTGGCGTTTCCGCCCTACATGGCAATGCCATTAGCTTTGGCGTTTCATATATAGTATAAAAAAATACCTGCAAGAATTGATGAATGCATGCATGCATGGTTCCTGTAGCTAGCTAGTGATAGTGGGCTTGCCTGCACGAGTGAGTAGGTAGATACTAGATGGACGCCGACAAGCTGCACATACAGATGAACTAGCTGGTACTAGATTACTGCCAACACTAGCTAGCTGGGTTTTTAAATCCAGAAGAAAAAAGTGCACTGACGCGCGCATAGTTCACCTCCATGCTGACGAGACAGGCTGCCCTGCTGTCCGTGCACGCACCGGGCGCGCGATCGTGCATGCATGCATGAATCAATACGTGCTTGGCCACTGGGTGTGCCGTACGTACGTGGCGGCATGGCAAATTGAAGTAGATGCAGGGCATCCACAATGTTTAGAGGCAATATGGGGAGGTGAATTAGGAGCACTCGGCGACTCCCCCATCCGAAATCGCCGCCGCCCGCATGCAGGCTTGGGATCCATGCCACTTTGCTAAAAATCGTTACATGCGGCGAATACGGCAACCACGTCGTAAGATGCAACAGTATATATATGTTCGTGGTCATTTATTGTATGCAGTCTGTGAGGCATAGGTACAGGAAACCAGCCCGATGTAATTAATTTCCTCCACCATCACCTACCTGTGCAGTCCCCTACTTGCACGCAAGCACTCCATATCCAGATCTGAAAAACTATTCTTCTCTCGCCGGCTGCTAGTGATTGACGCACAAACAAATTCCTCACAGTAGAAATGGATTTCAGATTTGGTAGTAGTCTTTTGAGGCCGCTGATTATCAATAATCTTGAACTGCTGTCCTTCTTCGGCGGAAGGAGATGAGCAGTTCAGTAGATCGGCTGGTGCAGCGACCACCCTGCGTCGAATCCGTGTAAGTTCATTTGGTTTTGAAATGATTGATAAAACAGACCGCTTTACTAGTTGCAGATCTGTTTATCTTGATTTTTCTTCTGTCCCTTTGTAGATCGAATCAAGAAATAAGAGCCGATGAGTGCGCTGTCAGGATAGCTCAGATGACCGTCAAAGAGGGGCGCCAACTTTTGACAGTTGCTGAAGCGGACGAGCTCGATTCTTCTAATGGAAGCACTGAGCAGCACGTCTCGACAGTTCTAGATGCAGAGCATGGGTCGAAATCAAGGACTCCAAATCTTATTGATGTGCAAAGGGAAAACAGCGGCTGGGTTCGACGGTAAGTTTCTTCAGTACATGTCCGATTATTAGATGCACAACTATAAATGCTTACGTATGCTTTGAATAGTGAAATAAAAAAATATAGTTCGGACACAGATACAGCACTGAGAAACGTGGAAAAATCAACTGTAGTATGATTATATACGTTCATCTTATTTTTCTGTAGTAAACCGAAAATTCCTAGGTTGTTGACACTGGTCATTAGTTTACCTCCTATGCAGACATAGGCACGGTTGAGGAGGGCGTGTTGGGGGCTCGGCTGGAGATGCTCTTATCCAGTTGGCTTGTGTTTGGGGATCAGTGCAAGTTTAACCGGAATGATTTTCAATGTCTCAATACAGCAGCCGTGAGTATATATGTACAGTTTCAATCTATCCAAGTGTCCATACACATTTAATTCCAGGCAGGATGCACATGTCCGTGAGCGCCTGATTCATTTATGAACTTCGTGGAAGTCATTTATTATTAGCAAGACTCTCATAACGCATCTACAGCAAGTCTCTCATACAGTAATAATTTTATTATGTGCATAGCCGTCGCATACCTTAATCACAAACGAAGCATATATCTTTTCAAGTCACTTGTGGATTCATTTCTCTGCTGTCGGTTATTTTAAGTTTTATTCGGTAACAATGATGAGAAGTTGTAATTCTCTTTCAGGCACCAGTTTAGTACACGTTGGAAGAAGGATCTGGAGAGACCGACCCCATGTGTCAACTATGTTCAACGAAATGTTGAGCGTGGTTTTAAATGGAGATTCTTGGTATGACGTGTGCGGACGTAAGTCAGTAGGAGAGAAACAAGGTGACGAGGTTAACAGCTTCCCATGCAACGGAAGCGTGAAATGATGTCATGGAATCTCACAATTAGCCTGTTGCAATTCAAGATCAGAGAAGTGATAGTATGTATCTTCGTAATGAATGAATAAAAAGAATTCTGCTCAGTGTATTATTATCTATTTTTTTGTCACTCGTAGTAATTAATCAAATGGTATGTTAATTTAAGAAATGCTTTGCCTGGACAACTAAGCTTTCTTCAACGAATCAACGTAGGTCGATGAAAAATCATGGAGCACACAACTGTTTCTCCAAAATGGGACATGGAGTTGAGTTGCATGTCAGACCAACGTACTAAAGTTCCGTGTTAAGGGTCCCACATGCATGCATGCAATTTCTAAATACAAGTTGCTCCTAGTTCATCAATGCTTTGCGTGTCTAAGATAGATAGGCCAACAAAGTCACTCCGGTGCCACAAAGCGTGCGCCCGAGTTACTACACACACTTTTAAACGCACCATCTCCACATCGGATGATTGATGGAATCAACGGTGAAAATGTTTGGAACAAAGTGTGCATCCGTTTTTTTACTAACTTTATGCACCAGGTGTCACACAACCAAAATGAAAAAGCTTTTTCCACTATAAATCAAGAGTTCAGTTCACCGCAGGGAGCTTTGAACTCTTGATTTATTGTACTAGAAAAAAAAGTGCGCATTAAGCAACCATTATCCATGGAGAAAAAAATGTGGGAGATTGAGGAGCGTGGTGCATTGAATTGAAGCTATGGTTGTTGGGCGTTAGTAGTTGAGTAGGATGCATGCACGCCATGTCAGAAGTCAGAACAAGAATGACACTATGCATCATTTAATACGAAAACCGCGGAAGAGCTATACACGACAAAAATCATCCAATACGCACAAAGCTAATATAGCGGATGGAATCCCGAGGCAATTGAATGAGCGATATTACAGTAGTCGCCAGGTGCTCCAACGCATTTTCGGCAATATGGCCTCTAACCTCTAAACTTAGTGTAAAATTGTGCAATGTATCAAATTCAGTCACCGCGCACGCTAGCTCCATTTCACATGCATGCAGCCAGCTGCCAGTTGCGTACGTCCATGGATAGAGCTAGACGCCGCTGCTGGCTACACGAATTCATCCTTCACGTGCTCTTGCCGCCTCCCTCCCTCGCACTGCCACAGATAGATAGATTTCGTGGATGCCCAGCCCAGCAGGCAGTAGCTAGTGGGTCCGCCATGCATGTCTGTCCAGCAGGCTAGCGTCATGGGCCACTGGCTTGAATACAACAACAAAGGAAAAGAAGTTTGGTCGGGCTTTTATTAATCAATACATGCTGCTGCCGATCGAGCTGCGTATAAAACGCCAAAGGCAATGGCGTTGCCATATACTCCCTCCGTTCTAAATTACTTGTCTTAGATTTGTCTAGATAAGAATATATCTAGACTTATTTTAGTGCTAGATACATCCGTATTTAGACAAATCTAAAACAAGTAATTCGGAACAGAGGGAGTAGGACAGAAACGCCAAGGCGGTTGGCGTTTTCATGTGGAGAAAAAACACGAGACACCTCGGCGTTTACATGTGGGGCAGCAACGCTAACTAGCTCGGTGTTTCTATGTGGAGCGAAAACGCTGCGATATGTGGCGTTTTTAAAAGGGTCAGATTGTCAAATACTTACATGTCGAGTTTAGTTTGTGACAAAGATCGCCCAGAAGGTCAGAACAGTGATTTCGGCCTCATCATCCACGTATACGCACGTACGGGCGGTTGCCTCTTGACCTGTGGCTGCTTCTAGTAGTACTAGATTCAAACGGCTGAACGCATCCCATAGTTAGGCTACACCAGCTAGGGGCAGAGATATAGCCATATCGAAACACTGGACAAAACGGCTTTAAGCTGCACGCTACATAACTTGTCAAATGCATACCATGACCCTGAGCGCATGACCATGAAGTATGTGCCTATAGGCATGGCCCAAGGTGGAAAAGACATGACGGCACTGAGCTATATATATGAATTAATACCATATTTAGTACATAAACTTGTACCTGTGGGAACATAATCATACAAAAACTAGAAAACCCCACAAAAATGGTCCAACAACTTACCTGACAGCACAAATTCATACAATTTCCGTCAAATGTAACAGCACACCGTCTCCGATCGTTAACTGCACGGCGCTCTCCCAGTTAAATGGTTGGGTCCCATTCGTCAGAAGGACAGAGAAAGAAACAGAAATGTAAAATGGTGAACAAGGGGAGGGATTCGATATGCAGACCTTCAGGTTTGAAGTTCTCGCACGAAAATCACCTAGCCAAGCACTTAATCTTGCTCAACTCGAGGCAGGTTTGCTTATATTTCAAGGAAAAATGACCCGTCAGTAAAAGAAAGTGAATATCCTATTCACTTTCTTTTATGGACGGGTTCTTGCACGTACCTAGGTTGAACCAATCGCAATGCACATATATTATGAACCTAAGTTACAACCGTCTGAATAGGACCTGTTCTTGCACGTACCTAGAGCCAGGGCTCCGCCTCTTCCTCCTTCAAGAAAGAAAGTTAGGGTTCGTACCTCTTGCTGGCGTCGGCGCAGGTCCGCCTCGTCTCCAGTGGCCCTAGGGCCATGGAGGCGCGGTGGATCCTGGCAAGGGCCGGCGGGAGGACTTCGTTTTTAGTCTTTTTTTCAATCTTGTTAGGGTTTGTGTCCTACTAAGGAAGGCAAGACGGCGGCTGTCGGGGTCAAAACCGGCGGATCTCAGGTAGGGGGGCCCGAACTGTGCGTCTAAGGATGATGATAATAGGAGACGGGGGACACAATGTTTACCCAGGTTCGGGCCCTCTCTATGGAGGTAATACCCTACTTCCTGCTTGATTGATCTTGATGAATATGAGTATTACAAGAGTTGATCTACCACGAGATCGTAATGGCTAAGCCCTAAAGCCTAGCCTGTATGACTACGATAATGAGTATCCGGTCCTACAGACCTAACCCTCCGGTTTATATAGACACTGGAGGAATCTAGGGTTACACAAAGTCGGTTACAGAGAAAGGAATCTTCATAATTGATTGCCGAGCTTGCCTTCCATGCCAAGGAGAGTCCCATCCGGACATGGGTGGAGTCTTGGGCCTTCATATCTTCACAGCCCATCAGTATGGCCCATGGCTAATAGGCCGGACGTCCGAGGACCCCTTAGTCCAAGACTCCCTCAGTAGTCTCTGAACCAGGCTTCAATGACGAGGAGTCCGGCGCGCAGATTGTCTTCGACATTGCAAGGAGGGTTCCTCCTTCCGAACTTCAGAATGGTCTTCGGACGCAATGATCATGTCCGAACATGTAACACACATACCAAACGCAACTGTAGAGAGTATAGTATTCCACGAGTCCAATATGCTGACAACTTTTTGCAATATGACAGCATGTCTGCTTGGTCATTATTTCGAACCGTTTTTTGTCTGCCGCTCCGCGTTTCAAGACGCAGTTTTCATTGGCACGTCTTGTCGAAGCAGAGATCGTGTCCCCTTATCGCGGGATTCTCATCAAATACGGGCATGGGTAATCCAACCGTGCTGCTTACACAGCCCTTGGGAACAGGCGAGTTTTAAGGCGACTGGGGAGGCGTTCAATATTCACTGCCTTTATAAGGAGACAAGGATTCCCCTTCTTCACCCACGCCTTCTCTCCCCCTCTGTCTTCCCATTCTCGAGCTCCAACGCCCAAGTTCCCATTTTTTCCACTCCAAGGAAGCACTCAGCCATGTCCGGATCCGGAGGCCAAGGAAAGTGGATGGTTTCCTCCATCAAGGAGAAGGACATCGCCGGGCTTCGGGAGGCCGGCTATCTGTCGAAGAAAATCGCCCACCAGCTTCCAGCCAAAGGGCAGGTCATCCCTACAACGAAGGCCAGCGAGAGTGTGGTGTTCCTCCCTCATTTCGTCCGTGGACTGGGGTTTCCACTCCACCCTTTGGTCCGTGGACTGATGTACTATTACGGTCTAGACTTCCATGATCTAGCCCCGAACTCCTTCCTCAACATCTCAGCGTTTATCGTCGTGTGCGAGGCTTTCCTCCGCATCCAGCCCCACTTTGGCTTATGGCTCAAGATCTTCAACGTGAAGCCGAAGGTGGTGGATGGACAACACGCAGAGTGCGGAGGCGCCATGGTGAGCAAGATGCCCAACGTCACCTAGCCTAAGGGCAGTTTTGTGGAGACCGTCAAAGAGTGGCAGAAGCAGTGGTTCTATATCACCGAGCCATGTGGCGCCACTTGGGCGGCAGCTCCCGAGTTTAAGGCTGGAGCCCCAATGCGGCTCACCTCCTGGATGGAGAAGGGCCCCAACTGGTCTGCATCAGACGAGCTGATAGCGCTGCAAACGCGCATTCAGAGCATGGTGGATAAAAACATCAAGCTCGTCGATGTGATCCAAGTGATGCTGGTTTGCCGGATTCTCCCCTACCAAAGCCGAAGCTTCCCTTTATGGGAATTCAATCCGGAGAAGCACCTGACCCTGGAGAGGCTCTTCGGAACTACTCACGAAGACGCCTAGAAGTTGCTCTTCAAGGGCAACGAGGAGCCGCCGGCCATTGATTCGGATCGTGGGCACGATCATACCCATCCCGCCAATGCGGTAAGTCCTTCTCCTCTTGAGGCGTACCTTCTACTTGCTTATTCAAGGAGGATGCCTCATCTTTATTATGTTGCTTCAGGAGTGGACGAAGAGGGCGAAGCGGATCCAGTGTTCGACCCCGCTGCCCGAAGAGCCAGTCATCTGGCGAAGATGCTGGTTCCGGCGCCTTATCAGCCACCAAAGAAAAATGCCAAGAAGAAGGCCAAGGGGGCCAAAAGTGTCCCCTGCCGCAAAGGCACCTCAGACGCGGCGCCCGAAGACGGCGAGGTTCACTCCTCCGATGCTGAGGATGACGATGAGGAGGAGGAGGAAGAGGACAGAAACACTCCCCCAAAAGGGGGAAGGAAGAAGAGGGCGGCCTCCCCAAATCTGGAGGCAGAGGCGTCCAAGAAGGGGAAGAGCTCCTTCGCAGATAATTCTGCATGGGACGTTGATAGCAGTCTGAAGCGGCACCCCCGGGACAAGCCTCAGGCCGCATCAGAAGTACTGAGAAACCCGTACTTATCCATATATTCGGACTCTCCTCTGCGTGGTATTGACTCGTTTATTTATGCTATGGCAGTCCGGCTCACGACAGTTCCCAGCAATCCTCATCGGACGGTTCGCTGGATACGAAGGAAATGGCCAGCGGGTCGCTGCCGCTTGCTCATTCTCCCAAGGCCAGGGACGACACTGAGGTGCTGTCCCGAAGGGCAACCCCATGTCGGGAGGGAGCGCCTGAGGCCATCAAGGAGGCGCCGAAGGGCGAAACCTCGGTCGCGGGACACATGGGGAAGCAGATGCCCACGGAGACAGGTGATGGGGGCCAGGTTCAGTTCAGCCCCCAGCCGAATATCGTCCCGGAGACCTATACGGCTCCGGGATCCGGCAGGCAACCTTCTTCGACGGAAGGAGGCGTGACCATTCCGTTGGTGACCTCTATCCAACCAGAGGCACCGGATGCTCTAATGGAAGCACTGCGAGGTGCTTCTATTATGGAACAACACCGTGCCCTGATGGGTACGGTGATCAAGAGGATACAGTCCGCTAAGAGCGGACTGTCCGAAGCCTACACAAGCCTTCTAACAGGCTTTGAGGCAAGGAATGTAATTGTAGAAAGAATATCACAGTGCACAAGTCTTTCATTATGCAAAGCAAGTCTGTGAAGGAAACGTTCCTTTTACTTACCCGAATTTGGAGCTCTCCAGGGGCGTTTATGGATCTGCCGCGCAACATATCAGATGCTGCAGAGTTCTATCAAGCTGAAGATGGGAGCTCTACGGAGAAGCTGTTCTGGTCTCATTACCTTGGACCAGAACATCTAGTGACTTTTAGCGACCAGCTGAAACAGCTGGTCGAGCTGCACAAGGCGGCGGAACTAGCCATGAAGGACCTAATAATCCGGCTATGGCCTGCCGAGCCCATGCCTAGCAGCTACTTCGGACTCGTGAAGCGGCTTGTGAGTGCCTGCCCAAGGCTTGAAGTCATAAAGCGGTCGGTCTGTATTGAAGGGGCGCGGATGGCCTTTTCCCGCGCCAAGATGCACTGGGCGAAGATGGATGCCAAGAAGCTGATGACCGACGGGCCGCCTGAGGGCAAGGAGCACCGCCGACCCGAGCTATATTTTGATAGTGTCCTGGAAGGATCCCGCCTTGTGGCAGAGCAATGTGCGAAAGATGTTATATTCCCATGAAAACATTCATGTTATCCCTACCTTGTATGATAAATCAGAGCTGTTATGTAATATAATGCTTTGTATTGAAAATTTTGTTTTACCTCCTATGCGGCCGTTTTTTATTAAATCTGAGGGTTGGCCAGTCGTCGGCTTCGGCCCCCATGTAGGAAGTACAGGGGTGTTCGGTTGGCGCCAAAACACACTTGATCCAAAGATTTTTGGTCCGTTATGGAGGTGTTAGTGCTGCGAACCAGGAATCGGACTATACAGCTTTATCACCCTAACTTAGCCATAGGAGTTTGACTCAAAAAATTTAGGCGCAGCCCCTAGTGTTTGTAAGTCTGAACTTGGGATGCTGTAAACACCTGAACGGGTAGAAGTCGATCCCTCGCATAACACGGAAAAAATCTCCAACGATTTGAAACCTCCGAAGAGCTGACCGGCTCTCGCGGCATCATGATAGTCAGTTTTCGGCTTTCTCTACTGAGGTGCTCACTCGGAAGAACCAGGGCACAATCGTTGTAGTTATCCCTTTACAAACCTAGCCGATATAGCGGAACATAAGGTAGTAAGAACAGGAGCCGGGCAACCCAACTATTGATCAAAGACATGATTCGGAGCCAATGCATATAATGCTAAATTCGGGGTGCCGAACTACATAATTAAAAGTGTTCGAACTTTCCTATCGTATTGTTGGGTGCAATGAAGCCGCTGGCAGAGGTAAAGCGTACCAAAGTGGACGAATATAATCGATGAGCAAATCGAAATAGAACGAAGTAGGAAGCGAAAACCACAGAAGCTGGGCTGCAGACCTTTTTCATTATAACTGGATGGGTACGACGAGGTGTATCTTGTACAAATAGTGCGAGAAGCAACAGGGCTATTTAACATGCCAAAGTCAAGGGGGCGCAGCGTGCGGGTACTGAAAAATAAGTAGAATTGTCGTTAAGAAGAACGTACAGAGGTTACCCTACACACCTATGCTGCTTGCCGCCTTTGTATATCTATCCTTCGAAAGGGCCGGTGAGCAGGCCCGTAGAGAAAAAGGGACCTGAAACAAATGAGAAAGAAAAAGGAAACGCTGAAAGTATGTGCGAGTCCGGGGTCGGTTGAGCCGTACTGTGGACAAAAGCGGGTCATCAGTGCCGTGAGGGCTGCCATGGATTTCGGCTTTTCTTGGCGGCGGGTGAGCCATTCGTCGCGGATGCTATGTTTAAAGGCCGCTAGGGCTTCGGCATCCGGACAGTCGACGATCTGGTTCTTTTTAGTTAGGAACCTAGTCCAGAATTTCCTGGCTGACTCTCCAGGTTGTTGAACTATATGACTTAAGTCATCGGCGTCCGGTGGCCGGACATATATACCTTGGAAGTTGTCTAGGAAAGCTTCTTCCAAGTCCTCCCAGCTGCCAATAGAATTTTCAGGCAGGCTGTTTAACCAGTGCCGAGCTGGCTCTTTGAGTTTTAGTGGGAGGTATTTGATGGCATGAAGGTCGTCTCCGCGGGCCATATGGATGCGTAGAATAAAATCCTCGATCCATACCGCGGGGTCAGTTGTTCCATCATATGATTTCATATTTACGGGTTTAAACCCTTCTGAGAATTCATGATCCATTACTTCGTCAGTGAAGCAAAGAGGGTGTGCGGCGCCTCTATATCGGGCCACATTGCGTCGTAGCTCTGATGGAGTTGGTCTGCGGCATTCGGCTCGGGCGTGGTTAGGTTTATCACGTCCAAATAGATAGTCGTCGTCGTGCGTTGGGGCGCGCCCTCGTGATCCGTAGATCAATATGGTGTGACCCATTCTATTATCCAGGTCCTGCCGAAGGTCATATGTATAGCCTCGAGTTGTTTTGTCTCTGTTTTTTCGTTGAGGTGGGGCGGGCTGCTGTTCAGCTTGAATTGCCGCTTTATCCCGACCGCGAGGTGGTCGGTCAGCAGTGTTGTCTCGACCGCGTAGTGGTCGGTCAGCCGCATTACGCAAGGGATGTATGGGTTCCGGGCCCTCCTCATCGAACTGAGGTAGCAATTTGCGCTTCGGGTAGCTCTTGGCTGGGTGCTTGAGGCCGTATTCTTTGGCTGCCAGGACATCAGTCCATCTATCATTCAGCAGATCTTGGTCAGCTTGAAGCTGCTGCTGCTGCTTCTTTTTCAGGCTCCTTGCAGTGGCTATTAACTGGCGTTTGAAGCGCTCCTGCTCGAGAGGCTCTCAGCCACGATGAAATCCTCGTTGTCAAGGCTCTCCTCATCCTCGGAGAGCGGAAGATAACTACCGTCATCCGAGTCATTGTTTATTGCCTGTTCATCAGGGTTGACTTGCCCATTTTCTTGCTCCTCCTGTTCGAAAGTTACCTCGACAAGGTTTTCATTGTTTTTGGCTTCATCCGGAGTATTATTTTCTCCGACACCAATATTGCCGTCTTTTGAACGACTTGACTTAGAGCGGCGCCGAGGGCGCCAACGTTTGGACTGTGTCACAGGAGATTTATCCTCGACTGGATCTTCTTTGTCATCGCCGTTAGTTTCTTTAGGTGTATCCACCATGTACACATCGAACGAAGAAGTGGCCGTCCAGCGTCCAGTGAATGGCGGGTTTTGGCCCTGCTCCTCATCTGCATCGTCATCCATACCAACGATGTCTTCGGAGCCATAACCAAGCATGTCGGTTAAGTCCTCGACAGTGGCTATGAAGTGGGTGGCGGGTAGGAAGCAAAATTCTCCATCGTCAGCCCCTGGTTCGAACCGGACATAGTTTGGCCGTGAGTCTCCTGCTAAGGACAGGTTCTTTAATGAGTTTAGCACATCGCCAAAAGGCGAGTGCTGAAAGATGTCAGCGGTGCTGAAATCGAGGATCGATAATCGATCAAGTTCGGATGCACATGATTCGGAACTTATAGCCGGAGACAAGTCTGAGGTTCCGGAGACACAGATATCACCCAAGGTAGGGTCTGTGTGCGGATCCAACACTGCAGGATCCGCGGCTTCTATGGCGGGGTTGAGCTTCCCATCTTCGGATGGCGCGATCTGTTCCGGATCTAGGGCCGGAGTAGTTACAGGTGCAATTTCCTGAGCATAGTCCGATGACAGATTTAAGTCATGTTCATCATGGGGGGCAGTTGCCGCAGTCTCAAAGCCGTCGAAGATTAAGTCTCCACGGATGTCCGCAACGTAGTTCAAGCTGCCAAATTTGACCTGATGGCCAGGGGCGTAGCTACCGATCTGCTTCAGACGGCCAAGCGAGTTGGCCCGCAGTGTGAAGCCGCCGAATATGAAGATCTGTCCCTGGAGAAAGGTCTCCCTTTGGACCGCGTCGTCGTAGATGATTGTAGGAGCCATCAAACCTTTTAGGGACGGCACAGTGGAACTCTCAATGAAAGCACCAATGTCGGAGTCCAAACCAGTGCATCTCGGTTAGGGGGTCCCGAACTGTGCGTCTAAGGATGATGGTAACAGGAGACGGGGGACACAATGTTTACCTAGGTTCGGGCCCTCTCTATGGAGGTAATACCCTACTTCCTGCTTGATTGATCTTGATGAATATGAGTATTACAAGAGTTGATCTACCACGAGATCGTAATGGCTAAACCCTAAAGCCTAGCCTGTATGACTACGATAATGGGTCCTATAGACCTAACCCTCTAGTTTATATAGACACCGGAGGGATCTAGGGTTAGACAAAGTCGGTTACAAATAAAGGAATCTTCATAATTGATCGCCGAGCTTGCCTTCCACGCCAAGGAGAGTCCCATCCGGACATGGGTGGAGTCTTCGGTCTTCATATCTTCACATCCCATTAGTCCGGCGCATGGCTAACAGGCCGGACGTCCGAGGACCCCTTAGTCCAGGACTCCCTCAGCGGCGGTTCCCTGAAAATGGAATAAAGGTCTCCCCGCCTAGCCCCCGTTCCGGCGGTGCATCTAGCATCGTTAGTGGGCGTGTGGAGGTGTGTCTCCGACAGATCTATCTTTGGTGAATTTGCTCGGATCTTGTCGTTGTTCGTCTACGTTCGTGTGTCTTCAGTTTGGATCCTTCCGATCTACGTTATTTTTCATTGGCGGCGGTTGTTGTTCTGGGGTGCTGGTCCTATGGGGCCTTAGCACGACGACTTCCTGGCTGTCTACTACAACAAGTTGTGCCCGGCTCCGACGACGGAGGGGCGATGACGGCGGCGCGCCTTCGGCTCGCTTCGGTGTTTGTAGTCGTCGCTAGGTGGTCTACGGATCTGGATGTAATTTTTATTTCTGGTGTTCGTTGTATTGCCATGATTGAAGATGAATAGATTGGAAGTTTTTTTGTTAAAAAGAATCAAAATGATATGTCCATGTTTTTAAGAAAATAGAAACAATTCTGTGAAAACTTATACATATTCACCACCGATCAATAATTTTTTGTTTGGAAATATTATGATTTGCAGGCTACAAAAAAGAAAATCCGGCCCGACAAAAAAAATTAGTTCAGTCTAATACATAGGAAAGCATACTGTTATGAATTTTTTGTTAAATGTGTTATACATTTGTATGTACATCTTTTTTTTCATTCTTTTGTGTTGTGAAAGTGTGGTATCTTGAAACCGGACTCCGTGGAGCCCGACCGTCAGTAGTCACTTTCGCCGTGTGTTACAGTAACATGTTGGTGGTGTAGGTCCCACATGTCATGTGGAGGGAAAACAAAATTTGTGCATTGCGATTGGTTCAACCATGACAGCTCGGGCCAATTTCATTTACATGCATGCACGTCTTGTTATGTGAATGACCAGATCTCTGCTTAAGCTTCCCGATGTTGATCGCCGTGCGGATCGCCGTTCTCGAATGGTTGCTGCCGTAGAGCACCACATCGATCGATGAGTAGTTTATAAGAAATACTTTCGAAAGTAGAAACATTTGGATGACCCTCGAAACCTACAAAAATTTATTTTGAACAATCAACATTTTTTTTAAAAATTGCATATATTTAAATTTGAATAATTGGATAAAATTTTATAACCGTATTCCTACATGAACATTAGTCTATCCCGGTGGCTGAAGGAGGCAAGGAGAGACAACTGCCTCAGCTCCACTCCCACACCAGCGATGTCCTTCATGTCGGCGTCTCGGAGTTGATGGCATCGTGTGAGACTGTGCGTTAGCGTTCATGGATGGTGTCGGCGAGGCGGCGGCGGCGAATGCACCTTCTTCCGGCTGTTACATGCGTAGACAACCGTGTGTGTGTACTCCCGGACCACAAAATCTCCCTGCTCTACCGTGACGTTGGAGAGAACCCTGTAGCAATGGGGATAGAGCATAAGGAGAGACACTTCTGAAGGGGTCGCCGACGTCACGGTAGAGCAGGGAGATTTTGTGGTCCGGGAGTACACGCACACGGTTATCTACGCATGTAACAACCGGAAGAAGGTGCATCTTGTGCTGAGTTGGTGGTTGGAGGCTGTCAGTTCTGATTTCCTCCTCTGACGTCGTAGTCATGCGGGGGTGTCAGTTCTGGAGTTCGATGGCGTGTCCGGGGACAAGATGCACCAATCTGATTTTGTTTATGGATATAGTCCTACAGAATTAATATAGAAAAGTATACTACATTTTATATTTTATGATGAGCTACTGGTGTGTTGGTTGGCTGACAGAGATGCAAGTCGGAACATCTTGGGTTCGAATCCAAGTTTCTGCGGCTCGCCTTTTGTGTTTACTATTTCTTTATTTGTGCCGCTGACAGGTGGGCCATAAGGACAGATGGAGAACTCACATAGGTGCAGTTAACGACAGGAGACGGTGCGCTGTTATATTTGACGGAAATTGTATGAATTTGTGCTGTTCGGTAAGTTGTTGTACCATTTTTATGGGTTTTTTTAGTTCTTGTATGATTCTGTTCCCACCCGTATAAGTTTATGTACTAAATGTGATATTAACTCTATATATATAGTCAATCTAGCTACATGTCCGCAATCTTCACTGGCTCAACTCATCTAACATTGCTCTCATCCCTAAAAAGGATGGAGGACATTTCTGACTTCCGACCAATAAGTCTTATTCATGCGGTTGCTAAGATTATTGAGAAGATGATGGCCACGCAGATGGCCCCTCACATGCCCGCGCTGGTTTCCAACACACAAAGTGCTTTTATTAAAAAAAGTATCCATGATAACTTCATGTATGTCCGCAACTTGGCCCATCGTTTTGACCGTACCAAATCTCCAACCCCACTGTTCAAGCTTGACATAAAAAAATCCTTCGATTCGGTTCGATGAGATTACCTCATGGATTTATTGCATCACAATCATTTCCTAAGTCGTTTCTGTGATTGGATTTCTGCTCTTCTACTCACGGCCTCCTCTAGAGTGTTACTCAATGGTATTGCGGACGACCCTATCAAGCATGGTCATGGACTTCGGCGGGGAGATCCCCTATCCCCGTGCCTTTTGTCCTTGCCATTGAACCCCTTCACCGCATCCTCGCTAAGGCCACCGAGCAAGGCAACCTTCACTCACTACGTGGAAATCCGATCCGGGCATCCTTGTATGCGATGATGCGGCCATCCTTGTTGCGCCAACAAGGAGGACATCCAGTTCCTGGCCTCAACGTTGAGCTCCTTTGGTGATGTCACCGGCCTTGTCACAAATTCCAAAAAAAGTTTGGTTGCGCCCATTTGTTGCGCTAACATCGACCTTGATGACATCCTTCAGGCCTTCCCTGCTGTCCGGACCTCTTTCCCTTTGCGGTACCTTGGCCTTCATGTGTCTTCAGTACCTTGAGGACAATATTACGGGCAAGCTCCCACCTTGGTCGGCTATGCATGTGGCTGCCCCTCGAAGCATCAGTTTGGTCAAAGCGGTAGCAATCTATGATCTAACACCGCTCGATATCCTAGTTGATGTTTGGAAGAAAATCGATAGCCTGAGACGTGCCTATCTTTGGGTGGCTGCGATAAGGTGTCTGGCAGCAAATGTAAGGTTAATTGGAATCTAGTCTGCAAGCCCAAGCTTTATGGTGGCCTGGGTGAGCTAACCCTCGAGAAATTTGCGACCACTCTTCTACTTCGCTGGCTTTGGTTCGAGTGGGCCGATCCCCCTAAGACTTGGGCCGGAATGGAGATGCCCTGTAGTGACACTGACAAGGATCTCTTCGTGTCGCTCATGACTTGACCATTGGTGATGACAAAAAGGCAAAATTTTGGGAATCATCATGGCTTAATGGTGTCCGACCCAATGATATTGCCCTAAGATCTTTGAGATATCTAAAAGGAAGGCGTGTTTGGTCATTAAGGCTGAGGGAGTCCTAGATTAGGGGGTGTCCGGATGGCCGGACTATACCTTCAGCCGGACTCCTGGACTATGAAGATACAAGATTGAAGACTTCGTCCCGTGTCCGGAAGGGACTTTCCTTGGCGTGGAAGGCAAGCTTGGCGATGCGGATATTTAGATCTCCTACCATTGTAACCAACTTTGTGTAACCCTAACCCCCTCCGGTGTCTATATAAACCGGAGGGCTTTAGTCCGTAGGACAACATACAACAATCATACCATAGGCTAGCTTCTAGGGTTTAGCCTCCTTGATCTCGTGGTAGAACTACTCTTGTACTACCCATATCATCAATATTAATCAAGCAGGACGTAGGGTTTTACCTCCATCGAGAGGGCCCGGACTTGGGTAAAACTTCGTGTCCCTTGTCTCCTATTACCATCCGCCTAGACGCACAGTTCGGGACCCCCTACCTGAGATCCGCCGGTTTTGACACCGACATTGGTGCTTTCATTGAGAGTTCCTCTGTGTCGTCGCTTTTAGGCCCGATGGCTCCTCCGATCATCAGTAACGATGCAGTCCAGGGTGAGACTTTTCACCCCGGACAGATCTTCGTCTTCGGCGGCTTTGCACTGCTGGCCAATTCGCTTGGCCATCTAGAGCAGATCGAAAGCTACGCCCCTGGCCATCAAGTCAGATTTGAAAGTTTAAATTACACGGCTGACGTCCGCGGAGACTTGATCTTCGACGGATTCGAGCCACAGCCGAGCGCGCCGCACTGTCACAATGGGCATGATCTAGCTGTGCCACCAAACAGTGCCCTGGAGGCCGCACGCGCATCGGTTCCGACCCTCGATTCGGAACCAACTGCGCCAATCGAGGATGAGTGGTTGGACGCCGCCTCGGGGGCTGCGATCCCAACGGCGATCGAGCCGGACACTAGCCCCGCACTCCGCAAGGCCCGCGACTCCGAGTGGCCGGACTCCTATCCGGACTCCGAGCCCTCCACGCCCTTACCAATAGAATCCGATTGGGCGTCGATCATGGAGTTTACCGCCGCGGACATCTTTCAGCACTCGCCCTTTGGCGATATTCTGAAGTCATTAAAGTCTCTCTCCTTATCAGGAGAGCCCTGGCCGGACTACAGTTAGCAAGGTTGGGATACGGACGATGAAGAAATTCAAAGCCCACCCACCACCCACCTGGTAGCCACTGTCGATAATTTGAACGACGTGCTCAATCTCGACTCCGAAGACATCGATGGTATGGACGACGATGCAGGAGATGCACATGAACCAACGCCTATAGGGCATTGGACAGCAACCTCATCTCATGATGTGTACATGGGGGATACACCTAAAGGAAGCGACAACGAGGAACACGGGGATGCAACGAGGGATCGATCTCTCGAAAAGCAATCAAAGCGGTGGCGTAAACGCCGCTCCAAGCCCCGCCTCGATAAAGACGACAGCCATGAAGACCCAGCCATAGAGCAGGATGAGCTGGCGGACGACGAGCATGCCTTAGAACAACCTTCCGAACAGGGCAACTCGGATAAAGAAACCAAACAACCCACCCCCGGGATAAACGGCATTCCGGAAGACCTTACACCGGATAAGCTCATGGAGCTGAAGAACCTCCACAAAAGGCTCGTTGCTACTGCACGTAGCCTGAAAAAACAGAAGCGGAACCTCAAAAGCGCGGAAGACGCACTCAGAATCAAATGGAGCAAAATACTCAACACCGCAGACAAATACGGTGGCAGTCGCCGCACTAAAGTTATCCGAAGCGAAAGCTACTACCGGAATTCGACGAGGAGGCCCTAGAGCCCCCGCAGTCAAAAAGTAAGAAAGCCACCCGGTCGGATAGACGACCCCACGGCCAGCATAGAGCGGCAAGCGGCGCCGCACACAAGCCAGCACGCGATCCACTCAAGGATTCACATCAAAAAGATGGCCCAGCCAGATCTATTTATGGGCCAAGAAAGCAAGCTCTCGTAAGCAATGCAACAAAACCAGTATCCGAACATCACGGCACATCCAAATACAGGGGTGCCTCACACCCCCTATGTTTTACCGACGAGGTCCTGGATTATGAATTTCCAGCGGGATTTAAGCCCGTAAACATAGAGGCGTACGGCGGAACAACAGACCCCGGAGTCTGGATTGAGGATTATATCCTCCACATACATATGGCCAGAGGAGATGACCTCCACGCCATAAAATAGTTAACCCTCAAGCTTAAAGGGTCAGCCCGGCATTGGCTCAAAAGCCTTCCTGAAAACACAATTGGAAGTTGGGAAGAGCTCGAGGACGCTTTCCGAGCAAATTTTCAAGGGACCTATGTCCGCCCTCCGGATGCAGACGATCTCAGTCACATAACTCAACAGCCCGGAGAGTCAGCTCGGCAATGTAAGTGCATCTAGTGCCCCTTAGTGATTTTGGTGTATTGAAGACTTATAGGTTAAGTATCTAATGCGTTTATGAGTGTACACAGGTCTATAAGTCTATGAGGAGTTTGATATTTACAGAGAAAGTCGACCCCTAAAAATGAAGTTCTTCGACTGAAGACTTCGATATACTGAAGACTTTCTGAAGACTTTGAAAGTGAAGAAATTGGTGTGACCCTGAAGACTTGGTATTCATTCGAGGAACATGAAGCGTGAAGACTTCTGTTTTCGTAGTTTCATTTTCTCTTTCTTGAGTCATAGGAAACACCGTACTGTTAAAGGGGGTCAAGGAAATACTAAGGAGAAAATTTCCATGTGATGCTCATCTCAAATCCTACACCTACCAATCCCTTCGAGTGAAGCCATTGGAAATCTCATACAGTTTAGTCAATTTCTTCAGTGACAGAGACGAAGTTCTTCTGGTCACTGAGGACTTTGCTCTAACTGAGGAGTTAGGAATTCGCCAGTGCGAATTGCCTACACAGTGAGGAACATGATAGCCCTGAGGAATTTGTACCTCAAATTTCCGCCCGTTGCTGTGCTACGCGCCAGCTGTCCCAAAATATCTTGTCCACCTAACGGTCATATCATTGAAGGGCATTTATGTTTTATCATGTCGGGCTGCTCCCTAGGCTATAAATAGCCGCCCCCTACAACCACTAGCTGGTTGGCTGCTCCGCGAGAACTTGACACTTGTCATTTGAGAGCAACCCATCCTCCAAGGACTTTGAGCGAAAATCATCAAGTGAGGAAAATCCAAACCCAAACCCAAAACACCTACAAACCCAAAGTGATTGAGCATCACTAGAGAGATTGATCCTGTGTGGATCCGATGCTTGTTACCTTTGAAGACTGTGCTTCTTCCAGACGGTTAGGCGTCAAGGTCTAGAGCATCCAAGAGGAATTGTGGATCGCTAAGTGACCAAGTCTGTGAATGTTTGGAAGTCACTTGAAGACTTACCACGAGTGATTGGGCGAGGACTGTGTGTCCTTAGCTCAAGGAGAATACAGTGAGGACTGTGTGTCCGGGACTAGGTGTCCTCGAGTTTAAATACTCAGCCGCTCCAACTAGATGTACAACTGAGACAGCAGTTGGAACTGGTCTACCAAATCATTGTCTTCACCAAGCTTAATGGTTCTATTTCCTCAACACTTTCATTTCCTCATTATTGTGTTGTGTGTTTGTTCATATCTATGTTTCAAGACTTTGACTGAAGACTTTCTCAATTTCCTCAGTTCAATTTCTTTAGTCTGTTTGTCTTCATCTTGTGCTATCCTGTGTTTACGCTTTCTGTACTCTGTGTTTGTCTTCATTTCATCATGATGACCATGCATGTATTCTGCTATGTTTATCTCTGAGTACTTATTCTGCTGCTAGTAGTTCTTCGCTAAGGAATTTCCTCACTAGCAAATTCCTCAGTGAAGAATTTCATAAAAATCGCCTATTCACCCCCCCTCTAGTCGATATAACGCACTTTCAATTGGTATCAGAGCAAGGTACTCCCTTGTTCTGTGTGATTTTGGTTTAACCGCCTGGAGTTTTAGTTATGTCGACCGCAGATATGAAGAAAGTGCCATGCCCCATCTTTGATGGTCACGAGTATCCCAAATGGAAGGCTATGATGAAGAAGCGTCTCATGGTGATGGACAGCGAGCTATGGACCGTCACTGAGATTGGTCTGACCGATCTGTGCAAGATGGCGGAAGCTGATGACATTCGCAAGTACACTAAACTCAATCTCACAGTGAAGGCCGTCATCTTCTCCAGTCTGTCTCGAAACCAGTTCAGAAACATCATGCATCTCGATCAGCCGAAGCTTATCTGGGACCGTCTCTCTGATGTCTATGAAGGCCATCGAACCTTTCATGATCCTTGGTTCGAGGACTTCAATGAATCTCTCAAGTCAATGACATTTGAACCAGAATCATCCTCCTCCTCACCATGCCTCATGGCAGATGGTGAACAGGTACTGAATGCTATCTGTCTGAATCCAGTGATGATGAATCTGGTGATGAATTTGGACACAGCTATGTCAAACTTGCTTCTCTTGCTGCTAAACAACAAAGAGCTCTGGAAAGGGATAACAACATGCTAAGTAAGAGCAATGATATGTTGAGTGAAGAAATGGATCAATCACAAGCTTTGGCTGAAAGTCTTCAGAGACTTCACTCTAAGTATGACTCCCTTCAAGATCAGCATAACTCTCTCTTGTCAGATCTTGAGAAGCTAAGAGAGAGTTATGAAGATCTTCAGAAGGAGCGCGATTCATTACTTGCTCAACAAATCAGCGCTGCTCAGGAAGAATTTATTCCTCCATGTTTAAAATGCATTGAACGAGAATCTGCTAATTCCTCACCTGAATGTTCAAATGCTTCAAATGTTACAAATTCTTCGCCTGCCTCTGCTATCACTAATTCCTCATCTGAGGACATTGCTAGTATTACTGACGATGCAGGACCGAAGGAATTGTACATGACAGGCATGTACAAAAGCCTCAAAGGGCATCAGACTCTTTGTGATGTGCTTAAAAAGCAGATCCTCAACAAGAACCCTAGGAAAGAGGGTATTGCCTTTGAGAGGAAACTCAATGCTGATGGTACATATTGGAAGCCTGAGCAGTACCCCAAAACCTCATGGGTTGCTGCAAAGGGATCTCCAGTTGATCCATCTAATTTATCTGGCTATACATGTGAATCTTCTCATTCTTCTGATGAGTCATTTGACTCCAACTATAAACTGTTCAAAAATCAGAATGGTGAAGTATTTGCTAGATATGTTGGCACTAACTGCAGGAACGGTTCCTCTATGAAGAAAACCTGGGTTCCCAAAAGATGCCTTGAAACTCTTCAGGTGAATGTCCTCATGACACCACCTGTGAGGAAAAGGAACCCCAGATCAAATTCTTCATATGGACCAAATTCTTCATATGGATCCAAGTCCTCATACGGACCAAATTCCTCAAGAGGATCAAATTCCTCACATGGATCAAAGTCCTCATATGAACATCATCGTGCTAACAACTCTGTTTCGCAGGGAAGAGCCAAGGGCTATGAATATGAGCATTATTCTTCAAATTATTATGTTCATAAGTCCTCAAAGAATTTCTCTGCTTATTCATATGCTTACCCTAACCACTCTTATGTGAAACGAAATGGTGTGGCTGCTTTGCCACCATTCTCATATGGAGGTCGCAGAGTGATGAACTCTTTGCCACCCCTTCAGATGTGGGTGGTGAAGAAAAAGAACTAATCTCTTCTGCAGGGTCAGGTCTCCAGACGTATTGTCACGTCTGAAGAATTTGCTGGGGACCTGACAAATTGCCTGAATGGACGCAGGCTAACCATGATGAAATGAACTTTCATTTCACATGTCCTCCCTCTGTTTTATCTGTCTTACTGCT
This sequence comes from Aegilops umbellulata, assembly GCA_032464435.1. Lineage (NCBI taxonomy): Eukaryota > Viridiplantae > Streptophyta > Magnoliopsida > Poales > Poaceae > Aegilops > Aegilops umbellulata. The sequence continues at coordinate 7,931,565 of CP136058.1, read as the reverse complement.
TGATAAAATTGATCTGATGAATTGTGATATCATATTCTTCACTGCTGAAGTATATGAGATCGTAAGTTGCACTAAATCATCTGCAGGATGATCAACCCAAAGCCACCGAATGGGTACTTGATAGTGGATGTACAAATCACATGACCGGTGACAGGAATCTGTTGATGGATGCTCCCTTATCAGCGTCACACATGAAGCATATCAGCGTCACACATGAAGCATATCAGGTATTGGGTCTAGGTAAGGTTGCTATCACAAAGGATCGACACATGGACAAAGTCATGCTTGTTGCGTCCTTAGGATACAATCTTATGTCTGTCTCAATGCTTTGTGATCTTGATATGGTTGTTGTCTTTGGCAAGTATTATTGTGTTGTGATTATGGAAGCTGACAATTCCAAAGTCTTCGAAGGCTTTAGGAGAGGAGACTTGTATATTGTTGATTTCTCTGCAGATTCACAACCAGCTGTGTGCCTACTTGCAAAAGCTTCAGAAGGATGGCTATGGCATCGACGACTTGGTCATGCAGGCATGAGGAATTTGAACACGCTTGCGAAGAAGAAGCATGTCATTGGCATTGAGAATTTCAAATTCCTCAAGGATCACCTGTGCGGTGCCTGTGAAGCTGGAAAGATGACAAAGGCCAAGCATCCAGCGAAGACTATCATGACCACTACTCGTCCATTCGAATTGCTTCACATGGATCTCTTTGGTCCCAATCATTATTCCTCTGTTTCGAATGAAGCATCTCAATATGGCTTTGTTATTGTTGATGATTACTCTCGTTACACATGGGTACATCTTGTCTCTTACAAAACTGAAGTGCACGAAGTCTTCAAACGATTTTCCTCGAGGGCTTCAACTAACTTTGGTGTGAAGATCAAGCACATCAGAAGTGACAATGGCACCGAGTTCAAGAATTCGGGTCTCGATGACTATCTTGATGAACTTGGTATTACTCATGAGTTATATGCTCCTTATACTCCTCAACAGAATGGCGTCGTGGAGCGCAAGAACAGGACTCTTGCTGAGATGGCTCGCACTATGCTCGATGAGTACAAAACCCCTCGTCGTTTCTGGGTTGATGTAATTGATACTGCGTGCCACATCATCAATAGAGTATATCTTCACAAATTCTTCGAGAAGACTGCTTATGAACTCCTCACTGACAAGAAACCAAATGTGAGTTATTTCAAAGTCTTCGGTGCTAAATGCTGGATTAAAGATCCTCATCACAACTCTAAATTTGCACCGAAAGCACATGAAGGTTTTATGCTTGGTTACGGAAAGGATTCTCACACCTACAGAGTCTTCAACAATGTTCTTCACAAGATAGTTGAAACTGTAGATGTGCGGTTCGATGAAACTAACGGCTCGCAAAGAGAGCACCTACCTTCTGTGTTAGATGAACCAGCACCTGAGGATGCTATCAAGCACAAGGCTACTGAAGATGTCATTCCTACTGAAGAATCTGCTGAAGAATTCATTCCAGAACGTGAATAACCTCGAGCTGATGCACCTGAAGAAAATGCTGAGGAAATTGATGCTGAAGAAAATGCTGATCAAATTCCTCAACGACAACCAGCTCATCCTCGCGTTGCAAAAGAAGTGCAAGTGGAGAAGATCATCGATGACATTAGAGCACCAGGTCCTCTCACACGCTCAAAAGCTTCACATCTATCAAACTTTTGTGGGCACTTTGCTTTTGTCTCTATCACAAAGCCCACTAAGGTAGATGAAGCATTTCTAGAGCCTGAGTGGATTCAGGCCATGCAAGAAGAATTGCATCAGTTCAAGCTCAACAACGTATGGGAACTAGTCAATCGTCCCGATCCTCGCAAGCATAACATCATTGGCACAAAGTGGATCTACCGCAACAAGCAAGATGAAAATGGTGTTGTGGTGAGGGATAAGGCACGACTAGTAGCTCAAGGCTACACACAGGTTGAAGGAATTGATTTCGATGAAACTTTTGCACCTGTTGCTAAACTTGAGGCTATTCGCATATTGCTTGCTTATGCTAACCATCATGATATCATCTTATACCAAATGGATGTAAAAAGTGCATTCCTCAATGGTAAGCTTGAGGAAGAAGTATATGTTGCTCAACCCCCAGGTTTTGAAGATCCAAAACATCCTGAGAAAGTCTTCAGACTTAACAAGGCCCTCTATGGACTCAAGCAGGCCCCACGGGCGTGGTATGACACATTGAAGGGATTCTTCATGAAGAAAGGCTTCACACCCGGTTCACTCGATCCCACTCTCTTTACTAAATCTTATGATGGTGAACTGTTTGTGTGCCAAATATATGTTGATTATATCATCTTTGGCTGTACTGACCAACGTTATAGTGATGAATTTGCCTATATGATGAGTGAAGAATATCAAATGTCTATGATGGGAGAGTTGAAATTCTTCTTAGGTCTTCAAATTCGTCAACAGCGCAATGGCACATTCATATCTCAGGAGAAATACCTCAAGGATGTCCTGAAGAAATTCGGCATGCAAGACTGCAAAGGCATCAAAATTCCTATGCCCACAAATGGTCATCTATGCACTGATGAAAACGGTACTGACTTTGATCATAAGGTATACCGCTCCATGATTGGTTCTTTATTGTACTTATGTGCATCTAGGCCAGATATAATGCTTAGTGTTTGCATGTGTGCACGATTTCAAGCTGCACCGAAGGAATTACACCATAAGGATGTGAAGCATATTCTTCGATATCTAGCTCACACACCAACACTGGGATTATGGTATCCCAAGGGCTCGGATTTTGATCTCATTGGATATTCAGACTCTGACTATGCTAGTGACCGTGTGGATCGCAAGTCAACATCTGGTACTTGTCATTTCCTCGGACGATCCTTGGTCTGTTGGTCCTCGAAGAAACAGAACTGCGTATCACTATCTACTGCTGAAGCTGAGTACATTGCTGTTGGTTCTTGCTGTGCTCAACTGCTATGGATGAAGCAAACACTCAAGGACTATGGCATCAACGTGAAGAACGTGCCTCTCCTCTGTGACAATGAGAGTGCCATCAAGATTGCTCACAACCCAGTTCAGCACTCGAAGACAAAGCACATTTAGATTCGTCATCATTTTCTTCATGATCATGTGTTGAAGGGCGACATTTCTATTGAGCATGTGAAGACTGAAGAACAGCTAGCCGATATCTTCACTAAGCCCTTGGATGAGAAGAGATTTAGCAAGTTGCAGTGTGAGCTAAATATCTTAGAATCTTCGAATGTACTTTGAAAAGGCACTCATCCTAACACTTATGCAAAATTGATGACTTAGATGTGCAACACATGAAGAAACGTTTTTCTTCAATCAATGAAGAATAACACTCTAAGTGTGAAGAAATTAATGAAGAATTTGATTCTCAGAACCCTACGACAATTGTACGCGGTGTCTGAAATCATCATTCTTATACGGTGGGACACGCCACCACAAAAGTTGAAAATCTCCAGTTTGAGTTTTTCCTCAACTTTTGAAATTCTTCAGTTTTTCAAATTCTTCAACTTTACAAAGTCTTCACTTGTGCCGTCGTTTTTCTTCATTGGCTATATATATATATATGAGTTTATGTCCTCTACAGCATTCACTAATAGCTATTTCTTCAAGTTGGATCTTTTCTGCTAAGTGAATGTGATCGGACCCTTCCCCTCTATGCTATACTCAATCCAAACTGTTCACAAATTCTTCATGTGCGTTCTATTTGAAACTCGTTCAAATTCTTCACTGTGTCCTTGTCAGCTGAAGAAATTGCGAACGGAATGTTAAAACTAATCTTATCCAAACTTTCGGTTTTGCCGCTCAAACCGTTCCGCATCCCACGATGCATTATTTTATCCACCCACGATCCTACACGATCTCCACTACACAATACGTGGGTGACACATGTCGCGAGAAGGAGAACGGCCAGGGGCACGTTCGTCCTAAATCTTCGGACGAGCAGTTTTTCACCGCGGCTATAAATACCCCTGTCGCCGTCCTCACTTCCTTTACCCCGCTCGATCTCACTCTCCTGCTCGAGCTTCCAAACCCTAGCGCCGTCGCTACTCCATCGTCGCCGGTGAGGAAGAGCTTCACTGCCTCGACCTCGTCGCCGTTGTACTCGCGCCGACCGCGGAAATCTTCACCTCCGCCGCCACCGTAGACGTCTTCCTACGCCAAGTTAGGGCGTGGAAGATCTGCATCGACGAACTTCACTGTTCCAACTCCCAGTTCGTCGCGTTCTTCGTTCAGGGTAATTAAAAGCTAATTTTACTTCCCTCTTTGATTCGAAACTTTTCTACAAAATCTTCAAAGGTGTTTTTATTCTTCAAATCCTCACACACAAAACACCTCACATGTTATCAATTCTTGATTCATTTCCCTAAGCCTCATATTCTTCAAGATTCCTCAATTCTATGGATCCTCGATCTATACAACTCTGGAACCTAAGATATAAAGCGCTTAGTGAAATTCCTCTAGACGAATCTGGTCAAATTCCTCAAACTTGTTCTTTATGAAAAACCCTCTGAGAACGCATATGACCTCTTCAAATTCCTCGCAACAATACTCTGTTCACAGGTACACATGTCCGCTGCTGAATCATTAGGTTCTCATCAACTTAACTCATTTGCAGCGTTCCTTGAAGAAAAGTTGCATACTTCTTCAGAGAATTCAATTGTTCAAATTCCTCATCTGAAGAAAATGGCTGAAGGTAAAAGGCCACAGAAAGGAGGAAAGAAGCCTGAGGTCACGACTGCTTTTGAAATCCCAGAGGATATTTACAAAGAGTACTGCACGCCTGATGAAGCCAAGTTTGGCAAAGAAGATAAAAATCAGCGCAAGGTGCGAATCCAGAGGATTGAACGGTGATGGGCACGTGAATGGAGGGAGTACAGATATGTTACTCCAAAGTATATGAAGAAATTCACACTTAACCCTCCATGCCCAAGAGCCCCATTGGCACCTGGCCAAGTGGCTGATCCCACCAGCATCAAGCGTGGTGAGGATTTTCCTGAAGAATGGGTCAAGCGCCAAGCTAAACTGGCAAGGCAAGCCAGAGAAGCAGTGAGGAAATTCAATGAAGACTCTGCTGCTGCTGCTGCCACTGAGGCTTCTGTCAAGCCGAAGAAAGCGATGCTCAAGAAGCCTGCTCGCAAGCCAAGTGCTTCAACATCAATGCCCTCACGGCCAAGTTCCTCAGCTGCGCCCTCACGGCCAGAATCTTCAAAATCTTCAAAGCAAATTCCTCATGCTGCTCCTGCTCCACCAAAGTCCTCAGCTCCTCCTCCACAGTCCTCAGCTGTCTCGACTAAGTCCTCAGCGCCTGTGCATCTGGCCTCGTGCCAAAGGACTACTGGCACCTCAATTGCCTCTGGTGTCTCAGCTAGTTCCTTAGCTGCACCAAATTCCTCAGCTGGACCCTCTTTGCTGAAGAAAAAGGCTACTGCTGGACGCGGCACTCGCACAAGTCGTCAGAAGAAGCAGGTAGTCTTCACCGTGCCATCTGATGATGATGAAGCTGATGAAGAAGAACTTACTGAAATCATCAGGGACCGCCAAGAAAGGGCGACTAAAGCTAAAGGCACACCTGTGCCCCTGCTATTGGATCCGAGGGCAATCCTAGATTATATTGACCTCTGGCATAAGGACCCTAACACACCTATGCCTGATTTCAAGCTGACACCTGGCCAAAGTCACATGTTGACTCACTTCATCCAAGAGGAGAAGTGGAAATATGATAAGGCCAGAGAGATCAAGAAATCGCAGTACCGCAAAGAGAAGCTACTGAGGAAAAATGTTCTCGCAATAAAGCCTGAAGAACTCGTCAAGATGCAGGCTGACATCAAAGCCCTCAGCGACAAATTTGACTCCTACTATGCTGATTGGAAGGGAGCCAAGGTCAGATTTGTGAGGCTGACTGATACCTTCACCAAGGGTGCAGCCTCAACACAACAAATTCCTCAAGCTGAAGCATCTGTTCAGCAAACTGAAGAACATGCCAGCACCGCTGATGAAGTTCAGGATGCTGAAGAAAATGCTAGTCCCAGGGCTGATGACTCTGCTCCAGCCGCTGATGAAATTGCCAGGGCATCCACTAGTGGTGTGCCTGAAGAGACTGAAGAAACCAGGGCAACTGCATCAGTTGCGCCTGAGGAAAATCAACCAGATTCCTCAGCTCCACCTGCACCTACGCCAACTCCTATTCTTCCTTCTGCACTAGATGTGAAGAAAACCAAGGCTGCAGAGCGAGCTGCTGTGAAGAAGAGGAAAGCATCACAAGCTTCAGAATCTTCAGCTCCCAAGAAGATGAAGCCCATGACCAGCTCGTTTGCTAATCCAATTGATGTTGTTCCTATCTCCTCCATGCCATCAAAGGACCTTGTTCCTTTTGGTGAAGATTATGAGATCCCAAGTGGATAAGATGAAGAAACTCAATCTGCTGCTTCCTCAGAGCTGATTGATGAAGAAATTGAAGCGGATTCAATCCCTTCAACCCCAAAGGTCTCATCACCAATGCCTCAGTTTGATGTTGAAGAGGCAGGTGTTGAAGAAATTGAAGATGAAGATGTGGATATTGGCAGCACAACTCCGTTGATGAATGATGACTTTTGGGAAAGTCAGCACCCCAATTCCCCACTCTTCACCCCACTGCAGCAAATTCCTCACTCCCCTGCACAAACTGTTCAAATGGGCTCTGAAGAAACTCATCCCACTGCATCTGTGAATGAAGAAATTCCAGCCACTAGTGCTGAAGAAACTGCTGCTGAAGCTGAAAAGGTGACTGCACCTGAGGAGGAACCAGAAATTCCTCAGCCTAAAGAACCTGAGATTGTGATTCCTGAGGTCGTGATGCAACTCACTGACACTCCTCTACCAAGGCCAAAGGATCCGTTCTCATGCAAACAGAAAATCAAGGCTGAAGACTTCTATGGCGAGCACGTGTTCTTCACTGAATACAACCCATATGACTCTGCTCGCATAAGGAAGAGGCGTTTCTGGACAGCCAGCCAAGCCAATTTCTATTCCTCAGTGCTTTATAACAAAGACAAAGTCTTCGACCATGCTCATATTCCTCACGTGGATATGGAGCCTTTGCCGTGCTTCACGCCAGTCCTCAGTGTTCTTCACGACGCTGGGCTGCTCAATTTCTGCACAGACATATGCGATTGGAATGAAGAACTTATTCTTCAATTCTATGCAACGTTGCACATCACCGGCAACTCTGAAGATGTGAACTCATGGGTTTTGGACTTGATGACTGAGAACACACATCATAAGGCCCCAGCATCTGAATTGCTTCGGGTCCTTCCTCTGAGTCCACCCACTGAAGATGCATGTTGTATGTACAACGAACCTGAGCTTTCAAATCACTATATGCAAGTGCTGATGAAGCCTTTGAAGCCAGGGCAAGCTCCTAGAACCAAATTCCTCGTCAAGGAATTGTTGTATGTGCCGAGGACTGTCTATCGCATTCTGACGAAGACAATGAGTCCCATCAAAGGCCATGACTCGACTGATGAAGAAGTCATTGGCATCATGAAGAATCTGCTTTTCAACATCATTCATGGCGTTCCCGTCAACTTCCATGATTTCTTCATGAGGACTCTGGCCAACATTGCTATGTCACCATTTGAGCTCAAGCCTTATGCACCTTGGATAATGAAATTCATCAGGACAAGGTCTTCACTCAACTACAAGGCTGAAACGCTCAACCACTGCAGCTACTTGCCTCCCATTGAAGTCCTCAAACGGACATTTTCCTCAGCTGAAGAAAAGGGCAAGGCCATTGCTGTGATCGATGAAGGCATTCGTCCATTGGATGGTCAATTTCGCAAGGCCGCCTCTTATTCCACCAATGATGACTCTGCCACACATGACACTGCCGCCAACACTGCCAAGCCAAATCCTCAAGCCACAGCACCCATGGTGATGACTAACCATGAGTTACTCCTCAGTCTTCATCAAAAGGTTGATTGCAATCACAAATGGGTCAAGCGTCAGTTTGGTTCAATTCTTCACAACATGACTTCCACACACAATGCAGTGAAGAAAAACCACTACTACCTTCATGAAACCCTCAACCGCACCTGGGCTGTTTTATCCTACAACGCTGATGATTTGCAGCAAATGGGTCTCAACGAAGAATTTGCCTGGTATGCACCTCCTCCGAAGAAATACAAGAAGGTCCCAGTTCCTTCTTGGTGGCCAGTTCATATTCTTCATCGCGTGAGACTGATGAAAATGAAGACTTGGACGACACTGCGGCAGGCCCTACATCAACGACCGACCCCAACAACACTGGCGCTCCTTCATCAACTTGAATATCTTCAGGGGCGTTAGTCCTCAGTTCGATCCTTTTGGTCATTTGATGACAAAGGGGGAGAAATCTGAGTTAGTCTTCAAGCGGGTCTATAATTAGGACATATTTGTTTTTTTTTGCTAAGTTACAACTCTCATTCTTCCGAAAATTTTATTGGATCGAGTTGTAATCTTAAACCCGATGGTGCGCTGATACTTTTGTTGCAATATGCTTTGATACTTTTGATGCGCTATTCTGCATGCTTATTCCTCATTAATATTATCGTACGCATGCTGAATTTCATCAGGCACCGTATTTCATCATGCATTTCAAATTCTTCATATTATATATCAAATGCGTGTATGAATTACAAGATATAGGGGGAGATCTCCATGATTCAACTCTTCAAGTGTGCATTGCTTCAAAAGCAAATTCCTCACGATGCACATCTTCAGGGGGAGTTCTTCTATATCTTGCAATCATATTCCTCAATATCAGTATTTACAATTCACATATTTATCCCCATTGAAAACTTAACCTATGTTGTCATCAATCACCAAAAAGGGGGAGATTGTAAGTGCATCTAGTGCCCCTTAGTGATTTTGGTGTATTGAAGACTTATAGGTTAAGTATCTAATGCATTTATGAGTGTACACAAGTCTATAAGTCTATGAGGAGTTTGATATTTACAGAGAAAGTCGACCCCTAAAAATGAAGTTCTTCGACTGAAGACTTTGATATACTGAAGACTTTCTGAAGACTTTGAAAGTGAAGAAATTGGTGTGACCCTGAAGACTTGGTATTCATTCGAGGAACATGAAGCGTGAAGACTTCTGTTTTCGTAGTTTCATTTTCTCTTTCTTGAGTCATAGGAAACACCGTAGTGTTAAAGGGGGTCGAGGAAATACTAAGGAGAAAATTTCCATGTGATGCTCATCTCAAATCCTACACCTACCAATCCCTTCGAGTGAAGCCATTGGAAATCTCATACAGTTTAGTCAAATTCTTCAGTGACAGAGACGCAGTTCTTCTGGTCACTGAGGACTTTGCTCTGACTGAGGAGTTAGGAATTCGCCAGTGCGAATTGCCTACACAGTGAGGAACATGATAGCCCTGAGGAATTTGTACCTCAAATTTCCGACCGTTGCTGTGCTACGCGCCAGCTGTCCCAAAATATCTTGTCCACCTAACGGTCATATCATTGAAGGGCATTTATGTCTTATCATGTCGGGCTGCTCCCTAGGCTATAAATAGCCGCCCCCTACAACCACTAGCTGGTTGGCTGCTCCGCGAGAACTTGACACTTGTCATTTCAGAGCAACCCATCCTCCGAGGACTTTGAGCGAAAATCATCAAGTGACGAAAATCCAAACCCAAACCCAAAACACCTACAAACCCAAAGTGATTGAGCATCACTGAAGAGATTGATCCTATGTGGATCCGACGCTTGTTACCTTTGAAGACTGTGCTTCTTCCAGACGGTTAGGCGTCAAGGTCTAGAGCATCCAAGAGGAATTGTGGATCGCTGAGTGACCAAGTCTGTGAAGGTTTGGAAGTCACCTGATGACTTACCACGAGTGATTGGACGAGGACTGTGTGTCCTTAGCTCAAGGAGAATACGGTGAGGACTGTGTGTCCGGAACTAGGTGTCCTCGAGTTTAAATACTCAGCCACTCCAACCAGATGTACAACTGAGACAGCAGTTGGAACTGGTCTACCAAATCATTGTCTTCACCAAGCTTACTGGTTCTATTTCCTCAACACTTTCATTTCCTCATTATTGTGTTGTGTGTTTGTTCATATCTGTGTTTGAAGACTTTGACTGAAGACTTTCTCAATTTCCTCAGTTCAATTTCTTCAGTCTGTTTGTCTTCATCTTGTGCTATCCTGTGTTTACGCTTTCTGTACTCTGTGTTTGTCTTCATTTCATCATGATGACCATGCATGTATTCTGCTATGTTTATCTCTGAGTACTTATTCCGCTGCTAGTAGTTCTTCGCTAAGGAATTTCCTCACTCTAGTTGATATAACGCACTTTCAGGCAATTCTGGAATAGATTTCTTACTAAAAAGAATCAGGTAGTCGACTGTTCGGACGCCGAAGCCTTAGCAGCTTTTAAGCATAATGTCCGAGACGAATGGCTCGCCAGACACCTCAGCCAAGAAAAGCCAAGAAAAATGGCCGCATTAACAAGCCTCATGACCCGCTTTTGCGCAGGAGAGGACAACTGGTTGGCAAGATGTAGCACCAGCGACCCAAGTACATCCAAAACTAGGGATGGAAACGAAAAAACGCGACGCAACAAGGACCAGCACCGGACTAAGGCAAACAGTCCGAAGAGCACGACAGTCAATGCTGGATTCAAAAGCTCGCGGCAGAATCAGAAAAAGTAGCCCCTCAAAGATAATGGGGACGAGCTGTCCAACTTAAACAAAATCTTAGACAAGATGTGCCAGCTACACAGTACTCCTGGGAAGCCTGCAAACCATACCCACCGAGATTGCTGGGTTTTTAAGCAATACAGCGGACTCAACGCCGAACACAAGGGGCTCGACACACCAAGCGAAGACGATGACGAACCCCAAAAGCAGAGCACCAGGAAACAAAAGAATTTTCCACAAGAAGTAAAAACAGTAAACTTACTTCACATAACAAAACGTGCGGCGCCCATAAAGTTACGCGCCATACGGCCTATCCCAAAGGTGTCCCGCCACTGGTTGTCAAAATCAATCATCTTCATTCATCGGGATTACTCTAGAAGTATCAGGAACGCAGGCTGGACTACCTTGGTACTCGATCCAATAATTGGCGGACTCCAGTTTACAAATGTCCTGATGGACGGCGGCAGCGGTTTAAACCTGATATATCAGGACACAATCCGCCACATGGGGATACACCCAACAAGAATTCGCCACAGCAAAATCTCCTTTCAAGGGGTAATGCCAGGTCCGGATACCCATTGCATGGGCTTTCTCTGGCTTGAAGTTATATTCGGCTCCCCCGATAACTTCCGTCGCGAAAAGCTAACTTTCCACATCGTCCCATTCTCAAGTCGCGATCAAGCACTGCTGGGACGCGAAGCTTTCGCCCGCTTTAACGCAATACCGCATTACGCATCTCTTACGCTCAAGATGCCCGGTCCACGAGGCATCATCTCACTTAAGGGAAACATGGAACGCGCCCCCCACGCGGAAGATCGTGCGGCTGCCTTAACAGCCCCACAATAAAACAGCTTCACCAGCCAAAAACATCCAAACAGGTCGTTAAGACCACGGACACGGCTCGACGAGTCCGGCATAAACATATAATTAATAAAGGCTTAATAGCCGTATACCCCTACGCTAGGGGCTCCGCGCATATAAAATACGAGACAATCAAGCTCAATTTTACCCATTTCAATTCATACTTTGCTTATTTAGTATAACTTCTGTTCGGCACGACCCTTATTTCAACTAAGTTCCTCTCTTTTACAGATGAACATCGTGCTGCGCCCGTCCAGGATACGGCACAACGGAGACACAGGCGCAGACGTGCAGCAGGGACCCGTTCCAAGGATTCTTTTCAGATTAAGACCCTGCGTAAACCTTTTTTACTATCTCTTGTTGATACACATCCTACGGTGTTTCGTTATAATCAAGGAGGGGACTGGCATCTTGGCATGTGGCCACGTCAGGAATTTTGCGCGTACCTGGACACTAGGGGCTTATAACCAAGGGCGTTGTCCCGCCCGCACTCATAAAGACCGAATACCTTAGGGAGTGTTCGGCGTCGCGAGTTTAGCCTTATATCCATCAGCTCTGAATCATGTGTTTGGTCAAATGTTGGGTTGCCCGGCTCCTGTGTTTTGCTGCCTTACGTTCCGCACTATCGGCTAAGGCGGCACCAGGAGAACTACTGCGATTGTGCCCCGGTTCGGCCAGGCGAGCACCTCAGTAGAGAAAGCCGAAAATTGTCTGTCATGATATAGCGTGAGACTGGTCAACCACTCGATGACTCACCGGAATCTATAGGATTCCTCCGCTTTAACGAAGGGCCGTTTCCCGGCCAGGCACATATGCGCCCCGACTTCGGGCGAGCACAGGTGCCACCAGGGGCTATCTAAGTAGCCTCACTGTCAAGCTCCTATGGCTAAGTGAAAGTGATAAAGCATTATAGTCCGGTTGCCTAACTCGATGTGCTATCACCTCCTTTGTAGGACCAAGACATTGGATCAAGTGTGAAAATGCGCCTTCTGCGAGCACCCCCGCACTATGTGTGTGAGGGCTGAAGCCGACGACTGCCATCTTTCAGATTATATATACATATTAAAACGGCCGCACAGGAGGTGTTACAAATACTTGAAGGCACAATTATAAAAAGCTTCTACAATGTACCAAAATATTGTTTTACAATAAAATATGCTATTAGAACATAGCATCCTTCGAGCACTGCATCTCTATTACACGAGCGCCCTGAAGGACTTCCTGAAAATAGTGCTCGGCAGGTACTCGGCTTTTGTCCAAATCTTGGGACGCAACAACGATGGTCTCCATCTCCGCCCAGTATGTCTTGACACGGGCAAGAGCCATTCGTGCGCCCTCTATGCATGCTGACCTCTTCATGGCATTAATACGCGGCACCGCACCAAGGAACTGCTGCATCAAGCTGAAATAACTCTTCGGCTCCGATCTCTCCGGCCACAGATGACTCATGATGCACTTCATGACGAGTCCGAACAACCTATTCAGCTCGGCCCATTCGGCCAGACGATCGGCCACCGACAGTGGACGCTTTGGATTGTGGAACTGCGACCAGAAGAGTTTCTCCACTTCGCGATCTTCTTGATCTCGAAAGTGTTCGGTCGCATCGGCAGCACTCGCCGCCAAATCCATATAGGTGTCCGCCGCACTCTACAACCGGTCCAAGGGAGCATGCTTAGGATCACAAAACTTTCTCCGCAGCATAAAGGGCCTTCCAGCCGCGATCTCTCCGGCTTCACGAAGCTCCTCCTTCGCAGCTCTCATCGTAGAGCGAGCATCCTTGGCATCGGCAACGGCCTTCTCCAAGTCCGTCTGTTCCGCCCGATCTTCTTTTTCCAGAAGCCTGCAATAGTCAGCAGCGCTCTTCAGCTTCACGGCCATTTCGGCCATCTCTTCTTGCTTCGGCAGTGGGCAGCATGTTCGGCTCTCAACTCTTCAAGGGCCTTCTTGGCAGCCACATCACTTTTCTGGCTTGCTCCTTGGCTCGGGCAAGTTCCGCCTGAAGACTCTCCGTGGCAGCCGCACCATCTGCATAAAGCACATACATAGTAAGATACTGGCATAAGCTCCTCTTACCAGGTGCCACCGGAGGGGTACATACCTTGTGCCTCGTCAAGCCGCTTGTTAACAAGCACGATGTCGGCCTCTGCCACGTCAAGTTGCCGCTTTAGCTCGGCAAATTCATCAGTCCGGTTGGACGCCGGACACTTCGTCGCCTAAATACGAAGACGGCATTTTAGACCTGGGGTTACGATCCTCTGCGCGCCGTCAATTTTGACAACACACAGAGTCTCAGGGGCTACTATGTGCACAGGGCGCATCCTATTTATGCGCCACTGTTAAAAAAGGGTGCGTTATTCCGCATACATCAAAACCCGTCAGCAAACTTCTGACAGCCTCGTGCAATCCGCTTTCCGCGGACGAAACCCTTTCAATCACCATGCCTATCAATGCACGATGCTCCTCTGAGATAGAAGCTCGCCCTAGCAGATCCTTCAGCTCCTCTGACCGTGCACCGGACGGTGCCGGATTCGTCCTATAACCTTTCTCGAAGGACAGACGCGGAGAACCTTGGGGGGCCATATGGCTGCCTTCCGGCCCCGCCGGATTCGGAGAAACCCTCCGCGACGATACCTCATGGTCGCCCGCCTCTCAAGGCGGTTCGGCAGGGGGAGGCGTTCTGCTCTCCATCATCTCCGGAAGAAGATCCCCCGAAGACGAGCTCTGCTGAGAAGGTCTGAGGTCCGAACTATAAGGTAAATTTTCGGTTACTCTTCTCAGATATAAAACAAGGATTCTTCTCAAAGAAAAACCTCTCTCTACTTACGGCTCGGTGGAGGGCTGGCCCCCTTGAGGGCATAGTTCGGCCGAGGTATCCCCCGGCGCAGGATCTTCTGACGAAGATATCTTCCCCCGTTTTGAGGCCACGGTCTCCGGGTCTCCAGAGGCGGTCCTCTTCTTTCCTTGAGGAGTGGAATTTTCGATTCCTTCCCTCCGAACAGCCTCCTTCGAGGAGGCCGTAGTTTCCTTGTCCCCTCCCTGGCTTTCCTTCAAAGGCACAATCTTCAACATCCTGACCAGCACGGGATCCGGCGCGGTCTCGGGGAGGGGAGCCGGACACCTGATAAGCTTTGCCTTCGCAATCCACTCCTGTTTAAAGAACAGTTCTTTAGAAGCAAGTTTTATGACAAATATACGGATAGCAAGTCCGGGCACAAGGCTACTTACTTTAGTATCCGGGCGAGTGCATCTTAAGCCTGCGTCCTCGGTCAAGTCCGGACACATCACTTGTGATCCGAAGAACAATTTATACATCTCCACGGGTGTTGCACCCATGAAATGCTGGAGAGCTCGTGGTCCCTCCGGATTAAACTCCCACAGGCGGAGGTAGCGACGTTTCCCGGGCAGGGTTTGGCGGATCAGCATGACCTGCGTCACTTTGACCAGGCTGAAGTCACTTTCTAAGAGATCCCTGATGCGGCCCTACAACAAGGGCACGTCCTTGGATGATCCCCAGTCAAGTCCTTTATTGACCCATGACGCTAGCTGTGGTGGGGGACCCGAATGAAAGGCAGATGGTGCCACCCACTTGGTGCCCCTGGGAGCGGTGATATAGAACCACTCTCGTTGCCATAAGCTGAACTCCTCTTGAAAAGAGCCCTCGGGCCATGGAGCATCAGCATTCTTGCTTATAACAGCGCCTCCACACTCTGCGTGCCGCCCCTCGATCGTCTTCGGCACTACTTTAAAGGTCTTGAGCCATAGTCCGAAGTGGGGATTAATACAGAGGAAGGCTTCGCACACGACGATGAAAGAGGAAATGTGGAGGATGGACTCCGGAGCTAAGTCGTGAAATTCCAACCCGTAATAGAACATGAGCCCCCTCACGAAGGGGTCCACTGGTAAGCCTGGCCCCCGAAGGAAGTGAGACATAAACACCATGCTCTCACCAGGACTGGGAGTGGGAATGACCTACCCTTGAATAGGTAACCTATGCGAGATTTCCTCGGTCAAGAACCTGGCCTCTCTCAGCTTTAGCACGTCCTCCTCCGTAACGGAAGAGGGCGCCCATCGGCCTCGAAGGTCGGAACCGGACATTGTCGAAGATCCGAAGCGCCTGAAATCTGGAGCCTTGGGAGTTGGAACTCGGGGCGAAGGGCGAACTCGTTTGAGATTGAAAAGAAGGAGCAAGGCCTTGGTCTCTTTATAAGAGGTGGAATACTACGGGCCCTCCCCGTAACCGTTTGGGACTCGCCTTTAATCGAGAAAACATGCCAACGGGCACGGTTGGGTTACCCACATCCATATTGATGAGGATCCCGTAAATAAAGGGGACACGATCTCTGCTTTGACAAGACGTGCCAAGGAAATCGCCTCGCGAAATGTGCTGAGGTGAGGGAGTGAAAACGATTCGAATAAAGACTTGGCCGTGGTGTGATGTCACGCTACGGAATACATCAGCAGATTAGATTTGTGTAAATATTATTCTCTCTATGGCAATATGTGGAAACTTGTTTTGCAGAGTCGGACACTGTCTTTTGTGTTCAAAATCTTCTATGAAGTACTTGGAGGAGGAACCCGCCTTGCAATGCCGAAGACAATCTGCGCGCCGGACTCGTCGTCATTGAAGGCTGGTTCAGGGGCTACTGAGGGAGTCCTGGATTAGGGGGTGTCCGGATGGCCGAACTATACCTTCGGCCGGACTCCTGGACTATGAAGATACAAGATTGAAGACTTCGTCACGTGTCCGGAAGGGACTTTCCTTGGCGTGGAAGGAAAGCTTGGCGATGCGGATATTTAGATCTCCTACCATTGTAACCGACTTTGTGTAACCCTAACCCCCTCTGGTGTCTATATAAACCGGAGGGCTTTAGTCTGTAGGAGAACATACAACAATCATACCATAGGCTAGCTTCTAGGGTTTAACCTCCTTGATCTCGTTGTAGATCTACTCTTGTACTACCCATATCATCAATATTAATCAAGCAGGACGTAGGGTTTTACCTTCATCGAGAGGGCCCGAACCTGGGTAAAACTTCGTGTCCCTTGTGTCTTGTTACCATCCGCCTAGATGCACAGTTCGGGACCCCTACCCGAGATCCGCCGGTTTTGACACCGACAAAGGCGTTTGATAAAAACTTCTGGATCGGACAGATCGACACTAGTTAGGGCCTCTCTTTGACCCATATCCAGGAGTTCACCACTATTTGGGAGCTGCTACAAGATGTTAGTCTCAGCCTAGACACGAAAGACATGATAAATTAGAAATTTACTTCTAGTGATGAATATTCGCTAGCCACCACTTACATGGCATAGTTTGCCGGACAAGTTCTCAGTGCGGCCTCTCCCATGATCCAGAAAACTTGGGATCCACCAAAGTGCAATTTTTTTCCTTGGTTGATCATTCAAAATCATGTGTGGACGGCCGATAGGTTGCAATGGGGGGATGGCCGAATTGCGGCCTATGCCCCCTTTGCACGAAGGTTCAGGAGTCAGCTGCTCACCTTCTCTTTCAGTGTAGGTTCACTGTCTGGGTCTGGAATGAGATCATCACTTGGCTTGGCATTAATAGTACATCTACGGGCTTAGTGTCACGGGGTCTCCGTTCATGATTGGTGGCTCAAAACATCATCTCTGGAGGTCACATCAAGAAGACGATTGTCTCCGTTATGATGCTTGTTGTCTCATGGGAAATTTGGAAGGAGCAAAACGTGAGAGTCTTCCACAACACGACCACCCCGACCACCGTCGTTGTTGTGAAGATTAAAGAGGAGGCCCATCTTTGGGCGTTAGCTCACTAGTGCAGAACCGGGCAATAGCACCGGTTCGTAAGGCCCTTTAGTGTCGGTTCCATAACCGGCACTAAAGTGTGGGCACTAAAGCCCCCCCTTTAGTAGCGGTTCAGCACGAACCGGTGCTAAAGGGAAACCACGTGGCACGAGCCAGCTCCGGGGGCCGGGAGCCCTTTAGTACCGGTTGGTAACACCAACCGGCACTAAAATGTTTGGGAGGTTTTTGGTTTTATGATTTCTTTTTCATTTAATTTTGTGTTTTCCATTTTAATTCTTTTTCGTTTGCTGGTATTTTACAATACTACACATTGTACACGTTATGCATATATATGGTAGCTAGTAGAAGCAATCATATATATATATATATATATAGATCATCAATGTCTCACAAACCACCATATTAATTCACACATACACACATGTATAGCTATATACAATTTCTCGTACATATGCATGTTGCCTTCGGAGCCAGTTGCATTAGCCTAATTGGTGCCTTCAGAGCACGATGACAAATTGGAAGTGGTTCATGACCTGGTCGATGGGGGCGGTAGCGGGTAATAGTATTCTCCCTTCGGATTTATGACCTAGTCGAGCAAAAATCCCGCTATTTCCTCTTGAAGTGCTTGTACGCGCTCCGTATCTAGGAGCTTGTCCCGCACCTTTGTGAACTGTTAAGAAGGAGATCAATATGCATGTGTATTAGTTGTGTGACTAGATATCGATAATGGTGCACAAATTGTGAATAGTGTTCTGACAAGCGTACCCATTCCGTCTTTCAGATCTGCTCCTTTCAGACGCCATCATGCGAATGTTCTCGCAAACGCAGTATGCACACAGATCAGTCCCCTGCGCCTGCTTTATGGCCTTTACGAGAATGGAATTTAATTTGATCAGATAATAATTAATCAAGCATGATAATATTAAAAAGATGGCAGCTAGCTAGCACTACTTAATTACTTACCCTGGGTCGAAGCCATCTCAGCTATCGTTTCCATTCGCCTTCCGTTTTGCTGATGAACCTTGCCCAAGCCCTGCCCGCCGACAAACAAAATGAATAAAAGGGTTATTAAATAGTTCATATCATGAAATGACGAACTAAATAGCCCGAGATATATAATTAATAATGATTGAAATTACCTGTTGACTATCCCAAACAAGACGTTATAGTCACTATTTTCTTTGAGTAGTGAGTCCAGTATTTCAACTGTTCCTTCGTCAACTTTAATGATACACAAGATCCAGTGAAATCTGCATGCACACACGTTTGCATGTCTTAATTAAGCGGGCATATGTAAGCAAAAACATGTAGCTAGCTAGCTAGTAGGCAAAAACAGAGAATTTGTAGTACAAGAAAGTGTGACTCACTTGAAGTTGTAAGGAAGTAGTATATCTTCATTGTATTTGAGGCGCATCAAAAACTCGAACATGCTGTCCTCTACCTGCTTTTTAGAATAGTTGCTTATATTCCATGTGAATTCATTAACGATGTTTGGGTCAATGAACCCAATGCCATAACGTCCACCTTTTTCCATTTCATACATCTTCATCCCGTATAATACCACAGAAAAGAATATAGTGAGGATAATTACAGGTAATGATTGATCAAAAGGATCAATACAGCTAGCTTGAGACTTAAATTACAGAAATAAATCACTTACAGACAATAGCAACTGACGATAGATTTGTCGAGTGCGTCTTGATTGTATAACTGAAATAGTTCAGAATACTCAACGGTCCCAGGTTTCTCATGGTAGTAATGATCCTTGTTGACTTGCACCATGAGGGACTGTCGATCGGATCTCTTGGTAATGTCCATGTACCATTGATGCAATTCATACATTCTCGTTGGGAGCTTCTTGACATCTTCTGGCTTGACCAAAGGTTGGCCCCGGACATATTTCCATTTTATTTCCTCCTCTGTAAGCACAGGCATGTCCTCGATCTCGAGGAGTTGTCCAACAGTGATCTTGAGTTCTTCAGCCTGCGTTATATGCTGCTGGGTTATTACAACATCGCCCACCTGGGGAACGTAAACTGTTTGCCCACAATAATATTGGCCGCGCGTACTGTCACGTGTTGTTGGCGGCACAACAAGTGGGGGGATCGGTTGCGCCCACTGTTCTCCCAGCTGGGCAACGGTTCTCCCGCATTTTTTGATAGCTGCTTGTTGTTTGCTCGAGCTCGAGCTCGCCTCCTTCTGTAGACGTTGTCGATGTAACTTCTTGATGTGGCGCTCATAGTCTGTGTCAACAGGCTTAGGAGGTGGTGGTTCAGCCATATGAATGAAGTGGTCAATAACTTCCACAGGCACTTTCTCCCTTGGCGGCGGTGGCGGTTTCGGTCCAAAATGGGCGTCGACTTCTGCCCGCACTATGGCATTGGTTTGCTCCTTGGTCCTGTCGTAAGCCCTCTCAGGAAGAGGAGTAGTGAGGTTTGGACCATATTTATATCGCTTGCCTCCGCCTGTACTTCCTGTACTATGACCTCGACTAGTACCGCTACGCACCATAGCTGCGGGGTGTCTCTTCGTGGATTGCTGAGGCGGCGGAGACGGCTGACGGGGCTGAGTTGGACGAGGAGGAGTGGCCTGAAGCTGTGCCGGACTTGGAGGAGGAGTGGCCTAACACTTTGCCGGACTTGGAGGAGGAGTGGACGTCTGACGCTGTGTCGGACTTGGAGGAGGAGTGGCTTGACACTTTGCCGGACTTGGAGGAGGAGTGGCCTCACACGTTGGTGGACTTGGAGGAGCGGGAGTCTGCTGACTCGGTGGCGGACTTCGACGAGGAGTCGGGTGACGCGGTGTCGGTGGCCTTCGAAAGATGATGCAATCTTTTCTCCATAGGATGATACGATGTTTGGCATCTCCGAGTGTGTGCTCCTCGTCACCTCCAGGAATGTCAAGCTCTAGCCCCAAATATTGGTCCACCACCTCATCAACCACGACACGAGCATAGCCTGCTGGAATCGGGTTGCAATGGAAGGTTGCATCGGGGGAATTTGTATAAGCAACGGCGTCCGCCACCTTCATGGATATGTTCTTCATTTTGAAGTGTAGCTCACAGTTAGTGTTCTCCATGATGTCATTCACGGGGTATCTATCCAGCATTGCATCAAACGGGGCGGAACCCACGCTGCTTCTCGGCATGGATGGGGCGGTGGTATCCAACGCTGGATCATTCGCTAGCTGTTGCAGCTGCTGAGACCCCCTTTGCTGGCTAAGTGAGTCGATCTGCTCCTGCTGCTGCTGGAATTTGTCTGCCAAGTCCGCGTACGTGGATTCTAGGCCTTGAAGGCGTTCATAGTCCCGCTTCCTCTTCTCCTCCTCCATCTTCCTCTGCTTCTCCTCTGCAATCTTCCTTCTCGCACGGGTTCTGTAGTCGGCATTCCATTCCGAAAACCCCTCATACCACGGAATAGCGCCCTTGCCTCGTGTTCTTCCCGGGTGTTCAAGATTTTCAGGGCACGTGTAAGCTCGTCGTTCTCTCTGTTCGGCTGGAACACCCCCGTTCGAGCCTCTTCTATTCCAACAAGTATGTCATCGTCGGCTCCGTTCAGACATGCCTTCGTCGAAACTTTGCCTGTCTTCGGGTCCAACTCCCCCCCATGGGCATAGAACCAACTCCTGCACCTGGGGGGCCAGCTCTTAGTAACCGGAATGACACCTGCATCCTCCATCTCTTTCTCAGACTTATCCCACTTAGGCATTGCCACCGCGTAGCCACCTGGCCCCAGCTTATGAAACTTATCCTTTTTTCGGCATTCTTCTTGTTTATTCTCGACCGTTCCTTAGCTATTTCTGAATCCTTGAATTTCACGAAATCGTCCCAATGAGCACTTTGATTCTCTAGTATCCCCTCGAATACTAGAGTCTTCCTTCCTCCCTTGACGTACTTCTCTCATTCACATCTCTTGTGGTTCTTGAATGCAACCGCCATCTTCATAAAAGCAGCGTCCTTGACTTTCTGCACATCTACTTCTGTGAAATGATCTGGTAGGGTGAAATGTTCCATGAGAGTATCCCAAAGCAGTTTTTTTTATTCTCGTCGACAAAAGTAACATTTGGACGTGGCTTTGCTGGCTTTCTCCATTCTTAAAGGGAGATCGGGAGTTGGTCCTTCACAAGAACTCCGCACTGACGAACGAACTTGTCCGCAATCTTCTTAGGCGCTAATAGTTCACCACTTGGTTTGAATGCCTCGATATTGTACTTTACGCCCTCCTTCAATTTTTTGTTCGGGCCTTGTTTCGTCCTTTGGCCTGAAGATTTGCTCGATCCGGATGGCTGAAAGAAGAAAGATCGATTAGTTAATATATCTTCAACTCATTTAAAACATGTGATGATCACCAGATTCCTGCTTATATATATATATATATACCTCGCCGGTGTTTGTTGTTTCAGGATCAACTTGTTCTTCGTCATCGTCATAATCGTAGTTCATGACTTCATCAATTCGGTCGTCGCGATCGAATATCATATCACCCTCTCCGGTGTTGTTTAGAAATTCGGAGCCGTCAAAATCTTCTTAATTCTGATCATCATCTGGCCCGCGTATCATATCGAACATGGTCTATTCTCTGTCTCTGTCGGTATTGTCCGCCATAGCTTTTATTTAACTATGCCAAAAAAAATATAAAACAATTTAGTATAATCTCGAATAATAGATATAATCTCGAATACATGGTCTTGAATAATAGATATAATCTCGAATACATCGTCTTGAATAACAGATATAATCTCGAATACATCGTATCGAATAATATATAATCTCGAATACATCATCTCGAATATATATTCTCGAATACATCACTGGCTAGGTAGCTAATAAAGATCAAATACTATAGAAGAATCTAGGACACTCGCGGTTCCTGCGGTGCGTGTGGTGGACACCCAAAGAGAAGGAACCCTCACAGGATTATAGCTGAAGTGAGATCCCTGAAGAAACTGCCAAGTATTGGAGAACCTGCCGCCCTCTAACGCAACCATGTAGCGATGGACGTGCTCGTCCTCCTCCCTGACACGACGACGTACCACCTCTAACGGGGCCGGGTCCCTCCGCACCGAAACTGGCCCACGCGAAGGCCACCAAACGAGATCAGGTCGACGACGGGACCCGGGGCCGGGTTCCTCATCAAGCGGTGCGCCCCTCCAGGCAGCACCTACCAGTGCCAGCCCGGCGGAGCCCAGTCCCGGACATGGGTCAGCTGGACCTCGTCGCGGACGTGTCGACGGCGAGGATGCGGGCCGGGCATCATCGACAACAAATACTAGCTATATGCCCGCAAAAAGTAACATTTTTTAATGATTGGATTTTGATAACTAAAATTTCTAACATTTCTATAACATTTCTAACATGCTATATATAACTAACATTTCTATAACATTTCTAACTTTTTAACTTTTTTATAACTATTTCTATAACAATTTCTAACAATTTCTATAACATTTCTAACAATGCTATATATAACTAAAAAAAAGAAAAATTTCTAACAATTCTAACTTTTTTATAACTATTTCTATAACTAAAAAACAGAAAAATTTCTAACAATTCTAACTTTTTTATAACTATTTCTATAACTAAAAAACAGAAAAATTTCTAACAATTCTACCTTTTTTATAACTATTTCTATAACTAAAAAACAAAAAAATTCTAACAATTCTAACTTTTTTATAACTATTTCTATAACTAAAAAACAGAAAAATTTCTAACAATTCTAACTTTTTTATAAATATTTCTATAACTAAAGAACAGAAAAGTTTCTAACAATTCTAACATTTCTAACAATTCTAACATTTCTAACTATTCTAACATTTCTAACTATTTCTAAATAACAGTAAAATATCTAACAATTCTAACAAAATGTATGTGTGTGTGTGCGCGCGCTCACCGGCCGGCGAGGCGAGAGGCGACGGGTGGCGGCGACGGGGACGGCGACGGGCGCGGCCACGACGGGGAAGGGGATGTATGGGCCGGGGCGGCGACGACGACGGGGACGGTGACGACGCGCGCGGGACGGGCCGGGACGGGGCGGCGGTGATGACACGCGGGACGACGGGGACGGGACGACGGGGCGGCGACAATGGGGACGGGGCGGCGACAGGGCTGGCGACGGGGGCGACGACGATGGATATGGAGATGGCGGGGGCGGCGGGCGACGGTGTGCAGAGGAGAAGAAGCAGAGGGAGAGATGAAAACTGACGAAATTTTCGTAAGTGTTTCTTATATAGGGGACACCTTTAGTACCGGTTGGAGCCACCAACCGGTACTAAAGGCCTGTTTTGGCCAGGCCAAGCGGCGGGAAGCGACCCCCTTTAGTACCGGTTGGTGTCTCCAACCGGTACTAAAGGCCCCCCCTTTAGTACCGATTGGTGCCACGAACCGGTACTAAAGGCGTGTGCGCTGCCAGGCGAGGGGCGCAAAGTTTAGTCCCACCTCGCCTAGCGAAGGGCAGCCACACTGGTTTATAAACCCAGCCGCGGCTGTTCCTTCGAGCTCCTCTCAAATGCAGGCCTTCTGGGCCTACCTGTGCTGTGCTGGCCCGTGGGCCTACTGGGCCTTTGCGGGCCTGCATCCTGTCCCAACAACTGGTTGGGTTTCTAGTCGTATGCAGGCCGCTCTAGCCTAGTAGCGGGCTTTTTTTAATTTTTTTTGCTTTATTTATTTTTGAGTTGTTTTTTTGTGTATTTAGAGTTTCTTTGTGAATATTTTTGTTTTAGGTACAAAAAAGCTTTAGGTACAAAAAATTACAAACTTTCTGTTAGTGCCCGTAGTTTTCAAATTTGAATAGTTTAAATTTTGAATTATTTGAAATTAGTGTGAATCACTAGTTTGTGATTAACTTAATTTTAAAAATCAGTAAAGGCATGAAAGAATTTATTTGCACATAAAATTTCTTCGCGTTTCAAATGCCAAAACACATAATTAACTACCCTAACTATTACAGAGATTCCCTTCTGGGTGTGAAACACAGAAGAAAGTGATGATAGCTAGTGAAGCCGATCACATCCCAGATCTTTGCGTGTGAAACTTTTTCTTCACGTGTGTCCCTTTGCACCGTAACCATGGAAAATCTTCATCATTTAACGGGATGCTCGGGTCAATATTCACTGTGAATGGAGAAATTTCATCAAACTTTTCATAATCTTCTGACTTCTGTGTCTTGTCATCCACTCCCACGATGTTTATCTTCCCAAAAAGAACTATGTGCCGCTTTGGCTCATCGTACGATGCATTCGCTTCCTTGTCTTTTCTTTTTCTTGGCTTGGTAGACATGTCCTTCACATAGAAAACCTATGCCACATCATTGGCTAGGACGAATGGTTCGTCTGCATACGCAAGATTGTTGAGATCCACTGTTGTCATTCCGTACTGCGGGTCTTCCGTTACCCCGCCTCGTGTCATATTGACCCATTTGCACCGAAACAAATGGACCTTCAAACCACGTCGATAGTCAAGTTCCCATATGTCCTGTATATAACCATAATATGTTTCCTTTCCCGTCTTGGTTTCTGCATCAAAGCGGACACCACTGTTTTGGTTGGTGCTCTTCTTATCTTGGGCGATCGTGTAAAATGTATTACCATTTATCTGGTACCCTTTGAAAGTCATTATATTCGAAGATGGTAACTGGGACAGCAAGTACAGGTCATCTTCAATAGAGGTGTCATGCATGGTACGTGCTTGCAACCAGCTGACGAAACTCCTGGTTTGTTCACGTGCAATCCAGTCATCAGACCGCTCCGGGTGTTTGGAGCGTAGCAAATTCGTGTGTTCATCCATATACGGAGCCACCAAGGCGGAATTCTGTAAAACTATGTAGTGTGCTTTAGTGAGAGAATGTCCGTCCATACATATTATTTGTTCCCCTCCTAGCGTGCCTTTTCCATCTAGTATGCCCTTATGCCGCGATTCAGGAACACCAATCGGCTTAAGGTCAGGAATAAAGTCAATACAAAACTCAATGACCTCCTCATTTTGATGGCCCTTAGAGATGCTTCCTTCTGGCCTAGCACGGTTATGAACATATTTCTTTAAGACTCCCATGAACCTCTCAAAGGGGAACATATTGTGTAGAAATACAGGACCCAAAACGTTAATCTCTTCGCATAGGTGAACTAGGACGTGCGTCATGATGTTGAAGAAGGATGGTGGGAACACCAACTCAAAACTGACAAGACATTGCACCAAATCATTCTGTAACCTTGGTATGATTTCTGGATCGATTACCTTCTGAGAGATTGCATTGAGAAATGCACATAGCTTCACAATGGCTAATCGAACGTTTTCCGGTAGAAGCCCCCTCAATGCAACCGGAAGCAGTTGCGTCATAATCACGTGGCAATCATGAGACTTTAGGTTATAGAATTTTTTCTCTGCCATGTTTATTATTCCCTTTATATTCGACGAGAAGCCAGACGGTACCTTAATAATGAACATGCATTCAAAGAAGATTTCCTTCTCTTCTTTGGTAAGAGCATAGCTTGCATGACCCTGATGTATGCCGTCTTTCCCGTGCATACGTTGCTGGTCCTCCCGTGCCTCAGGTGTATATTTTGTCTTCCCATACACGCCCAAGAAGCCAAGCAGGGTCACACAAAGATTCTTCGTCACGTGCATCACATCGATTGCGGAGCGGACCTCTAGGTGTTTCCAATAGGGAAGGTCCCAAAATATAGATTTCTTCTTCCACATGGGTGCGCGTCCGTCAGCGTCATTCGGAACAGGTTGTCCACCAGGACCCTTTCCAAAGACCACCTTCAAATCCTTGACCACATCATGTACATCAGCACCAGTACGGTGGCGAGGCTTCGTCCGGTGATCCGCCTCACCTTTGAAATGCTTGCCTTTCTTTCTTACGGGATGCCTTCTCGGAAGAAATCGACGATGTCCCAGGTACACATTCTTCTTACAATTAGCCAAATATATACTGTTGGTATCGTCCAAACAGTGCGTGCATGCGCGGTATCCCTTGTTTGTCTGTCCTGAAAGGTTACTGAGAGCAGGCCAATCATTGATGGGCATGAACAACAACGCCTTTAGGTCAAATTCTTCCCCCATGTGCTCATTCCACGCACGTACACCTGTTCCATTCCACAGTTGTAAGAGTTCTTCAACTAATGGCCTTAGGTACACATCAATGTCGTTGCCGGGTTGCTTAGGGCCTTGGATGAGCACTGGCATCATAATGAACTTCCGCTTCATGCACAACCAAGGAGGAAGGTTATACAGACATAGAGTCACAGGCCAGGTGCTATGGTTGCTGCTCTGCTCCCCAAAAGGATTAATGCCATCTGCGCTTAGACCAAACCATACGCTCCTTGCGTCATCTCCAAACTCCTTCCCGTACTTTCTTTCGATTTTTCTCCACTGCGACCCGTCAGAGGGTACTCTCAACTTTCCGTCTTTTTTACGGTCTTCTTTGTGCCATCGCATCGCCTTGGCATGCTCTTTGTTTTGGAACAAACGTTTCAACCGTGGTATTATAGGAGCATACCACATCACCTTGGCAGGAATCTTCTTCCTGGTGCGCTCGCCCTCGACATCACCTGGGTCATTGCGGCTGATCTTATAGCGCAATGCACCACATACCGGGCAAGCGTTCAAATCCTCGTAGTCACCGCAGTAGAGGATGCAATCATTAGGGCATGCATGTATCATCTGCACCTCTAACCCTAGAGGGCAGACAACCTTCTTTGCTTCGTACGTACTCTCGGGCAATTCGTTGTCCTTTGGAAGCATATCCTTTATCATTACCAGCAATTTTCCAAATCCCTTGTCAGATACACCATTCTCTGCCTTCCATTGCAGCAATTCCAGTTTGGTGCCCAGCTTTTTCTTGTCACCTACGCAATTCGGGTACAACAATTTTTTCTGATCCTCTAACATGCGCTGCAACTTCTTCTTCTCCAAATCACTTGCGCAGTTTCTCTTTGCATCGGCAATGGCCCGACCTAGATCATCAACGGGCTCATCTGATGCCTCTTCTTCAGCTTCTTCCCGCATTGCCGGCTCAGCTTCTTCCCGCATTACCGGCTCAGCTTCTTCCCCCATTGTTGTATCGTCGTATTCAGGGAACCCATGGCCAGGATAGCTGTCATCGTCCTCTTCATCTTCATTGTCTTCCATCATAACCCCTCTTTCTCCGTGCTTGGTCCAAACATTATAGTGGGGCATGAAACCAAACTCAAACAGGTGGACGTGAATGGTTCTTGACTTAGAGTAATTGTGACCATTCTTACAGCCAGCACATGGACAAGGCATAAAACCATCCGCCCGCTTGTTTGCTTCAGCCGCAATCAGAAAAGTATGCACGCCCTCAACGAACTGGGGAGAGCATCGGTCATCGTACATCCATTGCCGGCTCATCTTCATTACACAACACCGAATAGACCAAATTAATACAAGTTCATACATAAAGTTCATACAACACTTAAATGCAACAAACAAATAACTCTCTAGCTAAAGCATTTAAATGCAACAACAAATGTGATCAAGATCGCAACTAAGGTAACAATGGATCGAACAACATAATGATACCAAGCCTCACTATCGATGGCATATTTTCTAATCTTTCTAATCTTCAAGCGCATTTTCTCCATCTTGATCTTGTGATCACGACGACATCGGCAACATGCAACTCCAATTCCATCTTCTCCCCCTCAATTCTTTTAAATTTTTCTTTCAAGTACTCGTTTTCTCTTTCAACTAAATTTAACCTCTCGACAATAGGGCCGGTTGGAATTTCCGGTTCACATACCTCCTAGAAAAAATTTCTATGTCAACTTGATGGGCATAATTTGTCATAAACACGAAATGCAACTAGTTTTAAAAGAGAATATATATACCACATCCGAATCATAACAAGGACGAGGGCCGATGGGGACGGATATCAAAACCATGGCACTATATGTATAACAAACAACGTACGGGTAAGATAATTATACGAGTAACTATATATCCAAATCACACAAACATCAATTTTATATAAAATTTCATGAACAAAGAGGCTCACCACAAGGTGGTGCCGGCGACGGGACGGTGCGGGCGATCGACGGTGGTTACGACGGAGATTTAGAAGGCACTAAGTAAACCACACCTACATATGCAAACTAAGTGTTATTTTTGACCTCAAATTGCATATAAATCAAATACTAGCACATATATATATTTCCTCCCAAATTACTAAACTCACAAATTAATCACTATATAAAGCATTGCATGAGTAAATCTAGCAATGAGAGATGAAAGGACAAAGTTGCTAACCTTTGTGATCATTTCAATGGATGGGGGCCTTCAAATCTTGACAAAATTTAGGCAAAATGTGTGATGAGCTCGAGAGGAAGAGGGGAAGAACAGAGAGGAGAGGGGAAAGGGGAAGAACAGAGCGAGCTCGGGTGGACGAAGGGTTTATGTAGGACGACCTTTAGTACCGGTTCGTGCCACGAACCGGTACTAAAGATGCTGGAGGGGCCCCAGACTGACAACATCCTGCCACCACTCTCATTAGTACCGGTTCGTGGCACGAACCGGTACTAAAGGATCGCCACGAACCGGTACTAATGAAAGCGGCCCGGCTAGCCGTTGGAACCGGCACTAATGTATACATTAGTGCCGGCTCAAATACAAACCGGCACTAATGTGTTTCACGTTTGACCCTTTTTCTACTAGTGCGCTGGAGCCAGTCATTTGAGTACCCTTATGTCGCCAGAGTAGTCTTTTCCTTTGTTTTGACCGATTTGTGGCTTATGTCTAAACCTTATTCTTAATTAATGAAATGGTGAGTCTTTTGCCTTGTTTCAATAAAATATAGTTTTACTTGAAATCACGGCTAGTAGGGATGAAGTATCTAGAAGCAGCCTGTATCAGTGCATCCAGATTGACTGACCATGGGTTAAACACGGTCGTCCAGAGCCGATCGATATCAGTCGCCATTGTTCGTCCTCCAAGGGCGACGGAGGAATTAAATGAAGCAAGGCATGAAGAAATAAATAGCAGCTGCAGAGGACGAGAAAGGAGGTCGACCACGACCTCTGGCAAGCACGGACGAAGACAAACATCATCAACGAACGAAGGCTATATACGTTAGGACTCTACTAGAGAGAAACGTATAGATGAACACGAGCTCTCACAACAGTCACACCATCCACTTTTTTGTCAAAAAATTTTTTGGACAAGAGACGGCACAAGCGGTGCCTTGCATTAACATCAATAACAAGTTACATCTGTTATTTCACATTCTTTCATATGCAGGCTGCCTAGCTTCATCAGCGTAGGGCTTTGATCCACAGTGTGACCACTATTATTACAAGTAATTTTTGGGTTGTTCTTAGAATTTGTATTACTAGACAATACCCCACGCATTGGAGCGGGATGGTAGTGTAATAAACAATCTAAAAAGAGAGGGACACATGGTAAGGAGAAAAAAGGTAAGAAAATAAAAATAAGAAATGTTTTGCAGCAGAAGATGGTTTGGATTTAATGTGTAACTCTGGAATCAACTTACTTAGTACGACCAGTTCTCTAACCAAATTTGCAGACGATCTTAACTTTGATCATCTCAGTGGAAAGAAGACAATATATTTGATGTGCTGCTAATAAAAAAGTAGCAATTAATACTGCAATACAAATTACATGTTTGCACCTTAAATGAATTCCTAGCGCTAATCTTTATTGGGTATGTGACTTCGCTAAACTTACATAGCGCTATATGTATATATAGTATCTAGATCGTAAAATAGACGTCGTGACAGTTTATGCTAGAAACAGTGCAAAGGAAGCACGTGATTTAAGAGCCATACCTGAAGGTTATTTCTCCCCTTCACAACAACTGGGTGTGAGGAGTAGGTGGAGTGTAAAGGCGGAGGCCAGCCAGGTATCCCAGCGTCGGTGACACAATGCATTGACCTGCTCGTGTAGCGGATCGAAATCAGACCGATGATGAGGGGTGGACAAACAGTAAAAGATGTGGGACGCACACGCATGCCTGACCCTACTGGGATGCATGACATTGTGGGAGAAGGCAAGCCAGATGGCCTGATCATGGTGGCTTCATAGTGTTGCCCGCGACAACATCCTCAGTGGCAGTGCGACCCGCGACCGCGTCTCCCCCGTCCGATTTGGCCGGCATAGTCGATGACATGTAGCGCTTTGCCCTCTCGTCCCGCCTCATTGTTGTCCCTATCTCGGCACCGGCGTTGTACATGGCCACAGCTAAATCGGTGCCATGGTCTTCGAGCACCAATGTCAGCCTCTGAACCTCTAGGTATGTAGAGTCGTACAGTACCCATGTTGATCTGGATTCTACGGAAGAGATAGAGCAAGTGAAGGGGGGGGGGGGATCACGAATCCTTGTCAGGTGATGAGGTCGTTGCTATTTATTAAAACAACTCATGTGAGAAGGACATTTATATATGAGGGAATGAAGTGATGCCTTCAACTGTTACTCCTAGACTTTTTTCATGGAGAAGTTGAATATCAATGAGATAGCGGCGATGTGAATAGCCAACCATTTCTGCTGCTTTTTTTTTTGCATGGAGGAGATAATGAACTCACGGTTAGTAAACTGAAGCAAAGCAAAAAAAAAAAAAAACCATAAGTGATGAGATGGCATCGCGGTAGAGCAAGTAAATTTGGTAGTTTAGTTGCATGCCTGCTGATATGGCATGATGGCTGAGTTGACATGCATGGTAAGATAATTAGAGTGGGGATAACTCTCTCCCTGCGTTGCTGTGGGAACCTTGTTAAAAAGCTTAAGTAGTTGCTAAAAATAACTAAATCTAATGAAAAGAAAGTATAAGGTTGAAAATCAATAAAAAAGTATCTAAAAACGAAATAAAAAACTTTTGAATTATAGTTAAAAATTCATTTTGATAAAAATGTGAAGGATGACTAACATGAATATATGATGTGGCAGCGTTACATGTATAGACTAATGCAAAATAATTATAATTTATAAGTTAAATTCATGACTCCCTTATGTCGCAGATTTTGCATGGCTTAGTGGGAGAGAAAACTTAAATGCATTGCTTAGCGAGACATTGAGGTGGACACTTTGTATGTTGAGAGAATTGGGACCGACTTCATAAGAATGTAAGATTTGCGCTTGTTGCACAATCATGAGGCCTAAAGTTGTGGTTCATAGGAATGTGCAAAATCTGAGTTTGAATGTGGCTAGATGTACCAAAGAAAATTGCAGGCTGTTGCATGATTTCCCAATGGCCAGGGTTAGGCCTAAAATTTCTTGACGCTGTTGTTTGAGCTAAAGTCTGATTATCCACCAGGAAGGTTATGTAGTTGGTTGTCAATGTTGTAGAAACATGTGCTGAAACCTGGAGCGCAAGGGCCTCTGCCCGGAGAGGTGAATTGACCTGCTTTGCTGCTGTTGATGTGTAGATGCCTCGTTGTTGATGCTCTTCTAGTTGGATGAAGATTCGAAGTCCTGTTTTAGACATTCCTGGAAATGAAGAGCTCAGTTCTTTTTTCCAAGCTGCGCCTACGTACACTTCATATTGGGCTGCATTTGCCGTTATTCTTGTATTTCCATGCAAATTATGATTGCCTTGTACCTGTTGCGGTATGGTAGCAGTACCTGCATTCTCTACATAAGATGCCAGTTCATGGCCTTTTATAACTGCCTGCATTGCATGATGTACCTGTACTGGATTGTTTTCTTTCGTGCCAAAAAGATTATCATTTTTGCTTTCCATATACACCACAAGAGGGTCATAACATTGTATACAGTGGCCTGAGGGTGATTAGGGCATCTCCAACCTGACAAAAAAATTTCTACGGCGTCCGTCACGGACAGGGGGGACCAGTCCGTGGACACGGATGCGAAGGTGGTCATCCAAGGCTGCCCGCATACAATTTAACCCGGGTTTCAACTATCAGGAGACGAAATTCAAGCAAAGGCGACAAATTTTCATATAAACCGGACGAAATTCATTACACTTTGAACATTTAGAACAAAAAAAGCGGCCCGACCCAAAACCTATTCTATGGCAGTGGCCATCATCCACTTCCTTTGTATTCTGCATCGGCGACCAGGTCCTCCATGTGCCGTCTCCATGAACGGCGGCGGGGTTCAATACCCGTGAACTGGAGGTGCGGATTCCGGTGAGGAAGAGTATAACATGGGACACGAACCGACCCACTAGGGACACAATGCCCTGCCGCCTCCCATGCCTTACTCATCCTCGGAGGAGTCCTGACATGTCCATCACGGGCACCGGTAGACGTGAGGTCGATGATGGACGTGGATGGTCCATCACTATCCACCTGTCACGTGGGTCCCCGAAAGTTGGACGACGGTGTGTTGGACGCGCAACTGGCAACTTTAGTGTCTTGGACCACATGCACCGCCAGCGCTTGTGCGGCCGCG
This sequence comes from Aegilops umbellulata, assembly GCA_032464435.1. Classification (NCBI taxonomy): domain Eukaryota; kingdom Viridiplantae; phylum Streptophyta; class Magnoliopsida; order Poales; family Poaceae; genus Aegilops; species Aegilops umbellulata. The sequence continues at coordinate 7,898,855 of CP136058.1, read as the reverse complement.
TCCGTGTCCGGTTGCATCGGCTCTGCATTGCGAGCACGCGCGACCTCGTATCCATTGCTCCGCAACGAAGTTCGGTTTCGCCCCGGTCATGGTCGCCACGGCCACCTCGTTTGAATGCTCGCCGTAGATTTGGCCCCCCGCCAGCCGGTGCTGCTCGAGGAGTAACAATTTGTACCTCCACTCCTTCTTCGCCTGCTAGAACACCGACATAGGAGCCGGCGCAGGCTGCTCCTTCTCCGCCATGGTGGCGTCGTAGTGTGCCTGCGCCTGCTCCACGGTCAGGTCCACATGCATCGGTCGGGGTTCGGCGTCGTGCCGTCGTTGGAGACCTCAGGCGAGCTAGCTGGCATGCCTTGCTCAATTCGACTAGCACCACGAGAGTGCCAGGCGGCTGCAAGGGCGGCCGCCTCGTGCTTCATCTCCGACGACAGACTATCCCACAAAGCATTCCCGCTCGCCATCATGGCGGATGCGGAGCAAAGGAGGAGGATGTGGAGCGGATGTGTTGTGGTGTGGAAGTAGTTGGGTGTGGCCACCTTTAAATAGCATATTCTGGTGAGGCCAAGCAACCGGGTGCGTCAATGCGCGGCGCCGGAGTTGGTTCCTTGGCTGGCAAGACTGCTTAACGATGGCATACAGACAAGAAGTCATTGAACGAGCGCGATAGATATCTGTCCCGCCCCATACAGCAAACGCCTCTCCGGCATTGAACAGGCACGGACACCGGGATTTGACATGGGTGGTTCTCTCGGCCGGCACAATGTTTCAATGATGGCGCTTGTGAGAGTTCCCGTCCACTTTGGGCCGGCGCCATTGCGGAGTGGCCACTATACAGCGGCACGAATGTGGGTAGCTGGCTCCAGGCGGGAACACACATGGGCAAGGGTGGAGGGTTTTGGGTGGGCCCGGGCAGTCAGGAGCGAACATGCCAGCGGTTCGGATGCCCGCAAAGCAACCCAATTTGTCTCCGGTTTGCGAAAAAAGTTGCATCCGGACCGTCAGACGAACCGATACAGTACTGCATTGGATGATAGAACACATCCGAACTGTGCGGTTCAGATGTATGCGGGTGGTGCAAAAGCTAGGAGCAAAGGCATTTACTGATGGATGGATCACACACGTAACACACAAGATGATCCACTAGGGTTCCTGATGTTAAAGTGAGATGGATGATGATGATGACAATAGAGATGATGATCAGGATGATGATGACCGTGGTCATGATTTTGACGTCCCGTGCGCTTCGTGAAGGTGGCGATATCCTCCTTGACAATCCCACCTTCGGATCGCCCCAGAGGCTAGGGTTCTGCATTTTGGATGTGTTTCTGGTGTCTGTGTTCATCTACTTCCCGATCCTATCTCACAGGGTGAAGTAGTGGATGAGGCAGTGGCCCTAGCGCATCATACAACCACCCATACGAGCGGGAGCGCTCATATGGTTGACCGTCTTTTGCTCTGGAGCCGTCACAGGTGCTCCTCTTTGGATCCCTTTGCTTTAATTTTTCTGGTAATGGATTATCACATTAAATAACGTGATTCCACCACCATTTCATGAGATTCCTTTCATAAAATTTTATTTGCTCCAAAAGGTGTTACCATGAAATACAAACAAAAAGTAGTGCGCGAAAGTGATAAAATTCTACATAGCCTACCATGTAGGCACAAAATAACCATCAAAATCATCACATAATTTGGACTCATCTCCCTCCTCATAGACTCGTCCTCACGATGGAATCAAGTGTGCATTGTATATCCAGGGTCGCTGAAGAGAACTAAACGTGCGGTGTCATGGTGGAGGAGGGCACGCCCTCGGAGAGAGTCAAGTTCTTCACCGCCCGGAGATCATAGGCGTAATGAATGTGCCAACGTGTGACACACGCCATTCTTTTTCGAGACTTTTACATTTGTGTCCCTAACTCGAGCCTACTACTCAGATTTACCCCTAATTTTGAAGTGTTCTCAGATTTACCTCTGTGCCATTAGGTGCCCTTACAGAAATGCACTTCCATGCCATTACCGTCCGGTTAAAGGGGTTTGACCATCTAAGGGTCGTTTGCTAGACATTTTGCCCCTGTCCACATGTGTCACATATGGGTGGGTGCCGTTATGCATAGATTCTCTTTAAAGGAAACAACTCTCTCTCTCCTCTCACTTTCACTTACGGGTGGCCCCCCTCATCCATAGGAAAAAAGAAAAAGGAAAGCAAAAAAACATAGCCATGGTGTATGACCAGTGGGCCAACAGGGGATTAGGCCCACTTGTCATAGGCTATTTAATTTTAGATTAACTATATATCTAAATCTAAGATAATTGAGAAAACTATACCTAATCTAATAGTTTAATTAAGTTTAATCTAATTAGCTGACGACCTGGGCCCACACGTCTGTGACCTAGGCAGTGTTTGGAACAGCGGTGCACTCCGGTGACCAAAGCCACGGCGGCAACGGCCGGAATCGCAACTCCGGCAACCATATGGTTGGCGGAGATTACAGGTCAGACGAGCACGATGATGCGCGTGCAATGGTACCAACAGAGCATGCTGGGGTGGGCGGAATCAACCACAACGACAAGCTCGGCGGCGATCGATGGCGGTAATCGAAGGATTCGAGCAGGCGGGCATAGATTCAGTGGTGCAGGGGCGTCATCTTAGGGGCACCATGAGCACAATGGCGACATTGATTTGTGGTTTAGCAGCGTATGGGCAACGAATCAACGATGACGCTCCGGTGGCAGCATACGAGGAAGACGGCCGATTCCGTTGTGTTGGGGAGGTCCTGCTCGAGCCGCTCCTGGGAGGAGACGTATTTGAGGCGTGCACGTCTCTGAAGGAAATATGCCCTAGAGGCAATCATAAAGTTATTATTTATTTCATTATTTCATGATAAATGTTTATTATTCATGCTAGAATTGTATTAATCGGAAACTTAGTACATGTGGGAATACATAGACAAAACAAAGTGTCCCTAGTATGCCTCTACTTGACTAGCTCGTTTATCAAAGATGGTTATGTTTCCTAACCATAGACATGTGTTGTCATTTGATGAATGGGATCACATCATTAGGAGAATGATGTGATGGACAAGACCCATTCGTTATCTTAGCATTATGATCGTTACAGTTTCATTGCTACTGCTTTCTTCGTGACTTATACATGTTCCTCGGACTATGAGATTATGCAACTCCCGAATACCGGAGGAACACATTGTGTGCTATCAAACGTCACAACGTCACTGGATGATTATAAAGATGCTCTACAGGTGTCTCCGAAGGTGTTTGTTGGGTTGGCATAGATCGAGATTAGGATTTGCCACTCCGTGTATCGCAGAGGTATCTCTGGGCCCTCTCGGTAATGCAGATCACTATAAGCCTTGCAAGCAATGTGACTAATGAGTTAGTTGCGAGATGATGCATTACGAAACGAGTAAAGAGACTTGACGGTAATGAGATTGAACTGGGTATGATGATACCGACGATCGAATCTCGGGCAAGTAACATACCGATGACAAAGGGAACAACGTATGTTGTTATGCGGTTTGACCGATAAAGATCTTCATAGAATATGTTGGAGCCAATATGAGCATCCATGTTCCGCTATTGGTTATGGACCTAATATGTGTCTCGGTCATGTCTACATAGTTCTCGAACCCGTAGGGTCCGCACGCTTAACGTTCGATGACGATTTGTATTGTGAGTTATGTGATTTCATGTACCGAAGTTTATTCGGAGTCCCGGATGAGATCACGGACATGATGAGGAGTCACGAAATGGCCGAGAGGTAAAGATTAATATATTGGAAGGTTGCGTTTGGACATCGGAATGGTTCCAAGTGGTTCGGGCATTTTTCCGGAGTACCGGGAGGTTACCGGAACCCCCTGGAAGAATTATTGGGCCTAGTGGGCCTTATTGGAGGAGAGGAGAAAGGGCCACGTGAGAGGGGCGCCCCTCCCCTTGCCCAAACTGAATTGGACTATGGGAGGTGGCCGGCCCCCTCTTTCCTTCCCCGTCTCTCTCCCTTACCTTTCCCTCCGGTGGAAGAAAGGAAAGGGGGGGGGGGGCGAATCCTACTTGGACTAGTAGGACTCCCCCTTGGCGCGCCCAAACCTGGCCGGCCTCCTCTCTCCCTCCCTCCTTTATATATGTGGCCAGGGGGCACCCAATAGCACAACAGAAAATCTCTTAGCCGTGTGCGGTGCCCCCTCCACAATTACACACCTCGGTCATATCATTGTAGTGCTTAGGCGAAGCCTTGCGCCGGTCGCTTCATCATCACCATCGCCATGCTGTCGTGCTGACGGAACTTTCCCTCGGCCTCAACTGGATCATGAGTACGAGGGGACGTCATCGAGCTGAACGTGTGCTGAACATGTAGGTGCCGTACATTCTGTGCTAGGATCGGTCGGATCGTGAAGACGTATGACTACATTAACCGCGTTGTCATAGCGCTCACGCTTTCAGTCTACGAGGGTACGTAGACAACACTCTCCCCTCTCGTTGTTATGCATCACCTAGATAGATCTTGCATGATCGTAGGATTTTTTTTTGAAATTACTGCGTTCCCCAACGGTGGCATCCGAGCCAGGTCTATGCGTAGATGTTATATGCACGAGTAGAACACAAAGAGTTGTGGGCGATAAAAGTCATACTGCTTACCAGCATGTCATACTTTGATTAGGCGGTATTGTTGGATGAAGCGGCCCAGACCGACATTACGCGTACGGTTATGCAAGACTGGTTCTACCGACGTGCTTCGCACACAGGTGGCTGGCGGGTGTCAGTTTCTCCAACTTTAGTTGAATCGAGTGTGGCTACGCCCGGTCCTTGTTGATGGTTAAAACAACACACTTGACGAAAAATCGTTGTGGTTTTGATGCGTAGGTATGAACGGTTCTTGCTCAGCCCGTAGCAGGCATGTAAAACTTGCAACAACAAAGTAGAGGAGGTCTAACTTGTTTTTGCAGGGCATGTTGTGATGTGATATGGTCAACACATGATGCTATATTTTATTGTATGAGATGATCATGTTTTGTAACAGAGTTATCGGCAACTGGCAGGAGCCATATGGTTGTCGCTTTATTGTATGAAATGCAATCGCCATGTAATTGCTTTACTTTATCACTCAGCGGTAGTGATAGTCATAGAAGCAATAGGTGGCGAGACGACAACAATGCTACGATAGAGATCAAGGTGTCGCGCCGGTGACGATGGTGGTCATAACAGTGCTTTGGAGATGATGATCAAAAGCACAAGACGTTGATGTCGATATCATATCACTTGTATTCATTGCATGTGATGTTTATCCTTTATGCATCTTATTTTGCTTTGATTGACGGTAGCATTATAAGATGATCTCTCACTAAATTTCAAGGTACAAGTGTTCTCCCTGAGTATGCACCGTTGCGAATGTTCGTCGTGCCGAGACACCACGTGATTATCGGGTGTGATAAGCTCTACGTTCACATACAACGGGTGCAAGCTAGTTTTACACACGCAGAATACTCGGGTTAAACTTGACGAGCCTAGCATATGCAGATATGGCCTCGGAACACTGATACCGAAAGGTCGAGCGTGAATCATATAGTAGATATGATCAACATAGTGATGTTCACCATTGAAAACTACTCCATCTCATATGATGATCGGACATGGTTTAGTTGATTTGGATCACGTGATCACTTAGATAATTAGAGAGATGTCTATCTAAGTGGGAGTTCTCAAGTAATATGATTAATTGAACTTTAATTTATCGTGAACTTAGTCATGGTAGTATTTGCATAACTATGTTGTAGATCAATAGCTCGCGATGCAGCTCCCCGTTTATTTTTTGATATGTTCCTAGAGAAAAATAAGTTGAAAGTTGATAGTAGCAATGATGCGGACTTGGTCCGTGATCTGAGGATTATCCTCATTGCTGCACAGAAGAATTATGTCCTTGATGCACCACTAGGTGATAGACCTATTGCAGGAGCAGATGCGGACGTTATGAACGTTTGACAAGCTCCGTATGATGAGTACTTGATAGTTTAGTGCACCATGCTTTACGGCTTAGAACCGGGACTTCAAAATGTTTTGAACGCCACAGAGCATATAAGATGTTCCAAGAGTTGAAATTGGTATTTCATACTCATGCCCGTCTCGAGAGTTATGAAACCTATGACAGTACTTTGCCTACAAGATGGAGGAGAATAGCTCAACCAGTGAGCATGTGCTTAGATTGTCTGGGTACTACAATTGCTTGAATCAAGTGGGAGTTAATCTTCCAGATAAGATAGTAATTGACAAAGTTATCTAGTCACTCTCACCAAGTTACTAGAACTTCGTGATGAACTATAATATGCAAGAGATGACGAAAGTAATTCCCGAGCTCTACGCGATGCTGAAAGCGGCGAAGGTAGAAATCAAGAAAGGGCATCAAGTGTTGATGGTAAACAAGGCAACTAGTTTCAAGAAAAAGGGCAAAGGGAAGAAAGGGAACTTCAAGAAGAACGGAAAGCAAGTTGCTGCTCAAGTGAAGAAGCCCAAGTCTGGACCTAAGCCTGAAACTGAGTGCTTCTACTGCAAAGGAAATGGTCACTGGAAGCGGAACTGCCCCTAGATACTTCGCGGATAAGAAGGATGGCAAAGTGAACAAAGGTATATTTGATATACAAGTTATTGATGTGTACTTTACTAGTGTTTATAGCAACCTCTCGGTATTTGATACTAGTTCAGTTGCTAAGAATAGTACCTCGAAACAGGAGTTGCAATATAAACAGAGACTAGTTAAGGGCGAGGTGACGATGTGTGTTGGAAGTGACTACAAGGTTGATAAGATCAACATCGCACACTCCCTCGACATTCGGGATTAGTGTTGAACCTAAATAAATGTTATTTGGTGTTTGCGTTGAGCATAAATATGATTTGATCATGTTTATTGCAATACGGTTATTCATTTAAGTCAGAGAATAATTGTTGTTCTGTTTACATGAATAAAACCTTCTATGGTCATACACCCAATGCGAATGGTTTATTGAATCTTGATCGTAATGATACACATATTCATAATATTGATACCAAAAGATGCAAAATTAATAATGATAGTGCAACTTATTTGTGGCACTGTCTTTTAGGTCATATTGGTGTAAAGCGCATGAAGAAACTCCATGCTGATGGGCTTTTGGAAGCACTTGATTATGAATCACTTGATGCTTGCGAACCATGCCTCATGGGCAAGATGACTAAGACTCCGTTCTCCGGAACAATGGAGCGAGTAGCTGAATTATTGGAAATAATACATACTGATGTATGCGGTCCAATGTTGAGGCTCGCGGCGGGTATCGTTATTTTCTGACCTTCACACATGATTTGAGGAGATATGGGTATATCTACTTCATGAAACACAAGTCCAAAACATTTGAAAAGTTCAAAGAATTTCAGAGTAAAGTGGAGAATCATCGTAACAAGAAAATAAAGTTTCTACAATCTGATCGCAGAGGCGAATATTTGAGTTACGAGTTTGGCCTTCAATTAAAACAATGTGGAATAGTTTCACAAACTCATGCCACCTGGAACACCACAGCTTAATGGTGTGTCTGAAGGTCGTAACCGTACTTTATTGGATATAGTGCGATCTATGATGTCTCTTACCAATTTACCACAATTGTTTTAGGTTATGCATTAGAGACAGCTGCATTCACGTTAAATAGGGCACCATCTAAATCCGTTGAGACGACACTGTATGAACTGTGGTTTGGCAAGAAACATAAGCTGTCGTTTCTTAAAGTTTGGGGCTGCGATGCTTATGTGAAAATGCTTCAACCTGATAAGCTTGAACCCAAATCGGAGAAATGTGTTTTTCATAGGATACCCAAAGGAGACTGTTGGGTACACCCCCTATCATAGATCCGAAGGCAAAATATCCGTTGCTAAGAATGGATCCTTTCTAGAGAAGGAGTTTCTCTCGAAAGAAGTGAGTGGGAGGAAAGTATAACTTGATGAGGTAATTGTACCTTCTCCTGAATTGGAAAGTAGTTCATCACAGAAATCAGTTCTAGTGATGCCTACACCAATTAGTGAGGAAGTTAATGATGATGATCATGAAACTTCAGATCATGTTACTACCAAACCTCATAGGCTAATCAGAGTACGTTCTGCACCAGAGTGGTACGGTAATCCTGTTCTAGAAGTCATGTTACTAGACCATGACAAACCTCCGAACTATGAGGAAGCGATGATGAGCCAAGATTCCGCGAAATGGCTTGAGGCCATGAAATCCGAGATGGGATGCATGTATGAGAACAAAGTGTGGACTTTGGTTGACTTGCCTGATGATCGGCAAGCCATAGAGAATAAAATGGATTTTCAAGAGGAAGACGGACGCTGATAGTAGTGTTACTATCTACAAAGCTCGAATTGTCACAAAAATGTTTTCGACAAGTTCAAGGTGTTGGCTGCAATGAGATTTTCTCACTTGTATCGATGCTTAAAAGTATGTCCGAATCATGTTAGCAATTGCCGCATTTTATGAAAGTTGGCAAATGGATGTCAAACCTGCATTCCTTAATGGATTTCTTAAAGAAGAGTTGTATATGATGCAACCAGAAGGTTTTGTCGATCCTAAAGGTGCTAACAAAGTGTGCAAAGCTCCAGCGATCCATCTATGGACTGGTGTCGGTGTCAAAACAGGCGGATCTCGGGTAGGGGGTCCCGAACTGTGCGTCAAGGCCGGATGGTAACAGGAGACAAGGGACACGATGTTTTTACCCAGGTTCGGGCCCTCTCGATGGAGGTAATACCCTACTCCTGCTTGATTAATATTGATGATATGGGTAGTACAAGAGTATTTAAAACAGGTATACTGCTCGTAACAAAGACCACCTGGGAGTTCCATAGTGCGGCATGGCTTGTCTGCCTCCCTGGATCTTGCATCGTTTGTGCGGCGATCGAGTTGCCGAACAGGTCGTCCGAAATGTGGAGTCCTGAAAGTAAGAAAAAAAGAATCCGGTAGCCCCTAGTACGTTTTAAGCCGTATTTTGGGTGTGCCGTTATTGTGCCCCTTCCCCTGTGCCCATGGTATTTCAATGGCGTAGTTATGTACGCGAGGTACTGGTTTCGCTATGTCGCGAGGGCTGGGGTTGGGGCCGCATTGCTACGCCTGCTCCGAACGTGCCAGGCGGTCTTGTTGTAGGTTACTCCGGGCGCGCTTGGCAGTGTCCGGCTTTTTAACAGCCATACTGGAGAGTTGCCTAAGAAGGCTGCTTTGTACTTCCGCTGCGAGAGCCGCTGTGTGCTCCTCCGTACGGAGGGAGCGTTTGGTGTTTCCGTTGACCGTGATTACTCCTCGAGGGCCTGGCATTTTGAGCTTTAGATATGCGTATTGCGGCACCGCATTGAACTTTGCGAATGCGGTTCGTCCGAGCAGGGCGTGATAGCCACTGCGAAACGGGACTATATCGAAGATTAACTCTTCGCTTCAGAAATTGTCCGGGGATCCGAAGACCACGTCAAGTGTTACTAAGCCTGTACAGTTGGCTTCTACACCTGGTATAACGCCTTTAAAGGTCGGTTTTGTGGGCTTAATCCTTGAGGGATCTATGCCCATTTTTCGCACTGTATCCTGGTAAAGCGGGTTCATGCTACTGCCGCCGTCCATGAGGACTCTTGTGAGATGAAATCCGTCGATGATTGGGTCGAGAACCAATGCGGCGTAGCCGCCATAATGGATGCTAGTGGGATGGTCCCTTCGATCAAAGGTGATCGGGCAGGAGGACCATGGGTTGAACTTTGGGGCGACTGGCTCCATCGCGTATACGTCCCGTAGCGCACGCTTCTGCTCCCTCTTAGGAATGTGGGTTGCGTATATCATGTTCACCGTCCGCACTTGTGAGGGAAAGCCCTTCTGTCCACTGTTGTTCAGCGGCCTGGGCTCCTCCTCATCGTCACTATGCAGCCCCTTGTCCTTGTTTTTGGCTCTTAACTTGCCTGCCTGCTTGAACACCCAACAATCCCTGTTGGTGTGATTGGCTGGCCTTTCGGCGGTGCCATGTATCTGGCACAAGTGGTCGAGAATTCGGTCCAAACTGGACGGGCCCTGAGTACTCTTTTCGAATGGCTTTTTCCGCTGACCGGATTTATGGCCTCTGAATCCGGCATTAACTGCCGTATCTTCATTGTCGCTGCTAACGCGGCGTTTTTGCTTATTCCGACGTGTCCTGCCACTTTTGTCCTTGGTATCCGAATTACCAGGGTTCTTAGCTAAATTATTGCTGCGAGCTAGCCAGCTGTCTTCTCCCGCACAAAACCGGGTCATGAGTGTCGTGAGGGCTGCCATAGATTTTGGCTTTTCCTGTCCCAGGTGCCGGGCAAGCCACTCATCGCGGATGTTATGTTTGAAGGCTGCTAGGGCCTCTGCGTCCGGACAGTCGACTATCTGGTTTTTCTTTGTTAGGAACCGTGTCCAGAATTGCCTGGCCGATTCCTCTGGCTGCTGAATTATGTGGCTTAAGTCGTCGGCATCCGGTGGTCGCACGTAAGTGCCCTGGAAGTTGTCGAGGAATGCGGCCTCCAGGTCCTCCCAAGAACCGATTGAGTCTGCTGGCAAGCTGTTAAGCCAATGCCGGGCTGGTCCTTTAAGTCTGAGCGGGAGATATTTGATGGCGTGTAAATCATCGCTGCGTGCCATGTGGATGTGAAGGAGATAATCCTCGATCCATACCGCCGGATCCGTTGGGCCATCGTATGATTCGATATTAACGGGTTTGAACCCCTCGGGAATTTTATGATCCATTACTTCATCCGTGAAGCATAGTGGGTGTGCGGCGCCCCTGTACTGGGCTATATCACGACGCAGCTCGGAAGAGCTATGTCTGTTGTGTTCGGCCCGGCCGGATTTATTGTATCCGGAGTGAAGATCATCGTCACGTGCCGTAGGGCGCCTGCGGGATCCGTAGATCGATCTTGTTTGTCTTCCTTATCCTCCAGTATGTCTCGCAGGTCTGGCGCGTTTTCCCGTGCCTTAGTTGAGCGGTGTCGGGGCATGGCTTGGGTGGAGGGCCGAGAGGCCTCTCTGTCGCGGCCGCGAGGCGGCCGGTCTACCATGTCGTGCGCTGGTGATGTAGGCGCTTCCTCCTCTGATCGGGGTAGCGGCCTGCGCTTTGGGTAACTCTTGGAGGGGCGTTCGATTTCATACTCTTCGACCGCAAGGACTTCAGTCCATCTATCAACTAGCAAATCTTGGTCAGCTCTAAGTTGTTGCTGCTTTTTCTTGAGGCTGTTTGCCGTGGCTAAAAGCCTGCTTCTGAAACGCTCTTGTTCGGCGGGGTCTGATGGTACGACGAATTCGTCGTCATCGAGGCTTGCCTTGTCTTCTGAGGGAGGCATATAGTTATCATCCTCAACCTCTCGGTCTGCGGCTCTCTCATGAGGGCTGGCTTCTCCATCTTCCTACGCCGAATCTTGATGAGGTGGGTGTTCTTCGGCACTATCCAGGTAGTATTATCTCCCGTGCCGGAATCACCGTTTTTGCTTTGGCGGGATTTAGAGCGGCGCCGCTGGCGCCGGCGCTTTGGCTGTTTCTTGGAGGGGTCGTCCTCCGCTGGTCCATCGCCATCTCCATCTTTTGGAGTGTCCACCATATATATGTCATATGACGAGTTGGCCTTCCAGCGCCCTACAGGTGCTGGTTCCTGTTCGTCTCCTACATCGTCGTCCATACCGTCGATGTCTTCGGAGCCGTAGTCAAGCATGTTGGTTAAATCGTCGACAGTGGCTACAAAGTGGGTGGTGGGTGGGCTTTGAATTTCTTCATCGTCTATATCCCATCCTCGCTGACCGTAGTCCGGCCAGGGCTCTCCTGATAAAGAGAGAGACTTGAGAGAATTCAGGATGTCGCCAAAAGGCGAGTGCTGAAAGATGTCCGCGGCGGTGAACTCCATTATCGGCGCCCATTCGGATTCGATTGGCAGGGGCGCAGGGGGTTCGGAGTCCGGACCCTCAGAGTCACGGGTCATGTTGAGTGTGGGGCTGGCGTTCGGCTCGATTGCCTTTGAGATCGCAGCCCCCGAGGTAACGTCCAACCGCTCATCCTCAATCGGCGCAATAGGCTCCGAGTTAAGGGTCGGAACCGGTGCGGGTGCGGCCTCCGGGACACTGTTCGGAGGCAGAGCTAGATCATGCCCTTCGAGATAGTGCGGCGCGCTTGGCCGTGGCTCGAATCCATCGAAGATCAAGTCTCCGCGGATATCAGCCATGTAGTTTAAGCTTCCAAACCTGACTTGATGTCCAGGGGCGTAGCTTTCGATCTGCTCCAGGTGGCCAAGCGAATTGGCCTGCAGAGCGAAGCCGCCGAAGACGAAGATCTGTCCGGGGAGAAAAGTCTCACCCTGGACCTCATCATTGTTGATGATCAAAGGAGCCATCGGGCCTAAAGGCGACGACACAGAGGAACTCTGAATGAAAGCACCAATGTCGGTGTCAAAACCGGCGGATCTCGGGTAGGGGGTCCCGAACTGTGCGTCAAGGCCAGATGGTAACAGGAGACAAGGGACACGATGTTTTTACCCAGGTTCGGGCCCTCTCGATGGAGGTAATACCCTACTCCTGCTTGATTAATATTGATGATATGGGTAGTACAAGAGTATATCTACCACAAGATCAAGGAGGCTAAACCCTAGAAGCTAGCCCATGGTATGATCGTTGTGTATGGAGTTGATTGTCCTATGGACTACAACCCTCCGGTTTATATAGACACCAGATAGGTTTAGGGTTACACAGAGTCGGTTACAATGGTAGGAGATCTTGAATATCCGCATCGCCAAGCTTGCCTTCCACGCCAAGGAAAGTTCCATCCGGACACGGGACGAAGTCTTCAATCTTGTATCTTCATAGTCCAGGAGTCCGGCGAAGGTATAGTCCGGCTACCCGAACACCCCCTAATCCAGGACTCCCTCAACTGGTGCAAGCATCTCGGAGTTGGAATATACGTTTTGATGAGTTGATCAAAGCATATAGTTTTATACAGACTTGCGGTTAACACTGTATTTACAAAAAGTGAGTGGGAGCACTACAACCTTTCTGATAAGTATATGTGGATGACATATTGTTGATCGGAAATAATGTAGAATTTTTTGGAAAGCATAAAGGATTATTTGAAAGGTGTTTTTCAAAGAATGACCTCAGTGAAGCTGCTTACATATTGAGCATTGCTACCTCTTGAGCACTGTGTTGGTTTTCCCTTGAAGAGGAAAGGGTGATGCAGCAAAGTAGCGTAGGTATTTCCCTCAGTTTTTGAGAACCAAGGTATCAATCCAGTAGGAGGCCACACACGAGTCCCTCGCACCTACACAACAAATAAGTCCTCGCAACCAACGCAATAAAGGGGTTGTTAATCCCTTCACAGTCACTTATGAGAGTGAGATCTGATAGATATGATAAGGTAATATTTTTGGTATTTTTATAATAAAGATGCAAAGTAAAATAAAAGGCAATAAAAATAGCTAAGTGTTGGAAGATTAATATGATGGAAAATAGACTAGGGGGCCATAGGTTTCACTAGTGGCTTCTCTCGAGAGCATAAGTATTACGGTGGGTGAACAAATTACTGTTGAGCAATTGATAGAATCGAGCATAGTTACGAGAATATCTAGGTATGATCATGTATATAGGCATCACGTCCAAGACAAGTAGACCGACTCCTGCCTGCATCTACTACTATTACTGCACACATCGACCGCTATCCAGCATGCATCTAGAGTATTAAGTTCAAAAGAACAGAGTAACGCTTTAAGTAAAATGACATGGTGTAGAGGGATAAACTCATACAATTAAGAAACAGTATAATGGATTGAGCTACGGCTGCTCACAGCGTTTTGACGTCCGTGGACGCTTGATTAGATCGATCGGTTGTCCTCGAGCCTCGCCTGGTATTTCTAGGGCCGCTGCTCCACAAACTTACCGAGGCCTGTTATGGTCGATCGGGCTGAAAATAAAAGATGGGACGGACCTGGCCTGGTGGTACTCAACATGGGGATAACACATCTTCCTTGCGAGCCTCTTTCTGGCCCTGCACACGTACTAGAGATTCGTCGGTCGGCTGATCACCAGTCTACATATTATTGAATGATAAATTTAAATTTACATCTAGCCTGACGCAAGTACTCATGTTCCCCTCACATTTCACACATCACCAGAGAGATCTATCAGGTATACTACACAACCAACTCTTGATGCTTTTTCTGGCCACCACTGGTATAACCAAATACATACATGTATTTTTCATTTTTTATATGATTTGCTAAAATTCAACAAAATTTGATAAAAACTTTGATTTCTTTAAACGATTTTGTCTTTAAAATAATCGAGAGTTTTCCAAGATTACTGTCTTTTTACGGAAATCCGCAATTCGGGAGTTTTAGAGAAAGAACATGAATATGTGTTCTTTATATATGTATATAGTCCAAATCTCCCAGATATTATTACGTTTCTCTCTAGATAGGAGGGCGTGGCAACTCACGTGAAAACGTTCTTTTTCTATGATGCATGTGAAGGATGAGTTCATTTTGGCCAGTTTTTGGACATATTTACAACTTACTTTTGTACTGTCTCCATAATCTAAAATCAGATGGATGGTTACTTTGAAGATATAATTAAATAATATGGTGGGAGATAGAACAAAATTGTGATGGTTCCAAATAGTCCAATATCTAAATTTTCTCATATAATTCTACCATTCTTTCATTAAGATGTCTTATTATTCTGTGAAAATGTCTCTAAGGTGGGCCGGCGCGGCAACGCGCGCCTTTATGGTCTAGTATGATATAAACCCCATCTTGTTATCCTCGATGGCAACTATACAATGCGTGCCTTGCTGCCCCTATTGTCACTGGGAAAGGACACCGCAAGATTGAACCCAAAGCTAAGCACTTCTCCCATTGAAAGAAAGATCAATCTAGTTGGCCAAACCAAGCCGATAGTTCGAAGAGACTTGCAAAGATAACCAATCATACATAAAAGAATTCAGAGAAGATTCAAATATTGTTCATAGATGAACTTGATCATAAACCCATAATTCATCGGTCTCAACAAACACACCGTAAAAGAAGATTACATCAAATAGATCTCCACAAGAGAGGGGGAGAACATTGTATTGAAATCCAAAAAGAGAGAAAAAGCCATCTAGCTAATAACTATGGACGCGAAGGTCTGAGGTAAACTACTCACACATCATCAGAGAGGCTATGGTGTTGATGTAGAAGCCCTCCGTGATCGATGCCCCCTCCGATGGAGCTCCAGAAAAGGCCCCAAGATTGCATCTCACGGGTACAGAAGGTTGCGGTGGTGGAATTAGGTTTTTGGCTCCGTATCTGGTAGTTTCGGGGTACGTAGGTATATATAGGAGGAAGAAGTACGTCGGTGGAGCAACGTGGGGCCCACGAGGGTGGAGGGCGCGCCTAGGTGGGTAGGCGCGCCCCCCTACCTCGTGCCTTCCTGGTTGATGTCTTGACGTAGGGTCCAAGTCCTCTAGATCACATTCGTTCTGAAAATCACGTTCCCGAAGGTTCCATTCCGTTTGGACTCCGTTTGATATTCTTTTTCTGTGAAACTCTGAAATAGGCAAAAAAACAGCAATTCTGGGTTGGGCCTCCGGTTAATAGGTTAGTCCCAAAAATAATATAAAAGTGCATAATAAAGCCCAGTAATGTCCAAAACAGAATATAATATAGCATGGAACAATAAAAAATTATAGATACGTTGGAGACGTATCAAGCATCAAGATCTATAGAGATAGATCAAGACGCTTGATAAGTTTTTCCAATGAGTACATACCTTGACAAGATTTTGAAGTAGTTCAAACTGGAACAGTCAAAGAAAGAGTTCTTGCCTGTGTTGCTGGGTGTGAAGTTGAGTAAGACTCAAAGCCCGACCACGGCAGAAGATAGAGAGAGAATGAAAGTCATTCCCAATGCCTCAGCCATAGGTTCTATAAAGTATACCATGCTATGTACCAGACCTATTGTATACCTTGCCCTGAGTTTGGCAAGGGAGTACAATAGTGATCTAGGAGTAGATCACTGGACATTGGTCAAAATTATCCTTAGAGGACTAAGGAAATATTTCTCGGTTATGGAGGTGATAAAGAGTTCATCGTAAAGAGTTACGTCGATGCAAGCTTTGACACCGATCTGGATGACTCTGAGTCTTGATCTGGATACATATTGAAAGTCGGAGCATTTAGCTAGAGTAGATCCATGCAGTGCATTGTAGACATAGAAATTTGCAAAATACATACGGATCTGAATGTGGCAGACCCATTCACTAAACCTCTCTCACAAGCAAAACATGATCACACCTTAGTACTCTTTGGGTGTTAATCACATGGCGATGTGAACCAGATTACTGACTCTAGCAAACCTTTTGAGTGTTGGTCACATGGCGATGTGAACTATGGGTGTTAATCACATGGTGATGTGAACTATTAGTGTTAAATCACATGGCGATGTGGACTAGATTATTGACTCTAGTGCAAGTGGGAGACTGAAGGAAATATGCCCTAGAGGCACTAATAAAGTTATTATTTATTTCCTTATTTCATGATAAATGTTTATTATTCATGCTAGAATTTTATTAATTGAAAACTTGGTACATGTGTGAATACATAGACAAAACAAAGTGTCCCTAGTATGCCTCTACTTGACTAGATCATTTATCAAAGATGGTTATGTTTCCTAACCATAGACATGTGTTGTTAGCATTATTATCGTTATAGTTTCATTGCTACTGCTTTCTTCATGACTTATACATGTTCCTCAGACTATGAGATTACGCAACTCCCGAATACCGGAGGAACACCTTGTGTTCTATCAAACGTCAAAACGTAACTGAGTGATTATAAAAATGCTCTACAGGTGTCTCCGAAGGTGTTTGTTGGGTTGGCATAGATCGAGATTAGGATTTGTCACTCGGTGTATCAGAGAGGTATCCCTGGGCCCTCTCGGTAATGCCCATCACTATAAGCCTTGCAAGCAATGTGACTAATGAGTTAGTTGCCGGATGATGCATTACAGAATGAGTAAGGACTTGCCGGTAACGAGATTGAACTAGGTATGATGATACCTACGATCGAATCTCGGGCAAGTAACATACCGCTGACAAAGGGAACAACGTATGTTGTTATGCGGTTTGACCGATAAAGATCTTCGTAGAATATGTAGGAGCCAATATGAGCATCCAGGTTCCGCTATTGGTTATTGACCGAAGATTTGTCTCAGTCATGTCTACATAGTTCTCGAACCCGCAGGGTTCGCATGCTTAACGTTCGATGACGATTTGTATTATTTGTTATGTGATTTGATGTACCAAATTTGTTCAGAGTCCCGGATGAGACAACGGACATCACGAGGAGTCTCAGAATGGTCGAGAGGTAAAGATTCATATATTGGAAGGTTGCATTTGGACATCGGAATGGTTCCGAGTGGTTCGGGCATTTTTCCGGAGTACTAGCAGGTTACCGGAACCCCCCGATAACCCACAAGTATAGGGGATCGCAACCATTTTTGAGGGTAGAGTATTCAACCGAAATTTATTGATTCGACACAAGGGGAGCCAAAGGATATTATCAAGTATTAGCAATTGAGTTGTCAATTCAACCACACCTGGATAACTTAATATGCAGCAAAGTATTTAGTAGCAAAGTATTATGATAGTAGTGATAACGGTAACAAAAGTAATGGTAGCAAAAGTAATATTTTTGGTGTTTTGTAGTGATTGTAACAGTAGCAATGGGAAAGTAAATAAGCGAAGAACAATATGTGAAAAGCTCGTAGGCACTGGATCGGTGATGGAGAATTATGCCGGATGCGGTTCATCATGTAACAATCATAACATAGGGTGACACAGAACTAGCTCCAATTCATCAATGTAATGTAGGCATGTATTCCGAATATAGTCATGCGTGCTTATGGAAAAGAACTTGCATGACATATTTTGTCCTACCCTCCCGTGGCAGCGGGGTTCTAATGGAAACTAAGGGATATTAAGGCCTCCTTTTAATAGAGTACCGGAACAAAGCATTAGCACATAGTGAATACATGAACTCCTCAAACTATGGTCATCACCGAGAGTGGTCCCGATTATTGTCACTTCAGGGTTGCCGGATCATAACACATAGTAGGTGACTATAGACTTGCAAGATAGGATCAAGAACACACATATATTCATGAAAACATAATAGGTTCAGATCTGAAATCATGGCACTCGGGCCCTAGTGACAAGCATTAAGCATAGCAAAGTCATAGCAACATCAATCTCAGAACATAGTGGATACTAGGGATCAAACCCGAACAAAACTAACTCGATTACATGATAGATCTCATCCAACCCATCACCGTCCAGCAAGCCTACGATGGAATTACTCACGCACGGCGGTGAGCATCATGAAATTGGTGATGGAGGATGGTTGATGATGACGATGGCGACGAATCACCCTCTCTGGAGCCCCGAACGGACTCCAGATCAGCCCTCCCAAGAGGTTTTAGGGCTTGGCTGCGGCTTCATATCGTAAAACACGATGAATTCTTCTCTCTGGTTTTTTCTCCCCGAAAGCAAATATATAGAGTTGGAGTTGAGGTCGGAGGAGCTCTAGGGAGCCCACGAGGTAGGGGGCGCGCCCTAGGGGGGAGGGCGCGCCCTCCACCCTCGTGGCCAGGGTGTGGGCCCCCTGGTCTTCATCTTTTGCAAGGATTTTTTATTATTTCCAAATAGACGTTCCGTGGAGTTTCATGTCATTCCGAGAACTTTTGTTTCTGCACATAAATAACACCATGGAAAGTCTACTGAAAACAGCGTCAGTCCAGGTTAGTTCCATTCAAATCATGCAAGTTAGAGTCCAAAACAAGGGCAAAGTGTTTGGAAAAGTAGATACGGCAGAGACGTATCAACTCCCCCAAGCTTAAACCTTTGCTTGTCATCAAGCAATTCAGTTGATAAACTGAAAGTGATAAAGAAAAAACTTTTACAAACTCTGTTTGCTCTTGTTGTTGTAAATATGTAAAGCCAGCATTCAAGTTTTCAGCAAAGATTATGACTAACCACATTTTCAGTAACTCTTAGGTCTCATGTTTACTCATATCAATGGCATAATCAACTAGCGAGCGATAATAATAAATCTCGGATGACAACACTTTCTCAAAACAATCATGATATGATATAACAAAATGGTATCTCTCTAGCCCTTTCTGAGACCGCAAAACATAAATGCAGAGAACTTTAAAGATCAAGGACTGACTAGACATTGTAATTCATGGTAAAAGAGATCCAGTCATAGTCATACCCAATATAAATTAATAGTAATCAATGCAAATGACAGTTGCGCTCTCCAGCTAGTGCTTTTTAATAAGAGGGTGATGACTCAACATAAAAGTAAATAGATAGGCCCTTCGTAGAGGGAAGCAGGGATTTGTAGAGGTGCCAGAGCTCGGTTTTGAAATAGAGATAAATAATATTTTCAGCGGCATACTTTCATTGTCAACATAACAACCAAGAGATGGCGATATCTTCCATGCTACACACATTATAGGCGGTTCCCAAACAGAATGGTAAAGTTTATGCTCCCCCTCCACCAACAAGCATCAATCCATGACTTGCTCGAAACAACGAGTGTCTCCAACTAGCAACAGTCCCAGGGGGAGTTTTGTTTGCAATTATTTTTATTTAGTTTGCATAAAGCATGGGACTGGGCATCCCGGTGACCAGCCATTTTCTCGTGAATGAGGAGCGGAGTCCACTCCTCTTGAGAATAACCCACCTAGCATGGAAGATACGGACATCCCTAGTCGATACATGAGCTATTCGAGCATACAAAACAGAATGTTTATTTGAAGGTTTAGAGTTTGGCACATATAAATTTACTTGGAATGGCAGGTAGATACCGCATATAGGAAGTTATAGTGGACTCATATGGAATAACTTTGGGGTTTAAGGGATTGGATGCACAAGCAGTATTCCCGCTTAGTACAAGTGAAGGATAGCAAAAGACTGGGAAGCGATCAACTAGAGAGCGACAATAGTGATGAACATTCATTAAAATTAGTAAACATTGAGTGCAAGCATGAGTAGGATATAATCCACCATGAACATAAATATCGTGAAGGCTATGTTGATTTGTTTCAACTACATGTTTGAACATGTGCCAAGTCGAGTCACTTAAATCATTCAAAGGAGGATACCACCCCATCATACCACATCACAACCATTTTAATAACATGTTGGCACGCAAGGTAAATCATTATAACTCATAGCTAATCAAGCATGGCACAAGCAACTATGATCTCTAATTGTCATTGCAAACTTTTTTATTCATAGTAGGTTGAATCAGGAACGATGAACTCATCATATTTACACAAACAAGAGAGGTCGAGTTCATACCAGCTTTTCTCATCTCAGTCGGCCCATCATATATCGTCATAATTGCCTTTCACTTGCATGACCGAACGATGTGAATAATAATAAGAGTGCACGTGCATTGGACTAAGCTGGAATCTGTGAGCATTCAATAAACAGGAGAAGACACGGAAATATGGGCTCTTGGTTAAATCAACAATAATGCATATAAGAGCGACTTCAACAATTTAATCATGGTCTTGTCCTATCGACCCTCAAAGAAAAGAAACGAAATAAAAACTATTTAAACGGGAAAGCTCCCAACAAGCAAAAGAAGAACGGGAAATCTTTTTGGGTTTTCTTTTAATTAGTACTACTACGGCAAGAAAAGTAAACTAGATAAAAGCTACACTAATTTTTCTTTTTCTTTTTGTTTTTCTTAAAGTTTATTAAACACACAAGAAGAAAGCAGGAAAAAGAAAATAAACTAGCATGGATATTACAGTGAAAGAGTATGAGCACCGACATTTAGCAATGAGTGTGTGAACATAAATGTAATGTGGGTGGGAAATACGTACTCCCCCAAGCTTAGGCTTTTGGCCTAAGTTGATTCATTGCCACAGATGGCCAGGCGGATGCCCGTAGGTGTAGCTGGGGTCGTACAGCGATGAAGAGGACTCTGACTGCCACTGGCTGGCAGTCATCTACGAATCCCAAAAGTAACCAGGCTGTCGTGGAGGCTCAAATTGTGGTTCCGGCTCCGGGGCTGGTGTAGGGTTCCGGTAGGCTTGAATGGCCGCCCACGGAACGAGATACGGACCTTCAGATAAATTAAACAAGGAAGGAGCAGGCAAGGTAAGAGTCTCAGGGTGATGTTTATCAAAGAACAATTTGTATTTAAGCTCCCCTTCCCTATTCTTAACAATGAAATCATGCGCTACCATACTCTTATAATCTAAATAAGCATTGGGCAACAATTTTTCTTCTTTCTCATAGAGCCTAATAGGTATGTTATAATGTTCATCAAGGCGTGAAGCATAAATACCTCCAAAGATGGGACCCTTAGTATGGTTCAAACTTAACTGTTTAGCAATAATACCGCCCATACTAACAGAGTTCCATCAAGTTCCATCAAGTTCCATCCATACACATTGTTCCATATACATATTACATAGCAAAGTTTCATCAACATAGCAAGTTCTATCATAGCAAGCTAGATACAATGCAAAGTTTTAGCAAAGAAAAGCAAGCACTCCATCATAGCAAGCTAGCTTCCATGAAGTGAGTGAAATCTGCAAAATGATAAATAAGAAAGTTAGAAATAGGTGAATAGAACAAGAAGAAGACTAGAACAAGAAGTATATGTCATTTATGAGCTAACTTAGGTGAAATGGATCATATATGAGCTAACTAAGTTGAAATGGGTTGTTTATTAGCTAACTTAGTTGAAACGGATCATTTATGAGCTAACTAAGTTGAAATGGGTTGTTTATTAGCTAACTTAGTTGAAATGGATCATTTATGAGCTAACTTAGTTGAAATGGGTCGTTTATGAGCTAACTGAGGTGAAGGGCATCGTTTTTGAGCTAACTAAGGTGAAATGGATCGTTTATGAGCTAACTAAGGTGAAATGGATCGTTTTTGAGTTAACTAAGGTGAAATGGATCGTTTTTGAGCTAATTAAGGTGAAATGGATCGTTTTTTAGCTAACTTAGTTGAAATGGGTCGTTTATGAGCTAACTAAGGTGAAATGCCACGTTTTTGAGCTAACTAAGGTGAAATGGATCGTTTTGAGCTAACTTAGGTGAAATGGATCGTTTTTGAGCTAACTAAGGTGAAATGGATCGTTTTTTAGCTAACTAAGGTGAAATGGATCGTTTTTAGCTAACTTAGTTGAAATGGGTCGTTTATGAGCTAACAAAGGTGAAATGCCACGTTTTTTAGCTAACTAAGGTGAAATGGATCGTTTTTGAGCTAACTTAGGTGAAATGGATAGTTTTTAGCTAACTCTAGGTGAAATGGACCGTTTAGGAGCTACTCTAGGTAAATTGGGTCATTTTAGAGCTAACTTGGATAAACTAGATCATTTATAAGCTAACTTAGGTAAGATGGGTCATTTTGGAGCTAACCTAGGTGAAATGGGTCATTTTGGAGCTAACCTAGGTGAAATGGGTCATTTTAAAGCTAACGTAGGTAAAATGGATCATTTAGGAGCTAATCTATGTAAATGGGTCATTTTAGAGCTAACTTGGATATATTGGCTCAATTATAAGCTAACTAAGGTAAAATTAGTCATTTTAGAGCTAACTTAGGTAAAATGGATCGTTTATGAGCTAACTAAGCTAATTATGCAATTTTTGACATAAGTAAGCTACGTACATATTGTTTTAGAGCTAACTTAGGTAAAATGGATGGTTTAGGAGGTTAGTAAGCTTCTTAAGTCATTTTGGAGGAAAAGAAGCTAACTCTAGGTCATTATGGTAAGCATATTGGAGGAAATAAAGCTAAGTGTAGGTCTTTATGCATTTTTTAAGCAAAACACTAGATAAACTTACCGTGATCACGGAGGTGTAGGAGCGGGCTGGCTCGCGCCGGTAGCTGGAGAAGGATCATGCGATGCGTTTCTGGAGTTAAGCTGCACCAAAGATCATTTCCAGTGTCTCGTTAATTAGCATTATGACACTCAAATGTTAAGACTAGCAAGTAATGTCCATTCAAATTAAACTCACCATGCTCCCAGGAGCAATCACTGGCATCGGTGGAGCGGTCTGACCGGACTTCTCGCACACAGACTGCACATTTGGTTTTCACAACAGAGTCATACTAGTTAGTAATGAGACTCAAATGTTAAGACTAGCAAGTAACCTGCAGAAGAAACTTACCACAAGGAGCTCGTACATGGCCCTTGCCTGCATGTCATTTCGTGCCCTCTCCTCCTCCAACATCTTTGTCGTCCTCTCCTCCAACTCCCGCTGCCTCTCCGCCGCCTCCGCCAGAAGTTTCTCCGTTCTATCTCTCTCACTATGTATAGCAGCCTGCAACACCACTCACATGACCATTTGTACTCATTGCTGGAAGCGCACACAATGTAATGGAGAAAGATAGCTGAGTACGTATAACTAACCTTGAAGGCGAGTTGGACTGGCCGTTCACGAGGCCTTATCTCAGGAGCGGAGCTCGACTGGCGCGCCTTGATCTCCGGGACAGTGCTAGGACAACGGATAAGTCCATCTCTCATGGCTATGGAGCCATGGGACCTCCCGCCACCAGATATCATCAGCAGCTCTGTATCAATGGGACCCTGGCTCTGGTTAAAGTCCTCCCCTTTCCTCCCCTTCCCCTGATCTCTATATTGCACGAGCTTGTCGTGGGCGGAGATGTTGGTGAAGTTCTTTGGATCATCGAGGTCAGACGCAGAGAATGCCTTGACTTTCTTGTAAGGGCCAGTGTGGGCCATGTCATACAGGTCGTACACCTCTGGCACCTTATCTGCCTTACTGTAGCATGCCTAAAAGAGAGAAACAAAGTAAATTAGTAATTAAAGGGCTAAAGCTAGCATGATGAATGAATTGCATGAATCATGAAGCAAACCACATACCCAGTTTCGCCTGTACTGAAATAAGTTGGAGCTGCCTTGGTGGTGTGGCACACCTTCCATTTGGGCATGTTTGTCCTTGGCCTCTTTGTGGGTGGCCAGCCATTCTTTTGAGCACCACGCATTGACCAACACCTCCCAACAATCCATCCGATCCGCACACCATCTCGGAGGGGCCTAAGTTAGCAAATAGAAACTTGAGCGCTACGGCTATGAATTACTAAATGAAGGAAGTAAGTACAAGCCCTTAAGAATTACCTTCATGTACTTCTCCTTACTCAAGAATTTATCGCAGCACTCCTGCTTGGGCTTCTTGATACCACGCCCGGCGTAGTAGTCTCGAACAGCCTGCACCCGAACCTCATGCCCTAAGTTCTGAAGTAGGCGCTTGCACTCCTTGTGGACAACATCTGCCGCCTCCTCCTCGTATCCCTCCTCACACCTGTAGAATGTCTGCAATCAAATGAGACAATATTCGTTAGTACAATTAATAACTAGCCTTAGTATTATCCTTTGACTTACCATCTATGCCGAACAATGTACCAAAAAGTGCCTCAGCGATATTCTTCTCAGTGTGCATCACGTCGATGTTGTGTGGGCAAAGGAGGTCTTTGAAGTAAGGCAGATCCCATAAGCATGTTTTGTGAGTCCACGCATGCTTAGTATTATACCCCTTGAAGCACCCTGGACGTTGTGGATCAGGCTCGAGAGCGTTTAACTGATCCAGGGTCTGTTGGCCTGTCAATGCAGGTGGTGCAGAGTTTTTGACAACTCTACCCCTGATGAAGTTCTTCTTGTCTTTCCTGAACTTATGGCGAGGATCCAGGAACTGTCTATGCATGACTAAGCAAGAAAACTTGCGATCGGCCTGAAGCCAACGAAACTCAAGAGTTCCCTTGCATGTGGGGCACGGGAACCTTCCATGCACACACCAGCCAACGAATAGCGCATACGCCGGCCAGTCATGCGTCGAGTACATGTACCAGACACACATTATGAAGTTCCGTTTGCTAAAGGCGTCGTATGTCTTGAACCCATTATCCCAGGCTTCTTGCAATTCGTCTTTAAGCGGCTGCATGTACACATTCATATTTTTCCCCGGATAGTTGGGCCCTGGAATTATCAACGTCAGGAAAACGTTCTTTCTTTGCATAATCTGTCCGGGGGGAGATTGAGTGGAAAGACAAATACGGGCCAACAACTGTATTAGGCTGCCGTCATACCAAACACACTGAACCCATCCGTGCTGATGCTGACTCAAGGATGCCTCAGATCTGCCGCTTTGTCAGCATGTAATTCATCAAACTTTTTCCACGCAACATCATCCGATGTGTGTACCATCATCAGATTCCCATCTGCATCTAGTTCGGTTCTTTTGCCTGTTTTGTGCCATGTCATCTGTCTGGCCGTCTCTTCAACCATGAAAACACGTTGAAGTCTTGGTACGATTGGCATATACCGAAGAACACTAACGGGGATTTTGGTCTGTGTCTTCTCACCCATACCGTTGTCTACCACAATATACTTGGAAGACTTGCAAATGGGACAATAGTTCAAGTCCGCATAGTCAAGCCTAAATAAGGCACATCCTTTCTCACAGGCATGTATCTTCTCATAGGGCATCTTCAGTGCACGGAGGATTTTGTCCGACTGGTACAGGTTTGGAGGCATTACATGGCCTTTGGGTAGAAAGCCTCCAAATACTATCATAATTGCGTCATAGCATTCTCTGCCCAAGTTGAACTGAGCCTTCAGAGCCATTACTTGTGAGATGGCATCCAACTGACAAAGCTCAGTGTGCTCGTGGAGCGGACGTTTTGAAGACTCCAACATTTCATTGAAGGCCTTTGCAGATTCCTCCATCTCCTCGTCCGGATCCCGAGCATCATCATAGTCTTGCACCATGTTTTCCATCCCGGTACCATGCTCGTCGGTGCGACGATGATCCACCTCAGCTCGGTCACGTTGGGCAGAGTCACCATGAAATGTCCACACCGTATAATCGGGCGTAAAACCACTCTTCTGCAGGTGTTTGCCCATTTCATCCTCTGTCTTCTTTTCCCAATTGCCGCACCGGAAACAGGGGAACCAGGTTTTCTTCTGGCCATTTGCAAATGCGGCTTGCACAAACCCCTTGGTTTTTGTGAACCATTCAGCGCTCCATTTGTTCTGACCAGTGTGACCGGTATACATCCACGCATCTTCACTCATCTTGACTTTCAGAGCTACTAGACACACAACAATTATATATGTAATTCACCAGGTATATATTCATAAGTTGATCTACTTTGTCAATTTTATTACATCCATGCAACCTACACTCTAATAGGTAATGATAGGTCCTAATCCCACCCGTGTATGTGTAGATTGGGTTCATTTTCCCATGCTATGCTCCGGATCCGATGCAAAATTTCGGCAGCACCTCCCCGCTATTCTCCTGATACACGTCTCTGCAATAAACAGAGAGGATGTGTATCCGGAGAACAACAGGGGAGGCACTAATGAAATTTATGTGTCGGATCCGGAGCAAAGCATATGGGAAAACGAACCCAACCTACACATACTCGGGTTGTCCATGGATAGCGTTGGACAATTCGAAAGAATCAAGGTTATAAATATGCAAATGCATGCATATTTATAACTATGACGCTTTCGAACGGGAGACACATATTGGTTACGCATACTGATGATTCAAGACACATATATAGCTAGCTATCAAGTTTCATCAGAATAGAGCAAATAATTAATGGGGGAGGAGGACATGTCATTTGTGCGCACCCACGAATGAAGGGGCAGAGCTCGTCAGACACACGGCGAGGTCGTCGAACACCAAACCTCGCAGTGATGAAACAACTGCACATTTAAAACTACCCGGTCAACACAATTATATATGATGTTTTTCATAACAAAATCAAAGAATATATGACCTAACTAATAATTCACAAATATATGACCCCGTCGGCCTCTAGAAGGCCAAAGAACACCTTTTCGGGAGGTGTCGGGGGTCGGGGTGTCGTGTCGGTGTCGGGGTGCCGTGTCGGGGTCGGGGTGTTGTTTCGGGGTCGGGGGTCGGGGTGTCGTGTCGGGGTCGGGGTGTCGGGGTCGGGGGGTCAGTTGTCGGGGTGTGGTGTCGGGGTCGGGGTGTCGGGGTGTGGTGTCGGGGTTGGGGGGTCAGGGGGTCAGGTGTCGGGGGGTCGGGGTCGGGTGTCGGTGTGTCGGGGTGTCGTGTCGGGGTTGGGGGGTCAGGGGGTCAGGTGTCGGGGGTCGGGGTCGGGTGTCGGTGTGTCGGGGTGTCGTGTCAGGGTCGGGGTGTGGTGTCAGGGGTCGAGGTCGGGGTGTCGGGCCGGGGTGTCGGGGTGGCGTGTCGGGGTCGGGGTGTCGGGGGTCGGGGTCGGGGTGTCGGGGCTCGCGGTCGAGGTGTCAGGGCGAGGTGTCGGGGTGGCGTGTCGGGGTCGGGGTGTCGGGGGTCGGGGTGTCGGGGGTCGGGGGTCGGGGTCGGGGTGTCGGGACCGGGTGTCGGGCGTGGCGTGTCGCGGTCGGGGTGTCGGGGGTCAGGGGTCGGGGTCGGGCTGTCGTGCCGGGGTGTCGGGGTGGCGTGTCGGGGTCTTCTTCTTCTTCTTTTCTTTCTTCTTCTCCCTCCTCCTCTTTCCTCCTCCTCCTCCTCTTCTTTCTTTCTTTCTTTCTTTCTTTCTTTCTTTCTTCTTCTTCTTCTCCCTCCTCCTCTTCCTCCTCCTCCTCCTCTTCTTTCTTTCTTTCTTTCTTTCTTTCTTCTTCTTCTTCTTCTTCTTCTTCTTCTTCTTCTTCTTCTTCTTCTTCTTCTTCTCTCTTCTTCTTCTTCTTCTTCTTCTTCTCCTTCTCCTTCTCCCTCTTCTTCTTCTTCTTCCTCTTCCTCTTCCTCTTCTTCCTCTTCCTCTTTCTTCTTCTTCTTCTTCTTCTTCTTTCTTCTTCTTCTTCTTCTTCTCTTCTTCTTCTTCTTCTTCTTCTTCTTCTTCTTCTTCTTCTTCTTCTTCTTCTTCTTCTTCTTCTTCTTCTTCTTCTTCTTCTTCTTCTTCTTTCTTCTTCTTCTTCTCTTCTTCTTCTTCTTCTTCTTCTTCTTCTTTCTTCTTCTTCTTCTTCTCTTCTTCTTCTTCTTCTTCTTCTGCTTCTTCTCTCTGCTTCTCCTTCTGCTTCTCCCTTCTCCTTCTCCTTCTCCTTCTCCTTCTCCTTCTCCTTCTCCTTCTCCTTCTCCTTCTCTTCTGCTTCTCCTTCTGCTTCTCCTT